>CM039678.1:14627246-15874746 GCA_022496015.1 Hordeum marinum
TAGTTAGAGAAATAAATCGAAATTTTACTCCTCTATAGCCTTTTAGGGGAACTGCTAGAGATGCCCATAAAAGGCCATAGAGTAAAATTTACTTTACACACACTTAATCTTTACTCAAGAAATCTAGAACAGAGTATCAAACATTCATTTAGCTTCACAAACGTACTATATGCATGTGTCCCATGCAGTAAAATAACTATATATTGTCAAACAGGTTGTGTTTGTACTCATCTTCGACTACACTATGATCAATCACAACTTCGACTAAGATATCTGACAACACCTCCATAGTAACCAACCATTCTCTATCACCTCTTGCATATTTTTACTATCAAACGTGACAATCAACTTTAACTAAATCCGAATGAGGATATTGAACTTGAAGGTTAAGCTACAAAAGATATCAAGATGATAGACATGATTGGGAAAAGGTTCTCCAACAGCCACCTGCAAGAGTAGCGAAAATCAATATTCAAATATAATTTTCATTTTACGAATTGTGCTGGATTAATTATATTAAAGTGCAAATGCAGACCATCCAACACAGTTGGTCAAAGGAAAGTAATTATAATACTTCTCTACAAAATATCCAAGCACCAGCAACTCATGTTTAACCATAGTGTAAATTTGTCCTTGAGTTCAGAATTGAGAAGTATTAATCCCAAACTAAAAACAAATGCACATCCATCTGAAGTTAAAATAAAACTACATTTCCAACTGCAAAATGCTGATAGCCGTTTCAAACTTTACCATCTCAGATTTGATGTTCAGACTTAGTGTTCCTACACTTTAGATAGCAAAGCCTTACTTCCGAAAATATAGTGGCAAAATTATATTTGACATTCATGTATGTCTAACGATAAAAGGTTTGTGCATAGAATGCTGAATTTCACCTTTGAACAACATACATAAGTTTTAGAAGAGGACTTGTGTTTAACTAAGACTTAAGCGTGAGAATCCTGAACAACAATGCTGAAGGTGATGATGCAAGAAGCACCCAAATATAATAAAGTTAATCTTCACCACTAATATCAAAAGAAAAAAAACCCGCCTTGGTTTCACCTAAATATCTTGAAATTAAGCATCAAATACACATAAAATGGAATGCCTTCGACAGCAAAATTAGCAATTGTACCTGCTGTCCTGATGAAAAGAACATATTTATTCTACATCTTCACTAATCCTGATAAGGACACAAACAAAACAAATTTAATCAAAAGATGATTACGTCGTCAATACATCAAATCATCCTTATATGTATCAGATTGTGCCAATAGCAATGCAATGGTAAAAGATTCCAATATATGGAAAATTAGAGATCATTTGCCATACCAATAGGATAGTCGATATTGCTAAAAGTCAATGAATGATTTTCTCTGCATGGGTAGTTCTGAAATTTTATAAGATGATGGAACTTTTTCTACACGGATCATGAATATGTTTAAGGCAAACAACTATTAATTCCGTCCTCCAGTGACTAAGAAGTGTCTTTGGGCAACAACTAACACTCTATTGATCAAATGGCAATGACCCTTTTCAACCAAGAAGGTATAACTCGTCTATTTGTGGTGCCAAAGTTTTAGTAAACTATTATATGCATTCACGTGATCACCCGCCATTTTATTATTAATGTGATTGCATACCCAAATAATGACTTTGGTGTCGATTGAATCAACGGTTATTGGCTTTCTGAAGAAAATAGAAATGTATTTGGCAAGCCATCAGAGTTGGCGTACATACTTGGTAAGCTAATAAGAGATGGGAGGTGGTAAAATGGGGAGGTGAAGGATGTAATTAGGGACGTTAAGTGTTGTAGTTGAAATTTAACTTCTACAACCTAACCTGTTAACCTGGTAGATTGAACAATTGCAGTAATGACGAAAGAAAAAATAGTTGTTAAACAAAAAACAGAAAAAGTGAATTCGTGATGAAAGGAAAAAAAATTCCTTCTCTTTTCGGGTGAAAAAAGAAATACATGATTATCTCTACCCTCTACTCCTCTGTTCTAGAAGTCATTAACAGGTGAGTGGTAGTCTTTACCTTTAGATCATGTTTGTGCTTCCTCCAAGATGTAGCTCTCTTCTAGGATGAATTATTTGTCGGGTGATCTCTGAATCAACTTAGATAACGCCCTTCAATTTGTTGATGCTTATACTGCTGCTAACTTGATTCTTTGTTCACAGCAATGTCGGGTGTCCCTGCAAATTAAGCATATTGTTGTTGCAAGAAACAACATAGTTGCTATTATTATTTATCTAGATATTCCTCAGGACAAGAATTTGATTAGTGCGCCGAAGAAGCAATAATCTGGCTTTCTTGACCATAGTACCTAAGGAATATGATTGTACTAAACTCTAATATCAGCGAGTGCAGAATTCGCTGCCATTGTGTTAGAATACTGGTCCTACAAGTCTCAATCAGGCTTGTAATGTCTATTTGTTCTTAGCCATCGACAGTGATGCACGGCTTTGAACAACTTCCTTTTTGTCTTTTTTTCCGTAGCCATCGAATCCTTTTGAACTTCACCCACAACCGGCCTATTACATAAGATCATTCAGCTTGATATACTTTTTTGTACACACATCAGGCGATAAACCAGAAGTAAGTATCATGTAGTTTTGTCCGTATGGTTCACACATGAGAAAGGGATATTGGCAGGTGTCAGGAGAGAGCATTTGTGTCCTGAGAAATTTAGTGCATGCTCCTAGGACAAAATCACAAGTTAAAAATAAGGATACAACTCTGCTGGTGACCGGACCACTCCGGCCTCGTCCTGGTAGCCGCGGCCACTTGTTTCGCTCTCTTGGTGCCTCTCATCATTCTCTGCAGCCTGGTGCTCATCCCCTCCACGCTCGCTATCACTGGGTTCGTTGCTATCAGCGTGCATGCCTTGTTCAGATTGCAGTGATTTGAGTGTCCTGAACCTTGAGTAAAAACCATGGATCGGGGACATTCGGACACAAAGTAGAGAAAAACAACCTTGGCTTGGCCGAGCTGCACTATGGGTTGGTCGGCGCCGTACCTCGACGAAACGCCGGTGACGCAATCCGGCACCAGCAGATGTGTGATGCGTCCTCCCTGAGTGCGGCTAGGGTTAGCCGCACCGCGTGTGTAGCGGCAAGACTGCAGAGTACTCGATCATGTGTGGCGACCTGCCCCGCGGCAAAGAGCCGTCGAGCCGAGGGAGGGCACGTAAAGGACGCTCGATCAACAAGCAGAGGAGGAGGCGAACTGCTCGCTGCCATCGCTCGCCTCCTGGACTGGTCCTCTGCCGCAGCGTCGCTCGATGGATAGGTGGATGGGGTGCTCAGCTGGGGGCAGTGGTAGGGGAGGGGGTAGGAAGAGAGGGAAGGAAAGGGGTGCGGGGCGGCGGCGGCCGCGGGTGGAGATGGGGATGAGCGACGCTAGCTAGGGTTTGCGGGAGCCGGGAGGGAGGACGTACGTAGGTTTTCAGATTGTTTTTTTTTTGGTTTTCTGTCCATCGAAATAAAAAATCGGCGAGTGGGGATGTCGAGGGGTGGATCGATGGGAACTGGTGGGGGAGGCTGAGTCGCAAAAAACCGGTGGGATGCCTTGTGATGGTTAAAAACTAAAAATCGGTGGGGGGGAGGCTCTCGATCAGGGGGGAGCGAGCGAACGAACGAGACGACGTACGGACTGCTCCTTTATTAGTAGAGATTAATCGGTGACACCGTCTGGCTGCTTCATTTCAGGGGCCGCACATGAGTAAGACAGAGAGGACATTGCAGAAGAGGGGCCAGGCACGTATATTATTATTTATTACCAATTCCGTCTAACCTGACTTTTTTTCATGTGGCATGTTTTCTTGTTGCTGATATAATGAATTAATGTTTGTTTTTAAATGGAGAGGAATGGGCGCTGAAGTTATTTCTTCTATAGAAAATAACTTCCTCTAAGATATGTAGATTAATCTGTTGTCATTGCACAAAATTTGTTTGTCGGAATATATTGCACAGATTTAGAAGAATTTTCATGTCTTTGTGCAGGTGGAGAGATGGAAAGAGTAGAAGAAAGTGTGCACATGTGGTTCAGAGGGAGGGAGCAAATCAAATAGAGCTATTTGGTGAAAAACAAAACATATGTTTCGCCCGATGCAAGGACAACATAGAATAACTGATGCACATATTTTGCTTGTTCTGTGACAACCACTTGTATTTTGCTATATTTTCTAAACCGATTAAATGATGTCTTCGTAGTTTTTTTTAATTTGTTTTCATCATTGTCTTGCATGATAGGGCTGTTAGTAGGGCAGAGAAAAACAAACTACCTCTTGTTCATGATAAACGCATTTGTCGCATTGTACGTGCTTCGACAAAAAAGAAAGAAAATTAGAAGTGTCATTCCAATAAACGCATGTCAAATGCTCCCTCATTATTACTCCTACGTTTCTTCAAGAGAAAACCTGGAGTCCCTTCGTGCTTTAAATCGGCCATGTGTATGGGAGAAAGCACCTGAGATCAGGTGATATTGTATATTTTTATAGGTCAAGTAGTAGCATCTTTGCCCAAAAAAAAAATGCTACTATGAGTTCAGAATTTTAGCAAAACATGCAAGTTGACATCTTGAGATTAGTCGTTCACTACCATTTGGAGGACATGCAATAAACAAATAGATTGATTTATGTGTATTTGCTTTGATATAAAAATATACAATATCACCTGCTGTGCATATGGAATCTATCTAATGATATAGGTTACCCATGATCAGTTTTGATCTATCGAAATTTGTATGTTCCCGTTGCAATGCAAGGACAGCTAACTAGTACTAGGAAAACGAAAATGTCATTGTCCCACCATGTACAATTTCGTTCGAGAGAGGCGCCACCATTTTCCAGTAATAGCGAGTGGTTCATCCCCACCTTGTTTAAGAGCATGGTTAATAGTATAGCCAGCTGCTGGTTATAAGCCATTGTCATGTCATCTAAAACCCATCTTATAACCAACATGTACAATAGAGTGTACTAGTTTTTTATTATGTTGGCATACCTTTCACTCTCGTAAAGTGTCTAGGAGCACGTGCTAGAACTGTCTCTTCACGAAAAACCCGCTTACCTTCTCTTTCCTCTTCTCTCTCCTCCAACTAAGCAAAAATATACTAGTTTATTTCTTATAGCCTGTTGAGTCAGCTCTATTGTATTTGCTCTAAGCCGTTTGACCGCATGATTAGGAAATAATATTACAGCTTTGATCCGATCTTAATTCCAGGACAACAACATGCATATGTGGGCCCACTTGTGCAAAGATATTTGTGTGCCAAAAAAACTGAGCCATTCATTCATTCATGCTTGCGTGCGCCCGTCGATCGGCTCGTGGCTCTACAATGTAGGTTTATTATTTAAAAGTATGAACGATTGGACGAATGATCAAATCCTATTTCCTGATAAAATATTTAGATGTTGCCATCGTGCTGCGATTATCCTGACCGGTTTTAATTAGGTTGTGAAGGTAGAGTATTAGTCGGTACATGGATGCATAGTTGGTTTGGTTTGGTTAGGTTTGGTGATGAGGCGATGAGGTTGGTAGTTTTGGCTGCATGCCACCGCGGCAACGAGTGCGCTGCCGGTTTGAATGGTCTGTGTTGGTTGGGGTTTGGCCCGCACATGATTAGTTTGGATCACCGCTTTACAGTCAGCGCCGCATCACTGCTGTGCGTTTCCTCTTGTTTATAGCTTTTCGTATTTGCAACTGATTTCCGTTGTTTTTTTATGAAATTTCCATTGTTATTACTGTACTATACTGTACTATGGCAGTTGAGGAACGGGGGGGGGGGTGTCTGCTTTTGCAAGCTAACTGTTAAGAATTATTTAACAGCTTTTCTTTTTTGAAAGGAACAACAAGTTTCTAAATCTAGGCCGATACGACGATATATAGGCCGATACATCACTTTTGGGGTTCTATCGATATAAACATAACATATCATTTTGTAAATATCATTTTCAAACATATCATGACATGGACCGAAATATTGACCGATATGACCAATATCTAGCCTGATATGTCCACCGATATAAAACGATACATAGATGACAACAATTCATTATTAGAAAGCAATGAAATAAGATTGTGCATTTAAAACTTCATTATATATTATCAAAGTCATGCACAATGTTTCGTACAAATGCATATATATCGTATTATTTTCAATGTTTTGAACAAGAATAATGAAAAAAACTAAACACGCACAAAGTCATGCACATAGTAAGGGTTTTGTGAATCTTTCCTTAATAGTTTCTTAATCAACAAATTAATGAACTAAGAATCTAAAAGTGTTATGTTAAAGTATTGACATCATATAGTTTGTTTTATTAAAAATAAATGTTTTGAACAAGAATAATGAAAAAAACTAGACATATTTTCCTCGATATATCAACATATCGTCCGATATATCATTCGATACCCCACATCCGATACTTCAAAGCCAAACCGATAAGAACCCGATATCCAACATTTTAAAGCTTGGATGGTATCTGCCGAGCCATGCACATTCATTGTCAATAGCTAACCATGCACATACGCTGCTTGTTACAATCATGTTGAACATGCACTACACACGTATGAGTGAGCTGAGTTTCGAGCTTCAGCTTAATCTCCTTGAAAAGGTTGTCCAATGGTGAAAATCATAAGCATGAGAGGAAACTGCATGTTGGAGAACCTTGATATTGGTCTCAAAAAGAACCCTCCTTACTCGCATCTCGTAACCAAAGGAAAAAAGCATGGTTGACATCACACTTTGGCATTGGAAAAAACATTATCAAGATGACTTCAAATAAAAAGGTGCTTTACATTAAAAGTTCTGTAGTGGTGACATGAACATCTTTGAAGTTTGGGTCATCGCCATCCGATCTTATCTTGAAAGTCGAAATTATGCTCAAAGTACTAAGATTTCATATGCAGAGTATTGTTTGGCCGATTATGCCTCCAAGATGGCCTCATATGAGAAAAAGTTCTACAGAGATTGTCTTCGTCTCGTTGAAACGGTCGATTTTGCTATACAAATCGTCTCATTCCAAGATGGTATGTAAAAGTTAAAGGTAAAACGGTGTGCTATAGAAGTATGCGTAGGAAGTTCCAGGCAAAACTTCTGGGGAGGTTCTCGGTTAAACAGAAAATATGCACGCAATACGCTCCGAAAAACTGAAATTTAACATTTTCTGCAGATTTACAGGCCCGAATTCGACATCAGGATGACCTCGGATGAAACAGTGTTCAACAGATGAATTTTTCTCCGTTTGAAGGTCTATAATTTTGCTTTTGGGACCTTCATGATCAGAAGTTATATGCGACCTGCATGATCAATGCAAAACAAGCTACTTGACGTAATTTTAGCCCGAAAGTTTCGAGCCGACCAGAAGTTCTGGCCCTCGTAGTTTGAGTTGGGTTAACTTTTGTAGTTTGAGTTAGGTTAACTTTTGATGTTCTGGACGGGATTTGAGTCCCTTTCTTATATGGGAACTCCAGTCGCCTCATATACATGTAAGAGGTGATGGCTGATTGAATAACAACACATAACCGCAACACAATTATTACTTTTGGATCACGATATTCATCACACATGTGGCACAATAGACACCCGACCACACGACCCTGTGTGGCATACCCAGGAGGCAGCCCACACGACCTTGTGTGGGCGGACATTAAAACTGCCCACACGTGTGGGCGCGGCTACGACGGCCCACACGACCCTGTGTGGCAGCTACTCACCCCCATCCCGTGAGCGCGAATGCGTGCGTCCCCCCTCATCAACTTTAGTTGCCATGTGTAATTAACCTTAGTTGCCATGTGTAATTAACCTTAGTTGTCATGTTTAATTAACTATAGTTGACATGTATCATTAAATATAGTTTCCATATGAAACTAATTGAAGTTGCCATGTGTGGTCAAATCATAGTTGCCATCTGAATTAATTGGAGTTGCCACGTGTGGTCAAACCATAGTTGCCATGTGTGATTAACTAGTTACCACATATGCACAATTGTAGTTGCAATCACTACAGGAAACATGAGGTTTGTCGTCGGCCAAAGCGGACAACAAAGGGCACAAAAGCGGATGACAAAGGCTTTGGCGTTCGCTTGCTGACGACAAACAATTTGTTAACTATCTTTCTAGTAACTCCCTGCTTTGCCATTTGCTTTAAATCGACGGAAGGGAAAGGGATTTGATATCTGCCTTTCAGATCAGCTGATGGCAAAGGGTTTTAACCTTGTCAGCCGCCCTATCCTAGCCTTGCGGAGGACAAAGTGCCCAGGCGTAGGTTAGACAAAATCTTCACTTGCATTTTTTTGTTCAACATTCGTTCGTTTATGCCACGTTTTTTGTCCGATATTTGTTCATTTCTACCACATTTTAGGTCAGGGACAACGAAGACCTACGGGGCCGACGACGCTGTGGCCCAAGGTGGACGAGGCCGTGGCAGAAAGGGCGACGGGCCAGGGCCGGGGTTGACGGTGGACGGGGCCGACGAGGACGAGGCCATGGCTGACGAGGGCGACGGGCCAGGGTCGGAGCCGGCGAGGGCAAGGACGAGGCCGGGGCCGAGGGCGAGGATGAGGCCGAGGCCAGGGCGAGGAGGCTTGCAAGGGCACCGAGGCGCGGGGCTGGGGCCGAAGGCGCCGACGCCGGAAGGAGGCCGACTACCCTGTGTGAGAGAGAGGGAGAATTGGTGATAAGGGAGAGAACATGGGAGAGAGAGAATGTGGGGGGAGAAAGAGAAGGTGGCGGGGCATGTGGTGAAAGAGATCAGGGAGAGAGTGTGTGGTGTGGATCGTGCCACCTCATTGTTCCAGGTGATCGATCCGCATGGATTGTTTCCTATTTGCCGTCCGCTAAAAAACAGATGGCAAAGACTTCAGGTCAGCTGACTTTGTCATCTGTATTTTTTCAAAAGACGACAAAGTGAGCTCTTTGCCGTTAGTTTTTTTTAACGGACTGCAAAGTCAATTTTGTCGTCTGTATTTATTTGTCGTGTGCAGCTGATGGCAAAAGAGGTCTTTGCCGTCCTCCCCAATGAAAAGCAGACGGCAAAGCACAAAGCTGATGGCAAATCTCTTGTTTCCTATAGTGCATTTATCACCGTGCGAGCATGGTGTGAGCGAAGAGCAGTTTCATCCACACGTTCGAACAAGCGTCGTGTGTCCGTTCAGGCAAGGAGCGCCCACACATGTGGCACTAAATGATAACACTCACACAACACACTATGCCAACGTGGCACGTAAACTCCGATAGTTTGCTGCAAGATTCACGCACTGCAGGATGAACGATGATTAAGGCGTTTGGACCAAATGCGAAAACGCCACATCATGTGGATGTTATCATTTGGGTCACTTTTTCCATCTAATTTTGTCTCTCCTACGTTTTTGCTCCCTTGTTTTTCGTTGTTCTTCGTGTTTGAGAGATGTGAATCTCGAGTTTCTAGGGGCGGCTTGACCGACCTAGGGCAGCCCATAGCCGCTGCACTCCCCGACAGGGTCCTTCCCGGGTGTGTGGGGCTTCAGGCCTTCAAAAGTTCTCGCCGGTTGTCTTGCGAATCATGCTTCTAGTGAGTATCCTTCGACTGAGCTGTGGTGTATCACCCCCGGTGTCGAGGGTACACAGTGACGTTTTGATGTACGAACAACATGCAAGAGGGCAACTGATTCGGCATGGAGTGCATCTGGTAAAACATTTGTAGAACCAGCTACAACAAACTGAACTTCCGCACAAATTATTGTAAATAAACCCCCACCCTCCACTGCCAGATTCAGCGGAAAAATATGCATTGGTGTTGATCTTAACCATGTCCCGTGGTGGAAGCTTCCAGGAACGAGGAGTAGTGATACGTCTCCAATGTATCTATAATTTATGAAGTATTCATGCCATGTTTACAATAATTTTATATGATTTTATTAGAACTAATCCGGACTGATGTTGTTTTCAGCAGAACTACCGTGGTGTTGTTTTTGTGCAGAAATAAAAGTTCTCAGAATGAGTTGAAAATTTACGGAGATTTTTTGTTGGAAAATATAAAAAATATTGGAGCGAAGAGTTACCAGAGAGGAAGGCCAAGGAAGCCACAAGCCACAGGGGCGTTCCCCCCTAGGGCGCGCCCCTGGCTTGTGACTTCCTCGGGAACCTTCTGGACGTGGGGCCGTCGCCAAAAATTTCTATAAATATAGAAACCCCCAAAACAAACCTAGATCGGGAGTTCTGCTGCCGCAAGCCTCTGTAGCCACGAAAAACCAATCGGGAGCCCATTCCGGCACCCTGCCGGAGGGGAAAATCATCACCGGAGGCCATCTTCATCATCCCGGCGGTCTCCATGACGAGGAGGGAGTAGTTCACCCTCGGGGCTGAGGGTATGTACCAGTAGCTATGTGTTTGATCTCTCTCTCTCGTGTTCTTGAGATGGCATGATCTTAATGTACAGCGGGCTTTATTAATATAGATGAATCATATGGAGTGTTTCCCCTCTCTATCTAGTTGTGATGAATTGAGTTTTCCCTTTGAAGTTTACTTATCGGATTGAGTCTTTAAGGATTTGAGAACACTTAATGTATGTCTTGCGATGGGATATCCGTGTTGACAATAGAATGTTCTATTGATCCACTTGATGTATGTTTTGGTGATCAACTTGCGGGTTCCGTGACCTTGGAAATCCATGCATAGGGGTTGGCACACATTTTCGTCTTGACTCTCCGGTAGAAACTTTGGGGCACTCTTTCAAGTTATTTGTGTTGGATTGAATATGATGAATCTGAAATTGTGTGATGCTGATGTCGCTTGAAGCCACATCGGTATTTCCCCAAAGAGGAAGGGATGATGCAGCACAGCGGCGGTAGGTATTTCCCTCAGATATGAAACCAAGGTTATCGAACCAGTAGGAGAACCAAGCAACACAACGTAAACAACCCCTGCACACAAATAACAAATACTCGCACCCGACGTGTTAAAAGGGGTTGTCAATCCCTTTCGGGTAACGGCGCTAGAAAGGCACGTGGACGGGAGAAAGTTGTAAATGTTGATAGATCGAACGCCAAATAAAATAAAGTGCAACAAGGCATTTTTGGGTTTTTGGAAATATAGATCTGAAAATAAATGCAAGAGAAAAGTAAATCGCAAAGGCAAATAATATGAGGAAGAGACCCGGGGACTATAGGTTTCACTAGTGGCTTCTCTCGAGAAAAATAGTAAACGGTGGGTGAACAAATTACTGTTGGGTAATTGATAGAACTTCAAATACTCGTGACAATATCCAGGCAATGATCATTACATAGGCATCACATCCAAGATTAGTAGACCGACTCCTGCCTGCATCTACTACTATTACTCCACACATCGACCGCTATCTAGCATGCATCTAGTGTATTAAGTTCATGGAGAAACGGAGTAATGCAATAAGAACGATGACATGAT
Organism: Hordeum marinum; assembly: GCA_022496015.1. Taxonomy (NCBI): domain Eukaryota; kingdom Viridiplantae; phylum Streptophyta; class Magnoliopsida; order Poales; family Poaceae; genus Hordeum; species Hordeum marinum. The sequence goes on from CM039678.1 coordinate 14,638,655, forward strand.
GTAGACAAGATCTATCTATGTAGAGATAGACCCCATCGTTTTATCCTTAGTAGCAACGATACATACGTGTCGTTTCCCTTTCTATCACTGGGATCAAGCACCTTAAGATCGAACCCACTACAAAGCACCTCTTCCCACTGCAAGATAAATAGATCAAGTTGGCCAAACAAAACCCAATATCGGAGAAGAAATACGAGGCTATAAGCAATCATGCATATAAGAGTTACATCAAAAGAAACTCAAATAACTTTCATGGATATAAAAAGATAGATCTGATCATAAACTCAAAGTTCATCGATCCCAACAAACACACCGCAAAAGAGTTACATCATATGGATCTCCAAGAGACCATTGTATTGAGAATTCAGCGCGAGAGAGAAAGCCATCTAGCTACTAACTACGGACCCGAAGGTCTACAAAGAACTACTCACGCATCATCAGAGAAGCACCAATGGAGGTGGTGAACCCCATCCGAGATGGTGTCTAGGTTGGATCTAGTGGTTTTAGACTCTGCTGCGGCTAGATGAATATTTCGTTTGTCTCCCTAGGATTTTTGGAATATTGGGGTATTTATAGAGCAAAGAGGCGGTCCGAGGGGCACTCGAGGTGGGCACAACCCACTAGGGCGCGCCTGAGCCTCTTGGCGTGCCCTGGTGGGTTGTGCCTCCCTCGGGGCACCCCTCAAGCACAGCCAGGGCCCGTTGTGTTCCTTCTGGCCCATAAAAAATCATCGTGAAGTTTTGTGGCATTTGGACTTCGTCTGGTATTGATATTTTGCGATATAAAAAACATGGAAAAGCATCAACTGGCACTTGGCACTATGTCAATAGGTTAGTTCCAAAAAATGATATAAAATGACTATAAAATGATTAGAAAACATCCAAGATTGATAATATAACATCATGGAACAATAAAAAATTATAGATACGTTGGAGAAATATCAGCATTCCCAAGCTTAACTCCTACTCGTCCTCGAGTAGGTAAGTGATAAAAACGGGATTTTTGATGTGGAATGTTGCCTAACATGTCATATCATATTCTTTTTCTTATAGCATGGACATTTGGACTTTTAGTTGTTCAAAGCAATAGTCTAGTTTTGACATAATAATTTAGATACTCAAGCATATCAACAAGCAACAATGTCTTTCAAAATATCAACGCTAAAATAAGTTATCCCTAGTCCATCATGCTCAAACATTGATCCATTCATGAAACACACTCGAATATTAGCTACACCCAATACTTAAGTACAATCATATTGCCTCCTAGTTGGTGCTTTGGTAAGAGAAGATGGAGACTCAAATTCAAAAATAAAAATTGCATAAAGTAAAAGAAAGGCCCTTCGCAGAGGGAAGTAGGGATTTGTAGCGGTGCCAGAGCTCAAAGCGAAAAGCTTAGATACAAAAACATTTTGGGAGGTGTATCCATCCCACCAACGAAAACGACTTAGAGTTCCCAACACTTTCCATGCTAGATATATCACAGGCGGTTCCCAAATAGAAAATAAAGTCTATTCCTTTTTCCACCATACTTTCACTTTCCATGGAATTTATTATTTGACAACATAAAGTAAATTCATTTTTGCATTTCGGGACTGGGCATCCCTAATACCTTTGCCTTACTCTCGTGCAATGACAAGTGAATAAACACTCATCATGAGAATAACACATCTAGCATGGAAAATATTAGCCACCCCTCACCGCTCCGCGAGCGAAACAAACACACAAAAGAGAAGTTTATTTTGAAAATTAGAGGTGGCACATACAAATTTGCTTAGAACACCATGGAAATGCCGCATATAGGTAGGTATATTGGACTCATGTGGCAAAAAATAGGTTTAAGGATTTGGATGCACAAGTAGAGCTCATACTTGGTGCAAAATGAAGGCTGGCAAAAGATTGAGAAGCGACCAACCAAGAAATGGATAATCTCATAAGCAAGCATTAAGCATAAATAACACCGAATAATGCACCACAAGTAGGATATAATTTCATTGCATGACTATTGACTTTCGTACTTGCGTAGGGAATCACAAACCTTAACACCAATATTCTTACTAAAGCATAATTACTTATCAACATAACTCACATATCACATCATCATATCTCAAAACTATTACTAAGAATCAAGTTTATTTTGTCCAATGATATTCATGAAAGTTTTTATTATATCCTTCTTGGATATCTATCACTTTGGGACTAATTTCCATGTGTTTCTTTTCATAAGCTCAAACAAATATAAGTGAAGATCAAGAGCATAATTTTTCTTCTTCCTCTCAAAATAATTTAAGTGAAGCAAGAGAGAATTTCTTGAAAATTTTACTAACTCTCAAATAAATCTAAGTGAAGTAATAGAGCATTTCTTCAAAAATACTAAGCACACCGTGCTCAAACAGATACAAGTGAAGCACTAGAGAAAGTCCATTGCCCATAAAAAATTTAAGTGAAGCATAGAGAGCAATTCTAACAAGTCATGACATAATTTTGGCTCTCTCAAATAGGTGTGTCCAGCAAGGGATCAAGACTTAAAACACAAAATAAAACAAGCAAAGACTCATATCATACAAGACGCTCCAAGAAAAACACATATCATGTGACGAATAAAAATATAGTTTCAAGTAAAATACCGATGATCTTTGAAAGAAAGCGGGGATGCCACTCGGGGGCATCCCCAAGCTTAGTTGGTTGCTCATTTTTGGATAATAGCTTGGGATGCCGGGGCATCCCCAAGCTTAGGCTCTTCCATCCTTCCTTCATCCATCGTAAGATAACCCAAAACTTGAAAACTTCAATCACACAAAACTCAACAAAACCTTCGTGAGATCCGTTAGTATAAGAAAAATAAATCACTACTATAGGCATATTTAGTCTATAAAAGAAAACTACAAAAAAATATGGAATTGAGGTTGCCTCATATGCTTCATCTTTTTAATGTCTTTCGTGAAAATGATGGAAAGGAAAATTGTGCGCGAGTGTTAGAAGAAGAAGTTATTAAAATGTTTGGCACTAAATCTTTGAGTGATGAGCATGATTGCAATGTTGTTAGTATGAATTCTTTGAATATTCATAGTACTAATGATGATCGCACTTGTCATGATAAAAAGATTTCTTATAAGCATGTCAATTTTTGTGGAGTGCATAGAGTTTGTGAAGACATGCATAAAAGGGAAGATAGATTTTGTAAGAGGCATAAGTACTTAGAAACTAAATGGTTGCAAGAGAGGCTATATGTTTGTGCTGAAAGACTTAATATTTCTCGCCGTCCTTGTGAACTTTGCAATGAAAGTGGTCATTTTAATTTCCAATGTGAATTATTTCATGATCGAATTGTGTCCAAAAATTGTGATAACATCATTACCCTTGAGCATCATAATGAACTTAGTCTATTTTTGGGGTGTGAATTAATGAAACATAAAACTAAGGATGTTCCAGCTTGGGTTCTCATGAAAATGATTGATTTTGATCTAAATGAAATCTATATGTATTGTGTGGTAAATTGCATAGAGAATACTTATATTGCCAATTACTTAAAGACAAGAAAACAAATAGAAGATGAAGAGAATACTAATGAAGGGGAAGAGGTTTCCCAATATCCTCCTATTTTTTCTTATGATGAGTCAGGTAACAAGGAGGAGCTTTTTATTCAACCAACTTCTTCAAAAAGAAGCCTGGAGGAATTTAATAAACCCACACATAATGTAGTGAAGAAGAAGAAAAGAAGGAAAAGTAAAGGTAAAGAGGTATCTCTCCCAAATAATGTTGCTCCCATTATTGATAGGCCTCATGAGAATGAACCAAAAATAGTTGTGGAAGATGATACACTTGAGGATGATTTTGTTATGTCTATTGCTTGTTGTGATAATTATAATTGAGAAGATAATGATACTCCTTATAATCTTGAAAATATTTATGGCACCAACTTGGAAGATGATGATAATAATTGCTATACTATTAGTGCTATCCATACTATTAATGATGAGAGTGATTATGTTTATGATATACAAAGCCACAAGATTGGGGATGCTATGTTTGATGAAAATGACATTTTTGAGAATTTATTTGCAGCAATTAATGGTTGTCCCAAGCTTGGGGACGCTATGCTTAATGAAGATGATCTTTTTATTCCCCCTACTTTGAATGATCAGATTTGTTATAACGATTGCATTGATGATTACTATTATGATACTTGTCATAATTATAAATATCCTTTTACCGAATATTACTCTTTTAATGTGGAACTGATTTGTAGTATTCAATGCTTTTATGACACTCCCACTATTAGTCATGAGAAGAAATTTTCTTGTGTGGAGAGTAGTAAAATTTCTATGCTTGTAGATCAAGAAAAGAATGCTTTATGTGCTGATTATATTGTTGAATTCATTCATGATGCTACTGAAAATTATTATGAGGTAGGAACATATGCCTGTAGGAATTGCAATAATATCAAGTTTCCTCTCTATGTGTTCAAAGTTTTGAAGTTAAGCTTGTTTTGCCTTCCTATGCTAGTTGATTCTTGCTCCCATAAATTGTTTTCTCACAAAATATCTATGCATAGGAAGTGGGTTAGACTTAAATGTGCTTGTCATGAGATTCATGATTCTCTTTTTGCATGTTTCAATTATTATTCCTATGTGAGCATCATTGAAATCATTATGCCTAGCTAGAAGTCTTTAAAGAAAAGCGCTTGTTGGGAGACAACCCAACACTTTTAATTTATGTTTTTGTGTGTCCACATGATTAAGATACTGTATTAATAATGTTTTATGCCATTTATTTCAATAAAGTGCCAAGTAAAGCCTTTGGGATGACTCACAAGATGAGTAGAATTGATGCTGAACCAAAACAAAAACTTTTGACTCTAGTACATGAATTTTCATTTTTATTGGAGTTTGATAATGATCTGAAATTTTTACAGTCTTGATACACAAGTTCTTCAGGTTGTACTAATGTTTCAGAATTTTTAGAGATAGGCAAGTATGGCTACACTACAGATCTTCACAGACTGTTATGTTTTTAACAGATTCTGTTTTGCATGCATAGTTTGCTTGTTTTAGTGTTTCCATAGATTATATTTAGTGGTATAAATTATGGGAATGGTAGAATACAATATGTATCATGTGGGAACAATTATGAATCTTGTCTTGATAGTACCTAAGTGAATGATTTATCTTTATTATACTAACCCATCTCACGAAGTTCGGTTAAGTTTTGTGTGATTGAAGTTTTCAAGTTTTGGGTGAGACATCGATATGAGGAGAACAAGGAGTGAAAAGAACCTAAGATTGGGGATGCCCAGGGCACCCCCAAGGTAATATCCATTTAAGACTCAAGTTCCTAAGCTTGGGGATGCCCCGGAAGGCGTCCCCTCTTTGGTCTTCAACAATATCGGTTTATCTTACTTACAACTATATTTTTATTCATAACATAATATGTGCTTGGCTTGGAGCGTCATTTTATTTTATTTTTTTCTGTTAGGTGTTATTTAGAATCTTGTTTTTCAATAAGAAGTTCCAAGAATGGTCTTTAGGATGCTTGCATTGCATGTTTGATGTGTGTTGTGTAAAAAACAGAAACTTTTGCTGTAGTGCTTGAATTTTAATATTTTACTGGAACGTGGAAAGTTTCTGAAATTTTTACATCGTGTTGTCATATAAATTATTTAGCATGTCCAAAATTTTCATAATTTGTTTAAGTTACATAAGTACTCTGTTTTCATAAATTTCTACAGACTGTTCTGTTTGGACAGATTGCTGTCATAGTTTTGTTATCCACTTATCCTATAGTTTCCATAGCCTATATTGTTGGGGAACGTTGCATGGGAAACAAAACTTTTATATGCACATGCAAGATCTATCCATGGTGATGAGCATCTACAAGAGGGAGAGTGGATCTACATACCCTTGTAGATCGCTAAGCGGGAAGCGTTAAGAAACGCGGTTGGTGTAGTCGAACGTCTTCGCGATCCAAATCGCCGAGCATCCCGCGATCTCATCACGATCCGTCCCATGATCCAATCACGAGCCGTCCTGCGAACTCATCATGATCCGTCCCGTGATCTCATCATGATCCATCTCGCGATCTTGATCACGGTCCTTCCGATCTACCGCCGAACAAGCGGCACCTCCGCGTCCAGCACACGTACGGCTCGATGACGATCTCCGCCTTCTTGATCTAGCAAGAGAGAGCAGAGATTTAGAAGAGTTATCCGGCAGCACGACGACGTTGTGGCGAGGGTGGTGGAGCTATTCTGGCAGGGCTTCGCCTAAGCACTGCAGAAAACCGATCTAGAGGAGAAATTATGCACTAGAGGAGAGGTAGCACGTGGCTATTAGGGTTAGCTTTTTCCTCTAAATCGTCTAGTATATATAGGAGGGAGGGAGGGGAGGAGGCAGCCTCAAACCCTCAAGGTTTGGTCGAAATTGGAGGTGGAGGAGTCCTACCCCAATCGTATTAGGAGTAGGATTCCTCCTTTCCACTTGGAAACTCTTTCCACCTCTCCACCTTTGGATTTTTTTCCTTCTCAAACCACTCCAGCCGCATGAGCCCTTAGAGGAGGCTTCGGCCAACCCACCAAGGGCTGATTTACCTCCTACCACAGCCCATGTAGCCTCTTGGGTCGAAATACCTCTCCCGATGGTCCCCCGGCACACTACCGGCACTCCCGATACACTACCGATGAGCCCGAAACTTTTCCGGCGACCAAAATCGGACTTCCTATATATCAATATTTACCTCCGGACCATTCCGGAGCACCTCGTGATGTCCGGAATCTCATCCGGGACTCCAAACAACAACCTTCGGTCACCACCATACATAGATCTATACTTACAAAACGTCACCGAACCTTAAGCGTGCAGACCCTGCGGGTTTGAGAACTATGTAGACATGACAGAGACACCTCTACGGTCAATAACCAATAGCGGGACCTGGATGACCATATTGGTTCCTACATATTCTACGAAGATCTTTATCGGTTGAACCTCTATGTGAAGGATTCAGTTAATCCCGTATGATGTTCCCTTTGTTCTTCGGTATGTTACTTGCCCAAGATTCGATCATCAGTATCACCATACCTAGTTCAACCTCGTTACTGGCAAGTCTCTTTACTCATTCCGTAATACAAGATCCCATGGCTAATACTTAGTCACATTGCTTGCAAGGCTTATTGTGATGTTGTATTACCGAGTGGGCCCTGAGATACCTCTCCGTCACACGGAGTAACAAATCCCAGTCTTGATCCATGCCAACCCGACAGACACCCTCGGAGATACCTGTAGAGCACCTTTATAGTCACCCAGTTATGTTGCGACATTTGATACACACAAGGTACTCCTCTGGTGTCAGTGAGTAGCATGATCTCATGGTCATAGGAACATATACTTGATATGCAGAAAACAGTAGCAATAAACTGACACGATCATATGCTACGTTCGTAGTTTGGGTCTTGTCCATCACACCATTTTCCTAATGATGTGATCCCGTTTATCAAATGACATCTCATGTCCATGGCTAGGAAACCTTGACCATCTTTGATCAATGAGCTAGTCTATTAGAGGCATACTAGGGACATGGTTTTGTCTATGTATCCACACATGCATCTAAGTCTCCGATCAATACAATTATAGCATGGATAATAAACTATTATCATGAACAAGGAAATATGATAATAACCAATTTATTATTGCCTCTAGGGCATATTTCCAACAGTCTCCCACTTGCACTAGAGTCAATAATCTAGTTCACATCACCATGTGATTCGCATTGTTATGAATCTAACACCCAATGAGTTCTAGGGCTTGATCATGCTTTGCATGTGAGAGAGGTCTTATAGTCAACGGGTCTGCGACATTCAGATCCGTGTGTACTTTGCAAATTTCTATGTCAAACCGTAAACACTGCTACCACACTCCACCTGGTACTATTCTAAATGGCTGCTCCACTATACGTATCCAAATTGCTACTACGAGTCATTTGGATTGGTGTTAAAGCTTGCATCGACGTAACTCTTTACGGCAAACTCTTTATCACCTCCATAATCGAGAAACATCTCCTTAGTATTTTAGTTACTAAGGATAATCTTGACCGCTCTCCAGTGCTCCATTCCAGGATCACTTTGAAACCTTCCAGCCATACTTATGGCAAGGCTGACATCGGGTCTTGTGCATAGCATTGCATACATGATAGAGCCTATGGCCGAAGCATAGGGGATGACACTTCATCTTTTCTCTATCTTCTGCAGTCACTGGGCATTGAGTCTTACTCAACTTCACACCTTACAAATCAGGCGAGAACTCTTTCTCTGACTGATCCATTTTGAATTCCTTCAAAAACTTTGTCAAGGTATGTACTTATTGAAAAGTCTCATCAAGCTTCTTGATCTATATCTATAGATCTTGATGCTCAACAATTAGGTAGCTTTATCTAGGTCTTACTTTGAAAAACTCTTTTTCAAACAACCGTTTATGCTTTCCAGAAATTCTACATCATTTCCGATCAACAATATCTCAACCACATATGCTTACCAGAAACTCTATAGTGCTCCCACTCACTTTATTGTAAATACAAGTTTCTCATAAACTTTGTATAGACTCAAAAACTTTGATCACCTTATCAAAGTGTATATTCCAATTCCGAGATGCTTGCTTCAGTTCATAGAAGGTTCACTGAAGCTTGCACACCTTTTAGCATCCTTAGGACTGACAAAACCTTCTGGTTGTATCTCATACAACCTTTCCTTAAGGAAGGAAACGATGTTTTGGTATCCATCTGCCAGATTTCATAATTGAAAAATGCAGCAACTGCTAACATAATTCCAACAGACTTTAGCATCGCTACGAGTGAGAAAGTCTCATCGCAGTCAACTCCTTGAACTTGGCGGAAACTTCTTTGCGACAAGTCGAGCTTTATAAATGGTGACATTCACCATCAGCGTCTCTCTTCATCTTAAAGATCCATTTGTACTCAACGACCTGCCGTCCAATGAGCAAGTCTACCAAAGTCTATACTTGGTTTTCATCCATGGATCCTTTCTCGGATTTTATGGCCTCTAACCATTTGTCGAAATCCGGGCCCATCATCGCTTCTCCACAGCCCGTAGGTTCATTGTTGTCCAACAACATGACATCCAAGACAAGGTTGTCATACTGCTCAGGAGCAGTACACATCCTTGTCGACCTACGAGGTTCGATAGTAACTTGATCCGAAGCTTCATGATCATCATCATTTACTTCCTCTTCAACTAACGTAGGCTTCACAGAAAACTACTTCATGCGCTGTGCTACTCTCTGGTTGAACAATGGTTCAACAACCTCATCAAGTTCTATCTTCCTCCCACTCAATTCTTCTGAGAGAAACTTTTTCTCAAGAAAGGACCCAGTTTTAGCAACAAACACTTTATGCTTGGACCTGAGATAGAAGGTTTACCCAACTGTTCTTAGGGTATTCTATGAAGATGCATTTTTCCGCTTTGGGTTCGAGCTCATTAGGTGAAAACATTTTCCACACAAGCGTCGCAGCCCCAAACATTAAGAAATGACAGCTTGGGTTTCTATCAAACCCTAATTCACACGGTGTCATCTCAACGGATTTAGATGGTGCCCTATTTAAAGTGAATGTAGTTGTCTGTAATGCATAACCCCAAAATTATAGTAGCAAAACGGTAAGAGACATCATAGCACGCACCATATCCAATAGAGTACGACTATGACATTCGGACACACCATCACACTATGGTGTTCCCATGACCAACTGACATCTCATGTCCATGACTAGGAAACCATAGCCATCTTTGATCAACGAGCTAGTCTATTAGAGGCATACTAGGGACATGGTGTTGTCTATGTATCCACAGATGTATCTGAGTTTCTGATCAACACAATTATAGCATGGATAATAAACGATTATCATGAACAAGGAAATATGATAATAACCAATTTATTATTGCCTCTAGGGCATATTTCCAATAGTCTCCCACTTGCACTAGAGTTAATAATCTAGTTCACATCACCATGTGATTCGCATTGTTATGAATCTAACACCCAATGAGTTCTGGGGTTCGATCATGCTTCACATGTGAGAGAGGTCTTATAGTCAACGGGTCTGCGACATTCAGATCCTTGTGTACTTTGCAAATCTCTATGTCAAACCATAAACACTGCTACCACACTCCACTTGGAGCTATTACAAATGGCTGCTCTACTATACGTATCCGGATTGCTACTAAGAGTCATCCGGATTGGTGTCAAAACTTGCATCGACGGAACTCTTTACGATGAACTCTTTCTTACCTTCATAATCGAGAAACATTTCCTTAGTCTTTTAGTTACTAAGGATGATCTTGACCGCTGTCCAGTGATCCACTCCTGGATCACTCTTGTACCACTTGACGGACTCATGGCAAGGCACACACAGGTGTGGTACATAGCATGGCATACTATACAGAGCCTATGGCTAAGGCATAGGGGATGACATTCGTCCTTTCTCTTTCTTCTGCCGTGGTCGAGCTTTGAGTCTCACTCAACTTCACACCTTACAAAGCAGGCGAGAACACTTCTCTTTGACTAATCCATTTTGAACTCTTTCAAAATCTTGTCAAGGTATGTACTCATTCAAAGTCTCATCAAGCATCTTGATCTATCTCTATAGATCTTGATGCTCAACAATTAGGTAGATTTATCCAGGTCTTCCTTTGAAAAACTCTTTTCAAACAACCGTTTATGCTTTCCAGAAATTCTACATCATTACCGATCAACAATATGTCAACCACATATCCTTACCAGAAACTCTATAGTGCTCCCACTCACTTTATTGTAACTACAAGTTTCTCATAAACTTTGTATAGACTCAAAAACTTTGATCACCTCATCAAAGTGTATATCCCAACTCCGAGATGCTTGCTTCAGTTCATAGAAGGGTCATTGAAGCTTGCACACCTTTTAGCATCCTTAGGACTAACAAAAACTTTTGGTTGTATCTCATACAACCTTTCCTTAAGGAAGGAAACGAGGTTTTGGCATCCATCTGCCAGATTTCATAATTGAAAAATGCATCAACTGCTAACATAATTCCAACAGACTTTAGCATTGCTACAAGTGAGAAAGTCTCATCACAGTCAACTCCTTGAACTTGTCGGAAACTTCTTTGCGATAAGTCGAGCTCTATAAATGGTAACATTTACTATCAGCGTCTGTCATCATCTCAAAGGTCCATTTGTACTCGACAACCTGCTGTCCAACGAGCAAGTCTACCAAAGTCTATACTTGGTTTTCATACATGGATCCTTCCTTGGATTTCATGGCCTCTAACCATTTGTCGGAATCTGGGCCCATCATCGCTTCTCCACAACTCGTAGGTTCGTCATTGTCCAACAACATGACCTCCAAGGCAGGGTTGTCGTACCACTCAGAAGCAGTACACGTCCTTGTCGACCTATGAGGTTCGATAGTAACTTGATCCGAAGCTTCATGATCATCATCATTAACTTCGTCTTCAACTAACGTAGGCTTCACAGAAACATCTTCCTGCGCTGCGCTACTCTCTCGTTGAAACAAAGGTTCAATAACCTCATCAAGTTCTATCTTCCTCCCACTTAATTCTTTCGAGAGAAACTCTTTCTCGGGAAAGGACCCGTTTTAACAACAAACACTTTATGCTTGGATGTGAGATAGAAGGTTTACCCAACTGTTCTTAGGGTAATCTATGAAGATGCATTTGTCCGCTTTGGGTTCGAGATCATTAGGTGAAAATATTTTTCCACACAAGCGTCGAGCCCCAAACATTAAGAAATGACAGCTTAGGTTTCTATCAAACCATAATTCACACGGTGTCATCTCAACGGATTTAGATGGTGCCCTATTCAAAGTGAATGTAGTTGTCTCTAATGCATAACCCCAAAACTATAGTAGCAAAACGATAAGAGACATCATAGCCCGCACCATATCCAATAGAGCACGACTATGACGTTCGGACACACCATCACACTATGGTGTTCCAGGTGGCGTGAGTTGTGAAACAACTTTGACATTGTCTAAAGTTGTATGCCAAACTCGTAACTCAGATATTCACCTCCACGATCATATCGCAGACATTTTTATCTTCTTGTCACGATGATCTTAAAGTTCACTCTGAATTTGCTTGAACCTTTCAAACAATTCAGACTTGTGTTTCAATAAGTAAATATACACTATATCTACTCAAATCATCAGTGAAGGTAAGAAAATAACGATATCCAACACACGCTACAAGACACATTGGATTGCATACATCAACATGTATCATTTCCAATAAATCACTTGCCCGCTCCATCAATCCGGAAAACGGGGTCCTTAGTCATCTTGCCCAACAGGCATGGTTCACATGTCTCAACTGATTCGAAATCGAATGAGTCCAAAGACCCATCAGCATGGAATTTCTTCAAGCGCTTTATACCAATATGACATTTAGCAGCAGTGCCACAAGTATGTGGTACTATCATTATTAACTTTGCATCTTTTGGCATCAATGTTATGAACTTGTGTATTACTGCGATCAAGATTCAACAAACCATTCTCACTGGGTGCATGACCATTGAAGGTATTATTCATGTAAACAGAATAACCATTATTCTCTAACTTAAATGAATAACCGTGTTGCAATAAACACAATCTAAGTACGTTCATGCTCAATGCAAAACACAAAATAACATTTATTTAGGTTCATCACTAATCCTGAAGGTAGAGAGAGCATGCGATGTTGATCACATCAACCTTGGAAACATTTCCAACACACATTGTCACCTCACCCTTAGCTAGTTCTCCGTTTATTCCGTAGCTTTTATTCCGAGTTACTAATATTTAGCAACCGAACCAGTATCCAATACCCAGGTGCTACTAGGAGTACTAGCAAGGTACACATCAATAACACGTATATCAAATATACTTCTTTCAACGTTGTCAGCCTTCTTATCTACCAAGTATCTAGGGTTGTTCCGCTTAAGTGACCGCTCTTCTCATAATCGAAGCACTTAGTCTCGGGTTTGGGTTCAACTTTGGGTTGCTTCACTGGAGCAGCAACTGACTTGCCATCCATGAAGTTTACCTCCTTGCCCTTGCCCTTCTCGAAACTAGTGGTTTTACTAACCATAAACACTTGATGCTCCTTCTTATTTCTACCTTCGTGGTGTCAAATATCATGAACAGCTAAGGGATCATTATTTCTATCCCTGGCATTTTATAGTTCATCACCAAGTTCTAGTAGCTTAGTTACAATGACATGGAAAACTATATCAATCACTTTCTTATCTGGAAGATCAACTCCCACTCGATTTAAGTGATTGTAGCACCCAGACAATCTGAGTACATGCTCAACAATTGAGCTATTCTCCTTTATCTTGCAGGCAAATAATCTTGTTGGAGATCTCATATCTCACAACACGGGCATGAGGCTGAGATCCTAATTTCAGCTCTTAGAACATCTCATATGTTCCGTGACATTCAAAACGTTTCGGAGCCTCAATTCTAAGCCGTAATGCATGACACACTATACTATCAAGTAGTGATCAGAACGTGCCTGTCAGATGTTCACAACATCTACACACGATGCTAGAGGGGTTGGCATACCGAGCGGTGCATTAAGGACATAAGCCTTCTGTGCAGCAATGAGGACAATCCTCAGATCACGGACCCAGTCCGCAATATTGCTACCATCATCTTTCAACTCTATTTTCTAGGAACATATAAAAATTCAAGGGAGCTACAGTGCGAGCTAGTAATCTACAACATAATTTGCAAAGACACAACTGACTATGTTCATGATAATGAGTTCAATTAATCATATCACTGAAGAACTCCCACTCAAATTGACATCCCTCCGGTCATTCGAGTGATACATGATCCAAATCCACCAACTCAAGTCCGATCATCATGTTAGTTGAGGTGGTTTCCATGGTGAACATCATCATGTTGATCATATCTACTATATGACTCATGTTCGACCTTTCGGTCCCTTGTGTTCCGAGGCCATGCCTGTACATGCTAGGCTCGTCAAGTTTAACCCGAGTGTTCTGCATGTGCAACACTGGTTTGCACCCATTGTATGTGAACATAGAGTCTATCACACCCGATCATCATGTGGTGTCTCGACATGACGAACTTCCGCAACGGTGCACACTCGGGAAGAACACAATTTATCTTGAAATTAAGTGAGGGATCACCTTATAATGCTACCTCGTCCTAAGGAAAACAAGGTGCATAAAAGGATTAACATCACATGCAAATCATAAGTGACATGATATGGCCATGAACTTGTGCTTTTGATCTCCATCTTGAAAGCACCGGCATGATCTCCATCGTCACCGGCATGACACCATGATCTCCATCAACGTGTCGCCATCGGGGTTGTCGCGCCCACCATGATTCTACTACTATTGCTACCGTTTAGCGATAAAGTAAAGCATTACATAACTCTTAATGATTGACACACAGGTCATACAATAATTAAAGACAACCCTATGGCTCCTGCCGGTTGCCATACTCATCGACATGCAAGTCGTGATATTCTATACAATACATGATCATCTCATACATCACATATATCTCATCATGTAATTGGCCATATCACATCACAACATACCCCGCAAAAACAAGTTAGACGTCCTCTAATTGTTGTTGCATGTTTTACGTGGTTGCTACGGGTATCTAGCAAGAACAATTCTCACCTACGCAAAACCACAACGGTGATACATAAATTGCTTTTCAACCTTCTCAAGGACTGCCTTTGTCGAATCCGGTCCAACTAAAGTAGGAGAAACAGACACCCGTCAGCCATCTTTGTGCAACGAAGTTACACGTCAGTCGATGGAACCAGTCTCTCATAAGCATACGAGTAAGGTTGGTCCGGGATGCTTCATCCCACAATACCGCTGAACCAAAACACGACCAAGGGAGTAAGCAATCTAAGCATCAACGCCCACAAATTCTTTGTGTTCTACTCGAGATCTCATCTACACATAGACCTAGCTTATGATGCCACTATTGGGGAACGTTGTATGGGAAACAAAAAATTTCTACGCACACGCAAGATCTATCCATGGTGATGAGCATCTACGAGAGGGAGAGTGGATCTACATACCCTTGTAGATCCCTAAGTGGGAAGCGTTAAGAAACGCGGTTGGTGTAGTCGAACGTCTTCGCGATCCAAATCGCCGAGCATAACGCGATCTCATCACTATCCGTCCCGCTATCCAATCTTGATCTGTCCCGCGAACTCATCACGATCCGTCCCACGATCTCATCACGATCTGTCTCACGATCTTGATCACGGTCCTTCCGATCTAGCGCCGAACGGACGACACCTCCGCGTTCAACACACGTATGGCTCGATGACGATCTCCGCTTCTTGATCTAGCAAGAGAGAGCGGAGAGGTAGAAGAGTTCTTCGGCAGCGTGACGGCGTTGCAGTGATGGTGGTGGAGCTATTCCGGCAGGGCTTCGCCTAAGCACTGCAGAAAACCAATCTAGAGGAGAAATTATGCACTAGAGGAGAGGTAGCACGTGGCTATTAGGGTTAGCTTTTTCCTCTAAATCCTCTAGTATATATAGGAGGGGGGAGGGGAGGAGGTAGCCTCAAACCCTCAAGGTTTGGTCGAAATTGGAGGTGGAGGAGTCCTACTCCAATCCTATTAGGAGTAGGATTCCTCCTTTCCACTTGGAAACTCTTTCCACCTCTCCACCTTTGGATTTTTCCTGCTCAAGCCACTCCAGCCGCATGAGCCCTTAGAGGAGGCTTTAGCCATCCCACCAGGGGCTGGTTTACCTCCTCCCACAGCCCATGTAGCCTCTTGGGTCGAAATACCTCTCCCGATGGTCCCCCGGGTACATAAAGAGTTGATTTATTATTATGTGCACTAACCTATCTCACGAGTTCTTTTCAAGTTTTGTGTGGATGAAGTTTTTGAGAATAGGTGAAACCATGATATGAGAGGATTGAACGAGATACAAAAGCTCAAGCTTGGGGATAACCAAGGCACCCCAAGTAAATATTTCAAGAAGTCTCAAGCATCTAAGCTTGGGGATGCTACGCATCCCGCCTCTCTTCATCAACAATTATCGGTTAGCCTATGTTGAGCCTAAATTTTTATTCGTTCACATGATGCATGCTATTCTTGGAGTGATATTTTTCTTTTGCTTGCTGTTTAAGAAATTACTTAAGATCTGAAATTCTTAGATGAGAGAGTCTTCACATAGTTATTTAATTGTTGTCTACTCATTGATCTTCACTTGTATATTTTTGGAGTAGTTTGTCATTCACTCTTGTCCTTCACTTATATACTATTAGTAAATGGTTGAATGAATTGAATATCATAAATATGAAATTAAATATGCTTCCTATACTTATCCCATGGGGAGTAATGACTTCACACATAATAAGTATAGGTGGTAAAATTTATTGAAAGTTAGCAAACACCGCATTGGTCACTTGAACAATTCATGAAAGAATATTGAAGGAAGAGAGATTCCACATATAAATATACTATGTTGGACATCTTCTATGATTGTGAGCTCATTAATTATTTTCAAACTTGAGTAAATTAGTTGAAATTGGACAAGGAAGACAACTTAATGAGTTATGTTTGGGTATATTTGTATAGAAGTTATATTGTAATGGATCCTCCAACATGTGGTGCTTAGTTCACCTCATACTAGCCAAAAACTTCCGCACCAAGTACAAATACTGCTTGTGCATCCAAACAACCTTAAACCAGTTTTGCCATGAGAGTCCACCACACCTACCTATATGCGGTATTTACCTGCCATTCCAAGTAAATTTGCATGTGCCAAACTCTAAACCTTCAAATAATATTTTGTTTTGTATGCCCGAATAGCTCATATAGTGACTAGGGGTTGTTAGTATCTTCCATGCTAGGTGGGTTATTGTCACGATATGTGTTGATTCACTATCATTCACGAGAAAGTGGCTGGTATTCGGGATGCCCAGTCCCATGCTCAAAAATCAAATCATAATATAATGAAACAAAACTCCCCCAGGATTGTTTTTGTATGGACGGTACCCATGGATTCGGCTCGCCGTGGAGTGTGATTGATTGGCGGAGGGGGGGGGGGGGGTAAAAGCTTTACCATTCTGTTTGGAAACCGCCTATAATGTATCTTGCATGGAAGATACCGAGATCTCTCGGTTGTTATGTTGATAATGAAAGCATACCGCTCAAAATTATTATTCATCTTTGTTTTAAAAGCACGAGCTCTGGCACCTCTGTAAATAAATGCTTCCCTCTGCGAAGGGCCTATCTTTTACTTTCTAGTACTTACCTTTATGCAAGAGTCATGGTAATCTTCACCACTTCCTATATTTTGCCTTTTTCTCTTGGTAAGCATCATGTGTTGGGGAATGATCTAGACATATATATCCACACAAATATATTTGATCATGAATTATTATTGTTGACAATTATCTATATGATAAATAAGTTGGGAGGCGAAACATTAAGCCCCTATGTTTCTCTGTGTTCGATGGATGCTATTTGTTCTAAAAATATGCTTTGAGTGTCAATAATCATGGAAGACTATATGATAGTTGAGTATGTGGAATTTGCTAAATCAAAGCTCTTACATAGACCCTTCCTGAAAATAAGATGAATTGCAATTGTTCGATGACTAGGAATATGGTTTGTTAGTTTTCAAGAAACTTTTTGGTCTATACTTTAACTTGTGAATAGCTTGTTACTTGATCATGAGAAGATTTATGAGATGAGATATTGGTTTATATTGATGCTAGAAAAAGTGATTGGAATTATCATTGATCAAACTTGTGCACTTGCTAGCATTCACACTTCATAAATTATTTCTTTTATCATTTACCTACTTGAGGACGAGCAGGAATTAAGCTTGGGGATGCTGATACGTCTGCAACGTATCTATAATTTATGAAGTATTCATGCCATGTTTATAATAATTTTATATGATTTTGGTATGATTTTATTAGAACTAACCCGGACCGATGCTATTTTCAGCACAACTACCGTGGTGTTGTTTTTGTGTAGAAATAAAAGTTCTCGGAATGAACTGAAAATTTATGGAGAATTTGTTTGGAAAATATAAAAAATATTGGAGCAAAGAGTCACCAAAGAGGAAGGCTGAGGAAGCCACAAGCCACAGGGGCGCCCCCCTAGGACGCGCCCCTGGCTTGTGACTTCCTCGAGAACCTTCTGGACATGGGACCACCGCCAAAAATTCCTATAAATATAGAAACCCCGAAAAACAAACCTAGATTGGGAGTTCCTCTGCCGCAAGCCTCTGTAGCCATGAAAACCAATTGGGAGCCCGTGCTGGCACCCTGCCGGAGGGGGAAACCATCACTGGAGTCCATCATCATCGCGGAGGGAGTAGTTCACCCTCGGGGCTGAGGGTATGTACCAGTAGCTATGTGTTTGATCTCTCTCTCTCTCTCTCTCTCATGTTCTTGAGATGGCATGATCTTGATGTACTGCGAGCTTTATTAATATAGATGAATCTTATGGAGTGTTTCCCCTCTCTATCAAGATGTGATGAATTGAGTTTTCCCTTTGAAGTTTACTTATCGGATTGAGTCTTTAAGGATTTGACCACTTAATGTATGTCTTGCGATGGGATATCCGTGGTGACAATGGGATGTTCTATTTATCCACTTGATGTATGTTTTGGTGATCAACTTGCGGGTTCTGTGACCTTGAGAATCTATGCATAGGGGTTGGCACACGTTTTCGTCTTGACTCTCCAGTAGAAACTTTGGGGCACTCTTTGAAGTTATTTGTGTTGGATTGAATATGATGAATCTGAAATTGTGTGATACATATCGTATAATCACGCCCATGGGTACTTTTGGTGACATTGGAGTATCTAGGTGACATTAGGGTTTTGGTTGATGTGTATCTTAAGGTGTTATTTTAGTACGAACTCTAGGGTTGTTCGTGACACTTATAGGGATGGCTCATAAGATTGATCGGAAAAGATAACTTCGAGGTGGTTTCGTACCCTACAATAATTTCTTTGTTTTTTCTCCTCTATTTTTGACTTTCGAGTGAACTCTTTGTTGCACTTAAGGGATATATATATATATATATATGATTCAACTATGTTAGTATTGTTGAGAGAACTTGCACTAGTGAAAGTATGAACCCTAGGCCTTGTTTTCAAGCATTGCAATACTGTTTGCGATCACTTTTGTTACTTGCTACATTGCTGTTTTATATTTGCAAATTACAAAAACCTATATTTTTACCATCCATATTACACTTGTATCACCATCTCTTCACCGAACTAGTGCACCTATACAATTTACCATTGTATTGGGTGTGTTGGGGACACAAGAGACTCTTTGTTATTTGGTTGCAGGGTTGTTTGAGAGAGACTATCTTCATCCTACACCTCCCATGGATTGATAAACCTTAGGTAATCCACTTCAGGGAAAATTGCTACTGTCCTACAAAACTCTGTGCTTGGAGGCCCAACAAAGTCTACAAGAATAAAGTTGCATAGTAGACATCAAGTAGTAACTTCAGTTGCTGGTGGTGGATTTAGAAACATCGTCCATGTTAGGGCATATTTCTCCCTTAGTGGTTTTGGGGATTGATGACTATGCTTTTGTGGACTAATCATGTGCATTAAACCTTTCAGATAATTCATCATATGGCATAAGACGATTCGAGCCCCTCGATGGATAATAGTGAAGATGGTTATTTTCCTCTTTTTCGTTTTTAGTGGAATTGGGTTGTGGAGAACATTACTATTAAGAGGGGGTCCTCGTCGGAATGGTTTGGGTGGAATCAACTCATACACTTTGATTTGCACCCTTGTTCCTTTCCCACATCAATGGAGTTGCTCCACTATGCCCTTTGTTCTGTTCCTGAAGGAAACAAGCGGTTGTACCGCACTCACCAGTGGTATTACTGTCTACAAGTGTAAGCGGTATTACCGCTCTGGGCAATCGGTAGTACTGCCCCCCAAGCGGTAGTGCCATTACCCAGTACCGCGTGTTGTACCACTGCCTTTGGAGTCTCAACTTTTCATGTCAGACTGTTGATACGTCTCCAACGTATCTATAATTTTTGCTTGTTCCATGCTGTTATATTATCATTCTTGGATGTTTTACAATCATTTTGCTACAACTTTATATTATTTCTGGGACTAACCTATTAACCCAGAGCCCAGTGTCAGTTTCTGTTTTTCCCCCTTGTTTTTGAGTTTTACAGAAAAGGAATATCAAACGGAGTCCTGATAACCCACAAGTATAGGGGATCGCAACAGTTTTCGAGGGTAGAATATTCAACCCAAATTTATAGATTCGACACAAGGGGAGCCAAAGAATATTTGAAGGTATTAGCAGATGAGTTGTCAATTCAGCCACACCTGGAGATTAATTATCTGCAGCAAGTGATCAGTGTTAAAGTAATATGATAGTTTTGATAGTAGTGACAACAGTAACAGTAACGGTAGCAGAGATAGCAGTAATTTTGTAGCAAGTGTAACAGCAATGATAGCAGTAGTAACTTAGCAAAAACAATATAAGATAAATTCGTAGGCATTGATTGGTGACTTGTTGGATGATATTCATCATGAGACAGTTATAACCTAGGGCGATACGACACTAGCTCCAGTTCATCGATATAATGTAGGCATGTATTCCGTAAATAGTCATACATGCTTTATTAAAAGAACTTGCATGACATCTTTTGTCCTACTCTCCCGTGGCAGCGGGGTCCATACTGGAAACTAAGGGATATTAAGGCCTCCTTTTAATAGAGAACCGGAACAAAGCATTAACACATAGTGAATACATGAACTCCTCAAACTACGGTAATCACCGGAAGAAGTCCCGGTTATTATCACTCCGGGGTTACCGGATCATAACATGTAGTAGGTGACTATAACTTGCAAAATCGGATCTAAAACATGGATATAATGATGATAACATAAATGGTTCAGATCTGATTTCATGGCACCCGGGCCCAAAGTGACAAGAATTAAGCATGGCAACGTCATAGCAACATCAATCTAAGAACATAGTGCATACTAGGGATCAAGCCCTAACAAAACTAACTCGATTACATGATGAATCTCATCCAACTCCTCACCGACTAGCGAGCCTACGAAGGAATTACTCACTCCCGGTGGGGAGCATCATGGAATTGGCGATGGAGAAGGGTTGGTGATGACGAAGAACGAAGATCCCCCTCTCCGGAGCCCCAAACGGACTCCAGATCTGGCCTCCCTATGAAGAACAGGAGGTGGTGGCGGCTCCGTCTCATGGATTGCGATAATTCTTTCTTCCTGGTTTTTTCCTGGAATAATGTGATTTTATAGCGCCGGGATCAGGGTTTGCGGGGCCACCAGGTGGGCACAACCCACCTGGGCGCGCCAGGAGAAGGGGGCGCGCCCTGGTGGGTTGTGCCCACCCAGGTACCCCTCTCCGGCAGGTATTGGCTCCAGAAATTCTTATTATTGATATAAAAATCCTCACAAAGTTTCGTTCCATTCCGAGAACTTTTATTTCTGCACAAAACAACACCACGGTAGTTCTGCTGAAAATAGCGTCAGTCCGGGGTTAGTTTCATTCAAATCATGCAAATTAGAGTCCAAAACAAGAGGAAAAGCGTTAGGAAAAGTAAATACGTTGGAGACGTATCAAGTCCAAACGGAATAAGAATTTATGGTGATTTTTATGGACCAGAAGACACCCATAGAGCTTGGAGATGAAGCTAGAAGATTCTCGAGGAGGCCACAAGCCTCAGGGGCATGGCCACCCCCTTGGGCGGGCCCACCAGACTTGTGGGCCCCTCGGGAGTCCACCGACCTCCCTCTCAGCTCTATAAATCCTCAAATATTCCAAAGACCCCAACGTAGATCCTAGATCGGGAGTTCCGCCGCCACAAGCCTCCAGAGCCACGAAAAACAAATCGGGAGCCCGTTCCGGCACCCTGTCGGAGGGGGAAACCATCACCGGAGGTCAGCTTTATCATCCCGATGCTCTCCATGACGAGGATGGAGTAGTTCACCCTCGGGGCTGAGGGTATGTACCAATAGCTATGTGTTTGATCTCTCTCTCTCTCTCTCTCGTGTTCTTGAGATGGCACGATCTTGATGTACCGCGAGCTTTATTGATATAGATTGAATCATATGGAGTTTTCCCCTCTCTATCTTCCTGTGATGAATTGAGTTTTCCCTTTGAAGTTTTCTTATCGGATTGAGTCTTTAAGGATTTGAGAACACTTGATGTATGTCTTGTGATGGGATATCCGTGGTGACAATGGGATGTTCTATTGATTCACTTGATGTATGTTTTGGTGATCAACTTGCGGGTCCCATGACCTTGGGAATCTATGCATAGGGGTTAGCACACGTTTTTGCTTTCTGGTATAAACTTTGGGGCACTCTTTGAAGTTCTTTGTGTTGGATTGAACATGATGAATCTGAAATTATGTGATGCATATCGTATAATCAAGCCCATAGGTACTTGTGGTGACATTGGAGTATCTAGGTGACATTAGGGTTTTGGTTGATGTGTATCTTAAGGTGTTATTTTAGTACGAACTCTAGGGCTGTTCATGACACCTATACGGATAGCTCATAAGATTGATCAAAAAAGATAACTTTGAGGTGGTTTCGTACCCTGCAATAATTTCTTCGTTAGTTCTCCACTATTTGTGACTTTGGAGTGAACTCTTTGTCGCATAAGAGGCATTTACATATGATTCAACTGTGTCAATATTGTTGAGAGAAATTGCACTAGTGAAAGTATGGACCCTAGGCCTTGTTTCCAAGCATTTATACAACATTTGGCTTGCTGTTTACTATTTGTTACCTTTCTGTTTTTATATTTTCAGATTACAAAAACCCATATCTACCATCCATATTGCACTTGTATCACCATCTCTTCGCTGAACCAGTGCACCTATACAATTTACCATTGTATTGGGTTTGTTAGGGACACAAGAGACTCTTTGTTATTTGCTTGTAGGGTTATTTAAGAGAGTCCATCTTCATCCTACACCTCCCACGGATTGATAAACCTTAGGTCATCCACTTGAGGGAAAAAATTCCGCTTTCCTAAAAAACTCTGGCTTGGAAGCCCAACACGAGTCTACAAGAAGAAGGTTGTGTAGTAGACATCAACTGTGCAATTGTTGGGATGGCAGTGCGGCACGATAGTACCACCTATAAGCGGTAGTACTGCCCGCCACTACCGCTCAACTACCGCCTAACTTTCTGGAGTCAGAACTCTCAACGGACATAAGGGTGGCAGTAGGGCGAGTGTTGGGGATATACCCCGAGGTGCGACCCGGCCTGGCAACTCACAGGAGACCCGAAAAAGACATGACATTCTATTAATGACCCGGCAGGCAGATCAAAGGACGACCAGGCCCAAGACCCGGCATGTAAGCCAGCGTCAGGCGGCTCACGAGAGAAGGCTCAAAGAGAGAAAGACTCCCTACCGAAGGTTACAAGACCCGTAATAGGATTCTAGAGAGACTAGTCCTAGTCCTACTCCTAGTAGGACTCTATTTGTAAACCTACCCTCTTCACTTATATAAGGAGGGGTAAGGCGCCCCAAGAGGGAGGGGGACACAAGTCCACAAGTTTAGACAGATTAGAGGCTCTCGGGATTAGAGGTAGCAAACAGCACCCTTGTAACCGAGAGATCTCCTTCATCATCAATACTAGACAAGCAGGGCGTAGGCTTTTACCTCCATCGGAGGGGCTGAACCTGGGTAACTCTGTGTCTCTCGATTCCAATCAACCCCTTCAAGCCGCCACGTAGTTGCGTCTTCGCCCCGAACCTAAGTCCATTCACCCAGACATCTGTCGTGACAAATCCACAACAGTTGGCGCCCACCGTGGGGCTCGCGCACGGTGTTTTGTGTTCTTGAAGGGATCTCTCCCAAAGATCGAGAAGCACACAATTTTTCGGATAAAGAAGAGCTGATGCCAGTTTGAGATCATGCCTCATCCGAACTGGCCTCATCCGCTCGTGTCGCCGTATGCTGCTCTGCCTCTGTGCACCGCGGCCCGGGCCGTCTCTTGCCTCCATTGCACGCTCGACTCGCCAGGGTGCACTTTGAGCCGCCGCCCCTGCTGATGTGAGCCGCCGTCGGCTGCTGCCGTGAGCCGCCTCCACCTTGTTCTAGTTCCACCGCGGGCCGGCGCCGGCGAGCCGCCGCCGGTTCTGCTGCCGTGAGCCACCGATTTCCTCACGCACGAGCCGCCTCCACCATGGTTCGCACTACCACCCACGTCGCCGGGTCACAGGTGCTATCCACCCAATTTATTTTATCTATACATTTTGATTCCTTCGAAGAACAATTACTTCGTCTTTGTAATATTTTTAACACATGACAAATTATTCATTACCAAAGTGGCGTCATATCGCGGAGATGGAGGCGCACCAGCGTCATTTGGCACCGACGTCCGTACCGGCTTACAGCGCCACAGCCGTCTCTCACAGTTGCGGCGGCTCGCAACGTCCGCGGCTGAGTCATCTATCCACGTCGGCTTACAATACCCACGGCCGAGTCACCCATTTGCGCCGGCTTACAATGCCCATGGCTGATTCTCCCGTCCGCGTTTACAACAGCACCGTCGACTCGCACGTCCGTGCTGGCCTACAACGCCATGGCCATCTCTCGTGGCTGAACCGGCTTACAACACCGTGGCCGTCTCTCGCCACCGTTCTGGCTTACAACATTGTGGCCGTCTCTCGCTACCGTTCCGGCTTACAACGCTGTGGCTATCTCTCACCATCCGCGCCGGCTTACAACGCCATGGCGTCTTCCACAACAGCACCGGCTTACAATGCGACGGCTGGTTTCTACGTCTACATCAATGCGCCGGTACCACTCGTGCTAACTCGGAATTATCAGCCGCCCAATGGATGCGGTAAGCCACCGCATTCGTGATATGGTCTTCACCAACAACTCCACAACTCACCGACTGCCCGGCTCGCAACGCCATGGCCATCTCTCGCGACCGCGACGGCTTACAGTGTCGTGGCCGTCTCTCGCGATCATGTTGCAGCTGACTTTGACGTCTACATCAACACACCGGCGGCCGCATACACCAGTACGAGCCGCCCAATTGACGCGCGCAAGCTGCCGCCCACAGTTTGATCTACATCAACATATCGGTGCAGTGCTCATCGATACGAGTTTCCCAACGAACAAGCGCGCAAGTCGCCGCCATTACAGTTTGGTTCACTTCAATGACCAGCCGGGACGAACCATCGATCAGATCATTCAAACAATTCATACGGGATCATCTATAACCCACCACGGTCAAACCATCAGTGGAGACTCTCAAAGCCGCTTCTTCGAGTCAACTTAAGACTCGGGGGCTAGAGACATGGCGAGACACATTTGGTCGTTTTCAACGAGAACCCAAGGTCTTTGCAAGAAAAACCCAATCCTGGGGGCTATTACATTATTGGCGGATGATTAAAAGTTTCCCAAGAGGACGAACCGCCGTGATGCACCAGTCAAACATAGGTGCCTGAATTTATTTAGAGCTTCTGCAATTCCTTCATACAGGATGGCGGCTTACAAGATGGCGACTTACAAGAAGAATTCCCAAATATTCCAGTTGACATGTCAACTGCGACTGCTGAGGGCGGCTTCTTACCTTCGGGTATCGCTTCTAATGCCTTATCGGCCGGCTTTATGCCAAATCTCCGGCTAACACGATTAGCCGCGGCGGAGGGCGGCTTCTTACCCCGGGTATCGCTTCTAATGCCTTATCGGCCGGCTTTATGCCAAATCTCTGGCTAACACGATTAGCCGCGGCAGAGGGCGGCTTCTTACCTTCGGGTATCGCTTCTAATGCCTTATCGGCCGGCTTTATGTCAAATTTCTGGCTAACACGATTAACCGCGGCGGAGGGCGGCTTCTTACCTTCGGGTATCGCTTCTAACGCCTTATCGGCCGGTGTTTATGCCAAATTGCTGAAGGGGCTTCTTACCGACGGGTATCGCTTCTAACACCCTATCGGCCGTCTTTATGCCAAATCACCGGCTAACACGATTAGCCACGGTTGTAGGGGGTTCTTACTGACGGGTACCTAACACCCTAACAACCAGCGGAGGGCGGCTTCTTACCTCCGGGTATCGCTTCTAATGCCTTATCGGCCAGGCTTTATGCCATCTCCGCCTAACATGATTAGCCATGGTTGTCTAAGGGGGCTTCTCACCTCCGGGTGTAGCTTATCTAACCCTAACAACTGGCGTTTACGCCAAATTGCTGAAGGGGGCTTCTTACTGACGGGTATCACTTCTAACACCCTATCTTCCAGCTTTATGCCAAATCTCCGGCTAACAGGATTAGCCGCAGTTGTAGGGGGTTCTTACCGACGGGTATCTAACACCCTAACAACCGGCGGAGGGGGGCTTCTTACCTCCGGGTATCGCTTCTAATGCCTTATCGGCCATGCTTTATGACATCTCCGGCTAACACGATTAGAAATGATTGTCTAAGGGGGCTTCTCACCTCCAGGTGTAGCTTATCTAACCTTAACAACCGGCGTTTGCGCTATATTGCCGAGGGTGGCTTCTTACCTCCGGTTATCGCTTCTAACACCTTATCGGCCGGCTTTATGCCATCTCTGGCTAACATGATTAGCCACGGTTGTAAAAGGGGGTTTCTCACCTGATTTGTAAGGTGTGAAGTTGAGTAAGACTCAATGCCCAGTGACTGCAGAAGATAGAGAAAAGATGAAGTGTCATCCCCTATGCTTCAGCCATAGGCTCTATCATGTATGCAATGCTGTGCACAAGACCCGATGTCAACCTTGCCATAAGTATGGCCGGAAGGTTTCAAAGTGATCCTGGAATGGAGCACTAGACAGCGGTCAAGATTATCCTTAGTAACTAAAATACTAAGGAGATGTTTCTCGATTATGGAGGTGATAAAGAGTTTGTCGTAAAGAGTTACGTCGATTCAAGCTTTAACACCAATCCAGATGACTCGTAGTAGCAATCTAGATACATATAGTGGAGCAGCCATTCGGAATAGTACTAGGTGGAGTGTGGTAGCAGTGTGTACGGTTTGACATAGAAATTTGCAAAGTACACACGGATCTGAATGTCGCAGACCGATTGACTATAAGACCTCTCTCACATGCAAAACATGATCAAGCCCCAGAACTCATTGGGTGTTAGATTCATAACAATGCGAATCACATGGTGATGTGAACTAGATTGTTGACTCTAGTGCAAGTGGGAGACTGTTGGAAATATGCCCTAGAGGCAATAATAAATTGGTTATTATCATATTTCCTTGTTCATGATAATCGTTTATTAACCATGCTATAATTGTATTGATCGGAGACTTAGATGCATGTGTGGATACATAGACAAAACCATGTCCCTAGTATGCCTCTAATAGACTAGCTCGTTGATCAAAGATGGTTAAGGTTTCCTAGCCATGGACATGAGATGTCATTTGATAAACGGGATCACATCATTAGGAGAATGGTGTGATGGACAAGACCCAAACTACGAACGTAGCATATGATCATGTCAATTTATTGCTATTATTTTCTGCATGTCAAGTATATGTTCCTATGACCATGAGATCATGCAACTCACTGACACTGGAGGAGTACCTTGTGTGTATCAAATGTCGCAACGTAACTGGGTGACTATAAAGGTGCTCTATAGGTATCTCCGAGGGTGTCTGTTGAGTTGGCATGGATCAAGACTGGGATTTGTTACTCCGTGCGACGGAGAGGTATCTCAGGGCCCACTCGGTAATAAAACATCACAATAAGCACAAGTCAACAAGTCTGATGACTTGAGTAGATATGGGTATATTTACTTGATGAAGCACAAGTCTGAAACATTTGAAAAGTTCAAGCAATTTCAGAGTGAAGTTGAGAATCATCGTAACAAGAAGATTAAATTTCTTCGATCTGATCGAGGAGGTGAATATCTGAGTTATGAGTTTGGCATCACTTAAGACAGTGTGGAATTGTTTCACAGTTGACACCGCCCGGAACACCACAACATAATGGTGTCTCTGAACGTCGTAATCGGACCTTATTGGATATGGTACGTTCTATGATGTCTCTTGCCGATTTGCCACTATCGTTTTGGGGTTATGCATTAGAGACAGCTGCATTCACTTTAAATAGGGCACCATCAAAATCCGTTGAGATGACGCCATATGAACTGTGGTTTGGCAAAAAGCCGAAGTTGTCGTTTCTTAAAGTTTGGGGATGTGATGCTTATGTCAAAAAGCTTCAGCCTGAAAAGCTGGAACCCAAAGCGGAAAAGTGCGTCTTCATAGGATACCCGAAAGAGACAGTCGGGTATACCTTCTATCTCAGATCCGAGGGCAAAGTGTTTGTCGCTAAGAACGGAACATTTCTTGAGAAAGAGTTTCTCTCGAAAGAATTGAGTGGGAGGAAAATAGAGCTTGATGAGGTTATTGAACCTTTACTTCAACCAGAGAGTAGCGCAGCACAGAAAGATGTTTCTGTGGAACCTACAACGGTAGAAGAGGAAGTTAATGATGATGATCATGAAGCTCCGGATCAAGCTGCTATTGAACCTCGTAGGTCGACAAGGACGCGTACTACTCCCGAGTGGTACGGCAACCCTGTCTTAGAGGTCATGTTGTTGGACAACAATGAACCTACGAGCTATGGAGGAGCAGTGATGGGCCCAGATTCCGAGAAATGGTTAGAGGCCATGAAATCTGAGATGGGATCCATGTATGAAAACAAAGTATGGACTTTGGAAGTACTACCTGAAGGGCGAAAGGCCATTCAGAACAAATGGATCTATAAGAAGAAGACGGACGCGGACGGTAATGTCACCGTCTATAAAGCTCGACTTGTGGCAAAGGGTTTTTCACAAGTTCAAGGAGTTGAATACGATGAGACTTTCTCACCCGTAGCGATGCTTAAGTCTGTCAGAATCATGTTGTCAATAGCTGCTTATTTCGACTATGAAATTTGGCAGATGGATGTCAAAACGGCGTTCCTCAACGGTTTCCTTGAGGAAAGTTGTATATGATGCAACCCGAAGGTTTTGTCGATCCAGAGAATGCTGACAAAGTTTGCAAACTCCAGCGATCCATTTATGGACTGGTGCAAGCATCTCGGAGTTGGAATAAACGCTTTGATGAGGTGATCAAAGCGTTTGGGTTTATACAAGTTTATGGAGAAGCTTGTATTTACAAGAAAGTGAGTGGGAGCTCTATAGCGTTTCTAGTGTTATATGTGGATGACATATTGCTGATCGGAAACGATATAGAAATGCTGGAAAGCGTGAAGGAATATTTGAATAAGAGTTTTTCAATGAAGGACCTAGGAGAAGCTGCTTTCATATTAGGCATTAAGATCTATAGAGATAGGTCGAGACGCTTAATAGCACTTTCACAGAGCACATACCTTGATAAAGTTTTGAAGAAGTTCAAAATGAAACAGGCCAAGAAGGGGTTCTTGCCTGTGTTACAAGGTGTGAAGTTGAGTAAGACTCAATGCCCAGTGACTGCAGAAGATAAAGAAAAGATGAGCGTCATCCCCTATGCTTCAGCCATAGGCTCTATCATGTATGCAATGCTGTGCACAAGACCCGATGTCAGCCTTGCCATAAGTATGGCTGGAAGGTTTCAAAGTGATCCTGGAATGGAGCACTGGCAAGCGGTCAAGAATATCCTTAAGTACCTTAACAGGACTAAGGACATGTTTCTCGTTTATGGAGGTGATGAAGAGCTCGTCGTAAAGGGTTACGTCGATGCAAGCTTCGACACTGATCCGGACGATTCTAAATCGCAAACCGGATACGTATTTATTCTTAATGGGGGAGCGGTAAGCTGGTGCAGTTCCAAGCAAAGCGTGGTAGCTGATTCTACGTGCGAAGCGGAGTACATCGCAGCCTCGGAGGCAGCGAAGGAAGGTGTCTGGATGAAGCAGTTCATGACAGATCTTGGAGTAGTGCCTAGTGCACTGAATCCAATAAATCTGTTCTGTGACAACACTGGTGCCATTGCTCTAGCCAAGGAACCAAGGTTTCACAAGAGGACCACACACATAAAGCGACGCTTCAACTCCATCCGGTTCTACATCGAGGAGAAGGACATAAATATTTGCAAAGTGCACACGGATCTGAATGTTGCAGACCCGTTGACTAAACCTCTTCCAAGGGCTAAACATGATCAACACCAGAACTGTATGGGTGTTCGATTCATTACCATGTAAATCACATAGTGATGTGAACTAGATTATTGACTCTAGTGCAAGTGGGAGACTGTTGGAAA
Source organism: Hordeum marinum (assembly GCA_022496015.1). Taxonomy (NCBI): domain Eukaryota; kingdom Viridiplantae; phylum Streptophyta; class Magnoliopsida; order Poales; family Poaceae; genus Hordeum; species Hordeum marinum. Next base: position 14,668,931 of record CM039678.1, read on the forward strand.
TATGCCCTAGAGGCAATATATAAAGTGTTTATTATTATATTTCCTTGTTCATGATAATCGTTTATTATCCATGCTATAACTGTAGTGATCGGAAACACATTGCATGTGTGGATAAATAGACAAACACTATGTCCCTAGTATGCCTCTAGTGAACTAGATCGTTGATCAAAGATGGTCAGGGTTTCCTAGCCATTGACATGTGATGTCATTTGATAACGGGATCACATCATTAGGAGACTGATGTGATGGACAGGACCCAAACTACAAACGTAGCATATGATCGTGTCAGTTTATTGCTACTGTTTTCTGCATGTCAAAGTATATGTTCCTATGACCATGAGATCATGCAACTCACGGATATCGGAGGAGTGCGTTGTGTGTATCAAACGTCGCAACATAACTGGGTGACTATAAAGGTGCTCTACAGGTATCTCCGATGGTATCTGTTGAGTTGGCATGGATCGAGACTGGGATTTGTTACTCCGTGTGACGGAGAGGTATCTTGGGGCCCACTCGGTAATGCAACATCACAATAAGCCTTGCAAGCAATGTGACTAATTGTTAGTTGTGGGATCTTGCATTACGGAACGAGTAAAGAGACTTGCCGGTAACGAGATTGAACTAGGTATAGAGATACCGACGATCGAATCTCGGGCAAGTAACATGCCGAAGAACAAAGGGAACGTTATACGGGATTAACTGAATCCTTGACATAGAGGTTCAACCGATAAGATCTTCGTAGAATATGTAGGAACCAATGTGGACGTCCAGGTCCCGCCATTGGTTATTGGCCGTAGAGGTGTCTCGGTCATGTCTACATAGTTCTCGAACCCGCAGGGTCTGCACACTTAAGGTTCGGTGACGTTTCGGTAGTATAGAGTTATGTATGGTGGTGACCGAAGGTTGTTCGGAGTCCCGGATGAGATCCCGGACATCACGAGGAGCTCCGGAATGGTCCGGAGGTAAAGATTCATATATAGGATGTCCCAGTTTGGTCGCCGGAAAAGTTTCGGGCTCATCGGTAGTGTACCGGGAGTATCGATAGTGTACCGGGAGTGCCGGTAGTGTACCGGGGGACCTCCGGGAGGGGTATTTCGACCCCAAGAGGTCCATGGGCTGTGGGATAATAATAACCAGCCCTTAGTGGGCTGGGAAAACAGCCACAAAGGCCCATGGCACAGGAGAGAAAGTCCTAAAGCAAAAAGTGGAAAATCAGCCAATAGGAGGCAATCCTACTCCAACTAGGATTGGAGGTGAAGTAGGATTGCTCCCACCTCCTATTTCGGCCGACCCAAAGGCCTTGGCTGCCTCTCCTCTCCTCTCCTCCTATATATACTAGTGGATTGGGTGGTTTTTGGACAGAATTTCCGGCCACGTGCTACCCGTTCCACCGGTGCATAGTTTCTCCTCTAGATCGTAGTTCCGCAGTGCTTAGGCGAAGCCCTGCCGGAATTGTTCCACCACCATCACCGGAGCGCCGTCACGCTGCTCGTGAACTCTCTCTCCTATCCACCCCTCTTGCTGGATCAAGACGGTGGAGATCGTCATCAAGCTGCACGTGTGCTGAACGCGGAGGTGCCGTCCGTTCGGTACTAGATCGGAAGGATCGTGATCAAGGCCACGAGACGTTCGTGATTGGATCGTGGGACGGATCGTGACGAGATCGTGGGACGGTTCGTGATTGGTTCGCGGGAAGGTTCGTGATTGGATCGCGGGACGCCCGGCGATTTGGATCGCGAAGAAGTTCAACTACACCAACCGCGTTTCTTAACGCTTCCCGCTTAGCGATCTACAAGGGTACGTAGATCCACTCTCCCTCTCGTAGATGCTCATCACCATGGATAGGTTTGCGTGTGCGTAGGCAAATTTTTGTTTCCCATGCAACGTTCCCCAACACGGCCGACCCAAGGGCTGCCTCTTTGGCAGCCAAGCCTCCTCCTCCTCTGCTCCTATATATACTAGAGGATTTTAGGGTTTTGGCACAGAATTTTCAGCCACGTGCTACCCGTTCCTCTAGTGCATAGTTTCTCCTCTAGATCGGATTTCTGCAGTGCTTAGGCGCAGCCCTGCCAGAATAGCTCCACCACCATCTCCGGAGCGCCATCACGCTGCTAGAGAACTCTTCTACCTCTCCGCTCCCTCTTGCTAGATCAAGAAGGCGGAGATCGTCATCGAGTTGTACGTGTGCTCAACGCGGAGGTGTCATCCGTTCGGCGTTAGATCGGAAGGACCGTGATCAAGATCACGAGACAGATCGGGATGAGTTTGTGGGACGGATCGTGATGAGTTCGCGGGACGGATCGTGATGAGATCGTGGGATGGATCATCATGAGTTCGCGGGACGGATCGTGATTGGATCGCAGGACGGATCGTGCTGAGATCGCGGGACGCTCGGCGATTTGGATCGCGAAGACGTTCGACTAAACCAACCGCGTTTCTTAACGCTTCCCGCTTAGCAATCTACAAGGGTACGTAGATCCACTCTACCTCTCATAGATGCTCATCACCATGGATAGATCTGCGTGTGCGTAGGAATTTTTTTGTTTCCCATGCAACGTTCCCCAACAGTGGTATCAAAGCTAGGTCTATGTGTAGATGAGATCTCGAGTAGAACACGAAAGGTTTGTTGGCGTTGATGCTTAGATTGCTTCCTCCCTTGGTCGGATTTTGGTTTAGCGGTATTGTGAGATGAAGCGGCCCGGACCAACATTGCTCGTACACTTACGAGAGACCGGTTCCCTCGACCGCAACTTGTTGCATAGATGGCTTGCGGGTGCCAGTTTCTCTCACTTTAGTTGGATCGGATTCAACAACGGCGGTCCTTGAGAAGGTTCAAAAGCAACTAGTGTATCACCGTTGTGGTTTTTGCGTAGATGAGAATTGTTCTTGCTAGATACCCGTAGCAGCCACGTAAAACATGCAACAACAATTAGAGGACGTCTAACTTGTTTTTGCAGGGTATGTTGTGATGTGATATGGCCAATTACATGATGTGATATATGTGATGTATGAGATGATCATGTGATGTATAGATTATCACGACTTGCATGTCGATGAGTACGGCAACCGACAGGAACCATAGGGTTGTCTTTAATTATTGTATGACATGCGTGTAGATCATTAAGCGCTATGTAATGCTTTACTTTATCGCTAAACGGTAGCAATAGTAGTAGAAGCATGGTGGGCGCGACAACCCTGATGGCGAGACGTTGATGGAGATCAAGATGATGGAGATCATGGTGTCATGCCGGTGACGATGGAGATCATGCCGGTGCTTTCATGATGGAGATCAAAAGCACAAGTTCATGGCCATATCATGTCACTTATGATTTGCATGTGATGTGAATCATATTATGCACCTTGTTTTGCTTAGGACGACGGTAGCATTATAAGGTGACCCCTCACTTAAATTCAAGATAAATTGCTTTCTCCCCGAGTGTGCACCGTTGCAAAAGTTCTTCATGTCGAGACACCACATGATGATCGGGTGTGATAGACTTTACGTTCACATACAACGGGTGCAAGCCAGTGTTGCCCATGCAGAACACTCGGGTTAAACTTGACGAGCCTAGCATGTACAGACATGGCCTCGGAAGACAAGAGACCGAAAGGTCGAACATGAGTCATATAGTAGATTTGATCAACATGATGATGTTCACCATTTTAACCACCTCAACTCACGTGATGATCGGACTTGAGTTGGTGAATTTGGATCATGTATCACTCGGATGACCGGAGGGATGTCAATTTGAGTGGGAGTTCTTAAGTAATATGATTAATTGAACTCATTATCATGAACATAGTTAGTAGTGTCTTTGCAAAATTTTGTTGTAGATTACTAGCTCATGCTGTAGCTCCCTTGAATTTTTACATGTTCCTAGAGAATTAGAGTTGAAAGTTGATGGTAGCAATATTGCGGACTGGCTCCGTGATTTGAGGATTGTCCTCATTGCTGCACAGAAGGCTTATGTCCTTAATGCACCGCTCGGCACGCCAACCCCTCTAACGTCGTTTTAGATGTTGTGAACATCTGACAGACACGTTCTGATGACTACTTGATAGTTTAGTGCGTCATGCATTACGGCTTAGAATTGAGGCTCCGAAACGTTTTGAACGTCACGGAACATATGAGATGTTCTAAGAGCTGAAATTAGGATCTCAGGCTCATGCCCGTGTTGCGAGATATGAGATCTCCAACAAGATTCTTTGCCTGTAATATGAAAGAGAATAGCTCAATTGTTGAGCATGTGCTCAGATTGTCTGGGTGCTACAATCGCTTGAATCGAGTGGGAGTTGATCTTCCAGATAAGATAGTTATTGATATTGTTCTCTAAGTCACTTTCACTAAGCTACTAGAACTTGGTGATGAACTATGAAATGCCAGGGATAGAATTAATGATCCCTAAGCTGTTCGCGATGTTTGACACCGCGAAGGTAGAAATCAAGAAGGAGCGTCAAGTGTTGATGGTTAGTCAACCCACTAGTTTCGAGAAGGGCAGGAGCAAGGAGGGAAAACTTCATGTATAGCAAGTCAGTTGCTGCTCCAGTGAAGAAACCCAAAGTTGAACCCACACCCGAGACTAAGTGCTTCGATTATGAGGAGAGCGGTCGCTGAAGCGGAACAACCCTAGATACTTGGTAGATAAGAAGGCTGGCAACGTCGACGGAAGTATATTTGATATACATGTTAATGATGTGTACCTTGCGAGTACTCCTAGTAGCACCTGGGTATTGGATACCGGTTCGGTTGCTAAATGTTAGTAACACGAAATAAAAGCTACGGAATAAACGGAGAACTATCTAAGGGTGAGGTGACGATTTGTGTTGGAAATGTTTCCAAGGTTGATGTGATCAACATCGCACGCTCTCTCTACCTTCGGGATTAGTGACGAACCTAAATAAATGTTATTTGGTGTTTTGCGTTGAGCATGAACGTGATTAGATTGTGTTTATTGCAACACGGCTATTCATTTAAGTTAGAGAATAATGGTTATTCTGTTTACATGAATAATACCTTCAATGGTCATGCACCTAGTGAGAATGGTTTGTTGAATCTTGATCGTAGTAATACACATGTTCATAACATTGATGCCAAAAGATACAAAGTTAATAATGATAGTACCACATATTTGTGGCATTGCCGCTGAATGTCATGTTGGTATAAAACGCGTGAAGAAACTCCATGTTGATGGATCTTTGGACTCATTCGATTTTGAATCGGTTGAGACATGCAAACCATGCCTCTTGGGCAAGATAACTAAGGACCCCGTTTCCAGATGGATGGAGCGGGCAAGTGATTTATTGGAAATGATACATGTTGATGTATGCAATCCAATGAGTCTTTTAGCGTGCGGTGGATACCGTTATTTTCTTACCTTCACTGATGATTTGAGTAGATATAGTGTATATTTACTTAATGAAACACAAGTCTGAATCGTTTGAAAAGTTCAAGCAAATTCAGAGTGAAGTTTAAGATCATCGTGACAAGAAGATAAAATGTCCGTGATATGATCGTGGAAGTGAATATCTGATTTACGAGTTTGGTATACAACTTAAGACAATGTGAAAGTTGTTTCACAACTCACGCCACCTGGAACACCATAGTGTGATGGTGTGTCCGAACGTCATAGTCGTGCTCTATTGGATATGGTGCGAATTATGATATCTATTATCCTTTTACCACTATTGCTTTGGGGTTATGCATTAGAGACAACTACATTCACTTTAGATAGGACACCATCTAAATCCGTTGAGATGACACCGTGTGAATTGTGGTTTGATAGAAACCCAAGCTTTCATTTCTTAATGTTTGGGGCTGCGACGCTTGTGTGGAAAATGTTTTCACCTAATGAGCTCGAACCCAAAGCGGACAAATGCATCTTCATAGAATACCCTAAGAATAGTTGGGTAAACCTTCTATCTCAGATCCAAGCATAAAGTGTTTGTTGCTAAAACTGGGTCCTTTCTCGAGAAAAGTTTCTCTCGAAAGAATTGAGTGGGAGGAAGATAGAACTTGATGAGGTTGTTGAACCTTTGTTCAACCAGAGAGTAGCACAGCGCAGGAATTTGTTTATGTGAAGCCTACGTTAGTTGAAGAGGAAGTTAATGATGATGATGATCATGAAGCTTCGGATAAAGTTACTATCGAACCTCGTAGGTTGACAAGGATGTGTACTACTCCTGAGCAGTATGACAACCCTGTCTTGGAGGTCATGTTGTTGGACAACGATGAACCTACGAGCTATGGAGAAGTGATGATGGGCCCGGATTCCGACAAATGGTTAGAAGCCATAAAATTCGAGAAAGGATCCATGTATGAAAACCAAGTATAGAATTTGGTAGACTTGCTCGTTGGACGGCAGGTCGGTGAGTTCAAATGGATCTTTAAGATGAAGTCAGACGCTGATGGTGAATGTCACCATTTATAAAGCTCGACTTGTCGCGAAGAAGTTTCCGCCAAGTTCAACGAGTTGACTGCGATGAGACTTTCTCACTTGTAGCGATGCTAAAGTCTATTGGAATTATGTTAGCAGTTGCTGCATTTTTCAATTATGAAATCTGGCAAATGGATACCAAAACATCGTTTCCTTCCTTAAGGAAAGGTTGTATGAGATACAACGAGAAGGTTTTGTCAGTCCTAAGGATGCTAAAAGGTGTGCAAGCTTCAGTGAACCTTCTATGAACTGAAGCAAGCATCTCGGAGTTGGAATATACACTTTGATAAGGTGATCAAAGTTTTTGAGTCTATACAAAATTTATGAGAAACTTGTATTTACAATAAAGTGAGTGGGAGCACTATAGAGTTTCTGGTAAGCATATGTGGTTGACATATTGTTGATCGGAAATGATGTAGAATTTCTGGAAAGCATAAATGGTTGTTTGAAAAAGAGTTTTTCAAAGGAAGACCTAGATAAAGCTACCTAATTGTTGAGCATCAAGATCTATAGAGATAGATCAAGAATCTTGATGAGACTTTTCAATAAGTACATACCTTGACAAAGTTTTTGAAAGAATTCAAAATGGATCAGTCAGAGAAAGAGTTCTCGCCTGATTTGTAAGGTGTGAAGTTGAGTAAGACTCAATGCCCAGTGACTGCAAAAGATAGAGAAAAGATGAAGTGCCATCCTCTATGCTTCAGCCATAGGCTCTATCATGTATGCAATGTTGTGCACAAGACCTGATGTCAGCCTTGCCATAAGTATGGCCTGAAGGTTTCAAAGTGATCCTGGAATGGAGCACTGGACAGCGGTCAGGATTATGCTTAGTAACTAAAAGACTAAGGAGATGTTTCTCGATTATGGAGGTGATAAAGAGTTCGCCGTAAAGAGTTACCTCGATGCAAGATTTAACACCAATCCAGATGACTCATAGTAGCAATCTGGATACGTATAGTGGAGCAGCCATTTGGAATAGTACCAGGTGGAGTGTGGTAGCAGTGTTTACGGTTTGACATAGAAATTTGCAAAGTACACACGGATCTGAATGTCGCAGACCCGTTGACTATAAGACCTCTCTCACATGCAAAGCATGATCAAGCCCCAGAACTCATTGGGTGTTAGATTCATAACAATGCGAATCACATGGTGATGTGAACTAGATTATTGACTCTAGTGCAAGTGGGAGACTGTTAGAAATATGCCCTAGAGGCAATAATAAATTGGCTATTATCATATTTCCTTGTGCATGATAATCGTTTATTATCCATGCTATAATTGTATTGATCAGAGACTTAGATGCATGTGTGGATACATAGACAAAACCATGTCCCTAGTATGCCTCTAATAGACTAGCTCGTTGATCAAACATGGTTAAGGTTTCCTAGCCATGGACATGATATGTCATTTGATAAACGGGATCACATCATTAGGAGAATGGTGTGATGTACAAGACCTAAACTACGAATGTAGCATATGATCGTGTCAGTTTATTGCTACTGTTTTCTGCATGTCAAGTATATGTTCCTATGACCATGAGATCATGAAACTCACTGACACCGGAGGAGTACCTTGTGTGTATCAAACATCGCAACATAACTAGGTGACTATAAAGGTGCTCTATAGGTATCTCCGAGGGTGTCTGTTGAGTTGGCATGGATCAAGACTGGGATTTGTTACTCCGTGTGACGGAGAGGTATCTCAGGGCCCACTCGGTAATACAACATCACAATAAGCCTTGCAAGCAATGTTACTAAGTGTTAGTCATGGGATCTTGTATTACGGAACGAGTAAACAGACTTGCCGGTAACGAGGTTGAAGTAGGTATGGAGATACCGACGATCGAATCTCGGGCAAGTAACATACCGAAGAACAAAGGGAACATCATACGGGATTAACTGAATCCTTGACATAGAGGTTCGACCGATAAAGATCTTCGTAGAATATGTAGGAACCAATATGGGCATCCAAGTCCCGCTATTGGTTATTGATTGTAGAGGTGTCTTGGTCATGTCTACATAGTTCTCGAACCCGCAGGGTCTGCACACTTAAGGTTTGGTGACATTTCGGTAGTATAGAGTTATGTATGGTGGTGACCGAAGGTTGTTCGGAGTCTTGGATGAGATCCCGTATGTCACGAGGAGCTCTGGAATGGTCCGGAGGTAAAGATTCATATATAGGAAGTCCTGTTTTGGTCGTCGGAAAAGTTTCGGGCTCATCGGTAGTGCCGGTAGTGTACCGGGAGACCACCGGGAGGGGTATTTCGACCCAAGAGGCTTCATGGGCTGTGGGAGAGTAAAAACCATCCCTTTGTGGTCTGGTGGAAGTCCCACACAAGGCCCATGCGGCTGGGAAGAAAAGCCCAAAGAGAAAAAGGTGGAAAAAGGCAAAAAAAGGGCAAAAATAAAGGAGGAGTCCTAATCCTACTAGGTTTGGCCTACCCAAGGGCTGCCTCTTTGGCATCCAAGCCTCCGCCTCCTCTCCTCCTATATATACTAGAGGATTTTAGGGTTTCGGCACAGAATTTTTAGCCACGTGCTACCCGTTCCTCTAGTGCATAGTTTCTCCTCTAGATCGGATTTCTACAGTGCTTAGGCGAAGCCCTACCGGAATAGCTCCACCACCATCTCTGGAGCGCCATCATGCTGCCGGAGAACTCTTCTACCTCTCCACTCCCTCTTGCTGGATCAAGAAGGCGGAGATCGTCATCGAGTTGTACGTGTGTTGAACGCGGAGGTGCCGTCCGTTCGGCGCTAGATCGGAAGGACCGTGATCAAGATCGCGAGACGGATCGTGATGAGTTCGTGGGACGGATTGTGACGAGATCGCGGGACGGATCGTGATGAGTTCGCGGGACGGATCGTGATTGGATCGTGGGACGGATCATGTTGAGATCGCGGGACGCTCAGCGATTTGGATCGCGAAGACGTTCGACTACACCAACCGCGTTTCTTAACGCTTCCCGCTTAGCGATCTACAAGGGTATGTAGATCCACTCTCCCTCTCGTAGATGCTCATCACCATGGATAGATCTGCGTGTGCGTAGAATTTTTTTGTTTCCCATGCAACGTTCCCCAACATTATCGGCCAGGCTTTATGCCATCTCCGGCTAACACGATTAGCCATGGGTGTCTAAGGGGGCTTCTCACCTCCGGGTGTAGCTTATCTAACCTTAACAACCGGCATTTGCGCTATGTTGCTAAGGGTGGCTTCTTACCTCCGGGTATTGCTTCTAACACCGGCCGGCTTTATGCCATCTCTGGCTAACATGATTAGCCACGGTTGTAAAAGGGGGCTTCTCACCTCCGGGTGTAGCTTATCTAACCCTAAAACAGCCGGCGTTCACGCCAAAAATGTTGACAAGTTAACATTACATCATACTCTGCATCATATTTACATGTCATCCGGATTATCAAGCCGGGTCAGAGCAAGATTATGAAACAAGGAGCAATGTTATGAAAGATCTAAACATCTCTGGGTTGTGCCTTTTCAAGCCGCCCTTACAACAATACAGAATAGGTTCTGTCTTGTTTCTTTTTGCAGGTCTTATCTCTTAAGATGAGTCGCCATTAATTACTCTAAAAGAGCAAATGGATATTTAATAGCCAACCTGGCTGGATCTTCATGATTTATCATAACCAGTACTAAATGATTGGGGTTTTCAAACCGGCTCGGAGAATTCATTATTTTTCAATAGCCGCCCTATCAGATATAATATTGTGTCATCTAATTGACCGGTTCTCGGATTTCTTCAATTGTGCTCTGTAGTAATCTACAACACTCATGGATTTCTCCAACACATATTTGCCGGGTTACACCGCAACCACGAGCAGGGATTTCATGTCAAATACAAAGGAATTATTTCAGGATATTCATTCCAGGTTATATTACAACCACGGTCAAGGATTCATTCAACAAATTGTGGTGAGTCATATCATTCTTAATAGTCCCGAGTCGCCGCGAGCAGACAACCCGACACTTGGGGGCTACACTATTTAAGTCCAGTTTATATCAAAATATGCAAGTCCCATGTCGCTGCAAGCACGCACCACGACACTTGGGGGCTAATGCAAGCCGGTTTTCAAATCATTACATTATCGACAAGACGCTATTATCTCAAGGAGATGAGCCGGCCTTTCTATATCTTTCTAAGTCCCAACCTAGTAATTCTTACTGACCTGACATTTGGGGGCTACACCGCTTAGATCAAATTTTCTAAAGTCCCAAGTCGCCATAGGCATGCGACCCGGCACTTGGGGGCTACAGTATTCAGTTGTTTAACAGATTATGAGGTCCAAATTGAAGACCCGGCCCATCACATACTGATGAGCCGGCCCTTGGGGGCTACACCCGCTGAAGCTTCATAAAGTATAAGGCAATTACAAGTCCCAGCCCAGTAATTCTTACTGACCCGACACTTGGGGGCTATAGTAGTCAGTTGTTCAAACAGATTAAGAGATTCAAATTGAAGACCCGGCGCATCACGTTCTGATGAGCCGACCCTTTGGGGCTACAACCGCCGACGCTTTATAAAGGTATAAGGCAGTTATAAGTCCGAGGTTGCTGCAAGCAGGACAACCCGACACTTGGGGGCTACACAGTCCAAAATATTATTGCAAAGCACCAAGTTATCATGGATAATCTCGGAGCTTGGGGGCTACAAGTAATATGGACATATCAAAAACTTTGATGAGAATTTTCAAGATGTTAATTATGGAGTTCGGTTGTTAGACTTGACGTCACTAAACATTTATGACCCAGCGTTATCAAAAGATCATAACCCGTCGGATTTTATATAAGCCACCCTGCTTCACAACAATGGAAGTCTGGTTTTACATCAGATGCATTTTCATCCCAATATTTTTATCAAGTCAGCTGGATTCTAGTTATTTGACCCGGCGTCACCAACGACAATGACCCGGCATCATCAATGATTATGATCCGGCAGAAATGACCTGCCAAGAGTATTGGAAGATGACTCAATGGCATATGGGTGTTCTATTCTCAATATTTTTCAAAGGACATTGACAAGCAAGATGATTATCAGAGACGACTATTTCATATACAGAAAAGACCCGGATTTCTGAGGAGCAATTTCATAAGGCGGCCAAAGGAGCAAGCCGGCTACTTAACATATTTGTTATTCTTATTTCAGGATCTTAGCATGAATAAATTCAAACTAATCTGGGGGCTAATGTCGGGGATATACCCCGCAGTATGACCCGGCCTGGCGACTCACAGGAGACCGGGAAAAGACATGACATTCTATTAATGACCCGGCAGGCGGATCACAGGACGACCGGGCCCAAGGCCCGGCATGTAAGCCGGCGTCAGGCGGCTCACAAGAGAAGGCTCAAAGAGAGAAAGACTCCCTGCTGAAGGTTACAAGACCCGGAATAGGATTCTAGAGAGACTAGTCCTACTCCTACTCCTAGTAGGACTCTATTTGTAAAACTACCCTCTCCACTTATATAAGGAGGGGTAAGGCGCCCCAAGAGGGAGGGGGGACACAAGTCCACAAGTTTAGACAGATTAGAGGCTCTCGGGATTAGAGGTAGCAAACAACACCCTTGTAACCGAGAGATCTCCTTCATCATCAATACTAGACAAGTAGGACGTAGGCTTTTACCTCCATCGGAGGGGTCGAACCTGGGTAACTCCATGTCTCTCGATTCCGATCAACCCCTTCAAGCCGCCACATAGTTGCGTCTTCGCCCCGAACCTAAGTCCGTTCACCTGGACATCTGCCGTGACAAATCCACGATAGTGAGGTACTATCGCTTTCAAGTGGTAGTACTGCTCTTGCGAGTGGTAGTACCACTTCAGCTGTACTACCCCTGTTCCTACCTCTGCCCTGTGTCCGAGGGCCTTGATAATCCCCAAGTGCAAGGAATTAGCAAATTTCACATACTCAACTATCATTTAGTCTTACATGATTGTTGGCACTCAATAATTTTAAAACAAGCAGTTTCAGTCAAACACATCAGAAGATAGGAGCTTAATGTTCCACCTCCCAACTTATTTATCTCAGGGATAATGTCAACAATAATGAATCATGATCACCTATATCCAACTGGATATATGTGCCTGGATCTTTCCCACCAGATGATGCTGGCCAACTAAAGAATTAATAGATTGAAATAGGAATGCACATTATTGACTCCTACATGAAAGTAAATATAAAAAAGTAAATACATAAAAATAGAAGATAGTCCCTTCGTAGAGGGAAATAGGGGTTGTCATGCGCTTTTTATTTTTGGATGTGCAATCTCTTAATGAAAAGGAAACCCACTTTATATTGCCCCTTATGATAACAACCTTTATTATGCAGGGTTTAATGGGCAACAAGCGTACTGCAAAAATGGGCAATGTTATTAAAAAAAAGGCTTATCACATATTTAAAAAATGTTCACCCAGCAATTAAATTTGTTTATCTTATTAAAAATTGTTAATTGTGTACTGAAAGGGTTTATCTATATTAAAAATGTTAATTGTGTATTTTTAGAATATCCATCGTGCATTTAAATATGTTCAGTGTTATTTAGAAAATGTTTTGCGTGTTTAAAAATGTTTAGATTGGCCGCATTTGTTGTTGTAGTCGTGTTGTACATGCAACTGGGTCAAGGTCACGGGGCGAGATGTGTGTGAATATGGACATGCAACTAGATTGGGTCGAGGACATGTTGAGTGTCGAGTCTCGAGCGTGAACATGTGCAATTGGGTCGGGGTTCGCGCTGGTTTGATGTCACACACCAATTCCAAGAACTGATGCTGGTGTGAGCCTTGCATACATTCACTTGAACATAAGAATACCAAACCAACTCTTCACTACCACTAGTAGAAAACAGGTCTTACGTTTGACCCTTTAGTCCAGGTTTGGATTTGGCCTGGGACTAATGTGACCATTAGTCCCGGTTCCAACGGCTAGGAGCGGTCGGGGGGCACGGGCACCATTAGTCTCGGTTCATTTGGGACCTATAGTCCCGGTTTGTGATACAAACCGGTACTAAAGGGGTGGTGGCAGACTGGTGTCATCCTGGGGCCCCCACGAGCCCTTTAGTCCTGGTTTATATCACAAACCGGGACTATATGTATACCTTTAGTCCCGGTTTGTATAACCAACCGGGACTAAAGCTTTCCCTATATAAACCCTTCGTCCAGCCGGAGCACATTTCTCTGTTTTCTCCATTCCCCTTTCTGTTCTTCCCTAGCTCGAGCTCATCCCTCCATTTTTGCCAAGATTTGTCAAGATTTGAGGCACCCCAATCCATCCAAGTGTCCACAAAGGATAGCAACTTTGTCCTTTCATCTCTTACTGCTAGATCAGCTCATGCAATGCTTTATAAGTATTGTGATTTGTGGGTTTTAGTTTGGGTGTAATTATGTGGTAGTTTTTTTGATTTATATGCAATTTGAGATCAAATTAACTTCTTAGTTTGCATATGTGTAGGTGTGGTTTACTTAGTGTGCCTTCCCGTCCCTGTCCTAACCACCGTCGATCGCCCGCACCGTCCCATCGCTGGCACCACCTTGGTGAGCCTTTTCTTGTGTTCTTATCCTTTTTATATAAAAATCGTATTTGTATGATTTAGATAGTTACTTGCGTAATTTTCTTACTTGTATGATTGTTTCTATATATAGTGCCATGGTTATGATATCCGTGCCTATCGGCCCTTGTCCGATTTATGATTCGGATGTTGTATATTCTATTTTATAACTATTTGTTGCATTTCGTGTTAATGACAATTATGCCCATCAAGTTGACATAGATATTTTTATCTAGGAGCTAGTTGAACCGTAAATGCCAACCGACCCTATTGTCGAGAAGTTAAATTTAGTTGAAAAAGAAAACGAGGATTTGAAAGGAACATTGAAAAGAGTTGAAGAAGAGAAGGTGAAATTGGAGTTGTATGTTGCCGATGTCGTCGATAATCACAAGATCAAGATGGATGCAATGCGCTTGAATATTAGAAAGATTAGAAAATATGCCATTAATAAAAAGGCTTGGTATCATTATGTTGTTGGACCAATTGTTACCTTACTTGCGATTTTGATCGCATTTGTTGTCGCATTTAAATGTTTTAGCTAGATAGTTGTATGTTGTTTTATGAGAATGAGTGTGTATGAACTTTATGTATAAACTTGTATTAATTTGGTTTTTTCGGTGTTGTGTAATGAAGATGAGCCAGCAATGGATGTACGATGACCGATGCTCTCCCCAGTTCATTAATAGCCTGCATAGTTTTTTGCGTGCAGCTGAGGCAAACAAGTGGGATGGTTTTATGTGTTGTCCATGTGGTTTGTGTAAGAATGATAAGACTTACTCTAGCTCAAAACATATTCACGTCCACTTGTTTACACCTGGTTTCATGTCTGTCTATAATTGTTGGACCAAGATGGAGAAAGAGGGGTTCTAATGGAAGAGAATGAAGAATAGGATGATGAAAACTATCCTGGGTATCCTAAATATGATGGTACTACAATGGGGGAAGAGAATGAAGAAGAAGAAGCTGAGGCATCAGATGAGCCCGCTGATGATCTTGGTCGGACCATTACTGATGCAAAGAGAAACTGCGAAAGTGAAAAGGAGAAGTTGAAGTTATAGCGCATGTTAGAGGATCACAAAAAAGGGTTGGACCCAAATTGCGAGATAACAACACAAAGCTCGGTACCACACTGGAATTGCTGCAATGAAAGGCAGAGAATGGTGTATCTGACAAGCGATTTGAAAAGTTGCTAAAAATAATGAAGAATAAGCTTCCAAAGGATAGCAAATTGTCTGACAGTACATACGAAGCAAAGAAGGTTGTCTGTCCTCTAGGATTAGAGGTGCAGAAGATACATGCATGCCCTAACGACTGCATCCTCTACCGCGGTGAGTATGAGAATTTGAATGCATGCCCGGTGTGCCGTGCATTGTGATATAAGATCGGTCACGATGACCCTGGTGATGATGTTCAGGGTGAGCGCCCCAGGAAGAGGATACCTTCCAAGGTGACGTGGTATGCTCCTATAATACCACGATTGAAACGTTTGTTCCAAAACAAAGAGCATGCCAAGTCATTGCGATGGCACAAAGAAGACCGTAAGAAAGACGGGAAGTTGAGAGTACCTGCTGATGGGTCACACTGGAGAAAAATCAAGAGAGCGTGGACGGACTTTGTAGATGACCCAAGGAACTTATGGTTTGGTTTAAGTGCAGAAGGCATTAATCCATTTGGGGAGTAGAGTAGCAAGCATAACACATGGCATGTGACTCTATGTATCTATAACCTTCCTCCTTGGTTGTGCATGAAGCAGAAGTTCATTATGATGTCAGTGCTCATCCAAGGACCTAAGCAACCCGGCAACGACATTGATGTGTACCTAAGGCCATTAGTTGATGAACTTTTACAGCCGTGGAATAAAAAAGGTGTATGTGTGTGGGATGAGCACAAACAACACGAATTTGACCTGCGAGCGTTGCTGTTTGTAACCATCAATGACTGGACTGCTCTTAGTAACCTTTCAGGACAGACAACAAGGGATACCATGCATGCACGCACTGTTTAGATGAGACTCAAAGTATATATTTGGACAAATGCAAGAAGAATGTGTACCTGGGACATCGTCGATTTCTTCCGACCAAGCATGCCTTAAGAAAGAAAGGCAAGCATTTCAAAGGTGAGACAGATCACCGGAAGAAGCTCGTCCTTCGTATCGGTGATGACACACTTGATATGATCAAGGATTTACAAGTAATATTTGGAAAGGGTCCCAGCGGACAATCTGTTCTAACTGACGCTTAGGGACGCGCACCCATGTGGAAGAATAAATCTATATTTTGGGACCTAGAATATTGGAAAGTCCTAGAGGTCCGCTCTGCAATCGACGTGATGCACGTGACGAAGAATCTTTACGTGAACCTGCTAGGTTTCCTGGGCATGTATGGGAAGACACAAGATACACCGGAGGCATGGGAGGACCAGCAACGTGCGCACGAAAATGACGACATGCATCCAAAGCAGTATCAAGGTCCTGCCAGCTATGCTCTTACCAAAGCAGAGAAGGAAATCTTCTTTCAATGCCTGCTCAGTATGAAGGTCTCATCTGGCTTCTCATCAAATATAAATGGAATAATAAATATGGTAGAGAAAAAAATTCCAGGACCTAAAGTCTCATGACTGCCACATGATCATGACGCAATTGTTTCCGGTTGCGTTGAGGGGGCTTCTACCAGAAAATGTTCGATTAGCCATTGTGAAGATATGTTCATTCCTCAATGTAATTTCTTAGAAGATAATCGATCCGGAAATCCTACCAAGCTTATAGAATGATTTGGTCCAATGTCTTGTCAGTTTTGAGTTGGTGTTCCCACCATCCTTCTTCAATATTATGACGCACTTCCTAGTTCACCTAGTCCAAGAGATTGCCATTCTAGGTCCCGTATTTCTAAATAATATGTTACCCTTTGAGAGGTTCATGAGAGTCTTAAAGAAATATGTTCGTAACCGTGCTAGGCCAGAAGGAAGCATCTCGAAGGGCCAAGAAACAGAGGAGGTTATTGAGTTTTGTGTTGACTTTATTCCTGGCATTAAGCCGATCGCTGTTCCTTAATCGCGGCATGAGGGGAGACTGCGTGAAAAAGGCGCGCTTGAACCAAAATCAATAATATGTACGGACGGGCATTCTTGGGCGCAAGCACACTACGCAGTTCTACAGAATTCTACCTTGGTGACCCCAGATATCGAGAAACACATGGATATTATACGCTCCAAGAACCCGGAGCAGTCTGACCCCTGGATTAAACGTACACACATTGAGGCTTTCGGCGGTTGGTTGCGAACACATCTCATGAATGACGACAATGTTGAACATGACCTGTACTTGTTGGCCAAGAGACCATCTTCGACTATATTGACTTTCCAAGGGTACGAGATAAATGGGAATACATTTTACATGATTGCCGAAGATAAAAAGAGCACCAACCAAAACAGTGGTGTTCGCTTTGACGATGCGGCAACACTAGTGCAGAACAGGCCTATAGTCCCGGCCCGGATGGACCTTTAGTACCGGTTCCCCAACCGGTACTAACGGGTCGGGACTAAAGGTCCAAACCCTTTAGTACCGGCTGGCCCACGGACCGGTACTAAAGGCCCACCACGTGGCTGCCTGCGTGGGCTGGTGGTGGAGGACCTTTAGTACCGGTTGGTGATACCAACCGGTACTAAAGGCCCACCATGTGGCTGCCTGCGTGGGCTGGTGGTGGAGGACCTTTAGTACCGGTTGTTGATACCAACCGGTTTTTAAAATAATTTTTTTTGTTTTTTGAATTTTTTGAATTTTTTTCTGATTTTCAAATCTGTGAATTATCTGACAATTTAATCTCTAATCACCCCTCTTCACTGCTTTTGAATTATTTGACAATTTAATCTCTAATCACCCTCACTCCAAATCATCTAACTTGCCAGCTCTAACCCGAGCACGCTTAACTTTCGAGTTCTATCACCCTTTGTTTCCAAGTCTGCACTTGTTGTTTTCTTGACAATAGTAAGCTATCAATCCTATTAATCCTGAGGTCTCGATGTCACATTATTTAATTTTTTGAATTCCAAACAATTATTAAAATAAAAAAATATTGAATTTCTATGAAAATAAAATAAGTATTATTATTATTTTATTCATTTTTTGCCATATATTCAATTCATATGGCATAATTAATATCTTTAAATCCGTAAATTGAAATTCCACAAATAATATATCCATTATTATCAGAAAAATGTGAGGAATCCAAATATGGCATCATTTATTTATTTTTAAAATTATTTTTTGATTTTGTAGGAAAAAATCTTCTTTTTGAAATAACTTTTTTTACTTTTAGGATTTCGAGAATCTGAGAAAACTTCACCGGGTAAACCCCGGTGAAATCGAGTCCCAATTTTTCTCTAGTTTTTCTGATATATTAAA
Source organism: Hordeum marinum (assembly GCA_022496015.1). Lineage (NCBI taxonomy): Eukaryota > Viridiplantae > Streptophyta > Magnoliopsida > Poales > Poaceae > Hordeum > Hordeum marinum. The sequence continues at coordinate 14,687,311 of CM039678.1, forward strand.
CTAACCCCGGTGATCCGCTAACATGCGTTTCAACTTCAACCTCTCCTTATCATTTTCGCAGTTTCTCTTTGCATCAGCAATGACCCGACCCAAATCATCAGCGGGCTCATCTGATGCCTCTTCTTCAGCTTCCCCCATTGATGCCTCTTCTTCAGCTTCCCCCATTGTTGTATCGGCGAAAGGATAGTTGTCATCATCCTCTTCTTCTACATTGTCTTCCATTATAACCCCTCTTTCTCCGTGCTTGGTCCAACAGCTATAGCCGGACATGAAACCGGACTTCAGCAGGTGGTAGTGAAGGGTTTTTGAGGTAGAGTAATTCCTATCATTCTTACAGTCACGACATGGACAACACGTTAAACCATTCTGCTTGTTTACCTCAGCCACACGAATAAAATCATGCAGGCCATTAAGAAACCCTGGACTTAGTCGGTCATCGTACATCCATTGCCGGCTCATGTTCACTACACAACATCGAAGTGACCAAATTAATACAACTTCATCATCACATTACAACCAAAAGTAGAGCTAGTAGTGACCAAATGTTATTACTGCAAATAATAGATACTTATAGTTCATACATACATCTCATAAAACAACATACAACTATCTCAACTTATTATGGATCAAGCATGAAGAAAGAGAGGTTATTATGGAAGACAATGAAGAAGAAGAGGATGACGAAAAATACCCTCCCCCTGAATACGGTGATGCTGCAATGGGGGAAGCTGAAGTTCAAGAAAATGAAATGTCTCTTGTGACAGATGAATTTATGTCCGAAACCCTGATACTTCGAAAGAGACTGTCCGTTTTGTACACGAAGTGCATCCAGCTTTTGCCATAACCCTCTCAACTTTTTAGCACATACTATGTGGGTGAAATGATGATATGATGCCAACTTTCAACCTTTTCAGAGTTCATTTGTAGTGCTTTTCAATTTCAGAGTCATTTAGCTCAAAAAAATCAATAACTGCATGAAAAATAACAAATGAAGTCAGAAAAGGTTGAAAATTGATGATGTGGCTTTGAATGGTGCATTTTGACCACACAAAAAGCCTGGAGTTCAAATAAGTTCAAGCAAATGAAATGCCTTTTGTAACAGATGAGTTTATGTCCGAAACCCTGATACTTCGAAAGAGAATGTCCGTTTTGTACACGAAGTGCATCCAGCTTTTGCCGTAACCCTCTCAACTTTTTAGCACATGCTATCTAGGTGAAATGATGATACCATGCCAACTTTCAACCTTTTCAGAGTTCATTTGTAGTGCTTTTCAATTTCAGGGTCATTTAGCTCAAAAAAATCAATAACTACATGAAAAATAACAAATGAAGTCGGAAAGGGTTGAAAATTGATGATGTGGCTTTGAATGGTGCATTTTGAACACAAAAAAGCCTGGAGTTCAAATAAGTTCAAGAAAATGAAATGCCTTTTGTAACAGATGAGTTTATGTCCGAAACCCTCATACTTCGAAAGAGAATGCCCGTTTTGTACACGAAGTGCATCCAGCTTTTGCCGTAACCCTCTCAACTTTTTAGCACATGCTATGTGGGTGAAATGATGATACCATGCCAACTTTCAACCTTTTCAGAGTTCATTTGTAGTGCTTTTCAATTTCAGGGTCATTTAGCTCAAAAAAATCAATAATTGCATGAAAAATAAGAAATGAAGTCAGAAAGGGTTGAAAATTGATGATGTGGCTTTGAATGGTGCATTTTGAACACACAAAAAGCCTCGAGTTCAAATAAGTTCAAGAAAATGAAATGCCTTTTGTAACAGATGAGTTTATGTCCGAAACCCTCATACTTCGAAAGAGACTGCCCGTTTTGTACATGAAGTGTATCCAGCTTTTGCCGTAACCCTCTCAACTTTTTAGCACCTGCTATGTGGGTGAAATGATGATACCATGCCAACTTTCAACCTTTTCAGAGTTCATTTGTAGTGCTTTTCAATTTCAGGGTCATTTAGCTCAAAAAAATCAATAACTGCATGAAAAATAACAAATGAAGTCAGAAGGGGTTAAAAATTGATTATGTGGATTTGAATGGTGCATTTTGAACACACAAAAAACCTGGAGTTCAAATAAATTCAAGAAAATGAAATGTCTTTTGTAACCGATGAGTTTATGTCCGAAACCCTGATACTTCGAAAGAGACTGTCCGTTTTGTACACGAAGTGCATCCCAACTTTTGCCGTAACTCTCTCAACTTTTTAGCACATGCTATGTGGGTGAAATGATGATACCATGCCAACTTTCAACCTTTTTAGAGTTCATTTGTAGTGCTTTTCAATTTCAGGGTCATTTAGCTCAAAAAAATCAATAACTGCATGAAAAATAACAAATGAAGTCAGAAAGGGTTGAAAATTGATGATGTGGCTTTGAATGGTGCATTTTGAACACACAAAAATCCTGGAGTTCAAATAAGTTCAAGAAAATGGAATGCCTTTGTAACAGATGAGTTTCCATCCGAAACCCTGATACTTCGAAAGAGACTGTCCGTTTTGTACATGAAGTGCATCCAGCAAAAAGAATGAACTACAAATAATCAATTTAATATTATTTTATGAACTATAATATTCTTCAATAGCAAAAAGAATCAACTAAAAATCTTTTATTAAACTCTAATAGCAAAAAGAAACTCTAAAAACTTTTATAAACCTCTAGTATTATTAAAACTAAAATTATATAAAACCTAAAAATTACCGTATATGTAGGAAGTCTTTAGTACCGGATGGTGACACCAGCCGATACTAAAGGTTGCCCTTTAGTACCGGTTGGTGTCACCAACCGGTACTAAAGGTGCACGCGGGGCCCAAGTCTGACCAAAAGCCTGCCACACCCCTTTAGTACCGGCTCATGACATGAACCGGTACTAAAGATTGCTCACGAGCTGGTACTAAAGGTTGCCCTGCTCCTAGTCGTTGGAGCCGGCACGAACCGAGACTAATACCGTCTTTAGTACCGGCTCGTAACCAGACCGGGACTAATGCTTGGGACGAAAGGTCTGTTTTCTACTAGTGCAAACACCAAGGAAAAGGACACACATTATGGTTACATAGAGGAGATATGGGAACTTGACTATGAAGGTGATTTGAAGGTCCCTTTGTTCCGGTGCAAATAGTTCAATCTGACTAGAGGAGGGGTAATGGTAGACCTGTAGTACGGAATGACAATAGTGGATCTCAACAATCTTGGGTACACAGACGAACCATTCATTCTAGCCAATGACGTGGCACAAGTTTTCTATGTGAAGGACATGTCTGACAAACCGAGAAAAAGAAAAGATAAGAAAGCGAATACATCATACGATGAGCCAAAGCACCACATAGTTCTTTCTTGTAAAAGAAACATCATGGGAGTGGAGGACAAGACAGACATGTCAAAAGATTATGAAAAGTTTGATGAAATACCTCCCTTCGCAGTGAAGACTGACCCAAGCATGTTGTTAAATGATGAAGATTGTCCATGGTTATGGCGTAATAATCAAGGGACACATGCGAAGAAAAAGTTTTATGACCCAAGATCCCACTCTCAGATGTGATTGGCTTCACGGTCATCACTTTTCTTCTCTAGTGAGTAGCCGGGATGGTCCAGTTTTGTGCACAAAGTGCATCCAGTTTTTGTTGTAACCCTCTCAACTTTTCAGCACATTCTATGTGGGTGAAATGATTTTACCATGCCAAGTTTCAACCTTTTCAGGGTTCATTCGTAGTGCTTTTTAATTTCAGGGTCATTTAGCTCAAAACAAATCATTAAATGTCTGCAACAAATGAAGTTAGAAATGGTTGAAATTTGAGGATGTGGCTTATAATGGTGCATATTGAATGCAAAAGAAGTCTGGAGTTGAAATAAGTTTAAAAAATGAAATGCCTTTGTAACAGATGAGTTTTCGTCCGAAACCCTCATACTTTGAAGTAGATGGTCCAGTTTGTACACGAAGTGCATCCAGTTTTTTACGTAACTCTCTCAACTATTTAGCACTTGCTATGTGAGTGAAATTATGATACCATGCCAAGTTTCAACCTTTTCAAAGTTCATTTGCAGTGCTTTTTAATTTCAGGGCCATTTAGCTCAAAACAATTCATTAAAATGGATGAAAAATAGCAAATGAGGTTAGAAAGGGTTGAAATTGGAGGATGTGGCTTACAATGGTTCATATTGAATGCACAAAAACTCTAGAGTTGAAATAAGTTAAAAAATGAAATGCCTTTTGTAACAGATGAGTTTCCGTCTGAAACCCTCATACTTCAAAGTAGATGGTCTAGTTTGTACACAAAGTGCATCCAGTTTTTGCCGTAAGCCTCTCAACTTTTTATCACTTGCTATGTGGGTGAAATGATGATACCATGCCAAGTTTCAACCTTTTCAGAGTTCATTTGTAGTGCTTTTTAATTTCAGGGTCATTTAGCTCAAAACAATTCATTAAATGGATGAATAATAGCAAATGAAGTTAAAAAGGTTGAAATTTGAGGATGGGGCTTACAATGGTGCACATTGGATGCACAAAAATTCTGGAGTTGAAATAAGTTAAAAAAATGAAATGCCTTCGTAATAGATGAGTTTTCGTCTGAAACCCTCCTACTACAAAGGAGATGTTCCAGTTTGTACACAAAGTGCATCCATTTTTTGCCATAACCCTCTCAATTTTTTACCACATGCTATGTGGGTGAAATGATGATACCATGCCAAGTTTCAACCTTTTCAAAGTTCATTAATAGTGATTTGATTAAAACAAATGAAGGTATAAAACTAAAAGAGTTAAACAGAATCTGATTTTTATTAAAAACACATATTTAAATATCCTAAAAATTCCCAAATTTAACATAAAGATAAAACATGCTAATATTAAACAACAGCAAAAACAATCACTCAAAAATCTATTATTAAACTAAAGTTATTCACAAACTAGTGATTCACACAAATTTCAAAAGAATTCAAATTTAAACTATTTAAATTGAAAACTACTAGCACTAACAAAAAGTTTGTAATTGTTTTGACCTAAAGCAAAAAAGATTCATCAAAAAACTATAAATATTCTAATAGTTATTCCAAATATAAAATCAGAAATTTGAAAAACAAAAAAAGAGAAAACAGACCTTTAGTCCCGGTTGGATCCGTCAACCGGGACTAAAGGTGCCTTCCCGTGCCGAACTTGGGCCACTGAAAAGGCCTCTTTAGGCCCGGTTAGTATCACCAACCGGAACTAAAGGGAGGACCTTTAGTCCCGGTTGGTAGCACCAACCGGGACTAAGTTGGTGCTACCAACCGGGACTAAAGGTATTGTACTATATAACCCCCTTCTCCTTCCTCTCCTCACTTTCTCCCCCCGACGCCAAACCACAGGACGCCGCCAAGCTGTCGTACATTGCTGTCGTCATACCATCGCCTCCTTGCCATTCCCAAGCCCGCTGACCGTCGCCGACTGCCTTGCCCTCCTCCCCGAGCCCGCTGACCGCCGCCGATTGCCTCACCCTCCTCGCAGGTGAGCTCCTGCCCTGCTCCCCCTCCTCCTCACCTCCTCATCCTCCTTCGCGGTCAGCACGGCTACGTGCGCCGGCACCGCTGCCGTGGTCGCCCCCCTCAGCCGCCACCGCCACCTTCGTTGCCAATGTTGGGAGACGTAGTAGTAAATCACAATTTTCCTACGTGTCACCAAGATCTATCTATGGAGAAACCAGCAAACGAGCGGGGAGAGATTGGATCTTCATACCTTTGAAGATCGCTAAGCGAAAGCGTTGCTAGAACGCGGTTGATGGAGTCGTACTCACAGCGATTCAGATCGCGGTAGATCCGATCAAGTGCCGAACGGACGGCACCTCCGTGTTCAACACACGTGCAGCCCGGTGACGTCTCCTACGCCTTGATCCAGCAAGGAGGGAGGAGAGGTTGAGGGAGAGCTCCGGCAACACGACGGCGTGGTGGCGGTGGAGCTGCGTGGTACTCCGGCAGAGCTTCGCTAAGCACTACGGAGAACGAGGAGAGGGAGGAGTAGGGTTGCACCAGGGAGGAGATGAACTCGTGTGTTTTTGCAGCCCCAAATACCTCCACTATATATAGGAGGAGGGGAGGAGAGGTGATGCACCCTAGGGTTCCACCCTAGGGGTGGCGGCAGCCTCCAGAAACCCATCTGGCCGGCGGCCAGGGCAAGGAGAGGTGGAGGCGCCTTAGGGTGGGCCTTAAGGCCCATCTAAGCCTAGGTTTGCCCCCTCCACCCTTGCTGCGCCTTGGGCTGGGGTGGGAGGCGCACCAGCCCACCTAGGGGCTGGCTCCCTCCCACTCTTGGCCCATGGAACCTTCCGGGGCAGGTGGGCCCACTTGGTGGACCCCCGGAACCCTTCCGGTGGTCCCGGTACACTACCGTAGACACCCGGAACACTTCCGGTAACCAAAACCTCACTTCCTATATATCAATCTTCGTCTCCAGACCATTCCGGGACTCCTCGTGACGTACGGGATCTCATCCGGGACTCCGAACAACCTTCGGTAACCACGTACACTATTTCCCTATAACCCTAGCGTCATCGAACCTTAAGTGTGTAGACCCTACGGGTTCGGGAGACACGTAGACATGACCGAGACACCTCTCCGGTCAATAACCAACAGCGGGATCTGGATACCCATGTTGGCTCCCACATACTCCACGATGATCTCATCGGATGAACCACGATGTCAAGGATTCAATCAATCCCGTATACAATTCCCTTTGTCTATCGGTATGGTACTTTGCCCGAGATTCGATCGTCGGTATCCCCATACCTTGTTCAATCTCGTTACCGGCAAGTCTCTTTACTCGTTCCGTAATACATCATCCCGTGACTAACTCCTTAGTCACATTGAGCTCATAATGATGATGTCTTACCGAGTGGGCCCAGAGATACCTCTCCGTCACATGGAGTGACAAATCCCAGTCTCGATTCGTGTCAACCCAACAGACACTTTCAGAGATACCCGTAGCGTACCTTTATAGCCACCCAGTTACGTTGTGACGTTTGGCACACCCAAAGCATTCCTACGGTATCCGGGAGTTACACAATCTCATGGTCTAAGGAAACGACACTTGACATTGAAAAGCTTTAGCAAACGAACTACACGATCTTGTGCTATGCTTAGGGTTGGGTCTTGTCCATCACATCATTCTCCTAATGATGTGATCCCGTTATCAACGACATCCAATGTCCATGGTCATGAAACCGTGACCATCTATCGATCAACGAGCTAGCCAACTAGAGGCTCACTAGGGACACGTTGTGGTCTATGTATTCACACATGTATTACGGTTTCCGGTTAACACAATTATAGCATGAATAACAGACAATTATCATGAACTAGGAAATACAATAATAACCATTTTATTATTGCCTCTAGGGCATATTTCCAACAGTCTCCCACTTGCACTAGAGTCAATAATCTAGTTACATTGTGACGAATCGAACACCCATAGCATTCTGGTGTTGATCATGTTTTGCTCGTGAGAGAGGTTTAGTCAACGGATCTGCGACATTCAGATCCGTATGCACTTTACAAATATCTATGTCTCCCTCCTGAATGTAATCACGGATGGAGTTGAAGCGGCGCTTGATGTGTCTTGTCTTCTTGTGAAACCTGGGCTCCTTCGCAAGGGCAATAGCTCCAGTGTTGTCACGGAGTAGAGTCATCGGGCCCGACGCATTCGGAATCACTCCTAGGTCGGTGATGAACTCCTTCATCCAGACTCCCTCCTTTGCTGCTTCCGAAGCAGCTATGTACTCCGCTTCACATGTAGATGCTGCCACGACACTTTGCTTGTTGCTGCTCCAGCTCACTGCCCCTCCATTCAAAATATACACGTATCCGGTTTGCGACTTGGAGTCGTCCGGATCTGTGTCGAAGCTAGCATCGACGTAACCCTTTATGACGAGCTCTTCGGCACCTCCATAAACGAGAAACATGTCCTTTGTCCTTTTCAGGTATTTCAGGATATTCTTGACCGCTGTCCAATGTTCCGCTCCGGGATCACTTTGGTACCTCCCTACCAAACTTATGGCAAGGTTCACATCAGGCCTGGTACACAGCATGGCATACATGATAGAGCCTATGGCTGAAGCATAGGGGATGACACTCATCTCTTCTCTATCCTTTGCCGTGGTCGGGCATTGAGTCGTACTCAATCTCACACCTTGCAACACAGGCAAGAACCCCTTCTTGGACTGATCCATATTGAACTTCTTCAATATCTTTTCAAGGTATGTGCTTTGTGAAAGACCAATGAGGCGTTTCGATCTATCTCTATAGATCTTAATACCTAATATGTAAGCAGCTTCTCCAAGGTCCTTCATTGAAAAACACTTATTCAAGTAGGCCTTTATACTTTCCAAGAGTTCTATATTATTTCCCATTATCAGCATGTCATCCACATACAGTATAAGAAATGCTATAGAGCTCCCACTCACTTTCTTGTAAATACAGGGTTCTCCATAAACCTGTACAAACCCAAACGCTTTAATCACCTCATTAAAGCGAATGTTCCAACTCCAAGATGCTTGCACCAGCCCATAGATGGAGCGCTGGAGCTTGCATACCTTGTTAGCATCTTTAGGATCGACAAAACCTTCCGGCTGCATCATATACAGTTCTTCCTTGAGGAAGCCATTAAGGAATGCCGTTTTGACGTCCATTTGCCAGATCTCATAATCATAAAATGCGGCAACTGCTAACATGATTCGGACTGACTTTAGCATCGCTACGGGTGAGAAAGTCTCATTGTAGTCAACTCCTTGAACTTGTCGATAACCTTTAGCGACAAGCCGAGCTTTATAGGCGGTCACATTACCGTCTGCGTCAGTCTTCTTCTTAAAGATCCATTTGTTTTCAATGGCTCGCTTATCATCAGGCAAGTCCACCAAAGTCCATACTTTGTTCTCATACATGGATCCTATCTCGGATTTCATGGCCTCAAGCCATTTGTTGGAATCCGGGCCCGCCATTGCTTCTTCATAGTTCGAAGGTTCACCGTTGTCCAACAACATGATCTCTAGGACAGGATTGTCGTACCACTCTGGTGCGGAACGTGTCCTAGTGGACCTTCGAGTAGCAACTTGATCTAAAGCTTCATGATCATCATCATTAACTTCCTCTCTAGCCGGTGTAGGCTCCACAGAAACAACTTCCTGTGCTGCGCTACTCTCCGGGTCGAGTGGAGGTACAATTACCTCATCAAGTTCTATTTTCCTCCCACTTACTTCTTTCGAGAGAAACTCTTTCTCGAGAAAGGATCCATTCTTGGCAACAAAGACTTTGCCCTCGGATCGTAGGTAGAAGGTATACCCAATAGTCTCTTTGGGATATCCTATGAAGACGCACTTTTCCGCTTTGGGTTCGAGCTTCTCAGGTTGAAGTTTCTTCACATAAGCATCGCATCCCCAAACTTTTAGAAACGATAGCTTAGGTTTCTTTCCAAACCATAATTCATACGGTGTCGTCTCAACGGATTTGGACGGTGCCCTATTTAAAGTGAATGCGGCAGTCTCTAATGCATATCCCCAAAATGATAGCGGTAAGTCGGTAAGAGACATCATAGATCGCACCATATCTAATAGAGTGCGATTACGACATTCAGACACACCATTTCGCTGAGGTGTGCCGGGCGGCGTGAGCTGTGAAACAATTCCACATTTCCTAAGGTGTGTGCCAAACTCGTGACTTAAATATTCTCCGCCACGATCAGATCGTAGGCATTTTATTTTCCTGTCACGTTGATTCTCGACCTCGCTCTGAAATTCCTTGAACCTTTCAAAGGTTTCAGACTTGTGTTTCATTAAGTAGACGTACCCATGTCTGCTCAAGTCATCAGTGAGGGTGAGAACATAACGGTAGCCACCGCGAGCCTCGACACTCATTGGACCGCATACATCGGTATGTATTATCTCCAACAAGTCAGTTGCTCGCTCCATTGTTCCGGAGAACGGAGTCTTGGTCATCTTGCCCATGAGGCATGGTTCGCATGTGTCAAATGATTCGAAATCAAGTGACTCCAAAAGTCCATCAGCATGGAGCTTCTTCATGCGTTTGACACCAATATGGCCAAGATGGCAGTGCCACATGTAAGTGGGACTATCATTATCAACTTGACACTTTTTGGTACTCACACTATGGATATGTGTAACATCACGTTCGAGATTCATCAAAAATAAACCATTGACCAGCGGGGCATGAGCATAAAACATTTCTCTCATATAAATAGAACAACCATTATTCTCGGATTTAAATGAGTAGCCATCTCGCATCAAGCGAGATCCAGATACAATGTTCATGCTCAAGGCTGGTTCTAAATAACAATTATTAAGGTTTAAAACTAATCCCGAAGGTAGATGTAGAGGTAGCGTGCCGACGGCGATCACATCGACCTTGGAACCATTCCCGACGTGCATCGTCACCTCGTCCTTGGCCAGCCTCCGCTTATTCCGCAGCTCCTGCTTGGAGTTACAAATGTGAGCAACTGCACCGGTATCAAATACCCAGGAGCTACTACGAGCACTGGTCAAGTACACATCAATAACAAGTATATCACATATACCTTTAATGTTGCCGTCCTTCTTATCCGCTAAGTACTTGGGGTAGTTCCGCTTCAAGTGACCGGTACCCTTACAATAGAAACACTCAGTCTCAGGCTTGGGTCCATTCTTGTTCTTCTTCTTCCCGGCAACTTGCTTACCGGGCGCAGCAACAGCTTTGCCGTCCTTCTTGAAGTTCTTCTTACCCTTGCCTTTCTTGAAACTAGTGGTCTTGTTTACCATCAACACTTGATGCTCCTTTCTGATCTCGACCTCTGCTGATTTCAGCATCGACTACAACTCAGGAATGGACTTCTCCGTCCCCTGCATGTTGTAGTTCATCACAAAGCTCTTGTAGCTAGGTGGAAGCGACTGGAGGATTCTGTCAATGACCGAGTCATCCGGGATGTTAACTCCCAGCTGAGTCAAGCGGTTGTGAAGCCCAGACATCTTGAGGATGTGCTCACTTGACAGAACTGTTCTCCTCCATCTTACAACTAAAGAACTTGTCGGAGACTCATATCTCTCGACCCGGGCATGAGCTTGAAAGACCAGTTTCAGCTCTTGGAACATCTCATATGCTCCGTGTTGCTCAAAACGCTTTTGAAGCCCCGGTTCTAAACTGTAAAGCATGCCGCACTGAACAAGGGAGTAATCATCGCAGCGAGAATGCCAAGCGTTCTCAACGTCTTGTTCTGCTGGGAGAAGGGGTGGGTCACCTAGCGGTGCATCAAGGACATACAGTTTCTTGGAAGCTATGAGGATGATCCTCAAGCCACGGACCCAGTCCGCATAGTTGCTTCCATCATCTTTCAGCTTGGTTTTCTCTAGGAACGCGTTGAAATTGAGGTTGACATTTGCGTTGGCCATTGGATCTACAATATAGATATTAAAGGCAATTTTAGACTAAGTTCATGATAATTAAGTTCACATAATCATATTATTCAATGAACTCCCACTTAGATAGACATCTCTCTAGTCATCCAAGTGATACATGATCCATGTAAACTAGCCCGTGTCCGATCATCACGTGAGACGGACTAGTCATCCATGGTGAACATCTTCATGTTGATCGTATCTTCTATACGATTCATGTTAGACCTTTCGGTCTTCCGTGTTCCGAGGCCATGTTTGTACATGCTAGGCTCGTCAAGTCAACCTAAGTGTTTCGCGTGTGTAAATCTGGCTTACACCCGTTGTATGCGAACGTTAGAACCTATCACACCCGATCATCACGTGGTGCTTCGGAACAACGATCCTTAGCAACGGTGCACAATTAGGGTGAACACTTCTCTTGAAATTTTATTGAGAGATCATCTTATTTACTACCGTCGTTCTAAGCAAATAAGATGTAAACATGATAAACATCACATGCAATCAATATAGTGACATGATATGGCCAATATCATCTTGCTCCTATGATCTCCATCTTCGGGGCACGATGATCATCATTGTCACCGGCATGACACCATGATCTCCATCATCATGATCTCCATCACTGTGTCTTCATGAAGTTGTCTCGCTAACTATTGCTTCTACTACTATGGCTAACGCTTAGCAATAAAGTAAAGTAATTACATGACGTTTATGATTGACACGCAGGTCATACAATAATATAAGACAACTCCTATGGCTCCTGCCGGTTGTCATAGTCATCGACATGCAAGTCGTGAACCCTATTACAAGAACATGATCAATCTCATACATCACAATGCATCACATCACATCCTTCTGGCCATATCACATCACAAGGCATATGCTGCAAAAACAAGTTAGACGTCCTCTAATTTGTAGTTGCAAGTTTTTACGTGGTTGCTATAGGATTCTAGCAAGAACTTTTCTTACCTACGCCAAAACCACAACGTGATATGCCAATTGCTATTTACCCTTCATAAGTACCCTTTTCATCGAATCCAATCCGACTAAGGTGGGAGAGACAGACACCCGCTAGCCACCTTATGCAACTAGTGCATGTCAGGCGGTGGAACCGGTCTCACGTAAGCGTATGTGTAAGGTTGGTCCGGGCCGCTTCATCCCACAATACCGTCAAATCAAGATAAGACTAGTAACGGCAAGCATATTAACAAAATCGACGCCCACAACTGCTTTGTGTTCTACTCGTGCATAGATTCTACGCATAGACCTAGCTCTGATACCACTGTTGGGAGACGTAGTAGTAAATCAAAATTTTCCTACGTGTCACCAAGATCTATCTATGGAGAAACCAGCAAACGAGCGGGGAGAGATTGGATCTTCATACCTTTGAAGATCGCTAAGCGGAAGCGTTGCTAGAACGCGGTTGATGGAGTCGTACTCATAGTGATTCAGATCGCGGTAGATCCGATCAAGTGCCGAACGGACGGCACCTCCGCGTTCAACACACGTGCAGCCCGGTGACGTCTCCTACGCCTTGATCCAGCAAGGAGGGAGGAGAGGTTGAGGGAGAGCTCCGGCAACACGACGGCGTGGTGGCGGTGGAGCTGCGTGGTACTCCGGCAGAGCTTCGCTAAGCACTACGGAGAACGAGGAGAGGGAGGAGTAGGGCTGCACCAGGGAGGAGATGAACTCGTGTGTTTTTGCAGCCCCAAATACCTCCACTATATATAGGAGGAGGGGAGGAGAGGTGCTGCGCCCTAGGGTTCCACCCTAGGGGTGGCGGTAGCCTCCAGAAACCCATCTGGCCGGCGGCCAGGGCAAGGAGAGGTGGAGGCGCCCTAGGGTGGGCCTTAAGGCCCATCTAAGCCTAGGGTTTGCCCCCTCCACCCTTGCCGCGCCTTGGGCTGGGGTGGGAGGCGCACCAGTCCACCTAGGGGCTGGCTCCCTCCCACTCTTGGCCCATGGAACCTTCCGAGGCAGGTGGGCCCACTTGGTGGACCCCCGGAACCCTTCCGGTGGTCCCGGTACACTACCGTAGACACCCGGAACACTTCCGGTAACCAAAACCTCACTTCCTATATATCAATCTTCGTCTCCGGACCATTCCGGGACTCCTCGTGACGTCTGGGATCTCATCCGGGACTCCGAAAAACCTTCGGTAACCACGTACACTATTTCCCTATAACCCTAGCGTCATCGAACCTTAAGTGTGTAGACCCTACGGGTTCGGGAGACACGTAGACATGACCGAGACACCTCTCCGGTCAATAACCAACAGCAGGATCTGGATACCCATGTTGGCTCCCACGTACTCCACGATGATCTCATCGGATGAACCACGATGTCAAGGATTCAATCAATCCCGTATACAATTCCCTTTGTCTATCGGTATGGTACTTTGCCCGAGATTCGATCGTCGGTATCCCCATACCTTGTTCAATCTCGTTACTGGCAAGTCTCTTTACTCGTTTCGTAATACATCATCCCGTGACTAACTCCTTAGTCACATTGAGCTCATAATGATGATGTCTTACCGAGTGGGCCCAGAGATACCTCTCCGTCACACGGAGTGACAAATCCCAGTCTCGATTCGTGTCAACCCAACAGACACTTTTGGAGATACCCGTAGCGTACCTTTATAGCCACCCAGTTACGTTGTGACGTTTGGCACACCCAAAGCATTCCTACGGTATCCGGGAGTTACACAATCTCATGGTCTAAGGAAACGACACTTGACATTGAAAAGCTTTAGCAAACGAACTACACGATCTTGTGCTATGCTTAGGATTGGGTCTTGTCCATCACATCATTCTCCTAATGATGTGATCCCGTTATCAACGACATCCAATGTCCATGGTCATGAAACCGTGACCATCTATCGATCAACGAGCTAGCCAACTAGAGGCTCACTAGGGACACGTTGTGGTCTATGTATTCACACATGTATTACGGTTTCCGGTTAACACAATTATAGCATGAATAACAGACAATTATCATGAACTAGGAAATACAATAATAACCATTTTATTATTGCCTCTAGGGCATATTTCCAACAGCCAAAACCCGGCCCAACATCGTCGGCCTCCTCCACGATTTAGTTGTTTAGTTAATTTAGTTGTTTAGTTTTTTATGTTTTAGTTAATTTAGTTGTTTTAGTTGTTTTATGTTTTAGTTGTTTAGTTTTTTTATGTTTTTTATGTTTTAGTTAATTAAGTGTTCATATTGTCTTAGTTACTTTAGTTGTTTAGATTTTTTATGTTTTACTTGTTTTAGTTGGAAATAATGTAGTATCATCCGTCGTCGGTGACGTGATATCGAGGAGTCCCCGACGATCGTCGGTAAGGAGTCCCCAATGATCGTTGGTGAGGAGTCCGCGACGATCACCGATGAGGAGTCTGCGATGATTGCCGGTGATATATGATGTTTAGATGTTTAGGGTTTAGATGTTAATATGTTTTAGTAAATGAGACTTTTTATTAGGCATTAGCTATTTTATATTAGGCGGATATATGATGTTTAGATATTTAAATGTTTAGTTGCATAGCATAGTCGTTGAGTCGATGATGCCCGGCCAGCATCCTCTTTGTCGACTCGATGGCAACAACCTGCTTGGGAGGCGCCATGTCCGTGACTAGGCTCCACCACTGGAAGGTTCTGCCTTCCGGGGCGTGCAACTTGGTGAGGAATCAAGGCCCCATCATCGACCCGGAGGTTCTTTGGTGGCGGTCGCATGGACCACTGTCGGTGCAGAGAGAGCCGGCCTCCGCGGAGGTGGTACATCACCGTGTCAGGGAGGAGGACGAGCACATCCGATGCTACATGGCTGCGTTGGATGCCATGTTCTCCAATACCTAGCAGGTTCTTCAGGGATGTCACCCGAGCTATGATCCTGTCATAGTTCCTTCTCTTTGGGTGTCCACCGCCTGCGCCGCTAGAAGTCAACTAGATTATTCGAGAAAATGTTAAGAAGGAACCCTAGAGACACGGTGAAAATGCGTTTAAAGTTTTTGAAGGCCCTAAATACCAAACCAGAAATATTTTTACCTTGAAACTTTTAGTGAGTGTTAATGTCTTGTACTAAAAATTCTATTTTTGCTTATGTATATATACTCGATGTTAAGTGTAGTTGATGAGTTATGCATGCCCGCTTATATAAATCGTGTGCGCAACTTCCACTGGACCCTTCTAATCATTAGAGTTGACGATGGAACTGTTGAAGTACTAGACTCGCTAAGTAAAGACCCTGAAGAATACATAAGCTTGAATTCGTTGCTCGGAAGGTAATTTCAATCATTGACGCACTATGTCGGCTTCTTTATTAGCTCATTTCCTGATATCAAGTAATTAATAACTTCTTTATTCATTTTGTTTGCCGGGAAGGATTTGGAAACGTTTCATCAAAGAGGTCACCGGTGAATGGAAACCAGAGCTGAGATGGGGAAAGTCCAGGGTAATTAAGTAGTACTAGCTACGTCCGCACATCTCTTTAATTCTAGTTTCAATACCATTGTCATGCTTCATTATTATCTGATTGAATACTATTCTCGTAAAGTGCACGAGTCACGCACAGGGACTAATCTATGTGCATATTATGTTTACGAGAACATTCGCTTTATGACCGAAAGCAGCAAAACTACAAGAGATCCTTGGGTACGTAAACACCATTTATATTTTTTTATCATGATCTAATACATATAAACACAACTAACATTCATATTCATATTGATCTCCTTCTTTACATATAGATGACGCAGATGCAGGATCAGCTCCTACCAACGGATCGCATACGAGCAATTCAAGAGGAAATAGCGGGATTTTTGCTTGAGCAGGTCATATCTCCCGATGGAGAATACCATTTCACCTAATGCCTGCATGTAATGATCTGCAAATTGTAGGAGAAATTGAATGATATATGATTGTTTGTATGAGAAATTCTATGATATATGATTGCTTGTACGAGAAATTCTATTATATATGCATAACGTGTGAGTATGTAGTAGCATAAAATATGTTTGAAATGAAAAAGAATTAAATGAAAACACATCATGAAAATGAAAAATAAACAATAAAACCAAAATACCTAAACCCTAAAACCCCTAAAACCAACCAGGACTAAAGATCCCCATCCCACGGCGCACGCTGTCGCCCACGTGGCAGGGATTTGGTCCCGGGTCATGGCCAACCGGGACTAAAGCCCCGAGGCCTTTAGTCTCTATACATTAGTCCCAGTTGGGGAACCGGGACTAAAGGCCCTTCCCAACCGGGACTAATGCCCTGTTTTCTACTAGTGTACAAGTACTTGACCAAAGGGTTTGGATATTAGAACTATAGTGAGGATGTTGAAAAGACATAATTAGTGCATCAACATCCATACATTATTTAGACATGACAAGCCTCAATCAGAGTAGAAGACCTAATAACTAAAAGCGGAAGCGTAAACAATAACGGGACTCCAAACATACTGGACAAACTCCTAGGACACATTCTAGTCGACGAACTCAATAGCATTTTCACAAGCATATGGATCATCCTTGAGATGTGGCCAAAACCAACAAGTCAGGTGAGCACATTAAATGCGGTCACAAGCAAACAAAACCTAGCAACGAGATACCATAATAATCCAAATTCCAAATTAAGTCACAAGTAACCTCAAATCCAAATATTGGTGAGGTAATAGAAGCAAATAGTGTCGCCAACTAGATCAAGTGATATGGATCACAACTCACTACATAATTTAATCGAAAAGTTGGGATCAACATATGTAAATATCACGAAGAGTTGGTACCAAGAGGTGCCACCACTCTAGGACAGGTGCGTAAGGTAAATGATCGTCAAGAATGGGGTCCGAATCAGATGTCGTCATTTTGGGACTGGTTCAGTAAATAACTGGCAAGCCGGGATCAACATAAGTAAATAAAAGTATCTGAAAGGACCTAGATGTCGCCTAGAGGGGGGAGGGGGAGACGGAATAGGCGTTTTAAAACTATTACGAATTTGCTTTATCCTAATGTGGATTTAAACCAAACATATACTATTCAAGCACGAATCCTAAATGTGTTAGGCTCAACTAAGTGCACAAATAACCTATGCTAAACAAGATAGGCACTTACAAGAAACTAGTAAGCACAAACCATATCAAAAGATATGGAATTGTAGAAACAACAAAGCAAATCTAACTAGCATAAGATATATCAATAAGAGCAAGTACGAATTGCGAAAAGTAAAAGGTGTGAATGAGATAACCACAAGTGAATCAGGGCTGCGCGTATTCATCCGTAAGTGCACACTTATGAGCTAATCTCTGTTGAAGCGGTGTAGAAACCAAACTCCGAAGACCACCAAGTTGTCTGCTCGGTCTGTGGGTGCCCGCACCACCGAGGCAACATAACACCCCTCTGGACCCTCCGAGGACCCAGGACCCCGGGTACAAAGGGTCCAAACCTCGCGCACTCGGGCCGTCCAGAGACAACCCATAGCGAAAACTGGAACGAGCGTAACTTCCTTATACAAACTCTGGTTTTGATGATCCCTTATAAAGCTATGTACAAGACCAAGGTCCTCAAATAGAGAACCAACCATCCAAGATTTTTTTGATGAACAACATATTTGAGCTCTCTACGTGCGGCGTGATCAAGCTACTCGCCCGAAAGTCCCTCTTGATAGTACGGCTATCAAACCTATAATCCGGTCTCCCACCAAGCACCATGAGACCGATAAAACTAGAAAAAACTAGATAAATTATACATTTGTCTTGCGTATTCCACTTGAGCATGATGATGACGTTAATGCTTGACTCAAGTTAGAATCCTTCTCTTGACCACAATCACTTCGTGAAGATACTCGAATTGCTTCCCCATATTGCAATGAGAGAAGCATTCTTTTAAGCACATCTTCACATGAACATTATCACGATGTGGACGACAAGCTTCAAAGCATTTAACCTCTGGTTTCTCATATTGCATCAGTACTCCTCAAACTCGATGACCATCACCACTTGATGTCATCCACACATAGGCTAATTGAATCTTTCTTTGATGTAAACCTATGTTGTATCACATATTTCCATTTCTAGAGAATTTATATTTCTGCACTTCTCTCTAACTCGACTAGGAAAACATTTAATTTTGATAGACGCCTATTTGTCCCCCTCCTATGGGTATCTTTGGTCCTTCAATGATGCACTTATATCTAAATTGGTTGTCGGTGTCTGAATTTGCATTGTCTTCAGTTTTACATGTCTTTGGGTTATTCTATTTGTGCCAATTCACTGAATTTTCAACTGGTGAAGAGTAATCTTTTGCAACACTTGGAGACAGTCAGACAGTTAGACAAACTTCAAATCCTAAATCAGTTCAAATAAAATCTTAGATTCATCTTGGAGAAAGAAGGAGGGGCGATCATATGTCAAGAATTTTTTGGCATTTCTGAACATGATGTCAAAATGGTCTTTTCATGTGCAAGTTAACGCCGTCGAATGGAAAAGTGGATGAAGATGTCATATAAAGAACAAAACAGAAAAGAAATTATTTTTAGGACCAAATAGGGAAGTACATTTTCAAATATGACCAAATAAAGAATTCTCTTTTATATAAAACACACAGGTCATATGAATATTCAAAATACATGTTCTTCTTCCTGAGTAAAATGCTTCGTCTCCCTTGTTGCCGCACGTTCACCGAAGCCCTAAGACCATGGTAACGCCCACAAACACTACAACATAATTTGCAACCCTGAACAAAATCAGGTTGCGCACAAAAGCACCAACAAGTGGATATTGTTGCACGACGACACTGTGCCGTCCTCTCGAGCCACACCGCCACAGGTACTTGGATAGTGTGCAGGACGACACCTTAGGGCTGACCAAGTGCGAGACCATCGCTAACAACACGAAAAGTGCATTGCGTATAATCCAGTAGGCGATGCCATGGACCGCCGTCGTGCTCGTGAAGGTGGCCAAGGCCGCGTAGAATGACAGGACCATGCTCACCAGGGACAGCCACAGGCAGTGCAGCGCCGCCGCGAAGGTCTTCCACGACCCGGCGGAGCGTGACGCCTTGCCGTAGAGGAGCAGGACCACCGCGAGCACGGAGGTCACCAGAGCGAAGCTGTCCAGGATGAGGAAGCACTTGAAGATGTTCTCGTGCTGGAGGACCGCCATGCCTTTGATCACCTCCTTCCCCGCCTCGGGACCGGTGCCGCCGCTCTGCTCGTACGAGCCGGGCAGGTTGTTGGCGGCGGTGAAGGCGACGCTCGCGACGAGGACGGCGATCACCGCGAGGCTGTCGGATGTCTTCTTTATCGCCTGCGTTATCTCGTGGCTGTCCCACTTCTGCACGTGGTCCCGCCTCTCGGGACGGGACTGCGCTCCGAATGCGGCCAGCGTCGCCACCAGGCTAACCATGGAGAAGAAGCTGGTCAACCTCACGGCGAGATCCAGCAGCGTATGACCGTCGTTGTTCATGATGTCGTCTCTCACTTTGCCCTTCCTCACCAGGGCCTCCGCCACGGCCGGCGCGCCCGCGGCTACCACCAGGTGGAGAGGCGTGTTGCCGTCGCCGTCCTGCGCGTTCAGGAGGCCGCGCAGCGTCCGTTTCTGATGGCCAGTCGCACCACCTTGAGGTGGCCTCCCTGGCCGCGGCGTGCAGGAAGGTGCCGCCGCGGTCGTCCCGGAGCTCGGCGGCGTCGGGGCAGACCTTGATCAATGCCTCGGCGACGCGCTCATGGCCCATTCCCGCCGCGACATGGAGAGCGGAGAGGCCGCCGGAGTCCCGCATGCGCACCACGCACGGCGGCACGGCGCGTGGGATGGCGCCTACGACGGAGAGGTGGTCGCCGGTGGACGAAGCGAAATGAAGCGGAGTGCTGCCGGTGCCGTCGGCTTGGCTACCCAGGGATGGGCCACAGCCTCACCATTTCTGACAACGTTCAGATCGATGGTATATGTATATGAGCCGAGGATTAGCAAATTTGCATGCACTTTCAGAGCCCACGGATCCCTAGCTAGCTCACCTGAGCCCTGGAAGACGGCGGCATGCAGAGCATTCTACGAGCTCAGGCCGGCAGCCGACGCGTTGTGGCACCTGGTCTGCTCATCACCGCCAAGTAGAGCGCCGAGACGCCGGCGTTGTTAACCTCAGAGGCTAGCCCCGGCGCCGCGGAGACCAAAGCCTGGACTGCTGCGCCGTGGCCGAGCCTCGCCGCCAGATGAAGGGCCGTATTCCCAGCCTCGTTCTTGCACCACAAGGTGATCTCGTCTCCGCCCTCGCACAAGAGATGGACCAGGAGGGACACGGCCTTGTCATGCCCCGCCCTCGCCGCGCAGTGCAGAGGTGTGTCCAGTGTCAAGTTCCGGGAAGACAGCAAGCTCCTGCCCCCGAAGCTCGCGAGATCATGGATGAGCTTGTCGTGCCCGTGCTCCGCGGCCAAATGAAGGACGCTGTTCCCCTCCGCGCTCACCTGGAGTATGCCTGAAAGAACTCAAACATAATATGTGTGCATAAGGATGACTGGAGATCCAACTAGTAGCAGATTAGCAGTTAGGCATACATTACCGGCAACCTGATTAGCGGCGGCGGCAGCGCCACCGTGTTGTTGCCGGAGCAGCGCCATGGCTTCCTTCTTTCTCCCGCGGCACAAGGCAAGGTACAGCTCGGAGCTCATCGTGCCACCATTGCTCGGCTGCGCCGGCGTCGCGGCAGCCGCCGAACCAGGACCCGCACTGAGCTGGATCGATGCAGGAGGTCCATGGACTACTCCGGTCTACGCGACGCGAATATATGGCGATGGGTTGAAAGTATCTGGCAACGGGCGCTCGTGGTTCAAAGAGGAGCCGCCATGGGTGCAGGTGCACAGCGAGTCGTCGCCAAGTCAGCTGTCAGCGGCCGGTCAGGTCCTGCGCATCCTGAGGACAGGAATGAAAATTGAATGTCGGCCCACTATACACACGGCTCTAGCTTCTATTTGCACCATAGGTTCTAGCAACGCGGCGCGTACAAATTTGACTACCAACGAGTGGAATCTCGGAGTCGTCGCGTACGTCCTTATGTCGACGAATTGAATGTCTTTTTCTAGGGTATAAAGCAACGCTTTATTCGTCGAAAATCACAGTTAGCGGGATAACGTTCGGATCGTGGGGTTGCATAAGTGTTTGGTAGCATTCTCAATCTAGCATGGTTCTTCTCCTCAGATACATGTTGAGTGTAGACATGCAGAGTACATACATTTATTGTTGTTTGATAACGATTTATATGTTGAGACATGCTGAGTTGAGACTTCGTTTGGTAGCCTGCATCTGTTTAGACATGCTGAACAATTTTGATCTCAGGATATTTTTTAAAATGGTGAACAAAATTTTAAACATTTTTTAAAATGTAAAGATATTTTGGAATTTTGATTTTTTTCGTCCGAAAATGTAAATCAAATTTGAAAATCTGTACATTTTTCTAAAAAATAAATAAAATTTAAATTCTGAACATTTTTAAAAAGTTAAACAAATTTTGAAATCCTAATTATTTTTTTGAAAATTGAAAAAAATATTGAAAATCTGAACATTTTTGAAAAAATTAAAATATGATCATTTTTTGAAAATCTAAAGAAACTTCAGAAAATTTAAACAAAATTTGAATTTATGAACATTTTTTCAAACACATCTTCGCTCGTGCATGCTGACCAGCGAAAGGATGTTGGAGTGTTCTTTTTTTGTGCATGTTACGAGGGTATTTGAGCTAAGGTTGTGCATGCTAACGAGGCACCGTACAGGCTACCAAACACCTAAAATGGGTTGAGAAGGAAACTCTTGCCCTCGTGCATCTATAATGCATCCTACCAAACACAAGCCACACATGACAACCTTGAACTAACAAAAGAGAAAATCTAGTTTCTTTTTTTCAATAAAATTTAGCTAACTTATGGGCTAACTCGTTAACTATGCGACCTTCAAAAAAAATTACATGTAAAACTAGTTGCTCTAGATTTGATTTCGTTGATGATCGAATCATGTTGGCCTCATCTGCCATTCACCAGATCACTAACAACTTGTTTACCTCCGAGGCTATAATGAAACTTTGGAGATCCAGGTCTTCTGCCAACAACAGAGCTTCATGGCAAGCACTTGAGAATGGTGGCGTCGCACATTCCAAATATGAGTAGAAAAGAGAAGAGCTTCCCAAATAATCCTCGTGGTCATGGCAAACAACAGTTGCGGTTCCTCTCGATCATGATACACCAACATCAATGTGCATTCTTGTGACACCCTAGGGCGAGTTCTTGGTCCACATGGTGCAGTCAAAACCTTGGGACCCGTTGTTGGTTGTTTAATATGTCTAACTCGACGATAAACTGGCTAATAAAAGCATGCTTTGCGCGAGGGCTTTGAAATATCCCTTCGTGGATTGCTTTCCTTCTAGCGGACCAACTCGCCCACAACATGACGTCGAGCTTCAGAAACGCCTCATGCGACCCACAGCTTGGCACTAGGGTCGATTATTGCAATTAATTGATCTGCAAACTCTTCATCTGCCAATGCCCAAATGCATCCTGACATAGTACACTCAAGCAATGAGTGTCTCCATAAGTCTTGTTCACCAAACATGCCACAAACACTTATTGTAGACATATGGCAACGGGGCCTAACATCTTTTGTTTGAATTGAGTGATTTGCAGTTGCCACGGAAACATTCTATTTTTTCTTTCTTGGGACTAGAGTTTTCCATAGCTACTTCCACGAGCCCACGTCTATGTCAATGCTTGATCATCCGGCCATACCATCTAGCCAAGCCTCCCTTCTCCGTCTAGTGGAAATTAACATTTTGTAAGTCGATATTACCGAGAAGGTGATTCCATGCCCAAATATCTGGTACATTCCTTGTGCACAAATGAATACCCATGATGTGCTGGATATCAATGGGGAGAAACACTTCCTCCATCCGTTGCACATCTCACCTTGTCGAGGTGGCATCGACCGGTTTAGATGCTAGCTGGGGTGGGTTATTGCCCAGGCATCCATACGGCCTCACCATCTCGTCTTTAGGGATCGATTTATCCTCCCATAACTTGGTGTCCAGGCCATTGCCAATCCTTTTTAATTAGCCCATGTTTGAGAACGTCTTTTCCTTCGACAGTCGTCCTTCATATTTGACTTTGGTGTGATCCCAAATTTGCTTGCAAAAAAGTAGTGGTAAGAAAATAGACACTCTTCAGAATACAAGCACTTAAGGACTCTAGATTCTACAATATGCACGAGGCTTCCATTGCAAGTGGAGTAGATTAAAGTGCTTGAATTCTTTAAACCATAGACCTCCTATGCCTTTAGGTTGTGGCTTATCCTTCCACCAAACCCAATGTGGCTTTCGCTAACCATCCTCCCCCCCCCCCCCCCCCCCCGGCGAAATTTTTATGATTACCATATTCAGATTCTCACATAGTCCCCTTGGGAGTTTGAAGCATGACATGGATTAAAGTGGTACTGCTTGGGCTAGCGCTGACCCAAAATTCTTTCCCAACCATACATGGTTCCTTTAATCCACCCATGAACTCTGCCCCATGCACAGTCGATCTTTAAGTATCTGAAAACTCCATTATTGGATGGTCCCACATCAGATAGCATCCCAGGATGGGTTTTTAATTCAAAGTCTCATTTGGGACTTGAAGCAAGCCCTTAATATCTCTTCTAACATTGTCAGGAACTCCTTTGCTGGAATAATTTGATGACTTGTCATAATTTATCCTTTGCCGCGTAGCCAAACAATAAATGTTCAACACTAGGCGCACCTCGGATGCTCCCACACCATTAGCCTTGAAAAACAACAGTATGTCACTAGCAAATGATAAAATGGTTTACCGTTGGCTCCATAGGAGCCACTTGCATACCACGGAGATTGGATGAACCTATTTTGGTTGTTAGGACGCACGAAAGGCCCCATGCTGCCAACAAAAACAAGTATGAAGAGATCATGTCCTATGTCGAATACCACGGGATGGTTCGAATTATTCCTGAGGTTTCTTGTCACTAAATGGGAGTAGTATTGAGAATTTCACCGAGGTTATCATGCTCATCGCAATGCAGATAGCCACGCCGGAGAGAAAATTGCCAGTAAACCTTTAATTAAAGACTTGGCGAAAAGGCGACTAGGGTTTAGCCGGCCTGCCGCCGTCCGCCTCCGCGGCGGCGGCGTGTGCGCTGGCGGTACTGTCCCAGAATGGCGCCGGAGGCGATACCGCTGGTCTCCCGCTCTCTGCTGCGAGTCGCCTGGTGTTTGCGCCCTAAGAGTTCTCTTGATCCAGTCTATGTGTGCCTGGATGTGCTGATGTTGCAAGTTGTCAATTCCTGCTGAACCGGTGTAACACCCCCAGAGGGCGATTGCCTGGAGCAAAGAGAACAGTTAGTTAAGCGCTCGTCGATATGCGGCGGCGGCGAGGAGCATGGCAACAAGTTCATTCGCTTCTGAACATCCAGAGGCGACATAACCCTGATGCGTTTTTCCAGTCCGAGACGCATCTGGACGAAGATAGGGCAGATGCTTTGATGAGGAAGATGGGCATGGATTTCAAAATCGTGGCACCATGCCTCGATGGAAGGACAGGGGGCTTGCTATTAGTCTGGAAGAAGGAGGTGAGGATCTACTCCCGGACTACTACGTTTAGCGTCATCGATGTGTTGGTGGTGGAACCTGATGGCAGAGAATGAAGGCTATCGGGCGTGTAAGGAGAGCCAAGTTGGGATAATAAGGAGCGTACTTTCCAGCTCATACGCGACTTACATGCTCAATCTAGACTCCCTTGGGTGGCAATAGGGGATTTTAACAAGATCTTACTCTCATCGGAAAAGGAAGGAGGCGTCCCACGATGGCAGTCGCGGCTCCAAGCTTTTCAGGACGTGTTATCAGATTGCTGTTTGGAGGACATAGGGTATCATGGGGACAAATTCACGTGGTTCTGTGGTTGACTGCGAGAACGCCTAGATCGTGTTGTTTCCAACGTTGATTGGATGGAGATGCACCCACTGTCCGGGTTGTGTAACCTCGAGATGGGGAAATCAGACCGCCATCCCATATACCTTGATACTGAATACTTGGCAGGGATGGCAGCACCTTCGTCGCGATTAGACCGCAAGTTTGAAGTGAGGTGGCTGTCGGAAGAATCTGTTGAGGAAATGGTAAAAACTGCTTGGCAAAAAGCTGCTGTACAAGGTCTCTAGTCCGTCTGCAAAAGACAGACTCGAAGCGGTTCATAAAGAGTTACATGCCTGGGACCGAAAGGTACTGAAGGCCCCCCCATCAGCGCCTAAGAGCGGCTCAGAAAGAATTGGACAAGCTGGTGCGAGCAGAATACACTGTTGAATCAAAGGTGAAGCAAAAAGAACTCACACTCTTGATTGAAAACCTCCTTGATCAGGAGGAAATTTACTGGACACAGCGCGGACGGGTGAACTGGCTGAGGAAGGGAGACCGTAATACCAAATACTTTAATCAGTTCGCCTCTGCTCGTAGGCGTCGTAATTTAATAAAGAAATTGAAGGATAATAATAATGGTTGGGTTGAGGGTAACGATCCCTCATTTTTTATTACTTCCAGAGTCTTTTCCATTCAGATGCAGGTGTGATCGATGAGGGCTTGATAGCTACTATGAAGCGGATGGTAACGGAGGATATGAACAGGATCTTAACCGCTCCGTATGCGTCAGATGAGGTAAAAAAAGCGCTATTCCAAATAGGTGATATGAAGGCGCCCGGGCCAGATGGTCTCCATGCCATCTTCTTTAAGCGATTTTGGCACATTCTTGGTGAGGAACTTACAAAAGAAGTGCTAGAAGCCATTAACAGTAAAAAGATCCTGGATGGGTGGAACTCCACTAATGTTGTGCTCATTCCCAAGGTGGATAGCCCGGAGGTAATCACCCAATTTAGGCCTATCAGTTTATGTAATGTGGTCTATAAAATAATCTCTAAGATGCTAGCAAACAGACTCAAGAAGATATTGCTTGAGGTAATTTCTCCAACACAGAGTGCATTTGTTCCAGGCAGACTGATTACATATAATGTTCTGGTAGCCTATGACTGCTTTCATGCAATAAAGAAGAAGACCCATGGAACCAATGGTATTTGTGCTGTTAAATTGGACATGATTAAATCATATGACAGAGTAGAGTGGGGGATTTTTGCAGCAAATGATGTTGAAGTTGGGATTCCATACACAATGGGTAGAGTTGATCATGGAGTGCGTCTCTTCTGTGAGCTACAGACTTAGATTAAATAATACAGAGACAGAGGAGTTTGTTCCCATGAGGGGACTGAGACAAAGAGAGCCATTGTCACCATATCTATTTTTATTGTGTTCTAAGGGGTTCTCGAGCATGTTGATCCATGAGGAGGAAATTGAAGGAATTGAAGGTATTCGTGTGAGTAGAAATGCCCCTTCTATTTCTCATCTATTGTTTGTCGATGACTCCCTTATCTTAATTAGAGCTAACGACCATGATGTGAGTACTTTGAAGAGGATCTTAGATCCATACTGTACAAGCTCAGGACAGCGGGTGAGTACTGCAAAGTCTAGCATTTTATTTAGCCCTAACACGGGAGTCATGGTTAGGGAAACAGTTTGTGGTACATTGGATGTATTGACTTAAGCTTTGTCTGACAAATATTTGGGCCTATCAACCATGGTTGGAGTGGACCGAAGTGACTGCTTTCAACATCTCATTGACAGAGTTTGTCAGCGTCTGAAGGGATGGAAAGAAAAATTCCTGTCTATGCAAGGTAAAGAAATTTTGTTGAAATCTGTCCTATGCAATGTCCATATTCAGATTACCGAGTATTTGCAAATCAATTACTGATGAAGTATCAGGCTTCTAGTGGGGAGATGGAGAAGAGAAGAAAAAAATGCACTGGTTTGCATGGTGGAAAATGTGCGCTCACAAGAAGAAGGGTGGTATGGGGTTTAGGGACCTTCATAGCTTTAATCTTGCTATGTTAGCAAAGTAGTGTTGACGACTTCTCCAAAACCCTGAATCATTGTGTGCGCGTGTTCTCAGTGCTAAGTATTACCCCGATGATGACATTCTTAAAGTAGGACCGAAGAAAGGCTCCTCTTTTACATGGCAAAGTATTGTTGCTGGTATTCAAACATTCAAAAGGTGGTGTATATGGCGAGTTGGAACAGGGTCACATATAAATCTGTGGGAAGACCCTTGGATTCCCTCTTATGAAACGAGAAGGATCATTACCCCAAGAGGAGGTATTATGCTTAATAAGGTGGAAGATATTATTGATCCATACACAGGACAGTGTGATGAGGAACTAATCCGCATTGTCCTTTCACCTGTTGATGCTTTCAGAATTTTGCCAATACCCCTTCATGTCGAAACAGTGGAAGACTTTGTGGCTTGGCAATTCACACGGTCTGGAACTTTTTCTGTTCGATCGGCCTATCATGTGGAATTTAACCACCAATTTGGTCACCACTTTTATAACGCTGATTGCCTAGAAAGGCCACATATTAACCCGGTCTGGAAAGACATGTGGCAACTTTGAATCCCTGGTAAGATAAAACATTTTGGTTGAAAGGTGTTCTTCCGTGCTTTGGGGTTTTAGCTAGTAGGCATATTCCCTTGGTACCCCAATGTCCGCTTTGCAAGGTTGGTTTAGAAGATATCCAACATTGTCTATTCACTTGTATGCATGCAACCGAGATGTGGACTGAACTGGGACTTCTAGACACCATTAGAAATGCAGTGGCCCAGGACGGATCTGGTTCAATAAACTTGGAGATTTTGCTCCAGAATCGCTCATTGCTACATGAGCATCCTGTGGCCGAACTGATCATTGTTGCTATGTGATATATCTGGTGGCAAAGAAGGCAAGGTGTGAAAGGAGAGACTATCCAGACACCTCAGCAAACAGCAATGTCCATCCGAGCCTTGGCTGCAAATTTTCTCCATAGCTGTACGCCGGAACCACCCTTGCCGGAAGAATGATCAAATGTGGAAAAAACCAAACAGGGAAATGTTAAAATCAATGTGGACGCATCATTTCATGCTGAAAAAATGTCAGGAGCTTGTGGTGCTGTAGCCAGAGATGAACGTGGCAACTTTCTTTCAGCGGCAACCTGGATAATACCGCATGTTTCATCAGCAGAATCCACAGAAATAAGGGCCATTCGAAGTGGAATTGCCCTAGCTTCTAATATCGGTTGTACCAAGGTCATAATGGAATCTGATAGCATGAACGCTTTGGAGGCAATTGCGCACCCGGAAGCATATATGGACTTGATACACCAATCATTTCTGAAGCCACTCTCGCGACTTTGGAGTTCTTTGATATTACTTTCGTCCACTGTCACACGGAAGCAAATCTAATAGCAGATAGGTTAGCTAAGCATTGCTTTAGTTTAAAGTTGTCAGGATTTTGGGATGGGGATGTCCCTGACTTTATCCTTCCTCAGATTGTAAATGACATGGCTATTGTTTGAGGAATAAAATTCTGATTTGCTCAAAAAAAAAACACATGCTAATCGCAATGCCAACCCACCTTTCAATGAAACCCAGCCTTAACGTAAGCCCATTCAACTCTATCATTGACCTTCACGGGAAGAAAAAAAAAGGAGATTTGCCCGTCCGGCCGGAGAAGAACCAAGCCTCTTCGGTAGCCCAGGCCCGGCCCGGCCCAGTTCTTCCCAAGGAAGGCGGAGGCCCGACCCACGCGCCCTCCCGGAAGTCCGCGTCGCCTTGTCGCGTGCCGGCCGCGCTTCCCCTCCTCTCCCCATCACCGCGCCGTGCCCACCACACGACTCCTCTCCCCCCACCGCACGGACGGAGCCAAGCAGAAGAACGCAGGCGAGCAGCTCTCCAGCGACTCGGCGAGGTAAGCCCACCCACCGCCGCCTCCTCCCTCCGGCGGCCCTCTCCGCGAGCAGTTCCCGGTGCCGTAGGCCGGCTTAGCCTCGTCGCTCGACGCCTTAGGATTTGGGCGGGATCTGGCCGCGATCCGTCCGTCGGCGTGGCGGACGGTGATCGCGAACGCTGGCGCGGATCTGGGCTCCCGTGCCCTCGGATCCAATTCGATTAGGCGCCCTGGTCCAGGCGGATTTAGGAAGAATCTGCTCTCCCTGCCCAGTTGGCCGGGGGCTTTGCTGGCTAGGTGCGTGGGTGGGGTGTTCAGCAAGGCATGCGGGGTATATTATGTCTAATAATCCTGACGCGGCGGTTGCGTAGATCTCTGGCTGGTTGGGCATGGTTGTTGAGTGTTTTTTTGTCTCACGTTTGATCTGGGATCTCGGGGTGCTGCATGATCGCTGCACGATTTTGCCTTGCCTGGTCTGTGACTCCAGCTCATTATCAGCGCGGATATCCGTTCCGATATATTTCGTGCTGTAGATGTAATTCAAGAAGAATGTGACATATGTATTGGCGTATGAGCTTGTATGCAACCCTCATATAGGATTGAGTAGCCACTGAAATACTAGTGATCTCTATGCATGGTAAGAAACTGATAATAACCGTCCGTTGCTGTCTGGCACGAATCATACCTAAAGCACACAACAACGATAGCGACCAGCCTTTTATGTTAATGCCTACTTTGGTCCTTGGACTGAACCATTAATAATAGGGCGAATATATCGATTCCAGCCAACGATGACACTATAACTTTTCAATTCGATTGATTCTTAACAAATTAGTATTTTCAATTTGTGAGGGCCGTTCTCTCTATATAAGAAATCGTTGATTAAGAATATATAGTGAATTCTTGGGCAACTGCGTAGATTTATGGAATCACTTACTATATTCGTTTATTTACTTTCAGACGAATTCCTAATTGTTTGAATTGTGTAATCTCCCATTATGGAGATTGGTAACCGACTTAAACCAATTTGATTGTAATTCAATTCATGACGATCACTGCTGATTTTTTTTTGCTTACGCTGGTGATAATATGTGTCCTGATTCTTACAGTTATTTTAGTTATTTAGTCCAGACACGTGTTTTAGTTTCCTGCTCATCAGTTAAGCTTCTCTGGGACTACCTTTAGTACATTATACAATGCATCTATTTGGTTTCCTGAACCTCATCCTCGATTGATCGCATTTCTGTTATGTAGTTAATGTTTATTTTATATGTCCTCTCACTTGTTTGGGACTAAAGGCTTTGTTGTTGTTGTTGTTGTTGTCCCAGGATGGAAATGCTCTTCAGCAGCCTGTTCTGTGACTCGGCATCATCTGAGAACTTTTCTGGCCATCCCGGTGTTGAGAGATGCCCATTCCTGAGGAACATCAATGGAGCCACAACATTTTCATTTTCTTCTGCTTTGCCTGTAGCTGTAAGACCTGCTTCCTATGTCGCTTGGTGACTCAGTGACCAAGGTAGTGCTTTTCTCCTTGACAATCTGCGCTATTTTGCAGGCCCGTGGAGGCAAGGGTCCGATCTTTGAGGATGGACCAGGTTTTGAGTCGGCATTCAAGCTTTTCCATGGACAGGATGGGATAGTCCCCCTTTCAGGAAGATCATATGTGCCTGATGAGAACCGCAGTGAGAGCACTGATGTCAAGCCTGAAACTGCTCTGCCCTTTAATCCATTGGCTGCTAGAGCCGCTACCATAAGTCTATCATCATTTGGACCATTTGGGTTCAACTTCTTTAATGGCAAGGGCAAAAAGCAGAACAAGAAGCCCAACAATCTAGACCAGTCACACAAGAAGCCCAACAAGCCAGATCAGAATTCCATGAAAGTAATGCCTCTGTTTTTTCTTCATTCTGCCTCTTAATTTGCAATTGTTGAGTGATTTCTTACTGTATAAATGTCCTGCAAATAAGAAACCTTGAGCCACACGATACACAGCTTTACTTTAGTAGAAATCTAAAATGTTATTAGTTGATTTAGAAATAGCAAGGAACTTTCAACACAGCATAAAAGCCAAGTTCTGATTGGTTAAGTCTTCACTTCATTAACTACATTCAGATAGTATTAATATTCTATAAACAAAGGAAAAACAACTTCTCATTTGGTATTCTCCATAATGCAATACTCGATATGTAATGTTAGTTACGGTCTGCATATGTTATCCTTTGTGCTCCATTACTTCCACTTCCATCTAAACTGCTACTCAGTGCTAACTGTGACTTACAATGCATTATTTTCTCCCAAGCTCCAAGTTCATGATTATTGTTGTAACAAGTGTCTTTTTTCTTTTCTTGGAAGCGAATAATTATCATTCCTTTTCCATGTTTAGCATCTTTCGGTAGTCAAGTGCTAGTGCTGATCAGAAAGGCAATTCTGTGTAACCAAGATTTTTCTCATGTTCCAACTAGTTTACTCATGTTCCCCTCTGTATACTTTTCAGCAAAAAGGAGGCAACCCACCGTCCCACGAGGCAATGAGCGATGAATGGCTAGAAAATGGACAGTGCCCACTCGCTCGGTCTTACCGGGCAATGAGTGGCGTTCTGCCCCTTGTCGCCAAGGCACTACAGCCACCAGCTGGTATGAAGCTGAAGTGCCCGCCTGCAATTGTTGCTGCACGAGCAGCCCTTGCACGCACAACCCTCGTGAAGTCCCTCCGGCCCCAGCCCCTGCCTGCAAAGATGGTAGCCATCGCAATGCTCGGGATGGCAGCAAACGTCCCTCTCGGGGTGTGGCGCGAGCACACCAAGAAATTCTCCCCCCAGTGGTTCGCAGCAGTCCACGCCGCAGTTCCGTTCATCGCGATGCTGAGGAAGTCCGTCAACATGCCCAGGACCGCGATGGTGTTCACCATAGCAGCCTCCATCCTCGGGCAGACCATCGGGTCTAGGGCCGAGCGCATCCGCCTGAAGACTTTGGCAGCAAAGAGCACCGTCAGCCCCGCTACACCAGTCACTGTCATGTATCCAGATAAGAGCGGCAGCTGCAGTGATGCCGAGGGCAAGGCGTGGGATCCTCTTGCGCTGAAGATGCCTGGCTCTGCTAACGTCGGTGCTCCCGCACCGACCCCTAGCATGTGCTTCTAACCGCGGAATTTAGCGGCCAGGTACCGTTTTCTATTTGTGGTGTATGTAATTGGCTTGCCTGCCCCTGGAAAGCGGAGCTGTTTGCGACGTTTTTCCAGGGGCGAGACAAGTGAAATAAGGTGCTGTAGTACCACGTCCTGCTGTGAACCTGTCATTGTGTTGTCAGTCCATGCATCTGTAATCTGACGCTGATATATATCTACACGGAAACAATTATATTGTGGTTGTCCTTAAAGCGATTTGTTATGCTGTGTCTGTAACTTTGGTTGTTAGTTTGTTACACAATCAAGTTTCATCCCTTTTTATCTATATAAGATGTATTTTAACAGTGCAAAATCAAGCCTTGACTGTAGACTTTTTCTACAACATACTCCATCTGTCAGGAAATACTTGTCCTAAAAATAAATAAAATGGATGTATCTATAACTAAAATAAGCCTAGATACATCCACTTTTAAGACAAGTATTTCCGAACGGAGGAAATATTATTTTGGTAATGGTTACAAAGGCACAATGGTGAGAAAGTAATTCGCTATCACAAGAAATTAATTTCGAGTACAGGCCTGTGATACAAGTTCTATCCATGCAGTTTACTCAGTTCCTAAATATAGGACATTTTAAAGATATCATTATGGACTACATACGAATATATATAGACAGATTTAAGAGTATGGATTTACTCATTTTGCTCCATATGTAGTCTATAATATAATATTTAAAAGGTCTTACACTCCCTCCGTACGGAAATACTTGTCCTAAAAATAAATAAAATGGATGTATTTATAACTAAAATAAGACTAGATACATTCAGACAAGTATTTCCGGACGGAGGAAGTATTACAAATGAATACACGAATTGTGTAAAACCAAGGAAAGGTAGGGCCCATTCCAAAAAGAGAGGCGAGGAAGCGTCCCAAGCGGGGCCCAGTCGCATAGAGGAGTGGGAACGAGACGGCCTGCCAAGTGGGATCCGGTTGTGATTCTAAAAAAAAAGAAAAAAAGTGGGACCCGGTTGCATAGACAGAAGGGGGGCCTCCCGTCTCCCGCCATTTCCATTCCCACGCCGCGGCGCCTTCCCGCGCCAATTTTTTTTACCGCCATTTTCTTGGCGCCAATCCCTTCCCCTCTGTGCTCAATCTCCCGCCACGCCCACGCGCGCCTCTCCCACCTATAAACTCCCCCGGCGACCCTTCTCTCTCCTCCATCCCCACCGCTGCAATCCTCCCTCCTCTGTCCTCACCTTCATCCAGATCCACAGATCAACAAGTTCGCTCCGCCGGATCCCAGCCACAGTCACCATGGTTGTCGCGCTCGGTCCCGGCAGGTTCTACGGCGGCGGCCTCCCGCGCCCGCGCGTCTTCCCCGGCGACCGCGTCGACCCGCCGGCGCCCGTCACCGACGCGCTGCTCTGCTGGGCGCGCGACGCGCACTGGTCCATGGGCGGGCTCGGCGCCAAGCGCCTCCGCCTGCAGGGCCGCATCGAGGGTAACCTCGTCAAGCTCCGCCGCACCGCGCGCCGCGACGCCAGGGTCTCCGCCAAGTCCGCTAAGTCCTCCAAGCTCCGCGCCGCGGGGCACGGGCCAGCCCCGGCTAACCTCGACGACGCGCTCGGGTCTGACGACGACGACTCCGAGGACGAGGCGGAGGTCGCGGCCAAGGAGAAGGCGCTGCGGCGCGAGGTCGTGGATGATGACGAGGACTCCGAGTCCGAGGGGGAGGAGGTGCCGCTCGTGACCATCGCCGCCGCCGCCAAGAGGAAGCGCGTCAGGAAGCTCTCTGACGAGTTCGACCGCATCGCCGCCGCGCAGCTGGAGGGCGGCGGGAAGAAGAAGCCCGCGGCCGCCGCACCGGCCAAGGCGCCGCTGAGGAAGAAGGCTACGGCAGCGGCGGCTCCTGCTCCGGCCGCTGAGGCACCAGCGAAGAAGTCGCTGAAGAGGAAAGCTGTGGCCGTGGCTGCTGTGGCAGCGGCGTCGAGGACGTCGCCGAAGAGCAAGGCTGCTGAGGCGCCGGCGGCAAGGAGGACCTCGCCGAGGACGAAGCACTGATGGATGGATAGGTGCCCCTTTCCATTTGCAATCCCTGTTCTTGGTTCGTCAGATCGGTGACTCTAGCGGTGGTGGTCTGATCTCGGAGATGCAGTATGCTGTGTGTTCGTCGAAATGCTTGAATGGAATCTAGTGTCATGCTTCTTTCTATATATAAATCAAATCCCTCAAATATGTCTGATACAATCTAAGTTATCTTGAAATAGTAGTTGCTATTCAGGTATCTGAAAATCCTCCTAAAACAACAATTGCTGTATTGAGGCGTTGTCTGGAGATGCGATTACTGAGATGTGATAATATATTGTCCATGTTTCTTTCCATATCTGAATCGAATTCCTAAGTATCGTCTGACCAGCCGTGAAAATAGTAGCATGTTCCTGTACTGCGGTCTGAAGTAAAAAAAACTTTGAAATAATTCAGTCCCTGTACTGTGATCTGATATATCCTGAACTAATAGTTCCTGTACCGAGATCTGAAACAACAACAACAACAACAAAGCCTTTAGTCCCAAACAAGTTGGGGTAGGCTAGAGGTGAAACCCATAAGATCTCGTGACCAACTCATGGTTCTGGCACATGGATAGCAAGCTTCCACGCACCCCTGTCCATGGCTAGTTCTTTGGTGATGCTCCAGTCCTTCAGATCTCTCTTTACAGACTCTTCCCATGTCAAGTTCGGTCTACCCCGGCCTCTTTTGACATTATCAGCATGCTTAAGCCGTCCGCTGTGTACTGGGGCTTCTGGAGGCCTGCGCTGAATATGCCCAAACCATCTCAGACGATGTTGGACAAGCTTCTCTTCAATTGGCGCTACCCCAACTTTATCTCGTATATCATCATTCCGGATGCGGTCCTTCCTTGTGTGACCACACATCCATCTCAACATGCGCATCTCCGTCACACCTAACTGTTGCACATGTCGCCTTTTAGTCGGCCAACACTCAGCGCCATACAACATTGTGGGTCGAACTGCCGTCCTATAGAACTTGCCTTTTAGCTTTTGTGGCACCCTCTTGTCACAAAGAATGCCAGAAGCTTGGCGCCACTTCATCCATCCGGCTTTAATTCGATGGTTCACATCTTCATCGATATTCCCATCCTTCTGCAACATTGACCCCAAATATCGAAAGGTGTCCTTCTGAGGCACCACTTGCCCATCAAGGCTAACATCCTCCCCCTCCTCGTTCCTAGTAGTACTGAAAGCGCACCTCATGTACTCGGTTTTAGTCCTACTAAGTCTAAAACCTTTCGATTCCAAGGTTTGCCTCCACAACTCCAACTTCCTGTTAACCCCCGTCCGACTCTCATCGACTAGCACCACATCGTCCGCAAAGAGCATACACCATGGGATATCTCCTTGTATATCCCTTGTGACCTCATCCATCACCAAGGCAAAAAGGTAAGGGCTCAAAGCTGACCCTTGATGCAGTCCTATCTTAATTGGGAAGTCGTTAGTGTCGCCCTCACTTGTTCGAACACTTGTCACAACATTATCATACATGTCCTTGATGAGGGTAATGTACTTTGTTGGGACTTTGTGTTTCTCCAAGGCCCACCACATAACATTCCGCGGAATCTTATCATAGGCCTTCTCCAAGTCAATGAACACCATATGCAAGTCCTTCTTTTGCTCCCTATATCTCTCCATAAGTTGTCGTACCAAGAAAATGGCTTCCATGGTTGATCTCCCAGGCATGAAACCAAACTGATTTTTGGTCACGCTTGTCAATCTTCTTACACGGTGCTCAATGACTCTCTCCCATAGCTTCATTGTATGGCTCATCAGCTTAATTCCACGGTAATTAGTACAACTCTGAACATTCCCCTTGTTCTTGAAGATTGGTACTAATATACTCCGTCTCCATTCTTCTGGCATCTTGTTTGCCCGAAAAATGAGGTTGAAAAGTTTGGTTAGCCATACTACCGCTATGTCCCCGAGGCCTCTCCACACCTCAATGGGGATACAATCGGGGCCCATCGCCTTGCCTCCTTTCATCCTCTTTAAAGCCTCCTTGACCTCCGACTCCTGGATTCGCCTCACAAAACGCCTGCTAGTATCATCAAAGGAGTCATCCAGATCAATGGTAGAGCTCTCACTCTCCCCATTGAACAACTTGTCAAAGTACTCCCGCCATCTATGCTTAATCTCCTCGTTCTTCACCAGGAGTTGATCTGCTTCGTCCTTGATGCACTTGATTTGGTCAACATCCCTCGTCTTCCTCTCTCGGCTCTTGGCCATCTTATAGATGTCCCTTTCGCCTTCCTTCGTGTCTAACCTTTGGTAGAGGTCCTCATACGCCCGACCCCTTGCTTCACTCACAGCTCGCTTTGCGGCCTTCTTTGCCATCTGGTACTTCTCTATGTTGTCTGCACTCCTATCCAGATATAGGCGTCTGAAACAATCTTTCTTCTCCTTGATTGCCTTCTGGACAACATCATTCCACCACCAGGTATCTTTAGCTTCTCTTCTACTTCCCCTGGACACTCCAAACTCCTCTGAGGCCACCTTACGAATGCAAGTCGCCATCTTCATCCACATGTTGTCTGCATCACCTCCTTCCTCCCAAGGGCCCTCCTTAATGACCCTCTCCTTGAACACCTGAGCTACCTCCCCCTTGAGCTTCCACCACTTCGTTCTAGCGACTTTGGCACGCTTGTCCCGCTGGACACGAATCCGAAAACGGAGGTCAGCAACCACAAGCTTATGCTGTGGGACAACACTCTCTCCAGGTATCACCTTACAGTCTAGGCATGCACGCCTGTCTTCTCTTCTCAAGAGGATGAAATCAATCTGGCTAGAGTGCTGCCCACTACTGTAAGTCACTAGATGTGATTCTCTCTTCTTAAAGAAGGTGTTAGCTACGATCATGTCATAGGCTAACGCAAAGCTTAAGACATCTTCTCCTTCTTGATTCCTGATGCCATAGCCAAATCCTCCATGCACCCCTTCAAAACATGTGTTAGATGTGCCCACGTGGCCATTGAGGTCTCCTCCTATGAAGAGCCTCTCGCCGATCGGTACACTCCTAACCAAGTCCTCCAGGCCTTCCCAGAACTCCCTCTTGGTGTTCTCATTGTGGCCTACTTGTGGGGTATAAGCGCTGATAACGTTGAGGACTAAGTCCCCAACTACCAGCTTGACCAGGATAATCCGGTCCCCACGTCTCTTGACGTCTACCACTCCATCCTTGAGGCTCTTGCTGATCAAGATGCCTACTCCATTTCTGTTTGCAACCGTCCCCGTGTACCACAGCTTGAAGCCGGTACCCTCCACCTCCTTCGCCTTCTGTCCCCTCCATTTGGTCTCTTGGACGCAAAGGATACCAATGCCTCTCCTCACCGCTGAATCAACTACCTCCCAAAGCTTACCTGTCAGAGACCCTACGTTCCAGCTACCTAATCGAATCCTCCTAGGCTCGGCTAGCTTCCTTACCCTTCGCACTCGTCGAGTCAAATGCGAAGACCCTCGCTCATTTTCCACTACACCCGGGCGCCGATGTAGCGCGCCACTAAGGATGCGACGACCCGATCCTCGCTCACTTGCGACCGTATCCAGATCACGATACGGTGCGCCACCTGGGGGGTGACGGCCCGGCCCTTGCCCATTTTCCACCACACCCGGGTTCCGATGTGGCGCGTCGCTGAGAGGGTTACGCCCCAACGAAAATCTTTTGGGTTTCATCTCCATAAGAGTGGCTGGGTTTTCACGTTGGCTCGCCAAGCCTATCACAACCCTCCTCCTTTACCCGGGCTTGGGACCGGCTATGTTGAGACAACATAGGCGGAGTTTACCGAGATCTGAAAATCTTCCTAAAATAAAAATTGAGGTGTCGACTTGGAGATGCATTGCTGTGTGTTCATCGAAATGTTGGAACTAAGTAATGCCATGTTTCTTTCTATATCTTAATCAACCCCCCCCCCCCCCCCCCCCCCCCAAGTATTGTCTGATCAACCTTGAAAGAATATAGTAGTTTCTGTACTGAGATCTGAAAGTGTCCGATGCTGTTTCTTACATTTTGTTTAACAGTTCACCTGAAGCTATCATCTCAACTGCAAAATGAATTCAAATGCATTTCTCAATCTGTAGTTGGTGCTGAGATATGAAAATATTGCGTTTCTTGATTATGTTTGATGCTACTTCTAGCAACATTTCTTTGATCAGTTGAAACTACTACCATATGAATTGCAATCTGAATTAATATGCAATTACCAATCTGTTCTTGTTGATACTAGTACATGTTAAAGATTACAATAAGAACATAGAACGAAAAGAATGGTACATCCAGACCATCAACTATAATTGGGTGTATATCTGTATCTAGTGAGCAGGGACTCATTCCAAGTCCACTGCTATTAGTTTATAAAGCCGTAAGGGCTAGGCGATCATGCCATGGTGTCGGAGGCCATTCGTTCGATCTCCTCTATCAGCCTCTCCTTCTCTTCCGCCATGTCCTCATTTTGCTTCTGAAGATCTTCGATCTGCTTCGTCTGTTCTGAATCCTTCCTGCAATTAGATCAGACATTTGGGATAATTGGGCAATCTGAAGTAAAAATCAGGCTAGTGAGATCATGGCAGGAATGTGACTTGAGATTGTACTCACCGGTTCATGAATGACAAGTTAAGCTTTAGTGATCTGACCTCCTTCTCTAAGTTTTCGCAGCGCTTAAGCACCGCCTGCATGTCGGTTGGTATTACTGGGGTGGAACTTCTTTCCTTTGCTTCTGCCATTCTGAACCATAAGAAGTTATTAGTAAAATGATCCAGGTTCTGGGGTTCAATATGGAATTGTCAATGAAGTCTATATAACTTTGATTAAGAGGAGTCCTCAAAGTATCATTCGGATTAGCATAAATTGGTTCTTGCCTTTTTGTAATCAATCATATTAGCAGGAAAACATATTACATATATAATAACCAAATTGTATAGACATACTTGCGTGTGCGCTCAACCCTGCGTTTCTTCGTAGGATCTCCTCTATCAACTGCAAAAGTTAACTAGTTAGAGCTTTCAGTGATTAAATAGCAGATGGCGTCGTACTATGCAATGTGGAGCACATTGTCTTTTAAAAGCCCCGTGTTTCATCTAATCTACAAACATGTGCCTAGAAAGAACTTTTTGCAGTCATCATATAAATGCCGAAGATTTGGTGCCAAATAGGATATCTTGCTGTTTCATTTACCTGCTTGTTCTGATGAGATGGATCCCATTCGTGTCAAGACCACTCTCTGTCAATAAGTAAAATGAACAGATTAGCATATGCCATGAGAGGAAATTTTTGACATTTCTGAAATATGAATCTGGTATCACCTTTCTTTCATCCTTCAAATTATCTTTTAGTACCTTCTCTCTGTAATCTGCGCATTGTTGACATTATACATTCAGTTTTTCACCCATGGCATGATGATAATGACAATTCTATAATAGATCTCAAGAAATATGTCACATCCATTGTACTGCCTAATAGAGCTTGGCAATAAGTGTATTGTCGAAGTACCTTTGCCGTTTGATCTGCAGTCAGCTGTCCCATTTGCAACATTTTTTCTAGTGCTCTCACACACAGACAATGATTGCCCCATAGGATGTAGCTCATCACATACTTCAAAACCGGCTGATTGAGCCGTCAGAGCATTAGATGATCCACTCTGTGAAGGTT
Organism: Hordeum marinum; assembly: GCA_022496015.1. Classification (NCBI taxonomy): domain Eukaryota; kingdom Viridiplantae; phylum Streptophyta; class Magnoliopsida; order Poales; family Poaceae; genus Hordeum; species Hordeum marinum. Next base: position 14,727,383 of record CM039678.1, read on the forward strand.
CGCGAGACGCTGCACTGATCCAAATCTGGCTTGCAGGAGCAACAAAGTTCTCGGCGTTTGGTTCCATGGGCCTCTCGACTTCAGGAAGCATCAGGGAGTCCTGAACATGTCCATTGGTCACCAAGGGGAACATGTCTGTTCCTCCAAGAATGTTGTGGTTAAACTGCTGGTTGTCGTAAAACCCAAAAGGATTGCCATGTGGCATGTCTCTGTTTGCAGGGCTACTGAGCTTCTTACGCTCGAGCGTATCCTTGAGCATGCTCACCACTGATGTAACAGTATCCTGCGCAAGCATATGAGGATTGTCCAAAGGGGACGTCGATGAACATGAAGGAGATACAAATGTTGAAGTCTGAAGTGGAGTGCTACCCATTGGGGCACTGTTTGCTGCATTTGTGTTGGTAAAATCTAGTCTCAATTGGTTTGCTGCTCTCATGGTTCCTGTAGTTATTGGTGACACATTACTTTGCATTGCAGCATACCGCTTCCTGCAAAAGATGGCCGCGTTTGAGAAATAATGGAATGAAGAATCATAAAGTTGTGGTACAGAAGGTAACAATGCACATGTAATTGGTAATTCAATTCATACCTCAGTTCTGAAGATCTGCTTCTAGTCATTGGTTGAGTGCAGTGAAACCAGGTCTGCTTATGAACAAATACCGCCTTTTACCCATTAGAATTTTATCCATGTAGCTGTAATAATCAAGTAACTGGATGATGGGATAGCTAACCTTTGCCAAAAGTAGATCACTGGCTTGCATCCCTTTCTCTGCTGCATTCCTGGTGTACGATAAGTAAACAAGTTGGTATCGCTTTAGATTGCATAAATCCCTGACCATAAGATGATGCTGGTTCAAGATACATTACTTGAGTGGTTGCTGGTTATGGTTGCTCGCATATTCAGGAGGAACTGCACAATTCTCAGGGATCAAGTTGTCGGCGAGGTAATTTTGTCGAGCAATGTCATGTTGCTGATTAGGAAAGGCACCTGTTTCTGATGACAACCTGCATAGATATAAATTGTTATGATGTAGCACTAACAGTCAGTTATGGCCTGCAGTGTCATGCTAATGTCTCTCAGTGCAAAGTTCAGCATCATTTGCCTGCTAGATAGAAGAAAAAAGTTTCATGGACATGCATAATTACAACAAAGCATGACTAACGTGTGATTCCTAACCATTGCTTGTGTTTGTATTATCTTCTTAGGTGCTTACTGTATTGACACGTGTAAGATTTGGGTGCCTAAGGTTATATACTTTCTCTTGATTCAGCTTCTTTTGCAAAGCCTTCGTGACATATTCAGTTGCTGAAATTGATTTATATAATTTTCACTTTATGTAACACAGTTATTTATTCATCAACTCACACCTGCACATATCACCCAATACAATTAACCCTGCACTCTTTATTAGCATCATACCTAGATGGTTGTCGAGGCCGATTATTCAGGTGACTAAAGCCTGGAATCTGTGAATAAAGAATCAATAACTTTAGGTGATAGATTTCAAGCAAAAAGATCAACCTGGCATAATAAATCATCAGTATGAACTCCAAAAATATTCTAGGATTTCACTTTTTTTTCTATGTAAATTTGAACAATAAATGACTAGCGAGTGATCTTCTCAAGTGTACGAAATTTTCTTCTGAACAAGATATAGGTTTCACTTTTCATGCACGGAGAGTAAAAAATGGCAAGAAACTTCAACTTCTTTTTCTTGAAAAGGAGAACATGTCAAGATGATGCTGGTCTTACAATCCGAAAACCCCGAAAGAGCGACCAGGAAGAACATAAAGCAAATGAAAAGCAAAAGAAAGTGCTTAAAACTTTTGGAATTCTTGCCTCTCCATTCATCAGCCAGCTGTTGAACAACTCCTCGCTGTCTTCTCTGAAGCTCTGTGACATGTTTCTGAACCCCATCATCTCCATGCTCGGCGGTGCCGCCACTCCGATCGAGTTCTCCATCACTGCCTTGAGGAAGATCTCTTCACTGGTGTTCCGGAACAGGTCAGATAGACCCCTGCCCTCCATCTCCATGAACTCCTCAGCTCAGTTCACCTCACCTCTGCCGATGATTGACCGAAATAGTTGCTAAAAGCTGTCTTTAGTACCAGTGCACTTGTAATGTGTGAATTTAAGCAACCATAGTGGAACAAATAAGATATTGTAAACTAGAATCCCACCTAAAACACTCATTAAACTAAGAAACGGTACTTGGCAGAAGAACTCAGGCACACAAGACACTAGGCTAATTTAAAAATCGCGGTAGCCTGACACTAAACTAACTGATTGAGGTATCTTCCCTGCAGTCAGAGGCAAAGATTCCATCCTTCTCATTTTGTCTCATCAGTGGAAAGAACCGGGCTCCGTAGAATTTGTCTGCTTACACGTCGAAGAACAGGTGTACCCTAGAAGGCTTACATCAGGCAGGTATGAACATGGAAACTGCACACTATTTCAAACGGATGCTCTTTTGATCATGGTCTGCAGAATTGCAACACAAAGGTCAGACAAATCTTTCACAGGTGCTCATGGAATATTCTTTTTAAGTGATAGTTTTTGCTCCAAGTCATCAAACGTTTCTATGCTTAGTATTATCATTGTGCTCTTAATTTTTATTTTGCCCAACGGTTTAATAAAATAGTAACTTGCTGCCAGGGGGTGACAATATCAACGATGACGCATGCTGATATAATATAATGCAGGATTTGCTAGAAGTGGATGGCCAGTCCACAGGACCTCATCACAGGCTTACAAGGTAAAGCAACTCTCATCTTGTTTAGTCGTTGATGCGTGTTGGTTGACGCCTCGACGGTGATGGCCTTCTGGACATTTCTGCTGCCACTGTCAATTACTTATTATTGCTACTAACTAAATCACAACTATATGATTGGATGGGCAATCAGCAAACGCCCTGCAAATTGCCTGTTTTAAAATTAACCGTAGACATATTAACTGATGCAGAGGAAAGTAATAACATGGTTACACTCACTGTCAAAGTAAAAGTATGATATTACACTGATACTGACCTTCATGGCCGCATTTCCGTTTAGAGGAGAGCTTTGACCAAGATCTCTATTTACCGTCCGTCCAAATGCATCCATCACTGATGGCGAGACTTCTTTAGGTGGTGTGCCAGTGTCACCGGCGATCGATGCTGCGGCGGCTGCAGAAGAGTATCATAGAAACAGACCTCACCTATGTTTATAATAGCTGTTGTCCATTGCTGTGATCGCTGGCAGCCGACCCTGCCGGCGCACGGACGCGCTTCGCCGCCAACGACCCGGGATGATTGAAGAAATCTTTTGGCAGAAAATTTCTTACCGCTGGAGAAATCATCTGAGCAAGTGATGCAAGAACAGGTAAGAAAAACTGGAATATAAAGTTCAGGCAAAGATTCCATCCTTCTCATTTTGTCTCATCAGTGGAAGAACTGGCCTCTGAAGAGCAGGTATGAACCGAAAATTGTAACACAAAGATCAGACAAATCTTGTATTGGTGCTCTGGGAATATTCTTTCTAATCACTATTTTTTTCTCCAACATGTCAAACGTTTCTATGGTTAGTAGTACAGCTGCATTCTTAATTTTCCCTAGTGGTTTAATATAATACTCCCTCCGTCTCGAAATAAGTGTCACAAGCTTAATACAACTTTGTACTAGAGTTAGTACAAAGTTGAGACAGTTATTTTGGGACGGAGGGAGCAGTAACTTGCTGCTAGGCGGGGGTGACAATATCAACGACTCATTGATGATCCATGCTGACATAATATAATGCAAGATTTGCAAGAAGTGGATGGCCATTCCTCTGGATCTCATCACAGGCCTAAAAGGTAAAACAACTCTTATTACTACGAACTAATTCAACTGTAAAATTTGAAAAATCTCCCTGATGTGGTAATGCATACATCATCATTTCACTGACGATTGGGGTGTAGGAAACCCCCTGCAAACTGCTTGTTTTAAAATCAACTGCAGGAGTGTTAACCGGTGCAGAACAAAGTAATAACATGGTTACACTCACTGCAAAGTAAAAAGTATAATTGCGCACTGGTGCAGAACAAAGTAATAACATGGTTACACTCACTGCAAAGTAAAAAGTATAATTGCGCACCGGTGCAGAACAAAGTAATAACATGGTTACACTCACTGCAAAGTAAAAAGTATAATTGCGCTGATAGTCTGACACTGACCTTCAACGGCCTCATTACCGTTTAGAGAAGAGTTTCTGACCAAATATCTCCTTTGACCGTCCATCCAGTTCAGGCACATCGATACTGACGGTGATGTTTCATTAGGTGGCGTGTCGGCTTCATTGGTGATCGACGCTGCGGTGGCCGCAAAAGAGCACCGTGTGTTTGAAAGCGAAACCTCGGCTATGTATGTTTATTAACTATAGCTGGCGGCTGTCGCTGTGACCGCCAGCGCACTGACGGACGCGCTTCGCCGCTGATGACCCGGGACGGTTGAAGAAATCTTGTTGCAGAAAGTTTCCCATGGCTGGATGGAGAAATCATGAGAGCAGCAGGCGAGATGCAGGAACAGGCGAGGGAAATTTCTCATGGCTGGCTGGACTGGAGACATCTTCAGTGCAGGCAAGGGAATAAACTCAGTTTTAACCCAGCACCCTAGCAAATAAATGTTTTAAGTTATGGATGTTTGGGATACTCAAACCCCCATAATCTTTTGTCATAGCAGCTAGAGGCCTGTTGGGTACATGAATTTTCCTATGCCCTCAAAATCATCCCATAGGCTGTTAGCCATTTGAGTGTTCATAAGATCCACAACCCACCTAGAAAATTTTAAAAAGCAGTAAATAGGAATGCCAGCCGAACAGGCTTTGATCAAAGTGATCCTGCATGCATAAAAAAAAGGGAGCTTTCCTCTCCATATAGCTATCCTACATAGGATTTAATCTGTAAGGGGCTGAACATCACTCCTAGACAGCTTGCCTTGATGGAGAGGTATGCACAAATATTTAACAGGGAGCACCCTAGAAGGCTTACACCAGGCAGGTATGAACAGAAAAGCGGCACGCTGTTTCGAACGGATGCTCTTTCGATCACGGTCTGCGAAATTGCAACACAAAGGTCAGATAAATCTTCTATAGGTGCTCTTGGAATACTCTTTCTAAGCGCTATTTTTCTTCTCCAATATGTTTGTATGCTTACAAGTATCATTGTATCCTTAATTTTTTCCCCAGTGGGTTAATATAATACGTAACTTGCTGCCGGTAAGTGACAATAGCAATGCCTCATCGATGATGTATGCTGACATAATAATAATATAATGCAGGATTTGCAACAAGTGGATGGCCAGTCCCCAGGATCTCATCACAGGCTTGCTTACAAGGTAAAACAACTCAGTCTTCTGCTGCCACTGACAATTACTCATTATTACTACTAACTATTTCAACTGCAAAAAATTTAAAAACCTTCTTGATGTGGTAATGCATACATCATCATTTCACTGGTGATTGGGTAGCAGGAAAGCCCTTCAAATTGTCTGTTTTAAAATCAACTGCGGGAGTGTTAACTGGTGCGGAAGAAAATAGTAACATGGTTACATTCACTGTCAAAGGTAACGCGATCGATGCCGCGGCGGCCGCGGAAGGGCGCCGTGTGTTTGAGAGCGAAACCTCGGCCGTGTACGTTTATTATAGCTGGCGCCCGTCGCTGTGAGCGCCGGCGCACTGACGCACGCGCTTCGCCGCCGATGACCCGGGACGGTTGAAGAAATCTCGTGGCAGAAGGCGCTTCCCATGGCTGGCTGGAGAAATCTTCAGGGCAGCAGGCGAGATGCAAGAACGGGCGAGGGATATCTTCACTGCAGCCGATGCAAGAACAGGCAAAGGAATCGATCGAAATCAGTTTAAACTTGACCCGGTAAAGATTCTTCAGTATTCGCAAAAAAAAAAAAAGGTAAAGATTCTTCAGAGATTATAATCTGCTGCAGTCGGGAGCCGGCGTTGCAGTTTTGTTTTCAGCTTCCGGGCTGACAAAGCGGAAGAGATATATTACGTCTTCATCTTTTCTTTTTTTAGATCATATTACGTCTTCATCTGAGACATTTTTCTTTAATTCAGCCTATGTCAAAGACGAAATGGGCTTCTTTAGGCCCATATGTACCCGCCAAGAGAGAGACCCACAGGCCCACAGCTCGCAACAAGTTGGAGCCTACAACCCAAACCCCCGCCGCGTCCATGGTCGCTTATCCCCTCCTCCTTCTTCCCCTCTCTCCCCCGAGCTCGCGTCCGTCCATGCCCATGGCGCTCACCGCACCGGTAGGGGTGGGGGGAGCCCTTCTCCCCCTCGCCCTCCCCCCGCCATACAGCTCCAGCTCCAGCTCGGCCTCCTTCCTACCCCGCGCCGCCGGCGAATCCCGACGGCGCCGCATAGCCGTCCCACGGAGAGGAGGCGCCGCCAGGGTAAGCTCCGCACCCCAGCTCTCCTCCTCGCTTCCCTTCCCCCCATGATCCTCCTCATGGCGATTAGCTTTGGAAGTTAACCTTCGAGCGAGCAGGATCCATGACCCCTCGTCCCATTCTTCTCGACGCTCTAGCAGCAAGATTACTGTCATTTTTTCCTTTGGCTTCAGACTTTCAGTTACAGAAAGCAACTCTTGGGTTGGAGTTGCAGCAGCTCTGCGTGTAGATTAGACTGCATCGTGCCATCATTGTGGATTTCAGCAATCCTTTTCCGGTTTGCGTAGATGCTTGATTTGATTTTGGTGCGGTGTAGTGACTGTATTTACGTATGTGGCTACTAGGGACAGAGCCAGACAAAATGGACTTGCCACATAACTCGCTGTGCCGGCGAGGCGAATGTGGTGACCGAGGACGATGCGGCGAATGTTGCTTCTGCTGCCGATGCCACCGCAGACCAAACCCCCGGTGCCATCGGCGATGCGGACGATGTGCTAGAGTCCTTGAACCCTGACGACGTTGATTCAGTTCCCTGGATAAATCAGCATCCTCTCCCTTATCCCGCAGTAAGTGCACAAGTGACGATTCACAAACATTGGTGCTGGGAGTGGGGTGACGGACAATGGGTTGTAATGCAGGATGCCCTGGAGCCATACATAAGCAAGGAGACGGTGGAGCAGCACTGGGGAGTTCACCAGCGCGGGCATGTGGACAGGCTCAACGGCATGATCGGTGGCAGCGAGTGGGAGCAGATGTCGATTGGGCAGATGATGCTCGCCTCGTTCAATGAGGGCAGGGAGCCACCCCACGCTCCCTTCTTCCATGCCGCACAGGTAGCATTCCATTCTATTGGGAGACCATCTGTTGTGGCTTGCGTATGCTTATAGATCTCTAATTCTTGGGCCATGCTATGTAGGTATGGAACCATGATTTCTACTGGCGATCAATGAAACCTGGCGGTGGAGGCAAGCCCCCGGAACGGCTCCTGAAGTTTATAAACAGGGACTTCGGATCCTATGACGGCATGATCAAACAATTCATGGATGCTGCACTAACGCAGTTCGGTTCTGGATGGGTTTGGCTTTCTTGTAAGTGGCGCTAAAACAGACATTTGTTAGCTTTTTGTACCAGCTTGGAAACTTGCTGCAGGTGGTGTGACTGTGCTGAACTAACTCTGCTCTGTAACTGATTCTAGACAAGGGGAGCAAGTTACCTCATGTGAATTCAAAAAGCCCAATCCCATCTGACAATTATGGTAGGCTGGCCATCTCAAAGTCTCCGAATGCTATCAATCCTCTTGTCTGGGGCCACTCTGTGAGTATTTATCTGCATCCCTGCATCATCATCCAGTGCATACTGTATACCGTGCACTTCATTTTGGAAGCTTTACACTGCCTCTTGTTATTTGTTCCTTTGACAAGAAAATATTTCCATTTAGAAAATATATTGTCTGTTTCTTCCATGTGTACTATATATTTTACAGTGATCTGATATTTTTATCTTTCTATTATTTTTGGCAGCCCCTCCTTGCGATTGATGTTTGGGAGGTATGTACACATCATTCATTTTCTTTTCCGTGCATTTTCCTTAATAAAGGTTAACTTCACTAACAAATTTTCTGTTTCTGGAACAGCATGCCTACTACCTGGATTATGAGGTTAGATGCCAATGGTGCTCATGATTTCTAGTGGTTACATTTGCGATATCCACCACTTAGCTTGTTGTTGTTACATGAGTGCAGAATCGAAGGGCTGAGTACGTCTCTGCAGTTCTAGAGAAGCTCGTGTCATGGGAAATGGTGGAGTCCAGGCTCCGGAAAGCTGTTCTGCGAGCAATAGAAAGAGACGGTCACACCAGCCTGAAGCAGCGAAGGAAGCAACTTCTGTCCCAGGCTAAAGGCCGCGTCGGGGATGCCAGCACCAGCAGCGAGGCAAGAAGGCGACCAAGAAGTAAGGCTCAGCAGGCCCATTCCAGCGTGACAATGGTGCCAGCAGGTGAGGCGGTACCGAACTGAGCCATGAGCCCACGAGGTTGGTGACTAGTAGCACGGGCAGGCAGCTACAGAAGCATGCCCAAAATCCTCTAGAACGGTAGTCTCTGAAGAGTGCGTGCACCGCCGTGGAGGCGTCACTCTGCTTCCTGGTGACCGTTGTAGCACAATTTGCACGCCTCAGTTTATGTCAACGTTTGTCTAATAGGAGTACTGTAGTATGCCTGTACCACTTGAGCAACAATCAGCAATGCTGGATAGGCTAAATTTTGGTAAGTAGCCTCAGGGTTTGGTGTCATGTATTGGTTCAGAGATAGGCTTAGGAATTAGGCACTTGGGACTCTGGTCTTTTTAGAAGTGGAAGCAGAGTTTGTGTCCCTGTTTGGATCATACATATCAGCAATTTCCTTTTGATGCTCACAAGATTGTCCCTCCTAATGAGTCCAACTGAGAAGAGGAATCATTTGGTCCATCTCTATCTAGCTATATTACCACCATTTGTCTGTGATATGGATCCATGCATACATCCGTCCATCCTTGTTGATCTATCCAACCTATATGCAAGCAAGCAACCCAACAGAGGACATGATTCGTTTGGCTGGCAAAAAGCGATCAGGAACCATTTGGCCCATTAATCCCTTCTATACATTTTTGCGTGAAATCTTATTGTTGATTGGAGTGGGATCTGTTTCCTTTTTCTGTGAAATTTTAGTTGGATCTGAAGCGTGTGGGTATTTATAGTTGACATTACCATTTTTATGGCAGAGAAAATGTTTTCTATTTGAAATGTATGCCACAGTTTCATATATCGAGAAAAATATGTAAAAACATTACCCGTATTGTAAATCTCTTTTTCATTATTTTTCTCCATATGTTTCGCGTGATATATACATTTCTGTTCTCTATATAATTTCAGATATGGAACAGACTTTGCATTATTCAAAAATGTAACCTATTCAAAAATTATTGGATGCAGGAAATAATATGCACAAAAAGAATCTTAATTTTAGACATTAATTTGTTTTGAATCGTATCTAAAAAACATTTGTGCGGAATTTCAACACGTCAACCGTCTCACCGTTGAGGAGTATTTCACAAAGCTTTGAGGATTCTCGCACGTCCGCTTCACAAAGCTTTGAGGATTCTCGCACGTGATAATGGAGATGGATTGTCCAGAGATGGTTAAACTCTGGAATACTTGCCACAGTTTTCGTTCGATTATGGCTCCTATCTTAGTTGAAATTAGAGCATTTGATATTCAACGTGTAATCAGGCCAGCTAACTTCCTGATGCATCTTTCTGCTAAGCTGCTTCACAATTTTCATTTGATTATGGCTCCTATCTTAGTTGGAATAGTACTTGGGCGAACAACGGCAGTCAGGGCACCTGCGCTAACAATTAACATGGTACACGCAGTGGTTGTCCGTGATGCTCGGGGTACACGTTCTCACTCGCGCGGCCAGACGCTGCAGGCGCCCAGGTTACACACTGAATGAAAATTGCGGGATTGTGGTGGCTTTATGTGGCCTGCCTCAATGTCCCGCCTTAATCCTAGCGGACTGTGACGGACAGCCGCAAAAGCCCGCAATAACCAGTAGCGGGCAGCCTACGTCCTTAGCCTAAGCATGTTTGCACATTAAACATCGCCAAGAATTGGCTTGACAGAACTTCAATTTCCTAGTAGCCTGGCTGATTGCTCTAGGAATGCCTTTATCTGAATAATTTGAACTGCCTCCCCCCTCCCCCCTCCAAAAAAAAAAGGTACGTGATATTGATAGCAATAGTTTGGCGTGCGCACACACACATAATTGTGCATATTTGTGTATAATTTTTACTCATGATTTATATCCAAAGTATGTATAATTTATATATTAGCCACGATTGAATACTATATTAACATTTTAAATTATGAATATTTTTATTCATATAAACATTGAACTGTACAAATGTGTGTACAATTATCGAAATTTTTGTATTAATATGATAATATTTTTGAATTGTTATTTAGAAAACCTAATATGTAATACATACATTTATATAACACACAGGTTTATAAAATATTTTAACACTTTTTTTTACCATAAAAACATGTGTAAAAAAATTATTTTTGAGAGTTATGTGTAAAAGTATACAATACACACATTTATATAACACACAGCTTTTACAAATATCTTAAAATAATTGCGCGTGGAAAATGTGCTGCAGTATACGCAGCCCAGTTAAGCTCCACATGGTTTTTGTTCAAGCTCCAAATCAGGGGAGCTCCTATACGGCGCTGCAGGCGCCCGTTCCCACTCCTGGCGCCTGCAGCACCCCATGCCGGGCCAGCTCAATAAGAAGGTGGTCGCTCGATCTCATACGCCAGTCGCTGAATTTTCCCTTAAAAAGACCAGACACTGAATTTCCAAAAAAAAATGTCGCGGTTGAACGGCTGACCAATTGTTCAACCGTTGCCTTTCGAATTATGTTTTCAAAATCATGAAAATAAAACATCTTCATGCATCTAAAAACAATATCTCGAATTTGAAAATTAGTTCACAAAAATATGAAAAGTTCATCAAATCTTTGGAAAAAAGGTTCGCCAATTCGAAAAAATGTTCATTAATTTTGAAAAAAGTTCACAAAAACAGAAACAACTTTATCAAATTTGAAAACAAATCATTGATTTTTTTAAAAAGTTTATCTAATATTAAAAAGGTCATAAAATTTGAAAAAACGTTCATAGAATTGGAAAAAAAAGTTCAACGAATTGGAAAAGAAATATCGATTTTTTCAAAATTTCACTAAATTTGAAAAGCTTCGAAAAACTAAAACAATTCATGTATGTTTAAGAAAAGTTTGTTGAACTGAAAAAAAAGTTCATCAATTTTGAAAAAAGTTCATCCATTCTTAAAAAACTTCATCAAATTTTAACAAAAAATCATCATTTTTTTAGAAAGTTTATCAATATTCAAAAAATTTCATAGTTAATTAAATGTCCATAAAATTTTGAAAAAAAATCATTGATTTGAAAAAAAAGTTTGGTTTTTTGAAAAAAGTTCATAGAAAATGGGTGCATTTTTCGAAAAATGAAAAAAATTTATAAATAAGAAAATGGAAATGAAAAAGTAATAAAAAGAGTAAAGAAAAGAAACAAAAAACGAAAAAGAGAAAAATCGAAGAAAAACCAGTCATGAAAAAACCTAAATAAAAAAACCCATCTAGGAAGCTTCCAGAAGCTTCACAAAACCGAAAAAAGCTCCCTCCCGCTGGAACATACATAGGCCGGCCCATGAACGAACGCTGCAGGCGCCAGTTAAGAAAAATGCACTTTAACCGGCGCCTGCAGCGCCTACCCCAAATCGTGGCATGTTCTCTTCTCTATTAGCTCAGTGTACAAAATGGTTCTGAAAATGAAGATTCACCGAGAAAATCTTCTGGATGACACAGTAAGAACGTCGGTTCAGTTTTGAACGGAAAACCTGGACTTCACTACGGAATATAAAGGTTCCGTCTAAACGAAAAAACTTTATTTGGAGACTATGCAACGACTCGATTCAAATTGTCGATGTTTTGCACCATAGACACATGTCTACGAGCTCTGTTTGCCTTGTGCGTCAGAAGACAACTGGAAACATGCGCTTATTGATTGTGTCATGGTAAGAAGCGTTTGGTCCTTATCTTCAGAGGAACTGGTGGAACAATTGTGCAACAATCTAGGTCTGAACGCTAAAAATTGGACGTTCAAGATGCATTAGAGTTTGCCCAAGATGAGTTTATTCAGATGGTGGTGACATTGTGGGCTATCTGGAGATCCCGGAGGAGAGCAATACACGAGGATTTATTTGACAGTCCCATGTCTATCCATCGTTTGATCACATCTTTTCTAAAGGACATCCGGATGTTATCAAAACCTGGGAAGGTTTTGAGTAGGAGTTGCGTCTTAAGGCAATCACAATGGTTACCCGCGCCATCAAGTTTTGTGAAGTTCAATGCCGATGCAGCAGTTATGAAAGATAACTATGGTTCAGTGGCAGTGGTGTGCCATGACGCTACTGGAGCTTTCTTAGGAGCTTCTTTGGCCACCTTCAAACACATATGTTAACCTGTCACACTTGAGGCACTGACAGTAGAGAGGCATTCCTTAGGTAAGACATCGAAATCTCGTCCAATAAAAAATTGTGATATGAAGGAGGTTACCTCAAGGAACGGAAATGACACCGGATCCACGGACCAACCCAATCAATTTGCAAGGATTTGAGAGGGGACAAGTGATGGACACAAAGGAGAAAAAGGGATAGAGCTCGGGATAGGCCAATAGGGTAGAAGAGAGTGAGTGGTGAGTAATGGGTGAGAGCCCCACGACCACCTATAATATTTGGATAAGCAACGCCAAGGTCCCTGGCGTTTCTGGAAACACAGATAGGTTTGGAGTTCGTGGCCTGCCACGTTAGCGAGCAACGCGTGCTCGGCCTGGCAGTGGGCCAGGGCAGCAACGCAACACACACTAGTAGAAAACATGGTTTTGATCCTGGCCAGACCAGAGCATTAGTCCCGGCCGATTTACGAACCGAGACTAATGGGAGCATCAGTCCCGGTTCGTGAGGCTATGATGCCGGTTGGGCCTCGGCAGGTATCAGTCCCAATTTAGTTTGGACCGTTAGTCCCGGTTTGAGCCACGAACCGGGACTAAAGGGGTGGTGGCAACCGTTCGCCTGGCGCGAGCCCTTTGAGTCCCGGTTCAAGGATCAAACTGGGATTAACGGTCCAAGCTGAACCGAGACTGATGCCTGCTGAGGCCCAACCTGCGTCATAGTTTCCCTGTAGTTGCATAAGAATATGATAGGAAAATTGCATAAGAAGTTTCCATGTAGTTGCATATTGGCCATCGTGGGTTCATTGTAGTGCTTTTCAATCCAGGGTCGTTCTTGCTCAAAATAAATCATGAAATGCATGAAAAATAGCTAGTGAAGTCAGCAAATGGTTGAAATGCAATGATATGACTTTGAATGGTGCACATTGAATGCATAAAAAGTCTTGAGTTCAAATATGTTTAATAAATTGAAATCCTTTGGTAACAGATGCGTTTTCGTCTAAAACCTTGATACTTCGAAAGAGATTGTCCAGTTTGTACACGAAGTAAATCCAGTTTTTCCCGTAACCCTCTCAACTTTTTAGCACATGCTATGTGGGTGAAATTATGATATCATGCCAATTTTCAACCATTTCAGAGTTCATTTTCAATGCTTTTCAATTCAGAATTGTTCTAGCTCAAAATATATCATGAAATGCATTAAAAATAGCTAATTAAGTCGGAAAATGGTTAAAATGGGATGATGTGGCTTTCAATGGTGCACATTGAATGCAGAAAAAGTATTGAGTTCAAATATGTTTAATAAATTGAAATACTTTTGTAACACATGAGTTTTCGTCTAAAACCCTGATACTTCGAAAGAGATTGTCGAGTTTGTACACGAAGTGCATCCAGTTTTCTCCGTAACCCTCTCAACTTTTTAGCACATGCTATGTGGGCCAATTTTCAACCATTTCAGAGTTCATTTTCAGTGCTTTTTAATTCAGGATCGTTCTAGCTCAAAATAAATCATGAAATGCATTAAAAATAGCTAATGAAGTCAGAAAATGGTTGAAATGGGATGATGTGGCTTTGAATGGTGCACATTAAATTAGAAGAAAATACGATGTTGCGAATGACAACATCGTATTTTTCTCTACTTCAACTTGGTTTATTGCATCCATTTAATTTGTATGATGTTGGATGTTTTTTCCATAATTTGTATTGATGATGTTGTATTTTAATATGTGTAACTGTGTGGAAATACAATATAAATATAAAAGAAAATGAAAACACAAATAAAACACGACCCTTTTCAAAAAAAAACGTAGACCCTAGCGCTTTGCAGGGGCTGACACGTGGATGGCTCGGTTGGTGTTACCAACCAGGACTACAGGTCCTCTCGCCTGCGCGTCCTGCAGCGGCCGCGTAGAAACCTTTTAGTCCCTGTTCGTAAGCTAACCGTGACTAAAAGTCCGGACCTTCAGTGTCGTTGGCGTTGTCTCGGTTCCAGAACCGGGACTAAAGGCCCTCTGGAACCGGGACAGATGCCCTGTTTTCTGTTGGGGAACGTTGCATGAGAAACAAATTTTTTCCTACGTTCACGCAAGACCTATCCATGGTGATGAGCATCTACGAGAGGGAGAGCGGATCTACATAACCTTGTAGATCGCTAAGCGAGAAGTGTTAAGAAACGCAGTTGATGTAGTCGAATGTCTTCGCGATCCAAATCACCGAGTGTCCCGCGATCCAATCACGACCCGTCCAGCGATCCAATCATGATCCGTCCCGCGATCCAATCACGATCCGTCCCGCGAATACGATCACGGTCCTTCCAATCTAGCGCCGAACGGATGACACCTCCGCGTTTAACACACGTACAGCTTGATGACGATCTACGACTTCTTGATCCAGCAAGAGGGAGCGGAGAAGAGGAAGAGTTCTACGGCAGTGTGACGGTGTTCCGGCGATGGTGGTGGAGCTATTCCGGCAGGGCTTCGCCTAAACACTGCAGAAATCCGATCTAGAAGAGAAACTATGCACTGGAGGAACGGGTAGCACGTGGCTGAAATTCTAGTGCAAAACCCCTAAAACCTCCAGTATATATAAGAGGGAGGGAGGAGAGGCCTTGGCGCAAGGGCCAAGTCCTCCTTGGTTCGGCCGAAGTAGGAGGAGAGGAGGATTCCTCCTAGGACTAGGATTTCTCCTTTTTTGGCCTTTTCCCACCTTTTTTCCTTTGGGCTTTTCTTCCCTAGCCGCATGGGCCTTGTGTGGGATTTCCACCAGCCAACAAAGGGCTGGTAATCACTCTCCCACCGCCCATGAAGCCTCTTGGGTCGAAATACCCCTCCCGGTGGTCTCCCAGTACACTACCGGCACTCCCGGTACACTACCGATTAGCCCGAAACTTTTCCGACGACCAAAACAGGACTTCCTATATATGAATCTTTACCTCCGGACCATTCCGGAGCTCCTCGTGACGTCCGGGATCTCATTCGGGACTCCTAACAACCTTCGGTCACCACCATACATAACTCTATACTACCGAAACGTCATCAAACCTTAAGTGTGCAGACCCTGTGGGTTCGAGAACTATGTACACATGACCGAGACACCTCTACGGTAAATAACCAATAGCGGGACCTAGATGCCCATATTGGTTCCTACATATTATACGAAGATCTTTATTGGTCGAACCTCTATGTCAAGGATTCAGTTAATCCCGTATGATGTTCCCTTTGTTCTTCGGTATGTTACTTGCCCAAGATTCGATTGTCGGTATCTCCATACCTAGTTCAACCTTGTTACCGGCAAGTCTCTTTACTTGTTCCGTAATACAAGATCCCGTGACTAACACTTAGTCACATTGCTTGCAAGGCTTGTTGTGATGTTGTATTACCGAGTGGGCCCTGAGATACCTCTCCGTCACACAGAGTAACAAATCCCAGTCTTGATCCATGCCAACTCAACAGACACCCTCGGAGATACCTGTAGAGTACCTTTATAGTCACCCAGTTACGTTGCGATGTTTGATACACACAAGGCACTCCTCCGGTGTCAGTGAGTTGCATGATCTCATGGTCATAGGAACAG
The DNA here is from genome assembly GCA_022496015.1 of Hordeum marinum. Classification (NCBI taxonomy): domain Eukaryota; kingdom Viridiplantae; phylum Streptophyta; class Magnoliopsida; order Poales; family Poaceae; genus Hordeum; species Hordeum marinum. The sequence continues at coordinate 14,743,438 of CM039678.1, forward strand.
ATACTTGACATGCAGAAAATAGTAGCAATAAACTGACACGATCATATGCTACGTTTGTAGTTTGGATCTTGTCTATCACATCATTCTCCTAATGATGTGATCCCGTTATCAAATGACATCACATGTCAATGGCTAGGAAACCTTGACCATCTTTGATCAACGAGCTAGTTCACTAGAGGCATACTAGGGACATAGTGTTGTCTATTTACCCACACATGTAATGTGTTTCCAATCAATACAATTATAGCATGGATAATAAACGATTATCATGAACAAGGAAATTAATTATAAATACTTTATTTATTGCCTCTATGTCATATTTCCAACAGTCTCCCACTTGCACTAGAGTCAATAATCTAGTTCACATCACTATGTGATTTACATTGTAATGAATCGAACACCCATGCAGTTCTGGTGTTGATCATGTTTAGCCCTTGGAAGAGGTTTAGTCAATGGGTCTGCAACATTCAGATCTGTGTGCACTTTGCAAATATTTATGTCCTTCTCCTCGATGTAATCGCGGATGGAGTTGAAGCGTCGCTTTATGTGTCTCGTCCTCTTGTGAAACCTTGGTTCCTTGGCCAGAGCAATGGCACTAGTGTTGGCACATAATAGGTTCATTGGATTCAGTGCACTAGGCACTACTCCAAGATCTGTCATGAACTGCTTTATCCAGACACCTTCCTTCGCTGCCTCCGAGGCTGCGATGTACTCCGCTTCGCATGTAGAATCGGCTACCACGCTTTGCTTGGAACTGCACCAGCTTACCGCTCCCCCGTTGAGAATAAATACGTATCCGGTTTGTGACTTAGAGTCATCCGGATCAGTGTCAAAGCTTGCATCGACGTAACCCTTTACGACGAGCTCTTCATCACCTCCATAAACGAGAAACATTTCCTTAGTCCTTTTCAGGTACTTAAGGATATTCTTGACCGCTGCCCAGTGTTCCATTCCAGGATCACTTTGAAACCTTTCGGCCATACTTATGGCAAGGCTGACATCGGGTCTTGTGCACAACATTGCATACATGATAGAGCCTATGGCTGAAGCATAGGGGATGACACTCATCTTTTCTCTATCTTCTGCAATCACTGGGCATTGAGTCTTACTCAACTTCACACCTTGTAACACAGGCAAGAACCCCTTCTTGGACTGATCCATTTTGAATTTCTTCAAAACTTTATCAAGGTATGTGCTTTGTGAAAGCGCTATTAAGCGTCTCGATCTATCTCTATAGATCTTAATGCCTAATATGAAAGCAACTTCTCCTAGGTCCTTCATTGAGAAACTCTTGTTCAAATATTCCTTCACGCTTTCCAGCATTTCTATATTGTTTCCAATCAGCAATATGTCATCCACACATAATATTAGAAACGCTATAGAGCTCCCACTCACTTTCTTATAAATACAAGCTTCTCCATAAACTTGTATAAACTCAAACGCTTTGATCACCTCATCAAAGCGCTTATTCCAACTCCGAGATGCTTGCACCAGCCCATAAATGGATCGCTGGAGTTTGCAAACTTTGTTAGCATTCTCTCGATCGACAAAACCTTCTGGTTTCATCATATACAACTCTTCCTCAAGGAAACCGTTGAGGAACGTTGTTTTGACATCCATCTGCCAAATTTCATAATCGAAATAAGCAGCTATTGCCAACATGATTCTGACAGACTTAAGCATCGCTACGGGTGAGAATGTCTCATCGTAGTCAACTCCTTGAACTTGTGAAAAACCCTTTGCCACAAGTCGAGCTTCATAGACAGTGACATTACCATCTGCTTCTGTCTTCTTCTTAAAGATCCATTTGTTCGGAATGGCCTTTCGCCCTTCAGGTAATACTTCCAAAGTCCATACTTTGTTTTCATACATGGATCCCATCTCGGATTTCATGGCCTCTAACCATTTCTCGAAATCTGGGCCCATCACTGCTCCTTCATAGCTCTTAGGTTCATTGTTGTCCAACAACATGACCTCCAAGACAGGGTTGCCGTACCACCCAGGAGTAGTACGCGGCCTTGTCGACCTACGAGGTTCAATAATAGCTTGATCCGAAGCTTCATAATCATCATCATTAACTTCCTCTTCTACTGTCGTAGGTTCCACAGAAACATCTTTCTACGCTGCGCTACTTACTGGTTGAAGTAAAGGTTCAATAACCTCATCAAGCTCTATTTTCCCCCCACTCAATTATTTCGAGAGAAACTCTTTCTCAAGAAATGTTCCGTTCTTAGCGACAAACACTTTGCCTTCGGATCTGAGATAGAAGGTATACCCGACTGTCTCTTTCGGGTATCCTATGAAGACGCATTTCTCCGCTTTGGGTTCCAGCTTTTCAGGCTGAAGCTTTTTGACATAAGCATCACATCCCCAAACTTTAAGAAACAACAACTTTGGCCTCTTGCCAAACCATAGTTCATATGGCGTCGTCTCAACGGATTTTGACGGTGCCCTATTTAAAGTGAATCCAGCTGTCTGTAATGCATAACCCCAAAACGATAGTGGCAAATCAGCAAGAGACATCATAGAACACACCATATCTAATAAGGTTGAATTACAACGTTCGGACACACCATTACGCTGTGGTGTTCTAGGCGGTGTCAACTGTGAAACAATTCCACACTGTCTTAAGTGACTGCCAAACTCATAACTCAGATATTCACCTCCTCGATCAGATCGTAGGAATTTAATCTTCTTGTTACGATGATTCTCAACTTCACTCTGAAATTGCTTGAACTTTTCAAACGTTTCAGACTTGTGTTTCATTAAGTAAATATACCCATATCTACTTAAGTCATCAGTGAAGGTGAGAAAATAACGATATCCACCATGCGCTGTAACGTTCATTGGACCGCACACATCAGTATGTATGATTTCCAATAAGTCACTCGCCCGTTCCATTGTTCCAGAGAACGGCGTTTTAGTCATCTTGCCCATGAGTTATGGTTCACATGTATCAAGTGATTCAAAATCAAGTGGCTCCAAAAGTCCATCAGAATGGAGCTTCCTCATGCGTTTTACACCAATATGACCTAAACGACAGTGCCGCAAGAAAGTGGTACTATCATTATCAACTCTACATCTTTTGGCATCAATGTTATGAGCATGTGTGTCATCACTATCAAGATTCAATATGAATAAACCCCTCACACTGGGTGCATGACCATAAAAGATATTACTCATATAAATAGAACAACCTTTATTCTCTGATTTAAATGAGTAACCGTCTCGCAAGAAACAAGATCTAGATATAATGTTCATGCTTAATGCATACACTAAATAACAATTATTCAAGTTCATCACTAATCCCGATGGTAATTGGAGAGAGAGCATGCCGATGGTGATCACATCAACCTTGGAACCATTTCCCACGCGCATCGTCACTTCATCCTTTGCCAGCCTTCGTCTATTCCGTAGTTCCTGTTTCGAGTTGCAAATGTGAGCAACCGAACCGGTATCAAATACCCACACACTACGACGAGAGCTAGTAAGGTACACATCAATAACATGTGTATCATATATACCTTGTTTGTCGTTGGCCACCTTCTTGTCAGCTAGGTACTTGGGGCAGTTCCGCTTCCAGTGACCAGTTCCCTTGCAATGAAAGCACTTAGTTTCTGGCTTAGGTCCATGCTTAGGCTTCTTTACAGGAGTAGCAACTGCTTTGCCATCCTTCTTGGTTTTACCCTTCTTGCCCTTGCCGTTGCCATTCTTCTTGAAACTAGTGGTTTTATTGACCATCAACACTTGATGTTCTTTCTGGATTTCAGACTCAGCGACTTTTAGCATCGCAAACAGCTCGGTGACTGACTTGTTCATCCCGTGCATGTTATAGTTCATCACAAGCTCTTGTAACTAGGTGGCAGTGATTGAAGAACTCTGTCAGTGATCGCCTCTGGCGGAAGGGCAATTCCCAACTCTGCTAGACGAGTCAAATACCCAGACATTCTGAATATATGTTCACTGATAGACCCGTTCTCCTCCATCTTGCAAGCATAGAACTTATCGGAGGTCTCATACCTCTCGATTCGGGCATTCTTCTGAAATTTAAACTTCAACTCCTGGAACATCTCTTATGCTCCATGACGTTCAAAACGTCTTTGAAGTCCCGGTTCTAAGCCATACAATATTGCACACTGAACTATTGAGTAATCTCCAGAATGTGCCTCCCAAGCGTTCTTAACGTCTTCGGAGGTCATGTCTTATGGTTGGTCACCAAGCGGTGCATCAAGGACATATGATTTCTGGGAAGCCGTGAGGATAATCCTCAGATTACGGGCCCAGTCAACAAAGTTACTTCCATCATCTTTCAACTTAGCTTTCTCTAGGAACGCATTAAAATTTAGGGGTGCTACTGCGCGAGCCATTGATCTACAACATAAATATGCAAAGGTTACTTAGACTATTGTTCAAGATAATGAGTTTAGTTAATCAAATTACTAAAGCTCCCACTCAAATTGACATCCCTCAAGTCATCTGAGTGTCACATGATCCAAGTTCACCAACTCAAGTCCGATCATCACGTGAGTTGAGGTGGTTTCAATGGTGAACATCATTATGTTGATCATATCTACTATATGACTCATGTTCGACCTTTCGGTCTCTTGTGTTCCGAGGCCATGTCTGTACATTCTAGGCTCGTCAAGTTTAACCCGAGTGTTCTGCACGTGCAACACTGGCTTGCACCCGTTGTATGTGAACGTAGAGTCTATCACACCCGATCATCACGTGGTGTCTCAACACGACGAACTTTCGCAACGGTGCACACTCGGGGAGAACACAATTCATCTTGAAATTTAAGTGAGGGATCACCTTATAATGCTACCGTCGTCCTAAGCAAAACAAGGTGCATAAAATGATTAACATCACATGAAAATCATAAGTGACATGATATGGCCATGAACTTGTGCTTTTGATCTCCATCTAGAAAGCACCGACATGATCTCCATCGTCACCGGCACGACACCATGATCTCCATCAACGTGTCGCCATCGGGGTTGTCGCGCCCAACATGCTTTTACTACTATTGCTACCGTTTAGCGATAAAGTAAAACATTACATAGCGCTTAATGATTGACACACAGGTCATACAATAATTAAAAACAACTCTATGGCTCCTGCCGGTTGCCGTACTCATCGACATGCAAGTCGTGATAATCTATACATCACATGATCATCTCATACATCACATATATCACATCATGTAATTGGCCATATCACATCACAACATACCCTGCAAAAACAAGTTAGACGTCCTCTAATTGTTTTTGCATGTTTTACGTGGTTGCTACGGGTATCTAGCAAGAACAATTCTCATCTACGCAAAAACCACAACGATGATACACTAGTTGCTTTTCAACCTTCTCAAGGACCGCCTTTGTCGAATCCGATCCAACTAAAGTGAGAGAAACTGGCACCCGCAAGCCATCTATGCAACAAGTTGCGGTTGAGGGAACCGGTCTCCCGTAAGCATACGAGTGGTCCGGGCTGCTTCATCTCACAATACCGCTGAACCAAAACACGACCAAGGGAGGAAGCAATCTAAGCATCAACGCCCACAAACTCTTTGTGTTCTACTCGAGATCTCATCTACACATAGACCTAGCTCATGATGCCATTGTTGGGGAACGTTGCATGGGAAACAAAAATTTTCCTACGTTCACGCAAGACCTATCCATGGTGATGAGCATCTACGAGAGGGAGAGTGGATCTACATACCCTTGTAGATCGCTAAGCGGGAAGCGTTAGGAAACACGGTTGGTGTAGTCGAACGTCTTCACGATCCAAATCGCCGAGTGTCCCGTGATCCAATCATGATCCATCCCGCGATCCAATCACGATCCGTCCCGTGAACACGATCACGGTCCTTCCGATCTAGCGCCGAACGGACGACACCTCCGGGTTCAGCACACATACAGCTTGATGACGATCTCTGACTTCTTGATCCAGCAAGAGGGATCGGAGAGGAGGAAGAGTTCTCCGGCAGCATGACGGCGCTCCGGCGATGGTGGTGGAGCTATTCCGATAGGGCTTCGCCTAAGCACTGCAGAAATCCGACCTAGAGGAGAAACTATGCACTGGAGGAACCGGTAGCACATGGCTGAAATTCTAGTGCAAAAACCCTAAAACCTCCAGTATATATAAGAGGGTGGGAGGAGAGGCCTTGGCGCAAGGGCCAAGTCCTCCTTGGTTAGGCCGAAGTGGGAGGAGAGGAGGATTCCTCCTCCAATCCTAGTAGGACTAGGATTCCTCCTTTTTTGGCCCTTTTCCACCTTTTTCCCTTTGGGATTTCCTTCCCTAGCCGCATGGGCCTTGTGTGGGATTTTCACCAACCCAAAAAGGGCTGGTAATCACTCCCGGTGGTCTCCTGGTACACTACCGGCACTCCCGGTACAATACCGATTAGCCCGAAACTTTTCCGGCGACCAAAACAAGACTTCCTACATATGAATCTTTACCTCCGGACCATTTTGGAGCTCCTCGTGACGTCCGGGATCTCATCCGGGACTCCAAACAACCTTCGGTCACCACCATACATAACTCTATACTACCGAAACGTCACCAAACCTTAAGTGTGCAGACCCTGCGGGTTCGAGAACCATGTAGACATGACCGAGACACCTCTATGGTCAATTACCAATAGTGGGACCTGGATGCCCATATTGGTTCCTACATATTCTACGAAAATCGTTATCGGTCGAACCTCTATGTCAAGGATTCAGTTAATCCCGTATGATGTTCCCTTTGTTCTTCGGTATGTTACTTGCCCGAGATTCAATCGTCGGTATCTCCATACCTAGTTCAACCTCGTTATCGGCAAGTCTGTTTACTCGTTTCGTAATACAAGATCCCGTGACTAACACTTAGTCACATTGCTTGCAAGGCTTGTTATGATGTTGTATTACCGAGTGGGCCCTGAGATACCTCTCCGTCACACGGAGTAACAAATCCCAGTCTTGATCCATGCAAACTCAACAGACACCCTCGGAGATACCTGTAGAGTACCTTTATAGTCACCCAGTTACGTTGCGACGTTTGATACACATAAGCACTCCTCCGGTGTCAATGAGTTGCATGATCTCATGGTCATAGGAACAGATACTTGACATGCAGAAAACAGTAGCAATAAACTGACACGATCATATGCTACGTTTGATGTTTGGGTCTTGTCCATCACATCATTCTCCTAATGATGTGATCCCGTTATCAAATGACATCACATGTCAATGGCTAGGAAACCTTGACCATCTTTGATCAACAAGCTAGTGCACTAGAGGCATACTAGGACATAGTGTTGTCTATTTACCCACACATGTAATGTGTTTCCAATCAATACAATTATAGCATGGATAATAAACGATTATCATGAACAAGGAAATATAATAATAAACACTTTATTTATTGCGTCTAGGACATATTTCCAACAGTTTTCTACAAGTGATACCTCAACATTTCTCTGTAGTTTGGCAATGCCTCGGGCTATGGTGTTGCCAAAGTATCAGATCGCGAAATACTTTGCGGTGGAGTTCAATTTGTGTCGATCTTCGCTGTCAAGTTTAGAAGAGTGATTTCGGCCGTTATGCTCCACATGGTTACCGTTAGTACCGGTTTGAGCCACGAACTGGGACTAAAGGGGTGGTGGCAACTGTTCTCCTGGTGCGAGCCCTTTGAGTTCGGGTTCGAGGATCAAACCGGGATTAACGGTCCAAGCTGAACCCGGACTGATGCCTGCCGAGGCCCAACCTGCGTCATAGTTTCCGTGTAGTTGCATAAGAATATGATAGGAAAATTGCATAAGAAGTTTTCATGTAGTTGCATATTGGCCATCGTGGGTTCATTTGTAGTGCTTTTCAATTCAGGGTCGTTCTAGCTCAAAATAAATCATGAAATGCATGAAAAATAGCTAGTGAAGTCAGGAAATGGTTGAAATGCAATGATATGACTTTGAATGGTGCACATTGAATGCATAAAAAGTCTTGAGTTCAAATATGTTTAATAAATTGAAATCCTTTGGTAACAGATGAGTTTTCGTCTAAAACCTTGATACTTCGAAAGAGATTGTCCAGTTTGTACACGAAGTGCATCCAGTTTTTTCCTTAACCCTCTCAACCATTTAGCACATGCTATGTGGGTGCAATTATGATACCATGCCAATTTTCAACCATTTCAAAGTTCATTTTCAATGCTTTTCAATTCAGAATCGTTCTAGCTCAAAATATATCATGAAATGCATTAAAAATAGCTAATGAAGTTGGAAAATGGTTGAAATGGGAAGATGTGGCTTTCGATGGTGCACATTGAATGCAGAAAAAGTATTGAGTTCAAATATGTTTAATAAATTGAAATACTTTTGTAATAGATGAGCTTTGGTCTAAAACCTTGATACTTCGAAAGAGATTGTCCAGTTTGTACACGAAGTGCATCCAGTTTTTTCCGTAACCCTCTCAACTTTTTAACACATGCTATGTGGGTTAAATTATGATACCATGCCAATTTTCAACCACTTCAGAATTCATTTGAACTGCTTTTCAGTTCAGGGTCGTTCTAGCTCAAAATAAATCATGAAATGCATGAAAAATAGGTAATGAAATCAGAAAATGGTTGAAATGAGATGATGTGGCTTTGAATGGTGCACATTGCATGTAGAAAAAATCTTGAGTTCAAATATGTTTAGTAAATTGAAATCCTTTGGTAACAAATGAGTTTTCGTCTAAAACCCTGATACTTCGAAAGAGATTGTCCAGTTTGTACACGAAGTGCATCCACTTTTCTCGGTAACCCTCTCAACTTTTTAGCACATGCTATGTGGGTGAAATTATTGATACCATGCCAATTTTCAATCATTTCAGAGTTTATTTTCAGTGCTTTTCAATTCAGGATCGTTCTAGCTCAAAATAAATCATGAAATGCATTAAAAATAGCTAATAAAGTCAGAAAATGGTTGAAATGGGATGATGTGACTTTGAATGGTGCACATTAAATTAGAGGAAAATACGATGTTGCGAATGACAACATCGTATTTTTCTCTACTTCAACTTGGTCTATTGCATCCATTTAATCTGTACTGATGTTGAATGTTTTTCCCATAATTTGTATGGATGATGTTGTATTTTAATATGTGTAACTACGTGGAAATACAATATAAATATAAAAGAAAATGAAAACACAAATAAAACACGACCCTTTTAAAAAAAAACCTAGACCCTAGCGCTTTGTAGGGGCTGACACGTGGATGGCCCGGTTGGTGTTACCAACCGGGATTACAGGTCCTCTCGCCTGAGCGTCCTGCAGCGGCCGCGTGGAAACCTTTTATTCCCGGTTCGTAAGCTAACTGTGACTAAAAGTCCGGACCTTTAGTCTCATTGGCCCTCTAGAACCGGGACAGATGCCCTGTTTTCTACTAGTGATACCTCGGCATTTCTCTGTAGTTTGACAATGCCTCGGGCTGTGGCGTTGCCAAAGGATCAGATCGCGAAATACTTTGCGGTGGAGTTCAATTTGTGACGATCTTCGCTATCAAGGTCAGAAGAGTGATTTCGGCCGTTATGCTCTACATGGTTACTGTTTGAGTATATATGCGGTAGTTACCAATATTACACATACTTAACTGAATGGTGAAGCTGTTGTGGTGTCCCTTTTCAAAACTATTGGTTTCGTGTTCAAGTCCAAGCGGATTATTTTGTTGTTAATTTCCACATATTGTGCAGTGGTAGGATTTTTCTATATATAAAAAATATGTGGAGGTTTTATGCAAAAATGCGTCTCTACAGTTGACTTCTTTTGTAAATAAAAAATATACAAGGACTTCTCCCGTAAAAACACATCACATCCAGAATCATCACTCACTGTCAGGTGGGCCATACCCATGCATACGCCAGCATACGCGTACCATGACTGTATCTGCATGCTTGAGTCAAGTTAAATGACCATAAAACCATAACTTCGAAGTTCTAGCACCAAACTTAACATGCGGAACAAGTTCTATGACTTCTGATGATATTATCTCTAACTCTTACATTAAAAAAGAAAAAGCAAACAAACAAAGGAACAACAAAAATCAGTACACGTTTCTTTCAAACATACTAGACTGACACCATTCAGTTACACCAATGCAGGGTCAAAGTTAGCACATAGCCGGAATCATCTCCATCTCCTGCTGCTTCTTTAGGACTTGGTACGCCAGCCCCTTCTGACCAGCATGTCCGAGAGAATTGAGGTCACGTGATTCTGCACCCACCTTTTTATGGGCCTTGCGCCATGTACCTGCGAGCGTCCAACATTAAAAACGGGACACTGGATCTTCATCTTGTGGTGGTTATGAAAACAAAGCTATATATACTCACCGGGTCATGTGATTCCGAGCAAATGACGTCTAGGGCCGCATCGGTTGCAAGTAGAGAGACACCCTTGTTAGCTACCGTCGCAATGACATTATTCATTTGGATTTTCACAATCTCCCTCAAATCACCGTGAGAAAGTGGCTCGAATATCACAACCTCACTTAGTCTATTGATAAGTTCAGGCTTGATGCGATTCTTAACCTGCATGAACAAGTATATGTTAGACCATCATTGACTTGCCCGTCAAGGACGTTCCAAGGGATAGTTGGGATTCACGAACCTGCTTCATGAGAAGATCTCTTTCAGATTTGACTGTATTTTCGCCGGTGGATTTCGATGGTAGGTGCTCTGCTCCTATATTTGAGGTCATAACGATGATTGTGTTCTTGAAATCTACAGTTTGCCCTTTTGTCATCCGTCAACATGCCGTCGTCGAGCAGCTGGTGAAAAACCTTGAATATCGATGCATTTGCTTTATCCACATGGTAAGAATAACACTATATGGGAGCCTCTTGACTTTCTCAGTGAGTTGTCCGTATTCTTCATAGCTTTACAAAATCAAATAAGATTGTGAGATATGAGTGTGCCGAGAAACAAGTGTGTGCGTAAAGTTTAAGAATCAAATCTTCGAGGTCCTCCGATGAGACGTGACACAGATTCATTGTCAGTATATTCCGACATATCAAAGTGAATCAAGGCCTTCTCGTTGTCAAATATCTTCTCAACGAGGGCTTTAGCAAGTTCTGTCTTTCCAACCCCAATCGGGCCCAGAAAAAGGAATGCACTTATCGATTGTCCGATTTGACCAATGCCAACCCTAGAACCTAGGACTGCTTGTGCAACCAAATTAACAGCTTTATCCTGGCCAACAACACGCTCATGCAGTTTTTTTGCTAGGCAGGTCAACTTCTCCTTCTCCTCTTGATCAAGTGTAGAGAGAGGAATTTTAGTCCATCGGTTCACGACCTTCACATGGAATTTATATGTGAGGAAAAACACATCACATTGAAAACATACAGGAATTTCCCTAAAACAAATTACATATGGGAAATAATTATTCACGGTTATTTTTGACTAGGACTTACCCGTGCTACATGTCCAGGGCCAACAACAATTTCCATGGTCGTTTGTTTGTCGGCGTGCATCTTTGTTGTAGCGCATGCCTCATCCATAAGATCAATTGCTTTATCAGGGAATTTGCGACCTGGCAATGATCAAATACGTCAATGATCTTCAACATATACACAATCACATATAATTAAGTCATACGGAGTATAAGAATAAACTGAATTCTTGGCGTATGTGTACGTACCTGTAATGTAGCGGGCAGCGAGATGTGCAGCGGCTACAAGAGCATCGTCCTGGATTTTCAAGCCATGGTGCTCTTCGTACCTGTGCTTCAGCCCTTGCAGGATGGCAATGGTCGCATGCACACTCGGTTCCTCGACGACAACCTTCTGGAACCGCCGCTCGAGCGCGGCATCCTTCTGGATGTACTTTTGATATTCTTCGGAGGTGGTGGCGCCCACGCAACGGATGCGGCCACGTGCCAACGCCGGCTTGAGGATGTTGGCGGCGTCCACGGGGCCTCCTTTATCACCGCCGGCGCCGACGACCATGTGCATCTCGTCGATGAACAAGATGACCTTGCCTTCCGCCTCCTCCGCCTCCTTGATGGCGTCTTTGACGCGCTGCTCAAACATGCCGCGCCAGTGCGTCCCGGCCATCATCGCCCCCATGTCAACCTCCACGACGCGTGCGCCGACAAGCGTGTTGGGGACGTTTCCAGCGGCGATGCGCTGCGCGAGGCCCTCAACGATGGCCGTCTTGCCGACCCCCGCGGCGCCGACGAGCGCGGCGCAGTTCTTGGTGCGCCGGCAGAGGATGCAGACGACGCGGTCGATCTCGTCGTCGCGGCCAATGACGGGATCAGTGGTGGCGGCGTCCATGGTCCTGAGGCTGCCGGTGGCGTCCAAGGGCTTGATGCCCGCGCGTTCGTTGTAGCTGGTGTCCGAAGGGCGTTTGTGGACGTAGGTGAGCTCGTCGAGCAACGTCCACGTTGCCCAGCCTAGAGCAGCAGTAGCAACGGCGGATGCTCCGACCAAGAGCATGCTTTCCGGGGAAGAAGGCCACGACATAGCTATATATATGACCTCTCCAACTGCAAGTGAGGAAGAAGACGAATATAAAGACGCCGAGAAAAGCGTTGGATTTGTTTCGATACGATTCCACGTGCAGGTGCAGCACAAAGATCGTCAATCGCCGTGTGTCTCGCTATATTCGATGCGCGCACAGGATGTATTTATAAGTACACGACACATCTCTTTCAATCCGTCTCGGTGTATACAACGACTACCTCTGGCCAATTTGAATTGGAATCGGAACGTTTCTTCGTTCGTTCCTTCCGTACAATTGTATGTCTCCCCGCCCTCGTGGTATTTCACCTCGCACAAACATATAATCCGGAGTCTGTGTCGTTCTTCGTTCTCCCTGATGTGTCATCCACTCGACGAAGGGTGCTCGTATGTAACCCGTCTCAAACGTCCGGACAGGCGGTCCGGACACTGACCGGTCACGAAAAATTGACCCAGTCGGATCCCTTAAATGGGCCTCAAACGTTCGGGCTGACCGACATCCCTCATATCCGGTCCAAATATGAGATGGATATGGGGAGCCCTGGTGCACATTGACATGCCCGCCTGGCCCGCATCGACCCCACACATATTCTTTCTCATCCGTTGGCTGGACCAAACCCTAGACACTTCGCTCCACTCCCATCCACTCTCATCCGCCACCCTACCTCACCTCCGGCCTTCTCCGGCATGGAGGCCAGCGGATTTGACTCCGACCAGTCCAGATCGAGACTCGGGTGTCGTCCCATGCGGAGTGGAGGAGGCAATGCCGGTTCGCATTGTACTTCGCCGCTCTCGCGAGGATAGCGCCCAGCCGATGGCAGGATCTATCCGCTGCGACTCCATAGCGTCCGCTCAAAGGGCGCTCGGTTCCTCTAGGGCGGGATCATTAATGTCCCGGCGGGCGGATCCATCGACCGGTCCGGCAGACTTCGAGTCCCACCGGGAATAGGCTGCCCGCCGTGGGAAGGAGAGGATAAGGGTCGCCAAGGCCTTTTTTGCGGGGGAAATGGCGGAGGCAGAGGCGGCTGATGGGGTGAAGCGGGCGGCCGCAGACGAGGAGGCCCTCCACGCCCGCATTTTGAAAAAACGACAGCGGAGGAACACGAGCATCCTCGCCCACGAGCAGAATCGGGCGGTCCGTGAAATGGTCGGACTTCCATCGAAGGAGGAGGAGGAGGTGAGCAACGGCAAGGACAAATCCGTTGACGAGCAGATTCGACTCGACCCGTACTGCGTCTTCGACCGTTACTTCTACGAGAAGGACGGCAAGGGCTCTGGGAAAGTCAAGGGTAGCCGTGGCTGATGTCCATCATAGCCAAAATGCCAAATTTTTGTAGTCCGATGTCATGTTAGTAATGATGAAGTAGCCGGACGGGTGTGTGTAATGCATCGACGTAGTAGTTGCAAGAGTTTGTATGAATTTGAGATATGAGATTTGAGGTGTCCGGATATAGAATGCATTATTTGAGGCGTGACCGGTTAGTGTCTGCGGACGCGTCCGTTGGCGTTTGAGGGACCGGATTTGAAAGTTCCGACTGTAGATGCTCTTAGACTGGTCATAATGAAAACTATCATATTGATACTAGTCTATGATTTTTTTTGCATAGGTCTTCACAATGCGTAGTAGTATCATAACTTTAGTATGTTATAATGACTACATTTATTGACATGCATAACATATACTAATACATCTTTTTCACGAATATGTATAGCTTGCATACCATTCCATTAATAGAAAAGGTTAAGAATGCGTACAAGAGATACAACGCATGAGATGAACACAGAAGGCGCGAACATGGTGACCGGAGCAGAGGGAGGACATGGGATGCTCAGCCCAAACACGAAAAAACACGACTAAACTCGCTACCTTGGGCGCAGCCCAAACCAAACAAATAATACGACTGCCATCTTAGAATATATCGCCGAGGACACCGCGAGCAAACAGGACGCCACCTTCACAAAGGAAAACTATGTCGGGGCGCCGTCCGATCCGCAAAACCGGACCTAGGGTTTTTCCTGATGCTCGAAAAGGGGCACAGATGTCGTCCCCTGATGCGATGCCTGGCAATGAAGGGGGCATCGGGCGCTGCCAGAAGAGTATTCTATGAAATCAGTGGAGCGGTGGACAAAGCACATATGTGGCGGTGTGGGAAACCGAGGGGGGGGGGGCTAAGTTGGCTGAACACCAGGACGAGCCAGGATCCGAAAAGACGCGGATCCGAGCGCGGGGACCGGAGCCGCAGGGGCGCCCAGCGAGGCGAAGGACCTAGAAGGGGATGCGGCTCCAGGAGCATGCAGGAGTCGAAGCCGCACATGGGTGGATGCCGCCAACCAAGGACACTTACAAGGGGTGGTTGCGGAGCTGCCGAGATGCCGACCAGTCGGAGGAAGCGGAAGAAGACATAGTTCGGTAGCGGCGAGCGTCGGATCTGGAACCGCTCCGGCCAACCATGGACACAGTAGGAGGGTACGGGTCCATGGCTGTCAGGGCATAAGTCAGACCTGCAAGGAAAGGGGGCGAAGGAAGATGCGGGTAAGCCACACACAGGCCAGCGCGCTGCACGAGACATCCATCATTGGGCAACCACCGAGGATCATCGAGATGTACCGCCCCGGAGCCAAGGCTACATCTTGGGGGGGGGGGGAGGGAGGAGGAGTGCTGCCAGAGCATCCATAGGGCCGGCCGACCCGGCGAAGAAGCCCCGTCCTCTCGGGATCCGGTGCTGGCAACAACAGGCATGCTGACGGCCGCCATAGATCTGGCCCAGGAGAAAGAGGGAGGGACGAGGACGCGTCGAGGAACGCGAGGGACATCCGGTGTCCGAGGGAAGGGACAGGCGAGGAGTCGACGAAGACAAGCCGGCGCTAGAGCACGATGGAAGCCAACGGGAATGGCCGGTGATGTCTACTACGCAACCTTGTTCTTGTAAACTCGTGTTGGGCCTCCAAGTGCAGAGTTTTGTAGGACAATAGCAAATTTCCCTCAAGTGGATGACCCAAGGCTTATCAATTCGTGGGAGGCGTAGGATGAATATGTTCTCTCTCGAACAACCCTGCAACCAAATAACAAAGAGTCTCTTGTGTCCCCAATACACCCAATACAAGGGTAAATTGTATAGGTGCACTAGTTCGGCAAAGAGATGGTGATACAAGTGTAATATGGATGGTAGATATAGGTTTTTGTATCTGAAAATATAAAAACAGCAAGGTAACTAATGATAAAAGTAAGCATAAACGGTAGTGCAATGCTTAGAAACAAGGCCTAGGGTTCATACTTTCACTAGTGCAAGTTCTCCCAACAATACTAACATAGTTGAATCATATGTAAATCCCTCACGTGCGACAAAGAGTTCACTCCAAAGTCACAAATAGCGGGGAACAAACAAAGAAATTATCGTACGGTATGAAACCACCTCAAAGTTATCTTTTCCGACCATTCTTATGAGCTATCCCTATAAGTGTCACGAACATCCCTAGAGTTCGTGCTAAAATAACACCTTAAGATACACATCAACCAAAACCCTAATGTCACCTAGATACTCCAATGTCACCACGACTACCCATGGGCTTGATTATACGATATGCATTACACAATTTCAGATTCATCATGTTCAATCCAACACAAAAAACTTCAAAGAGTGCCCCACAGTTTCTACCGGAGAGTCAAGACAAAAACATGTGCCAACCCCTATGCATAGATTCCCAAGGTCACGCAGCCCACAAGTTGATCACCAAAACATACATCAAGTGGATCAATAGAACATCACATTGTCACCACGGATATCCCATCGCAAGACACACATCAAGTGTTCTCAAATCCTTTAAAGACTCAGTCCGATAAGAAAACTTTAAAGGGAAAACTCAATTCATCACAAGAATATAGAGAGGGGAAAACTCCATATGATTCATCTATATTAATAAAGCTCGTGGTACATCAAGATCGTGTCATCTCAAGAACACGAGAGAGAGAGAGAGAGAGAGAGATCAAACACATAGCTACTGGTACATACCCTCAACCCCGAGGGTGAATGATACGTCCATTTTGCATCATGCTTTTATATTGATATTTATTGCAATTTGGGCTGTTATTACATGTTATGGTACGATACTTATGCATTTTCTCTCTTATTTTACATGGTTTATGTCAAAGCCCTAGAATTTGCTTGAATTGTTTGCATCAACATCAACATGTGCATCATGTCATCATGTTTAAATTCAAATTAATTTGAAATGGGGGTGATTAAAACCTAGCACAGATAAAATTCAAATAGGTTAAACTTTAAGATAATTGAGTGAATCCTAAATGCTCTTAAAAAATGTTCCCCCTCTTTGATAAATGTTGGCAACAACATATCAGGGTTGAATTATATTTTTAGAAATAATTATTCAAATTTAATTAATCAGCAAATTTCTAAAAATCACTAATAAAGCACTATAAATATTTTAGTTGCTTCAAATTTTATAAAACTTTTTGTGTAGTTTGGAAATATTCTAAATATACTACATAAATAATTTCAGGAATTTTGGTCTTATAGTTTTTGCCCAAAACAAAATTAAATAGAAAGCAGGAAATAGAAAATAGAAACTAAAATGAAAGAAAGAAAAAGAGGGAGATTACTTACCTGGCCAGAAGGACCGACCCATCCCACTAGAGCCCAGGCGCCAGTCGTATTCCTCCTTTGCCAGGAGGACGATGGCGTGTCGCCCGCACAGGAGGCGCGGCCACCTCCTGCTTGCCACCTCCCGGCCTCCCCCGAGCCTATCTCCTCGCCTGGAGATGCCTAGAGGTTCCTCTCTCTCTTTCCTCGTCCCTGGCTTGCTCCCTCGCTCTCCCCTCCTCGGTTCTGAGACGGCCGGAGAGCGCTGCCGTCGCAACCGCAGCCACCGCCGCTCGCGTGCCTTGCTACCATGTCTAGAGGCATCCGTCGGATGCGCTATGTCCCTCCCCGACGTGCCCAATCCATGGAGGCCAGAAGACGAAGCCCGCGGCCATCTTCCTCGTCCACAGTCGCCGGACACCGACGCCTGATTCACCGTCGCCAGGACCTCCCCGAGCTCGCCGACCACCTCCTCGAGTCCGCTATGAGCCACTGACTCTTTCCCCTCATTTCCCTCGTCGCGGTCGTCCTTCACCTAGCGCAACCGCCGGACCCGAAACCTCTGTCTACCGCCGCAGTCGACGGCGTGCCCGACTCCGACCACCCCGCAACCTCCCATGGCCTCCAATGGATGCGGCTCGCTCCCAGGATCACATTGGAGCAAACCCCGCTCCGAATGGTGCTTTGGGGGTGAAACCCGATCGCCTCCGCCACGCTTGATGACGCCGGCGGCTCAAAGCCGGCGTGTTAGACCCGGTTGACCTTGGGTTTGACTCCCTGGGTCACCTACAGGTGGGCCAGCCTCTGCCTTAACCTGGTGGAGCGATTAATTAAGTTAATTAATTTCTGTTAGTAAGTAGGTCACTAACTAGTGGGCCCAGCCCCTTAATGAATTTATTTAGGAATTAATTAAACCTAATTAACCCTCTATGTCACTTATTGACGGGTCCCACAGGTCAGCTTTGACCTGGTCATGTCAGGGTTGACCTGGTCCCACGAGTCAGATTCTATAGATGGCCCCGTGTCATTGACATGTGGGTCCAGCCAGTCAGGTTTGACCTGGACCTGGCCCTGTTGACTGCTGACATAGTAATTGATTTATGAATTCATTTAATTTGAGAAAATGCTATAAACTTCTAAAAAACGTAGAAAATAATCTATAATTCGGATGAAAATAATTTATATATGAAAAATGATCAAAAAATCCAATGAATCTGTTTATGCCATGATCATGAATGTTTGAACAAGTTAACATCACCAAATAGGACATTTTATGATTAGGGCAATATATGAAATATCATTTGGAGTTGGAATTCAAACTTGTCTAGGACAATTTAGTACCTTAATAACTTGTCATATCATGCATCATGTTTGTTGAATTGCATTGAATTTATTCCTTTCTTGTTTGCCGGTGTTTCTTCCTTCTTGATAGACGTGGTTCCGACATTGTGATCGCTGATACAAATGAAGAGAATTATTATTTTCAGGACTGTCAGGCAAGCAAACCCCCTTGAGCATACTGATATGAACCCACTCTCTCGCTCCTGCTCTCTTTTACTGCATTAGGGCAACAACGATTCAACTGATACCTGTTCTCGCTAGTTGAACCCATTCCTTTGCATGACCTGTCTTTGCCACAGTAAATAGTTGAAACAACTTAGCATGAGTAGAAACTGGTTGAGCCTTGTTGTGCTTACTCATCCATGCTTGTTTACTGTGCCTGCTATGCTTAGAGTAATGTCGTGTCGGGTCTGATCCATTTGGGCGATGAATTGCAATGGTGGTGAACATATCCTACTATGAGAGAGCTAAGTGTGTGAACACGATTTGGTAAAGGTAGCGATGAGAGGTCATGTAGGAGTACACGGCGGGTTGTCTCATTGGGACCGTCCCTAAGAACCGAGTTTTGTGTTTGTGATCCAAGACAGTTACTACCACACGTTGGGCCCTGAAATATGACCCCGCTCGACTTATTAATCGCCTAGACCTCTGTCCAGGAGTTGCAACTAGTTTCTGTTGTTTGTAGGAAAAGTGTTGGCGGCCGTGCATAGCACTGCCCGACGGGATGGGATGTGATGCGGTATAGGCACAGTGGCACGGTGTACCAAGTGGCACCCGAATGGTGGGCTTGGGAACCCTGTGCACATCGTTTGAGGCCGTAGCGGAAACTTCGGCCGGACTTCCGTGCGGGTTCAGTCTCAAATAGTCGGTAAACCTAGACTAGGGTCTTGTATGATTGACGATCATGGCCGACGCCCACGCCAGTGATTCCGCTTGAAGGTTGCCGAGATGCATGACGTGCATATGGTGATAAGTGGCGAGAGCATGTGTGAAGAAGTACACCCCTGCAAGGTTATGAATCTATTCGAATAACCGCGTCCTTAGATATGGACTACTTGGAGAACTTGGTTCATAGATAAGTGGAATGGATACCTCTAAAATACGCAAGATAAGTGTGAGTGCTATGGATGACCTTCTCGTAGGGAGATAGAAGTGGATCCATAGTGGTGTATTGATTTGGTGAATATGTGGACTCGTGTGCGCTATCCCACCTCAAAGAATTCACTTGTAGTCGTAGTACATGTTAGCCAAGGGTCAAAGCTGCCTTGCTGCAATAAACTCCACAAACCCCGTCATTGATACTGATGCATATGTATTTAGTTCTGATGTAAGTCTTGCTGAGTACCTTGTACTCCCGTTTGCTTAATTTATGTTTTTGCAGAGGAGACGTCAGTCTCATTAGTGGTATTTACGACGTGAAGTTCGATGTTTACCGGATTAGCTTGGAAATCCCAAACAGAGGTCTGGTTCCTTTGGTAGGGTCGTTGTAGCTTTCTAGGCTCCTCTAGCCACTTTTGTAGATGTCTGTACCCAGACATGTATAACTTCCGCTTGGTTGTTTGAATGCTCTGAATGTTGGGTCTTGTGACCTCTGCTTGTAACATCTTATTGTGTTGGCTCTTCCGAGCCTTCTAAATAAATGTTGTAATGTTGTATGGTTATGTTGTGATGCCATAGTTGTATCTATGCATATCGGTCATGTCGTGCGTACGTGTGACGTGTAACGGTATGTATGGGATTGGACACCTAGTTGTGTGCCTTTAGTAGTACTCTTTACGGGGAAATGCCTCTTTGTGCTTCCAGTGAGCCTTGGTAGGTTGCTATTGCTCCAGACACATTGATTGACCAGTGTGTATCCTTCTTTGCTGCTGTGTCTGTCCCTTCGGGGAAATGTCTCGCAGTATAATGAAGTCCCTGTAGCCTGCTACGACTTGTCTAAGTGCAGTGATGACATTTATGTCCCACAGCGTAATGGAGTCCTTGTAGCTTGCTATGATCCGTCTACACACGCTAGAGATCGACACCTGCATTGTTGGGTTACGTATGCCTGTCATTGTACGGATGTGCCACTTGGGTTCTACGACTAGTCATGTCGGCCCGGTTCTTTGACCTTTGATTGCTAGCAACACATTCACATACGTGAGTCAAAAGACGCAAACGGTCCCAGCCCAGGTAAGGTGGCAGCCGTGGAGATAACCGTGTATGAGACTGCAAAGTGATGTGATGTGTTACAGGCTGGATTCCTATGCCTTAGGATCGGGGTCCTAACAACTTTGGTATCAGAGCTTGACTGCCTGTAGGATTACCAAGCCAAACTTGTCGATGTTGAGTCTAGAACTGCTTTAGTTATATAAGGGAATTGATTGTGAAAGGGAACATAAGGCTCTTTTTACTCCTTCCTTGTGTCATTCTAATTCTGAGTCACCCTCTTCTTTTCTACGGGGTTTAAGAACTAGGCCTTCTCATCTATCTATTAGGATGACGAGTTACTATGTTGGAGACCTATAGGAAAGTTGTTGTCTTCCTGGATCAGTGTCTCCATAAGAATTCAATATATTGTTGTCAGTTGTCTTGCAGGTTGCCTCATATTTCATGCCTATACTACCGTTATGCTGTCCGAGTTATCCAAGGTTTCTAAATTATCTGATGCAATTGCAAAACTCGTTCATCTTGAGTCAATGTCTTCCAGGCCAGACAAAGCACACTAATTGTTGAGTTGAGGTACCCTATTACCTTGACGTGTTTGTTGAAGTGTTAGGAAACCATGTTGTTTTAGTGAACCACCCAATAGTCTAGTTGTGTCTTTTGTTTTCAGTGTGTTAATTATGGCCGTCGTTATCGAAAGCATGTTGTGATGCTACCTAGTCAATAGGCATTCTATTTCTGGGTTCATGAACCCAAGTTTCATCCTGCTTAGTCATGTTGATAGTATTTGCTCGTCCCCTTAGGATGCTTAGTAACCTTGTTATAGTCCTCAAGGTTTGTGGTATATCATTCTTCTAATACCATGAATCAGTTATGGCAGAAGTTCTTTGTGAACGAAAGATCACACATGAGTGCTCTTGATGAGTTCTCCATCCCATAGTTGTGACTCTGCCAATCCTTCATTCTGCATGGATTATCTGGAAGAGACATGTTGAACTCTGTTTGACATATTCAATCCATGCATCTACAACTCAAGATAAATCATGTGCTCTTGAGTTGCCCCTTTTCAATTGTATTCTGACCTTCAACTATCAGTGGTTTATTGATTCTGCTAGTCAAGGGTATGTCATGCATTGTCTTATTGATGTCGACTATTCTTGTGGTTTGTCAAGCCATTCTATTTCAGATTGACTAGGAGAAGCAAACTCCCATATCTCATCCATTTCTTGGATTGGGTCAAAGCAGTTGTATTCCGCAGATCAAAATGCCAATCTAGCTTTTGCTCTGTTCTACCTTGAGGTATTACCCTCTTCATGTCAAGATTGTCATGAGAACTGCACTCCCTTTTATGAAATCTTGATGTAGTGATACTTCTCGCCATCATCATTCATTCCCCAGTCTCTGTGTTGTCTATAACCAAAACACCGACAAGAGAATCGTGATGTGTGAAATCAATACTAAGATTGGTAGTTAATGGACAATAATCTCACTCTTGGTGTGATGGTCTTTGAATTGTCATACTAAGATTGATCGTGCTACCTAGTCCATTTTCCATGGTGCACTTTTCGATCAATGAGTTAGGATTGTGCCAATCCTTCGCTCTGTTGATCGTGTCATCTTGCCTTGAAAAGCAAGATTGTTATCGAGCGTGATAACATATCGTTGGATCGTGATTTTCCAAATATCTTCTCGGAAGTATTACCAAGGTGTTCCTTGACCGTTATGTTGAGTTCGTGATCAAGATGGTTTTTCTATAAACCATACATTCTTCAAGAATCTGTGTTGGATACCCCTGAACTAGTTGGTTAAGCTAAACAACAACTGGGAGAGTTGGAAGATAGAAGCTTGATCTAACTTAGCTCATGTTAAAGGGATATCTTGTGTTTTTGTGCTTGTGTGTGTAGAAGAAAGATCATATCTTCATCGATTGATCCTTGTGACAAATTGATGCACCTATCATCTTGTACAACCATTGATTTGAGTATGGGCTATCGTCAAATCAAAATAAGAACCAAAGATTTTCCTAATGTTGTTTTTACTCGTGGAGGTATCCTCGAGCATACACCGTTATATCTTTTGGTCTGACCAATTCTATCACCTTGTTTCCATAGTTGTGGATTTCCATCTATATGGATATCTAGATGAATTGTTGTTAAGCCCATCGACAACATTTTCATCTCTTCCATGACTCATGATGAACATGAAGCTAGTGTTGGAAACTTTTGTAGGCAATATCTTCGTGTTCCGTACATGAAGTATATGTTTGGTGTAAGAAGTGACTTACTCCAGGTTCACGTGCATTTAGTGCAAGTTGCCACTGTGACCTGGGGAAAAGTTATCTTGATTCCTCCAGAATCATCTCAAGTCAATCATGCATGTGCGAAGTATGCTATGGTTAGATAGCCTTGCAACCTACAACCCATATGCATTTCCTAGCACCTAAGCCACTGATTGATTTGTTCAAGGAAAAGAAGTTATGTGCTATCCTAAAGGGCCCAGACGAACTTGCACCGGACTTTCCTACCTCCAATGATGGTCCCATCCAGAACTCGGTAGTGTTTTGTTGTAAGATTTCTATGTGGTCACAATTGTCTTGGACAGTGTGTTCACATGTGTCTTGCAATCCAGCTCATGTTTTGGAGTTGACGCTCATAGTTCATTTCCTGAGAATCTTGCAACGTCATCTCTTCGATTTGTGTTGCAACCTTTCACTTTCAGACATGCTGAATCTGGAATATCCTGACACCAACCATATCCGAATCTCAGGAAGATATGATGGTTGGAACATTTTCCAAGATTTATAATATTGGTCTCTGTAACCAGTAAGGTGTTGTCAAGGCTAACCCACTTTGTCGAAAGACCTACTAATATAATATCTTATTTCAGCAACTTGGGCACCTCCCCATGAGGACCTTTTATGACTTTCTCTAGAAGTTATTCCTTATGGACCCTTTGAGATCCCGAAGTCCGACCTTTTTACTTGATGTTCTAGATACCAAACGTTACCTATAATTGGGTTACACTATTTCATCAAGGAGAACATTAGAAGCGGAGTGCTAAATATCTCTCGGTCGATCATCCAGATTTCGCTCCCTTGGCATAGCTAAGGTGAAACCTGAGAAAGTGTTGTCTTCCTTTGCATCTGCATCCTCCATTGTTATTCATCACTGTAGTATGATGTGTTACCAGAATACTTGGCATGGATGTTGGTAAAACTTTGATGAATATGGAGATGCTCAAGTTCTTGAGAGCACGCTCAGACACTGGGTTATACTCTAGGTATTAATTGGAATGTGCCTTCCGTTGCCGAGTTGTTTTGTAACTCTAGTTTCCCTCCGTTCTGAGTATGCCATTCTTTGAATTCCTTCTAACGACCGTTTGCGAATGGCCTTAAGCTGGTATCAAGAGTTTCAATGATCTCTATATCAAAAGTAATTCTTTTTTCCACTTAAGGGATAATCCTACGAGTCACCTTCCCCAAGGTGCCTGCTATGGTATGAAGGGCAACTAACTCCACGCTACCTTGAAACCCCGTCACCATGTGTTTTAGAGTGGGATTGTTGCCTACCAATTGGACCTGCGTCATCTGCCTCATTCATTGTTCTCGACGTGTGTTGTGTCCCAGCTCGAGAGATGTTATTACGTCTCATTCCATGAATTGATCATGAGTCGCTCGATCTTTGTAAAGATCGATTCTTGTAGAGATTTCCATCATTGTTGTCTTTCTGTTGGATGAAGATCCCGAAGGCAAAGATGTCAAGACTAGCATAATGCAATGAAACAACAACTGCGAGGAGGGCACTTGGATCATGAAGATTGTGTTAGTTAGTGTCCCTTTGACTTCTTACCCTACGTCTGAATCTCGGGACGAGATTGTTGTTTAGTGGGGGGTGAGTTGTCACAGCCCTAGAATTTGCTTGAATTGTTTGCATCAACATCAGCATGTGCATCATGTCATCATGATTAAATTCAAATTAATTTGAAATGGGGGTGATAAAACCCTAGCACATATAAAATTCAAATAGGTTAAACTTTAAGATAATTGAGTGAATCCTAAATGCTCTTCAAAAATGTTCCCCCTCTTTGATAAATGTTGGCAACGACATATCAGGGTTGAACTTTATTTTTAGAAATAATTTTTCAAATTTAATAAGTCGGCAAATTTCTGAAAATCACTAATAAAGCACTATAAATATTTTAGTTGCTTCAAATTTTCTGAAACTTTTTGTGTAGTTTGGAAATATTCTAAATATGCTACATAAATAATTTCAGGAATTTTGGACTTATAGTTTTGCCCTAAACAAAATTAAATAGAAAGCAGGAAATAGAAAACACAAACTAAAATGAAAGAAAGAAAAAGAGGGAGATTACTTACCTGGCCAGAAGGACCGGCCCAGCACACCAGAGCCCATGCGCTAGTCGTCTTCCTCCTTTGCGAGGAGGACGATGGCGTGTCGCACGCATAGGAGGCGCGGCCACCTCCTGCTTGCCACCTCCCGGCCTCCCCCGAGCCTATCTCCTCACCTGGAGATGCCCAAAGGCCCCCCTCTCTCTTTCCCCGTCCCTGGCTCGCTCCCTCGCTCGCCCCTCCTCAGTTCCGAGATCGCCGGAGAGCGATGTTGTCGCAACTGCAGCCACCGCCGCTCGCGTGCCTCCCTGCCATGTCGAGAGGCATCCGTTGGATGCGCTATGTGCCCTCCTCGACGTGCCCAATCCATGGAGGCCAGAAGACGAAGTCCGTGGCCATCTTATTCGTCCATGGTCGCTGGACACCGACGCCTGATTCATCGTCGTCAGGACCTCCCCGAGCTCGCCGACCACCTCCTCGAGTCCGCTATGAGCCACTGACTCTTTCCCCTCATTTCCCTCGTCGCGGTCGTCCTTCATCTAGTGCAACCGCCGGACTCGAAACCTCTGTCTACCGCCGTAGTCGATGCCGTGCCCGACTCCGACCACCCCGCAACCTCTCATGGCCTCCAATGGATGCGGCTCGCTCCCAGGATCACGTAGGAGCAAACCCCGCTCCGAATGGTGCTTTGGGGGTGAAACCCGATCCCCTCCGCCGCGCTTGATGACGCCGGCGGCTCAAAGCCGGCGTGTTAGACCCGGTTGACCTTGGGCTTGACTCCCTGGGTCACCTACAGGTGGGCCAGCCTCTGCCTTAACCTGGTGGAGCGATTAATTAAGTTAATTAATTTCTGTTAGTAAGTAGGTCACTAACTAGTGGGCCCAGCCCCTTAATGAATTTATTTAGGAATTAATTAAACCTAATTAACCCTCTGTGTCACTTACTAACGGGTCCCACAGGTCAGCTTTGACCTGGTCATGTCAAGGTTGACCTGGTCCCACCAGTCAGATTCTATAGATGGCCCCGTGTCATTGACATGTGGGTCCAGCCAGTCAGGTTTGACCTGGACCTGGCCCTGTTGACTGCTGACGCAATGCTGACGCATTGATGACACAGTAATTGATTTATGAATTTATTTAATTTCATAAAATTCTATAAACTTCTAAAAAACATAGAAAATAATCTAAAACTCGGATGAAAAAAATTTATATATGAAAAATGATCAAAAAATCCAATGAATCTGTTTATGCCATGATAGTGAATGTTTGGACAAGTTAAAATCACCAAATAGGACATTTTATGATTAGGGCAATATATGAAATATCATTTGGAGTTGGAATTCAAACTTGTTTGAATTCCACTTCAATTAACTTGGCTAATTATTCCTCTAGGTCAATTTAGTACCTTAACTTGTCATATCATGCATCATGGTTGTTGAATTGCATTGAATGTATTCCTTTCTTGTGGCACGGTGTACCAAGTGGTGGGCTGTGATGCGGTATAGGCATAGTGGCACGGTGTACCAAGTGGCACCCAAACGGTGGGCTTGGGAACCCTGCGCACATCGTTTGAGGCCATAGCGGAAACTTCGGCCGTACTTCCGTGCGGTTCAGTCTCAAATAGGCGATAAACCTGGACTAGGGTCTTGTGTGATTGACGGTCGTGGCCGACGCCCACGCCAGTGCTTCCGCTTGAAGGTTGTCGAGATGCATGACTTGCATATGGTGATAAGTGGCGAGAGCATGTGTGAAGAAGTACACCCCTGCAGGGTTATGAATCTATTCGAATAGCCGCATCCTCAGATATGGACTACTTGGAGAACTTATGTGGTTCATAGATAAGTGGAATGGATACCTCTGAAATACGCAAGATAAGCGTGAGTGCTATGATTGACCTTCTCGTAGGGAGACGAAAGTGGATCCATAGTGGTGTATTGATTTGGTGAATATGTGGACTCATGTGCGCTATCCCACCTCAAAGAAATCACTTGTAGTCGTAGTACAGGTTAGCCAAGGGTCAAAGCTGGCTTGCTGCAATAAACTCCACAAACCCCTTCATTGATACTGATGCATATGTAGTTAGTTCTGATGTATGTCTTGCTGAGTACCTTGTACTCATGTTTTCTTAATTTATATTTTTGCAGAGGAGACGTCAGTCTCATTAGTGGTATTTACGACGTGAAGTTCGATGTTGACCGGATTAGCTTGGGAATCCCAAACAAAGGCCTGGTTCCTTTGGTAGGGTCGTTTTAGCTTTTCAGGCTCCTCTAGCCACTTTTGTAGATGTCTGTACCCAGACATGTATAACTTCCGCTTGTTTGTTTGAATGCTCTGAATGTTGGGTCTTGTGGCCTCTGCTTGTAACATATTATTGTGTTGGCTCTTCCGAGCCTTCTAAATAAATGTTGTAATGTTGTATGGTTATGTTGTGATGCCATAGTTGTATCTATGCATATCGGGCATGTCGTGCGTACGTGTGACGTGCAACGGTATGTATGGCATTGGACACCTAGTTGTGTGACTTTAGTAGTACTCTTTGTGCTTCCAGTGAGCCTTGGTAGCTTGCTACTGCTCCGTACACATTGATTGACCGGCGTGTATCCTTCTTTGCTGCTGGGTCTGTCACTTCGGGGAAATGTCTCGCAGTGCAATGGAGTCCCTGTAGCCTGCTACGACTCGTCTACATGCAGTGATGACATTTTTGTCCCATGGCGTAATGGAGTCCTTGTAGCTTTCTATGACACTTCTACACATGCTAGAGATCGACACCTTCATTGCTGGGTTACGTATGTCTGTCCCCGTACGGATGTGCCACTCGGGTTCTACGACTACCATGTCAGCCCGGGTTCTTTGACCTTTGAATGCTAGCGACACATTCACGTACGTTAGTCAAAAGACGCAAACGGTCCCGACCCAGGTAAGGTGGCAGCCGTGGAGATAAATGTGAGACCGCAAAGTGATGTGATGTGTTACAGGCTGGATTCTTATGGCTTAGGATCCGGGTCCCGACAGTTTATATGAAGAGGGAGAATGCTGACAGCTGGAATTCTGGACTGGAAAAGGAGCAAATCTAAGAGACCTATTCTACACAACTCCAAAAGTCCTGAAACGTTACGGAGAATTGTTTTGCAATATATAAAAAATATTGGGCAAAACAAATACCAGAGGGGACCCACCAGGAGGTCACAAGCCCGCCAGGCGTGACCACCTCCCTGGCCGTGCCTAGGTGGCTTGTGACCCACCTGGCAGGTCTCCGGTGCCCATCTTCTGCTATATGAAGGGTTTTGACCTGGAAAAACAATCACAAGAGAGCTTTCGAGACGAGGTCTCGAGGCAGAACTTGGGAAAGAACCAATCTAGAGCTTCGGCGGAGCTGTTTTGCTGGGGAAACTGTTAGGGAACGTTGCATGGGAAACAAATTTTTTCCTACGTTCACGCAAAACCTATCCAACGTGATGAGCATCTACGAGAGGAAGAGTGGATCTACATACCCTTCTAGATCGCTAAGCAGGAAGCGTTAAGAAACACGGTTGGTGTAGTCGAACGTCTTCGCGATCCAAATCGCCGAGCATCCCGCGATCCAATCATGATCCGTCCCGCGATCCAGTCACGATCCGTCCTGCGAACTTGATCACGATCCGTCTCGCGAACTTGATCACGGTCCTTCCGATCTAGCGCCGAACGGACGGCACCTCCGCGTTCAGCACACGTGCAGCTTGATGACGATCTCCGTCGTCTTGATCCAGCAAGAGGGAGTGGAGAGGAACAAGAGTTCTACAGCAGCGTGATGGTGCTCCGGCGATGGTGGTGGAGCTATTCCGGCAGGGCTTTGCCTAAGCACTGCAGAAATCCGATCTAGAGGAGAAACTATGCACTGGAGGAACGGGTAGCACGTGGCTGAAAATTCTGTGCCAAAACCCTAAAATCCTCTAGTATATATAGGAGGGATGGAGGAGAGGCTTGGCGCAAGGGCCAAGCCTCCTTTGGTTCAGCCGAAGTGGGGAGGAGAGGAGGACTCCTCCAATCCTAGTAGGACTAGGATCCCTCCTTTTTTGGCCTTTTCCCACCTTTTTCCCTTTGGGCTTTTTCTCCCAGCCGCATGGGCCTTGTGTGGGACTTCCACCAGCCCACAAAGGGCTGGTATTTACTCTCCCACAGCCCATGAAACCTCTTGGGTCGAAATACCCCTCCCGGTGGTCTCCCGGTACACTACCGGCACTCCCGGTACATTACCGATTAGCCCGAAACTTTTTCAACGACCAAAATGGGACTTCCCATATATCAATCTTTACCTATGGACCATTCCGGAGCTCCTCGTGACGTCCAAGATCTCATCCGGGACTCCGAACAACCTTCAGTCACCACCATACATAGCTCTATACTACCGAAACGTCACCAAACCTTAAGTGTGTAGACCCTGCGGGTTCGAGGACTATGTAGACATGACTGAGACACCTCTACGGTCAATAACCAATAGCGGGACCTGGATGCCCATATTGGTTCCTACATATTCTACGAAGATCTGCATTGGTCGAACCTCTATGTCAAGGATTCAGTTAATCCCGTATGATGTTCCCTTTGTTCTTCGGTATGTTACTTGCCCGAGATTCGATCGTCGGTATCTCCATACCTAGTTCAACCTCGTTACCGGCAAGTCTCTTTATCTGTTCCGTAATACAAGATCCCGTGACTAAAATTTAGTCACATTGCTTGCAAGGCTTATTGTGATGTTGTATTACCGAGTGGGCCCTGAGATACCTCTCCATCACACGGAGTAACAAATCCCAGTCTTGATCCATGCCAACTCAACAGACACCCTCGAAGATACCTGTAGAGCACCTTTATAGTCACCCAGTTACGTTGTGATGTTTCATACACACAAGGCACTCCTCCGGTGTCCGTGAGTTACATGATCTCATGGTCATAGGAACATATACTTGACATGCAGAAAACAATAGCAATAAACTGACACGATCATATGCTATGTTTGTAGTTTGGGTCTTGTCCATCACATCATTCTCCTAATGATGCGATCCCGTTATCAAATGACATCACATGTCAATGGCTAGGAAACCTTGACCATCTTTGATTAACGAGTTAGTTCACTAGAGGCATACTAGGGACAAAGTGTTGTCTATTTACCCACACATGTAATGTGTGTCCAATCAATACAATTATAGCACGGACAATAAATGATTATCATGAACAAGGAAATATAATAATAAACACTTTATTTATTGCCTCTAGGGCATATTTCCAACAGTCTCCCACTTGCACTAGAGCCAATAATCTAGTTCACATCAGTATGATATTTACATTGTAATGAATCGAACACCCATGCAGTTCTGGTGTTGATCATGTTCAGCCCTTGGAAGAGGTTTAGTCAACGGGTCTGCAACATTCAGATCCGTGCGCACTTTGCAGATATTTATGTCCTTCTCCTCGATGTAATCGCAGATGGAGTTGAAGCGTCGCTTTATGTGTCTGGTCCTCTTGTGAAACCTTGGTTCCTTGGCCAGAGCAATTGCACCAGTGTTGTCACAGAACAGGTTCATTGGATTCAGTGCACTGGGCACTACTCCAAGATCTGTCATGAACTGCTTCATCCAGACACCTTTCTTCGCCACTTCCGAGGCTGCGATGTACTCCGCTTCGCACGTAGAATCGGCTACCACGCTTTGCTTGGAACTGCACCAGCTTACGGCTCCCCCGTTGAGAATAAATACGTATCTGGTTTGTGACTTAGAGTCATCCGGATCAGTGTCAAAGCTTGCATCGACGTAACCCTTTACAACAAGCTCTTCATCACCTCCATAAATGAGGAACATTTCCTTAGTCCTGTTCAGATACTTAAGGATATTCTTGACCGCCGCCTAGTGCTCCATTCCAGGATCACTTTGAAACCTTCCGGCCATACTTATGGCAAGGCTGACATCGGGTCTTGTGCACACCATTGCATACATGATAGAGCCTATGGCTGAAGCATAGGGGATGACACTCATCTTTTCTCTATCTTCTGCAGTCACTGGGCATTGAGTCTTACTCAAGTTCACACCTTGTAACACAAGAAAGAACCCCTTCTTGGACTGATCCATTTTGAACTTCTTCAAAACTTTATCAAGGTATGTGCTCTGTGAAAGTGCTATTAAGCGTCTCGATCTATCTCTATAGATCTTAATGCCTAATATGAAAGCAACTTCTCCTAGGTCCTTCACTGAAAACCTCTTGTTCAAATATTCCTTCACGCTTTCTAGCATTTCTATATTGTTTCCAATTAGCAATATGTCATCCATATATAATACTAGAAACGCTATAGAGCTCCCACTCACTTTCTTGTAAATACAAGGTTCTCCATAAACTTGTATAAACTCAAACACTTTGATCACCTCATCAAAGCGCTTATTCCAACTCCGAGATGCTTGCACCAGCCCATAAATGGATCGCTGGAGTTTGCAAACTTTGTCAGCATTCTCTGGATCGACAAAACCTTCTGGTTGCATCATATACAACTCTTCCTCAAGAAAACCATTGAGGAACGCTGTTTTGACATCCATCTGCCAAATTTCATAGTCGAAATAAGCAGCTATTGCTAACATGATTCTAACGGACTTAAGCATCGCTACGGTGAGAAGGTCTCATCGTAGTCAATTCCTTGAACTTGTAAAAAACCCGTTGCCCGTGTCGACCTACGAGGTTCAATAGTAGCTTGATCCGAAGCTTCACGATCATCACCATTAACTTCCTCTTCTACCGTTGTAGGTTCCACAGAAACATCTTTCTGCGCTGCGCTACTTTCTGGTTGAAGTAAAGGTTGAATAACCTCATCAAGCTCTATTTTGCTCCCACTCAATTCTTTCGAGAGAAACTCTTTCTCAGGAAATGTTCCGTTCTTAGCAACAAACACTTTGCCTTCGTATCTGAGATAGAAGTTATACCCGACTGTCTCTTTCGGGTATCCTATGAAGACGCATTTCTCCGCTTTGGGTTCCAGCTTTTCAAGCTCAAGCTTTTTGACACAAGCATCAACTCCCCAAACTTTAAGAAACGACAACTTTGGCCTCTTGCCAAACCAGAGTTCATATGGCGTCGTCTCAATGGATTTTGATGGTGCCCTATTTAAAGTGAATGCAGCTATCTCTAATGCATAACCCCAAAACGATAGTGGCAAATTAGCAAGAGACATCATAGATCGCACCATATCTAATAAGGTTCGATTACGACGTTCGGATACACCATTACGCTGTGGTGTTCCGGGCGGTGTCAACTGTGAAACAATTCCACACTGTCTTAAGTGACTGCCAAACTCATAACTCAGATATTCACCTCCTCGATCAGATCGCAGGAATTTAATATTCTTGTTACGATGATTCTCAACTTCACTCTGAAATTGCTTGAACTTTTCAAACATTTCAGACTTGTGTTTCATTAAGTAAATATACCCATATCTACTTAAGTCATCAGTGAAGGTGAGAAAATAACGATATCCACCATGCGCTGTAACATTCATTGGACCGCACACATCAGTATGTATGATTTCCAATAAGTCACTTGCCCGTTTTAGTCATCTTGCCCATGAGGCATGGTTCACACGTGTCAAGTGATTCAAAATCAAGTGACTCCAAAAGCCCATCAGTATGGAGCTTCCTCATGCGTTTTACACCAATATGACCTAAATGGCAGTGCCACAAGAAAGTGGTACTATCATTATCAACTCTACATCTTTTGGAATCAATGTTATGAACATGTGTATCATCACTATCAAGATTCAACATGAATAAACCCCTCACATTGGGTGCATGACCATAAAAGATATTACTCATATAAATAGAACAACCATTATTCTCTGATTTAAATGAGTAACCGTCTCGCAATAAACAAGATCCAGATATAATGTTCATGCTTAATGCAGACACTAAATAACAATTATTCAGGTTCATCACTAATCCCGATGGTAATCGAAGAGAGAGCGTGCAGACGGCGATCACATCAACCTTGGAACCATTTCCCACGTGCATCGTCACTTCGTTCTTTGCCAGCCTTCGTTTATTCCGTAGTTCCTATTTTGAGTTGCAAATGTGAGCAACCGAACCGGTATCAAATACCCAGGCACTACAATGAGAGCTAGTAAGGTACACATCAATAACATGTATATCATATATACCTTGTTTGTCGTTGGCCGCCTTCTTGTCAGCCAGGTACTTGGGGCAGTTCCGCTTCTAGTGACCAGTTCCCTTGCAATGAAAACACTCAATTTATGGATTTGGTCCATGCTTGGGCTTGTTTACAGGAGTAGCAACTGCTTTTCCATCCTTCTTGGTTTTATCCTTCTTGCCCTTGCCCTTGCCCTTGCCATTCTTCTTGAAACTAGTGGTTTTATTGACCATCAACACTTGATGTTCTTTCTGGATTTCAGACTCAGCGACTTTTAGCATCGCAAACAGCTCGGCGACTGACTTGTTCATCCCGTGCATGTTATAGTTCATCACAAAGCTCTTGTAACTAGGTGGCAGTGATTGAAAAAATGTGTCAGTGATCGCCTCTGGCGAAAGGGCAATTGCCAACTCTGCCAGACGAATCGAGTACCCAGACATTCTGAGTATATGTTCACTTATAGACCCATTCTCCTCCATTTTGCAAGCATAGAACTTATCAGAGGTCTCATACCTCTCGATCCGGGCATTCTTCTAAAAGATGAACTTCAACTCCTGGAACATCTCATATGCTCCATGACGTTCAAAACGTCTTTGAAGTCCCGGTTCTAAGCCATACAATATTGCACACTGAACTATTGAGTAATCTCCAGAACGTGCTTCCCAAGCGTTCTTAACGTCTTCGGATGACATGTCTTCGGGTTGGTCACCAAGCGGTGCATCAAGGACATATGATTTCTGGGAAGCCGTGAGGATAATCCTCAGATTACGGGCCCAGTCAACAAAGTTACTTCCATCATCGTTCAACTTAGCTTTCTCTAGGAACGCATTAAAATTCAGGGGTGCTACTGCGCGAGCCATTGATCTACAACATAAATATGCAAAGGTTTTAGACTATTGTTCAAGATAATGAGTTTAGGTAATCAAATTACTAAAGCTCCCACTCAAATTGACATCCCTCAGGTCATTTGAGTGTCACATGATCCAAATTCACCAACTCAAGTCCGATCATCACGTGAGTTGAGATGGTTTCAATGGTGAACATCATTATGTTGATCATATCTACTATATGGCTCATGTTCGACCTTTCGGTCTCTTGTGTTCTGAGGCCATGTCTGTACATGCTAGGCTCGTCAAGTTTAACCCGAGTGTTCTGCATGTGCAACACTAGATTGCACCCGTTGTATGTGAACATAGAGTCTATCACACCCGATCATCACATGGTGTCTCGACACGACAAACTTTCGCAATGGTGCACACTCCGGGAGAACACAATTCATCTTGAAATTCAAGTGAGGGATCACCTTATAATGCTACCGTCATCCTAAGCAAAGCAAGGTGCATAAAAGGATTAACATCACATGCAAATCATAAGTGACATGATATGGCCATGAACATGTGCTTTTGATCTCCATCTTGAAAGCACCGACATGATCTCCATCCTCACCGGCATGACACCATGATCTCCATCATCTTGATCTTCATCAATGTGTCGCCATCGGGGTTGTCGCGCCCACCATGCTTCCAATACTATTGCTACCGCTTAGCGATAAAGTAAAGCATTACATAGTGCTTAATGATTGACACGTAGGTCATACAATAATTAAAGTCAACCCTATGGCTCCTGCCGGTTGGAGTACTCATCGACATGCAAGTCATGATATTCTATACAACACATGATCATCTCATACATCACATATATCACATCATGTAATTGGCCGTATCACATCACAACATACCCTGCAAAACAAGTTAGACGTCCTCTAATTGTTGTTGCATGTTTTACGTGGCTGCTACGGGTATCTAGCAAGAACAATTCTCACCTACGCATAAACCACAACGGTGATACATAAGTTGCTTTTCAACCTTCTCAAGGACCGCCTTAGTCGAATCCGATCCAACTAAAGTAGGAGAAACAGACACCCGCCAGCCATCTTTGTGCAACGAAGTTACACGTCAGTCGATGAAACCGGTCTCTTGTAAGCGTACGAGTAATGTTGGTCCGGGCCGCTTCATCCCACAATACCGCCGAACCAAAACATGACCAAGGGAGGAAGCAATCTAAGCATCAACGCCCACAAACTCTTTGTGTTCTACTTGAGATCTCATCTACACATAGACCTAGCTCATGATGCCACTGTTGGGGAACGTTGCATGGGAAACAAAATTTTTCCTACGTCCACGCAAGACCTATCCATGGTGATGAGCATCTACGAGAGGGAGAGTGGATCTACATACCCTTGTAGATCGCTAAGCGGGAAGCGTTAAGAAACACGGTTGATGTAGTCGAACGTCTTCGCAATCCAAATCGCCGAGCGTCCCGCGATTCAATCACGATCTGTCTCGATCTAGCACCGAACGGACGGCACCTCCGAGTTCAGCACACGTATGGCTTGATTACGATCTCCACCTTCTTGATCTGGCAAGAGGGGGAGGAGAGGTGGAAGATTTCTCCAGCAGCGTGACGGTGCTCCGGCGATGGTGGTGGAGCTGTTCCGGCAGGGCTTCGCCTGAGCAATGCAGAAAACCGATCTAGAGGAGAAACTATGCACTGGAGAAGAGGACAGCACGTGGCAGAAAATTCTGTGCAAAAACCATCAAAATCACTAGTATATATAGGAGGAGGGGAGGAGGAGGATTATTCCTCAAGGGGCCAGCCCTAGGCTTCGGCCGAACCAAGGAGGGAGGAGTCCTCCTCCTCCACTCCTAGTAGGATTTGGAGTCCTTCCTTATTTGTTCCTTTTTGCCTTTTTCCACCTTTTTTCCTTTTGGGATTTTCTTCCCAGACGCATGGGCCTTGTATGGGACTTCCACCAGCCCAATAATGGCTGGTATTCACCTTCCCAAAGACCATGTAGCCTCTTGGGTCGAAATACCCCTCCCGATGGTCCCCCAATACACTACCGGCACTCCCGGTACACTACCGATGAGCCCGAAACTTTTCTGGCGACCAAAACAGGACTTCCTATATATCAATCTTTACCTCCGAACCATTCTGGAGATCCTCGTGACCTCTGGGATCTCATCCGGGACTCCAAACAACCTTCGGTCACCACCATGCATAACTCTATACTACCGAAACGTCACCAAACCTTAAGTGTGCAGACCCTGCGGGTTCGAGAACTATGTAGACATGACCGAGACACCTCTACGGCCAATAACCAATAGCAGGACCTGGATGCCCATATTGTTTCCTACATATTCTACGAAGATCTTTATCAGTCGAACCTCTATGTTAAGGATTCAGTTAATCTGTATGATGTTCCCTTTGTTCTTCGGTATGTTACTTGCCCGAGATTCGATCGTCGGTATCTCCATACCTAGTTCAACCTCGTTACCGGAAAGTCTCTTTACTCGTTCCGTAATACAAGATTCCATGGCTAACACTTAGTCACATTGCTTGCAAGGCTTATTATGATGTTGTATTACCGAGTGGGCCCTGAGATACCTCTCTGTCACACGGAGTAACAAATCCTAGTCTTGATCCATGCCAACCCAATAGACACCCTCGGAGATACCTGTAATGCACCTTTATAGTCACCCAGTTACGTTGCGATGTTTGATACACACAAGGCACTCCTCCGGTGTCCGTGAGTTGCATGATCTCATGGTCATAGGAACATATACTTGACATATAGAAAACAGTAACAATAAATTGACACGATCATATGCTACGTGTGTAATTTGGGTCTTGTCCATCACATCATTCTTCTAATGATGTGACCTCATTATCAAATGATATCACATGTCAATGGCTAGGAAACCTTGACCATCTTTGATTAACGAGCTAGTTCACTAGAGGCATACTAGGGACCAAGTGTTGTCTATTTACCCACACATGTAATGTGTTTCCAATCAATACAATTATAGCATGGATAATAAAAAAATATTATGAACAAGGAAATATAATAATAAACACTTTATTTATTGCCTCTAGGGCATATTTCCAACATGCCTCCGATGTTGGTTTCCCCCTCCATCAGGGTGCCAAAACGGGCTCCTGATTGGTTTTTCGTGGCTATAGAGGCTTGCATCAGCGAAACTCCTGATCTAGGTTTCTTTCTGGGGGTTTTGGTATTTATAGGAATTTTTGGCATTGGTCTCACGTCAAGGGACTCCCGAGGGGCCCACAAGCCAGGGGCACGCCCTAGGGGGGCGCCGCTAGGGGGGTGTATGCCTCGGGACTCCTCTCCGTTATCTTTTTGCTCCGGTATTTTTTATATTTTCCAAAAATATTCTTCGTAAATTTCTAGCCCATTCTGAGAACTTTTATTTCTGCACAAAAAAACGACACCATGGTAGTTCTGCTGAAAACAACGTCAATACAGGTTAGTTCTAATAAGATCATACCAAAATCATTAATAATTATTGTAAACATGGCATGAATACTTCATAAATTATAGATACGTTGGAGACGTATCAGCCGAGAGTCGGGCTAGAGGAGGCGCACTGCCGCCACCTTCCTGGGAGATGTCGCGACTTCGTTGGCCACTCCTTTGGTTGTGCCGAGGAAGTGGGGCAGGGTGAGAGGGAGGTACATCAGCGCGGCTAGGGTTAACCCTGCCGCCGCCAGGGGAGGCGACACGGGGGGTCACCAGCTAGTACACCATTTAATATGATACAATATCATATCATGATACCCAATCCTCTCTTTTCTCATTTAATTGTGTGCCACCCCATTAAAACGGCCTAGTTGGCATGTACGATACTACCTATGCTATTTCCGTTGTGATTAGCCTTGGAGGGACTTGGAAGTCGAGATCCGACGAAAAGGTTCTAGTGCCATCTGGATTGAATTTCTTGAGTGGAGGGGAGCTACCGATGAGCATTAGTGACACTTCTATCACACTTATCCCAAAGGTACGACACCCTAGTATCACCCTATATCTCTCTGCCCAGTGCCTTAAAAATTGTTGCAAATGTGATTATAAATAGTTTGAAACCTTGGATGGATATGATTGTGGGAGAAGAACATGGTGTTTTTGTCAATGTTCATTCGGTGAAGAGATTGAAGAAAAGGGAAGTTTGCTTTCGTATTGTCAAACTTGATATGATGAAAGCCTATGTTAAAATAAAATGGCCCTATTTGGAGGCCATGCTTCTCAAGCTTGGGTTTGACATTGATGTTGTCCGCCTTATTATGTAGTGTGTTATGTCGTCCAAGTTCACTGTCCGTGTGAATGGAGAATTATTACCTTTCTTTACCCATTCTAGAGGCTTAAGACAAGGTGACCTGGTGTCCCTCTTTTTTTTCTATTATGCACATACAGACTAATCTCTCTTTTGAATCATATGCGGGGGGGGGGGGGGGTTGTGGATAGAGGAATTCAAGTGTCATACAGATCACCGTGGGTGAATCATCTACTTTTTGCGGATGATAGCCTCATCTTCATCAGTGCAACTAAACAAAGTGCGGGTTGGTAGAATCAAATTTTACAAACATAGCTTGATTGCTCTGATCAGAGTGTTAACAGGGAGAAAAGTTTAGTGTTCTTCCTCACTAATACACCTGTTGTAGTATGAGCTAGGACAAAGCACGAACTTGGTATTACAGTTGAGGCCTTTAGCGAAAGATATCTTGGTCTTCAAACAGAATTACTAAACATACATTTGATCACACTAGCGGAAGGGCTCGGAATAATATGTATGAGTGGCCTGAGAGGAAATCTTGTCTCTGCATGCAGAGAAGTTTTGTTAAAATCTATAATTCATGCTATTTCCACTTTTAGCATGACTTGTTTTCATTTTTACAAGGAAGACCAACAAGAGGTATACATCGAGCATGGGCAAATACTATGGGAGCAACTCTTTGGATAAGAGGTCTATGCACTAGATATCCCAGAAGTCGCTTGTGTCTCCAAAAATAAAGGGTGGAATGGTCTTTCAAGATATGGAATTATTTAATTTAGCACTTCTTGATAAACATGGCTGGAGGTTCATGGTTAGCCCTGTGTTTTTTGTGTGCACGGCTAATGAAGAGTAGATACTTCACGGATAAGGACTTTATGCACGCCATGGTGCCACAATCTACTTCCCCCCATCTAGTGAGCCATTATTGCAGGGAGAGACGCTCTTTAGGCCGACCTGATTATGTGTCTTGGGGATTGCCATTCTATATCCGTTTGGAATGACAAATGATCCCAGAAACCATCTGCATGCCTCATATGTTCAGACTTGCAAATTCATCAATCCGAATTGTCAATGAAATAATTGATGAAGACAATTGGACATGGAAGACTGAACTTTTCGTGAAACTTCTGTATCACCAGATGTTGAGGTGATTCTTAACATCCCGATCCGATGGTAGTGCAGATGATTTCCTAGCTTGGGCTTTCGTCTGTCAAATTGGCTTATTGTGCTCTCATGAATAAGAAAGAACATGCAACTCTTGAGGACGCGACGGGTACCAGCACCTCAAAGTCTCATTGGATGTGGACATCCTTATGCAAGCTCAAATTTATGCCAAAGTTTATAGGTTTTTGGTGGAGAGTAGTTCACATAATCCTCCACGGTGATGATACCTTAGGCATAAGCCAATCAAACCTCTAAGCACATCAAACTTATGATTCTCTTAAGAGGAAGATTTCGTGCATGCATTGTCTACTATGCGCATGAACGCCGGTTTCGGGATAGAAGATCAAATAATCATGATGATATCCATGCAATGATCATTATATAGGCATCATGTCCAAGATAAGTAGACTGTAATTATTCTGCATCTACTTCTATTACTCCACACATTGACTACTATCCAGCATGCATCTAGTGTATTAAGTTGATGGGAAAACGGAGTAATGCACTAAGAATGGTGACATGATGTAGACAAGATCTATCCATGTAGGAGTAGACCCCATCTTGTTATCCTTAATGGCAACAATACATGCGTGCCTTGCTGCCCCTTCTGTCACTGGGAAAAACACCGCAAGATCAAACCCATCAAAAAGCACCTCTTCCCATGGCAAGAAAAATTGATCTGGTCGGCCTAACTAAACCAAAGATTCAAAGAAGAAATACGAGGCTAAAAGTAATCATGAAAATAAGAGATCAAAGAAGACTCAAATCATATCATGGATAGAAACTGATAATGAACTCAAAATTCATCAGATCCCAAAACACACACAGCAAAAGTCATTACATCAAATAGATCTCCAAGAGACCATTGTATTGAGAATAATAGAGAAAGAGGAAGCCATCTAGCTACTGCCTACAGACCCGTAGGTCTATGGTGGAGTGCTACCTCTTGAGCTTGCGTTGGTTTTCCCTTGAAGAGGAAAGCGTGATGCAGCGAAGTAGATAAGTATTTCCCTGAGTTGATGAGAACCAAGGTATCAATCCAGTAGGAGGAACAAGCAAGTTACCAATGGATGCACCTACACAAACAATCAAACTCTAGCACCCAACGCTATAAAGGGGTTGTCAATCCCTTCACGATTATTTCCAAGGATTTGATCTGATAGAGATAGATGTAAACGAGAACGGAAAGTAAAAGGTAAATAAATTGCAGTAAAGTATTTTTGGGTTTTTTAGTTTATAGATCTGAAAATATATTATGGAAAATAGACCCGGGGGCCATAGGTTTCACTAGAGGCTTCTTTCTTGAAGGCAAATATCATGGTGGGTAAACAAATTACTGTCAAGCAATAGATAGAAAAGTGAATAATCATGTAGATATCCCAGGCAATGATCATGCATATAGGCACCACGTCCGTGTCAAGTAGACCGAAACGATTCTGCATCTACTACTAATATTCCACACGTCGGCCGACTCCTTCCTGCATCGAGAGTATTAAGTTCATGAAGAACAGAGTAACGCATTAATAAAGATGACATGATGTAGAGGGATAAACTCAAGCAATATGATGAAAACCCCATCTTGTTACCCTTGATGGCAACAATACAATACGTGCCTTGCGACCCTTACTATGTCACTGGGTGAGGACACCGTAAGGTTGAACCCAAAAGCAAGCACTTCTCCCATTGCAAGAATTACCAATCTAGTTCGCCAAACCAAACCAATAACTTGAAGAGACTTGCAAGGATATGAAATCATGCATATAAGAATTCATAGAAGATTCAAATAATATTCATGGATAATCTGAACATAAACTCACAATTCATCGGATCTTGACAAACACACCACAAAAACAGGATTACGTTGAATAGATCTCCATGAAGAACATGGTATTGAAGATCAAAGAGAGAGAATAAGCCATCTAGCTACTAGCTATGGATCCGTAGGTCTGTAGTGGACTACTCACGCATCATCGGAGGGGCAATGGAGTGGATGTAGATGCCCTCCGCGATCGAAACCCCCTCCTCTAGATTACCGGAAAAGTATCCAAGATTGGATCTCTCGGGAACGGAGGCTTTTGTCGGCGGAAAAGTATTTGTGTGGCTCTTTTTGGCATTGGGAGAATATTTGGGAATTTATAGGCCGAAGATTAGGGTTAGGGGACCAGCCAGGAGATGACAAGCCTGGTAGGCGCGACCAGGGGGGCGCGCCTACCAGGCTTGTGACCTCCTGGCACAAGCCCTGGTGTGCACTCCAAGCCTGGATGATTTGTTTCCATCTAGAAAAATTCCTTTCAAAGGTTTTATTCCGTTTGGACTCCGTTTAATATTCCATATCCGCAAAATTCAAAAACAAGGAAAAAATAGAAACTGGCACTAGGCTCTAGATTAATAGGTTAGACCCAGAAATAATATAAAATATCATATTAATGCATATAAAACATACAAAACAGATAATATAACAACATGACATCATAAAAAGTTATATATACATTGGAGACGTATCAGCATCCCCAAGCTTAACTCCTACTCGTCCACGAGTTGGTAGGTGATACAAACAATTTTTTTGATGTGGAGTGCTACATAACATATTTATCCATGTAATATTCTTTATCGTGGCATGAATATGCAGATCCGTAAGACTCAAGACAAAAGCTTAATATTGATATAAAACAATAAAGTTTCAAGCATACTAGCAAAGCAATTGTATCTCTTCAAAATATAATGGCAAAAGAAAGTTATCCCTACAATATCAGATGGTCTGGCTATGCTCCATCTTCCCCACACAAAGTATTTATATCATGCACAACCCCGATGAAAAGTCAAGCAATTGTTTTCACACCTTTATTTTCTCAAACTTTTTCAACTCTCACACAATACATGAGCGTGAGCCATGGATATAGCACTATAGGTGGAAAATAATATGGTGGAGGTTGTCAAGGAAAGGGAGAAGATAGTCTCAAATCAACTAGGCGTATCAACACGCTATGAAGATGCCAATTAATAGATATCAATGTGAGTGAGTAGGGATAGCCATGCAACGGATGCACTAGTGCTATAAGTGTATGAAAGCTCAAAAAGAAAATAAGTGGACGTGCATCATGATGAAAAAATTCCACTAGTTATATGAAAGTGACAAAATAGGAGACTCTCTATCATGAAGATCATGGTGCTACTTTGAAGCAAGTGTTGAAGATCATAGATACTAGCTATGGACCCGTAGGTCTGTGGTGGACTACTCACGCATCATCGTAGGGGCAATGGAGTTGATGTAGATGCCCTCAGTGATCGAAACCCCCTCCGGCAGATTACCGAAAAAGGCTTCAAGATTGGATCTCTCGGGAACGAAGGCTTTTGTAGGCGGAACAGTATTTGCGTGGCTCTTTTTTGTGTTGGGGGAATATTTGGGAATTTATAAGCCGAAGATTAGGGTTAGGGGACCTACCAGGAGAGGACAAGCCTGGTAGCCGCGGCCAGGGGGACCCGCGCCTACCAGGCTTGTGACCTCCTGGCACAAGCCCTGGCGTACACTCCAAGCCTGGATGATTTGTTTCCATCTAGAGAAATTCCTTCCAAAGGTATTATTCCATTTGGACTCCATTTAATATTCCATATCTTCAAAACCCAAAACAAGGAAAAACAGAAAGTGGCACTAGGCTCTACATTAATAGGTTAGTCCTAGAAATAATATAAAATAGCATATTAATGCATATAAAACATCAAAAACAGATAATATAATAGCATGACATCATCAAAAATTATAGATACGTTGGAGATGTATCATGGAGTACTCACACATCATCGGAGAGGCACCTATGATGACGATGATCCCCTATATGATGGTGTTAGCTTGGATCTCGAGGTTCAGGAACTTGCGGCGGCTAGAATTATGTTTTGTCGACTCCTCTAGGGTTTTACAAATATTAGGGAATTTATAGGCTTGATAGTCGGTTGGGGGGGGGGGGTCCCGAGGTGGGCACCCTCCACCAGGCTGCGCCAGGGGCCTCTGGCACGCCCTGGTGGAGGGCGGCCACCCTGGGCGCCCTCTCCTGGTGCTCTTTGGCCCATTCTGGCTCTTTTGGTCCATAACAATTCTCCAAAAAAATCCGTAGCATTTGGGCTCCGTTTGGTACTGATTTTCTGCAAAGTAAAAAACAAGCAAAAATAACAACTCGCACTTTGGCACTATGTCAATAGGTTAGTCCCAAAAAATGATATAAACTTGCTATAAAGTGATTGTAAAACATCCAAGATTGATAATATAACAACATGAAATAAGCAAAAAATTATAGATACGTTGGAGACATATCAACACGCAAGTATCATGTCGGGTCATGGTTGGCGACCTCCGGAGCATGGCGGGGTTAAAATAAATACTGATGATGTGATCAACTCTGACTCCGGTTTTATAGGTACTTGGGATGTGGCCCATTCACCCGCATCACTGTGAAGATCATGGTGTAAATGCCACATTGCTTTCATTGACCTGCTCATTTCCGAGTCTTGGGCACTAAGAGATGAAGTTATATTTGCAATACTCGGAGGATACTCGCATGTGATTATGAAGACTGACGAGCTGGAGATTGTGAATATTTGGAACACTTGTCAGAACTCATGATCAGTTGTGGCTCCTATACTTTTAGAGAATGGTGAGCATTCTTTTTCATTTAATTCTTTAGTAATTCTAAATGTCAACATGAAAAAGAATCTACCGACCCATATTGTGAAGCGTGCCTGCTCACAGATAGTTACCGAGAGTTTGCTTCACTCTGAACCTTTGTTCCTTATCACAAGCCTTTTGGCTAACAATCCCAGGAGCTATTTTCTTTGAATAAAGCTCTCTAAATTCCCCACGAAATGCATAATCATGAGTTAGTGTCGTGCTTCGTTGGCTGGCGCTATCACCGTGGACGTGTCATAGGCTCAACTGCCATAAGGTCAGAGGAGCTTGGACCTTCGGATCCAGCAAGGTTCGTCAGCAACAAGACTAAAGGCAGTGCATGCCGGCGGCCATGCCCTTCATTCCAGTGTAATCTACGTGAGTCAATTTCCATAACATACCGCCAGATGCACTAGCCCCTTTACTATTAGGTATAGAGGTATAGATATGTGGATTGAAATATTGACTTCCGTTCAACAAATCTGTTGTCTTTTGACTCATCATTATACCGCCAAGTTTAGTCATTTTCTTTGTTAATTCATTACCGTGTTGACCTAAGTGCATACTACTACTCTTGGTTATAGTGCGAGCTTTCTTGTTGTGACTCTATTTTCAGGGGCAACTGGTTCTTTTATTATACTAGGATCCTTTTGAAAACGAGGAGATATCCATATGTGCAACTCATTTGTAAATGGTAGTTTCTCCATGTGAGCTA
Source organism: Hordeum marinum (assembly GCA_022496015.1). Classification (NCBI taxonomy): domain Eukaryota; kingdom Viridiplantae; phylum Streptophyta; class Magnoliopsida; order Poales; family Poaceae; genus Hordeum; species Hordeum marinum. The sequence goes on from CM039678.1 coordinate 14,788,160, forward strand.
TCAGAAAGGGGTTGATTGTTCAGTACAAGTAAAGTAAACTATTAGTACCTAAGCTTCAGAGTAGTATCATTTGCACTACAGTACAACAAAGCATGTTAAAACACGGAACAAAAAATTCAAGAGCACACATATAGGGAATCCCAGTGAATCTACCAATTCCATTTATTCTCATGTAAATCACAAACTCTCTTGCAATGAATTAAGGAAGCACTCCTCACTTGACAATAAGATATGTAGGTACCACCTCCATGGGATTTTTAAAAGAGCGCAAATCAGGGCGGCTATGGAAAACAGAGCATAATGTAGAACTAAAAATACGAACAAATCATACTAAAGTTTATAACTTGTTACATAAGATGCAGCATACGGGGCAGAATGAGTTGGCTTATTGGCCGATTCGATGTGTCAGATCTTGGTAGAAATTTTCTCCTAGCAAGATCTAGGATCTCGATGAACTCTGGTGGTGGCGGTGGCAGAGGCGAAGACTAATAGTTGTAGCTGATGGAAGATTGTGAGGGGATCGAGTGCAAGCCTCTCAAAACCATCTAACACCAGGTAGATACCCGGTAGAAAGCGGGGCCGCTAGAAAAACCACTCTCACTTGTCGGACCATCTTGTAGGCATGCAACATCAGTTAGTTCTCGGTCGACCTGGTATGGGGGAAGGGGGTTGCGACTTGCATGGCAGTGCTCGGTGGCGGAGCTCGACGAACCTTGGACATGGCCCTAGCAGCATCCCTCGTATAGGACAATCAGGCGGCCGGTTCAAATTTAGGCCGATTAACCTGTGCTTAGCGTGTAGAAAATAACTAACCTTCATGTTTGGAGCACCGAACTCCCTCACGAGGGAGAATTGAGAACAACATCGCACTACGTCCTAGGCTGTCAACTGTGTAGATAGTGTGTTCCTGGAAAACGTCAAATCATGCATTGTATGTGTGGAAAACAGAAATAGGGGTTGGTTGTTCACAAAACTCTGGATAGCTTGCAACGAACATGGGTTTTTCGATATCGTCGTCAATCATGACTGCATAAAGGTTAAGCAGTGCCCTTAGTATAATATTTTGGTTATCACAACTACCCGTGTGTACATTAGCAGCCCACCTACAATTTGCACTATCCTCCAAACACAAAACATCCTCGCCAGTGTTCCCCTATTCACTTGTCATAGTGTTGGTTGGGTATGCACCGGTGTCTCCTACCCATTCTGCATTAAGTGAAGAAGCTTGCATCCTATATGAGTTAGTGCTCACAGTGAGTGTGTCACCCTGTCTTGACATGGAAGGTCGGTCACACAATTTTGCTGGTGAATGGTTTGATGAACTAGGAGTCAAATTCTAGTGAACCAAAGCAGCTTCTGTAGAAACACAAAACAGAGCAAGAAGAGCATATTTTCTCTTTTTTTTCTTTAATATTTTTAGTTGCTGCATTGTTGATGTTCCTCTTAGCCTTATTGTACCGGCAGTCTATACTTTCTATTGGGCATGCAATCAAAATGTGTGTCTTACATGATGTATTAGTTTCGTAACGATACTGCATCACATTTATTAGGTCAACAAAAAATATTTATTCAGACAAACCTTGGAAACAAATGAAACCTTCTCCACATCAAGTAGTCCAACATGTTTTCGGCCTACACACATATAATTTTCTTCATCCTCAGATCATCCCCGATAACCGATAAGTCAATCTACATATTTAAATAAATTTTCAAACCAACCATTCATACTTTGAAAAATTAGATACAGTTATAATGTCATGTTGGTGTCTGAAAGTGCATTATATCGACTAGAGGGGGGTGAATAGGCGATTTTTACAAAATCATCACTTCAGGAATTTTAATTTGAGGAATTTGAAATGTGATGAATAACTAGCAGCGGAATAAGTACTCAGGTGCATGAGAAACATAGCAACAACATAGTCATGATGATGAAATGAACATGCACAGATTACAAGTAGCGTGATACAAGATAAGCAGGTAAGGAACAATGTAACTTGAAGAATTTAAGATGAGGAAATTGTGAAAGTCTTCAGTCAAATCTATTATATACTTAAAATAATAGAAAACGAACGGTGAAGATTAATCACTTTAGAGTTATGATTTCTGAACGGCTTAGATTTGATAGTCCACGGCCTAGTCATGTACAAATAAGTCAATTGTTGGCACGTAAAAGGTGTGTTTCTCAAATCAAGTACGCATTGAGTAGCTCAAAAACAGAACGTACGGATTGAGGAGACCAATTCACGTACGGATTGGAAAGAAGAAGCTCTAGCTGGCCTCCAAAACACGTAAACATATATTGGAAAAAAGAAGTACATCCATGGGCCTCAAGGCCAACCGTGGAAACCCATCGAGGCAGCCATCAGGTGCTAAAAAAAACTATTACACTAATCATATCCTATGCGTACATGCTATGTTTAGTTTTTCTTTAAAAAAATGCATCTACATGGCTATGCAGACTGCTTTATCGGTTTGATTATGCAAGTTCCATTTAATGTCTCAAACAAATTGCACGCACCGCCCAACATCATGACATCTTAATTGCACTCCCGGTGTGACGGTCAACGGACACACACTCATCTTAACAATACAAGACTGCGGCCACACACTTCGAGTCCAGCTATGCAGGTAGTAACACATCACTGCTTCTGCCGGCTACTGTCGCCCACGTGCGAGCGTATCTCTGGCAGCTTCAACTCGGCCAATCCTATGTATTCCCAGGTAAATAAATTCGATTATATCGTCTAACATCTGAAGATTCAATTTTAAATATTGAATTATACAAAACAAGATTACATGATCAGAGATTAACTAATTTTATCTGTAATTATTGGGCATCGGAGTTTAGTATTAGTCGTATCCAAATCCTATAGGTCCCGCATTGCAACACATGGACAACTCTTTAAAAGAAAAACATATGCACACATCAATCTGTAAACCTAAAAAAAATTGTATTACGACATTAGACATCCTGGCGAATAGCATGTAAGCATGCACGAGCAACGACCCATACGTTCACGTGCAATTATTACACATTTATGAGCTCGGCAATGGCAACAAATGAATAATAAAATGACACATTGAGTCATGCAAATAAATATAGAATCAGACCAATTTTGTATTCTATAATAAAACCTATAATTGCACAATTTATAATTAATGATAATATATACTACTAGGATGACAAAAAATATAACTCTTCTTTTATGTAAATTTCAAAATACTAAAAATAAACTGATTGGTAAATCAATGTTCATTGTACAAATTTTAGTTGTAAATCAAAAATAGAACATGCAATGAAGATTCAAATAAATTAGTTATCCAATTCCAGCCTGTTAAAATAAATGTCGATGGAGAACAACATGGACACAAAAAATAAACTATGACATTTTAAGATGGAATATTTTGTTACCAACTTTTTGTGAACATAGAACAATAGTTACTGACCCTTAGATTGTCGTGCTACATAGACAATTCAAGTAAGATAATATTGTCTCGAACATCTGGAAACACATGTGGAAGATTGACCGGCATGATATTGTACTATCATGAGATCACTATTGCCAGATATTAGTGACATGTAGGTTTGAAGAAGAAGACACAGCGTCTGTGCATCTAATTGTTAGTGACATGGTCTTAGATGTGGGCCACCAACCTCAATGCCATTGGGAAACTGATATCACACAATCATAGTTTTGGCGACACTAATACACATTTATGAGCTCGACAAGGGCGACAAAGGAATAATAGAATGACACCTTGAGCCATGCAAATAAATACAGAATCAGACCAATTTTGTATTCTACAATAAAATCTATTTAATGCACAATTTATAATAGATAGGCCCTTCGTAGAGGGAAGTAGGGATTTGTAGAGGTGTCAGAGCTCAAGTGTTTAAATTGATAGAGAAAAAATATTTTGGGTGACATGCCTTTCCTGTCAACGAAAATGTCTGATAGATTTCAATATCTTTCCACGCTAGATACATCATAGGCAGTTCCCAAACAGAAAATAAAGTTTATTTCTTTTGCCACCATAGTTTCACTTTCCATGGCTAGCCAAATCCATGGTTGCCTTCCATACCAACACTTTCCAAGGAATTTATTATTTGACAACATCAAGTAAAAAAAATCTTTTTCATTTCGGGTCTGGGCATCCCTATGACCGCCATACTCTCGTGCAATGACAAGTGAATAAACACTCATCTTGAGAATAACACATCTAGCATGGAAAAATATCGGTCACCCCCTACCGTTTCATGAGCGGTACGAGCACACAAAAAGAAAAATTATGAAAATTAGAGATGGCACATAAAAATTTGCTTGGAATGGCATGCAAATACTGTATATAGGTAGGTATGGTGGACTCATATGGCAAAACTGGGTTTAAGGATTTTGGATGCACAAGTAGTATTTCTACTTAGTACAAGTGAAGGCTAGCAAGAGATTGAGAAGCATCCATCCAAGAAACGAAAAATCACATAAGCGAGCATTAAGCATAACTAACACTGAATAATGCACCATAAGTAGGATGTAATTTCGTAGCGCAACTATTGACTTTCGTGCTTGCATAGGGAATCACAAACCTTAACACCAATATTCTTACTAAGCATAATTACTCACTAACATAACTCACATATTACTATTGTCATGTCTGAAAACTATTACAAAGAATCGAGTTTAATTTGTCCAATGATCTTCATGAAAGTTTTTATTATATCCCTCTTAAATATCTATCACTTTGGGACTAGTTTCATACACTACAATTGCTTTTGACAAGCTCACATGGATATAAGTGAAGAAGATGAGCATACAAGTTTCATCTCTCAAAATAATATAAGTGAAGCAGGAGAGGATTTCTTCAAATTACTAACTCTCAAAATAATCTAAGTGAATCATGAGATCATTTCTTCAAACATGTAAAAGCACGCCATGCTCAAAAAGATATAAGTGAAGCATAAGAGCAATTACTTTGCTCAATAGATTTAAGTGAAGCATATAGAGCAATTCTAGCAAATCATGGCATAATTTTGGCTCTCTCAAATAGATGTTCCCATCAAGGATAAAATTAAATAAGCAAAGATACAAGACGCTCCAACCCAAACTCATGATATGTGACGAATAAAAATATAGTTCCAAGTAAAATACTGATGGTTGTTATAAGAAAGAGGGGATGCCACTCAGGGCATCCCCAAGCTTAGTTGCTTGTTACTCTTTGGATATTACATTGGGGTTCTATAGCTTCCCCAAGCTTAGGCTCTTATTACTCCTTATTCCTTCATCCATCGTATTCTCACCCAAAACTTGAAAACTTCAATCACACAAAACCTGACAAAATTCTTGTGAGATCCGTTAGTATAATAAAGCAAATTACCACTTTAGGTACAGTTGTAAACACATTAATTTTTTATTATTGCATCATACCTACTTTATTTTAACTTTACCGTGACTTATACCCTCCAATACAAGCCATATATTCATCAAAACAAGCACACAATGCAACGAAAACAGAATTTGTTTCAGACAGAACAATCTGTAGTAATTTGTACTCTACCCATACTTATGGACTCTAAAAATTCTTAAAAATTAGGAAAACATAAAGAATTTGTATATAAATACTGTGTTAAAATTTAATCTAAATATAATGTTCTAGTAAAAAATGAAAATTTGTGCACTGGGAACAAAGTTTCTGTTTCAGATTCAGTGTTGTTTCTACTCATCTCATGGATCATCCTAAAGGCATTACTTGGCACAAACACTAAATAAAACATGAAAACACAATCATAACAGAGATATAATTGTGCAAACACTCAAAAGCAGAAAGGAGAAGATAAAAATATTTTAATTATTGGGTTGCCTCCCAACAAGCGTTATCGTTTTACGCCCCTAGCTAGGCATAACACATTGATTCAAGTATTGTCATCTTTAGTTTCCAGCTCCTTAAGCACACAACGAGAACTTTTCAAGAATCTATCATGCATATTCTCAATGGCAATACTTCTAGGAATAAGAAAAATTTATTCTTGCCATGAAAGTTATTTACCACTTCAACAAAATTGGGATGGATACAAATCATTTTAAGATCCTCATTGTTTTTACTAGGAGTGATACCCTTGTTCTTAGGAACTTGCATAGATTTGCAATCTTTGCTAATGGGAGTTTATTAAATAATATTAGTGGTAGAAAGAGGCAAGCTTAAGTTATGAAAGATTTCTTCCAACTTATCAATTCTAGTGGGGCTTTCTTCCATTCTTTTATTGACCATGAGTTCTTTTTTCCTTTAGCATGTTAAGAGCGTCTCCCGCCTTTGTCCCAATTTTATTAGCAAGATTATGCATCCTTTTATCCAAATTTTGAATATTTTCCTCGGTGAGCATTTTCTTTTCAATAGCATCTAACCTTTCATAACATGCTCAAGAGTTAAAACTGTTTCACTGACAATGATAGGTGGGAAACCCACTAAATTTCCCATAGCATTATAAGCATCCAAAGAGGGGCACATCAAGAAATTTCGACCGGTGATTGTATCAAGGATGAATCTATACCAAGTGGTGATGCCCACATAAAAACAACAAAGAAGAACAATGGTAGATTCCTTACGAATAGATCTATTATGAGCATTGCAAATCCTATACCAAGCATATTTAAGATTCTCCCCTCCCCTTTGTTTAAAATTAAGAACCTCATTCTCGGGGGTAAACAGGATAACGGAGGAACTAGCTATAGGGAAGAGATATGAGAACCAGAGATCTAGCGAGAAAAAGGCAAGCGACAAAGAGAGGGTGAATAAAGCGACAAATTTGTGATGTGAGGGGAGGAAAACGAGAGGCAAATAGCAAATAATGTAAATTTCAAGGAGATGAGATTTGTTATTAGAACCTGGTAGATGAGATTGCTCCCTCCCCGGCAACGGCGCTAGAAATTCCTTTGATGTGTCTTGAGACTGCATCGGTATTTCCTCAAAGAGGAAGGGATGATGCAGCATAGAGACGGTAAGTATTTCCCTTAGTTATGAAAGCAAGGTATCAATCCTTAGATGAAGATCACGCACCCACGTAAACAACACCTTCACACAAATAACAAATACTTGCAACCCGACGCGAAGAGAGGTTGTCAAGCTCTCTATGGTAATAAGATGGATTAGGTAATGATAGTTTTGGCAAATAGATCTCACAAGAACACAAAATAAAATAGCTAAACAAAAAGTACAACAAGGTATTAGTGGGTTTTTGGATTTATAGATCTAAAAACAAAAGGGCAAAATAGTAGATCGGAAAGCAATATGTTGGAAAAGTAGACCCCAGGGTCGTAGGTTTCACTAGTGGCTTCTCTCATGAGTATAGCACACGATGGGTGAACAAATTGCTGTTGGGCAATTGATACAAGATCAAATAATCATGATGATATCCATGCAATGATCATTATGTAGGCATCATGTCCAAGATAAGTAAACCGTAATGATTCTGCATCTACTTCTATTACTCCACACATCGTTCGCTATACAACATGCATCTAGTGTATTAAGTTCATGGGAAAATGGAGTAATGCACTAAGAATGGTGACATGATGTAGACAAGATCTATCCATGTAGGAATTGACCCCATCTTGTTATCCTTAATGGCAACGATACATGTGTGCCTTGCTGCCCCTTCTATCACTGGGAAAAACACCGCAAGATCAAACCCATCAAAAAGCACCTCTTCCCATGGCAAGAAAAATTGATCTGGTCGGCCTAACTAAACCAAAGATTCAAAGAAGAAATACGAGGCTAAAAGTAATCATGAAAATAAGAGATCAAAGAAGACTCAAATCATATCATGGATAGAAACTGATAATGAACTCAAAATTCATCGGATCCCAACAAACACACAACAAAAGTCATTACATCAAATAGATCTCCAAGAGACCATTGTATTGAGAATCATAGAGAAAGAGGAAGCCATCTAGCTACTGCCTACAGACCCGTAGGTCTATGGTGGAGTGCTACCTCTTGAGCTTGCGTTGATTTTCCCTTGAAGAGGAAAGGGTGATGCATTGAAGTAGATAAGTATTTCCCTGAGTTGATGAGAACCAAGGTATCAATCCAGTAGGAGGAACAAGCAAGTTACCAATGGATGCACCTACACAAACAATCAAACACTTGCACCCAACACTATAAAGGGGTTGTCAATCCCTTCACGGTTATTTCCAAGGATTAGATCTGATAGAGATAGATGTAAACAAGAACAGAAAGGTAAAGATGAATAAATTGCAGTAAAGTATTTTTGGGTTTTTTAGTTTATAGATCTGAAAATATATTATGGAAAATAGACCCGGGGGCCGTAGGTTTCACTAGAGGCTTCTTTCTTGAAGGCAAATATCATGGTGGGTAAACAAATTACTGTCAAGCAATAGATAGAAAAGTGAATAATCATGTAGATATCCCAGGCAATGAGCATTCATATAGGCATCACGTCCTTGTCAAGTAGACCGAAACGATTCTGCATCTACTACTAATATTCCACACATCGGCCGACTCCTTCCTGCATCGAGAGTATTAAGTTCATGAAGAACAGAGTAACGCATTAAGAAAGATGACATGATGTAGAGGGATAAACTCAAGCAATATGATGAAAACCCCATCTTGTTACCCTTGATGGCAACAATACAATACGTGCCTCGCGACCCTTACTCTATCACTAGGTGAGGACACCATAAGATTGAACCCAAAATTAAGCACTTCTCCCATTGCAAGAATTACCAATCTGGTTGGACAAACCAAACCAGTAACTTGAAGAGACTTGCAAGGATATGAAATCATGCATATAAGAATTCATAGAAGATTCAAATAAGATTCATGGATAATCTGAATATAAACTCACAATTCATCGGATCTTGACAAACACACCACAAAAGAGGATTACATCGAATAGATCTCCATGAAGATCATGAAGAACATGATATTGAAAATCAAAGACAGAGAAGAAGCCATCTAGCTACTAGCTATGGACTCGTAGGTCTGTGGTGGACTACTCACGCATCATCGGAGGGGCAATGGAGTTGATGTAGATGCCCTCCGCGATCGAAACCCCCTCCTCCAGATTACCAGAAAAGTCTCCAAGATTGGATCTCTCAGGAACAGAGGCTTCTGTCGGTGGAAAAGTATTTGCATGGCTCTTTTTGGTGTTGGGGGAATATTTGGGAATTTATAGGCCGAAGATTAGGGTTAGGGGACCAGTCAGGAGACGACAAGCCTGGTAGGTGCGACCAGGGGGCGCGCCTACTAGGCTTGTGACCTCTTGGCATAAGCCCTGGCATGCACTCCAAGCTTGGATGATTTGTTTCCATCTAGAAAAATTCCTTCCGTAGGTTTTATTCCATTTGGACTCCGTTTAATATTCCATATCCGCAAAACTCAAAAACAAGGAAAAAATAGAAACTGGCACTAGGCTCTAGATTAATAGGTTAGAACCAGAAATAATATAAAATAGCATATTAATGCATATTAAACATCCAAAACAGATAATATAACAACATGACATCATAAAAAGTTATAGATACATTGGAGACGTATCAACATCCCCAAGCTTAACTCTTGCTCGTCCTCGAGTTGGTAGGTGATACAAACAATTCTTTTGATGTGGAGTGCTACCTAACATATTTATCCATGTAATATTCTTTATTGTGGCATGAATATGCAGATCCGTAAGACTCAAAACAAAAGCTTAATATTGATATAAAACAATAAAGTTTCAAGCATACTAGCAAAGCAATTGTATCTCTTCAAAATATAATGGCAAATGAAAGTTATGCCTACAATATCATATGGTCTGGCTATGCTCCATATTACCCACACAAAGTATTTATATCATGCACAACCCGATGAAAAGTCAAGCAATTGTTTTCACACCTTTATTTTCTCAAACTTTTTCAACTCTCACACAATACATGAGCGTGAGCCATGGATATAGCACTATAGGTGGAAAATAATATGGTGGAGGTTGTCAAGGAAAGGGAGAAGATAGTCTCACATCAACTAGGCGTATCAACAGGCTATGGAGATGCCCATTAATAGATATCAATGTGTGCGAGTAGGGATTGCCATGCAACGGATGCACTAGAGCTATAAGTATATGAAAGCTCAAAAAGAAACTAAGTGGACGTGCATCATGATGAAAGAATTCCACTAGTTATATGAAAGTGACAAAATAGGAGACTCTCTATCATGAAGATCATGGTGCTACTTTGAAGTACAAGTGTTGAAAAAGGTAGTAGCAATGTCCCATCTCTATTTTCTCTCATTTTTTTATTGGTGGGCATCTAAGGCCTCTTTTATTCCGCTTTTTTATTTGGGCTTCATTGGCCTCTTATTTTTCATAAAGTTTGGAATCTCATCCCCACTTGTGAGGGAATCATAGCTTCCATCATCCTTTCCTCACATGGGTCATGCTCTAATAATGATAATCATCACACTTTTATTTACTTATAACTCAAAAGAAAATTACAACTTGATACCTATGACAAAGTATGACTCTATATGCAATATGGAAGTGATGGTGCAAGTCATAAAAGGAAAGAGTGGAAGTTACATGACAATATATCTTGGAATGGCTATGGAAATGCCATAATAGGTAGGTATGGTGGCTGTTTTGAGGAAATATATATGGTGTCTGTTTTGAGGAAGGTATATGGTGGCTGTTTTGAGGAAGGTATATGGTGGCTGTTTTGAGGAAGGTGTTTGTTGTACCGACGAAAGTTGCGCGGCACTAGAGAGGCTAGCAAAGGTGGAAGGGTGAGAGTGCGTATAATCCATGGACTCAACATTAGTCATAGAGAACTCACATACTTATTGCAAAAGTCTATTAGTCATTGAAGAAAAGTATTAAACGCATGTTCCTAGGGGAGAGGTTGGTAGGAGTTAATCATCGCGTGCTCCCGACCCTCACACAAAGGTTGACAATCTATAAACAAGTCATGCTCCGACTTCCTTACAAGTATTTTTACCAAATCACAATTACTTCCTAACATGTCTCTTAACATTACCATCTTTATATCTCAAAACTTTATGCGAGGAATCAAACTTCTCATAAACACTCAATGCACCTAATATGGAAGTTTTTATTATGTCCCTTTCTGATGCCTATCATATTAGGACTAAATTCATAACCTGGACTAATTACCATGCTGTTTAGAGAATCTCAAAATAATATAAGTGAGGTACGAGAGTCCAATTATTTCTATATAATGCAAACATTGCCGTGCTCTAAAAATATAAGTGAAGCACATAGAGCAAAATTGCCTATCTCGAAAGATATAAGTGAAGCATATAGAGTATTCTAATAAATTCACGATTCAACGTGTCTCTCTCAAAAGATGTGTGCAACAAGGATTATTGTGGCAAACTAACAAGCAAAGACTCTTATCATACAAGACGCTCCAAGAAAAACACATATCATGTGGTGAATACAAATATAGCCTCAAGTAAATTTACCGATGGATTGAAGATGAAAGAGGGGATGCCTTCTGGGGCATCCCCAAGCTTAGGCTCTTTGGCATCCTTCAATATGACTTGGGGTGCCTTGGGCATCCCCAATCTTAGGCTCTTGCCACTCCTTATTCCATAGTCCATCAAATCTTTACCCAAAACTTGAAAACTTCACAACACAAAACTTAACAGAAAACTTACAAGATCCGTTATTATGAGAAAATAAATCACCACTTTAGGTACTATTTAGAACTTATTCTTTATTTATATTTGTGTTATACCTACTATACTCTAACTTCTCCATGGTTCATACCCCATGATACAACCCATAGATTCATCAAAATAGGCAAACAACTCAAAGAAAACAGAATCTGTCAAAAACAGAACAGTCTGTAGCAATCTGTAGACCTCATATACTTCTGTAACTCCAAAAATTCTGAAACATTAGGAAAACTAGGTAAAGTTGGGGTGAATACTTATCATCTTAATAGCTTCATCTATTTTACTAGAAGATTCACCCTTGTTTTTAGGAAGATAAATTTTTTTGGCAGCCTTAGGAGGCGAAAGAATTGGAGTAGTTTGAACCGAAGCAAAAGCGGATCCCAAGTTGGGAATAATGTCCTCTAGCTTGCCAATTCTAGAGGAATCTTGTTCCAATTTTTCATTAACTATGGGTTAATTTTCCTTTAGATTTTCCAATGTGTTTTTTTACTTTAGATCCATATTGAGTAATGTGATTATGAATCTTTTTATCCAAGTTTTCAATAAGCTCAACCGTAGCAACCTTTTTTTTAATAATATCAAGCCTTTGCACAACATGTTCCAAAGTCCAGTTTGTTACATTAACGATGATTGGGGGTGAACCTACCAAATTTATCATTGCGCTATAAGAGTCAAAGGTATGACTTCCCAAGAAATTCCCTCCCATGATGGTATCTAGAACATATCAATTCAAAGGAGTAATACCCACGTAAAAATTGCGAAGGAGAACGAAAGTAGATTGCTTACAAATAGATCTATTTTGAGCACTACAAATTCTATACGAAGCATCTTTTAAGTTTTCTCCCTCCCTTTGCTTAAATCAAGAACCCCATACTCAGGAGTATTAGCTATAGTGGTAAGGCTAGCCATGAGTTCAAGCAATCCAACACCGAGCAAACGAAAGGCAAACCAAAGAACGAATGGAAGAAGGGCGAATAAAAATGCAAATCTTTTTGGTATTTTCTAAAAATCGTTTTAGAAGTGGGGGAAGAGGAAAACGAGAGGCAAATGGCAAATAATGTCAATGCAAGAGATGAGTTTGTGTTGAGTACTTGGTTTTTGTCTTGACTTGCTATGTATCTTCCTCGGGAATGGCGCCAAAAATCCTACTTGCTACCTTTTGAGCTTGCATTGGTTTTCCCTTGAAGAGGAAAGGGTGATGCAGTGAAGTAGATAAGTATTTCCCTCAGTTGATGAGAACCAAGGTATCAATCTAGTAGGAGGAACAAGCAAGTTATCAATGGATGCGCCTACACAAACAATCAAACTCTTGCACCCAACGCTATAAAGGGGTTGTCAATCCCTTCATGGTTATTTGAAAGGATTAGATCTGATAGAGATAGATGTAAATGATAAGGGAAAGTAAAAGGTAAATAAATTGCAGCAAATGGGATTTTCGGTTTATATATCTGAAAATATATTATAGAAAATAGACCCGGGGGGCATAGGTTTCACTAGAGGCTTCTCTCTTGAAGGCAAATATAATAGTGGGTAAACAAATTAGTGTCAAGCAATAGATAGAAAAGCGAATAATCATGTAGATATCCAAGGCAATGATCATGGATATAGACATCACGTCCGTGTCAAGTAGACCGAAACAATTCTGCATCTAGTACTATTACTCCACACATCGACCGACTCCTTCCTGCATCTAGAGTATTAAGTTCATGAAGAACAGAGTAACACATTAAGAAGGATGACATGATGTAGAGGGATAAACTCAAGAAATATGATGAAAACCCCATCTTTTTACCCTTGATGGCAACAATACAATACGTATCTCGCGACCCCTACTATGTCACTGGGTGAGGACACCGCAAGATTGAACCCAAAACCAAGCACTTCTCCAATTGCAAGAATTACCAATCTAGTTGGACAAACCAAACCAATAACCCGAATATACTTGCAAGGATATGAAATCATGCATATAAGAATTCATAGAAGATTCAAATAAGATTCATGGATAGTCTGAACATAAACTCACAATTCATCGGATATTGACAAACACACCACAAAAGAGGATTACGTCGAATAGATCTTCATGAAGAACATGGTATTGAAGATCAAAGAGAGAGACGAATCCATCTAGATACTAGCTATGGACCCGTAGGTCTGTGGTGGACTACTCACGCATCATCGGAGGGGCAATGGAGTTGATGTAGATGCCCTCCACTACTTTTCCCAACGGGGAAATTTTTGGGTGTAAGAAACCCCCTCCGACAGATTACCGGAAAAGGCTTCAAGATTGGATCTCTCGGGAACGGAGGCTTTCGTAGGCGGAACTATATTTTCGTGGCTCTTTTTGGTGTTGGGGGGATATTTGGGAATTTATAGGCCGAATATTAGGGTTAGGGGACCTGCCAGGAGACGACAAGCCTGGTAGGCGTGGCCAGGAGGGCACACGCCTACCAGGCTTGTGACCTCCTGGCACAAGCCCTGGCGTGCACTCCAAGCCTTGATGATTTGTTTCCATCTAGGAAAATTCCTTCCAAAGGTATTATTCCGTTTAGACTCCGTTTAATATTCCATATCTTCAAACCCCAAAACAAGGAAAAACAGAAAGTGGCACTAGGCTCGAGATTAATAGGTTAGTCCTAGAAATAATATAAAATAGCATATTAATGCACATAAAACATCAAAAACAGATAATATAATAGCATGACATCATTAATAATTATAGATACGTTGGAGATGTATCATGGAGTACTCATGCATCATCGGAGAGGCACCTATGATGACGATGGACCCCTCTATGATGGTGTTAGATTGGATCTCGAGGTTCTAGAACTTGCGGTGGCTGGAATTATGTTTTGTCGACTCCTATAGGGTTTTCCTAATATTAGAGAATTTATATGCTTGATAGTCGGTTGGGGGGGGGGTCCCGAGGTGGGCACCCTCCACCAGGCTGCGCCAGGGGCCTCTAGCGCGCCCTGGTGGAGGGCAGCCACCCTAGGCGCCCTCTCCTGGTGCTCTTTGGCCCATCCTGGCTCTTTTGGTCCATAACAATTCTCCAAAAAATTCCGTAGCATTTGGGCTCCGTTTGGTACTGATTTTGCGCGAAGTAAAAAACAAGCAAAAATAACAACTCGCACTTTGGCACTATGTCAATAGGTTAGTCCCAAAAAATGATATAAACTTGCTATAAAGTGATTGTAAAACATCCAAGATTGATAATATAACAACATGGAATAAGCAAAAAATTATAGATACATTGGAGACATATCAAGACGCAAGTATCACGTCGGGTCATGGTTGGCGACCTCCGGAGCATGGCGGGATTAAAATAAATACTGATGATGTGATCAACTCTGACTCCGGTTTTATAGGTACTTGGGATGTGGCCCATTCACCCGCATCACTGTGAAGATCATGGTGTAAATGCCACATTGCTTTCATTGACCTGCTCATTTCCGAGTCTTGGGCACTAAGAGATGAAGTTTTATTTGCAATACTCGGAGGATACTCGCATGTGATTATGAAGACTGACGAGCTGGAGATTGTGAATATTTGGAACACTTGTCAGAACTCATGATCAGTTGTGGCTCCTATACTTTTAGAGAATGGTGAGCATTCTTTGTCATTTAATTCTTTAGTAATTCTACATGTAAACATGGAAAAGAATCTACTGACCCATATTGTGAAGCGTGCCTGCTCACGGATAGTTATCGAGAGTTGGCTTCACTCTGAACCTTTGTTCCTTATCACAAGCCTTTTGGCTAACAATCCCAGGAGCTATTTTATTTGAATAAAGCTCTCTAAATTCCCCACGAAATGCATAATCATGAGTTAGTGTCGTGCTTCGTTGGCTGGCGCTATCACCGTGGACGTGTCATAGGCTCAACTGCCATAAGGTCAGAGGAGCTTGGACCTTCGGATCCAGCGAGGTTCGTCAGCAACAAGACTAAAGGCAGTGCATGCCGGCGGCCATGCCCTTCATTCTAGTGTAATCTACGTGAGTAAATTTCCATGACATACCGCCAGATCCACTAGCCCCTTTACTATTAGGTATAGAGGTATAGATATGTGGATTGAAATATTGACTTCCGTTCAACAAATCTGTTGTCTTTTGACTCGTCATTATATGGCCAAGTTTAGTCATTTTCTTTGTTAATTCATTACCGTGTTGACCTAAGTGCATACTACTACTCTTGCTTATAGTGCGAGCTTTTTTGTTGTGACTCTATTTTCAGGGGCAACTGGTTCTTTTATCATACTCGGATCCTTTTGAAAACGAGGAGATATCCATATGTGAAACTCATTTGTAAATGGTAGTTTCTCCATGTGAGCTATCAGAAAGGGGTTGAATGTTCAGTACAAGTAAAGTAAACTATTAGTACCTAAGCTTCAGAGTAGTATCATTTGCTACTACAGTACAACAAAGCACGTTAAAACACGGAACAAAAAATTCAAGAGCACACATATAGGGAATCCCAGTGAATCTACCAATTCCATTTATTCTCATGTAAATCACAAACTCTCTTGCAATGAATTAAGGAAGCACTCCTCACTTGACAATAAGATATATAGGTACCACCTCCATGGGATTTTTAAAAGAGCGCAAATCAGGGCGGCTATGGAAAACAGAGCATAATGTACAACTAAAAATACGAACAAATCATACTAAAGTTTATAACTTGTTACATAAGATGCAGCATACAGGGCAGAATGAGTTGGCTTATTGGCCGATTCGATGTGTCGGATCTTGGTAGAAATTTTCACCTAGCAAGATCCAGGATCTCGATGAACTCTGGCGGTGGCGGTGGCAGAGGCGAAGACTAATAGTTGTAGCTGATGGAAGATTGTGAGGGGATCGAGTGCAAGCCTCTCAGAACCATCTAACACCAGGTAGATGTTGGAAATATGCCCTAGAGGCAATAATAAATTATTTATTATCATATTTCCTTGTTCATGATAATCGTTTATTATCCATGCTATAATTGTATTGATCGGAGACTTAGATGCATGTGTGGATACATAGTCAAAACCATGTCCCAAGTATGCCTCTAATAGACTAGCTCATTGATCAAAAGATGGTTATGGTTTCCTAGCCATGGACATGAGATGTCATTTGATAACGGGGTCACATCATGAGGAGAATGATGTGATGGACAAGACCCAAACTGCAAACGTAGCATATGATCGTGTCAGTTTATTGCTACTGTTTTCCGCATGTCAAGTATGTGTTCCTATGACCATGAGATCATGCAACTCACAGATATCGGAGCAGTGCCTTGTGTGTATCAAACGTCGCAACGTAACTGGGTGACTATAAAGGTGCTCTACAGGTATCTCCGATGGTGTCTGTTGAGTTGGCATGGATCGAGACTGGGATTTGTTACTCCGTGTGACGGAGAGGTATCTCGGGGCCCACTCGGTAATGCAACATCACAATAAGCCTTGCAAGCAATGTGACTAATTTTTAGTTGCGGGATCTTGTATTACGGAACGAGTAAAGAGACTTGCCGGTAACGAGGTTGAACTAGGTATGGAGATACCGACAATCGAATCTCGGGCAAGTAACATACCGAAGAACAAAGGGAACATTATACGGGATTAACTGAATCCTTGACATAGAGGTTCGACCGATAAAGATCTTCGTAGAATATGTAGGAACTAATGTGGATGTCCAGGTCCCGCCATTGGTTATTAACCGTAGAGGTGTCTCGGTCATGTCTACATAGTTCTCGAACCCGCAGGGTCTGCACACTTAAGGTTCGGTGACGTTTCGGTAGTGTAGAGTTATGTATGGTGGTGACCGAAGTTTGTTCGGAGTCCCGGATGAGATACCGTATGTCACGAGGAGCTCCGGAATGGTCCAGAGGTAAAGATTCATATATAGGAAGTCCCAGTTTGGTTTCCAGAAAAGTTTCGGGCTCATCGGTAGTGTACCGGGAGTGCCGGTACTGTACCGGGAGGCCTCTGGGAGGGGTATTTCGACCCCAAGAGGTCCATGGGCTGTGGGAGAATAATAAAAAGCCCTTTGTGGGCTGGGAAAACAGCCACAAAGGACCATGGCGCAGGAGAGAAAGTCCTAAAGCAAAAAGTGGAAAATCAGCCAATAGGAGGCAATCCTACTCCAACTAGGATTGGAGGTGAAGTAGGATTGCTTCCCACCTCCTATTTCGGCCGACCCAAAGGCCTTGGATGCCTCTCCTCTCCTCTCCTCCTATATATACTAGGGGATTGGGTGGTTTTTGGACAGAATTTCCGGCCACGTGCTACCCATTACACCGGTGCATAGTTTCTCCTCTAGATCGGTTTTCTGCAGCGCTTAGGCGAAGCCCTGCCGGAATTGCTCCACCACCATCACCGGAGCGCTGTCACGCTGCCGGTGAACTCTCTCTCCTCTCCACCTCCTCTCGCTGGATCGAGACGGTGGAGATCGTCATCAAGCTGCACGTGTGCTGAACGCGGAGGTGCCGTCCGTTCGGCGCTAGATCGGAAGGACCGTGATCAAGATCGCGAGACGGTTCGTGATGTGATCACGGAACGGATCGTGATGAGTTCGCGGGACAGAACGTGATCAAGATCGTGAGACGGATCATGATGAGTTTGCGGGACGGATCATGATGTGTTCGCGGGACGGTTCATGATTGGATCGCGGGATGCTCGGCGATTTGGATCGCGAAGAAGTTCGACTACACCAACCATGTTTCTTAACGCTTCCCGCTTAGCGATCTACAAGGGTACGTATATCCACTCTCCCTCTCGTAGATGCTCATCACCATGGATAGGTTTGCGTGTGCGTAGGAAATTTTTTGTTTCCCATGCGATGTTACCCAACAGTGGCATCATGAGCTAGGTTGATGGTTCGATGAGATCTCGAGTAGAACACAAAAGGTTTGTGAGCGTTGATGCTTAGATTGCTTCCTCCCTTGGTCATATTTTGGTTCAGCGGGATTCTGAGATGAAGCGTCCCGGACCAACATTAGTCGTACACTTACGAGAGACCGGTTCCCTCGACGCAACTTGTTGCTTAGATGGCTTGCGGGTGACAGTTTCTCTCACTTTAGTTGGATCGGATCCGACAAAGGCGGTCCTTGAGAAGGTTGAAAAGCAATCTATGTATCACCATTGTGGTTTATGCGTAGGTGAGAATCGTTCTTGCTAGATACCCGTAGCAGTCACGTAAAACATGCAACAACAATTAGAGGACGTCTAACTTGTTTTTGCAGGGTATGTTGTGATGTGATATGGCCAATTACATGATGAGATATATGTGATGTATGAGATGATCATGTGATGTATAGAATTTCATGACTTGCATGTCGTTCAGTACGGCAACCGGCAGGAGCCATAGGGTTGTCTTTAATTATTGTATGACCTGCGTGTCAATCATTAAGCGCTATGTAATGCTTTACTTTATCGCTAAGCGGTAGCAATAGAAGTAGAAGCAGGGCTGGCGCCACAACCCCAATGGCAACACATTGATGGAGATCAAGATGATGGAGATCATGGTGTTGTGCCGGTGATGATGGAGATCATGCCGGTGTTTTGAAGATGGAGATCTTAAACACAAGTTCATGGCCATATCATGTCACTTATGAATTGCATGAGATGTTAATCCTTTTATGCACCTTGTTTTGCTTAGTACGGCGGTAGCATTATAAGGTGATCCCTCACTTGAATTTCAAGATGAACTGTGTTCTCCCCGAGTGTGCACCGTTGCGAAAGTTCGTCGTGTTGAGACACCACGTGATGATTGGGTGTGATAGACTCTACGTTCACATACAACGGGTGCAAGCCACATATGCACGCGCAGAACACTCGGGTTAAACTTGACGAGCCTAGCATGTACAGACATGGCCTCGGAACACGAGAGACCGAAAGGTTGAACATGAGTCATATAGTAGATATGATCAACATAATGATGTTCACCATTGCAGCCACCTCAACTCACGTGATGATCGGACTTGAGTTGGTGAATTTGGATCATGTATCACTCGAATGATCGGAGGGATGTCAATTTGAGTGGGAGTTTTTAAGTAATATGATTAATTGAACTCATTATCATGAACATAGTCAAAGTGTCTTTGCAAATTATGTTGTAGATTACTAGCTCGCGTTGTAGCTCCCTTAAATTTTTATATGTTCCTAGAGAAATAGAGTTGAAAGATGTTGGTAGCAATATTGCGGACTGGGTCCGTGATCTGAGGATTGTCCTCATTGCTGCACGGAAGGCTTATGTCCTTAATGCACCGCTCGGTGCGCCACCCCCTCTAGCGTCGTCTATAGATGTTGTGAACATCTGACAGGCACGTTTCGATGACTACTTGATAGTTTAGTGCGTCATACATTACGGCTTAGAATTGAGGCTCCGAAACGTTTTGAACGTCACGGAACATATGAGATGTTCTAGGAGCAGAGATTGTGATCTCAGGCTCGTGCCTGTGTTGCGAGATATGAGATCTCCAACAAGATTCTTTGGCTGTAAGATGAAGGAGAATAGCTCAATCATTGAGCATGTACTCAGATTGTCTGGGTACTACAATCGCTTGAATCAAGTGGGAGTTGATCTTCCAGATAAGATAGTGATTGATATAGTTCTCCAAGTCACTGTCACTAAAGCTACTAGAACTGAGTGATGAACTATAATACACCAGGGATAGAAGTATTGATCCCTGAGCTGTTCGCGATGTTTGACATCGCGAAGGTAGAAATCAAGAAGGAGCGTCAAGTGTTGATGGTTAATCAAACCACTAGTTTCGAAAAGGGCAAGAGCAAGGAGGGAAACTTCATGGATAGCAAGTCTGTTGCTGCTCCAGTGAAGGAACCCAAAGTTGAACTCAAACCCGAGACTAAGTGCTTCTATTGTGAGGTGAGAGGTCGCTGAAGCGGAACAACCCTAGATACTTGGTAGATAAGAAGGCTCGCAACATCGACAGAAGTATATTTGATGTACGAGTTATTGATGTGTACCTTGCTAGTACTCCTAGTAGCACCTGGGTATTGGATACCGGTTCGGTTGCTAAATGTTAGTAACTCGAAATAAAAGCTACAGAATAAACGGAGAACTAGCTAAGGGTGAGGTGACGATGTGTGTTGGAAATGTTTCCAAGGTTGATGTGATCAACATCGTACGCTCTCTCTACCTTCAGGATTAGTGACGAACCTAAATAAATGTTATTTGGTGTTTTGCCTTGAGCATGAACATGATTAGATCATGTTTGTTGCAATACGGTTATTCATTTAAGTCAGAGAATAATAGTTATTCTGTTTACATGAATAATACCTTCAATGGTCATGCACCCAGTGAGAATGGTTTGTTGAAATCTTGATCGTAGTAATACACATGTTCATAACATTGATGTCAAAAGATACAAAGTTAAATAATGATAGTACCACATACTTGTGGCACTGCCGCAAAATGTCATATTGGTATAAAGGGCATGAAGAAACTCCATGCTGATGGATATTTGGACTCATTCGATTTCGAATCGGTTGAGACATGCGAACCATGCCTCTTGGGCAAGATGACTAAAGGACCCCGTTGGATGGAGCGGGCAAGTGATTCATTGGAAATGACACATGTTGATGTATGTAATCTAGTGAGTCTTGTAGCGTGCAGTGGATATCGTTATTTTCTTACCTTCACTGATGATTTGAGTAGATATAGTGTATATTTACTTAATGAAACACAAGTCTGAATCATTTGAAAGGTTCAAGCAAATTCAGAGTGAAGTTTAAGATCATCGTGACAAGAAGATAAAATGACTGCGATATAATCGTGGAGGTGAATATTTGAGTTACGAGTTTGGCATACAACTTAAGACAATGTGAAATTTGTTTCACAACTAACGCCACCTGGAACACCATAGTGTGATGGTGTGTCCGAACATCATAGTCATGCTCTATTGGATATGGTGCGTGCTATGATGTCTCTTGTCGTTTTACTACTATAATTTTGGGGTTATGCATTAGAGACAACTACATTCACTTTAAAAAGGGCACCATCTAAATCCGTTGAGATGAAACCGCGTGAATTATGGTTTGATAGAAACCTAAGCTGTCATTTCTTAATGTTTGGGGCTGTGACGCTTGTGTGGAAAATGTTTTCACCTAATGAGGTCAAACCCAAGGCGGACAAATGCATCTTCATAGAATACCCTAAGATCAGTTGGGTGAACCTTCTATCTCAGATCCAAGTGCAAAGTGTTTGTTGCTTAAACGGATCCTTTCTCAAGGAAATGTTTCTCGCGAAAGAATTGAGTGGGAGGAAGACAGAACTTGATGAGGTTGTTAAACCTTTGTTCAACCAGAGAGTAGCGCAGCGCAGAAAGATGTTTCTATGAAGCCTACATTAGTTGAAGAGGAAGTTAATGATGATGATCATGAAGCTTCAGGATCAAGTTACTATCGAACTTCGTAGGTCGACAAGGATGTGTACCGCTCCTAAGTGGTACGACAACTCTATCTTGGAGATCATGTTGTTGGACAACGATGAACCTACGAGCTATGGAGAAGCGATGATGGGCCCGGATTCCGACAAATGGTTGGAGGCCATGAAATCCGAGATAGGATCCATGTATGAAAACCAAGTGTAGACTTTGGTAGACTTGCTCGTTCGACGGCAGGTCGTTGAGTACAAATGGATCTTTAAAATGAAGACAGACACTGATGGTGAATTTCACTATTTGTAAAGCTCGACTTGTTGCAAAGATGTTTCTGACAAGTTCAAGGAGTTGACTACGATGAGACATTCTCACTCGTAGTGGTGCTAAAGTCTGTTGGAATTATGTTAGCAGTTGCTGTGTTTTCAATTATGAAATCTGGCAGATGGATGTCAAAACATCGTTTCCTTAACAGTTTACTTGAGGAAAGGTTGTATGTGATACAACTAGAAGGTTTTGTCAAGCCTAAGGATGCTAAAAGGTGTGCAAGCTTTGGTGATCCTTCCATGGACTGAAGCAAGCATCTCGGAGTTGGAATATACGCTTTGATGAGGTGATCAAAGTTTTGATGTTTATACAAAGTTTACGAGAAACTTGTATTTGCAATAAAGTGAGTGGGAGCACTATAGAATTTCTGATAAGTATATGTGGATGACATATTGTTGATCAGAAATAATGTAGAGTTTCTGGAAAGCATAAAATGGTCATTTGGAAAGTGATTTTCAAAGGAAGACCTGGATGAAGCTACCTAATTGTTGAGAATCAAAATCTATGGAGATAGATCAAGATGCTCGATGAGACTTTCAATGAGTGCATACCTTGACAAGATTTTGAAAGAGTTCAAAATGGATCAGTCAGAGAAAGAGTTCTCGCCTGATTTGTAAGGTGTGAAAGTTGAGTGAGACTCAAAGCTCGACAACGGCAGAAGAAAGAGAAAGGACGAACGTCGTCCCCTATGCCTTAGCTGTGTACCGCACCTATGTGTGCCTTGCCATGAGTCCGTCAGGGGGTACAAGAGTGAACCAGGAGTGGATCACTGGACAGCGGTCAAGATTATCCTCAGTAACTAAGAGACTGAGGAGATGTTTCTCGATTATGGAGGTGATAAAGAGTTCGTCGTAAGGAGTTACGTCGATACAAGCTTTAACACTAATCCGGATGACTCGTAGTAGCAATCTGGATACGTATAGTGGAGCAGCCATTTGGAATGGTACCGAGCGGAGTGTGGTAGCAGTGTTAAAGTTTGACATAGGTATTTGCAAAGTGCACACGGATCTGAATGTTACAGACCCGTTGACTATAAGACCTCTCTCACATGCAAAGCATGATCGAGCCCCAGAACTCGTTGGGTGTTAGATTCATAACAATGCGAATCACATGGTGATGTGAACTAGATTATTGACTCTAGTGCAAGTGGGAGACTGTTGGAAATATGCCCTAGAGGCAATAATAAATTAGTTATTATCATATTTCCTTGTTCATGATAATCGTTTATTATCCATGCTATAATTGTATTGATCGGAGACTTAGATGCATGTGTGGATACATAGACAAAACCATGTCCCAAGTATGCCTCTAATAGACTAGCTCGTTCATCAAAAGATGGTTAAGGTTTCCTAGCCATGGACATGAGATGTCATTTGATAACGGGGTCACATCATTAGGAGAATGATGTGATGGACAAGACCCAAACTGCAAATGTAGCATATGATCGTGTCAGTTTATTGCTACTGTTTTTCGCATGTCAAGTATGTGTTCCTATGACCATGAGATCATGCAACTCACAGATATTGGAGGAGTGCCTTGTGTGTATCAAACGTCACAACGTAACTGGGTGACCATAAAGGTGCTCTACAGGTATCTCCGATGGTGTCTGTTGAGTTGGCCTGGATCGAGACTGGGATTTGTTACTCCGTGTGACGGAGAGGTATCTCGGGGCCCACTCGGTAATGCAACATCACAATAAGCCTTGCAAGCAATGTGACTAATTGTTAGTTGCGGGATCTTGTATTATGAAACGAGTAAAGAGACTTGCCGGTAACGAGGTTGAACTAGGTATGGAGATACCGACGATCGAATCTCGGGCAAGTAACATACCGAAGAACAAAGGGAACGTTATACGGGATTAACTGAATCCTTGACATAGAGGTTCGACCGATAAAGATCTTCGTGGAATATGTAGGAACCAATGTGTATGTCCAGGTCCCGCCATTGGTTATTGACCGTAGAGGTGTCTCGGTCATGTCTACATAGTTCTCGAACCCGCAGGGTCTGCACACTTAAGGTTCGGTGACGTTCCGGTAGTGTAGAGTTATGTATGGTGGTGACCGAAGTTTGTTCGGAGTCCCGGATGAGATCCCGTACGTCACGAGGAGCTCCAGAATGGTCCGGAGGTAAAGATTCATATATAGGAAGTCCCAGTTTGGTTTTCGGAAAAGTTTCGGGCTCATCGGTAGTGTACCGGTAGTGTACCGGGAGGCCTCTGGGAGGGGTATTTCGACCCCAAGAGGTCCATGGGATGTGGGAGAATAATAAACAGCCCTTTGTGGGCTGGTAAAACAGCCACAAAGTCCCATGGCGCAGGAGAGAAAGTCCTAAAGCAAAAAGTGGAAAATCAGCCAATAGGAGGCAATCCTACTCCAACTAGGATTGGAGGTGAAGTAGGATTGCTTCCCACCTCCTATTTTGGACGACCCAAAGGCCTTGGCTGCCTCTCCTCTCCTCCTATATATACTAGTGGATTGGGTGTTTTTTGGACAGAATTTCCGGCCACGTGCTACCCATTACACCGGTGCATAGTTTCTCCTCTAGATCGGTTTTCTGCAGCACTTAGGCGAAGCCCTGCCGGAATTGCTCCACCACCATCACCGGAGCGCCGTCATGCTGCCGGTGAACTCTCTCTCCTCTCCACCTCCTCTCGCTGGATCGAGACGGTGGAGATCATCATCAAGCTGCACGTGTGCTGAACGCGGAGGTGCCGTCCGTTCGGCGCTAGATCGGAAGGACCGTGATCGAGATCGCGAGACGGTTCGTGATGTGATCACGGAACGGATCGTGATGACTTCGCGGGACAGATCGTGATCAAGATCGTGAGACGGATCGTGATGAGTTCGCGGGACGGATCATGATGTGTTCGCGGGACGGTTCGTGATTGGATCGCGGGACGCTCGGCGATTTGGATCGCGAAGAAGTTCGACTACACCAACCGTGTTTCTTAACGCTTCCCGCTTAGCGATCTACAAGGGTACGTAGATCCACTCTCCCTCTCGTAGATGCTCATCACCATGGATAGGTTTGCGTGTGCGTAGGAAATTTTTTGTTTCCCATGCGACGTTACCCAACAGTAGATACCCGGTAGAAACCGGGGCCGCTAGAAAAACCACTCTCACTTGTCGGACCATCTTGTAGGCATGCAACATCAGTTAGTTCTCGGTCGACCTGGTAGGGGCGAAGGGGGTTGCGACTTGCATGGCAGTGCTCGGTGGCGGAGCTCGACAAACCTTGGACATGGCCCTAGCAGCATCCCTCGTATGGGACAATCAGGCGGCCGGTACAAACATCTAATAAAACTTAACTATCACAACTAGAGATTAGTACTATAGTATATGGTTTAGCATGTCGATACATAGATCCTGATTCTTTTGGTATTTCATCATTGCAAATCCATACATTTTATATAAATAGTAATGTAGCAATGGAGGAAATGAAAGAAGATAGGTCAATTGAAATCATGACAATATAAAATTAAATTAGGACGCGCAAATGCGCGGGTCACCCAGCTAGTTCTTCAAATAGTAAGAATCAATTTCATCAACAAGTATACGAGGAAATAGAGGGGGTTGAGGAAATAGAACCAGGTAGCTCGATGAAGACAATGGTTTAATGACCCAGTTCCAACTGTTGTGATAGTCCTACGTCTGGTTTGGAGCGTCCTGGTATTTAAACCAGAGGACACACAGTCCCAGGAAACATAGTACTTATCGTATTCTCCTTGAGCTAAGGTCACAAAGTCCTCATCCAACACTCATGCTAAGTCTTCAGGGTAGACTTCGAATACCCTCACAAAATGGTCACCCGACGATCCACAATTGACTGTTGGATGCCCTAGACCAAGGTCACTTCATGGTTCCCAATTGACTGCAGGATGCACTAGACCATGACGCCTAACTGTTTGGAGGATACACAGTCCTCAAAGGTAACAAGCGTCGGTTCCACACAAGAACAATCTCTTCAGTGATGCTCAATCACTTTGGGTTTGGTGGTTTGGATTTGGATTTTTCCTCACTGATGATTTTCTCTCAAAGTCCTCGGAGGATGGGTTGCTCTCTAATGACAAGTGTCAGTTCTCTCTCGGAGCAGCCAACAAACTAGTGGTTGTCGGGGGTGGCTATTTATAGCCAGGGTGCAACCTGACATGATAAGACATAAATGCCCCCCATGATATGACCATTATGTGGATAAGATGATTGGGGACAGCTACCGCTAAGCACAACAACGGTCGGAATTTCGAACTATGAAAGTCCTCAGGCTTATCATGCTCCTCACTTGTAGGCAATTTGCACTGGCGAGATCCTAACTCCTCAATCAGATCAATTTCATCAGAGACCAGAAGAACTTCGTCTCTGTCACGAAAGAACTTGACTGAACTGCAAGAGATTTCCAAAGGCTTCACTCGAAGGATTGGATAGGTTGAGGATTTTGAGTTGAGCATCAGTTGGA
This sequence comes from Hordeum marinum, assembly GCA_022496015.1. Taxonomy (NCBI): domain Eukaryota; kingdom Viridiplantae; phylum Streptophyta; class Magnoliopsida; order Poales; family Poaceae; genus Hordeum; species Hordeum marinum. The sequence continues at coordinate 14,814,994 of CM039678.1, forward strand.
AATTTTCCTTAGTATTACCTTGGCCCCCTTTAACAGTACGGTGTTTCCTATGACTCAAAGAAAGGAAATGAAACTACAAAAAAAGTCTTCACACTTCATAGTCCTCATTCATATCTTCAAGGTCACACCAACTTCTTCATTTTCAAAGTCTTCAGGGAATACCAAAGTCTTCAGTAAAGTCTTCACCAAAGTCTTTAGTTGAAGACATACATTTTTAGGGGTCGGTAATCTCCGAATATATCAAACTCCTCATCGACTTATAGAGCATGTGTACACTCACAAACACATTAGTTCCTTAACCTATAAGTCTTCAATACACCAAAATCACTAAGGGGCACTAGATGCACTTACAATCTCCCCCTTTTGGGTGATTGGTGACAAATAGGTTAAGTTTTCAACAGGGATAATACTATGAAGTGTAAATACTGAGTTTGAGGAATTTGATTGCAAGATATAGAAGAACTCCCCCTGAAGATGTGCATATTTGAGGATTTTTCTTTGGAATGCAAATGTACATAGAAGGTTAAAAACATGGAGAACTCCCCCTATATCTTGTAATTCATACACGCATTTGAACATATGATATGAAGAGTTTGAAATGCATGATGAAAATGGTGTCTGACGAAATTCAGCATGCATGCATTAAGGTGCTTGAGGAAATAAGCATGCGGAAAGCAGTTCAAAAGAATCAGACCACCATCGGACTTGACTTTACAACTCAACCAACAAAAGCTTCAGAAGAGCAAGAGTTGTAACTTAAACAAAAAACAGCCCATATATAGAGACCCGCTTGAAGACTAACTCAAATTTTCTCCCCCTTTGTCATTGAATACCAAAAGGGATGAAAAAGTGAGGACTAACGCCCCTTGAAGAATTTCATCTTGTTGGCGCGGAAGGAGCGCCAGTGTTGTCGGGGTCGTTTGTCGATGCAGGGCCTGCCTCAGTGTCGTCAATATCCTCAGCTTCATCCGTCTCACGCAATGAAGAATATGAACTTGTAACCAGCTGAGGAACTTGAACTTTCTTGAATTTCTTCCGAGGAAGATGATACCAGTCAAAGTTTTGCTGAAATTCCATGTCTTTGAGTTTCTCAGGAGTCTTGAGATGTGCGAGAATGCCCATGCGCAATCAAAGATTTCATGCACATAATAGTGATTTTTCCTCACAGAGTTCTGCGTGACAGTCATGTTCTGAAAAATTGAAGCAAGCTGACGCTTCACCCACTTGTGATTGCTATCAACCTTCTGATGAAGACTTATGAGCAGTTCACGATCAGTCATCACACCAGGGGCAGACTCTTGAGGCTTTTGCGCTGAGGCTTTTGTAGCAAAGTCCTGGGTAGTAGCGTCATCATTGGTGGGGTAAGGTGTTGCTTTGTGAAACTGACCGTCCAATGGATGAGTACCTTCATCAATGACAGCTTTGCCTTTTCCTTCAACTGAGGCAATTGTGCTCTTGAGGACTTCAATCAGGGGCAGAAAGCCAAAGTAATTTTGGAAGTCCGCCGTGAAGGGAATTGAAGACCTTGATCTGATGAATTTCATGATCCAGGGAGCATAAGGCTTCAATTCAAATGGGGCTAATGCTGCATTGGCCAATGTCCTCATGAAGAAGTCGTGATAGTTGATGGGAATCCCATGAATGATGTTGAACAACATGTTCTTCATGATTCCCTCTACTACTTCTTATTCAGAGTTGTGACCCTTCTGAGGACAAAGGGTGTTGGTGAGGATGCGATAAACGGTCCTGGGTACATGGAGAAAATCCTTCAAAAGGAAGGTTATCCTTTGAGGTTTTCTAGGTGACAGTGGTTTCATCAATACTTGCATCATATGGTCGAGCAGAGCAGGTTCATCAAACAGGCAGCGGGCTTCTTCTAAGGGAATTGGAACTGGGACTGACTAAAGCAATTCAGAGGCTGGTGCAGCATAATGGGTTGATCCAGTCATCCAATCCAAAACCCATGAGTTGATGTGAGAAGCATCACCTGTGATGTGCATAGTGGCATAGAATTGAAGAATGAGCTCTTCATTCCAATCGCAGATATCCACACAAAACGGAAGAATTCCGACATCGTGAAGAACTGAGAGCACCGGCGTGAAGGATGGGTTTGTTTCCATATCCGCATGAGGAATTTGATGGTGCTCAAAGACTTTCTTTTTGTCAAACAGTACTGATGCATAATAATTCATTTGTGTTGGAGTCCAGAATCTGGTGCGACTAGCCCTCGCTGAGTCATATGGATTGGGTCCAATGAAGAAAATGTGCTCATTGAAGAAATTGGTCTTGATGAATTTCGGGGCGCTTTGAACCTTTGAGTGGCATTCTTGGGTTTGGCTGAAGGTTTGGCTTGAAGCGGCCTACAATCTCTTTAGGCATAGGAGGAACTTCTTCACACTGAGGAATTTGCGTAGCAGTTTCCTCAGTGATAGTTGGAGAAGCAATTTCATCAACTGATGCAGCTTGGATCTCTTCAGTAGCAATGGCAGCAAAGCCATCAGATCCTGGTTCAATTTCTTCAGTCTGGGCTGGAGACTGAGGAATTGGTGACACAGGAGTGGTTATTGGGGGAATTTGGGTGAGCAGCTTCCCAATATTCATCATTGATGACATGTGTTGTGTTGCTAATGTCCACGTCCTCATCAATTTCTTCAACACCGGCCTCTTCAACAGTCAACTGAGGCTGGGCAATGATACCAGTGGAGTTGAAGCATTTTCTTCCACTTCAATTTCTTCATCAATCTGCTCTGAGGTAGCAGCAGATTGATCCTTTTCCTCATCATTTGGGATGACATAGTCAACACCAAATGGCACGATTGCATAGGCTGGCATGGAGTTGATAGGCGTTGCATCAAACGGTTTTGTTGAAGAACTTGGCAGTGTCTTCAATCTCTTCACCGTTGAGGAATCTGAAGTTGATGCTTTTCGTTTCAGTGCCTTCTTCTCTGCAGCCTTGGTCTTCTTCACTTCTGATGCAGTGAAAGTACGTTATATCGACTAGAGGGGGGTGAATGGGTGATTTTTACAAATTCATCACTTGAGGAATTTCAACTTTGAGGAATTTGAAATGTGATGAATAACTCGCAGCGGAATAAGTACTCAAGTGCATGAGAAACAAAGCACAACATAGTCATCATGATGAAATGAAACATGCACAGATTACAAGTAGCGTGAGAGAGGATAAGCGGTGATGAACAAGGTAACTGAAGAATTTGAGGTGAGCAATTTGGGAAAGTCTTCAATCAAATTCTTCAAATAGCGAAGTTCAATTTCATCAACAGTCATACGAGGAAATGGAAGGGTTGAGGAAATAGAACCAGGTAGCTTGATGAAGACAATGATTTGATGACCTAGTTCCAACTTCCGTGACAGTTGTACGTCTGGTTTGGAGCGGCCTGGTATTTAAACCGGAGGACACACAGTCCCAGGACACATAGTCCTTACCGTAGTCTCCTTGTGCTAAGGTCAGACAGTCCTCGCCCAGCACTCGTGGTAAGTCTTCAGGGTAGACTTCCAAAACCCTCACAAACTGGTCACCCGGCGATCCACAATTTACTGCTGGATGCTCTAGACCAAGGTCACTTCGTGATCCCCAATTGACTGCAGGAGCACTAGACCATGACGCCTAACCGTCTGGAGGATGCACAGTCTCAAAGGTAACAAGTGTCGGTTCCACACAGGAATTTCTTCAGTGATGCTCAATCACTTTGGGTTTGGTAGTTTGGTTGTGGGTTTTTCCTCACTGATGATTTTCTCTCAAAAGTCCTTGGAGGATGGGTTGCTCTCAAATGACAAGTGTCAGTTCTCTCTCGGAGCAGCCAACCAACTAGTGGTTGTGGGGGTGGCTATTTATAGCCAGGGTGAAACCTGACATGATAAGACATGAATGCCCCCAATGATATGACCGTTATGTGGATAAGAATGATTGGGGACAGCTGGCACTAAGGACAACAACGGTCGGAATTTCGAACTATGAAAGTCCTCAGCTTATCATGTTCCTCACTTGTAGGCAATTCGCACTGGCGAAATCCTAACTCCTTAGTTAGATCAATTTCCTTAGAGACCAGAAGAACTTCGTCTCTGTCACTAAAGAACTTGTCTGAGCCATAAGAGATTTCCAAAGGCTTCACTCGAAGGATTGTATAGGTTGAGGATTTTGGAGTTGAGCATCAGTTGGAAATTTTCCTTAGTATTACCTTGGCCCCCTTTAACAGTATGGTGTTTCCTATGACTCAAAGAAAAAGAAATGAAACTACGAAAACAAAAGTCTTCACGCTTCATGTTCCTCGTTCATATCTTCAAGGTCACACCAACTTCTTCATTTTCAAAGTCTTCACAAAGTCTTCAGCAAAGTCTTCAGAAAGTTTTCAGCAAAGTCTTCACTTGAAGACATACATTTTTAGGGGTTGATAATCTCCGGATATATCAAACTCCTCATAGACTTATAGAGCCTGTGCACACTCACAAACACATTAGTACCTTAACCTATAAGTCTTCAATACACCAAAATCACTAAGGGGCACTAGATGCACTAACAATCTCCCCCTTTTTGGTGATTGATGAGAAATAGGTTAAGTTTTCAACGGGGATAAACATATGAAGTGAAAGTACAGACTTTGAGGAATTTGAAAGCAGGATATAGAAAAACTCCCCCTGAAGATGTGCATATTTGAGGAATTTGCTTTGAACTGCAAATGCACATGGCATGTTAAAACATGGAGAACTCCCCCTATATCTTGTAATTCATACACGCATTTGAATATATGATATGAAGAATTTGAAATGCGTGAGGAAAATGGTGTCTGACGAAATTCAGCATGTATGCATTAAGGTACTTGAGGAAATAAACATGCGAGGAAATAGTTCAAAAGTGTTAGACCACCATCGGACTTAAGTTTACAACTCAACCAACAAGAGTTTCAGAAGAGTGAGAGTTGTAACTTAAACAAAAATATAGCCCATATAGAGAGACCCGCTTGAAGACTAACTCAAATTTTCTCCCCCTTTGTCATCGAAGACCAAAAGGGACGAAAAAGTGAGGACTAACGCCCCTTTTAAGACTTTCATCGTGTTGGTGAGGAAGGAGCGCCAGTGTTGTCGGGGTCGTTTGTTGATGCAGGGTCTGTAGCAGTGTCGTCAATGTCTTCATTGTCATCGCGCTCGCGAGATGAAGAATATGAACTTGCTACCATCAGAGGAACTTGAACTTTCTTGAATTTCTTCTGAGGTCGCCGAGCCCAGTCGGGATGTTCCTCAATATCCAGCTCATTCAGTTCTTCAGAAGGCATGATGTGAGACGGTACGTTCCAAGTGCGGTTATGGGTTTCATGCGCATAGTAGTTATTCCTCTTCACTGTGTTCAACGTTACAGTCATGTTCTGCACAATGTAACCAAGTTGACGCTTCACCCACTTGTGATTGCGATCGACCTTCTGATGAAGACTTATTAGAAGCTTGCGATCAGTCATCACACGAGGGGCAGACGCTTGAGGTTGTTGAGCTGAGGCCTTTGCACTGGAGTCTTTAGTGGCAGTGGCATCATTGGTGGAGAAGGAAGCGGCTTTGCGAAACTGTCCATCCAAAGGACGAGTGCCTTCATCAATGACAGATTTGCCTTTTCCTTCAACTGAGGCAATTGAGCTCTTGATGACTTCTATTGGAGGCAAAAAGCCAAAGTGATTCTGAAAATCAGCCTTGAAGGGAATTGAGGACTTTGCCCTGATGAATTTCATGATCCATGGCGCATAGGGCTTCTGTTCAAATGGAGCTAAGGCAACACTGACCAATGTCCTCATGAAGAAATCATGTAATTCGATGGGAATCCCATGAATGATGTTAAAGAGCATATTCTTCATGACTCCTTCCACTTATTCTTCTTCAGAATCGTGTCCTTTTTGAGGACATAGTGTATTTGTGAGGATACGGTAGACAGTCCTGGGCACATATAGGAGATTCTTCACAAGGAAGGTGTTTTGTTGAGGCGTTCCAGGAGGCAATGGCTTCATCAACAGTTGCATCAGCTGATTTGGAAGTGCAGGCTCATTAAACTATTTGCGGGCTTCATCTAAGGGAATTGGAACTGGTACACACTGAAGCAATTCAGAAGCTTGAGGAGTGAAGTATGTTGATCCTGTCATCCAGTCCAATATCTAGGAGTTGATGTCTGAAGCATTGCCGCTGATATGCAATGTGGCATAGAACTGAAGAATAAGTTCTTCATTCCAGTCGCAGATGTCAACACAGAATGGAAGAATGCGTGCATCATGAAGAACTTGGAGCACCGGTGTGAATGATGGAATGGTTTCCATGTCAGCATGAGGAATTTGGTGGTTCTCGAAGACTTTCTTCTTCTCACAAAGAACTGATGCATAGTAGTTGAGTTGTGTTGTAGTCCAGAATCTGTTGCGTCCTGCACTTGCAGAGTCATAGGGATTTGGACCTGTGAAGAACATGCGCTCACTGAAGAAATTTCTTTTGAGGAATTTGGGGCGCGCTGAGCCTTTGAATGGCATCCTGGGCTTCGGTTGAAGATTTGGCTTGAAGCGGCCCTTGATCTCCTTTGGCATGGGAGGAACTTCAGACTGAGTGATTTGAAGGACAGGTTCCTCAGCTACGGCGGGAGCATCAAGAATATCAGCTATTGCAGCTGGAATTTCTTCACTGACATGAATATTCAGATTTGCAGATTCTTCAGGTATTTCTTCAGTCGGAGCAGGCGACTGAGGAATCTGCAGCAGAGGAGTAGTCATTGGTGAATTTGGGTGTGCAGATTCCCAATATTCATCATTGATGATCGGAGTGGTGTCACTAATGTCAACTTCCTCATCAATTTCTTCAACTCCAGCTTCCTCAGCTGTGTACTGAAGCTAGGGCGTTGATACCTTTGGGGTTGAAGCAGTGTCTTCAACAACTATTTCTTCATCAATCTACTCTGTTGAAGTAGCAGAATGATTTTCTTCTTCTTCTGGGATGACATATTCTACCCCAAATGGCACAATCTCGTAGGCAGGTGCTGAGGAAATTGGGGTTGCATCAATTGGTCCAGTTGAAGAACTTGGCATAGTCTTCAAGTTCTTCAAAGCTGGGGTTTCTGAAGCTGATGCCTTTCTCTTGAGAGTGTTTTCCTCAGCAGTGGCAGTTTCTTCAGGAACGACTGTTGCAGCCACCCTGGTGGGTTCAGTTTCTTCAGGCGCAGTAGAGTCTTCAGCTGGCCTATTAGTTTCTTCACGCACAACAATGGATGTTGTCCTAGCATGATCATCAGTGGTCTGAGTTTCCTCAGGAGCAGTGAAAGTTGCTTCTGGTGTAGAAGCATTTGCATCAGCAGTTTCAACTAGCTGAGCTGTTTCATCAGCCGCTTGAGGAATTTCATCTGACTGATGATGTTCTGGTTGCGATCGGGCTGCAACCCTGGTGCTGTGATCCTTTACTACTGTTTGAATAGCCCTGCCGAATCTGACCTTGGTGCCCTTGCATTCAGCATCATATCTCTTTTGATCCTCAGAGAGTGTGCGAATTTCTGACTGAACAGTGATGAGTTGATTTGGGGTCAAATTCATCACATTGTCTCTTAGGAACTTTTCTTTTTGAACCTTATTGCTGTTAGCTCTCAGAGCTTGCTCTCTCTTCCATTTTTCTTCAGAAATGAAGTTGGTGAGGACATGATCCACTCCATGAGGCAGATTTAGTGAAGAAAGTGGGGTGCTCGGGTCATCATGCCATATATCGATGAAGTTGAGGATCATCTTGGGATCCAGTATGAGAGGAACAGAGCTTCCCTTTGCTGTAGCAGCCCTTTGCTGAGTTTGCCTGATGATTTCTTCTAATTCTTCATCATCAGCTTCATCATCATTATCCTCAGAACCTGAGGGTATGGTCACCACAACCTTGCTTGAGTGGGGACTTGGTCTTTGACCTTGTCCAGCAGTTTTCTTCAGTTTCAACGCAAAAGGGCTGATTGAAGACTTTGCAGTGTTGGAGGGGCTTGCTGTGATCATCGGAATTCTGGAGAATCCCTTAGTCCTCTTACATGTTGCCAGATGCACTGGGGTTGAGGACTTTGCAGCTTCCCCAGAAGATTGAGCAGCAACTGTTCCAGCAGCAGAAGGTTTTGTAGGCTGAGGCCTTTGACCTTGAGGAATTTGCTGTGAAGGTTTTGAAGTTGAAGAACATGTCTTCACTGCAGATTTCTTTCTCTTGAGTTTCTTTGGAGCACTTGCAGAGGCTCCGGCAGAGATAGCAGTAGCAGCAGAATCCTCATTGAATTTCATCATTGCTTCCTTCGCTTTCTTCGCCAGCTTTGCTTACTGCTTCTCCCATTTGTGAGGAAAGTCCTCACCAGTCTTGAAGCTAGTGAGATCAGCAATTTGATTTGGTGCAAGGGGAGGCCTGCTGCAAGGAGGTTTTACTGCGAATTTCATCATGTATTTTGGGGTTACATAACGATATTCCTTCCATTCCCTTGCCCATCTCCTCTCATTCTTTTGCAGACGAATCTTTCTCTGCTTCGTAGTCTCTTTGCCATGAGTTTCTTCATCAGGTGTGCAGTATTCCTCATACACATCATCTGGAATCTCAAAGGCAGTGTGCACGTGTGGCTTCTTTCCACCTTTCTGAGGTTTCTTTCCGTCAGCCATTTTCTTCACTTGAGGAATATGAACTCTTGAGGACTTTGAAGAGGTACATAGTTTTTCTTCAAGACGTGCTGCAAATGAGTTAAGTTGATGAGAACCTAGTGATTCATCAATGGACATGTTGTACCTGTGAAATAGGTGCGAGGAATTCGAAGGGGTCATATGCGTTCTCAGAATTTTTGAACAAAATAGGTGTGAGGAATTTGACCGTGAGTGTCTTGAGGAATTTCACTAAGTGTTCTTTTGTCTCAGGTTCCAGAGTTGTGCAAATTTTCAGGATTCACACAATTGAGGAATCATGAAGAAAATTACTACTTAGGGAAAAACATCAAGAATGTGAAGATGTAAGGTGTGTTTAGAATAAGGTTCATGAAGAATAAACACCTTTTGAGGAATATGTAGAGCATTTGAGGATCAAACTGGGGTAGTAAAAATAATTTTATTTACCCTAGTGAAGAACACGACGAACAAGAGATGAGATTGGAGGTTTGTCCGTTCAGATCTCCCACGCCCTAGCTTGGGAGAAGGAGACAGCTATAGCGGCGGCGGGATGAAGATTTCTACGGCCGATGCGAGTACGGCGACGACGAGGTTGAGGCAGCGATGCTCTTGTAGGAGATATGCCCTAGAGGCAGTAATATCAGTTACTTTTGTATCTCCAAGTTTGTAATGAATGTTTATGATCCATGCTATAACTGCAATGATTCTCGAGTCTGCAAATAAAACGAGGCTTGGAGGGAAACTCATGTGCACGTGTGGTATAATAAATGGTAAATTGTATTCCTAGTATTGCCTCTAAGACTGGCTCAAGTATTGCATGATGATCCTGTTTTCCTGATCATGGGCATGGCCATGCCGGCAATTTTGAGGGCACGATGTTGGTAGAACACTTGTGTTGAATCGATCCGAATTGATGTTATGCTATGAGATACATTCGTCATAAGTTTATGGTTAATAACACAGAGAAGTTAATGTTTGCATAATTCCTTAGACCATGCGAGTATCGAGTTTCTTCATGCTTGCTTCATGAACTTTGGGGTTTGTTAAACGTCATCCGTAAATGGGTGGCTATTACGGCGGCTTACGGGTTCATGGAAAAGTATGTCAAGTAACTTGATAGCTCAAGATTGGGATTTGCTCCTTCGGTGATGGAGAGATATCTCTGGGCCCTCTCGGTGTTACGGTATCCATCATCGTCTGGCCAGACACTTTGTGATTTGATCACGGGGATGCCAAAACATGGGAACGAGAAAAGAGAACAATACCGGCAACGAGGTAACTGGCATTGTGGACAAGTGTTGATCCACGAGGATGCCGATGTTTCTCACCTCGGGTAATTGTAACATATCGCGAAGCAACAGGAATAGCTCACGGCAACTGGAGGTTCACTCGAATATTTATTCGTGTGGGTATAGGGATCGATATGGGTGTCCACGGCTCCGATGCTGATCATTGATCGGAAGGTGTTCCGGGTCATGTCTATACTTCACCGAACCTATAGGGTCACACGCTTAAGGGTCATCTATCTGCTGAATACGAGACAGGGAGTCTGAGAGAAAATCACCGAAAAAGTTTCGGAGACAACGGAAGAGTTCCGGAGAGAGAACATTGGAATAGTTCCGGTAAAACCGAAAAGTTGTTTCGGAGTATACCATTAAGTCAAAATGGTTTCGGCACACGTCTGGAAATTCTTGGAGGGTGCCAGAATGATTCTGGGGACTTCTGGGATTTTTCGGAGGAAAAAACCGGAAGTGTTCCGGAGCCGCCGGAACCGCTATGGTAGCTTTTCGCTGAAGAAAAACATTGTTCCGAAATTGTTTCGGAACGTGTCCAAAATTGTTTTAGTGGGTACTGGAATTATTCTAGGCACACAGAAATAATTTGGGATTTAACAGACGCAGAAAAATGTCTTCGTGAATAGTGAAAACACTATTTTGAATAGTAGAAACACTATATATATAAATAGTGGAAACACTATATATGTATAGTGGAAACACTATTGTAAATAGTGGAAACACTATATATGTATAGTGGAAACACTATTGTAAATAGTGGAAACACTATTGTGAATAGTGGAAATACTATTAGGGGATGATGCAGGCATGGTGATGCAGGCAACACTATTTGGAGGCTTTCCCTTTATGCCCTTGTGGTGTGCTCACCTCATGGGCATTTTGGGTATTTCAAGTGCCACCCTACCCCTTGGGTTTTCCTATAAATAGAGGTGGAGATGCACTCTCCACACTCATCCTTTGCTCTCATACACATGCTTTGCTTTGCAAGCTCTCTCTCTCCCTCCCACGAAAAGAGTTTTTCGTAGAGCCGAAAGGCTGTCTGGGTTCCGGCAGGAACTAGTTCTGGACGGCGAAGCCCTGCCGGATAGATGACACCGTATGTGTGCAACCCCGTAGAGAGTTCGTAGTTTCGATCTTTTGCCCGAGGGGCTGTTCGAGTGTCCTCCCGAAGAGCTGTCCGAGTCTCAGGTCGAGTTTCGAGAGTCCTCCCGAAGGGCCGTCCGAGTCTCCGTTCGAGTTTCGAGGGTCCTCCCGAAGGGCTGTTCGCGACATCGTCCGGGGGACTGTCCGACCGCCTCCCGAAGGGCTGTCCAACGAGGGAGTACATCCTCGCGGTTGGGAGGTTGTAAATCCTAGCTGCGGGGATCTGCACCAACGATCTCCACCGACTCTTCTTCCGCTGCGCTACGAGTCGGTACGGATCAGATCAAACCTTGTATGCATTCTCCATAGTGGTCCTAGGCTTGCTCGCTATACCGAATTTTTTTGTTTTCTGTCGCGTTCCCCTACAGCTCTTCCTCACCGGCAACGATGACTTTAGCGGCGGCGCTTGGTTGGAGCTCGGGAGAGAGATGAGATGCGGAGTAACTGAGCACAGTAGATGGGAAGGGGGCATCTATAGAGGAAGTGAAAACTGATCCTCCCGAGGATTTTGGACAGGATTGCCCCTGACCCTTGCTCTCCATGCGACAGGTGTCACCCACGATTTGGGTAGTGAAGATTGTGGAGGATCGTGGGTTATCTAGGCGCGGGAATCGGAACAGTTTGAGCGGGAACCGCCAAAAATTTTGGTACTGAAGATTTCAAAGTTTTCGTTCGCAAATTCTTCAGTTGTCAAGGACACAGTGACGACTTTGAACAAGTTTCAAAGTAGAACGCATATGAGGAATTTGTGAACAGACTGGGTTGAGTTTAGCATAGACGGGGAAAGGGTCCGATCACATTCACTTAGATGAAAATCAACTTGAAGAATTAGCAATAAGTGAATGCTGTTGAGGACATTAAAAAAACTCAAATATATATATATATATATATATATATATATATATATATATATATATATATATACTCAATGAAGAATATGAGTCTCCATATTTTGAAGAATTTGAAAAGTTGATGAATTTGAAAAGTTGAGGAATTTGCAAATTTGATGAATTTGATAATTTGAAGAATTTGCAACAGTGCTCAATTTTGAAGAACTTCAACTTTTGGTTGGTGGCGTAACCCACCATATAAGAATGATGATTTCAGACACCGCTTACAATTGTCGTAGAGTTCTGAGAATCAAATTCTTCGTTAATTTCTTCACACTTAGAGATTTATTCTTCATTGATTGAAGAAAAAACATTACTTCGTGTGTTGCACATCTAAGTCATCAATTTTGCATATGTGTTAGGATGTGTGTTCTTCATCAAAGAACACGAAGATTCTAAGATAATTAGCTCACACCGCAACTTGCAAAATCTCTTTTCATCCAAGGGCTTTGTGAAGATATCGGCCAGTTGTTCTTCAGTAGGAATGTGATTGATGGAGATGTCGCCCTTGAGTACATGATCTCGAAGAAAGTGATGACGAATATGGATGTTCTAGGTCTTGGAGTGCTGAACAGGGTTGTACGCAATCTTGATGGCACTCTCGTTGTCACAGTAAAGAGGCACATTCTTCAGCTTGATGTCGTAGTCCTTGAGGGTTTGCTTCATCCATAGTAACTGAGCACAACACGAGCCAGCAGCAATGTACTCAGCTTCTGCAGTAAAGAGTGAAACACAGTTCTGCTTCTTCGAGGACCAATAGACTAAGGATCGTCCGAGGAAATGACATGTGCCTGAGGTTGATTTGCGATCCACGCGATCTCTAGCATAATCAGCATCAGAGTATCCGACGAGGTGAAGATTTGAGCCCTTGGGATACCACAATCCAAGTGTTGGTGTGTGAGCTAAGTATCGAAGAATGTGTTTCACAGCCTTATGGTGTAATTCCTTTGGTGTTGCTTGGAATCGAGCACACATGAAGACACTTAGCATTATATCAGGCCTAGATGCACATAGGTATAATAAGGAGCCAATCATGGAGCGGTATACCTTCTGATCAAAATCTTTACCATTTTCATCAGTGCAGAGATGGCCTTTTGAAGGCATTGGAGTTTTGACGCCTTTGCAATCTTGCATGTCGAATTTCCTCAGAACATCTTTGAGGTATTTCTCTTGTGACATGAAGATGCCATAGTCTTGCTGACGAATTTGAAGACCTAAGAAGAATTTCAACTCTCCCATCATAGACATTTGATATTCTTCACTCATCATATAGGCAAATTCATCACTGTAACGTTTGTCAGTACATCCAAACATAATATCATCAACATATATTTGGCATATGAACAGTTCATTTTCATAGGATTTCGTGAAAAGAGTAGGGTCGAGTGAACCGGGTTTGAAGCCTTTCTTCATGAGGAATTCCTTCAGAGTGTCGTACCACGCCCGAGGGGCCTACTTGAGGCCATAGAGGGCCTTGTTTAGTCTGAAGACTTTGTCAGGATGCTTAGGATCTTCAAAACCTGGGGGTTGAGCAACATATACTTCTTACTCAAGCTTACCATTGAGGAATGCACTTTTCACATCCATTTGATATAAGATGATATTATGGTGGTTAGCGTAAGCCAGTAATATGCGAATATCTTCAAGTCTAGCAACAGGTGAAAAAGTTTCATCAAACTCAATTCCCTCAACCTGTGTATAGCCTTGAGCTACAAGTCGAGCCTTATTCCTCACCACAAGACCGTTTTCATCTTACTTGTTGCGGTAGATCCACTTGGTACCTATGATGTTATGCTTGCGAGGATCTGGCCGCTTGACAAGTTCCCACACGTTGTTGAGCTTGAACTGATGCAATTCCTCTTGCATAGCTTGAATCCATTCGGGCTCCTTGAATGCTTCATCAACTTTGGTGGGCTCTAAGATAGAGACAAAGGAAAAGTGCCCACAAAAGTTAGTTAGATGTGAAGCTTTTGAGCATGTGAGAGGACCTGGTGCATTGATGTCATCGATGATTTTGTCAATCTGCACTTCATTTGCTACTCTTGGATGAGCAGGTTGACGAGGCTGAGGAGTTTCATCAACACCATTTTCTTCAGGTATATCAGCATGAGAGTCTTCATTTGTTGGAATGATTTCCTCAATGGGTATGACATCTTCAGTTGCCTTCAGCTTGATGGATTCCTCAGGAGATTGTTCATTTAACACAGAAGGCAGGTGCTCTCTTTGCGAGCCATTAGTTTCATCGAACCGCACATCTACAGTTTCAACCACCTTGTGATGCTAGGTGTTGAAGACTTTGTAGGTGCGCGAGTCCTTTCCATAACCAAGCATAAAACCTTCATGTGCTTTCGGTGCAAACTTAGAACTATGGTGAGGATCTCTGATCCAGCATTTTGCACCGAAGACTTTGAGATAACTTACATTGGGTTTCTTGCCTGTCATGAGCTCATATGAAGTCTTCTTGAGGAATTTGTGAAGATATGCCCTATTGATGATGTGGCATGCAGTATCAATTGCTTCAGGCCAGAAGCGATGAGGGGTTTTGTATTCGTTAAGCATGGTTCGAGCCATCTCAAAAAGAGTCATGTTCTTGCGCTCCATGATGCCATTCTGCTGAGGAGTGTAAGGAGCAGATAACTCATGAGTAATACCAAGTTCATCAAGATATTCATCAAGGTTAGTGTTCTTGAATTCAGTCCCATTATCACTCCTGATATGCTTGATCTTGACGCCAAAATTGGTGGAGACCCTTGAAGCAAATCGTCTGAAGACATCCTGCACTTCATTTTTGTACAGAATGATATGCACCCATGTATAACGAGAGTAATCATCAACAATGAAAAATCCATACAAACTTGAAGAATTTGTTAGTATAGAGTAGTGAGTGGGACCAAAGAGATCCATATGAAGCAATTCAAAAGGTCGCGTAGTGGTCATGATTGTCTTCGAGGGTTGCTTGGATCTGGTCATCTTCCCAGATTCACATGCACCACAAAGGTGGTCCTTGAGGAATTTGACACCCTCGATGCCAATGACGTGCTTTTTCTTCACGAGTGTGTGCAGATTCCTCATACCAGCATGTCCAAGTCGTCGATGCCACAGCCAGCCTTCTGAAGACTTTGCAAGTAAGCAAGTGGCAGGTTGAGGACCTGTAGAGAAATCAATAATATACAAGTCTCCTCCCCTAAAGCCTTCGAAGACTTTGGAATTGTCAGATTCTATGATGACAACACAACGATATTTTCCAAATACGACAACCATATCAAGATCACAAAGCATTGAGACAGACATAAGGTTGAACCCGAGGGATTCAACAAGCATCACCTTGTCCATGGTTCGGTCCTTTGAGATAGCAACCTTACCAAGTCCCAATACCTTGTTTTTTTCCTTTGTCTGCGTAGGTGATATGCCTCAGAGGAGATGGAGTGAGTGGCAAATTCATCAGTAGATTCTTGTCACCCGTCATGTGGTTTGTGCATCCACTATCGAGAGCCCACTCAGTAGCTTTTAGAGTATCATCCTTTGAGCCTTTTGCCATAAAGCAATAGGTGGGAGCATAATCATCATTGCTGACGTCAGAGTCGTTGGAGTGGTCATATTCTTCATTGTTGAAGATGGACTTGCTGACGAACGCAGTAGCGAGAGCAAGGCTAGCGACACCAGATTCTGATTCCTCCTCAGATTCTTCCTCTTCTTCATATTCTTCAGATTCTTCCTCAGAATCCATTTCCTTGCAAATGAATGCTCGAGCCTTTCTGGAACCATTCTTCTTGTGCTTTGAGGACTTTGCAGATGAGGACTTTGAAGATTTCTTCTTTTTCTTTGAGTCATCAGAACTATCATCTTTGTATTTCTTCGTCTTCTTTGAGTCTTTTTCCCAGAGAGGACAATCAGAGATAAAGTGGCCAGGCTTCTTGCAACGATGACATGTTCTCCTTTTGTAATCTTCTGAGGAATCTGATTTCCTCAAGCCACTTTTTGATGACTTCCCAAATCCACCTCGTCTTGAGAACTTCTGGAATTTCCTCACAAGCATAGCTAGTTCCTCACTTAGTTCTTCAGGATCACCAAGGCTGCTGTCAGAATCTTCTTCTTCAGATGAGGAAATTGCTTTTGCCTTCAGAGCACGAGATCTTCCATAGCTTGGCCCGTAGAGGTCTCTTTTCTTAGCTTGTTGGAATTCATGAGTATGGAATCTCTCAAGAATATCAGCAGGATCAAGAGCTTTGTAGTCTCCACGTTCTTGAATCATCAAAACTAGAGTACCAAATGAGGAATCGAGAGATCGTAGCAGTTTCTTCACCACTTCATGGTCAGTGATATCAGTGGCACCCAATGCTTGAAGTTCATTGGATATATCAGTGAGGCAATCAAATGTTTGCTGAACATTTTCATTGTCAAGCCTCTTGAAGCGGTTGAAGAGATTGCGAAGAACATCAACACGAGAGTCACGTTGAGTGGAAACACCTTCATTGACTTTGGAGAGCCTATCCCAAATAAGCTTAGCAGACTCCAAAGCACTCACTCTGCCATACTGACCTTTGCTCAGATGACCACCGATGATATTCTTCGCTTGAGAATCGAGTTGCTTGAATCTCTTCACATCAGCAGCTGTAACAGTGGGAGCGACAGAGGGCACACCATTTTCCACAATGTACCAGAGATCGTTGTCAATAGCTTCAAAGTGCATATGCATCTTGTTCTTCCAGTAGGGGTAGTCTGTCCCATCAAAAGTAGGACATCCCGCAGAAACCTTGATCATACCTGCAGTCGACATAACTAGAACTCCAGGTGGTTAAACCAAAATCACACAGAGCGAGGGAGTACCTGCTCTGATACCAATTGAAAGTGCGTTATATCGGCTAGAGGGGGGTGAATAGGCGATTTTTACAAATTCATCACTTGAGGAATTTCAACTTTGAGGAATTTGAAATGTGATGAATAACTAGCAGCGTAATAAGTACTCAGGTGCATGAGGAGCATAGTATCAGCTTAGTCATCATGATGAAATGAAACATGCACGAACAGTGAGTAGCGTGATAAGGATAAGCAGTGATGAACAAGGCAATTTGAAGAATTTGAGGTGAGGAATTTGCGAAAGTCTTCAGTCAAATTCTTCAAACAGTAACAATCAATTTCATCAACAGGTTTATGAGGAATAAGGAGGTTGAGGAAATAGAACTAGGTAGCTTGATGAAGACAATGGTTTGATGACCCAGTTCCAACTACTGTGACAGTCGTACGTCTAGTTTGGAGTGGCCTGGTATTTAAACCAGAGGACACACAGTCCCAGGACACACAGTCCTTACCATATTCTCCTTGAGCTAAGGTCACACAGTCCTCGCCCAACACTCGTGGTAAGTCTTCAGGGTAGACTTCCAAAACCCTCACAAGCTGGTCACCCGGCGATCCACAATTTACTGTTGGATGCTCTAGACCAAGGTCACTTCGTGGTCCCTAATTGACTGCAGGAGCACTAGACCATGATGCCTAACCGTCTGGAGGATACACAGTCCTCAAAGGTAACAAGCGTCGGTTCCACACAGGAACTTCTTCAGTGATGCTCAATCACTAAGGATTTTATAGTTTGGTTGTGGGTTTTTCCTCACTGATGATTTTCTTTCCAAGTCCTCAGAGGATGGGTTGCTCTCAAATGACAAGTGTCAGTTCTCTCTCAGAGCAGCCAACCAGCTAGTGGTTGTGGGGGTCGGCTATTTATAGCCAGGGTGCAACCTGACATGATAAGACATAAATGCCTCCAATGATATGACCGTTATGTGGATAAGAATGATTGGGGACAGTTGGCGCTAAGCACAGCAACGGTCGGAATTTTGAACTATGAAAGTCCTTAGCTTATCATGATCCTCACTTGTAGGCAATTTGCACTGGCGAAATCCTAACTCCTCAGTCAGATCAATTTCCTCAGAGACCAGAAGACCTTCGTCTCTGTCACTGTAAAACTTGCCTGAACCGTAAGAGATTTCCAAAGGCTTCACTTGAAGAATTGTATGGGTTGTGGATTTTGGAGTTGAGCATCAGTTGGAAATTTTCCTTAGTATTACCTCGACCCCCTTTAACAGTATGGTGTTTCCTATGACTCAAATAAAGGAAAAGAAACTACGAAAACAAAATTCTTCATGCTTCATATTCCTCATTCATATCTTCAAGGTCACACCAACTTCTTCATTTTCAAAGTCTTCACAAAGTCTTCACCAAAGTCTTCAGCAAAGTCTTCACTTGAAGACATAAATTTTTAGGGGTCGATGATCTCCGAATATATCAAACTCCTCATCGACTTACAGAGCATGTGTACACTCACAAACTTATTAGTGCCTTAACCTATAAGTCTTCAATACACCAAAATCACTAAGGGGCACTAGATGCACTAACACACATTGATACAATAATGAACCAATCATGGAGCCGTACACCTTCTGATCGAAATCTTTACCATTTTGATCAGTGCAGAGGTGGCCTTTTGAAGGCATTGGAGTTTTGTCGCATTTGCAATCTTTCATGTCGAATTTCCTCACAACATCTTTGAGGTATTTCTCTTGTGAGATGAAGAAGTCGTTGTCTTGCTGACGAATTTGAAGACCTAGGAAGAATTTCAACTCTCCCATCATAGACATTTGATATTCTTCACTCATCATATAGGCAAATTCATCATTGTAACGTTTGTCAGTACAGCCAAAGATAATATCGTCTACATATATCTGGCATATGAACAGTTCATTGTCATAGGATTTTGTGAAAAGTGTTGGGTCAAGTGAACCGGGTTTGAAGCCTTTATTCATGAGGATTCCTTCAGAGTGTCGTACCATGCCCGAGGGGCCTGCTTGAGGCCATAGAGAGCCTTGTTTAGTATGAAGACTTTGTCAGGATGCTTAGGGTCTTCAAAACCTGGGGGTTGAGCAACATATACTTCTTCCTCAAGCTTACCATTGAGGAATGCACTTTTAACATCCATTTGATATAAGATGATATTATGATGGTTAGCATAAGCAAGTAATATGCGAATAGCTTCAAGTCTAGCAATAGGTGCAAACGTTTCATCAAAATCAATTCCTTGAACCTGCGTGTAGCCTTGAGCTACAAGACGAGCCTTATTCCTCACCACGAGGCCATTTTCATCTTGCTTGTTGCGATAGATCCACTTGGTACCTATGATGTTATGTTTGCAAGGATCTGGTCGCTTGACAAGTTCCCACACGTCGTTGAGCTTGAACTGATGCAATTCCTCTTGCATAGCTTGAATCCACTCGGGCTCCTTGAATGCTTCATAAACTTTGGTGGGTTCTATTATAGAGACAAAGGCAAAGTGCCCACAAAAGTTAGTTAAATGTGAAGCTTTTGAGCGAGTGAGGGGACCTCTTGCATTGATGTCATCGATGATTTTGTCAATCTGTACTTCATTTGCAACTCTAGGATGAGCAAGTTGATGTGGCTGAGGATTATCATCAGCACCATTTTCTTCAGGTGAATTGGCATGAATATCTTCATTCGTTGGAATGAATTCCTCAGTGGGTATGATATCTTCAATTGCCTTTAGCTTGATGGATTCCTCAGGAGTCTGTTCATCTAATGCAGAAGGCAGGTGCTCTCTTTGCGAGCCATCAGACTCATCGAACCGCACATCTAGAGTTTCAACGACCTTGTGATGGTAGGTGTTGAAGACTTTGTAGGTGTGCGAGTCCTTTCCATAACCAAGCATAAAACCTTCATGTGCTTTCAGTGCAAACTTAGAACTGTGATGAGGATCTCTGATCCAGCATTTTGCACCGAAGACTTTGAGATAACTTACATTAGGTTTCTTGCCAGTCATAAGTTCATATGAAGTCTTCTTGAAGAATTTGTGAAGATATACCCTGTTGATGGTGTGGCATGCAGTATCAATTGCCTCAGGCTAGAACCGACAAGGAGTCTTGTATTCATCAAGCATGGTGCGAGCCATCTCAACGAGAGTCCTGTTCTTGCGCTCCACGATGCCATTCTGTTGAGGAGTATACGGGGCAGATAACTCATGAGTAATACACAGTTCATCAAGATATTCATCAAGATTAGTGTTCTTGAATTCAGTCCCATTATCACTGCTAATATGCTTGATCTTGACGCCGAAGTTGGTGGAGGCCCTTGAAGCAAATCGTCTGAAGACATCCTGCACTTCATTTTTGTACAGAATAATGTGCACCCATGAGTAACGAGAGTAATCATCGACAATGACAAATCCATACAAACTTGATGCATTTGTTAATATGGAGTAATGAGTGAGGCCAAAGAGATCCATGTGAAGCAATTCAAAGGGTCGAGTCGTGGTCATGATTGTCTTCGAGGGATGCTTGGATCTGGTCATCTTCCCAGATTCACATGCATGACAGAGGTGGTCCTTGAGGAATTTGACACCCTCGATGCCAATCACATGCTATTTCTTCACGAGTGTGTGCAGGTTCCTCATACCAACATATCCAAGTCATCGATGCCACAACCAGCCTTCTGAAGATTTTGCAAGTAAGCAACTGGCAGGTTGATGACCTATAGAGAAATCAACAATATACAAGTCTCCTCTCCTAAAGCCTTTGAAGACTTTGGAATTGTCAGATTCCATGATGACAACACGACGAAATTTTCCAAACACGACAACCATATCAAGATCACAAAGCATTGAGACAGACATAAGGTTGAACCGAAGGGATTCAACAAGCATCACCTTATCCATGGGTCGGTCCTTTGAGATAGCAACCTTACCAAGTCCCAATACCTTGCTTTTTTCCTTTGTCTACGTAGGTGATATGCTTCAGAGGAGATGGAGTGAGTGGCAAATTCATCAGTAGATTCTTGTCACTTGTCATGTGGTTTGTGCATCCACTATCGAGAACCCACTCAATAGCTTTTGGAGTATCATCTTGTAGATGAATTAGTACTACTTACAAACTCATATGCTTCAGAGTGAAGAATATGACATCAATTTCATCAGATAGGATTTCATCACACAAGATAGTAAACAAGTAGTGTGAGGACGTGAGAAATGAGGAATTCATTTCATCATGGTTAGCTTGCGTCCTTTCAAGCATTTCCTCAGGTCTCTAGAAAGTTCATCAGATGTTCAGTTTCATGAGGAGACCTGACCCTGCATAAGAAATTAGTTCAATTTCTTCACCACCCACATCTGGAGGGGTGGCAAAGAGTTCATTATTCTGCGAGAACCATGTGAGAAAGGAGGCATTGAAGGAAGTGCGCTTTGTTTCACAGGGCGAGGATTAGAGTACTCAAATGAATAAGCAGAGAAATTCTTCGTGGAATTATGAACATAAGGTTTTAATAATAATGCACATATTCATAACTCTTAGGTTTTCCCTGCGAAACAGAGGCATTAGTATGAGAATGATAATTTTGACCATTTGAGGAATTTGGTCCAAGTGAGGACTTTGATCTGGGGTTCCTATTCTTCATGAGTGGTGTCGTGAGGACATTCACTTGAAGATTTTGTAGGTAGCTCTTGGGAACCCAGATTTTCTTCATAGGAGAACCGTTCCTGCAGTTAGTTCCAACAAATCTAACAAATACTTCACCTTTCTGATTTTTGAAGAATTTTTAGTTCGAGTCAAGTGATTTATCAGAGAAATATGAAGTTTCACACGTAAAGCCAGATAAAGTGGATGGATCTACAGGAGGTCCTTTCGCAGCAACCCATGAGGTTTTGGGGTACTGCTCAGGTGTCCAGTAGGATCCATCAGCGTTGAGTTTCCTCACAAAGGCTACACCCTCTTTCCCAGGGTTCCTGTCAGAATCTGCTTTTTGAGGACATCGCAAAGGGTTTGATGCCCTTTGAGACTTTTGTAGATGCCTGTCACATACAATTCCTTCAACCCTGCATTGTCATCCGTGATACTAGTCGTATCCTTAGATGAGGAATTTAAGATCACGGGAATAGTATAAGAAATTGCAGCAATAGAAGCATTTGAACATTTAGGTAAAGAATTTGCAGTTTCATGTTCGATGCATTTCAAACAAGGTGGAATCAAATCTTCCTGAGCGGTACTGATCTGTTGAGCTAGTAAGGAATCGTTTTCCCTTTGGAGATCCTCATGTGACACCCTCAGTTTCTCAAGATCTTGCTTTCTTTGAAGAAATTCATAAGAAAGCTTCTCATGATCAGCTAAGAGGTCATTATGATGACCCTGTAGGTTATCATACTTCGTCTGAAGACATTTAGGATCGACAGACAGAGTTTGAGTCCGATCCACTTCATGGTTCAATAGATCATCGCTTTTGTCTAGCATTTTGTGAAGCTTTTCAAGTTTACTTTGTTGCTTAGTGGCAATTTTAACAAGTTTAGCATAGCTAGGTTTCACATATTCATCAAATTCACCTTCACTTGATTCAGATGAGGAATGATGTTTGTGTACCTTTGAGCATTTTGCCATGAAGCAATAGGTGGGAGCATAATCATCATTGCTGACGTCAGAGTTGTTGGAGTAGTCATATTCTTCATCGTTGAAGATGGACTTGCTGACGAAAGCAGTAGCGAGAGCAAGGCTAGCGACACCAGATTCTGATTCCTCCTCAGATTCTTGCTCTTCTTCACATTGTTTAGATTCTTCCTCAAAGTCCATTTCCTTGCTGATGAATGCTCGTGCCTTTCTGGAACCATTCCTCTTGTGCTTTGAGGATTTTGAAGATGAAGACTTTGCAGATGAGGACTTTGAAGATTTCTTCTTTTTATTCAAGTCATCAGAACTATCATCCTTATATTTCTTCTTCTTCTTTGAATCTTTTTCCCAGAGAGGACAGTCAAAGATAAAGTGACCAGACTTGTTGCAACGATGACAAGTTCTCTTCTTGTAGTCTTTTGATGAATCTGATTTCCTCAAGCCATGTTTTTATGACTTCCCAAATCCACCTCGTCTTGAGAACTTCTGGAATTTCCTCACAAGCATAGCTAGTTCCTCACTTAGTTCTTCAGGATCACCAAGGCTGCTGTCAGAATCTTCTTCTTCAGATGAGGAAATTGCTTTTGCCTTCAGAGCACGAGATCTTCCATAGCTTGGCCCATAGAGGTCTCTTTTCTTAGCTTGTTGGAATTCATGAGTATGGAATCTCTCAAGAATATCAGCAGGATCAAGAGCTTTGTAGTCTCCACGTTCTTGAATCATCAAAACTAGAGTACCAAATGAGGAATCGAGAGATCGTAGTAGTTTCTTCACCACTTCATGGTCAGTGATATCAGTGGCACCCAATGCTTGAAGTTCATTGGATATATCAGTGAGGCGATCAAATGTTTGCTGAACATTTTCATTGTCAAGCCTCTTGAAGCGGTTGAAGAGATTGCGAAGAACATCAACACGAGAGTCACGTTGAGTGAAAACACCTTCGTTGACTTTGGACAGCCTATCCAAGATAAGCCTAGCAGACTCCAAAGCACTCACTCTGCCATACTGACATTTGCTCAGATGGCCACAGATGATATTCTTCGCTTGAGAATCGAGTTGCTTGAATCTCTTCACATCAGCAGTAGTAACAGTGGGAGTGACAGAGGACACACCATTTTCCACAACATACCAGAGATCGTTGTCAATAGCTTCAAGGTGCATATGCATCTTGTTCTTCTAGTAGGGGTAGTCTGTCCCATCGAAGGTAGGACACCCCGCGGAAACCTTGATCATACATACAGTCGACATAACTAGAACTCCAGGTGGTTAAACCAAAATCACACAGAGCGAGGGAGTACCTGCTCTGATACCAATTGAAAGTACGTTATATCAACTAGAGGGGGGGTGAATAGGCGATTTTTACAAATTCATCACTTGAGGAATTTCAACTTTGAGGAATTTGAAATGTGATGAATAACTCGCGGCGGAATAAGTACTCAAGTGCATGAGAAACATAGCGACAACATAGTCATCATGATGAAATGAAACATGCACAGATTACAAGTAGCGTGAGACAGGATAAGCGGTGATGAACAAGGTAGCTAAAGAATTTGAGGTGAGCAATTTGGGAAAGTCGTCAATCAAATTCTTCAAATAGCGAAGTTCAATTTCATCAACAGTAATACAAGGAAATGGAAGGGTTGAGGAAATAGAACCAGGTAGCTTGATGAAGACAATGATTTGATGACCTAGTTCCAACTGCTGTGACAGTTGTATGTCTGGTTTGGAGCGGACTGGTATTTAAACCAGAGGACACACAGTCCTTATCGTACTCTCCTTGACCTAAGGTCACACAATCCTCGCCCAACACTCGTGGTAAGTCTTCAGGGTAGATTTCCAAGACCCTCACAAACTGGTCACCCGGCGATCCACAATTTCTTGCTGGATGCTCTAGACCAAGGTCACTTCGTGATCCCCAATTGACTGCAGGAGCACTAGACCATGATGCCTAACCGTCTGGAGGATGCACAGTCCTCAAAGGTAACAAGCGTCGGTTCCACACAGGAATTTCTTCAGTGATGCTCAATCACTTTGGGTTTGGTGGTTTGGTTGTGGGTTTTTCCTCACTGATGATTTTATCTCAAAAGTCCTCGGAGGATGGGTTGCTCTCAAATGACAAGTGTCAGTTCTCTCTCGAAGCAGCCAACCAACTAGTGATTGTGGGGGTTGGCTATTTATAGCCAGGGTGCAACCTGACATGATAAGACATGAATGCCCCCAATGATATGACCATTATGTCGATAAGAATGATTGGGGACAACTAGCGCTAAGCACAGCAATGGTCGGAATTTCGAACTATGAAAGTCCTCAGCTTATCATGTTCCTCACTTGTAGGCAATTCACACTGGCGAAATCCTAACTCCCCAGTCAGATCAATTTCCTCAGAGACCAGAAGAACTTCGTCTCTGTCACTAAAGAACTTGTCTGAGCCGTAAGAGATTTCCAAAGGCTTCACTCAAAGGATTGTATAGGTTGTGGATTTTGGAGTTGAGCATCAGTTGGAAATTTTCCTTAGTATTACCTCGGCCCCCTTTAACAGTATAGTGGTTCCTATGACTGAAAGAAAAAAGAAATGAAACTACGAAAACAAAAGTCTTCACGCTTCATGTTCCTCGTTCATATCTTCAAGGTCACACCAACTTCTTCATTTTCAAAGTCTTCACAAAGTCTTCACCAAAGTCTTCAGAAAGTCTTCAGCAAAGTCTTCACTTGAAGACATACATTTTTAGGGGTCGATAATCTCCGGATATATGAAACTCCTCATAGACTTATAGAGCCTGTGCACACTCACAAACACATTAGTACCTTAACCTATAACTCTTCAATACACCAAAATCACTAAGGGGCACTAGATGCACTAACATGTAGAAAGAAGGATGATTGTCTTCACCCTTGATGTTTTAGCTGTTTCAGCAGAGGTTGATGGAGGTGCATTTTCTTTAGACATGACTGATACAATCGCCCTTGTGGTATCAATTTCCTCAAGCGCAGCAAAAACTTCAGCTGGCCTGGCAGTTTCTTCAGTAGTCTGAGTTTCTTCAGCTGCGGGAGCAGTTTCTTCAGCAGGCTGAGCAGATTCTTCAGCCTGAGGAATTTGTGGTTGCGATCGAGCTGCAACCCTGGAGTTGTAGTCCTTAACAGTAGCTTGGGCTGCCCTGACGAATCTCACTTTGGTGCCCTTCCATTCAACATCATATTTTTCTTGTTCCTCATAGAGGCAGCGAATTTTAGACTGAACAGTGATGAGTTGATTTGGAGTCAAATTCATCACGTTATTCCTCAGAAATTTTTCTTTTCGAGCCCTGTTCCTCTTAGCTCTCTGAGCTTGATCTCTTTTCCATTTTTCCTTAGCAATAAAGTGGGTGAGGACATGGTCCACACCAAGAGGCAGGTTTAGTGAGGAAAGTGGGGTGCTGGGATCCTCATGCCATATTTCAATGAAGTTGAGGATCATCTTGGGATCCAACATGAGAGGAACAGAGCTGCCTTTGGCTATTGCAGCCTTTTTCTGGCTTTCTCTGATGATTTCTTCTGGTTCTTCGTCATCAGCCTCATCATCATCCTTAGATGCTGAGGGTACATTCACTATAGATTTGCTAGTGTGAGGACTTGGTCTTTGACCTCGTCCAACAGTTTTCTTCAGTTTCAACATAGTAGGACTTGTTGAAGACTTTGATTGAACAGAGGGACTTGTAGAGATCCTTGAAGCAATGAAGTATCCCTTTGTCCTCTGACACGATGCTAGGTGCATAGGGGTTGAGGACTTAGCAGCAGCAGCAGAGGACTGAGCAGCTACTGAACCATCAGCGAGGCGTTTGAAGGCTTTGCTTGAGGAATCTGCTATGACGATTTTGAAGTTGAAGACTTTGACTTCACAGCTGATTTCTTCACCATAGTTTTCTTCGGAGCACTTGTAGAGGCTCCGGCAATGGCAGCAGCAGCAGAGTCTTCGTTGAAATTCTTCACAACCTCTTTTGCTTTCTTAACCAGCTTGGCTTGCTATTTTTCCCATCCATGAGGAAAGTCTCTACCAGTCTTGAGACTAGTGGGATCAGCTGTCTGATTTGGAGCCAAGTGTGGCCTACTGCAAGGGGGTTTAACAACGAATTTCATCATATACTTGGGAGTGACATAGCGATATTCTTTCCACTCCTTTGCCCATCTCCTCTCAATTTTCTATAAGCGAATCTTTCTCTGCTTTGTTGTTTCTTTGCCATGAATTTCTTCATCTGGCATGCAATATTCCACATACAAGTCATCAGGTATCTCAAAAGCAGTCTGCACATCAGGTTTCTTTCCACCTTTTTGTGGCTTCTTTCCCATCAGCCATTTTCTTTGGCCGAGGATTCTGAACTCTTGAAGATTCTGAAGAAGTGCACAATTTTTCCTCAAGAAACGCTACAAATGAGTTAAGTTGATGAGAACCTAGTGATTCATCAGCGGACATGTTTGTACCTATGAACAGAGTATAGGTGCGAGGAATTTGAAGAGGTCATATGCGTTCTCAGAAGTTTTTCAATAACATCAACTGTGAGGAATTTGACCATGGGTGTCTTGAGGATTTTCACTAAGTGTTCTTTGTCTTAGGTTCCAGAGTTGTGAAAATTTTGAGGATTCACACAATTGAGGAATCTTGAAGAAAATCATAACTTAGGGAAAAACATCAAGTGTATGAACGTGTAAGGTGCTTTAGAATGAGATTCTTGAAGAATAAACAACTTTGAGAAAATTGAGGAATAACTTGAAGATCAAACAAGGGCAGTAAAAATAGATTTTATTTACCCTGATGAAGAACACGGCGAACTGTGAGAAGAAATCGAGGAAGTTCATCCGTTCAGATCTCCCACGCCCTAGCTTGGCATAGGAAGATAGCTACAACGGCGGCGGGCTCAAGACTTCCGCGGCTGATGCGAGTACGACAACGGCGAGGTTGAGGCAGTGAAGCTCTTCCACACCGGCGGCGATGATTTTAGCGGCGGCACTAGGTTTGAGCTCGGGAGAGAGTAGAAGTAAGGAGTAACCGAGCACAGTGAAAGGGAAGGGGTATTTATAGCGGAGGTGAAAACCAATCTGTTCGAAGATTTTGGACAAGATTGCCCCTGACCCTTGCTCTCCACACAACATGTGTCACCCGCATACTGAGTAGTGGCGATAGTGGGGGATCATGGGTTATCTAGTCATGGGAATCTGAACAGTTTGAGCAGGAGACGTTGAAAATTTTGATAGTGAAAATTTTAAAGGTTACGTTCGCAAATTCTTCAGCTGTCAAGAACACAGTGAAGACTTTGAACGAGTTTCAAAGTAGAACGCATATGAAGAATTTGTGAACGGACTGGGTTGAGTTTAGCATAGAGGGGGGAAAGGGTCCGATCACATTCACTTAGATGAAAATCAACTTGAAGAATTAGCAATAAGTGAATGTTGTTGAGGACATTGAAAAACTCAAATATATATGTATATAGTCAATGAAGGACAAGAGTTTCATAGTTCAAAGAATTTGAAAATTTTGATGAATTTAAAAAGTTGAGGAATTTGCAAACTTTGAGGAATTTGAAAATTTGAAGAATTTGCAAAATGACGAAAAAATCAACTTTGAAGAATTTCAACTATTGTTGATGGCATGAGCCACCGTGTAAGAATGATGACTTCAGACACCGCGTACAACTGTCGTAGGGTTCTGGGAATCAAATTCTTCATTAATTTCTTCACACTTAGAGGGTTATTCTTCATTGATTGAAGAAAAACGTTACTTCGTGTGTTGCACATCTAAGTCATCAATTTTGCATAAGTGTTAGGATGTGTGTCCATTTTTTAAAGAACATTTGAAGATTCTAAGATATTTAGCTCACACCGCAACTTGCAAAATCTCTTTTCATCCAAGGTCTTTGTGAAGATGTCGGCCGGTTGTTCTTCGGTAGGGATGTGGTCGATGGAGATGTCGCCCTTGAGTACATGATCTCGAAGAAAGTGATGATGAATCTGGATGGGCTTGGTCTTGGAATGCTAAACTGGGTGGTAAGCAATCTTGATGGAACTCTCGTTGTCACAATAGAGAGGCACATTCTTCAACTTGATGCCATAGTCCTTGAGGGTTTGCTTCATCCACAGCAACTGAGCGCAACATGGACCAGCATCAATGTACTCAGCTTCAGCAGTAGATAGTGACATGTAGTTCTGCTTCTTCGAGGACCAACAAACAAAGAATCGTCCGAGGAAATGACATGTGCCTAAGGTTGACTTGCGATCAGAGTATCCGACGAGATGAAGATTTGAGCCCTTGGGATACCATAATCCAAGCGTTGGTGTGTGAGCTAAGTATCGAAGAATATGTTTCACAACCTTATGGTGTGATTCCTTCGGTGTTTCTTGGAATCGGGCACACATGCAAACACTCAGCATAATATCAGGCCTAGATGCACATAGATACAATAATGAGCCAATCATGGAGCGATATACCTTCTGATCGAAATCTTTACCATTTTCGTCAGTGCAGAGGTGGCCTTTTAAAGGCACTGGAGTTTTGACGCCTTTGCAATCTTGCATGTCGAATTTCCTCAGAACATCCTTGAGGTATTTCTCTTGAGATATGAAGATGCCATTGTCTTGGTGACGAATTTGAATGCCTAAGAAGAATTTCAACTCTCCCATCATAGACATTTGATATTCTTCAATCATCATATAGGAAAATTCATCACTATAACGTTTGTCAGTACAGCAAAAGATAATATCGTCTACATATATTTGGCATATGAACAGTTCATTATCATAGGATTTAGTGAAAAGAGTTGGGTCGAGTGAACCGGGTTTGAAGCCTTTCTTCATGAGGAACTCCTTTAGAGTGTTGTACCATGCCCGAGGGGCCTGCTTGAGGCCATAGAGTGCCTTGTTGAGTCTGAAGACTTTGTCAGGATGCTTAGGGTCTTCAAAACCTAGGGGTTGAGCAACATATACTTCATCCTCTAGCTTACCATTGAGGAATGCACTTTTCACATCCATTTGATATAATATGATATCATGATGGTTAGCATAGGCAAGCAATATGCGAATAGCTTCAAATCTAGCAACAGGTGCAAAAGTTTCATGAAAGTCAATTCCTTCAACCTATGTGTAGCCTTGAGATACAAGACAAGCCTTATTTCTCACCACAAGGCCATTTTCATCTTGCTTGTTGCGGTAGATCCACGTGGTACCTATGATGATATGCTTGCGAGGATCTAGCTGCTTGACAAGTTCCCACACGTTGTTGATCTTGCATAGCTTGAATCCACTCAGGCTCCTTGAATGCTTCATCAACTTTGGTGGGCTCTATGATTGAGACAAAAGCAAAGTACCCACAAAAGTTAGTCAAATGTGAAGCTCTTGAGCGAGTGTGGGGACCTGGTGCATTGATGTCATCGATGATTTTGTCAATCTGCACTTCATTCACAACTCTTGGGTGAGCAGGTTGACGTGGCTGAGGATTTTCTTCAGCATCATTTTCTTCAGGTCACTACAGGAGGACAGAGCTTTAGTAACACACACTTGTGTTACTAAAGGTCAAAAAAGGTGTTACCGCAAGGTACAGTAACACATTTTGAGATGTGTTCCGTTAGGTCGTGTTACTAAGATGTACATTGTCACACATGATATTTGTTCCAATATGTCCCAAATTGTGTTACAATTAATGTTGTAGTAACATATATGTTATGTGTTACTAACTTCTCTAGTAACACATTTTAATTCCTATAGTAACACCAGAGTAACATATTTTCATAGATATAGTAACACCGGGTAGTAACACATTTTTTATGTACGTAACACAATTGGTACCGTATTGTTTTACCTCTAGCAACACATTTAGTAACATAATTTTTCATAACTGTAACATAATAATTGATGATGGTTAAGCACCCTAGTAAGACACTTGATAGTACAAAAATAGCAGTCCCAATGTACGATGCTAGAGCAAATAACTATCATTTTGCATTTGCCAAATATAAGCGGATCATGGTTCAAATTTTCCCAAGTGAGAGAGTGAGGAAGAGACACGTCTCAAATTAGGTCTTGCAATTCATAAGGATATTCGAGAGATCATATCCACATACATAGGCACATTACACATTAAAATAGGATTGATTTCTGTAGTCAAAACAATAAAAATGTATTATTGACAATAGAATCAGATTTGAACACAGATTTACATAGACAAGTTTTCAATCTTAGTATCGTATCAAACAAAGTACATCAGATACATCATCTTGCATATCAAATCTACTTTGAATGCATCCATATTTTCCACATTTTAAAAGGAATATTAGCTTCCTTTGCCTCAGAATCGTCCAGTCCGCATAATTTATTTGGTTACTGCTATTATAACCACTACTTCTACCACCTCCTGGAAATTCCCATTGAACCAACATTCCTTTGCGTCATGATAATATCTCCTGTCAGAGCAATACAAATACACAACTGAAACTTTGAAAATGCAATGAAAGGCAGAAATGTCATAAACTAGAAGGAAGAACCATGCTTTTCTTGGAATACTCACAACAATAAAACCCGTTGTCAACCCGTGCACATAAGTTACATTTTTAATTAGGAGAACTAGTTGTCAACCCGTGCACCTGCAAGGGCTAGTGATTCATCAATTCTTTACCCCTGAAATTCAAGATGTTATATAGCCATTCACATATACTTTTTCGATACAATGTTCTACACAATATTGACATATATATATCTAGATATTTGGAATACTATGCGAGTAGGTGAATTTAAGAAAATGTACACACTTGTTGAATAATACTCCATAATGCAAAAGCAGCCAAAGATAAAGTTATAGGTTTCGATATTGATTATTTTTTATTTCTGGACCTGAACTTAAAAATGAACTTAGATATATATATGGAAGGACAACATGAAAATATTACCTTGCTCATTGGCTGTGTTAGATCCCATAGTGGAAGCATCTTTAGCTGCTCACAATCCTCCATGATAGAATGAAAACTCTTATTTTCCATTCCTCATATTATCAAAGAACGGAGCAATGTATTTAGGATAATTCAGGAAAACATGTTTTGTTCCATCAATCAATGTAATGACACAACAATAGTAGCACCTAAAGTGATATTCTGATGATAGATGTGCATATTGATTTATAAACTATTCCATAGGTTGGTTCTGTTTCGTCTCCAATGATTACTCACCAATTAGACTCACATCTGACATAAGCAAGTAAGCAAAAATGTTGGCAGGATTGCAACTAAGAATTCAAACTATATAGATAATACATGGATTTGTGCAATCTGAATAACACAAATGCAACATAGAGTAGGTGGGTTTACATACTTACTACTTCCTCTTGTTGCTCATTCTGATTAGATACAGCAGCTTGGATAACTTTGTAATCCAACATGCTTTGTCCAGCATTTCGACCTTTCCCCTTCAAACAAATATTGTCTAAGATTGGAAGATTCTATATTTTATATCCTTGTTCTTGAGAAAATATATGTGAGCGGACCTGAATGTGGATGTAAAATTTTCATCTAGTTATAGAAACTAAAACAATCTGGGATTGTAAACTGTACAATTAAGATCACTACCTTATATGTCAAATCCGCGGACGAAAAATTGGCTTCGCTGCTAGGATAATTCTTAGTGTCAATCAACACTAACCGATCAGACATCCTAACTCACTGATCACAATTCGCCATCTTGGCCCGTTCCTACGCAAGTACTTTTCGGAATTTGGCGATGACAACGACGAAGAAAGATACCAAATCCTCTTTGACATGATGCTGTACAAAGAAAACTCCATCTGTTTTAATCGAATAGCAATGAATCAATGTACACAACAGTTAGCTACCTAACCATAAGATTCAGCAGTTCTGGCTAGATACATCACACTACGCACGCACACTGAATCACTGGATTGATTATAGGCTTAGTACAACTCGGACATAAACAAAATACGTCCAAGTCCGACACATGCCTATATAGACTATACATATATTAACAGGCATCTATGACATGCATAATGTTTATTCTATGGACATGAATCAGAGCCCTTCGTCTGCGATAGAAACTGCTTCTAACCTGCAACTCATCCCGTGATGCCGGCGATGGGGCTCGAACGAGCGGCAGCCAGGCGTGGGCGCACCTGAAGGCACCATCACCGCCCCACCAAGGACAAGCCCAGCAGCATTAACATCGGAAGAAAACAGAGATCCAAGACCTGCAGCTATGTCAACACCAGATCGGAAAGCCAAAAATCGACTTTGGACTCACCGTATTTCATTACAGATAGGTCTGGTGGAGATCTGAACCTCCATGAGTTCTTGGCCTCGATGAAGGCCGCCGATGCCGGCTTCCTCCCGAGACCCGCATCACCAGTGCGTCGTCCCTGGAGATCTATGCCGCGTGTATTGAGGACGAGGACAAAGAGATTAGCGGTGCTGCTATGAGAGAAGGGCGACTCACCGTCTTTGATGGATCTGGATGGCGCTGCTATGAGTGCGCGATGCAGGAGGCTTGGAGGAGTAGGAGAGTAAGATCGCGATGCGGCGACGGCGGTAGGGGCGACGGTACAGAGTGGGACCGGGTTAGGTCTTGGCGTTCGATGCATGTATAATCGATCGAAATTTGACACCCCGCGTACAAAACTGGAATTTTTGCCTCCCTGCGCTCTCCGCCCACGTTAATTCGTATTTTGTCCTTCATTGGCGGCTGACGAGACATCCTTTATGTTGGCCTCACGTGAAATAACCTGTGCAAATTTAGAGACAAAATTTTTGGGCCCTCAAAAAATGATTTTTCCAACTATCTTACATATAAGACTTAAGCTTGTACACAACATTATAAATAGAGAGTGTGTACGATGGACTTGGCTTGACTTTAGAAGGTCGTACACTACCAAGCATTGACACGAGGATTTTTCTTTCTTTTTCATATGTTTTGTCGCCTCATTGGAGGGCAACCTATGTTGGTAAAGTGCTGAGGGAGGCTTGGTAGACAGGGGCGAGTCGTAATCGACTCTAGTACAAGAGCGGCAACAACGGGCAATCGACGACTTGTTCTGGCAACAGTAGTATTCATTTTATTGTCTCAAAATCTGGATGCAATTTTGATTATGTTTGAGATGCTTTTCCTTTTCTTTCGGTGAACCTTTATAATAGATCTGATTCTTCTCGTGTTCTCCACATGGGTACTTTATCAAAAAAGATTAGGGCTATTTATCATGTTCTCCACATGGGTTGAAGTACAAGAGTTACGCACTCAACATTTTCAAATGTTGAAACAGGGCAAACAAATATCAATAGCTATTCAAACAAACTTACGAATCACAAAAGACTATCACCCACGAGAGTCCCTTTTGGTTGATCAAAAAGTAAGAGAGCAAGATTATAGCATAACAAGTGGCAATTTAAATTCATTTTTTTCATTACAAATATTACTAGCCAAATTTTCTACTTTAACAAGGGGAATAGAACTGTGTTTGGGGTTGTATCGTTGAAAGGTCACGCAAAACAATTACGGGGAAACATTTCAAGTCATTCATATAAATGTGTCATGATGGCGACCATGGGATTTACTTTGTATTTGATACTTTTATCTTATTA
This sequence comes from Hordeum marinum, assembly GCA_022496015.1. NCBI lineage: Eukaryota > Viridiplantae > Streptophyta > Magnoliopsida > Poales > Poaceae > Hordeum > Hordeum marinum. Next base: position 14,848,979 of record CM039678.1, read on the forward strand.
CTTTTAGCATTTAGATATTACCTACGCATCGAGGAATTTTCTTGGATTTTTAAGGTAACATTTTACTTATTCTCTTTCATTTTTTTTCTAAAAATTAGATGTATTCAGAACTTCCTTCCCTTATTTGGCATGAGTCTCTTATGAAGCCAACACTTTTCACTATATCCTGTCTCTTACCAAATTTCCTATATGAGGGTAACTGCATCAATTAGCCGAGGAAACACACAAACATATACTTCGCTTTTCCCCTAAGAATTTGTAACACCATGTGTAAACATACATTTATGTGTTACTACAATCATATCTCGTAACACATCTTAGGAAACAAGAATCCAGATGTTACTGTTCTAATATCCTTGAAACACCTTTTCAGGTTTCACTGAGTATGTGTTACCGCCAGACCTTGTAAAGGTTTTGTCATGTGTTACGTCATTGTGTTACTTAACATCAGTTTTGTTGTAGTGGGAGTATCAGCATGAATGTCTTCATTCGTTGGAATGACTTCCTTAGTGGGTATGATGTCTTCAGTGGCTTTCAGCTTAATAGATTCCTAAGGAGACTGTTCATCTAGTACAGAAGGTAGGTGCTCTCTTTGCGAGCCGTCAATTTCATCGAACCTCACATCTATAGTTTCAACAACCTTGTGGTGGTAGGTGTTAAAGACTCTGTAGGTGTGCGAGTCCTTTCCATAACCAAGCATAAAACCTTCATGCGCTTTTGGTGCAAATTTAGAACTATGGTGAGGATCTCTAATCCAGCATTTTGCACCGAAGACTTTGAGATAACTTACATTGGGTTTCTTGCAAGTCATAAGTTCGTACGAAGTCTTCTTGAAGAATTTGTGAAGACATACCCTGTTGATGATCTGGCATGCAGTATCAATTGTCTCGGGCCAGAAGTGACGAGGAGTCTTGTATTCATCCAGCATGGTGCGAGCCATCTCAACGAGAGTCCTATTCTTGCGCTCCACGACGTTGTTCTGCTGAGGAGTATATGGGGCAGATAACTCATGAGTAATACCAAGTTCATCAAGATATTCATCAAGATTGGTGTTCTTGAACTCAATCCCATTATCACTCCTGATATGCTTGATCTTGACACCGAAGTTCGTGGAGGCCCTTGAAGCAAATCGTCTGAAGACATCCTGCACTTCAGACTTGTACAGAATAATATGCACCCAAGTGTAACGAGAGTAATCATCAACAATCACAAAGCCATACAAACTTGAATAATTTGTTAGTGTGGAGTAATGAGTGGGGCCAAAGAGATCCATGTGAAGCAATTCAAAGGGTCGAGTCGTTGTCATGATTGTCTTCGAGGGATGCTTGGATCTGGTCATCTTCCCAGTCTCACATGCACCACAAAGGTGGTCCTTGAGGAATTTGACAGCTTCAATGCCAATGACGTGCTTTTTCTTCATGAGTGTGTGCAAGTTACTCACACCAGCATGTCCAAGTCGTCGATGCCACAACTAGCCTTCTGAGGACTTTCCAAGTAGGCATGTGGCAGGCTGAGGACCTGTAGAGACATGAACAATATACAAGTCTCCTCTCCTAAAGCCTTTGAAGACTTTGGAATTGTCAGATTCCATGATGACAACACAATGATATTTTCCAAATACGACAACCATATCAAGATCACAAAGCATTGAGATAGACATAAGGTTGAACCTGAGGGATTCAACTAACATCACCTTATCCATGGTTCAGTCCTTTGAGATTGCAACCTTACCTAGACCCAATACCTTGTCTTTTTCCTTTGTCTGCGTAGGTGATATGCTTCAGATGAGATGGAGCAGTGGCAAATTAATCAGTAGATTCTTGTCACCAGTCATGTGGTTTGCGCATCCACTATCGAGGACCCACTCGGTAGCTTTTGGAGGTTCATCCTGCAAATGAATTAGTACAACTTACGAACTCATATGCTTCAGAGTGAAGAATATGACAACAATTTCATTAGACAGAATTTCATCACACAAGATAGTAAGAAAGTAGTGTGAGGACGTGAGAAATGAGGAATTCATTTCTACATGGTTAGCTTGCATCCTTTCAAGCATTTCCTCAGGTCTCCAGCAAATTCATCAGATGTTCAAGTTCATCTGGAGACCTGACCCGCATAAGAAATTAGTTCAATTTATTCACCACCCACATCTGAAGGGGTGGCAAAGAGTTCATCATTCTGCAAGCACCATATGAGAAGGGAGGCATTGAAGCTAGTGCGCTTCGTTTTACAAGACGCGAGTTAGAGTACTCATATGAATAAGCAGAGAAATGCTTCGACAACTTATGAACATAATGATTTGAATAATAATGCACATATTCAGAACTCTTAGATTTTCCCTGCAAAATAGAGGCATTAGCATGAGAATGATATTTTTGACCATTTGAGGAATTTGATATGGGGTTCCTGTTCTTCATGAGTGGTGTCATGAGGACATTCACTTGAAGATTTTGTAGGCAGCTCTTGGGAATCCAGATTTTCTTCTTGGGTGAACCGTTCCCGCAGTTAGTTCCAAAAAATCTACCAAATACTTCACCTTTTTGATTTTTGAAGAATTTGTAGTTGGAGTCAAGTGACTCATCAGAGGAATATGAAGTTTCACAAGTAAAGCCAGATAAAGTGGATGGATCCACATTAGGTCCTTTCGTAGCAACCCATGAGGTTTTGGGGTACTGCTTAGGAGTCCAGTAGGATCCATCAACATTGATTTTCCTCTAAAATGCAATACCCTCTTTCCTAGGGTTCCTGTTCAGAATCTTCTTTTTGAGGACATCACAAAGGGTTTGATGCCCTTTGAGACTTTTGTACATGCCTGTCACATACAATTCCTTAAACCCTGCATTTTCGTTAGTGATACTTGCGGTATCCTCAGATGTGGAATTTGTGACCACTAGAATAGTTGAAGAATTTGCAGCAATAGAAGCATTTGAACATTCAGGTGAAGAATTAGCAGTTTCACGTTCGATGCATTTCAAACAAGGTGGAAAAATTCTTCCTGAGCGGTACTGATCTGTTGAGCCAGTAAGGAATCATTTTCCCTTTGGAGATCCTCATGTGACACCCTTAGTTTCTCAAGATCTTGCTTTCTTTGAAGAAATTCATAAGAAAGCTTCTCATGATCGGCTAAGAGAGCATAATGATGACTATGAAGGTTATCATACTTTGTCTGAAGACTTTTGAGGTCGTCAGACAGAGTTTGAGTCCGATCCACTTTCTCATTCAACAGATCATCGCTTTTGTCTAGCATTTTTTGAAGATTTTGAAGTGCATTTTGTTTCTTAGTGGCAATATTAGCAAGTTTTGCATAGCTAGGTTTAACATACTCATCAGATTCATAGTCACTTGATTCAGAGGAGGAGTGATGCTTATGTACCTTGGAACCTTTTGCCATAAGACAAAGTGAGGAAGATGAACCAGGATCTAATTCCTCGGGTTTGAGGATTTTATTGAGTTTGATAAACATGGGGTCTTAACGAGTGCGATAGCCTTCATTGATGTCCAAGATCCTATCCCAGATGAGCTTGGCATTTTGAAGATGACAGATGCCTTTGGACATGACGCTTGATAGGCTTGAGCAGATGATGTTCCTCGCCTCAGCATCAAGTTGAGTGTACTTATGGATTTCCTCAGCACTTGCCATCTTGCAAAGTTCAGTCAGTCCAAGTTCTGTAACAGTCCATAGCTCACTGTTCATAGACAATAGATGCTTCTTCATCAAAACATTCCACCTATGATATTCAGTGTCATCAAGATTGGGACATTCTGTGAATGACTTGACGCCTTTTGCCATGAAACAGTAAGTAGGAGCATAGTCATCATTGACTCCGTCAGAGTCGTTGGAGTAGTCATTTTCTACATCGTTGAAGATGGACTTGCTGACGAAGGCAGTAGTGAGAGCAAGGCTAGCGACACCAGATTCAGATTCCACCTCAGATTCTTCCTCTTCTTCATATTCTTCAGACTCTTCTTTTGAGTCCATTTCTCCATATGTTTATCTTTGTCATGGCGACGTCGTCCCACGGGTCTTTAAATGTTTTTTCATCCCGGTCGGGGAACAAGAACCTATTGTGCAACTTCTTTAGGAGCATGTTCTCCATATGTGGTATATTCTTCAACAGAACGTCATTGATGTTCGCGGTTTCCCTAAGGGTGCATCCTAGTTGATTGCCCCAGCACGAGCGCGCTTCCTCCGGTGCCGTTGGCTCTAACTTCTTGGGGTGCATCTCCATGACCACAATTTGTCCGATGTCGAGATCGCTTGGTTTCCGTGACCTCTTCTTCTTCGGTGCTTTACCAGCTACAACAGCATCATTGCCGGTCTCGGGGGTGGTGTCGGTGCTAGTGCAAGTGCTGGTGTCGGTGTCGGTGTCAGGGTTGGTGCCACTACCGCCACCATGCACTAGTAGAAAACAGACCTTTCGTCCCAAGCATTAGTCCCGGTCTGGTTACGAGCCGGTACTTACAATGGTATTAGTCCCGGTTCGTGTCGTCTCCAATGGCTAGGAGCAGGGCAACCTTTAGTACCGGCTCGTGAGCAATCTTTAGTACCGGTTAGTGTCACGAGCCGGTAATAAAGGGGTGTGGCAGGCTTTTGGTCAGACTTGGGCCCCGCGTGCACCTTTAGTACCGGCTGGTGACACCAACCGATACTAAAGGGCAACCTTTAGTACCGGCTGGTGCCACCAGCCGGCACTAAAGACTTCCTACATATATGGTAATTTTTAGGTTTTATATAATTTTAGTTTCAAAAATACTAGAGGTTTATAAAAGCTTTTAGAGTTTCTTTTTGCTATTAGAGTTTTATGAAAGCTTTTTAGTTGATTCTTTTTTATATTAAAGAATATTATAGTCAATAAAATAATATTAAATTGATTATTTTTAGTTCATTCTTTTTGTTGGATGCACTTCATGTACAAAACGGACAGTCTCTTTCGAAGTATCAGGGTTTCGGACGGAAACTCATCTATTACAAAAGGCATTTCATTTTGTTGAACTTATTTGAACTTCAGGATTTTTGTGTGTTCAAAATGCACCATTCAAAGCCACACCATCAATTTTCAACCCTTTATGACTTCATTTGTTATTTTTCATGCAGTTATTGATTTTTTTGAGCTAAATGACCCTAAAATTGAAAAGCACTACAAATGAACTCTGAAAAGGTTGAAAGTTGGCATGGTATCATCATTTCACCCACATAGCATGTGATAAAAAGTTGAGAGGGTTACGGCAAAATCTAGATGCACTTCGTGTACATAACGGACAGTCTCTTTCGAAGTATCAGGGTTTCGGACAGAAAGTCATCGGTTACAAAAGACATTTCATTTTCTTGAATTTACTTGAACTCCAGGTTTTTTGTCTGCTTCAAAATGCACCATTCAAAGCCACATCATCAATTTTCAACCCCTTCTGACTACATTTGTTATTTTTCATGCAGTTATTGATTTTTTTGAGCAAAATGACCCTAAAATTGAAAAGCACTACAAATGAACTCTGAAAAGGTTGAAAGTTAGCATGGTATCATCATTTCACCCACATAGCATGTGCTAAAAAGTTGAGAGGGTTACGGCAAAAGTTGGATGCACTTCGTGTACAAAACGGACAGTCTCTTTCGAAGTATCAGGGTTTCGGACATAAACTCATCTGTTACAAAAGGCATTTCATTTTCTTGAACTTATTTGAACTCCAGCATTTTTGTGTGTTCAAAATGCACCATTCAAAGCCACATCCTCAATTTTCAACCCTTTCTGACTTCATTTGTTATTTTTCATGCAATTATTGATTTTTTTGAGCTAAATGACCCTGAAATTGAAAAGCACTACAAAGGAACTCTGAAAAGGTTGAAAGTTGGCATGGTATCATCATTTCACCCACATAGCATGTGCTAAAAAGTTGAGAGGGTTATGGCAAAAGCTAGATGCACTTTGTGTACAAAACGGACAGTCTCTTTCGAAGTATCAGTGTTACAAAAGACATTTCATTTTCTTGAACTTCAGCTTCCCCCATTGCAGCAGCATCGTATTCAGGGGGAGGGTATTTGTCGTCATCCTCTTCTTCTTCGTTGTCTTCCATAATAACCTCTCTTTCTTCGTGCTTGGTCCATAATAAGTTGAGATAGTTGTATGTTGTTTTATGAGATGTATGTATGAACTATAAGTATCTATTATTTGCAGTAATAACATTTGGTCACTTCTAGCTCTACTTTTGGTTGTAATGTGATGATGAAGTTGTATTAATTTGGTCACTTCGATGTTGTGTAGTGAACTTGAGCCGGCGATGGATGTATGATGACTGACTAAGTCCAGGGTTTCTTAATAGCATGCATGATTTTATTCGTGTGGCTGATGCAAACAAGCAGAGTGGCTTAATGTGTTGTCCTCAAAAACTCTACCTCAAAAACCCTTCACTACCACCTGCTGAAGTCCGGTTTCATGTCCGGCTATAGCTGTTGGACCAAGCACGGAGAAAGTGGGGTTATAATGGAAGACAATGTAGAAGAAGAGGATGATGACAACTATCCTTTCACCGATACAACAATGTGGGAAGCTGAAGAAGAGGCATCAATGGGGGAAGCTGAAGAAGAGGCATCAGATGAGCCCGCTGATGATTTGGGTCGGGTCATTGCTGATGCAAAGAGAAACTGCGAAAATGATAAGGAGAGGTTGAAGTTCAAACACATGTTAGAGGATCACCGGGGTTAGTTTAATATATCAGAAAAACTAGAGAAAAATTGGGACTCGATTTCACAGGGGTTTACCCGGTGAAGTTTTCTTAGATTCTCGAAATCCTAAAAGTAAAAAAAGATATTTCAAAAATAAGATTTTTTCCTACACAATCAAAAAATAAATAAAATAATTTTATTTAAAAATAAATAAATGATGTTATATTTGGATTCCTCACATTTTTCTGATAATAATGGATATATTATTTGTTGAATTTCGATTTACAGATTTAAAGATATTAATTATGCCATATGAATTGAATATATGGCAAAAAAATGAATAAAATAATACTATTACTTATTTTATTTTCATGGAAATTTAATATATATATTTTATTTTAATAATTGTTTGGAATTCAAAAAATTAAATAATGTGACATCAAGACCTAAGGGTTAATAGGATTGATAGCTTACTATTGTCGAGAAAACAACAAGTGCAGACTTGGAAACAAAGGGTGATAGAACTCGAAAGTTAAGTGTGCTCGGGTTAGAGCAGTGAGAGGATGGGTGACCGGCTGGGAAATTAGATGATTTGGAGTGAGGGTGATTAGAGATTAAATTGTCAAATAATTCAAAAGCAGTGAAGAGGGGTGATTAGAGATCAAATCGTCAGATAATTCACAGAATTGAAAATCAGAAAAAAAATTGAAAAAATTGAAAAACAAAAAAATATATTTTAAAAACCGGTTGGTAATACCAACCGGTACTAAAGGTCCTCCACCACCAGCCCACGCAGGCAGCCACGTGGTGGGCCTTTAGTACTGGTTGGTATCACCAACCGGTACTAAAGGTCCTCCACCACCAGCCCACGCAGGCAGCCACGTGGTGGGCCTTTAGTACCGGTCCGTGGGCCAGCCGGTACTAAAGGTCTGGACCTTTAGTACCGGTTGGGGAACCGGTACAAAAGGAACATCCCGACCGGGACTACTTATCGACATTCTACTAGTGATGCAACCCCATCGGGTGTTCGTCCAGGTAATCGCAATATTGATTTGCTGCCTCGTGGGGGTCTACTACGAGGCGAGCAAAACCCCCGGCTTCGGCATGGTATACATGTTTCCTATTCAATTGTAAATAAAAGATATAATGAAGAGAAAAAAGGGTCCTATATATATTTGGTCGGAATGTTGATTCATTCCCCTTCCGGCAAATCCCGGGTACTCCATATGTCCTAGTTTCTAGCACAAGTTGCGCCTGAAATTTTTGGCATGACCTTTGCTAAAAAGTGGACATATGGAGCGCCTAAAATTTGCCGGAACGAAAATGAATCAACATTCCGGCAAAACATAGGCCTCTCGGATATTTTTCTACATTCAACCAACATTGCAAAACCATCATTGCAAAACCAACATATAACTGTTTTTTAGTTGCTCCAAAACATCTTATATTTGTGAATGGAGGGGGAGTACTAAATCTTTTTCATCCAATTCATCCATCCATGGAGCGCACTAACTAGTCTAGGTCATGGAGTATAACTCTTTATCATGCAAAAAACAAAAAATAGTCATTTGAAGATTCACAGTGTCGCCTTTGACATTGCACTATCTTTATTTTCTAGGAAACAACACTATCTATATCCAGGGACTCATGCCAATTGCAGTGCAAAGTTGATGGAACTACCGTGTCTGCACGTCCACACCAGCCTCCGGTATGCATCGTTTTGGTCGACGACAGAAGGCTCATGAAATGGCGGGTTCATCGACAAGTTCCTTGGCTGGTAACAATGATCAGTTTGGGAGAAATACCAATACCCAGTTTGTTGTGTGTCTAAAGCTTTTTACCTATTTATATGACTGAAGCTGAAGGCCAGACTGGTGGCTCTTGAATTTCACGTCATATTGTTTCTCATGGGAGTATTATAACATTGATCTTTTTTCCTGCAGAAAACAAAAAATACACATTTGAAGATTCACGGTGTTGCTTTTGTCATTGCGCTATATATTTTCTTGGGAAACTGCTATCTTTACCCAAGAACTCATGGCAACTACAGTGCAAAGGTGATGGAACTGGGAATGGCTAGCTATTGGCGCTAGTAAATCTGAACAACAGTATTACCTTGCAAAATAGCTTCGCTGGAAGGAGGGGGAGCTGGAGCTCGGGAGGAGGAGCGGAAGGAGGGCCACTGCACCGCCGCACCGGCACTCTAGGGTTTGCCTCGGGGCGCGCATGGGGGCGGAGGCGGCGAATCGGTAGAGGGGGCCGAGGGGGACCGGGCCAGTGAGTTGCGGCGTGGGGAGGCACCGGAGCTGGCCGGAATCTGCCGGCGACGGCGGCGGCAGAGAGGGATCGGGAGGAGCGCGCGCCACGTGCGGGGAGGGAGAGCTAGAGCGAGAGCAAGAGGTGGGAAGGAGAGATGGGGGAGCCCGCGTGGGGGTTAACCCCAAATAGCAGTAGCGCTGGTTTAGGAACCAGCGCTATAGCTACCTTAGCTATAGCGCTGGTTTAGGAACCAGCGCTACTGCTACGGGGGAGCCCGCGTGGGGGTTAACCCCAAATAGCAGTAGCGTCGGTTTAGGAAGCTATAGCGCTTGTTCCTAAACCAGCGCTACTGCTAAATATTCCAATTTTATTTTATTTTTTATTTTTCCTTTTCTAGTTTTTAGTTTTATTTTCTTTTATTATTTTCCTTTTCTTTTCTGTTTACTTTTCTTTTCTTTTGTATTGCTTTCTCCCTTTTGTTTTTGTTTTTTTGTTTTTTTGTTTTTCTCCCGACGACGGCGTCACCCTCTCGCACACTGCGCGAATATTATCACCGGAACCATGCATGTGGTGGTAACATATCAGTTGACCGATAACGGTTACTTAAGTGCGTACACAAAGTAGATACATATATATAAATGATGGTTTCTGATCAGCTACGTCGACGACGTTTCATATTGAGCTTCTTCCCTTTCTTGTTCCTTGCCGAGTAATTGAGCCCCTCCTTGTGACTTTTCCGGAGCCATGGAGTACGATCTTTCTTAGGTAATGTAGTATTTATTCTTCTTTTCACGTATGCTTCATCGTCATCATCATCTTCCCTCATTGGGTTGCCATATTGGTCATAGTCTTCCTCATTGGCAACTCCATCCATTCTGATGATGCTCCTTTTGGATCTCCTCACAACAACACGGCTGGGATTGGCCGGGTCGGTTATGAAGAAGCATTGTGTCACGTGCTTAGCATGTACCCATGGCTCATTTTTGGCAATGACGTTAACATTCACGAGAGTGCTCTTCGCGTCGGGTATAGACATTGTGGTGAAATACTTGTTTTCTCTTACGACGTCCTTGGCCCATCTGACACGGAACATCGTCGCATCGTGCATTCCAGCATAGTCAAGCTCCCAGATCTCTTCGACCCTTCCGTGGAATCTTTCAGTTCTGCTGTTGGCATCGGTCTCGCATTGAATTGTGACCCTGGAGTTTTGGTAATCACTGTCCATGTCTTTGGCCTCTGTGTAGGACGTGTACCCATTGATATCGTAGGACTGATAGGTCGCGAGCTTGGGGGCGGGGCCATGTGCTAAGGCATGTATTAGCAATCCGTTCGAACTGCCCTCTTCTGGGGGATTTTCAAGAACTTGCTCTTTGAACCAACCCAAGAAAGTGGCGTTGTGCTCTACAGTAACTTCGTCGTCCGTCTTGAGCATCCCCTTATCATGGTACTTCTTTGTGATGCTTTCTTTGTGTTGTGCCACATAATCATCTACCACATCTAGGTGTTGTAGCACTACTAAGTGAGCCATGTCAAAGTTGTTCAGTCGATCCGAGTAGTCCACGTGCAATTCCCTCCGGCCGTTGTTATGACCGTCTCCTTCGAGCTTCGCATCGTGCTTCTTGACGGGCAAACCAACAATAGGGTCTCCGATGCCTATATAATTCTCGCAAAAGGAGACAGACTCATGTGTCAGATACCCCTGGACGATGCTCCCTTCGGGAACGGACATGTTACGAACGAATCCTTTGATGACCCCATTCATCCTCTCGAACGGCTTCATGTTGTGAAGGAATGTTGGCCCGAGGTCGATGATGTCATTCATAATGTGGACATATAGATGCACCATGACGTCAAAGAACGCGGTTGGGAAGTACATCTCAAGCTCACATAGCATGACAACGATCTCTTCCTGTAGCCTTCGGAGCTGCTTCACACTTATGGACTTTCGGGAGATAACGTCGAAGAAGTTGCAGAGACCAGTAAGCGTGTCACGGACGTGCTTCTCCATTATCCCTCTAATGGCAACCGGGAGTATCTGCGTCATCATCACGTGACAGTCATGAGACTTCATCCCGCTGAATCTTTTCTTCTTGGGGTCTAGAAATCTGCTTATCTTCCCACAGTAACCGGAACTGACTTTGATTCCCGTAAGGCACTTATCTCCGTCGCACTTAAGGTGAAGCAAGAAGTGGGGCAATAATTCTCCTCCTTCTTGTTGACTTTTCTGCCCCTTTCCCCTTCCTCCGTCTCTGTCTCCGTCTCCTCCGTTGACTTTTTACGGTGGAGATCTTTCCTGATCTTCAAATCTTCCAAGTATTTCCTTGCCTTCGGCCCATCCTTGGTCTTCTCCGGCATGTTCATCAGTGTGCCAAGCAAGCTCTTGAGGACATTCTTCGTGATATGCATTTGATCAAAGCAATGAGGCGTGTCATGATTGGGCCAGTACTCCAAGTACCATAAAACAGACCTCGTTTTCCATACATTCAGCAGCGGCTCCGACGCCTTATTGATCGTTCCCGACATGGGGCATTGTTCCCAGTTTCTCAACAGCTTATCGATTTCTGCGCCGCTCCTCTTAAGTGGAGGTACTCAAAGCTCATCCAACCCATTGAATAGATCTCCACACTTTCTCCACGGGTCATCCTTCTCGAGCCATCTACGATGGCCCATGTACATGATTTTCCCGGACCCGCCATCTTTCGTTGATGTAAGCTGTTGAGACGTTGTATCATCCATGCACCTCGTGCATCCGTAGTATCCATGGCACACCTGGCCTGAGGTGTACCCATAACCGAGATAGTCGTGCACCGTCGTCATCAGCGTGGCTCTCATATGGAAATACTCTCCTTTGCTGGCGTCCCATGTCCACGCCGGTGTTTTCCATAACGTTTCTAGCTCCTCTTGCAGAAGCCCCATATACAGGTTAATAGTATTTCCCGGTTGTTTTGGCCCTTGAATCAGCATGCTCATATGTACGTACTTTGTCTTCATGCACTTCCATGGGGGGAGGTTGTACATCCATACAAACATGGGCCATGTGCTGTGGTTGGTGATCTGGTTTCCAAACGGATTCATGCCATCGGTACTCGCACCAAGCACGATGTTCCTTGGATCTTCTGTAGCAAATCCATATAAGACATTGAATGCTCTCCACTGGCTACCATGTACGAGGTGTCTCAGCTTCGGATCATCTCCAGCGCATGAGCTTTGCTTCCTTAGGATCTACGAAATACCGCTGTAGACGGGGAGTGATCGGAAAGTATCATACAACTTTCTGAGGAGCTTTATTTCCTGCCTTCTTGTATCGAGAAGCATTGCACACTGTACAACTAGTTTTTTCTACGTGCTCCCCCCGATAAATGATGCAATCGTTGATGCATGCGTGGTACCTAATGTGCGGCAAATCAAAAGGGCAAACGATTTTCTTGGCCTCCTCGACACTAGTAGGACATAGGTTCCCCGCGGGAAGAACTTTATTATGTAGATACTTCAAATGCTCATCGAGGCTTTTGTCTGTCCATTTGTTTTTGGCCTTCGTCTTCAGAAGTTCGAGCATGAAACTCAAGAGGGTTACCTCGGGATCACAACCGTCATACAATGGAGTCTTCGAGTCTACTTCAAGTTGCGCCAGCTTGGCCTCCTCTCTAGAAGCAGCTCTCTCGCTAGTCGTACTCTTGCGAAGGAGGTCTCGAACATGAGGGTCCTGTACGAATGCACTTAGTAGCGTCGAAGACTACGGCGTGACCTCTTCTCCGCCATGTCCGGACTCTTCTTCGCCGTGTCCGGAATCTTCTCCGATGTTGTCATTTCCAGACTCTTTGCCGGTGCCATCATCGTGTCGATCGGTTATCTCTTCGTCGAGCCCCATGTCGTTATTCCCTGCCATGGGTACGTCCTCATCATCATCAGCTTCTTCACTAATCCACTGAGTATAGCCATCCATGAAACCATTCTTCAACAGGTGCGCCTTCAAACTGCCATGATCAAAAGGGTCCAAAAGGACTCCTTCCTTGCATCTTGCACACGGACATCTAATCCTACTCCGATTATTTGCGTACATGTCCATCACCGCGGATTGCATGTACCGCTCCACCTTCCATCCACTCACCTTCATGACCGACTGCATAGTATAACAAGCAAAAGGGTTATAAAATAAATAATGCATGCATGCTTCAAAGTCATATAAGATTTTGGCATGACCTTGCCTAAAAATGGGACATATTGAGTTTGCTCGAAATTCATCGAAACGGAAATAAATCGACATCTCGACGAAACATAAGCAACTCGAGGGCATGTCACTCACACAAATCTCTCCATATATCCCAAACACACATATTCGCATTCACACACATATTCCCATTCTTGAAATGAACAACTTTTTACTCACCTATATATCTCCCGAGAGCGATACCGATCGAGAGAGCACGCCGTTAATTAGATGATGAGAGAGACCGATCGAGACGTGTGGATGCCTAAATAGCTAGCTAGATCTAGTTCTTGGGGAGGAGAGGTGAATCTAGATAGCTAACTAATGGAGAGGGAGTTATGTTGGAGGGGGACATTAATGGGGGGAGAGGAAGAGAGGTAGGAGAAAGAGAGATAATGTGAGAGAGGCCATTTATGGAGGAGAGTTATGGTGGAGGGGGACATTAATGAGGAGAGAATTAGAAAAGTAGCAGGAAGAGAGAAGAAGAGCAACAATGGTGGAGAGTGGAGAGGGGAAAGGGGAGGGGAGAGAGGGCAAAGTGGGGGAGAGAGGGAGGGGGTGAAAAGGTGGCAGCATTCGCCACTAGCAGTAGCGCTGCTTACAAAAATGCGCTGCTACTATGTGTGGCACATTAGTGGTAGCGCTTGCATGTCATAAAGCGCTACTGGCAGTAGCCTTAGCAGTAGCGCTTCCTTCCACCCAGCGCTTTACTATAAATAGTGTCGGCGGGGTCGGCGGGGCCACCTTATCAATAGTGCTTTCTTAGCGCCCAGCGCTACTGCTAAGCCCTTAGTTGTAGCGCTGCAGGGATACAGCGCTACTGGTAATTAGCAGTAGCGGTTTTATTTTTCCAGCACTACTAGTAGGCTCCTGTCTATAAGGTTTTCCCTAGTAGTGATTTACCTCAAGGGTAATGTCAACAGAAATAACTCATGATTACCCACATCCGACTGGATATATGCAGCTAGATATTTCCCCAACACATGACGCTTGACAAAAGAAAAAAGGCAAAATATAGGAAGTGGTGAAGATCACCATGACTCTTGCATAAAGGTAAGTACTGGGAAGTAAAACTAACAGATAGGCCCTTCGCAAAGGGAAGCATAGGTTGTCATGCACTTTTACAATTGGATGCACAATCTCTTAATGCAAAAGAACGTCACTTTATATTGCCTCTTGTGATAAAGAACTTTATTATGAAGTCTGTCATTTTATTTCTTCCATATCACAAGTTTGTATAAACTTTGTTTTCCACACACCAATAGATCATACATATTTAAGGAGCAATTTTATTGCTTGCACCGATGACAACTTACTTGAAGGATCTTACTCAATCCATAGTTAGGTATGGTGGATTCTCATGGCAAAACTGGGTTAATGGTTTTTGGATGCACAAGTAGTATCTCTACTTGGTGTGGAAATTTTGGCTAGTATGGGGTGGAAGCAAGCGTCACATGTTAAAGGATCTATGACCATATAACTTCTATTCGGAAGTAGGCGAACATAACTCATTATGTTGTCTTCCTTGTCCAACATAAACTTCTTAGCATCTAATATTTTAATGAGTGCTCACAATCATAAAAGATGTCCAAAATAATATATTTATATGTGAACCTCTCTTTCTTTATTACTTCCTTTTAGTTGCAGCAATGACCAATCACTATGTTTGTCAACTCTCAACAAATTTCACTCTACATACCTCTTATATGTGAAGTCATCACTCTCCATAAGATCATTATATATAATCTTTGCTTTTATTATATTCTTCTTTCTATTTCATTTTCTCAAGATCATAGCAAGCAAACAAAACCCTCAACTCAAAACTACTTTTTATTATATAACTCTCGGACTTATTTACATAGGAGGAACATAAAGCAAAACTCAAAACTAGATCACACTAAAAATTAATTCTACTAGATCAACATGTAACCAAAAGGATCAAACTGGGAAAATCGATAAAAGTAAAATATGTGATGATGATACGATACTGGGGCACCTCCCCCAAGCTTGGCACAAGCCAAGGGGAGTGACCATACCCATGTGTTTAGTGGTCTTTCTTCGAAAGTGGTGATGTTGGAGTTGTTGGTGAGGTTGAAGGCTTGTCCTCCATCTTCCAAGGCATAGGCTCACCGTCGTAAAAAGATGAATGTGTCTCCGGGATCCTCAAATCTGCAGCCAAACTCATTTTCTTAAATATGTATTCATACTCATAGTTCTAGTTTTGCAGGTCATAGATCTAGGCCTGGAGATGCTTGATTTTCTCATAAAGCTTGAAGATGTGCTCCCCGATGTCCTTGGCGTCTAGCTTGTGCTTATGGGTGAATTCTGCGATCATCGTGTGACTGGCATTGAGTCTGCGTTCCACCATCCCCTGGCATTTGAAAACGTGTTGCTCCATTCCTTCGAGCCTTGTCTTCATGCTTTCGGTCTTCTCTGGCCCCTCTACATGACGAATGTGTAGTACCCCCTCACGAATCTCCATGGTTTGAGGGTGTCGCAGCACCTCCACAAGGTAGGGGTGGATGACCTTCTCAAAGAACTTATCCTTCAAAGCACCTAGGGACATCATGGCGATCTAAATGTGTGACGGAAACAACTCAAAACAAAAACAGGAGGTATTGTCGTGATACGAAGGTCAAAACCTTCAGGAGAATATATAATGAATTTTTGCCGACCTAAAGGAGTAATCAACAGGAAAACAGAGTCTGGAGGGTACACGGGATGGCCACAAGCCACTAGCCCGCCCCAGGGGGTAGGGCATCGCCAACTGTCTTGTCGCCTCCTCGTGCACCTTTCGGACTACTTTAAAATTTCCAAAATTATTAAATATTCCAAAATGGAGAAAATTTGCTATCAGGAAAGTTTTGGAGTCAGTTTGCTTACCGTACCACATACCTATTTCTTTTCGGAGTCTGAAACGTTCTGGTAAGTCTCCCTAATGTACTCCTCCGGAGTTATGGTATTAATAATATTGGTTTCAACATTTACGGGAGTACCTAAGATATAATGTTGATTCTTTGCCCGTTTACCACCTTCGGATTTGTGCCTTCGGCGTTGTTGATCTTTATGGCACTCGAACAATATACTTCCTCGATAACGTAAGGCCCTTCCCATTTAGAGAGAAGTTTTCCTGCAAAAAATCTTAAACCAGAATTGTATAGCAAGACATGATCACCTACATTGAATTCACATTTTTGTATCCTTTTATCATGCCATCTCTTAACCTTTTCTTTAAACAACTTGGCATTCTCATAGGCCTGGGTTCTCCATTCATCAAGTGAGCTAATATCAAATAACCTCTTCTCACCAGCAAGTTTTAAATCATAGTTGAGCTCTTTAATTTCCCAATAAGCTTTATGTTCTAGTTCTAGAGGTAAGTGACACACTTTACCATAAACCATTTTATACGGAGACATGCCCATATGGTTTTTGTAAGCAGTTATATAAGCCCATAATGCATCATCAAGTTTCTTAGACCAATTCTTTCTAGACCTATTAATAGTCTTTTGCAAGATCAATTTAATTTCCCTATTGCTTAATTCTACTTGACCACTAGACGGAGGGTGATAAGGAGATGCAATTCTATGATTAACATCATAGTTAGCAAGCAATTTACGGAAAGCACCATGAATAAAGTGTGAACCACCATTAGTCATCAAATATCTAGGGACTCCAAATCTAGGGAAAATAACTTATTTAAGCATTTTGATAGAAGTGTTATGATCAGCACTACTAGTTGGAATAGCTTCTACCCACTTAGTAACGTAATCAACAACAACTAGAATATGAGTATACCCGTTGGACGTTGGAAAAGGTCCGATATAATCAAAACCCCACACATCAAATGGTTCAATAACAAGTGAGTAATTCATAGGCATTTCCTAACGTCTACTAATATTACCAATTCTTTGACATTCATCACAAGACAAGACAAACTTACGAGCATCCTAGAAAAGAGCATGCCAATAAAAACCAGATTGTAATACCTTTTGTGCAGTTCTATCTCCAGCGTGGTGTCCTCCATAGGCCTTGGAGTGACACTTGTATAGGATCTGTTCTTGTTCATGCTCAGTCACACAATGTCTAATAACACCATCTACTCCTTCTTTATAAAGGTGTGGATCATCCCATAAGTAATGTCTTAAATCACAGAAGAACTTTTTATTTTGTTGGTATGTCAAACTAGGTGGTATAAACTTAGCAACAACGTAATTAGCATAATAAGCATACCAAGAAGCATTGCGTGAAGCATTTATGACAGCTAATTGTTCATCACGAAAGCTGTCATCAATAGGTAGTGGGGCATCAAGAACATTTTCTAACCTAGACAAGTTGTATGCACGGGGTTCTCAGCACCCTTTCTATCAATAATATGCAAATCAAATTCTTGTAGCAGAAGAACCCATCTAATAAGTCTAGGTATAACATCCTTCTTTTCCATAAGTTACTTAATAGCAGTGTCTAGAGTTTTACTAGCATAATGTGTAACATTCAATTTCTTATCAACTCTTTGTCCTAGAACAGCACCAACAGCATAATCACTAGCATCACACATAATTTCAAAGGGTAGGTTCCAATCAGGTGGTTGAACAACAGGTGCAGAAATCAAGGCTTTCTTAAGGATTTCAAACGCTTCTACACAATCATCATCAAAAATGAATGGAACATCTTTTTGCAAAAGATTAGTGAGAGGCCTCGAAATCTTAAAGAAATCTTTAATAAACCTCCTATAGAAACAAGCATGATCAAGGAAACTTCTTATACCTTTGACATCCTTAGGTCACGACATCTTTTCAATAGCATCAAATTTAGCTTGATCAACTTCAATACCCCTTTTGAAGATTTTGTGTCCCAAGACAATGCCCTCATTAACCATAAAGTGGCACTTCTCTCAGTTCAAGACAATATTAGTATCTTCACATCTCTGCAAAACTCAATCAAGATTGCTCAAGAAATCATCAAAAGAAATTCCATAAACGGAGAAGTCATCCGTGAAAACCTTAACAATCTTTTCACAAAAGTCATATAATATAGCCATCATACATCTTTGAAAGGTAGCAGGTGCATTGCATAAACCAAAAGGCATACGTCTATAAGCAAAGGTACCAAAAGGACAAGTAAAAGTGGTCTTCTCTTGATCCTCTGTTGACACAGGTATTTGAGAGAAGCCAGAATGACCATCTAGAAAGCAAAAGTGTGTGTGTTTGGATAGTCTAGAAGCCAGAATAACCATCTAGCATTTGATCAATAAAATTAGATGGTAATGATCTTTTCTAGTAGCTTTATTTAATTTCCTAAAATCAATTACCATTCTATATCCTGTAACAATTCTTTGAGCGATCAATTCATTTTTATCATTAGGAACAATGGTAATACCTCCCTTCTTAGGGACACAATGAACGGGACTAACCCATGTACTATCAGCAATAGGATAGACACCTGCCTCCAAAAGCTTTAATATTTCATTTCTTACTACTTCTTTCATTTTGGGATTTAACCGGCGTTGGTGATCAACAACTAGTTTAGCGTCAGGCTCCATATTAATTTTATGCTGACATAGAGTGGGACTAACACCCTTAAGAGCATCAAGAGTATATCCAATAGCAGCATCATGCTTCTTCAGAGTTTTGAATAATCTTGATTCCTCATGTTCTGAAAGGTTAGCACTAATAATAATAGGATATATCTTCTTTTCATCAAGATAAGCATATTTCATAGTATCTGGTAATTGTTTAAGCTCAAACACGGGATCACCCTTGGGTGGAGGAGGATCTACAAGTATTTCAACAGGCATGTTGTGTTTCAAAATAGGATGCTGATCAAAGAAAATCCTATCTATTTCATTCCTTTCATTCAAGTGCATATCGTTTTCATGGTCTAGCAAATATTGTTCTAAGGGATCAGTAGGAGACACAACAATAGAAGCACGACCAATAATTTCATCCTTACTAGGCAATTCCTTATCATGGGGTCGTCTACGAAACTTAGAGAAATTAAACTCATGAGACACATCCCCAAAACTTACCGTAACAGTTTCTTTCTCACAATCTATTCTAGCATTAACAGTATTCAAGAAAGGTCTACCAAATATAATGGGACAAAAATCATCTTGTGGGGAACCAAGAACAAGAAAATCAGTAGGATATTTTATTTTCCCACACAAGACCTGAACATCTCTAACAATCCCAATTGGTGCTATAGTATTTCTATTAGCAAGCTTAATGGTAACATCAATTTCTTCTAACTCAGCTGGTGCAATATCATTCATAATTTCTTTATATAAGGTAAAGGGAATTTCACTCACACTAGCACCCATATCACATAAGCCATGTTAATAATGATCTCCTATTTTAATAGAAACAACAGCCCTTCTAGCAGCTTCATCACAAAACTGAATAACATGCCCTTCAATATTATCAACCAAGAGATCTTTAACCATAGCAATACTAGGTTCAAATTTAATTTGTTTAGGGGGTGTAGGTGTTCTAACACATCTCTTTTGAACCACAGTTGAAGCTTTAGCATGGTCCTTTATTCTAATAGGGAAACGTGGTTTCTCAATATAAGCAGAAGGAATAACAGGATCAACATTATAAGTAATAGTTTCTTCTTCAACTTTAATAGTTTCAACTACTTTCACTTCAATGGGAGGACAATATTTAAACCACTTCTCCTTGGGGAGATCAACATGAGTAGCAAATGATTCACAGAAAGACGCTACTATCTCAGAGTCAAGTCCATATTTAGTGCTAAAATCACGAAAAGCACCGGTGTCTACAAAAGATTTAACACAATCAAACTTAAGGTTTATACCTGACTCCTTACCTTTCGAATTACCAATCTTCGGAGTTGCGTTTAACTCTTTCCAACAAATCCCATCTGAATTCAATATCCTTCTTCATAAAGGAACCATACAAGAAGCATCGAGCATGGAACGATTATTAAGAGAAAGCCGAGCATAAAAATTTTAATAATAATTTCTCTTGAGAGCTCATGATTGGGGCATGAATATAACATTGACTTAAGCCTCCTCCAAGCTTGAGAGATACTTTCTCCATCACGAGGCCAAAAATTATCAATATAATTCCGATCACGATGAACTAGATGCATAGGATAAAACTTCTGATGAAATTCCATTTTCAATCGGTTGTAGTTCCATGATCCAGTATCATCGCATAGCCTATACCATGTCAATGCATTTTACTTCCAAGATAAAGGAAAGACCTTCTTCTTGACATCATTCTCGGGCAAACCTGCAAGCTTAAATAATCCACAAACTTCATCCACATAGATTAGATGCAAATCAGGATGTAGTGTTTCATCTCCTGCATAAGGATTAGCTAGCAGTTTCTCTATCATACCCGAAGGAATTTCATAATAAATATTTTCAGTAGGTGTAGGAGGTTGAGGAGAAACTCTTTGTGCTTCCGGTCGAGGTGAAGATACCCTGAACAAACCCCTCAAAGGATTACTTTCCATAGTAACAAGTGACAGTAAATTTCAGCACACTATATAAATTTTTCCTTACCAAAGGCGCTTCACTCCCCAGCAACGGCGCCAGAAAGGAGTCTTGATGACCCACAAGTATAGGGGGTCTATGGTAGTCCTTTCGATAAGTAAGAGTGTCGAACCCAACGAGGAGCAGAAGGAAATGCCAAGCGGTTTTCAGCAAGGTATTCTCTGCGAGCACTGAATTTGTCGGTAACAGGTAGTTGTGTGATAAGATAATTCATAACGGGTAACAAGTACCAAGTGTAAAAAAGGTGTAGCAAGGTGGGCCAATCCTTTTTGTAGCAAAGGACAAGCCTGGACAAACTCTTATATAAAGCAAAGCGCTCCCAAGGACACATGGGAATTTCGTTAAGCTAGTTTTCATCATGCTCATATGATTCGTGTTCGTTACATTGATAAATTGATATGTGGGTGGACCGGTGCTTGGGTGCTGCCCTTACTTGGACAAACCTCCCACTTATGATTGCCCTCTCCTGCAAGCATCCGCAACTACAAAAGAAGAAGTAAGATAAATCTAACCATAGCATGAAACATATGGATCCAAATCAGTCCCTTAAGAAGGAACACATAAACTAGGGTTTAAGATTCTGTCACTCTAGCAACCCATCATCTACTTATTACTTCCCAATGCCTTCCCCTAGGCCCAAATAATGGTGAAGTGTCATGTAGTCGACGTTCACATAACACCACTAGAGGAGAGACAAGATACATCTCATCAAAATATCGAACGAATACCAAATTCACATGATTAGTTATAACAAGACTTATCCCATGTACTCATGAACAAACGTAAGTACTCACAAAGCATATTCATGTTCATAATCAGAGGAGTATTAATGATCATCAAGGATCTTAACGTATGATCTTCCACCAAGTAAACCAACTAGCATCAACTACAAAGAGTAATCAACACTACTAGCAACCCACAGGCACCAATCTAAGGTTTTGAGAAAAATATCAGATACAAGAGATGAACTAGGGTTTGGAGAGGAGATAGTGCTGGTGAAGATGTTGATGGAGATTGAACCCCTCTCGATGAGAGGATCGTTGATGATGACGATGGCTTCGATTTCCCTCTCCGGGAGAAAAGTTTCCCTCGCACAATAGCTCTGTCGGAGCCCTAGATTGGTTCTGCCAAGGTTCCGCCTCGAGACGGCGGCGCTTCGTCCCGAAAGCTTCGTTCTGATTTTTTCCAGGTCAAACCACGTCATATAGCAGAAGATGAGCACTGGAGGCCTGCCAGGTTGGCCACAAGCCACTGGCCCGCGCCCAGGGGGTAGGGCGCGGCCAGCTTTCAGGACTTTGGGAGTTATGCATAATAGGTATATCACATTTCCTCCTTTTTCGGTCTAGAATTCCAGCTGCCGGCATTTTCCCTCTTCATGTGAACCTTGTAAAATAGGAGATAAAAGGCATAAGTAATATACCAAAACGTGTAATAACAGCCTATAATGCAATGAAAATCAAAATAAAATCATGATGCAAAAGGGACGTATCATCGACTAGGTAATCCCTTAATGTGCATCCTTTCCAACCTATGCGATTTGTGCCTTGTCTGCTTCCACTAGCTCACATTGCCCGCCATTGACAAACAGGGGAGATGGTGCTCGAACCTTCAAATTCACTATCGAATTATTTCCTTCTAAGGAAAAGGTGTAGGTGATGGTAGCATGCGGGACATCAAGAGAGATACAATTGTGAAATGGGAGGTTGAATTTGCAGAGATTGATCCACAAGAACTAGAGAACATGCAAGAGAAGGTCGTGAAGAATTTGGTGAAAAAAATTGGGGAGAGCATTTTTTGAGGTCCAGAGAAAGAGGTAGCATTGTTACGGATTGATAATTGGAAGGGTGAGTATGTAAGAATTGAGAATGGTGAAGAGATGGTTGATGAAATCGATCGACAAGACGGATGGGCAAGCAAACAAACTACCTTTCATGCAGAGCTCGTTGATCTGAAATCATATTCTAAGGCTGGATATGTGCCCTCAAAGTTGGCTTCATAGATGGTAGAGATGATTGGGCTTCACAGAGACAGATAATGCCCATGTGTACGGGTGAAGTGACAGTAATAGAGGGGGCTGATCAAGATGCAGAAGAGGGATGTGATGGTGCTACAAGGGTTGTTTGTGTTGATTGGAATTCAATACAATTAGAAGACACTACTGATTTGGTCATTGCACTAATGGCTGACACTGAGATGGCCAATTTTTTTGGCATTCCAGTAGATCCAGTAGATGATCAAGATGAGGAAGAGAGAGGTGAATTGAGTTTGCCTAATGATGCTAACATAGATGCTTGTGAAGATGTGGATGGACAACTGATGAAAGATGTTGCAGATGGTGTAGATGATACACATAATGATGAGCTTGTAAGTGTGTATGACAAAGAAAATCCTGTTATTGAAGTGGGCAAGTTGTTCCTAAGAATGAAGGAGTTTAGGATGTGTTTCAAGACTTATCTAGTCAAACATGAGTTTGATTCTAAGACTATGTGGACTGATAGAAAGAAATTTTATGCAAGGTGCAGAGGTTTTGATGGAAGCGTCAGGCCTTGCAAGTGGTACATATATGCTAGAATTCAACCTAATGGAAGTACCATCAGGGTTAATCAAATCCCAAATCCACATACTTGTATTACAAGTTCACAGAGAGTATCAACCATGACATCACAACTTTGGATTGTAGAAAAGATCACTCCAATTTTAGCCAAGAAACCAAACACCATAGGAAAGAAACTTAAAGTGGACTTGGAAAAGCGGTACCCCATTAAGGTGAAGTATACCACAGTGTGGAAAGCAAAACAGAGGGCAATGAAAGAATTATATGGTCATTGGGCAAATACTTTTAGGATGCTTTATAACTTCAAAGCAGAGGTGGAGAAGAGATCACCTAGAAGTGTTGTGGAGATAGATACTGAGGTAACAGAGGGTGGTAGAGTGCTTTTATCCAAATTCTTTATGGCTTTAAAGCCTTGCATGGATGGCTTCAAAGTAGGGTGCCGTCCATATTGGAGCATAGACTCATCTTTTTTGACTGGCAAATGGAATGGTCAATTGGCAGCATGCAATGCTTTAGATGGACACAACTGGATGTTCCCTGTTGCTATTTGTTTGTTTCAGTCAGAGAGAGAGGTTTCATGGACATTGTTCATGATGCAGTTGAAAAGATGCATAGGGCCAGTGTCACCTTTGGCAGTACACACAGATGCATGTTAAGGGCTAGAAAACGTAGTGAAGAATGTTTTTCCTCATTGTGAGCAGAGGAAGTGCTTCGACCATATGTGGATGGATTTGATCAAAAAATTCAGAGGAGAAGAAATTGGGAGAATGTGGCCAGCAGCAAGAGCTTACACCAAACAGACACATTCATATCATCTTGATAAGATAAAAGCAGCATGAAGTGAGTTTGGTCCATGGTTGAACACATATCATTCTCTATTGTGGTACAGGTCAGGATTTAACACTGCCATCAACTGTGATCATATCAACAATAACTTGGCAAAAAGTTTTAACAACAAGATAAAGCAGTTAAAGAACTTGCCTGTGCATGACATGGTTGACAAAATCAGGATCATGATCATGCGCATGTGGGAATTGAGAAGAAGGATTGGTGATTGTCTGCAAGGGGATAAGCTTGCTACAGTGGTACAACAGGTGGAGAACAGGAGCAGAAATCTTGCACATTTTTCTGTTGAAAAATCTTCATTGTGGGGTGCTGAAGTTAGTGATACCAATGCTGGAAGGAGGCATGTTGTTAACACTGAGTTGCATGACTACACTTGCCTCGAGTGGAAACACACCGGGAAACCATGTGACCATGCCATACTTTTCTTGGCCTTCCAACCCAAGATAAACATGCATCCATATTTGCATGAATATTACTCAGTGGCAAGATTCAAGTCTGCATATGGAACTCCAATTCTGGCACTTACAGATCAACCTCAGTGGCCTGAAGTGGAAATTGATTTTTCCATGTGTCCTCCCCTAACAAAAAGAAAGGCTGGCAGGCCTAAAGAGAGTAGATTCAAGGCATGGTTTGATAAAGGTGGGAGTGGTAAAAAGGGGAAGGGAAAGAAGGATGCAAAGCCAAAAAGGTCCCAAAAGGTAACAAAAAAAGATGCAAGCTATGCGAGGAACTTGGGCACCGAGAAGGATCTCCAAAATGTCGTTACACTCCTGAAAGGCCAAAGTATGTTTATGTTTGTTTTTTTTTATTTGGATGCTGTTTTTAAGTACTAGCCAAATTACAAGCTTTATTTTCTAGGAGGAAGCATGGAGGTCAACCCCTTGTTGTTGAAGATTGCTGGGCAATCAAAAAGGCAAGAATCAATTGTTGTAAAAAAAGAGAAGTTTTGGTGAAACTGTGCAAGATGAGCCAAACTTGGATGATGTTGTGGTGCAAGATGAGCCAAACTTGGATGATGTTGTGGTGCAAGATGAGTAAAACTTGGATGATGTTGTGGTGTAAGATGAGCAAATTTTGGATGATGTTGTGGTGCAAGATGAGTAAAATGAGCAGAATGTGGTGCAAACTAGAACTGAAGTTGATGTGATTGATGTGCAAAGTGAACCTATATTGGAAGTTGTGTTACAAATTGAAGCTCTTGTAGCTGATGTTGTGAAAACTAAGCCTCATTTAGATGATGTGGTGCCAACTAAAGATGTCCTAGATGGTCCAGTGAAGAAAACCAAGAGATTGAGTGAACTGGGTGTCGTACCCGTCGTAGGATCAACAAGTGCCAAAAAAAGAAGAAGAAATCGATTGGTAAGAAGAAGTAGAAGTGAAGTATTGTTCTTGTCTGAATAAAAAAACTTGCCTGGATTTGTGTAAAAGGTTGTGTAATCATATTTTTACTTTGATGTGTATTTGTGTAACTCTAATCAAATTCTGACCGAATTTAAAATTCGAGCCAAAATTCAAATTTGAAGCTGTTTAGTTTCGGTATTGATGTAACAATGCTTTATCAAATATTATGCATGTTAGGTGATCGATTTGATGAATTTTTGTTGAGTTAAGCACTGGTCATGAAAAATGTGCTCCAAATGAGCTCCAAAGCTAGGATAAACACCCCATTTGCAAGCAAGTTTTTTTCCGACCTTTTCTAAATGAGCCAAAAACTCAAAACTTAAATTTCAGTGTGCAAATATAGGGTCCATGGGCAATATTGGATCGTTTGGATAAGATATGACATGCTTAACCCTAAACCCTAACATGAAACCCACACAACCTCGTTCGTGATAGGTATGTTTTGGGAAGAGTTTTTCATGAATATACGCATAGACCAGGTTTCTTAATTTTTTCCAGCAACCTAGTAACATAAAACGATGATGGGTGAAAGTTTCATATTTTTCTGATTTTTTTAAATTAGTTATGGTCAACCCTAGCCCTAATAACCCCTTCAAAACCCCTCATAACCTCTTCAAAACCCCTCAAACTCTAGCCAAAACACTGCATCCTTTTGGTCCGTTGGATATCTGCGAATGGACGGTGTGGATCAGGTGCTAAGGCAACATCAGCGATCTGAGTGAGGCGCTCGGATTGGCCGTATTCGAGAATGCTGGATCACTCCCCCAACCATTTCCAACCGTTGGATCGCTGCGTGTCGAACGGTGTGGATCAACCTGCAGTGCCACATCAGCGATCCCCATGACACTAGTTCGGCCTTGTGATTGGCTAGATTTTAAAACGCACATTTTTTCGCGCTTGGTTTGTTTGGCGCTCGAGGGTGGGCTGCTGCCATGCATGCGCACTGTTGGGCTGTGGTCAAGAAGCCCACCTATTGGACCTTTGGACCGAAGGTTGCCACGCCACCCTCTAGCCAAGCCCTAGCCAGCAGGCTACATTACCATGCATACGAGTACGAGCGAGCAGTCGTCGACACATGCATGTAGGCATGCACGGGCGGCACACGCACAGAACGAGAAGGCATGAACTCCGACCGACGACACAGAGCGTGCAATGCTGAAACGTCGTAGCCTCGCTATTGATGCCGCTTTCAGTTTCACATGCATGTACACACATGTACACACACCCCTCCCCTCCCCCGATGCCACCCAACACCGCATGCTCATTATTTCCACCCAGTGTAAATATGTCGCACTAGGACTATTTAAGCCACCTATCATCTTCCACCTCATCGCCCATCCTCTCCCATCTGCATCCTCTTCTCACCACCACAAACAACCCCAAAACCAAGCGCCGTAGCTGTGCAGTACACTGGACCAACCTTCCGCTTTCCCCCCACTGTGTCGAAGACGCTCTACCCCGCCGACTTGTACGTCGAGAAGACACTCTGTGTGTTGGCGATGTCAAGATGGAGGGGCGCAAGGGAGTTCACCAACCCCTTCCTTGCGCTCGGCTTCGGCCACCTCCCCTGGGGATCTCCAAGGATGTACCGAGTCGAGGAGGTCATCCACAACGGGGTTGTGGTTGTTATCCTTGCCCACTTCACCAACTCCTTCTACGCGTTCTACCTCCTCGGTCGTGTGTTCTGGTGTGGCTGCGAGTTCATCGCTTTCACCATCCACAACATCTTCACGGACTACACCAACATCTTCCCCACCGCGGGGCGCATGCACACTCTGTCGTACCCAATCGACAACACCTCAGAGGAGCAGTGAACGATGCCCGGAGGAGGAGCGAGGTGGAGGAGGAGCGAGGAGGAGCAAGGAAGGCAGCGGCCAGGGTTTAGACGAGGATCTATATATCTTTATTTAGCTAAATCTATGTATATTTATTTGTGTCATGTTATTTAAGTTGTAAGCTGTAACACCCGGTTACGCTTGGCGGGATCTAGACTGGCCCCACAGACCAACACTAGTCTTTCCTGCGCACTTTGTCCTCACTCGTGCGCACCCGGGACCAACTTCCCGGTCGGTCACCCATCCTAGAATCGCTCCAAGCCAAGCACGCTTAACTTTGGAGTTCTTTTCGAGTGGGCTTCCAGAAAAGAAGGAATTCCTTGTTGATATGAGTAGTCTATCATTAAGCCGGGCTCTCACATAAGCGTACTATGGGTACCCACTGTGGGCTTGGTTGGCCCGAACTATCTATATTATGTGTCTTTCTATTATTAAATTCTTGTTGGGTAGTTGCACGGTGTTTTGGCTTGTAATTCTAGATACACCCATTATTAAAAAATGCATCTCAAAACGTCAAAAAAAGACATTTTTTGTAGACTGTAAAAAGGACAAAAAATGACTCGTGAAAAGTCATTTTGTAGCAATGAAATTTCTCTTTTATCAACGAGCCACAAATAATTTCTTTTTAGTGGATTTCTTGTGCAAACAATACTCTATATATGAAACTCTTTTTGTACAATACACTATATTTACACAAGCTACAAAGAATCAACATAGTGGAATTGTTATGAGTCATGCAAGTAACACCACATGGAACAACACTTGTGTAGGAGTAACAAATATTTCCATGAACCATTCAGAAGTATTATTTTTCAAAGGTTAAAAGAACAAAAGTTTATGTTTGAGTTAAGACAAGTAAAACATGTTTTAGTTAAGACAAGTTAAAAGAAGAAAAGTTTACACTATTTCATGAACATTTTGATTTACATTATTCCATGAACAAAAACAAGTAACAGAATTTTTGAAACGTTAAAAGAAGTAAATTTTCTATGAGCTAACACAAGTAAAACGGGCCCAAGTAAAACATGTACCATGTGCTACCTCTTTGCATTTTGCTTGGTTAGTTTCTCCGGATGGGCTGGTTTCTCTTTGGGCCTGGTTATTTTCTCATGCCCCAACATCT
Source organism: Hordeum marinum (assembly GCA_022496015.1). Taxonomy (NCBI): domain Eukaryota; kingdom Viridiplantae; phylum Streptophyta; class Magnoliopsida; order Poales; family Poaceae; genus Hordeum; species Hordeum marinum. The sequence continues at coordinate 14,877,381 of CM039678.1, forward strand.
GTTCGGAAGCCCAGACTTTTTTTTACTAGAAACTGAATTTGGCTTTGCACTCTGTTAACTGAAGAACAAAAATAAGGGCATGGACACTGAATAATTTTCCATATTGCTCCTTCGATTCGGTTACACGAACTTGGCATGACGCACAGATCGCGTCCTGTCCCCTGATAGGCCTAAATGCCCATTCTAATGATGGATGAACAACAAGTAAAATAAAACTAGAGCAATGATACAACAATAGAACCCCTGCCCTGATATTTGCTTGCTTCTGCAAATAGATCATCTACATTAGATATTTGTTGATCTTCTTCAGTTCCTCGTTTAGTTCAGACCGCGGGTGCAGTTCAGCATCGCGCGCATACCTCGCCATCGACAGGACTTTGCCCACCCCTCGCCCGTCCGATCTCCCCAAATTCTCCACATCAATCGGCGGCACCTTGCCCAAATTGAGCTCCCAGGTTGCGGCCCCGCTCGAATCAATGTAGCCCTCAAACTGAATCTTCTCAATATAATCATCCATCCACTCGAAATGGCTACATTTCTTTAGGATCTGAAAACAACAACATGAATCCTAAATCCCAAATTCGTCGGCAAAAAACAAAATCTGGAGAAATAAGAGCAAACGGCAACGAAAGAACGGACTAAGAACTAAGATGTAACCTTGCCATCCCTTCCTGCCATTGTTTTGCTCAAGCATTTCACAAATTCGTGCGCAAGATTGCCATTATCATCAGTCTTACTCGCCAACCGTTTAAGAGGCTCTGGGCATGGGCACTTAGGGCACCTTGTGAGCGGCACTGGACCATACTGTCGCCATTTTGAGTGCATGGCGGAGGAAGTTGACATTTGCGCTGGGTCGCCGAAGAAGAGAAAGATTGGGGAAAGGGGAAGTAGTGGGCGGCGGCGGGCGAAAGGGCATGGGCACTCGTCTTTTCGAGCTACGGAGAGGTTGGTCCCAGGTTTACGTGGACAAGTGGTGGGTCCCGCACTTACATGGATAAGTGGTGGGTCCAATCCCTAACAGCTAACAAGGGCATCAGTTCAGTTTAAGGACCATGTTGTGCCTGGACTATTTATGCGTTCAAATGTGTCGCACCACGGCCATTCTGTCAAACAACGTCGCACTCCTTCCAATTCCCATGGAATATGTCGCACATGAGCTATTGACCCATGCTTCTCTGCCTGTATATCTGGGTCGTCCTCCATCACCGGTGCCTCCTCCTCCCCCATATCCAGCGGCAGCACTTCCTCCGTCGGCTCCTGCTGGTCCTCCCTCACACCAAGCGGTGATGCCTCCTTCACCAGCTCTTGCTCCTTCTCCTATTCCTCCTCCACTTCTTCCTCCTTTTCCTCCTCCACCTCCTCATCCTCCTCGAAATCTTCCTCCGGATCCATAGGTAGCCCGGCGGCCCTCCGGATCCGGACCTACTCAAGGATCCAGAGACGGTGCTGGATCGTGTAGTGGCGGTGGCATGGGGGCATGACTGACGGGCTCGGGTGGCGGTGGAGGGAGGGAGGAGGTAGATCTGCTAATCCTGGAGGACGTTGGCTAACGTGGCGGGCATGCCCGGGCGCGCACGGGTTCCCCCATATCCGCCCCATATTTGGGCTGGATATGAGGTGTGCCGGTCTGCCCGGGCGTTTGAGGGGGGCAGCTGGGTCGATTTTTTATGACCAGCCAGTGACCGGGCGGCCTATCCGGATGTTTGAGGGAGGTATGAGGGGTCCGGCTGTAGATGCTCTTAATACTTAAGCTTCAGAGTAGTATCATTTGCTACAATACAACAAAGCACATTCAGACATGGAACGAAAAATGCAAGCGCACACATATAGGGAATCCCAACGAATCTACTGGTCCATTTATTCTCATGTAAATCACAAACTCTCTTACAATGAATTAAGCAAGCACTTCTCACCTGACAATAAGATACATATATGTAGGTACCACCTCCATGGGATATTTAGAAGAGCGCAAAAAACAGAGCATAATGTAGAACTAAAAAGAGGAGCAAAGCACACTAAAGTTTACGGCTTGTTACATAAGATGCAGCATACGGGGCAGAATGAGTTGGCTTATTGGCCGATTAAATGTGTGGGATCTTGGTAGCAACTTTTCTCCAAACAGGATCCAAGATCTCAATGAAGTTTGGCGGTGGTGGAGCCGAAGACGATAGTTGTAGCCGATGAAATATTGTGAGGGGATGGAGTACAAGTCTTTCGGAATCATCTAACGATAGGCAGATACCCGGTAGAAACCGGACCGCAAGAAAAACCACTTGTACTTGCCGGACAATCTTGTAGGCATGCAACCTCGGTTAGTTCTCGATCGACCGGGATGGGGGAGAGGGGTTGCGACTTGCTTGGCAGTGCTCTGCGGTGGAGCTCGGCGAACCTTGGACATGGCCCTAGCAGCTAAGGCGGCATTGGCATCCCTAGTATTAGACAGTCAGACATTGGGTCCTCATGAAGGTGAACGGCGCTAGCTAGGTGACAAAGGTTTTCACCCAAAATCCAGACACGACGACGTCTTCACCAAGAAAGCAGCGCCCACAAGCATCGTCGTTGGTTGGATCCTTTCAGCCATAGATACATGTTTTGCACGCACGGACACAGGCTAGCCCAGCCTCTGGGCGTTGTCATGCATCTTTTTTCTCAATAAAAAAAGGATAATTCTTCTAGGTAGGAATGGAATGTAAGTTAGTTCTCGGTCGATCTGGGAGGAGGGATGGGGGTTGCGACTTGCTTGGCAGTGTTAAGCGGCGGAGCTCCACGAACCTTGGACATGGCCCTGACAGCTAAGGCGGCATCCGTAGAATCGGATGGTCAGGTGGCGACCGGTCCAAATTTTGGCCTCGTGACCTGCGTCTAGCATCTAGCAAATAACTAACCTTCATGTTTGGAGCATCGAACTCCCTCATGAGGGAGAACTGAAAACAATGGCACGCTACGCCCTAGGCTCCATGACATTGGGCCCTCATGAAGGAGAACCTCGCTAGCTAGGCGACAAAGGTTTTCACCCGAAATCCGGACATGACGACGTCTTCACGAAGAAAGCGACGCCCACAAGCATCATCGTCGTCGTCGGTCGGACCCTTTCATCCATAGATATATGTTTCGCACGCACGGACGCAGGCTAGCCCAGCCTCTGGGCGTTGTAAGAGCATCTACAACCGGTCCCCATATACCCTCCTCAAACGCCCGGGCAGGCCGCATGATCACTGTCCGGTCACAAAAATTCGATCCAGACGGGCCTCTCAAACCGTCTTCAAACGTGACTGACGCCCCTCATTTCCAGCCCAAATATGGGATAGGTATAAGGGAGCACGGGCGCGTACAAGCACGCCCGTCACGTTGGACCCGACAGCCCGACCCTACCTCAAATTTCCCCTAATTCTCCAAACCCTTCCTCCTCCTCCCGCTGCCCTTCACCATTTCCAGCGCTCAACCCCTCGCCGCCCGGCACCCTTGCTCTCCATCCTCACCACCTGCCCCGATCCTCCGCCATGATGTCTTCCACCCCGTCCCCGTCCGTCGCGACGGAGACGCAATACGCCTCCTCCGTCGAAGTCCCTTGCTCTGCTTCGTTTTGCAAGCCGGAGAACATCGTCCGTAAGATGCGCCGTCGCCGGCAGCGACAAAGGGAGGCGGAGTTGGCGGCGCAGGAAGGTGCGACCAGCGTCGACGAGATGTCTTCCCTGCCACGACGGGCTCCCCGCACCCCATCCATCCAAGCGCCGGCACGGATTGTGTCGTCCGACACCGTTGAGACCGAGAAGGATTGGACGACTGGTTGGACTATTTCGGAGAGCTTTCCGGCCAGGCTGCAGCCGTCGGTCGACGATTGTGAGTTGCCACAGCTCGTTCGGGACCGGTGAGCACGGGCACCCCCACCACCCCGGCTGCACTCCACGTGTTCGACGTAATTTCTAAACATGACAGGATACGTTTTGCTCATGTCCGATCACATGACTAATGTTTCGTATAGATCACTAGTTTGCACTAGTTTGCTCATGACCGTAGAGCATTGGAGGCGTCCAGGGCGGTTGCGGCTGCACAGAGGAGCACTAGTTTAAAATTATTTTTTAAAATTAGTCAAATCTAGTTTTGAAATGAGTGAAATTGTTTTTCTTCTAAATGATAGATTTTTGAAACCGCTTTTTTTAGTTGAGTGAAACCAACTTTCCGAATTGATCCTGTATTTTTCCAATATATGAAACTGGTATTTTTAAAATATATGAAATTAATTATTTCAAGTATATGGAAACGGATTTTTTTATACGAAACATATTTCAATTTTTTTGTCAATTTGCTTATTCCAATGTGTGAAAATTATGTGAAATGGGTTATCTAAAATATGTGAAATTGATTATTTAAAATATATGAAAGTATATTTTTCAAATATATGAAATATATTTTAGTGCGTTTGTTAATTTGTTTATTCCAGTGTGTGAAAATATGTGCATTGGATTATTTAAAATATGTGAAAATGAATTCTATGAAATATGTGAAATTGATTTTTTGAAATAAAGTCCCTCCGTTTCTATATATATAAGGTGTATTTATTTTTTGATAAAATTTTACAATGTAAGTTGCATTTCTTCTAATTGTTTTTTTATCAAGGTTAATTTGTTCCTAATATCTATATATTTTTACGTGCCTTGGTCATCATGTCAAAAATTATATACCTTAAAAAAGGAGGCAGGGGAGTTCGAAACATATTTCAGCCTGTTTGTCATTCCAGTGTGTGAAACTATGTGAAATGGGTTATTTAAAATATGTGAAATTGTCTATTTCAAACTTGTTTAAACTGTAGCATTGCAGTACACGTATTTGACTGAATTTATTTAGTGTGTTTGTCAAGTTGCTTATTTCGATGCGTCAAAATATGCGAAACGGGTTATTTGAAATATGAAAAATTGGTTGTTTCATTGTGTGGAATTTATTATTAAGAGTATATTAAATTTGAATTTTTCTAATGTGTGAAATATATCAGTGGATTTGTGAGTTCCATATTCCAGTTTGTGGAAATTTGCGAAACAGTAGAAATGACTTATATAAAAGTGAATTTTTCCATCATAAAGTATTCCAGTCTTGCTAATTTTTATCTTCTTTGTAAGCGAGTTTTTCCATCATTTTGTATCAAATTCGACGAGGTTTGACTACTCCTATACCCTTGCTGTGGGGGCGTGTGGGCCTGTGCAGGAGGCTGCGCTCAGGAGTGTGGGCTGTACCGAGAAAATCGCCCACAGGCCCATTCTCGCACGGCGAGGGCCTGTGAGGCAGGTTGAAATATTCGCGCCTTGGCGCCCGAGCGTAACCGTTTCAACCAACAGCTTTCGCTTCTGCCCCCTCGCCGGAGCTCCAAGAAACCAAGAACCCATCATCCCGACCTCCACCGCGTAGCGCCCATCGCCCAGCGTCCCCCGCCTCGCCTCGCCACCGGCACCTTCAGCCTCGTCCTCCGCACGCCCGAGCCCCCCAAGGTTCCTCGCGCGGCTTCTCCTCGCCGTCGGCCACTTCTTGGATTTCTCTCTGTTTCTTGGCTAATTTTCTCTCCGCTCGATCTTGGTGGCGCATCGAGGACGCAATGTCGCTGGTGCCCGCGGTGCGCTCCTCTTGGAGGGCGTTCTTCAAGGAGCTGTGGGAAGCCTTTCTTGAGGAACTGTGGGAAGACCTAAAGGACGAGGCCATGGAGCGCGCCCTCAAGTACATCTACGACAATTCTTCACCCTCCCCGAGCCTCCGCCGGCCCGCCTTCCCGACTTCTCCGAGTTCTTCGTCCCCGACGAAGAGACGGCGGCCGAGACCGCGGTCTTCGGGCGCCGGCCGGGCCGCCCCTTCCGGCTGGGCGACGGGAACCCCCGCCCGGGGTTCCTCTTCCTCCTCTTCGACGCCATCCAGCGACCTCCGCTCACCAGCGCCGCCGTGGACCACGTCCCGGTGCCCGATGGATTCTTCTACCCCTCGGACGCGGAGCGCCACCAGGTTCCGGTCTTCGCGACGGGACCGCCGCGCCTGGGCCCGATCCTCGGTTGCGGCGCCTCGCCACACTCGCCTCCGCGGCCCCCGAGTTCAGCGCTACCTCCCCTCCCTCCACCGCCGCCACCACCGCCCCCTTCCAGCTCCCCGTCGCCCCCGCCATCCGTCCCTGCCGCTCCCCCGTCCGCTTGTGCCGCCTCCACCGGTGCGCTCCAGGGGGGATTTCTCTGCCGCAACTGGCGCTGGCTCGCGTTCGGGGTCGCGGCTGCGTCCGTCGTGGCGCTCTTCGTCTTCCCGAGGAGGCGGTCCCAGCTCCCCCGCCGGGAGCAGGAGGGCGAAGCCCGCCGCCAGGAGCAGGAGGACGAAGCCCGACGCCTTTAGCTGGAGGAGGAAGCACGCCGCCGGAACCAACAGGTGAGAGGCCTACTAATCTCCATGTCCGCTGCATCTTTAGTTTTGTTTTAATCTTCAGCTTGTGTAATGAAACTGTTAGTCCCAAAAAACAGTTTACTGAAACTGCTGCTACTCTGGTTCAGTTAAGACTTGGAGTTTGTCTGAACTGTTGTGTTAGTACTTACTCCATATCTGGGAGTAGATATAAGTAGAAGTAATTGAATGCTAGAAAGTGGTCTGAAGCTAATTAGATTTGGTTGTCGGGAGAAAAACATTTTATAAGCACATATTCACACTCAACCTTGACTTGGAAGTTATTGCCTGGTTGTTTAGATGAATCCAGTTCTTCAATTTAATCTATACTAGTAAAAGGGACCGTGCGTTGCAACAGGAGATTTATCTTCAATGGCCATGATCACATTTTACTGTATCAACGAGATTCATTATCACTCTCAATTTCGTGAAATCATGAATATTATTTTAAACTCGTGAACATATTTGAAATCACGATCATATCTCAAATTCATGAACACTTTTACAAATTTTTGAACATTTTCTAAAATCAAGAAACTTTTTTTGAATTCATGAACATTTTATACTATTTGCAAACTTATTTAAAAATTGTGAACATTTTTCTAACAATTTTCCTGAATCCGAGAACATTTCTAGAATGGATGAATATTGTTTGGAAATTAGTGGAACAATTTTTGAAGTTCACAGACATTTTTTTTCGGATTAAAAACATTTTTTGTAATGCATAATCATTTTTTAATCAGCGGATATTTTATGAATGAATAAACAAATTTTGAATTTTTAGGATATTTTTCCAATCATTATTTTGAATTGGCAAAATTTGGTAAATTTCATTAACTATTTTAAAACACGAACTATTGATAAAATCATGAACATTTTTTAGTTTTCCGAACATATTCCATTGGGATGTCCGCAGTGCATGCCTCCGTCTGCCTGCCGGATGGTGGCATCTCCGTCTTCTTGTCGGATGAGAGGCTGTCCCAAATGGCTTTGGAGCTCAAGCGGCCATGGCGGTCTTGGTGTGGCGAGGAGAAGGATGGATGCGCCTATGGCCGAGGCTGGAGTTTAAATAGTCGTTGGATGGCAGGGCAAGCGACGAGGTGGTTAATTGCGGGCAGTAGACAAACGGACGTGTGGCGTCAGAGTAGGTTCTTCGGCAACCGTACATGTTTAATGTAGGGAGGCGGAGTGATGAAATTTCAGTTGAACATGGAGTTGTCGCGTGCACCGGGATACAGCGCGGGCGGCGGTCTCGGCCGACGCCACTTCAATGCGAGAGTGCCAGTGAGAGGTCGCATCGCTCTGAGTCGGCATAAATGCAACATTTGTGCTCTGCAGCGGTGCTGACCACTTCAGACGGGAGGGACGTGGGAAGGGGGGGGTGGGCCATGGAAGATAGAATCGATGGTGGCAGATGTCCGGACGTCCGCAAAGTCCCAAATTTGTTTTTGCATTATGGGAGAAAGTAAGTTCGGACCGGTCGACGGACCGACATAGACAGACATTGGATGACAAAACAAGTCCAGACTATGAGATGTGGATGGTTGCAGGTTTTTTGAGGGTCGGCGTTGGAGTGCCCTTAAATACTCTTCAAGAGTTTAATAATTCATTTAAAGTATTTTATCAAATTATGAAAAGATTTGAATTCTAATGATATTTTTTTTGTGAAATTAATTCTAATGATTATGATTATGTAGTTTTTTCAATGAAAGGTTTGTTTGATTTGGAAATTATATTTCATTCCCAATATATTTTTACACTGTTAAGTGTTGACCGAACGTAAGAAATATTAATAACCGGCTGACAAAAACAATGTTGGGGCTTAACGACCGGCACGTAACACCCACGTGTACCTCCACCGCTAGCTAGCTTATGCTTATCTATCTCCACCGAGATGCTCCATCTTTCTCACATCCAAAAAAGCACCGAGAGAGCTATCTTCTTCGTGGCCCTTGTCCACAACGTTGCTCCACTCCTGGATGTGCGGCCGCGGGGGTCTCCGGCATGGGCCAGGAGAGGAGGACGCCAGGGCAAGTAGGATTGGGTCGCGCCGAGATCCAGCCTTGTGGCTCCCCGCCCCTCTCTCCCGCTCTTCGGCAAATTGCAGGTCCGTCGAGCGAGCCGCCGGCCGGTGCCCCTTTCTTCCTCTGCTCTTAGAGCCCGGCCTCATTCCGACGCAGACTTGCCTTGCTTGGGCGTTTCATTCTATCCGCTCCTTTCGGCTCGCCTCGAGCTCCCGCGCATCTCTCTCTCTCTCTCTCTAGGTGCTCATGCCGCCATGGCCGCGCCCAAATCCTCCTCCTCTGGTTTATGGGACTTTGTCATTGTTTTCACCAACGTTCCCTTTTTTTGATCGATTCGTGTATGCTTCATCCTCCTCATCCCTGTTTGCTGATTAGTTTGGTCGCTTGTTGAAACCATTATTTTGTACGTATATGAACTGTTGAGATTGGGCGTAAACAAGCGATGTGGGATTATTATTAGAGGCTGAATCATTAGGAACTGACGACGAATGAACGCCCGAGGACAAAGTCCAGGTAGGAGCACGTTCGAAGGCCCAATCGGGCGACCAGAAGACAAGCTCGAATCGTTTTTAATCTGGCCGGAGGGGAGGGAGGAACGGAGCGTGGGTACCTCGGGGGCGAGCTGCGCGGCGCCGGAGCTCGCCGGAAGTGGCCGGCATGGGCGGTGGCGGCAGAGGGAGAGGACGCAATCCTGTGCTTCGTGTGTGGTCGTGTGCGTTTTTTTCCTTTAACATCTGCTCGTGCCGCGCGTGAAATACTCCAAACGACAGGGTGTTTTGTGCAAAATCGAAAACGTTTTCTTAGTACTACTAAAACAGGGACTGTAGGTTGAATTCAGAGAAACCGAGGGACTGTAGGTTGAATTCAGAGAAACCGAGGGATCATAGGTTGAATTCAGAGAAACCGAGGGACTGTTTTGCAAAATTTCCGCGACGTACGATCACCCCATGACCAGAAGCAATAGGCCTTTTATTATTAGGGAAGGATATGCCGTTAGTAGGAAACTTTGGAACTTGAAAACCCAAATCTCGTTCAGTCATCCCACAGCAATACTTTGTTTAGCTTTACAGAGAAGACACGGATTTCTAATTGATTTAGCCTATTCTAATTGTTTTTGGGTAAGGTGTGAACAAAATTCAGGATGTATCCCACAGCAATACTTTGTTTTCAGGTTTTGTACATCAGCTGCAATCTTTAATTATCTAGTCGTTGACTTGTTATAGCAAAATTATGATATTTTCTTGAAGATGAATAAAAAGCAAGAAACACATATTTTTGTTCTTGAACTTGTTTTGCATGTTGGTGGACACTATTTTGTGGATGGCCATGCCTGTGCTGTAAGTACAAGTTAAATGGAAAGTAATGTTGAGATTTCTTCAGAGCGACACTAAATGAAACAACGTGATCTGAAGCTAGTTGGTTATTGGGGAGAAAATCATTACATAATGCACATATTCACACTAAACTGTGATACAGAAATTACTGGTTTCATTCTACTGTCCTTGGTACAGATAATTCAGTTTCCCATTTGGTACTATTTGCCGCTAGTAGAAACTTTGGAACTTAGACACCCTAATCAGTCAAGTCATGCGCTTTAAGCGTTATAGAGAAGATACCGATTTCTATCTGATTTAGCATATTGTAAATGCTTTTGAGTAATTTTTAGAACCAAATTCAGGTTGTATACTATAGTATATTTCATAAAAGCTAGTTTGTGCACATTATATTGTTGTTTTCAGGTTTTGTGCAAAAGCTGTCTTCTTCATTAGCTCTGCAAAACAGCTTCGTTATATTTAAGTTATTAATCTTTTCCAGTGGTTGTATTACCAGACATCCTGACTTGCTGTTCTAATTCAGCCAACGTCGAGCTGCGGTACCCGGATGTCGGTGCAGAGTAGAAAAGGATAAGAGCAGGACTCCCTACCATCACCGCCTCGGAAACGATGACATGAAAACTCAGAACTGCATTTTGCATTGATATATAGGTTTAGGAAAACTCCAGCAGCTCTTGTGATTCTGCTAGCTGAAATTGATTCATTTTCCAAACAGGAGGAACCTGTCTGTTTCACCCTTGTGGTTCTGAACTTTCAGAACCTCTGTGAACATTGGTTCGTAATGCTTGCTACTTCAGCGTTCCGGGTGCATTTCTTTAGATTGTTGCACTTAATTGAGTACTCGACTTTAGCTGTGCCTTTTCAGGTTTCAGTCCATCAGCAGAAAATGAATTTGTATGTTGACAGAGTTCTGAACATGCATTGTACATATGGTTTAGGCTGTTGTAAAGAAATTGTGTACATATGTGAACACAATTGTATCCCACGACGCCGTAAGAATACCAGTTTAGTTTCTGGTCACATAATGTAAGACGTTTTTTTGACAACGTCTTACATTATGGGACGGAGGGAATACATTGTTCTCAGGTTATAGTATCCAACAACACTATAATAATCTTGGGTATTAACCATGAGGCCTTTTACCCTGTACGCTGGACCCAGCAAACACGGCTAGACAAATCAACAAACACCTTGAAGGCACAACACGCGGCTAAGATAAGATCGATTTCCAGCCCTCCTTTCAGTGTCGTTGCTGTCCTGTTGCTTATTACCTCGTTTTCGAGTCCAAACGGAGGAAGCCCGCCGCCGGAGCAGGAGGACGAAGCCCGCCGCCGTTAGGAGGAGGAAGCCCGCCGCCGGTACCAACCGTTAAGCAGGAGATGCCGGGCCGGGCCCCCATGGGCCATAGATTGGACCGCCTTGGCCTGTTACGAAGTTCCCTCCTTCAAAAAAAAAAAGTTCTTCTTGATTGAAAGTAATTTCCTGTATTTGATGGGAAAACATGGATCCTTATATGCTTATATTAGTTCCCGAGATAACATTTTGAACTTGTCATATTTTCCCATGTTCAGAAATAGATCTTTTTTTCCTGATATATACATCTGGAACTTGTATTTTCATGGCTAAAATTCTATATAGATCATTAAACCATGTCACGCATTATTTTTCCAGTAATTTTCTATTCTGGGGCTACTACAGATTTTTATGTTAAAGAAGAAATTTGTGGGTTTGTATACGATGCCATGCCTGAGTGACACCAGAAATTTTTAAGTTAAAGCAGAAAATTCTCACACTTATTTTTTTCTTCAAAATTTCAGAAAATGGTCGCTTTTTGGGAATTTTGTTCCTAAAGTACAAATATTCGCATTCTAGAAAAAGACAGATATATCAAAAATATATTCATTTAAATAGAAAAAATGCTAACATCAATTTAATTAAATTGCTGACATCTATTAAATAGAAATTGTTCATTTATTTTTCGTTTAAACAAAAATAACCGTTTATTGATCATTTAAATAGAATCATGTTACATCAAAAATTAAACATTTTTACAACTTCTAAAAATCTATTGGATAGAAAAATAAAAATGAAAATATATCAACAAGCGACAGATATATTGTTTTTATTGTTTCTTTTTCATTCTTGTTGTTTTTCCTTTTTATTTATTTTTGAAAAAAAATTCTCAAATCAATATAATGGATAAAAACAATTCCCACACAATGTTAAACTTCATTGAGTTAGGTCATTTAGTGCATTTTCTAGGATTTTTTCGGTGAAAAAATGCTGAAACCCTAGCCGAATGTGACACAACGTGCGTTTGGTGTCTCTTCAAATTCTGCATGGAGGCCTGTCATGAGTATGCCCACATGCAGGCAAAATTTGGTACATGGCAAGAAGCACACTGTGTTCAAAGGACCGCTCATGACGGGCCCGCAGGCATCTGCTCCGTGCACAACCGAGCCCAGAAGGTTGTCGGATGGTCAGCGTCGAATTTTACCGACCGGTGAGCTGAAGAAACCAACCGAATGGTCGGTGTTGAATTTGACTTCATTGAATCTAGATTGTGAAGCTACAAGAAAATGTTGTTCGTGTTGGAAGTTTACCAATCAATAGAGAGTGGGTATACACATACCTGAAATAGTATCTATTTTATGCTTAACTGGCCAGTTAAACAACACTACACTTTAACTATCATAACAAGAGGCAGGATATAACATTAATTTACATGTCCTAAAGGTTGTTTGTGAGAGTTTGCAACTCATTAGTTGTAAATTTGTTAGCGTCCCATAGAACATGATAATGATCAGGATGGCTTGTTCCCTGAAAGAAATCAACACTGAATCAACCATCAATCAGGGCATTCCACCAAATGAACAAATTGCAAATAAAGGGAAGCAAAGCTGAATACCAGCATGGCTACACAAGTAGAAATGAAATGTTGTTGGATGGCAAATCTTCGAACCAATAACAGTGCTTAAAATTGTGAACACAAAAATGATCAGATTGAACACTCAGGACATGACGGACCGGGGCCCCATGGGCCATATAGTGGCCCGTCTAGCCAAGCGATGAAGTTCCTATTTAGTTCTTCTTGCTAGTACTTTCCAGTATTTGTTGGGAAAACATGGATGGTTATATGCTTTTATTCCTGACATAACATTTAGAACTTGCCATATTTGCCCATGTTCAGAAATGGATCTTTTCCTTTTCTTGATATATACATTGGAACTTGTATTTTCATGGGTAAAATTCTATATAGAACATTAAATCATATCCAGCATTATTTTTCCAATATTTTTCTGTTATGGGGCTACTAGAGATTTTTCAAGTTAAAGCAGAAATTTCTGGGATTGTGTACGATGACATGTCTGAGTAGCACTCGGAATTTATGAGTAAAAGCAGAAAAATCCCACACTTAAAAATAATTGTTCAAAATTTCAAAAAATGCTTGTTTTTTTGAAATTTTGTTTCTAAAGTACATATATTCGCATTGAAAAAAATAGACATATATATATAAAATAAATAAAAAATGTTGACATCAATTTAATTAAATTTATGGATATCTATTAAATAGAAAATTGTTCGTTTATTTTTCATTTGAACAAAATTGTCCGTTTGTTGTTCGTTTAAATAGAAGCATAACACATACAAAAATAAACATTTTGAAAACATCTGAACAGTTATTAAATAGAAAAAGAAAAAAGAAAATATATCAATACCCGACAAATATATTTTTTGTTTCTTTTGCATTCTTGTTGTTTTTCGTTTTTATTTCTTTTTCAAAAAAGTACTCAAATCAATATAATGGTCCAAAATATTTCCACACACTAGCATCACAATGCAAAGCATCCATGATAAACTTCATTGAGTTTTGACATTTTATGCATTTTATAGGATTTTTCCAGTAAAAAAAACCTAAAAGACTAGCCGAACGTGACACAACAAGCGTTTGGTGTCTAAATTCTTTCAAAGTTTGAATGGAGGCCTGCCATGAGTATGCCCACATGCAGGGAAAATTTGGTACATGGCAGGAAGCATACCATTGTCAAAGGTTGTGGTTCGGATAGGCCAGTTGGGTAAGTCTGGATGCACCTTTTTTATATTCAAATTATTTTGTAAAATTTGTCCACAATTTTGGAATTTTAAATTGTGTATGAAAGTTTATAAGCATGAACACTTTTTTTGAAAATTGTTAATAAATTCCAAAATATTGATGTTGTACACAATGTTCGTTTAAATAGAAGCATGCTCACATAAAAAAACAAAAAGTTTCAAAATTTCTTAACATCTATATAAAAATAGAAATGAAAAATATATCAATCGGAGGTTTTCGTGTTTGTTTTTGTTCTTTTTCTTTTTCGGTTGTTCGTTATTTGTTTCTTTTCCATTCCTTTTTTTTTGTTTTTTGTTTTTGTTCTTTTCTTTTTCAAAAAAGTGCTCACATCAATATAATGAAGCCAAATATTTCCACACACTAGCATCACCATGCCGAGCATCCATAATAACTTCATTGAGTTATAACATTTTATGCATTTTCTAGGATTTTTTCGATGAAAAACACTAAAACTCCAACCGAACATGACGCTACGTGCTTTTGGTGTCTCTTCAAATTTTGCATGAAGGCATGTCATGAGTATGCCTACATGCAGACAAAATTTGGTACTTGACAAGAAGCACATCATGTTTAAAGGACCGCTCGTGACGGACTCGCGGGCATCTGCTCCGTGCACAACCAAGCCTAGAAGGCTGCCAGATGGTCAGCTTCGAATTTTACTGACTGTGGAGCTGAAGCAACCAAGCAACCCAATGGTCAGTGTTGAATTTGCCTTCATTGAATCTAGAATGTGAAGCTATAAAAAAATGTTGATCGTGTTGGAAGTTCACCAATCAATACAGAGTGGGAATACGAAATAGTATCAATTTTATGCTTAACTGGCCAGCTAAACAACACTACACTTTAACTATCATATCAAGAGGCAGGATATAACAGTAAATTACATGTAACAAAATTTGTTTGTGATAGTTTGCAACTCATCAGTAGTAAATTTGTTAGCGTCCCACAGAACATGATAATGATCAGGACGGCTTGTTCCCTGAAAGAAATCAACACTCGAATTAGCTAGCAATCAGGATTTTTTTTCCAGAACTAGTACAAATTTTGTATCAAATTTGAAAATAGGTGTCTGAGTTGAAAAAATATCAAAACTTGTACACTATCGGCCAGTAGCAGGCCGAACAGGGACCTGTCGGCCACCACCAGGCCGACCAGTGACCAGTCGGCCACCTGTAGGCCGAAGAGCCCCTGTCGGCCAATCAGAGGCCAGGGGAGAGGCCTATCGGCAGGGGTAGGCCGAAAGGCACCTGTCGGCCAGTGGGAGGCCGATGGGGCCCTAGATAAGGCCCGGCCCTCTGTTCTTCCTCCTCTGACCATTCGTTTCACCCTCCCCCGTCTACTAGCCTTCCCCTCTCCCCCTCTCACTCCCGTTGCTCTCCGGTGGTTCCACCGCCTCGCCAATCTCCTCGCTGGACCACCCATTTTGTTATCCTACCCACGTAAACAATAGATCAAGGCGTTCTCCACCGGCCTACGGTATATTTTTTTGCTTCCAACTCAATCGAATGAGAACTGTCAAGTTGGTAGTGGATTTAGTTCATATTTGTCACCGTCCGTTTGCAGGTAATGGCTTGCCCATTTTGCCGAGCTCTAGGTGGCCCTTGTGCTGTCGTTGATTCCGGTGCGTCTGTATTTACTGTGGTGCTCGTAACATCAAACAGCGTGGACAAGAGCTAGCTATTGTTTTCAGCTATCTGCCATAGTGAGAAAGAAAGATAGGGCCCGTGAATCCCAGGTACCAGAAGAAGCCGGAGATGGAAAAGGAAAATATCCACGTTGTACTAAGTAGATTTATCTTCTTGTAACTCAAATTTCAGCAAGTTGTATCTTAATTTCTGCAAGTTGTATCTCAATTTCGGCAAGATGTATCTTAATTTTAGCTAGCCGGACTATTCCAGTTTTTATTTGCCGCCATAGTGTGCCGCCACCTGTATCCCACCATTCGTTCCCGCCATAGTCTTTCCCGCCATTTGTTCCCGCCATAGTCTTTCCCGCCTATAAAACCACATTCACAGTAAGGAGGGTGAGCAAGCCCTTCCTTTCCCTATCGCCTCCGCCATCCTTCCGCTCTCGCCATCCTTTCGTGGAGATGTCTCATCCTCCTCATCCTCACTATCCTTTTGATCATAGTTTTCACAAGGGTATGTCCGACCGTCTTCTTCGTCTAGCTGCCAATTTCAAGATGAATGATAGAGTAGTTCCATGGGAGAAACTCATTAGTGTTGACTTCATAATGAATGAGTTGGCTCACCAATTAGCTAGGAGTGGGTGGCCTCCCAGGACTTTTGAGGAGATACGGAAAGAACTACTAAGGTTGCACGCCAGATGGCAGAAGCAACTGCACAAGGGTGATGCTTATCTCAGGATTGCTGTGAATAATTCGGGTTTATGGTCAGCAGAAAGTGAGGACGAGGACGACCTCTTCATGCCGAGCAACAAGGTGAAGAGTTCTGCATCGAAGGGCAAGAGTTCTGCAGCGACGAAGGGGAAGAGTTCTGCATCGACGGAGGACAAAGACGACATCTTCATGCCGAGTACCAAGGTGAAGACCACCGCATCGTCGAAGGGCAATAGTTCTGCAGCAAAAAAGGGGAAGAGATCTGCATCGACGAAGGATGACGATGATGCATTCATGTGATACGTTTTTCATGTAGTACTATGTTCTGTAGTGTTGTTCTATGTAGTGCAGTTTAATTAAGTTGTAACATTTAATTCAGTTGTAACGTGTAATTCATGTCGACAGACTGTTGTTCTCTCTCCAAACCAAATAAGTCTCAAACATAAATATGTCAAATACATAGAGGCTAAATATGTCCGATACATAGAGGCTAAATATGTCAAACACATGAATATGTCCGCTACATAAAGGCTACATATGTCTCATACATAAATAGATAGTCATGTCTCGTACGTAGATGACCATATCACTGCTGGGCCTTGCAACGAATCTTCGGCTTCCTCGGACATGGACCGGAAGGCGATAAGCGTTGAGGCGGTGGACGAGTGTCACGATGACCACGACCATAGAACACCTCGTTCGTCGATGTCTGTGTCTCCTGTGTTGATGGTGGTGGTGGAGTGGCAAGAACTGTCTCCGAGATACCATAGGTGCATGCAGCACGATTATCGTCCGAGCCTTCACCAGGTATGTACGAACCAGGACCAGTAAATAGAGGTGACTGAACTGAAGTCATAAACGGCTGCGACTGGCTGCCGCCTGCTAGTGAATTAAAACATGTAAGGAATGACTTACGAGACTAAATTTTGTAAAAGAATGTACAAAGTTAAGTTACCCAGGTCCATCTGCTGAAGCTAGTAAAAGTCCGCGGGTTGTGAAGGAGGTGGCTGCTAGTAGAAATAGCCCTCGGACTGTGAAGTAGGTGGCTGTTGGTTGAAGTAGCCCCCTGGCTGCCAGGAGGAGCTCCCTGACTGTGAAGGAGGTGCCTGCTGCCAGGAGGAGCCCCTGGATCTAAAGAATGTGCCTGCTGCCAGGAGGAGCCCCCTGGCTGTGAAGGAGGTTCCTGCTGCCAGGAGGAGCCCCCTGGCTGTGAAGGAGGTTCCTGCTGCCAGGAGGAGCTCCCTGGCCATGAAGGTCGAGGTTTTGAACGCTGCAGAGAGGGGCGTGGCGGACGATGTGCTGCACGAGTGTCAACAACATCGGAAGATCGCCTACATGTAACAGCTGCGACGATCCCGCGTATCTTCGCTTGAAGACTCTTCAACCTTGTTGTCAATTCACCATGTCCATCAAAGCTGTCCACCAAAGCGGTAACCTCCTCTAGTGCCTGATTTGACAATTCACCCTGTACACAGAAAGTTAACCAATTGTATATGTTTATGTATACGGAAAATGTAGCATGTGAGAACAACTGAGGACATACCGCGTGGTGTCTGGTTCTCACAAGTGAGGAAGTTGGGAACAGATTGCTAGCGAGAGGAACTGGGATATTTTCCGGAGCAGATGATGGAACCAAGTAGATCCTCGTGCTCTATCTGTAACGCTTCAGATACAACCCGTACCTGTCCCAGTCGAAGACACAAACTTCATCCCATATATTTGTCGGGGCAGTATTCCATTCCTCGAGGTAAGGTCTGATATTGCGAACCCAAGAAGTATGAGACTTGTTTCCTTCGCTGCGACTGTACCTGAGATTGAAATGCACGTTAAATGATTAGCTATAAGTAGACCGAATAGTCTCAATAACCTATTAATGCAGAGACGAGAACCAAAGTAGTATTACTTACTTGTGCACGTGATCTGGTAATCGTTAAATACCGGAATGTCAGGCTCTTGGAACAGACCGAACTGTCTCATCACCCTATTAATAGCCATCTCCTCAACTATCACATCGAAGACCAACTTGGCCTTGGTCATCCAGTAATGCTGATCTCTAGTGCAGTACCCAGAAATCCCACCTGGGTACCTATCTGAAATAGCCTTACGGGTGTACGGTTCCCATATAACCTGATCCTCGTGCAGACTATCAAACTGTGCCGCGAAGGAGGGGCAGCAGCCCCTCACCTGGCTAGGCGTAAACTGTCTCTATGCATCACAACAAACATTAGTACATGATATTGAATAGCGAGAAATAAACATTACCAATTTGTATTGTTAATAATAAAAATACCTCTCTCCGTGTCCAAACAGATCCCATCGTAGGCAAGTCACCGATAGAAGGCACGTAATGTCCAGCCATGTCCTCATTACCAAAAGGTTTGTCAATGCTCACGTAGGGTCGACCAATAGGGAATCTCTCATAAGACCAAAGCTGCAATAGAAGTGGACATCCGAGAAGACCAGATTTCCTAGACCTCAATTGGCAAGCTTTGCAGAGGCCTCTATACGTAGCTGCTAACACGGCAGAACCAAAACTCCTTGGCACAATGTTCTCAGGGGAACATGCCTCAGCTATCTCTCGTGCAATGCCGATCAGTCGTGCATCTACAGTGGTCACGTGGTTCATTGTGAACATAGTCTTGCCAAACAACCACATAATATATGCCTCTAGGGACCGGTCAATCTGTGCCTCTGACAACTGATAAGTGGGATATCCTAAGGCAACAATCTGAAACTGGCTCAACCACCTAAAAAGAGGCCCGTGCCGATCGTTGTCTAGCTCCGTGGTAGTTGGCACCGCAGCCAGAAAACGGGCATGCATAGATGCTAGCCAACCAGTTTCTACCTCTAAAGGTCCTATGGCAGCACCAGCCAGATGTAATCCCAACAAGTAAGACACGTCCTATAAAGTAGGAGCCATCTCTCCCCAGGGAAAGTGGAACGTATATGTCTCTGGTCTCCATCTATCTACTAAGCAGCTAAGGAGTGACCTGTCGTAAGAGAAGCGTGATACTGGCCTCTTGTGCAGCTCCATTGGTTCGCCCGCATCATCCAAGTCCGGGTGATCAACCCACTCATCTAATGTACCCTCAACCAGTCGTGCCAAGGGTAGAAGTCCAGCCCAATGCAGCCTACAAAATGAACAGAATGTAGCTTACAATTAGCTTCTATCAAAACGATGTCGAACGTACTAAGTGATTGTACTGACACATACCTATTCACCCATGCAGGGTGTATCATCCAGTTAGACTTTGGGGTGCGAGTGATCAACACGTCTAAGTTCGTACAATATTTCATCCTATGCCCATACGCCGCACAGAGCAAACATTGCCTGGTTGCTCCACCAGCTTCAGATTGGTCCATATCGTTTCGGATGCGCTTTACCTTACGCCTGCCCCTGCTAGTTCGCCGTAGTGCAGGATCCGGGATGTATACTCTATCGGCATCATTTACCTAGTTACCCTGTCATCTCACTTGTGTAGACATTGAGTACTGCCTCCTTTGAATAGTACGGAGACACGAAGGAGATAGCGTCCAACTGAATCTGGCCACAGGCAGCCAAGACATGTGAGCAAGGCAGGTGCAACAACTGCGGCTTGTTGCATGTACACTCACAAGTTGGATAAAGTTATTCTCCAATTGTAACCTCATGCGTCTTCGCCTCATTTGCAGAACCAAAACCATCAGTAGGAAGCTAAACCTCATACCTCCTTTCCTGATTACCTATGAGTGTGACGGTGTGCTTTTTTTGCTTTCTTTATCTTCTCGGCCATATACTCCATGACACGGCTGCAGTAAAGAGTGTTATGATTATCTTTAATATGCTTCCTTGCTAACTCATGCCTTTCTCTGAAATACCTCATAGTGCCATGGAATACACCCTCCACAATAGCTGTTAGTGGCAATGCTCTATTCCCTCTGAGAACAAAGTTATAGATCTCTGCAAGATTGGTTGTCATGTGGCCATACCTAGCTCCATGGGTGTCATGCAGCAAAGACCAATTCACTGGAGGCTCTTTCTCTATCCACACAGAAAAATTCTTTATTGCCCTGCCCTTCTTTCTCTTCATATTAGGAGGGTCAATTGCTGCCACGTCACAAAGACCAACTGGCCCCTCCATCTCCGCAATGAGTGTTGTTAATTTAACCTGGTCTTTCTCCATTTTCTTCCTAGCAACCACCTGCTTCTTAGTGAACTCATCAAGTTTTGACCAAATAAAATCGTATTTGCGCCCCTAGTTCTGCTTGCATAACTTCTTGAACAAGTTCATCAACCGTCTGTTCTTGAACTGTGAGAAAAAAATTAGCACCCAGATGGCGCATGCACCACCGACTTTGCAAGTCCTTCCAAGGTGTTGGCTCGTCAGCAGTTGGATTACTCAGTGTCTTCACGGCCTTCAATATACCGGGATGTCTGTCATGAATAAGACACACATTTGGTCGGTCCTTCACGATCGCATCTTTAACTTGCTGGAAGAACCATACCCAACTCGGAAAGTTCTCACCTCCACAAATGCCATGGCTAGCGGGATGATTTGGTTGTTCCCGTCCACACCAATAGCAGTCAGGATTTGCCCTTTGTACTGACCAGTCAGGAATGTACCATCCACAAACATCACAGGAGGACAATGCCTGAAAGCTTCGATGCACATACCGAAAGAGAAGGATACTCGTTTCAACACCTTGTAATCTGGTATACTATCCAACCTCGTGTGCTGAATGTTAACATAAGTGCCAGGATTTCTCTCCTGTAGTACGTCAAGAAGACGGACAACATTATCATATGAGTCGAAGAACGTCCTAAACCTCTCCTCCATAGCCTTCTGCTTAGCCCTCCAAGCCTTCCCATATGTAATGTCATACTTCCATCTGACCTTCACTGCTGTCTGGATGTGTTTTGCTTCCATATCTTTCTTCGTCACTATCTCAGTATACATGAGGTGCGCTATGAGAGTTGAAGTAAGGTTTGGATGACGAACCAACATGTTTTTCCTAACACAATTATGCGGGACAACATTTTTCACAACCTAGTGGATATTATATTTTGGCACGTGGGCATGCACCTTCACAGGACAACCTGATTCAACACACTTGACGGTATATTTCGTTGGACCAGATATGTGTGTCCGGAAAACCATCTGTGTAGACATAGGCCACTTTATCACCGCGTACTTCATTTTCTTCTTTTTGTCAAACCTAGCCCCGATCTGGGCTTGGTTCAGATTATATTGCCATGGAGTCTCATGGGCATCGTTGACAGTAAAGCCGGCGGATATGTCCTGCTCCCATGCAGCAGGAATTGGTACCTCCTCCTCATCCTCGGAACTTTCAGAATCAAGTTCCTCTGCAATCCCATCCTCGTCCTCTTCCTCCATCACCCTCTACATTTTCTCGCCTTCCTCGTCCCCATCAGGCACACCAGAGGTAGCTAATACTACCGATTGAATACTCTGACCCGCAGCATGACCATTAACATAATCTGACTCATTGCCGGCTTGGGTAGCATTCACATCCGGTGGCTCTGACCCGGACACATAAATCTCATTACCCACTTGACTGCTCTAGCCTGGTTCATACCCCACGGTGGGTGGTACGATATTCTCCTCCTTCGCCACTGCTTGCACTAGGGCATACGGATGGATTCTTCGGTCTCTGCAACGACTTAACAAAGACAACTAATGCTGACTCATATCTATCGGAATCAAATCCCACTTGACATTTTTACATGATTTGGTCCACAAGGCATGAATACTGATGGAACAAACTTCAGGATCCAGGCCAAAACTAGTTGTCAACCAGTGCTTCAACTGCCTAATGTCCAGTCTGTTTGGGTCTGAAAGTGTCATCTCGCCTGTTTTAAACTCGCTAAGATCAACCCCCAACTCGTTATATCGAACATTGCCAGGGCCGTAATACACAGTCAAATTTACGGATTCAGACATTTTAACCTGTCACCACATTGTCAGCTTCTCAGTATTCGCAACGAATAAATCGCCACTAAAATGAAAATATACACTAAAATGCACCTGCAGATTCTAAAAAAAATACACTAAAATGTACCTCCAATAACTAACCCTATTTACACTCCGACTAACTAAAGGTACACTCTGACTAACTAAACCTACACTCCGACTACCTAAACCTACACTACGACTAACTAAACCGAGTAACTAAAACGACACTAATATACCTCCACTAACTAAAGGTACACTCCGACTAACTAGACCTACACTTCGACTAATATACCTCCACTAACTAAAACGATAGTAATATAACTCCACTAAATAAACCGACTAACTAAAACTAAAATCACTACGCTAATCGAAAAACATAAACTAATTTTACGATTATTAAAAAAACTAACCGAAAAAATCTAAACTAACAGCAAAAAAATATACCTTCGACGCGTGAATGCACTTCTTCTTCCTCTCCACCTTCTTCTTCCTATCAACCACTCCACCCTCTCACCATTGACGACTCCACCACCACAACATTTTCTCCTCCAAACGAACAAACCAATACCCCGTTCAAAAAAAGAAAACCGTAGGGCGGGGGAGAACAACCCGATCTACCGTTTCATCGGATTGAAACGTGAAATGGCCGGAGGGAATGGGAGATCAAGAGGGGGGAATTTCAGGCGAAATATGAGCAAGAGAGGAGCTGGAGGAGGAAGAAGGGATTCGGCCGCGTCGGCCTTATCCCAGGGCTTGTCGGCCTATTGGCAACCGACGGGTGGGATCTTGGCCAGGTGGCGACCGACGGGTGGGGGCTCGGCCATCTGGCGGCCGATGGGCTGCTGGTCGGCCCAGTGGCGGCCGACGGGCTGCTGGTCGGCCTAGTGGCAGCCGACAGGGTTCAATTTTTGATTTTTTTTCAACTTAGCCACCTATTTTCAAAATTAATAAAATATTACCGCTAGTTTTGAAAAAAATTCAGCAATCAGGGCATTCCACCAAATGAACAAATTGCAAATAAAGGGAGGCCAACCTGAATGCCAGCATGGCCACACAAGTAGAAATGAAATGCTGTCGGATGGAAAATCTTCGAACCAATAACAGTGCCTAGAATTATGAACACAAAAATGATCAGATTGAACACTCAGGTAAGCACAACAGACTTGTTTGCATAAAACAACTAATCAGGAAGTATGTTAATGCTTCTATCAACAGTACACTTACCATTGTGGTTATTAGAAAATAGCCTAGCGTGATGTCGCTCCTTAACAACCAGAAAAGTAACTAGAGGCTGATAATAGGAAGCGCAGGCCTACCAACATAGTTAGGAAATTTTAGTCAGAGAAAAAATGTTAAATGTTGCCAAACAAGTATGGTTAGAGTTACCCTAGGAATAGTGTAGTAAAATAGACACTCCGATGTTCGCACCAGGAAGAATTGAAGGATCCAAAGAGATGGAGATGAGAGCATCACCAATAAGAAAGAGGCAGGCAGCTAAACTGGTGGGTGTGCCTGGTGACGAGTCAGAGTATAACATCGCATTGGTCTATCAGAATTTAAGAGCTACATTGTTCACAAATTACATACAAAGATCATGTTTAGTAGAACAGGGCAAGACGTGAGCATAGCATACTCAAAAAGTCAAAATTGTCAGAGGTCAATACTACAATAGAAACAACAGACCATAATAGAGGCAGAAGACAAACAGAAAAGGCGTTTAGCATTTATCGTTCAGACATGTGAACTCAAATTGAATAAACTATTATTCATCCCATAAATACACCCAACACTACGGTGCACTAAAATGCTATTTGGTTGATCCTGAAAAAAAATGCTGTTTGGTTCAGCATTTTCCCAGTGGAATCCCATTACATTGATATCTGACTCTGTTGACTCTTATTATACTAGTTCCTCAACATAACCATGGTTTTCGAGATGCGCGACTAGACTAGTTGACGAGCCGCACTGTCAGGGTTGACTCAAACCCCTCGACTAGTTGATTTGCCAAGCTCGACTCTTCACGAGTCGCTACCCTAGAACGACTCATCGACTCGAAAACAAATGAACATAACACGTGGGATCCAAAACCATTTCTCAGATGAAACCGGAGCATGAACCATGCATTACCAACCTCCCTGGAATCCTATTGCAATTATATTAACACTACAACTCTTGAATAAAACATCACGCAACAAACCATGCCAAAAAGAGAAAATCACATTCATCTTGCTAGTGATAAAAAGTTGACCACTTATCAGAGGTGCATTGCGTGAAATGGTGGGCATTTGTAGTTTGTCAACTACAGCAATTCCAGTTCAAGGTACTATTTTGTTATGAATTAATGTGGCAAAATGCAAATTAAAGTATAGCAAATCAGCATTCTTCGAAAAGTTTGATTAGCCCAGATTAACATTAAATGCCAGAACATCAGATTGCTAAGCAAAATAGAGGTTCCCAAAGAACGACTAGTCAATGATCTAATTGCCTCAAAATAATTGCGATGTTCTCCTTATGTTCAATATTGTACTGCCAAGAATTAATTTGGAATAACATAGACATTGCAGACATCATGCATAACTTACACTAGAAAGTTACTATGAAGGTCAAGCACACAGGTTCAAACAACTATGAACACAACCAATCAGAGGAAGCAAATTAAATTAGCAGTAACATGCCTTAAGGCCAAACTATCAGACCATATACATATTTAACTCAGGCTCCAGCAAAATATTTCATCTGTTCATACCACAACTCTTAGCATAACTTCCACAATAATTATTGATCACATCTTGCAAGACTGAAGAACATGATTTAGCTCTTCAAAACTGAACCATTTGCAGCATGAAGGTACTAACAATAGATGGGCACAAACAAATTACATGGCAGAAGATATGCAGAGCACTCTTTATGTTAAAGTATCATGGGCATGCCTAGTCAAGAACAGTAGAGCCCAGGTGAACACGAACATATATACCTTCTTCTGCTCTCCTTGCAAGGTTCGCTGGTGTAGTTGCAGGGGGTCAGATCAGAGGAGGAAGAAGCAGGGGAAAGGGGGTATGTGAGAGGAAGACGAGAATCGACTATTTCATTTCTTAATCTCCAAGTTGAACATGCATTGGCTTATAGCAGCGCTAGCTACACGGCCCCACATACAGGACACACGCCACACACGACCCCAGCCTTACTCTCCTGCCAGCTCTCCATGCTTCTTCTTTTCTTCAATTAACACCAGCACTTGTGCTTCTTCGTCAGGTAACTTGTCATCAGGTATATAGCTGTGACACTGCCTCTCCCTTGAGTTCCAGCTTGGCCCCAAGCTGGTGGACCAGGAAACCTTTTACGAAGCACTTTATAGTCTTCCCAAGTCACCATGGTGCTCGGCAAGGAAGTCCATGAATCAACACTTGCAGATAGGCAGCATTGCCCTTTTTGACCAGACACCGGTCCAAAATTGTCTCTGGTTCGACTTCAGTACTGTCTAGTTCCAGTGGCTGGGGCAATGTAGTACATCATGTATTTGGTTGTCTTCTCGTCCCCGGTCCAAAATTGTCTCTGGTTCAACTTCACTACTGTGTATGATCAGGGACGTGTGGCTTCAGCTGCGAAACATGAAAGACATCATGTATTTGGTTGTCTTCTGGTAACTGTAACTTGTATGCTACTGGGCCAATACGTTGCAGAATAGTATATGGAGTTATGGACCAAAGAATTCATCAGAGAGTTTAGGGTAGAGTCTCTTCAATGGTTGTAATAACCCTGGAGTTTTACAGTTCTCATGCTTAGCTTGCTGACACACTGCACATTGTTTAACAAAATTGGAAACGGCCTACTTCAGTCCTTTCCAAGCAAACAACTTCTGGAGTCTCTGATAAGTGTTATTAGCTCCACAATTAATGGCCCCCAACTGGAGTGGAATGGTTCTGTAACCCAGCAAATCTTGTCATGCAAAGTTATTATGCGATTGGTCTGGGCAAAGCCATCTGAATCAGGTCTAGTGATTGCCAATTGTGTGAGCAGTTATTGGGCTCTAGTGTCTACTTGATAAGAATTCAGGATTTCCTGCATCCATAGTGGTTGACATCCAGGCATTGCAGCATTTTAAAAATGATGCCCGCCCTGGACAATGCATCAATCACTTTATTATCTTCTCCTCTTTTGTATTGAAATTTTTATTGTAACCCAATCAAATTTGTCATGGCTCTCTTTTGTAACCCGGAGTTTTTTTTTAGAAAAGGAGGATGGCCCCTGGCCTCTGCATCTGGGAGATGCATGCGGTCATTTTATTGATTATTCCTGAGGACCTTACAAAGTAGTACAACAATATGCCTAAATCTGTCATCATGGCAACATCTGCCGCTACTCCTATCCATATGATGAAGGGGTGCAAGCTGGGCCAAATACCCAGACCTCTCACATAAGCCTAACATCTAAAGCCGGAGGCCCCGACCGAGCCACATACCGGGTCCGGGGCACAAACCGGTCTGACGCACTCACACGTGTCGCCGCCATCATCTTCCACTAGTTCATCTTTAGAGCAGATTGAGGTGCCAGCCTTGACAGGTGTCTCCACCATCGACGCCACCATGACGCCAAATGACGACCTCGATCTACGCGAGTCCATATCCAAGCAGCGGGCGAATCCATGCTAGGATAGGGCCGCACCACCGCCGTCGCCCACCATCCACAAGCGCCACCCAGCCCCAAGGTTCCCAAAACGACGCCTTCAAGAAGGGAACGACGCCGTGAGCGCCGCCACCGCCCAACAAAGTTAGGGCTTTCGCCCGGGAGACCTAGGGGAAGGGGAAGTGAGGGGATCAGTCCATACTAACGCCTCCAAGGAGGGGAACAGCGCCTTCTGGCGTCGCCGTCGACGCGTCCGGCCATGGCCGGCCAGGGATTTTGCCCGAACTAGATCCCCGCCACCAGCAGCGCCTCCTGTACAGAACCGGCGACCAAAGGAAGCGCGACTCGACCAGACTAGCCCGCACGCCGAACAGGGAAGGAGGGGAGGCGCCAGATCGCGCGCACCGGCCACTGCAGAAGCCGTCGCCGGTCGCCAACGACCACGGAATCCCGCCGCCCGCACGGCTGCTAGCCTGTCGTGCCTCGCCAATGGAGCCGCCGCTCCAGATCCGGGGTTCCCCACGCAGAGGCAGGGCAGCCAAGGCCCCCTCGCCACCATCCTTGGCGCCCCGAGCTTGCCCGGCGGCTACCTCAGGCGGTGCCGAGGAAGGGAGGGGGAGGGAGTGAGGCTGGGGGGGCGGCTAGGTTTGGGAGGGAGGGGGAGGGGGCGGCTCTCCAGTACGTGCAGCTACGTCCTCACGCCATCAGGCATTTCGTAGGTGTGGTGGTGGTGCTCTTAAAAATGGGAGAGAATTTTACTTCCCCGGCCTCTCAACTAAGGATGCATATAGCCATTATGTATGAGTGCCAGGATTTTTAACTTGGTTAATAATAACCAAGCCTGATCCTCTAGATAAATTGCATGAGTACCAGGATAGCCCGGTCCTCAAGAATAAATAGAAACCTAAATTCGCTTCCATGAGGATTTGAACTCAGGTGTTGGGTTTGTGCATCCACTTCCCCAACCAGTTGAGCTAGGCTCACTCCCCTCTGTAACCCGGAGGTAAGTTATTGATCATCTAAATTGCATAAGCTCTTGTGATCTGTCCTAATTGTAGAAGGGCCCCTCTGAAGATAAGATCTCCATCTTGTAACAGCCATGATAATAGCTTGAAAATCCTTCTCGTAAATGGAAATTTTGTGGTTGGAAGGTCCAAGTGCTTTACTATAATAAGCAATGGGATGCCAAACTTGCAGTAGAACTGCACCAATCCCGATGTCACAAGCATCTGTTTCAAGGACAAAGGGTTGGTTAGAGTCTGGAAGGGCTAGGACAGGTGTAATACTCATGCCATGTTTCAGTTGGTTAAAAGCTTATTGTGCAGTTTCTGTCCATTGAAAGGATTTAGTGTGAAGCAACAGCGTCAGGGGCTTAGTATAATGGTGCACAAACTTTCTGTACTACCCAGTTAACCCCAAGAAGCCTCTGAGTTCACTTACAGTCGTAGGAACTGGCCACTCTAGCATAGCTGTTGTCTTCTCTGGGTCCCCCTGATCAGAAATGATGTGGCCTAAATATCCAAGCCGTTGCTGGGCAAAAGTGCATTTCCTGAGTTTAGTAGTGAGTTGTGTTAGAATATAAATGTGTTTAAGATAGAGATAGAATAGGTTAAACCTACCACGACTTGTCTTGTACTTCAAGTCTCTCTCCCTCACATGTACTTCTATATATATCCCTACGAGGTTAGATCAATACAACACAAAAACAACAACAATATTCACCATCCTATATTTTTTACATGGTATTAGAACGGTTAGTCCCACGACGTCGATCCTAGGTTTTTCCACCACTTCCGTAATGCGCCGCCTCCGGGGAGATTAATCTCTTCTCCTCGGAGGCGCGGCACCCGATCAATCAAAGATTAGATCGGGTTCCTGTAGATTAGATCAATTCCAATTTTCGAAATTCCATCTAGTAGAAATTTTCTTTTTAGCCATCAAATAATTTTGATCAACAATCCTCCAGAATCCGGTGATAAACTGTAGAAGCAATCGTTGGAATTCCTGCATCTACGGCGCTGAACCGGAGCAGCACTCCAGGCGGCCGGCTTTGATCACGGCTGGGACACAGCAGGCAGCACTCACGCGGGCTCTACATCGTCCCTACATCGACAGTGCACACGTCAATCTACATCGCCCCCGGACATGTGCGGCGGAGCAGACCACGGTCGCTACGCGGGCGCACTAACGCGGCAGGCCATCAATCCGCGTAGTTTTGTTGGCGCCTGCACGGACCGATCCAGCCACAAGCGTGGCATCATCTAGCACATGCAGCAGCCGTCCATGCATTGGATGGATCCATGGAGATCCATCGCACGTGTGCATGTGGCGTAAGATATCTCCGTTCATGGTTTGGACACTCTGCGCGTCCATACGTGTCAGCCGAGTTGCACGACTTGGATCACGGGAGGGTGGACTCCTGGATTCCCTCGAGTTCAGCGCCTCGTACGACGACGAACTACATCGAGTCGAAGGACTACATCCATCGACTTGCATCGCATCAACGCGACATTACCTGCCCGAGCGATCTCCATCGACCCTGCGCTGCGACATCGAGCTGTAGATTGCATCGTCTAAAAAAATCTTCGTCGAACATCTACAAGAAGTGATGCCAACATGCATCATCCACACGGTCAGGTCGGTGTGGAAAGTGATGTAATTCTTCATCGACTTCCCTAACATGACACGTCATCGACATTTGTTCGCCACAAGGGACGCCTTCAAGCGACACATCGTCGACACGCCGCTGCCACACCATCGCCGACACTTCATCGTCAAGGTCTTCATCAACGTGGTCTTCATCAACATCTTTATCAACATATCTCCGTCGCCTCGTTCACAAGTGGATGCCTAGCATCCTCTGACAGACTTTCTGCAAGACACGACCTCGACGAAGGCAATGACCGCGTCACGACGACGACATCGATCGCGTCATCCACGACGGCACGACTGCATCGACACATCGTCAATTCAGTGACGACCCTACATGGCCACACGGTCCTGACAAAACCGATGTGTGTGCTCGATGGCTTCCTCCGGTCTTGGCATCAAAACCAGCGGACTCATCGCTGACGGCACCCTCTGACATCCGCAAGGTGCATCGTCCACGTCTGCAGCTTCGTCATAGCGCATTTTTTTGAGCCTCCGGCTTTGTACGGCTTCATCACCCACGACGATCACACATCGATCACGACTACCTCGATCACGACTACATCACCATGATCGGCTACCTCGACATCGACATTAATGGCTACGTCTATAGCAACTCATCGGCAACAACTCCAGTCAGCAGCGCCCGCCTCGTCACTTGCGTCCACAACACTCCCGCTGTGACTGCGGGAGGGAATAGAGGAGAAGATAGGGAAGACACCAGAAGGGGACGCAGTCGCCGCCCTATGAGCCGACCCATCACCCATTGGAGACGCAGTTGATAATGGCAGAGCAAAGCAAGACTTCAAATTCAGTCGCAATCTTCCGCGTCACTCCCGCTACGACTGAGGGAGGATGTTAGAATATAAATGTGTTTAAGATAGAGATAAGGAGATAGAGATAGAATAGGTTAAACCTACTACGACTTGTCTTGTATTCCAAGTCTCTCTCCCCTCACATGTACTCCTATATATACCTCTACGAGGTTAGATCAATACAACACAAAAAACAACAACAATATTCACCCATCCTATATTTTCTACAAGTTGATGTGCATGCATAAGTTGCAACACAAGCTGCAGATGCTGCATATGGTCTGACATGGACTTGTTGTAAACTAAGATGTCATCCATGAAAACTAAAACAAACTTTCCTATATAAGCAGCAAAAATAGTGTTCATCAAACACCGGAAGGTGGTTGGGGCCGGGCATTTGTGAGCCCAAAGGGCATAACCCTAAATTTGTAATGTCCTCCATGAGTTTTGAATGCAGTCTTCCCTTCATCTTCTCGGATCATTCTGATTTGGTGATACCCTTATGTCAGGTCAATTTTGGAGAAGAACTTAGTTCCTGCCAATTCATCCAGTAGCTCATCGACTACAGGTAGGGGAAATTTACTTTTTTATAGTGATATCATTGAGTTTCGGACTACCATCCTTCTTTTTCATTAGTAACACCAGAGAGGCAAAGGGGCTCATGCTCGGAATAATTGTGCCATTCTGTAGCATTTCTCTTACTTGTTTCTCAATTTCATCCTTTTGCAATGGAGAGTATCTATAAGGCCTGGAATTTACTGGTGTTGAATCCAGGAATAAGGTTGATTGAATGATCATAAGCTCTGTGTGGGAGGCAGTGCTAAATTCTCTTGAAAGATAGTTGTATATTGATAGAGAACGTGTTGCATAGGAGCAGGAACAGTATTAGTAACTGGTTTTGCAGCAGGTGTAACCAAAGCTGTGGCCCATATTTCATTACTAGCCTGCCATTTCAGAAATTGCGTGTGAGACAGTTGAGCTGGTGGTTGTTGAGAGTTGAGACTAATCCATAACACCTTGTAGTGTGACCATGTTGCCTTTGTAGCTGAACTGAATCCATCTTTCCTTCCATTGACAGACATAGCCCCATGTTGTGCCAACCAATCCATTCCTATCCATTCCTAAGATGCAGTCATATCCTCCTAGAGCCAACACTTTCATAGGATGGTGGAACTTGAGTCATAACCTGATTGTTTCGACATTTTCAGTTCCAGCAACAACATTCATCGAGATATGCATGCATTCTCCATCCTGAGTGTTCTCGACTTCAGTTAACATATTCTTCGAGAGCTTTGAGACGAGCCAGTGTTGGAATAGCACACTGGTGGCCGGGTGACAGGATAGTAGGGCCTCCTTCGAGAGCTTTGAGATGAGCCACTGCTGGAATAGCACACTGGAGGCCAGGTGTAAATTTGCCACCACATTTAAAGCATAGACCATTGGCTCGTCTATAATCCTTCAGTTGTTTGGCTTTCCGGCGATCACCTGCAGGAGGTTTATTTGGAAGATATTCCCCTGTATTCGCATACTGTCCGTATTTAGCTGGAAAATGGAAGTTTGTTTCCTCGCTTCCCATTGTTCACCCAATTGTTCCTCATGAATGAGGGCAACTGTGACTGCTTCCTGCACTCATTCAGGCATATGACATATGAGGCTCAACTCCTGCTCGGACGTCAGGTTTCAGCCCCAACATAAACGGAGTGACGAAGAAAACCTTGCTCCGGTGCTCATATAGCAGTAACTCGTACATGAGGTGTTCAAACTGTTTGCGATATGCAGTCACCAATCCTCTCATCTTCTGTACTAAAGTAAATTCAGACATTTTCCGAGGGTGACCATTAATCTCAAATTCACCATCTGTCCCGTGAGATCTTGAATTCGCTTTATCAGGCGCTCTTGGAAACGCTTCAATCGCCGCCACCACTTGTCGGACGCTGGTGCCGCCGATCGAACCCAGGTCGGGATTTACAGAGCTCAACCCGAAGGCGTGCTCCAACCTTGTCAGTGGAATTTTACCGATCAAGGCTGCGAGATTGCGGAAGCGTACCCAACGGCCTAGCCGCGGGGGAAAGGGGATCAGATAAAGAGCAGGAAGAAGCAGGGGACTCTCCATGCATGAAGGCTTCTTCTTTTCTTCAGTTAACACCTGCACTTGTGCTTCTTCGTCAGATAACTTGTCAACAGTGACAATTCTTCACAGCCGCCCGCCGCACAGTCTCCACGCGGTGCCTCTCTCTGTGGCCTGACGACCTCTCGCCGCACGCCCTTCTCGTCTGTGGCCTCGAGGAGCTCGAGAAACACCGTCCTCGGCGTCATAGTATAGTACTCGTGGTGCCCAGCTTTGACGCGCTTGTGGATCTCGTAGCGGGTGCGTGGCTTGTAGAATAGCTCCCGGCCGCCGGCCGGCGAGGATGGGGATGGCGACCATGTTCCCGTTGAGGACGTCTCGTCTGTCGTGGGCGCGGCGTAGTAGTAGCGGCCGTCTTGAGCTTGGGGCGGGGGAGGGGATGAGCAGAGCTGGGCAGGCGGGTGTGTGTTTGATTGAGATTTGCGGGGTATCGAATTCTCCTCTTATTGGGCGTGTGTTGGATATCATTTTTTAAATCGAAATTGAAAAGTGATGTTACGTACAAAGTCTTGTGCTGCAGGATCTCTTCTACTTTTTTTTACAGAGTACAATCCAAATCGTTCATTTATTCGTATGAACACGCACACACATTCTACCCCTATAATTACTTTCGAGAGACTAAACTGACACATCATCTTAAAACTAATGAAAGCTTGAAATAAATTCTAGTTACTATGAAAGTTAGAACAACTCTATCACTTAAAAAGAAAATATCAATTTCATCGTACGTCTAAGGGCACACTATCGGAATCGCCCCTAATCCCGACAGCCTGAACGGCCCCTGTCAGCATAGAGGGAGGTATGCCGACGGCCTAGGCGAAACCGTCGGCGTAGAAAAGCCGTCGGCGTACCTAGAGATATGCTACGGTGGCCGTCAGCGTAGCCAGGCCGTCGGCATATCGTGATATATGCCTACAGTGACTGACGGCATAGCAGGACCGTCGGCATAAATGTAGGGCCGGCAAGCCTTCGTCCAACGGGAGTTTGATGCCGTCATACCTATGCCGACGGCCCTGACGGCAGCCGTTGGCATAGCTATGCCGACGCCAAGGCCGTCGGCGTAGGTGTGGTCCACGTCACCGATCCGCGACGCGTGCCACGTCATCGACCCGAGGCCTGCCGGTCGATCCGTGGCCACACCTATGCCGACGGCTTTGCCGTCGGCATAGCTTTGTTTTATTTGTTTTTTTTCTTATTTTTGTATTTTAGTTTTTTTCTAAATTAAAATTTGATTAACTTAAATTGCCTTATCTAAACATAAACATACATAATAAATTATATATAGATTTGTGTAGAATTTTTCATATATTATGTATATGAAGTTTGTATTTGTTTTCGAGTATGTTAGTAATGTGATCACATGTTCTTTTGCATATATGTTCCTATACTTTATTAAAATCACAAACAATTGATAATTACAATTAGTTTCACAAGTTCTATATGTTTTTTATAAGCATCTTGAAAGTGCTAGATCCGCCGGTCAACTGTGCCATGGTTAGACGGGACGATGTACTTGGGGGGTAGCTATGCCGCCAGGTCTTGGGCTGGGCCTGGACCTTGTTTGGGAGTGTAGCTTTGGGCTGGCCTATCATAATCAGGTGAAAAGGTCCATCGGTCAAACCCTGCCCAACAAAAGTCAAAGGCTTAGATCCACCGGTCAACTATGTCAGGATTGGACATGACGGTGTACTTGGGGGGGGGGGGGGTACCTATGCTGCCAGGTCTTGTGCTGTCCTTCTTAGACGTCTAGAAGCATGGTGGCAGGTGCAAGCACCCGGCACGCGGCTCCTGTGTGTGGCCCCCTCATGGAGACATCGCTGGCGCCATCGCACGAAGGGGGAAACGACCACATCGGGCAAAGACAGAGGGAATCTTGCGGTTGGTTGGGCCCGGACCGTGTTCGGGGGTGTAGCTATGGGCTGGCCTATGAAAACCAGGTGAAAAGGTCCATCGGCCAAACCTTGTCCGGCGAAAGTCAAAGGCGTAGATCCGCCGGTCAACTGTGATACGGTTAGACGGGACGATGTACTTGGGGGGGGGGGGTAGCTACGCCACCAGGTCTTGCGCTGGGCCCTCTTATAGGTCTGGAAGCGTGGTGGCAGGTGCAAGCACCCAGCACGTGGCTCCGTAGTGTGACCCCTCCTCACGGACGTCGCTGCCACCGTCGCACGGAGGGGGGAAACGGCCACGTCTGGCAGACACGGAGAGAATCTTGCGGTGTGTTGGGGCCGGACCTTGATCGGAAATGTGCCTATAGGCTGGAGTATCACAACCAGGTGAAAAGATCCATCGGTCAAGCCATGTATGGAGAAAGTAAAAGGCCTAGATCCGTCGGTCAACTATGCCACGGTTAGACGGGACTCTGTACTTGGGGGGGGGGGGGGTAGCTATGCCGCCAGGTGTTGCACTAGGCCCGCTTACACATTTGGAAGCATGGTGGCAGGTGCAAGCAGCAGGCACGCGGCTCCGGGGTGTGATCCCTCACACGACCGTCGTTGCCGCCGTCTCACGAAGGGGGGAAACGGCCACGTCGGGCAGACACGAAGGGAATCTTGAGGTGGGTTGGGCCCGGACCTTGATTGGAAGTGTGCCTATGGGCTGGACTATCACAACCAGGCAAAAAGATCCATCAGTCAAACCCCGTCCGGCAAAAGTCAAAGGCCTAGATCCGCCGGTCAACTGTGGCACGGTTAGACGGGACGATGTACTTGGGGGGTGGTGTTGGGGAACGTTGCATGGGAAACAAAATTTTTTCCACGCACACGAAGATCTATCCATGGTGATGAGCATTTACGAGAGGGAGAGTGGATCTACATACCCTTGTAGATCGCTAAGTGGGAAGCGTTAAGAAACACGGTTGGTGTAGTCGAACGTCTTCGCGATCCAAATTGCCGTGTGTCCCGCGATCCAATCACGATCCGTCCCGCAATCCAATCACAATCCGTCCCGCGATCCGATCACGATCCGTCCCACGAACATGATCACGATCCGTCTCACGAACTTGATCATGGTCCTTCCGATCTAGCACCGAACGGATGACACCTCCGCGTTCAGCACGCGTACAGCTTGATGACGATCTCCACCGTCTTGATCCAGCAAGAAGGAGTGGAGAGGAAGAAGAGTTCTTCGGCAGCCTGACGGCGCTCCGGTGATGGTGGTGGAGCAATTCCGACAGGGCTTCACCTAAGCACTGCAGAAAACCGATCTAGAGGAGAAACTATGCACTGGAGGAACAGGTAGCACGTGGCTGGAAATCTAGTGCAAAAACCCTCAATACCACCAGTATATATAGGAGGAGAGGAGGAGAGCATGCAGCTTGGCCTCCAAGCCTCCTAGGCTTCGTCCGAACTAGGAGAGGAGGAGTCCACCTCCTCCACTCCTAGTAGGATTAGGATTCATCCCTTTTTTTCCCTATTTTGCCTTTTTTCACCTTTTTCCTTTTGGGTTTTCTTCTCCAGCCACATGGGCCTTGTGTGGGAGTTTCAACCAGCGCACTAAGGGCTAATATTCACTCTCCCACAGCTCATGAAGCCTCTTGGGTCGAAATACCCCTCCCGGAGGTCTCCCGGTACACTACCGGCACTCCTGGTACACTACCGATAAGCCCGGGACTTTTCCGGCGACCAAAACAGGACTTCCTATATATGAATCTTTACCTCCAGACCATTCTGGAGCTCCTTTTGATGTCCAGGATCTCATCTGGGACTCCGAACAAACTTCGGTCACCACCATACCTAACTCTATACTACCAAAACGTCACCAAACCTTAAGTGTGCAGACCCTGCGGGTTCGAGAACTATGTAGACATGACCGAGACACCTCTACGGTCAATAACCAATGGAGGGACCTGGATTTCCACATTGGTTCCTACATATTCTATGAAGATCTTTATCGGTCGAACCTCTATGTCAAGGATTCAGTTAATCCCGTATGATGTTCCCTTTGTTCTTCGGTATGTTACTTGCCCGAGATTCGATCATCGGTATCTCCATACCTAGTTCAACCTCGTTACCGGCAAGTCTCTTTACTCGTTCCTTAATACAAGATCCCGTGACTAACACTTAGTCACATTATTTGCAAGGCTTATTATGATGTTGTATTACCTAGTGGGCCCTGAGATACCTCTCCATCACACGGAGTAACAAATCCCAGTTTTGATCCATGCCAACTCAACAGACACCCTCGAAGATACCTGTAGAGCACCTTTATAGTCACCCAGTTACGTTGCGACGTTTGATACACACAAGGTACTCCTCCGATGTCAGTGAGTTGCATGATCTCATGGTCATAGGAACATATACTTGACATGCAGAAAACAGTAGCAATAAACTGACACGATCATAAGCTACGTTTGTAGTTTGGGTCTTGTCCATCACATCATTCTCCTAATGATGTGATCCCGTTATCAAATGACATCACATGTCAATGGCTAGGAAACCTTGACCATCTTTGATCAACGAGCTAGTTCACTAGAGGCATACTAGGGATAGAGTGTTGTCTATTTACCCACACATGTAATGTGTTTCCATTTAATACAATTATAGCATGGATAATAAACGATTATCATGAACAAGGAAATATGATAATAACTAATTTATTATTGCCTCTAGGGCATATTTCAACAGTATCCCACTTGCACTAGAGTCAATAATCTAGTTCACATCACCATGTGATTCGCATTGTTATGAATCTAACACCCAATGAGTTCTGGGGCTTGATTATGCTTTGCATGTGAGAGAGGTCTTATAGTCAACGGGTCTGCTACATTCAGATCCGTGTGTACTTTGCAAATTTCTATGTCAAACCGTAAACACTGCTACCACACTCCACTTGGTACTATTCCAAATAGCTGCTCCACTATACGTATCCAGATTGCTACTACGAGTCATCCGGATGGGTTATAAAGCTTGCATCGACCTGACTCTTTACGACGAACTCTTTATCACCTCCATAATCGAGAAACATCTCCTCAGTCTTTTAATTACTAAGGATAATCTTGCCCGCTGTCCAGTGCTCCATTCCAGGATCACATTGAAACCTTCCGGCCATACTTATAGCAAGGCTGACATCGGGTCTTTGTGCACAACATTGCATACATGATAGAGCCTATGGCTGAAGCATAGGGGATGACACTCATCTTTTCTCTATCTTCTGCAGTCATTGGGCATTGAGTCTTACTCAACTTTATACCTTACAAATCAGGCGAGAACTCTTTCTCTGACTGATCCATTTTGAACTCTTCCAAAATCTTGTCAAGGTATGTACTCATTGAAAGTCTTATCAAACATCTTGATCTATCTTTATAGATTTTGATGCTCAACAATTAGGTAGTTTTATCCAGGTCGTCCTTTGAAAAACTCTTTTCAAACAACCTTTTATGCTTTCCAGAAATTCTACATCATTTCCGATCAACAATATGTCAACCGCATATGCTTACCAGAAACTCTTTAGTGCTCCACTCACTTTATTGTAAATACAAGTTTCTCATAAACTTTGTATAGACTCAAAAACTTTGATCACCTCATCAAAGTGTATATTCCAACTCCGAGATGCTTGCTTCAGTTCATAGAAGGTTCACTGAAGTTTGCACACCTTTTAGCATCCTTAGGACTGACAAAACCTTCTGGTTGTATCTCATACAACCTTTCCTTAAGGAAGGAAACGATGTTTTGGTATCCATCTGCCATATTTCATAATTGAAAAATGCAGCAACTGCTAACATAATTCCAATACACTTTAGCATCACTACGAGTGAGGAAGTCTCATCGCAGTCAACTCCTTGAACTTGGCGGAAACTTCTTTGCGACAAGTCAAGCTTTATAAATGGTGACATTCACCATCAGCGTCTGTCTTCATCTTAAAGATCCATTTGTACTTGATGACCTGCCGTCCAACGAGCAAGTCCACCAAAGTCTATACTTGGTTTTCATACATCGATCCTTTCTCGTATTTCATGGCCTCTAACCATTTGTTGGCTTCCGGGCCCATCATTGCTTCTCCATAGTTCGTAGGTCCATCGTTGTCCAACAACATGACCTTCAAGACAGGGTTGTCGTACCGCTCAGTAGCAGTACACGTCCTTGTCGACCTACGAAGTTCGATAGTAACTTGATCCGAAGCTTCATGATCATCATCATTAACTTCCTCTTCAACTGACGTAGGCTTCACAAAAACATCTTTCTGCGCTGCGCCACTTTCTGGTTGAAGTAAAGGTTCAATAACCTCATCAAGTTCTATTTTCCTTGTAGGTCGATAGTAACTTGATCCGAAGCTTCATGATCATCATCATTAACTTCCTCTTCAACTGACGTAGGCTTCACAAAAACATCTTTCTGCGCTGCGCTACTTTCTGGTTGAAGCAGAGGTTCAAATAACCTCATCAAGTTCTATCCTCCTACCACTCAATTCTTTCAAGAGAAACCCTGTCTCGAGAAAGGACCCAGTTTTAGCAACAAACATTTTATGCTTGGATCTGAGACAGAAGGTTCACCCAACTGTTCTTAGGGTATTCTATGAAGATGCATTTGTCCGCTTTGGGTTTGAGCTCATTAGGCGAAAACATTTTCCACACAAGCGTCGCAACCCCAAACATTAAGAAATGACAGCTTAGGTTTCTATCAAACCATAGTTCACACGGTGTCATCTCAACGGATTTAAATGGTGCCCTATTTAAAGTGAATGTTGTTGTCTCTAATGCATAACTCCAAAATTATAGTAACAAAACGATAATAGACATCATAGCACGCACCATATCCAATAGAGCATGACTATGACGTTCGGACACACCATCACAATATGGTGTTCCAGGTGGCGTGAGTTGTGAACCAACTTTCACATTGTCTAAAGTTGTATGCCAAACTTGTAACTTAGATATTCACCTCCACGATCATATCGCAAACATATTTATCTTCTTGTCACGATGATCTTAAACTTCACTCTGAATTTGCTTGAACCTTTCAAACGATTCAGACTTGTGTTTCATTAAGTAAATATACACTATATCTACTCAAATCATCAGTGAAGATAAGAAAATAACGATATCCACTGCACGCTACAAGACTCATTGGATTGCATACATCAACATGTATCATTTCCAATAAATCACTTGCCCGCTTCATCAAAACAGAAAACGGGGTCCTTAGTCATCTTTGACCAAGAGGCATGGTTCGCATGTCTCAACCGATTCGAAATCGAATGAGTCCAAAGATCCATGAGCATGGAGTTTCTTCATGCGTTTTATACCAATATGACATTTAGCGGCAGTGCCACAAGTATGTGGTACTATCATTATTAACTTTGTATCTTTTTGGCATCAATGTTATGAACATGTGTATTACTACAATCAAGTTTCAACAAACCATTCTTACTGGGTGCATGACCATTGAAGGTATTATTCATGTAAATAGAATAACCAATATTCTCTAACTTAAATGAATAACCGTGTTGCAATGAACATGATCTAATCATGTTCGTGCTCAACGCAAAAAACACCAAATAACATTTATTTTAGGTTCGTCACTAATCTCGAAGGTAGAGAGAGCGTGTGATGTTGATCACAACAACCTCGGAAACATTTCCAACACACATCGTCACCTCACACTTAGCTAGTTCTTCGTTCATTTCATAGCTTTTATTTCGAGTTACTAACATTTAGCAACCGAGCCGGTATCCAATACCTAGGTGCTACTAGGAGTACTAGCAAGGTACACATCAATAACACGTATATCAAATATACTTCTGTTGACGTTGCCAGCCTTCTTATCTACCAAGTATTTAGGGTTGTTCCGCTTCAGCGACCGCTCTCCTCATAATCGAAGCACTTAGTCTCGGGTTTGAGTTCAACTTTGGGTTGCTTCACTGGAGCAGCAACTGACTTGCTATCCATGAAGTTTCCCTCCTTGCTCTTGTCGAAACTAGTGATTTTAACTAACCATCAACACTTTGATGCTCCTTCTCGATTTCTACCTTTGCGGTGTCAAACATCGCGAATAGCTCAGGGATCATTATTTCTATCCCTGGCATTTTATAGTTCATCACCAAGTTCTAGTAGCTTTAGTGACAGTGACTTAGAGAACTATAACAATCACTATCTTATCTGGAAGATCAACTCCCACTCGATTCAAGCGATTGTAGCACCCAGACAATCTGAGCACATGCTCAACGATTGAGCTATTCTCTTTCATCTTACAGGCAAAGAATCTTGTTGGAGATCTCATATCTCACAACACGGGCATGAGCCTGAGATCCTAATTTCAGCTCTTAGAACATCTCATATGTTCCATGACGTTCAAAACATTTCGGAGCCTCAATTCTAAGCTGTAATGCATGATGCACTAAACTATCAAGTAGTTATCAAAACGTGCCTGTCAGATGTTCACAACATCTACAAACAACGCTAGAGGGGTTGGTGCACCGATCATTGCATTAAGGACATAAGCCTTCTGTGCAGCAATGGGGACAATTCTTAGATCACGGAGCCAGTCCGCAATATTGCTACCATCATCTTTCAACTCTATTTCTCTAGGAACATATAAAATTCAAGGGAGCTACAGCGTGAGCCAGTAATCTACAACATAATTTTGCGAAGACACTACTGACTATGTTCATGATAATGAGTTCAATTAATCTTATTACTTAAGAACTCCCACTCAAATTGACATCCCTCCGGTCATCCGAGTGATACATGATCCAAATTCACCAACTCAAGTCCGATCATCACGTGAGTTGAGGTGGTTACAATGGTGAACATCATCATGTTGATCATATCTACTATATGACTCATGTTCGACCTTTCGGTCTCTTGTGTTCTGAGGCCATGTCTGTACATGCTAGGCTCGTCAGGTTTAACCCGAGTGTTCTGCATGTGCAACACTGGCTTGCACCCGTTGTATGTGAACGTAGAGTCTATCACACCCGATCATCAAGTGGTGTCTCAACACGACGAACTTTCGCAACGGTGCACACTCGGGGAGAACACAATTTTATCTTGAAATTTAAGTGAGGGATCACCTTATAATGCTACCGTCGTACTAAGCAAAACAAGGTGCATAAAAGGATTAACAACACATGCAATTCATAAGTGACATGATATGGCCATGAACTTGTGCTTTAGATCTCCATCTTGAAAGCACCGGCATGATCTCCATCGTCACCGGCACGACACCATGATCTCCATCATCTTGATCTCCATCAACGTGTTGCCATCGGGGTTGTCACGCCATGCATGCTTCTACTACTATTGCTACCGTTTAGCGATAAAGTAAAGCATTACATAGCGCTTAATGATTGACACGCAGGTCATACAATAATTAAAGACAACCCTATGGCTCCTGCCGGTTGCCGTACTCATTGACATGCAAGTCGTGAAATTCTATACATCACATGATCATCTCATACATCACATATATCACATCATGTAATTGGCCATATCACATCACAACATACCGTGCAAAAACAAGTTAGACGTCCTCTAATTGTTGTTGCTTGTTTTACGTGGCTGCTATGGGTATCTAGCAAGAACAATTCTCATCTATGCAAAACCACAACGGTGATACACTAGTTACTTTTCAACCTTCTCAAGGACCGCCTTTGTCGAATCCGATCCAACTAAAGTGAGAGAAACTGTCACCCGCAAGCCATCTAGGCAACAAGTTGCATCGAGGGAACCGGTCTCTCATAAGCGTACGAGTAATGTTGGTCTGGGCTGCTTCATCGCACAATACCGCTGAACCAAAATCTGACCAAGGGAGGAAGCAATCTAAGCATCAATGCCCACAAACCTTTTGTGTTCTACTCGAGATCTCATCTACACATAGACCTAGCTCATGATGCCACTGTTGGGGAACGTTGCATGGGAAACAAAATTTTTCCTACGCACACGAAGATCTATCCATGGTGATGAGCATCTACGAGAGGGAGAGTGGATCCACATACGCTTGTAGATCGCTAAGCGAGAAGCGTTAAGAAACGCGGTTGGTGTAGTCGAACGTCTTCGCGATACAAATCGCCATGCGTCCCGCGATCCAATCACGATCCGTCCCGCGATCCAATCACGATCCATCCTACAAACTTTATCACGATCCGTCTCACGAACTTGATCATGGTCCTTCCGATCTAGCACCGAACGGACGACACCTCCGCGTTCAGCACACGTACAGCTTAATGATGATCTCCACCGTCTTGATCCAACAAGAAGGAGTGGAGAGGAAGAAGAGTTCTCCGGCAGCCTGACGGCGCTCCGGCGATGGTGGTGGAGCAATTCCGGCAGGGCTTCGCCTAAGCACTACAGAAAACCGATCTAGAGGAGAAACTATGCACTGGAGGAACGGGTAGCACGTGGCTGAAAATCTAGTGCAAAAACCCTCAATACCACCAGTATATATAGGAGGAGAGGAGGAGAGGAGGCAGCTTGGCCTCCAAGACTCCTAGGCTTCGGCCGAACTAGGAGAGGAGGAGTCCACCTCCTCCACTCCTAGTAGGATTAGGATTCATCCCTTTTTTTTTTCCCTTTTTTTGCCTTTTTCCACCTTTTTCCTTTTGGGTTTTCTTCTCCAGCCACATGGGCCTTGTGTGGGAGTTTCCACCAGCCCACTAAGGGCTGATATTCACTCTCCCACAGCCCATGAAGCCTCTTGGGTCGAAATACCCCTCCCGGAGGTCTCCCGGTACGCTACCGGCACTCCTGGTACACTACCGATAAGCCCGGAACTTTTCCGGCGACCAAAACAGGACTTCCTATATATGAATCTTTACCTCCGTACCATTCCGGAGCTCCTCGTGACGTCCAGGATCTCATCCGGGACTCCGAACAAACTTCGGTCACCACCATACATAACTCTATACTACCGAAACGTCACCAAACCTTAAGTGTGCAGACCCTGCGGGTTCGAGAACTATGTAGACACGACCGAGACACCTCTACGGTCAATAACCAATGGCAGGACCTGGATGTCCACATTGGTTCCTACATATTCTACGAAGATCTTTATCGGTCGAACCTCTATGTCAAGGATTTAGTTAATCCCGTATGATGTTCCCTTTGTTCTTCGGTATGTTACTTGCCCGAGATTCGATCGTCGGTATCTCCATACCTAGTTCAACCTCGTTACCGGCAAGTCTCTTTACTCGTTCCGTAATACAAGATCCCATGACTGACACTTAGTCACATTGCTTGCAAGGCTTATTGTGATGTTGTATTACCGAGTGGGCCCTGAGATACCTCTCCATCACACGGAGTAACAAATCCCAGTTTTGATCCATGCCAACTCAACAGACACCCTCGGAGATACCTGTAGAGCACCTTTATAGTCACCCAGTTACATTGCGATGTTTGATACACACAAGGTACTCCTCCGATGTCTGTGAGTTGCATGATCTCATGGTCATAGGAACATATACTTGACATGCAGAAAACAGTAGCAATAAACTGACACGATCATAAGCTACGTTTGTAGTTTGGGTCTTGTCCATCACATCATTCTCCTAATGATATGATCCCGTTATCAAATGACATCACATGTCAATGGCTAGGAAACCTTGACCATCTTTGATCAACGAGCTAGTTCACTAGAGGCATACTAGGGACGGAG
This sequence comes from Hordeum marinum, assembly GCA_022496015.1. Lineage (NCBI taxonomy): Eukaryota > Viridiplantae > Streptophyta > Magnoliopsida > Poales > Poaceae > Hordeum > Hordeum marinum. The sequence continues at coordinate 14,921,350 of CM039678.1, forward strand.
TGTTGTCTATTTACCCACACATGTAATGTGTTTCCATTTAATACAATTATAGCATGGATAATAAACGATTATCATGAACAAGGAAATATGATAATAACTAATTTATTATTGCGTCTAGGGCATATTTCCAACAGGGGGGTAGCTATGCCTCCAGGTCTTGCGCTAGGCCCTCTTACATGTTTGGAAGCATGGTAGCAGGTGCAAGCACCCGACACGTGCCTCCGTGGTGTGACCCCCTCACAGACGTCGCTGATGCCGTCTCACGGAGGCGAAACGACTGCATCAGGCCAACACGGAGGGAATCTTGCGGTGGGTTGGGCCCGGACCGTGTTCGGGGGTGTAGCTATGGGCTGGCCGATCACAACCAGGTGAAAAGGTCCATCGGTCAAACCTCGCCCCGCCAAAGTCAAAGGCCTAGATCCGCCAGTCAACTGTTATTGGGTTAGACGAGACGGACTTGGGGGGGGGGGTAGCTACGCCACCAGGTCTTGCGCTGGGCCCTCTTATAGGTCTGGAAGCATGGTGGCAGGTGCAAGCACCCGGCACACGACTCCGTAGTGTGACCCCCCGTCACGAACGTCGCTGATGCCGTCGCACGGAGGGAGGAAACGACCATGTCTGGTAGACACAGAGAGAATCTTGCGGTGTGTTGGGGCCGGACCTTGATCGGAAATGTGCCTATAGGCTGGAGTATCACAACCAGGTGAAAAGATCCATCGGTCAAACCATGTATGGAGAAAGTAAAAGGCCTAGATCCCTCGGTCAACTATGCCGAGGTTAGACGGGATGCTGTACTTGCGGCGGGGGGGGGGGGGATAGCTATGCCACCAGGTTTTGCACTAGGCCCTCTTATATGTCTGGAAGCATGGTGGTAGGTGCAAGCACCAGGCACGCGGCTCCGGGGTGTGAGCCCTCACACGGACGTCGTTGCCCCCGTCTCACGAAGGGGGGAACGGCCACATCGGGTAGACACAGAGGGAATCTTGTGGTGGGTTGTGCCCGGACCTTGATTGTAAGTGTGCCTATGGGCTGGACTATCACAACCAGGTGAAAAGATCGATCGGTCAAACCCCGTCCGAGGAAAGTCAAAGGCCTAGATCCACCGGTCAACTATGGCATGGTTAGACGGGACGGTGTACTTGGGGGGGGGGGGGGTAGCTATGCCTCCAGGTCTTGCGCTAGGCCCTCTTACATGTTTGGAAGCATGGTAGCAGGTGCAAGCACCCGACACGCGCCTCCGTGGTGTGACCCCCCTCACAGACGTCGTTGATGCCGTCTCACGGAGGGGAAACGACCATGTCTAGCCAAAACGGAGGGAATCTTGCGATGGGTTGGGCCCGGACCATGTTCGGGGTTGTAGCTATGGGCTGGCCGATCACAACCAGGTGAAAAGGTCCATCGGTCAAACCTCGCCCAGCCAAAGTCAAAGGCCTAGATCAGCCGGTGAACTGTCGTAGGGTTAGACGGGACAGTGTACTTGGGGGGGGGGGGGTAGCTACGCCACCAGGTCTTGCACTAGGCCCTCTTATAGGTCTGGAAGCATGGTGGCAGGTACAAGCACCCGACACGCGGCTCCGTAGTGTGACCACCCCTCATGGACGTCGCTGCCGCCGTCGCACGGAGGGGCGAGACGGCCACGTCTGGCGGACATAGAGAGAATCTTGCGGTGTGTTGGGGCCGGACCTTGATCGGAAGTGTGCCTATAGGCTGGAGTATCACAACCAGGTGAAAAGATTCACCGGTCAAACCATTTATGGTGAAAGTAAAAGGCGTAGATCCGTCGATCAACTGTGCCGAGGTTAGACGAGACGTTGTACTTGGGGGGGGGGTAGCTAGGCCACCAGGTCTTGCGCTAGGCCCTCTTACAGGTATGGAAGCGTGGTAGCAGGTGCAAGCTCCAGGCATGCGGCTCCGGGGTGTGACCCCTCACACGGACGTCGCTGCCGCCATCTCATGAAGGGGGGAAACGGCCACGTCGGGCAGACACGGAGGGAATCTTGCGGTGGGTTGGCCCGGACCTTGATCAGAAGTGTGCCTATGGGCTGGACTATCACAACTAGGTGAAAAGATCCATCAGTCAAACCCCGTCCGGTGAAAGTCAAAGGCCTAGATCCGCCGGTCAACTGTCGCACGGTTAGACGGGACGGTGTACTTGGGGGGGGGGGTAGCTATGCCTCCAGGTCTTGCACTGGGACCTCTTACACGTCTGGAAGCATGGTGGCAGGTGCAAGCACGCGACACGCGACCCCAGGGTGTGACCCCCCTCACAGACGTCGCTGATGCCGTCTCACAGAGGGGAAATGGTCACATCGGGCCGACACGGAGGGAATCTTGTGGTGGATTGGGCCCAGACCATGTTCGAGACTGTAGCTATGGGCTGGCCGATCACAACCAGGTGAAAAGGTCCATCGGTCAAACCTCGCCTGGCCAAAGTCAAAGGCCTAGATCCTGCGGTCAACTGTCGTAGGGTTAGACGGGACAGTGTACTTGGGGGGTGGGGGGTAGCTGTGCCGCCAGGTCTTGCGCTGGCTCCTCTTACATATCTAGAAGCATGGTGGCAGGTGCAAGCACTCGGCACATGGCTCTGGGGTGTGACCCCCCTCATAGGCGTTGCTGCCGTCATCGCATGGAGGGGGGAAATGGCCACATTGGGCAAACACGAAGGGAATCTTGTGGTGGATTGGGCCCGGACCGTGTTCGGGGGTGTAGCTATTAGCTGACCTATGACAACCAGGTGAAAAGGTCCATCGGTCAAACCCCGTCCGGTGAAAGTCAAAGGCGTAGATCCGTCGGTCAACTGTGCCAAGGTTAGACATGACGGTGTACTTGGGGGGGTAGCTATGCCACCAGGTCTTGCGCTGGGCCCTCTTACAGGTCTGGAAGCATGGTGGCAGGTGCAAGCACCCAACACGCGACTCCGTAGTGTGACCCCCCTCACGGACGTCGCTGCCGCCGTCGCACGGAGGAGGGAAACGACCACGTCTGGGAGACACGGAGAGAATTTTGCGGTGTGTTGGGGCCGGACCTTAATCGGAAGTGTGCCTATGGGTTGTACTATCACAGCAAGGTGAAAAGATTCATCAGTCAAACCCTATCCAGCGAAAGTCAAAGGCCGAGATCCGCCGGCCAACCGTGCCACGGTTAGACGGGACCCATGCTATGCCGACGGCCAAACCGCCGGCATAGATCAATCTTATCCACTCGGGCAGCTGCCCCTGACACGTGGGACCCATGCTATGCCGATGGCCAAACTGTTGGCATAGTGCCCACTTATCGACTCGGCCGTTCCTCCTCCTCCACTCGTTTCGTCTCTCACCGACCTGACCCCAATCTCCCTCTCTCTCTCTCTCTCTCGACCATGACCGCCGCCGCCACCCTCGTCTTGCTGCCGTAGCGAGCCCACCAGCAGCGACCACGCCCGCTACGGATCGAGACGGGCCACTCGTGCTCCGCCGCCTGCCCTCATCCCCGCCTCACCGGCCCGTCCCAGTCGCGCCCATCGCCCATTGCCTCGCCTGTCGTCCACCCCTCACCGGCCCTGTCCTCGCCACTGCCATCACCCTCCCGCACCGGCCCCGTCCTCCCCTAGCTATTGCCGCCCTGCACCGCCACCATCCGGCCCACTTTCCTCGACGCCATCGGGCTGCGGCTTCGGCCGACCGGTGCCCTTTCCCGGCCGGTTGCCCTGCCCTCCTCTGATTCTCACCGGCACCCCTCGGACCAGCCGGCCCCCTCCACATAGTGAGCATTTTACTTCATTTTTAGTTATTTGGTACTGTTTCTAGGTGGATGGATACATGAATGAGTATGCCCTAGATAGTATGGATGTTTTTAGATTCATAGATGGATGGATGGATGGAATGTTGGTCAAATTTGTTATCAATGGGTGTCATTATCAGTATGATTTTTGTCCAAGTTTGAAGTGTCAATGTTGTGTGTGATGTGGTCATATATACTTTTCTCACGGTGGAATTAGCATTCTATGTTGTGTCGGGTCTCCCCAGAGTGACCCTCGTCGGAAGCGGTTGTCTCTGATGAGTGGTTTTTTGGATGGATGGATACTATCATTTTGTCATCAAAGATTTCTATACGAGATGTGATGACCTATTTTTTCACTTGTTGGAATTTACATGCTTTGTGGTGTTGCATCTCCCTGGAGTGATCGTCAACGTCAGAGCTGTTGGTCCCTGATCGTCCTCTGTTGTTCGACTACTTCCTCTACAGCCGAGGGTGAGCTACAAATCCACCACCTCCTTTTCTGCTTTTTTTATGTCACTAGATTTTCTTTTCACGTCAAGTCCCATAACCTAGGCGTCTCCCGTCCGAAAGGGTTGCATCGATAAATATGCGTTCAATTGCATATTTATCACCACAACTCTTTTGGATTGTCTAGTGTTTTCCACGGACAGCCCGAGGATGTGTAGATTGGGTACGTTCTCCATGCCCTACCCCGTTTCGAGACAAGATTTCGGTGGCGCCTCCCCGTTGTTCTCCGGAGCACATTCTCTCTGCTATTTGCCGAGACATGTATCTGGAGAACAGCGGGGAGGTGCTGCCGAAATTTTGTCTCGGAACGGGGTAGAGCATGGAGAACGTACTCAATCTAGACATCCTCGGGTGGGATTAGGACCCATATTTACCTATTAGAGATGTTGTTGGATTCACCGCAGAAGAAAATAAAAATTTGATGTGATTAATTCAAATGAATCCTTAATTTTGTTGTGTGGCTCCCAATAAAACAAAGGATGGCAGATAATCAGTGGATGTACAGTGGTTTTATCTGTCGGAATCGAGTAACATCAGAGTGGATCGCGAAAACCGATGTGTATTTGAAGGATATATTCCGTAATCCAATGAGAATTATCCCACCATTCTCATGTGCGAGATGTGGCAGACGTCACCGTAAAAATCAGAAGGACATGACTGACCAACATCGCACGCATGGATATATGGCAAACTTTGACATGCCACCGATAAACTTAGCTGAGCATGACTGTGGCAGAGAGGAGGTGATGCGATAACGCGTTGATGGTTATGAAGACGACGGGGTCAGGGACATGCTAGATGATGTCATTGCTTTAGAAACGACAAATGCGACACCTTCAGAGAATGAACTAGAGGAGGCGAAGGCAATCACAAAGGCCTTCTTGGAGGTCTTGGCCTCGTCGAAGAAACCTCTTTATGAGGGTGCCAAAATATCTCAACTGGATGCCATCTCGCAACTTATTGGAGTCAAGGCTGAGTACGGTTGTAGCCAGAAATGCTTTGAAGCATTCCTGGGAGTATGGGCTAAAAGCCTTCCCGAGGGTCATCAACTGCCGAAAAGCATGTATGCTACAAAGAAAATCATGAAGGCACTCTCTATGGATTATAAGAAAATACATGTTTGTCCGAAGAATTGCCTTTTGTTTAGGCACGAGTATGCGGATGACAAGTACTGTAGGGAGTGTGGTTTGTCTCGGTACCTTGAGGTGGTTGGTGAGGATGGTGAGAAAAGGCAGCTAACGATCCCCGCTAAGGTTCTTCGGTATCTCGATTTCATACAAAGACTGCAGCGCCTTTTCATCACGAAGGAGTCTGCCAAAATGATGAAGTGGCACAAGGAAGGTAAAAGGTATCATCCAAATAAAATCGTACATCCATCATAAGGTGAAGCATGGAAGTGGTTCGATGAAGAATACCCCGAGGAAGCAGCAGAGGCTGGGAATGTCAGAGTTGCAATAATAGGTGATGGGGTCAATCCATATGGTATGTCGACCAATCCATACAGCTACTGGCCCGTGTTTGTTATTCCGCTCAATCTCCCTCCAGGTGTCCTAATGGAATGCAACACCATGTTCTTGTTGCTAATTATTCCAGGGCCTGAATACCTGGGGAAGAATTTGGCAGTGTTTATGCAGCCGCTGGTGGATGATTTGCACCATTCTTGGTACTTCCCAAGGTTGACATACGACCGACATCTGCAAAAAAAATTCTTGATGAAAGTTTGGTTGAAGTATTGCATGCATGACTTTCCCGGCTATGCTCTATTCTGCGGATGGTGTACAAGTGGGAAGATGCCATGCCCAGTGGGCATGCAGGCTCTGTGTTTGATTTGGCTGCAGAAGGGTGGCAAGTATTCAGCCTTTGACCTGCATCGACAGTTCATCCCTCCAGACCATGCAGACAGGGAAGACAAGAAGAACTTCACCACAGGTCAGGTTGTCCATGAAGTAACCGAGATTCCAACGTTTTTGGGGGCAGATGTTCTTGCTCAGCTAAAAGCTCTCAAGCCTAAAGTCAAAGGCAAAGGCAAAGGAAAACGCTTTGAGGGATATGGTGAGACGCACAACTGGACTCACATTACCCCCCTTCTCGAAGCTTCCCTATTTCAAGGACCTCAAACTTCCTTACAACATTGATGTGATGCACACCGAAAAGAATGTCGTAGAGTCCCTTTTCCGCACGATCCTCAACACTGATGATAATACGAAGGATAACCTTAAAGCTAGAGCCAATCAATAGAGAATTTGTGATAGACCACGTCTAAACATGAAGCCTCCCATAGGCGGTCAAAGAAGGTGGTTCAAGCCAGATGCTGACTTTGTCCTTAAACCGCCAGAAAAGAAGGAAGTATTTATCTGGATGAAACACATTTTGAAGTTCGCCGATGGTTATGCATTGAATATAAGTAAGGGAGTCAATCTTTCAATGGGCAAAGTGACCGGGCTCAAGAGTCATGACTACTATGTGTGGATTGAGCGGATAATGCTGGTGATGGTTCAAGGTTATGTCCCCGAGCATATCTGGCGAGTGCTTGCCAAACTAAGCCATTTATTCCGCACGCTCTGTGCTAAAGAAGTAAGTAAAGATGTGATTGAACAATTGCATAAGAAGGCACCGGAGTTGATAGTCAATCTAGAGAAGATCTTTCCGCCAGGCTTCTTTACTCCGATGACACATCTCATTCTGGACCTCGCGAAAGATGTATTGTTGGGGGAGCCTATGCAGAATCGTTGGCATTATGGCCCTGAGAGATAGAACAAGCATCTCCGACAGAAATGTGGAAACAAAGCTAAGATTGAAGCTTCCATAGCTGAGGCAGTTATCCTAGAGGAGGTGTCAAACCTCAGGACATCGTACTATCCAGACCACGTTCCCCATCTGCATAATAAGGTGCCTCGATACAATATAGAAGAGCCCAAGTATCAACCCAAGCTCCATCTATTCAACGGGCAAGGTGGCAGGGCTGGGGCCTCGAAATCTTATAACATGCCACGACAAGAGTGGGAGGACCTTATGTTCTATGTCTTGCACAACATCAAGGAAGTCGAGGAAGTGTGGATGAGGTAATACCACTACACCATTCCTTTATGCACATCATCATGTTCTATGTTCACTTAATCCCGGTCTAACACCGCTTATCTTCTTTTAGTGATTTCGTTCAAGAGGAATGGACAGGAATGAATCCTCCTACTGAGGCGGAGGCACTTACTCTTCTCCGTCATGGAAACCCTGGAAATAAAAATTTTGTTGCTTGGTTCATGGAGAAAGTAATTTTCCACATTCCCCTATTAAATACGTAGTTCAACATTTATTATTTAACCGAACTAATGCACCCAACAATTTCAATTATACTTGTAGGGAAAAGATCTGAACATATCTATGGATGATGAATTGAGATGGGTTTCCATGGGTTTTGACCCTGCCGTCATGACATGTAAAAAGTATGATGTGAATGGGTATCACTTCCATACAGAGGAGCACCAGAACAGCCGGCCTGATCCCAAAACTATAAATACCGGAGTGTACACCCCCGGTCAAAATTTAGTAGACTACTACGGAAGGGTCCAAAATATATACGAGATTACATTCCGCAAAGGGCGTGGAACCCTAAGTCTACCTGTGTTCAAATGTCGATGGTTCGATCCGCAGGAGGGGCAGAGACATACGCCTTCCATTGGTTTGGTCAAAGTTAAACCATCAACCGTCTATGCTGGAGCTGATCTCTTCATTGCGGCTACCCAAGCTACACAAGTTTATTATTTGCCTTACCCATGCCAGAAAGAGTACCTACGGGGTTGGGAAGTTGTGTTCAAGGTGTCGCCACATGGTAAGCTACCGGACCCGAATGAAGATGATTACTACAACATTAACCCCATGACATACGAGGGAGTGTTCTATCAAGAGCAACCTGATGATGATGTGGTCAGAAACGATGACGCTAGACCACTGAGCGATGATGATGTGGATCCAAACGATGATGATGCACGGAATGATGGTGAGACCATTGTTAATGAAAATGACATACTTATGCTAGAAAAGTTCAACGAAGACGCTGATGACGAGGAAGAGCCTCCACCTCCGTCAGACAACGAAGATGATATGATTGATACTGATGATGAGACCGAGCGAGAAATCGGTTACAACAGTGATGATTCGTACGGGTTTTAGCAGATGTACGTTTCATGTCTTTTTTCCCTATGGTTTAGGAATATGCCTTTTTTATGCTTATTTGTAATGTGTTTATTAGTCATTATTATTATGCTTTTTCCTTCATTATTAATGTACTAATTTTTATTCTATTTTCAATGCAGGTTCGTGGAACATGGGCAAGGGGAAGGCCGACGGCGCGGGTTTCATAGGCAAGGTCGTCGGCATTGCTAGTCGGAGTGGTCGAGCACGTAATGTTACCCCCCGACTACTTGAGGATGAATCCTCACAGGAAGAGAGAGGGAGAGCCCATGGAGGGCGAGGGGGTGGTAGGAGAGCCCATGGAGGGCAAGGGGGGTGGTGAGAGATCCACTAGAGGGGGTCGCGGCCAGAAAGAGTGCACCCTCACCGACTTAGGGGTGTTGTCTTCTAGGCCCTCCTCTAGTGAGGTACCCTATGCCAAGGAGGAGGAGGAGGAGGAGGAGGAGGTGGTTCACGAGGAGGGGGTGAGGAGGAGGAGGAGGAGGTTGGGGAGGGGGACGAGGAGGAGGAGGAGGCAGGAGGGGATGATGGTGGTGGTGGGGACGCTGGTGGTGGTGGGGACACCGGTGGTGGCGAGAATGGCAACAATAAGGGATGGCTGCGTTGTAACGCAAAGGTCCCAAAGCATATTCCTACCGAGGAGCAGAAGTGGCTCATTGAGCCAAAGGGGATAGAGTAAGTTCCACTAAATAATTTCAATAATAATTTAATTCTTTTGCTTGTCACATCCTAATATTTTCATTCTTTAAATCTTTTGCTTGTCACATGCTAATATTTTCATTCTTTATATCTTTTGCAGTAACTGGGTACATCCTAAAGGGGCCCGTGTTCCCAATGGCATCATCACCGTCTTGCTGAAGGAATACTGGCCGGGGCTGTATTGTTCGGATCCAGTCAGGCACCCGGATCTTTGGGTTTTGGCTAAGACCTGGGAGCACTGGGAAGCGGCCCCCCACGCGGAGTATGTGACCCATGCTAAGGCCATGATCACTAATTTTTGGGTGAGTTCTCTTCACAAGCACACATCCATTCTGGTTTCATGAATGATTTAACTCATGGCTTCTTCCATTCTGGTTTCATGAATGATTGTGGAAATACTATCGAGTTCTTCCGGAGCACAAGGCCACTGCCGACAAGATCATGCTGCGCCAAGCGAAGAAGAAGGCCCGCCAGATGCAGTACGAGGTGCGGTTGGTGGCCATCACGCAATACTATCACGACTATCTTGGTATGAAGATGACCAAGGAAGGAGTGAAGGCGCAACACATTACCTTGGAGAGGGACGAGTACTTGTCGGTAAGTATTAACAATTTTTCATTCTGAAGTTTGTGGTAAATTTCATCGTTTTGTGTTACACATACCATTATGCTTCCTATTATGTAGGTGTGTCCAAATTGGTGTTATGGAAAAGACGAGTCCTAGGCAGCATTGGTGGACCTGTGGTGTGGTCAGGATGAAGCCTGGGCGGCTACTAGCAGCAAAAACAAGGCTAACCGAGGGAAGGAGGGAGTACATGCTCAGGGAAAACGGAACCACTTTCTCCACAAGGAACTTCAGGTATGACTAACCTCATTAAACAATCTTCTTCTATTTACCGTCACTTTTTTTTGTATGACTAACATCTTTTTGTTGGTGCAGGAGGAGAAACTCAAGCGGCCGCTCTCACACATGGAGGCATGAGAGATTGCCCATACTCGGAGGAGGCCCAAGCCTGGGGAAGACAAGTACTACGGCAACACTGCGAAGAAGAAGAAGAACTAATCTGCGGCATATCTAAATCTACATCCTGACACACCTAACCCCATCAAGGCGCCTTTGGACGATAGTGCGGTGGTTGGCATGGGGCCAAAGGCTCATGGTCGGCAGCCGGTTCTAGATGCCGTGGTCACTCCTTCTATCTCCTACACACAGCTCCGAGCTACCGACCCAAGCCTGAGACAACGCACGCCCACGACCACTGCGCAGTCATAGTCCCTCCTAGCCGAGCGGCACTCTGTAAGTATTTTTCCCTCTTATCTTCATTGCTCACTTTATTTTCCGCATTGAGATGTTTAATGAGTTCTGTCGCGTCATATTGTAGGCCTACATGGAGTACACACGACAGGAGACCATGGCGTGGAGCGCGAGAGTTGCAGCCGTCCAGGACCACAACACTCGCATGATGACGGTTAGTTTAGCCCCTTTAATTTCATTTCCATATTGACATTTTCATTTCTTCTGACATTGGTGTTTGCTTTGTCAATTAACATGCAGCTCGTGTTTGAGAGCATGAGGAATGGCACGATTCTTGAAATGGAACCAGCACCACTAGCTGCAGGACCACAACCAGTGCTGCTTACCTTTGAGGAATTTCTAGCACGACAACCGGGACAACGGTGGTTAGTACATCCCCAAACTATTCAACCACCGCTTACTGTTTATCAACACAATATCATTCACTCAACATGTCTTTTCAAACATCCAGGGAACCGGTGGATCATCCGTTGGTGGTGGTGTCGGTGTTCACATCACTCCCGAGTCGCGGAGCCTGGTCACTCCAATCCACCGAGACGGTAGCGCTGCCGCTAGCAGTGAGGACCTGGGCTTTGGCGTACTTGGCATTGACGACCTTGGAGGTGGACGTACTGGCGCTCCTTAAATGACTAGTGCTCTTTAGATGACGTCCGTCTTTTTACGCCAATTCCGATGACTTCTGCCTTTAGATGACTTGTGCTCTTGATATGCTTATGTTTCTGATATGCTTATGTTGTTCGTTGTGAGGATGTGATGGTGGTGGTGTTGGTTGTGACGATGTGATGGTGCTGTTGGCTGTGCACTAAATTTCATTGTATATACCCTGTTATTTTGGAGCTGAAATGAATTTGTATGAACCAGGAAAAAGAAAAAAAAAGCACAAAACTACGCCGACGACATAGCCGTCGGCATAGAGGGTCTCCGAAGTACCAGTGGCTGCCACATGGCACGCTATGCCGATGGCTATGCCATCGGCGTACAGGTGTAGCTGAAGCCGACGGCCTCAGCCGTCGACGTACGCACGCCCCAGGGGATACCAGCGCCTGCCACGTGGCAACCTATGCCGACGGCTAGGCCGTCGGCGTATCTTTGTAGCCTAAGCCGACGGCCCAGGCCATCGGCATAGGACGGACACGTGGCCGTCCCTGGGTGGTGCACTCTTGACGGCAGCGCTACTGGACGCCGTTTGCCATGGAGCTATGCCGATGGCCTAAGCCGTCGGTACCTCTATACGGACACCGTCGGCATAGCATATATGTCGATGGCTTTTTTGTGAAGACGGTGACTTGTGGTACGCCGACTTATATGGTGCCGACGGGCCTATGCCGACGGGGGCCGTTGGCATAGACCTATGCCGACGGGAATCGGGCGTACGCCAACGGCCTAAGCCGTCGGCATAGAGCTTTATCCTGGTAGTGGCATCTCCAGGGCTACGATGACCGAATCTGACACAATATTCGTCCGCAGACCGGTGAAGATCAATCCATGGACACTGATGCGAGAGTTCGCCATTCAAAGTTATCCGCACACATTTCAATTTTTTTTGAATAAATTAGACAAATTATATCAAACACGGGCGGATTTTAGCATAATTCAGACATAATTCACATAAAACGGATGATATTTTGACCGTTTAGATAAGAACTAGATGCAAAAAAGAAAACCTATGAGGCTAACTTGTGACACACGACAACATTGTCGCTTGGCCCCCCTGCTCGGCGGCACCGCTGTCGCCATATGTGTCATTTTCGCCATCCCTCCAGCGGCGGAAGGCCACGAGGCCGCCATAGCAGCCTTGCCCTGCCGAGTCGGTTGTGGCGGGGCGGCGACGTTGGTCCGTCGATTGGTGCGTACTTGTTGTGTGGCGATGACCCCAGCTCCTCCTTCATGTGGTGCACGATTCGGGCGTCGAGGTTGTGTGCATGTGATGCTTTCTCCTGGTTGACGAGACGCTAGATTTAGACGCCACGGTAGCTTGGGTGGGTGGGGGGGGGGCTCGTCCTTCACGCGAAGGAGAGGTGATGTCATGTCCTACTTGACGTGGTAGCACGACAAGGAGTACAATTCCTCCTTGACGTCATGCCGCGGCGAGGGTGACACCAGACTGAGGGATTCCAGGACTAAGGGATCCTTGGGCCCCTGGCCTATCTCTACGGGCCGGACACATGGGCCACTTCGGGCAGCAGATGAAATATGCGAGAAATTTTTTACAAGACTTGGTGATCAAGACAAGGACTCCTCTCCGTCGACGTAGCCGACTAGGACTCTTGTTATCCTAGGCCTCTGGTGTATTGTAAGACCATGCCAGGCTAGTCATTAGACACACAATGATAGATCATTATGATATACACAATCATAACTCTTAGGGTTTAGACCATCACATATGATCTCGCGATAGATCAACTCTGTACTCGACTCATCATCATCAATACAAACCAAGCAGGACGTAGGATATTACCTCCATAGAGAGGGCCTGAACCTAGTTAAACATCGTCTCACTTGTCTCCTGTAACCCATCGATCCAAGATCCACAATGCGGGACCCCCTATCTGAGATTTGTTGGTTTTGGTACCGACATTAGTGCCTTCATCAAGAGAACCTCGTCATTTGCGAGTTGTACAAGTTGGGCGCTGCGTTGCTTCATCAAGCCAACATTTACAATGTCACAAATTCCGACCGGCGTCGGCATCATCGTGGTGTCGCTTCTTCAAGCCGACATGCATCACACCAACTTGCTTTGACACGTCAACTGGCATGGGGGCTCTAGCATCACCTTACTGACCTGCTCCATCACCTCGACTAGACCGGGGGCTTCGCTATAGCTTCATCAACCTGCTATGGGGACTTCGGCGTCACCAGTCGACGAACTTCATCATGTTAGCTAGACCAGGGGCGTCACCACTTCATCAAGCCGAACTCTTCGCTCGGGCACTTGGGACTGGATTAGGGGCTGGGACCTCGACCCACTACAAGCTTGGACTGTTGGAAATATGCCCTAGAGGCAATAATAAATTAGTTATTATCATATTTCCTTGTTCATGATAATCGTTTATTATCCATGCTATAATTGTATTGATCGAAGACTTAAATGCATGTGTGGATACATAGACAAAACCATGTCCCTAGTATGCCTCTAATGGACTAGCTCGTTGATCAAAGGATGGTTAAGGTTTCCTAGCCATGGAAATGAGATGTCATTTGATAATGGGATCACATCATTAGGAGAATGATGTGATGGATAAGACCCAAACTACAAACATAGCATATGATCGTGTCAGTTTATTGCTACTGTTTTCTGCATGTCAAGTATATGTTCCTATGATCATGAGATCATGCAACTCACGGATATCGGAGGAGTGCCTTGTGTGTATCAAACGTTGCAACGTAACTGGGTGACTATAAAGGTGCTCTACAGGTATCTCCGATGGTGTCTGTTGAGTTGGCATGGATCGAGACTGGGATTTGTTACTCCGTGTGACGGAGAGGTATCTCAGGGCCCACTCGGTAATACAACATCACAACAAGCCTTGCAAGCAATGTGGCTAAGTGTTAGTCACGGGATCTTGTATTACAGAATGAGTAAAGAGACTTGCCAGTAACGAGGTTGAACTAGGTATGGAGATACCGACGATCGAATCTCGGGCAAGTAACATACCGAAGAACAAAGGGAACGTTATACGGGATTAACTGAATCCTTGACATAGAGGTTCGACCGATAAAGATCTTCGTAGAATATGTAGGAACCAATGTGGATGTCTAGGTCCCGCCATTGGTTATTGACCGTAGAGGTGTCTCGGTCATGTCTACATAGTTCTCGAACCCGTAGGGTTTGCACACTTAAGGTTTGGTGACGTTTCGGTAGTGTAGAGTTATGTATGGTGGTGGCCGAAGGTTGTTCGGAGTCCCGGATGAGATCCTGGACGTCACGAGGAGCTCCGGAATGGTCCGGAGGTAAAGATTCATATATATGAAGTCCCAGTTTGGTCGCCGGAAAAGTTTCGGGCTCATCGGTAGTGTACCGGGAGTGCCGGTAGTGTATCGGGGGACCTTCGGGAGGGGTATTTCGACCCCAAGGGGTCCATGGGCTGTGGGAAAGTAATAACCAGCCCTTAGTGGGCTGGTGAGACAGCCACATAAGGCCCATGGCGCAGGTCGTAGGTTTCCTAAAGGAAAAAGGTGGAAAAGGCCAAAAAGGAGTAATCCTAGTCCTACTAGGATTGGAGGAGGAGAGTCCTCCTCTCCCACCTTTCCTTGGCCGACTCCAAAGGGTGGTGCCTTGTGCACCAGCCCTCCCTCTCCTTCCCTGCTATATATACTAGTGGATTGGGTTGGTTTTGGACAGATTTTACGGCCACGTGCTACCCGTTTCACCGGTGCTCCTCTAGATCGGATTTCTGCAGCGCTTAGGCGAAGCCCTACCGGAATTGCTCCACCACCACCATCACCGGAGTGCCGTCACGCTGCCGGTGAACTCTCTCTCTTATCCACCTCCTCTTGCTGGATCAAGATGGTGGAGATCGACATCAAGCTGCACGTGTGCTGAACGCGGAGGTGCCGTCCGTTCGGCGCTAGATCGGAAGGACCGTGATCGATATCGCGAGACAGTTCGTGATGAGATTGCGGAATAGATCGTGATGAGTTCGCGGGACAGATTGTGATCGAGATCGTGAGACGGATCATGATGAGATCGCGGGACGGATCGTGATGAGATCGCGGGACGGATCGTGATGAGATCGCGGGACGCTCGGCGATTTGGATCGCGAAGATGTTCGACTACACCAACCGCGTTTCTTAACGCTTCCCGCTTAGCGATCTACAAGGGTACGTAGATCCACTCTCCCTCTCGTAGATGCTCATCACCATGGATAGGTTTGCGTGTGCATAGGAATTTTTTTCCCACGCGTCGTTCCCCAACAGTGGCATCATGAGCTAGGTTGATGGTTCGATGAGATCTCGAGTAGAACACAAAAGGTTTGTGGGCGTTGATGCTCAGATTGCTTCCTCCCTTTGTCGTATTTTGGTTCAGCGGGATTGTGAGATGAAGCGGCCCGGACCAACATTACTCGTACGCTTACAAGAGACCGGTTCCCTCGACGCAACTTGTTGCCTAGATGGCTTGCGGGTGACAGTTTCTCTCACTTTAGTTGGATCGGATTCGACAAAGGCGGTCCTTGAGAAGGTTGAAAAGCAAACTAGTGTATCACCATTGTGGTTTATGCGTAGGTGAGAATTGTTCTTGCTAGATACCCGCAGCAGCCACGTAAAACATGCAACAACAATTAGAGGACGTCTAACTTGTTTTTGCAGGGTATGTTGTGATATGATATGGCCAATTACATGATGTGATATATGTGATGTATGAGATGATCATGTGATGTATAGATTATCACGACTTGCATGTCGATGAATACGGCAACCGGCAGGAGCCATAGGGTTGTCTTTAATTATTGTATGACCTGCGTGTCAATCATTAAGCGCTATGTAATGCTTTAATTTATCGCTAAATGGTAGCAATAGTAGTAGAAGCATGCAGGGCATGACAACCTCGATGGTGACACGTTGATGGAGATCAAAGATGATGGAGATCATGGTGTCGTGCCGGTGACTATGAAGATCATGCGGTGCTTTCAAGATGGAGATCTAAAGCACAAGTTCATGGCCATATCATGTCACTTATGAATTGCATGTGATGTTAATCCTTTTATGCACCTTGTTATGCTTAGTACGACGGTAGCATTATAAGGTGATCCCTGACTTAAATTTCAAGATAAAATTGTGTTCTCCCCGAGTGTGCACCGTTGCGAAAGTTCGTCGTGTTGAGACACCACGTGATGATCGGGTGTGATAGACTCTACGTTCACATACAACGGGTGCAAGCCAGTGTTGCACGCGCAGAACACTCGGGTTAAACTTGACGAGCCTAGCATGTACAGACATGGCCTCGGAACACAAGAGACCGAAAGGTCGAACATGAGTCATATAGTAGATATGATCAACATAATGATGTTCACCAATGAAGACACCTTAACTCACGTGATGCGTGGACTTGAGTTGGTGAATTTGGATCATGTGACACTCAGATGACCTGAGGGATGTCAATTTGAGTGGGAGTTCTTAAGTAATATGATTAATTGAACTCATTATCATGAACATAGTCAATAGTGTCTTTGCAAATTATGTCGTAGATTACTAGCTCACGATGTAGCTTCCTTGTATTTTTATGTTCCTAGAGAAATAGAGTTGAATGATAATGGTAGCAATATTGCGGACTGGGTCCGTGATCTGAGGATTGTCCTCATTGCTGCACAGAAGGATTATGTCCTTAATGCACCGCTCGGTGCGCCACCCCCTCTAGCGTCGTCTGTAGATGTTGTGAACATCTACAGGCACGTTCCGATGACTACTTGATAGTTTAGTGCGTCATGCATTACGGCTTAGAATTGAGGCTCCGAAACGTCTTGAACGTCACGGAACATATGAGATGTTCTAGGAGCTGAGATTGTGATCTCAGGCTCGTGCCCGTATTGCGAGATATGAGATCTCCAACAAGATTCTTTGCCTGCAAGATGAAAGAGAATAGCTCAATCGTTGAGCATGTCCTCAGATTGTCTGGGTACTACAATCGCTTGAATCGAGTGGGAGTTGATCTTCCAGATAAGATAGTGATTGATGTAGTTCTCCAAGTCACTGTCACAGAGCTACTAGAACTTGGTGATGAACTATAAAATGCCAGGGAAAGAAATGTTGATCCCTGAGCTGTTCGCGATGTTTGACACCGCGAAGGTAGAAATCAAGAAGGAGCGTCAAGTGTTGATGGTTAATCAAACCACTAGTTTCGAGAAGGGTAAGAGCAAGGAGGGAAACTTCATGGATAGCAAGTCAGTTGCTGCTCCAGTGAAGCAACGCAAAGTTGAACTCAAACCCGAGACTAAGTGCTTTTGTTATGAGGTGAGCGGTCTCTGAAGTGGAACAACCCTAGATACTTGGTAGATAAGAAGGCTGGCAACATTGATAGAAGTATATTTGATATACGAGTTATTAATGTGTACCTTGCTAGTACTCTTAGTAGCACCTGGGTATTGGATATCGGTTCGGTTGCTAAATGTTAGTAACTCGAAATAAAAGCTACAGAATAAATGGAGAACTAGCTAAGGGTGAGGTGACGATATGTGTTGGAAGTGTTTCCAAGGTTGATGTGGTCAACATCGCACGCTCTCTCTACCTTCAGGATTAGTGACGAACCTAAATAAATGTTATTTGGTGTTTTGCGTTGAGCATGAACATGATTAGATCATGTTTATTGCAATACGGTTATTCATTTAAGTTAGAGAATAATGGTTATTCTGTTTACATGAATAATACCTTCAATGGTCATGCACCCAGTGAGAATGGTTTGTTGAAATCTTGATCGTAGTAGTACACGTGTTCATAACATTGATGTCAAAAGATACAAAGTTAATAATGATAGTACCACATACTTGTGGCACTGCCGCTAAATGTCATATTGGTATAAAGCGCATGAAGAAACTCCATGCTGATGGATATTTGGACTCATTCGATTTCGAATCGGTTGAGACAGGCGAACCATGCCTCTTGGGCAAGATGACTAAAGGACCCCGTTGGATGGAGCGGGCAAGTGATTGATTGGAAATGATACATGTTGATGTATGCAGTCTAGTGAGTCTTGTAGCGTGTAGTGGATATCGTTATTTTCTTACCTTCACTGATGATTTGAGTAGATATAGTGTGTATTTACTTAATGAAACACAAAGTCTGGATTGTTTGAAAGGTTCAAGCAAATTCAGAGTGAAGTTTAAGATCATCGTGACAAGAAGATAAAAATGACTACGATATGATCGTGGAGGTGAATATCTGAGTTATGAGTTTGGCATACAACTTAAGACAATGTGAAATTTGTTTCACAACTAACGCCACCTGGAACACCATGGTGTGATGGTGTGTCCGAACATCATAGTCATGCTCTATTGATATAGTGCATACTGTGATGTCTCTTATCGTTTTACTACTATAATTTTTGGGGGTTATGCATTAGAGACAACTACATTCACTTTAAATATGGCATCATCTAAATCCGTTGAGATGACACCGTGTGAATTATGGTTTGATAGAAACCTAAGCTGTCATTTCTTACTATTTGGGGCTGTGACACTTGTGTGGAAAATGATTTCACCTAATGAGGTCGAACCCAAGGCGGACAAATGCATCTTCATAGAATACCCTAAGATCAGTTGGGTGAACCTTCAATCTTAGATCCTAGTGCAAAGTGTTTGTTGCTTAAACGAATCCTTTCTCGAGGAAATGTTTCTCTCGAAAGAATTGAGTGGGAGGAAGATAGAACTTGATCAGGTTGTTAAACCTTTGTTCAACCAGAGAGTAGCGCAGCGCAGAAAGATGTCTCTGTGAAGCCTACGTTAGTTGAAGAAGCAGTTAATGATGATGATCATGAAGCTTCAGGATCAAGTTACTATCGAACTTCGTAGGTCGACAAGGATGTGTACTGCTCCTAAGTGGTACGACAACTCTGTCTTGGAGATCATGTTGTTGGACAATGATGAACATACGAGCTATGGAGAAGCGATGATGGTCCCGGATTCCGACAAATGGTTAGAGGCCATGAAATCCGAGATAGGATCCATGTATGAAAACCAAGTATAGACTTTGGTAGACTTGCTCGTTAGACGAAAGGTCGTTGAGTACAAATGGACCTTTAGAATGTAGACAGACACTGATGGTGAATGTCACCATTTGTAAAGCTCGACTTGTTGCAAAGTTGTTTGTGACAAGTTCAAAGAGTTGACTGCGATGAGACTTTCTCTCTCGTAGCAGTTGCTGCATTTTTCAATTATGAAATCTGGCAGATGGATGTCAAAACATCGTTTCCTTAACGGTTTACTTAAGGAAAGGTTGTATGTGATACAACCAGAAGGTTTTGTCAGTCCTAAGGATGCTAAAAGATGAGCAAGCTTTAGTGATCCTTCTATGGACTGAAGCAAGCATCTCGGAGTTGGAATATACACTTTGATGAGGTGATCAAAGTTTTTGTAGTTTATACAAAGTTTACGAGAAACTTGTATTTGCAATAAAGTGAGTGGGAGCACTATAGAGTTTCTGATAAGTATATGAGGTTGACATATTGTTGATCGGAAATAATGTAGAATTTCTGGAAGGCATAAAAGGTTGTTTGAAAAGTGTTTTTCAAAGGAAGACCTGGATAAAGCTACCTAATTGTTGAGCAGAAAAATCTATAGAGATAGATCAAGATGCTTGATGAGACTTTCAATGAGTGCATACCTTGACAAGATTTTGAAAGAGTTCAAAATGGATCAGCCAGAGAAATAGTTCTCGTCTGATTTGTAAGGTGTGAAGTTGAGTGAGACTCAAAGCTCGACAATGGCAGAAGAAAGAGAAAGGACGAACGTCGTCCCCTATGCCTTAGCCATAGGCTCTATATTATGCCGTGTTGTGTACCGCACCTGTGTGTGCCTTGCCATGAGTCTGTCAAGGGGTACAAGAGTGGTCCGGGAGTGGATCACTGGACAGCGGTCGGAATTATCCTTAGTAACCAGAGGACTAAGGAAATGTTTCTTCATTATGGAGGTGATAAAGAGTTCGTCGTAAAGAGTTACGTCGATGCAAGCTTTAACACCTATCCGGATGACTGGTAGTAGCAATCTGGATACGTATAGTGGAGCAGCCATTTGGAAATAGTACCAAGTGGAGTGTGGTAGCAGTGTTTACGGTTTGACATACAGATTTGCAAAGTACACACGGATCTGAATATCGCAGACCCGTTGACTATAAGACCTCTCTCACATGCAAAGCATGATCGAACCCCAGAACTCATTGGGTGTTAGATTCATAACAATGCGAATCACATGGTGATGTGAACTAGACTATTGACTCTAGTGCAAGTGGGAGTCTGTTGGAAATATGCCCTAGATGCAATAATAAATTAGTTATTATCATATTTCCTTGTTCATGATAATCGTTTATTATCCATGCTATAATTGTATTGATCGAAGACTTAAATGCATGTGTGGATACATAGACAAAACCATGTCCCTAGTATGCCTCTAATGGACTAGCTCGTTGATCAAAGGATGGTTAAGGTTTCCTAGCCATGGACATGAGATGTCATTTGATAACGGGATCACATCATTAGGAGAATGATGTGATGGATAAGACCCAAACTACAAACATAGCATATGATCGTGTCAGTTTATTGCTACTGTTTTCTGCATGTCAAGTATATGTTCCTATGACCATGAGATCATGCAACTCACGGATATCGGAGGAGTGCCTTGTGTGTATCAAATGTTGCAACGTAACTGGGTGACTATAAAGGTGCTCTACAGGTATCTCCGATGGTGTCTGTTGAGTTGGCATGGATCGAGACTGGGATTTGTTACTCCGTGTGATGGAGAGGTATCTCAGGGCCCACTCGGTAATACAACATCACAACAAGCCTTGCAAGCAATGTGGCTAAGTGTTAGTGACGGTATCTTGTATTACGGAATGAGTAAAGAGACTTTCCAGTAACGAGGTTGAACTAGGTATGGAGATACCAACGATCGAATCTCGGGCAAGTAACATACCGAAGAACAAAGGGAACGTTATACGGGATTAACTGAATCCTTGACATAGAGGTTCGACCGATAAAGATCTTCGTAGAATATGTAGGAACCAATGTGGACGTCCAGGTACCTCCATTGGTTATTGACCGTAGAGGTGTCTCGGTCATGTCTACATAGTTCTCGAACCCGCAGGGTCTGCACACATAAGGTTTGGTGACGTTCCGGTAGTGTAGAGTTATGTATGGTGGTGACCGAAGGTTGTTCGGAGTCCCGGATGAGATCCTGGACATTACGAAGAGCTCCGGAATGGTCCGGAGGTAAAGATTCATATATAGGAAGTCCCAGTTTGGTCGCCGGAAAAGTTTCGGGCTCATCGGTAGTGTACCGGGAGTGCCGGTAGTGTACCAGGGGACCTCCGGGAGGGGTATTTCGACCCCAAGGGGTCCATGGGCTGTGGGAAAGTAATAACCAGCCCTTAGTGGGCTGGTGAGACAGCCACATAAGGCCCATGGCATAGGGAGTAGGTTTCCTAAAGGAAAAAGGTGGAAAAGGCCAAAAAGGAGCAATCCTTGTCCTACTAGGATTGGAGGAGGAGAGTCCTCCTCTCCCACCTTTCCTTGGCCGACTCCAAAGGGTGGTGCATTGTGCGCCAGCCCTCCCTCTCCTTCCCTCCTATATATACTAGTGGATTGGGTGGCTTTTGGACAGATTTTATGGCCACGTGCTACCCGTTTCACCGGTGCTCCTCTAGATCGGATTTCTGCAGCGCTTAGGCGAAGCCCTGCCGGAATTGCTCCACCACCACCATCACCGGAGCGCCGTCACGCTGCCGGTGAACTCTCTCTCTCTTCTCCACCTCCTCTTGCTGGATCAAGATGGTGGAGATCGTCATCAAGCTGCACGTTGTCTGAACGCGGAGGTGCCGTCCGTTCGGCGCTAGATCGGAAGGACCGTGATCGATATCGCGAGACAGTTCGTGATGAGATCGCGGAACAGATCATGATGAGTTCGCGGGAAAGATTGTGATCAAGATCGTGAGATGGATCGTGATGAGATCGCGGGACGGATCGTGATGAGATCGCGGGACGGATCATGATGAGATCGCGGGACGCTCGGCGATTTGGATCGCGAAGATGTTCGACTACACCAACCGCGTTTCTTAACGCTTCCCGCTAGCGATCTACAAGGGTACGTAGATCCACTCTCCCTCTCGTAGATGCTCATCACCATGGATAGGTTTGCGTGTGCGTAGGAAATTTTTTGTTTCCCATGCGACGTTCCCCAACACGGACCACGTCACACCGAGCACATTAACCATCTAAGTCGCTTTCATGCTCACACTTTTTTCAATTTTTAATTTATATGGAGTTCAACCGAGCATTATATTTGTGTTAAACAAAAATGTGGTTAGTTAAAAACTTAGCTCGTTAATAGCATTGTTTGTTGAAAACACTTCCATTTCCTATGTTAACTGGGGCTCTTAAATTTATATGAGCTGTTTTATAATATATTTTTCTTCTTCTTGGTTGTTGCAAAGTCTTTTTCTACTACTCTTTTTCCCGACACGACTGTTTGGTCAATAGTCGGATAGCCTGGTTTCTCTCTAAAGATGCTCGAGTTTAGATCACTAAACTGGCTTGGGAGGCACTCCACCTTCGGGATAGGAGGTTGAAGCCAAAGGCTGGCCCACTTGAAGTTTGGAGATCGGATGTATCATGTTAAAGCACGATCGAAGCACATATTAGTTCGAAGACCAATTTTCGGATTGCCACCAAGAAACTTGATTTAGTTCGAACGTAAAGTTTTTGTTAAAGGTTTTTGGTTTTCCAAGGTTATGACACCTTTAACCTATTTTTATGTTTTTCTTTCGGGAGACAGGACATCTTCTGGTCTGAGGGCTACTGGGTATACATTACACCAAGCAAAAATATCCACAAAAAATTAGCCCACGGGCGGGGTGGTGCACCACCTCAAAAGCAGTCCGACATAAAGCTCGGGCAAGTGTCCGGCTCCGTAGAGGGCATTTTCGGCATTAAGCTCGGCTGAATTCCTTCATTTTTTTAAAAGACCGAGGTAATCTATGACACCTCGTACGCCGATCATCATTGGAGCTCGGATGCAAAAAGATACCTCGAATGCAGTTCGGATGCAAGAGGACACTGCACACGAGAAACACTTCAAACCCAAGTCGTGGCATAAAAATAATGAGGCATTAGTAAAGGCCGATAACTTAAAGGGGGCTCCTTAGATGCCCAACTTGTGAACTCTTCGGATTCACCTTGAAGATCCTCAAGATCAGTGATGGGAAGATTTATTGAGCCAATTTTCAAGACCGACGATCGAAGTCGAAGAAATGTTCGAAAGAACCGAGGAGCGTCCCCAACTTGAAGACCAGTTCAGGGAGCTACTAAGGGAGCCCAGGACTAAGGGTCCATAGGCCGCCAGCCTATCTCTACGAGTGGAGTCATTAGGGTAGCCGATAACACATGTGAGGAAGATTCCACAAGACTTGCTGATCAAGACAAGGACTCCTCTCCACCGACATAGCCGACTAGGACTCTTGTTATCCTAGGCCTCTGGTGTATTATAAGCCGAGGCCAGGCTAGTCCTTAGACACACAATGATAGATCATTATGATATACACAATCATAACTATTAGGGTTTAAACCATCACATACAATCTCGAGGTATATCAACTAGTACTCGACTCATCATCATCAATACAAACAAAGCATGCCGTAGGATATTACCTCCATAAAGAGGGCCCGAACCTGGGTAAACATCGTCTCCCTTGTATCCTGTAAGCCATCGATCCAAGATCCATAGTGCAGGACCCCCTACCCGGGATCTGCCGGTTTTGGTACCGACCCGGACCATGCTCCTGGAGCGACCTCTCCGTCTTCAGCTCCATCGAACAAACGAACTCCTCGTCCATCAAAGCTTCCTTTGAGAGGAGGCACAACTATTATGGACACGGCGCCGAGTCCTCCCCATCACTAGAAGATATGACAATCTCCTCCTTGTCACAGGAGCGAGTGCGGTGCCCCGGAGAGCGAAGGCGGAGGTGCAAGAGCTGGGCGAAGATCCACTACCGTCATCGTCTGCTCACGCGGAGAACCACAACTTTTTTATCAATGAAAGAGAAGGATTTCAAATAGTAGGAGGCTCTCGAAGAGGAGGAGGAGGAGGAGAAGAAGAAGAGAGCTGGGTGTGTGCATGTGCACCCTAGAGGATGGTACATGTAACCCTGACCAGGCGAACGGATGGTCAGCATGCTTCAATGTGATGCAGTGGTAAGAATAGGTTTCTCGAGACAACACGTACTCATTAAATCATCAACGCCCATCTAGTTGCATCACTTAGTGTCGGTGTCTTAGATTCGGGAGGGCTCATCATGTCGACCTGTCGTTCATGGGTCGGCCGAGGACCCGCTGACAACCAAACAATGGGCTATATGGTCCTCGACGTACTCAAGATGGAGTCCGTTGAAGACTTGGCATATACATCAGGGCATATATGTTCAAATATTCAACATGTTTATATCTAGATGTAGCCTATCATGTGTAATCATAGATACCACTAGTGCCTATCACTAGTAGAAAACAGGGCATTGGTTCGGGTCGGGCCAACCCATTAGTCACGGTTCAGTCACGAACCGGGACCAATGGGGGCAACGGTCCCGGTTCATGAGGCCAGGGGGCTGGGCGGGCCATGTGGGGCATTGGTCCCGGTTCGTCGGACCCTTTTGGTCCCGGTTTCAGTCACGAACCGGGACCAATGTGCCTCGCTCCTGGCCCACACCCATTGGTCCTAGTTCGTGTATGGAACCGGTACCAATGGTGGTCCTTTAGTCCCGGTTCCAGCCACGAACCGGGACCAATGAGATGCCTATATATACCCCCTCGCCGGTGAGCAGAGCACTCCACACACTGCTCTGTTTTTTTGCCGGTGAGGGAAGAGCTTTGTGGTGCTCTAGCTCACCTCCTATGCACATGAGGTGTTTGATGAAATGCCCAAGCCAAACTTAAGCTTTCTCCTCTCGAAGCTCCTTGTCCAAACTCCATTTTTGTCAAGATTTGTCTAGGTTTGGTGGTCCATCCTGTCCCGTCCCCGTCCTGAAACCGCCGTCGATCGCCCACGCGTGGTGAGCCTCTTGATCTTATCTTCTTGCTAAAATAAAATATACTTACTCATATGATTTTCTTAATTTTATTATTGTTTGTTATTATATAGTGCCATGGTTATGGTATCCGCCCATGTCGGCCCTCGTCTAGTCTATGATTCAGATGTGGTATATTATCTCGTATATAACTATTTCACACATCTAATGTGTATGGAAATTAATTATGCCACCAACTTGACGTAGATGTTTTTATCTATAGGAAGTAGTTGAACCAGAAATTCCAACCGACTATGCAATTCTGCTCGACAAGTTAACTGAAGCTGAAAAAAAATCGATCATTTGAAAGAAAAATTGAAAAGAACTGAAGATGACAAGATGGGATTGGAGTTGCATGTTGCCGATATCGTCGATGATCACAAGACCAAGATGGATGCAATACGCTTGAAGCTTAGAAAGATTAGAAACTATGTCATTCATACTAAGGCTTGGTATCATTATGCCGTTGGATCAATTGGTACCTTAGTAGCGGTTATGATTGCATTTGTTGTTGCACTTAATTTTTTTACATAGTTTCGGTGTATGTTTTAATTAGATGCTCTAGAGACCTATATGTTGTTCAATAATGACAGCTATGTATGAACTATACGCATTTATTTTGGTCATTATTGTACATTGGCTTTAATGTGATGATGGATTTCTAATATTTTGGTCACTTCTGTATTCATGATATCTTGTAATGGTTTTTAATACACTTTATTATATAACGCATGCAGATGAACCATACATGAATTTACGGTGACCGACGCACCTTCGAGTATATTAAGGGCCTGCATAATTTTCTCGAAGCGGCTGAGGCAAACAAGCAGAATGATTTTATGCCTTGTCCATGTACTGTCTGTGAGAATACGAAGTCTTTCTCCAACTCTAAAACCCTTCACTTCTACCTGCTTCAGAAGGGTTTTATGCCACACTATAATGTTTGGACCAAGCACAGAGAAAGACGGGTTATGATGGAAGACAACGAAGAAGAAGAGGATGACGACAACTACCCTCCCCATGAATATGGTGATGCTGCAATGGGGGAAGCTAAAGATCAAGAGGAACCAGACGATGTGCCCGATGATGATCGTCGCCAGGTCATTGTTGATGCACAGAGATAATGCGAAAGTGAAAGGGAGAAGTTGAAGTTCAATCGCATGTTAGAGGATCACAAAAAAGGGTTGTACCCAAATTGCAAAGATGGCAACAAAAAGCTCGGTACCACACTGGAATTGCTGCAATGGAAGGCAGACAATGGTGTATCTGACAAGGGATTTAGTTCGCTACTGAAAATAACGAAGAAGAAGCTTCCAAAGGATAACGAATTTCCCAACAGTACGTATGCAGCAAAGAAGGTTCTATGCCCTCTAGGATTGGAGGTGCAGAAGATACATGCATGCCCTAATGACTGCATCCTCTACCGCGGTGAGTACGAGGAACGGAACGCATGCCTGGTATGAGGTGCATTGTGGTATAAGATCAGAAGAGATGACCCTAGTGATGTTGAGGGCCAGCGCACCGGGAAGAGGGTTCCTGCCAAGGTGATGTGGTATGCTCCTATAATACCACGGTTGAAACGTCTGTTCACAAACAAAAAGCATGCCGAATTGATGCAATGGCACAAAAAATACCGTAAGAAATACGGGAAGTTGAGAGCACCCGCTAACGAGTCGCAGTGGAGAAAGATCAAGAGAAAGTGGAGCGACTTTACAAGTGACCCAAGGAACGTGTGGTTTGGTTTAAGTGCAGATGGCGTTAATCCTTTTGGGGAGCAGAGCAGCCAGCATAGCACATGGCCTGTGACTCTATGTATGTATAACCTTCCTCCTTTGTTGTGCATGAAGCGGAAGTTCATTATGATGCCAGTGCTCATCCAAGGCCCTAAGCAACCCGGCAATGACATTGATGTGTACCTAAGGCCATTAGTTGATGAACTTTTACAGCTATGAAATGGAAGAGGTGTACGTGTGTGGGATGAGAACGAACAGGAGGATTTTGACCTACATGTGTTGCTGTTTGTAACCATCAACGATTGGCCTGCTCTTAGTAACCTTTCAGGACAGACAAACAAGGGATACCACACATGCACACACTATTTAGATGACACCGACAATATATATTTGGACAAATGCAGGAAGAATGTGTACCTGGGGCATCGTCAATTTCTTCCTACCAAACATCAATGTCGAAAGAAAGGAAAGCATTTCCAAGGTGAGGCAGATCACCGGAAGAAGCCCGCCCTCCATACTAGTTATCACATACTTGATACGGTCAATGATTTACAAGTAATATTTGGAAAGGGTCCCGGCGGACTATCTATTCCAAATGACGCTGACAAACGCGCACCCATGTGGAAGAAGAAATCTATATTTTGGGACGTACCCTATTGGAAAGACCTAGAGGTCCGCTCTGCAATCGACGTGATGCATGTGATGAAGAACCTTTGCGTGAACCTGCTAGGCTTCTTGGGAGTGTATGGGAAGACAAAAGATACACCGGAGGCACGGGAGGAACAACAATGTGTGCATGAAAAAGACGGCATGCATCCAAAACAGGATGAAGGTCCTGCCAGCTATGCTCTTACTAAAGAAGAGAAGGAAATCTTCTTTGAATGCCTGCTCAGTATGAAGGTCCCGTCTGGTTTCTCATTGAATATAAAGGGAATAATAAATATGGCAGAGAAAAAGTTCCAGAACCTAAAGTCTCATGACTGCCACGTGATTATGACGCAACTGCTACCGGTTGCATTGAGGGGGCTTCTACCGGAAAACGTTCGATTAGCCATTGTGAAGCTATGTGCATTCCTCAATGCAATCTCTCAGAAGGTGATCAATCTAGAAATCCTGCCAAGGTTAAGAAGTGATTTGGTGCAATGTCTTGTTAGTTTCGAGCTGGTGTTCCCACCGTCCTTCTTCAACATCATGACGCACGTCCTAGTTCATCTAGTCGATGAGATTGCCGTTCTGGGCCTTGTATTTCTACATAATATGTTCCCCTTTGAGAGGTTCATGGGAGTCTTAAAGAAATATGTTCGTAACCACGCTAGGCGAGAAGAAAGCATCTCCATGGTCCATCAAACAGAGGATGTCACTGGGTTTTGTGTTGACTTCATTCCTGATCTTAAGAAGATTGGTCTCCCTCAATCGCGGTATGAGGGGAGACTGACTGGAAAAGGCACGCTAGGAGCGGAGTCAATAATATGTAGGGACGGGCATTCTTGGTCTCAAGCACACTACACAGTTCTACAGAATTCCAGCTTGGTGACCCCGTATGTCGATGAACACAAGAATATTCTGCGCTCCAAACACCCGGAGCAGTGTGACGACTGGATTACATATGAACACATCATGACTTTCGACAGTTGGTTGCAAACACGTCTCATGGGTGACAACATTGTTTCTGATGAGCTGTACTCGTTGGCCAGGTGACCATCTTCAACTGTATTGACATACAAAGGGTATGAGATAAATGGGAATACATTTTACACGATCGTCCAAGATGAAAAGAGCACCAACCAAAACAACGGTGTCCGCTTTGATGCAGCAACCAAGAGGGGAAAGGACACATATTATGGTTACATAGTGGACATATGGGAACTTGACTATGTACATGATTTCAAGGTCCCTTTGTTTTAGTGCAAATGGTTCAATCTGTCAAGAGGCGGGGTACAGGAAGACCCACAGTATGGAATGACAACAGTGGATCTGAACAATCTTCGGTACATAGACGAACCATTCGTCCTAGCCAATGATGTGGCACAGATTTTCTATGTGAAGGACATGTCTACCATACCAAGAAAAAGAAAAGATAAGGAAGCGAATACATCATACGATGAGCCAAAACACCGCATAGTTCTTTCAGGAAAAAGGGACATCGTGGGATTGGAGGGCAAGACAGACATGTCTAAAGATTATGAAAAGTTTCATGAAATTCTTGCCTTCAAAGTCAAGGCTGACCCAAGCACCCTGTTAAACGATGAAGACTATCCATGGTTATGGCACAATATGTAAAGGACACACACGAAGAAGAAGTGAAGACTTTCTCTCCACAACTATATCATTGCAGTGACATGTGAAGAAATGAAATGCCTTGTGTAACACATGAGTATTCGTTCGAAACCCTAATACTTCGAAAGAGATCATCCGAAGTGCATCCAGTTTTTGCCGTAACCCTCTCAAATTTTTATGACATGCTATGTGGGTGAAATGATGATACCATGCCAACTTTCAACCTTTTTAGAGTTCATTTGAAGTACTTTTCAGTTTCAGGGTCATTTAGCTCAAAAAAATTACTAAGTGCATGAAAAATACCAAATGAAGTCAGAAAGGGTTGAAAATTGATGATGTGGCTTTGAATGGTGCATTTTGAACACACAAAAAGTCTGGAGTTCAAATGAGTTCAAAAAATGAAATCCCTTTGTAACATATGAGTTTTCGTTCGAAACCGTGATACTTCAGAATAGATTGTCAATTTTGTACACGAAGTGCATCCAGTTTTTGTCGTAACCCACTCAACTTTTTAGCACATGCTATGTGGGTGAAATGATGATATCATCCCAACTTTCAACCTTTTCAGAGTTCGTTTGAAGTGCTTTTTAATTTCTTCCAAAACATCGTAGGAGTGGAGTTCAAAAAAGAATCAGCTAAAAAACATTTATAAACCTCTAGTATTTCTGAAACAATAATTATATAAAAATTATGCCACATCAAAGTATTTTTTGTTCAAAATATTAATAGCAAAAAGAATATAATGATAAAACACACTGGAAATAAATAAAGCAAGAAACAAAACAAAATAATGGAATTTATGCAACTAAAATTATCAAAGTATTTATTTGTTAAAAAGAATGAACTAAAATAACAGAACAAAAATACTGGAAAAAAATTAAAACAATAAATAAAGCAAAAAACAAAACAGAAAACATTTTTTTTAAAATGCCGCCTACTGGGCCACCACGGACTGAATATGACTAGAAACCCAACAGCTAGTTGGGCCAGGATTCAGGCCCACAGAAGGACTAGTAGGCCCACAGGAAGAGGACAGTGCAATTAGGCCCGTAAGCCTGTAGTTGAGAGGAGCTCGAGAGGGTTGGCGCAGCAGCGCTTATAAACCACTCTCGAGCCCTCTCGGCTAGCGAGGTGGGACTAAACATTTGTCCCCGGGCAGCACCACCTTTTGGTCCCGGTTGGTGGCACCAACCGGGACCAATGCCCCCCTTTAGTCCCGGTTGCTTGCACCAACCGGGACCAATGCATCCATTTAGTCCCGGTTGGTGCCACCAACCGGGACTAAAGGTCTCTGTTTCCTGCCCTCTAGGCTGCCGAAAACAAGGCTTTAGTCCCGGTTGGTGGCACCAACCGGGACTAAAGGGGGCAGTTGTCCTGGTTGGTGCCACTAACCGGGACCAATGCTCTGTGTATATAAGCGACAATTTCGATTTTTGAGATTTCATCTAGCACTTGCCCCCGACGACACCAAGCACATCGACGCTGCCAGGCTGCCCGAGCTCGCCGTCGACGCCCTCTGCCCTAACGCCCCCTGCCCCGACGCGCCGCCCTGCCGCGACGCGCCGCCCCATGCCTCGACACGCCGCCCTGCCCCGACACGCCGCCCCAGCCCTGACGCTGACGCCGCTCCCCGACCCAACCCCATGCCACATCCCTACCCCGATGACGCCGCCCCTCCCACCCGTTCGGTCCGGCCGGCCCCCTTTCCTCCCTGTCTGATTTTGCTGATTTAATTTGATGATATATATATATATATAGATGATAGATGATATATGATAGTTAGATGATGATGTTGATGATAGCTGATGATGTTGATGATAGATGATGTACGCTTTTTTTGTTCATATAATTTTTTTATAGCATTTTTGGTCCATGTATATATGTGTGTGTATGTGGATGGATGGATGGATGGATGGATGGATGTATATATATAGAAAATT
Organism: Hordeum marinum; assembly: GCA_022496015.1. Classification (NCBI taxonomy): domain Eukaryota; kingdom Viridiplantae; phylum Streptophyta; class Magnoliopsida; order Poales; family Poaceae; genus Hordeum; species Hordeum marinum. The sequence goes on from CM039678.1 coordinate 14,952,521, forward strand.
ATCATATGATATAAAAAACATCGTAGCTTCCTGTTTTTTTCCATGGATGTATGCTAAAGAAAATTATGAAAGAGTTTATGGGAGGTTTCTGTCAAAAGGTTCAATGATTTGTCAAGGCAAAAAATTGAATTAATTAAGGTATCCCATGAGGGGGGAGGAGTCCGGAAACCCTAGAAGTGTTGTCGAGGCCACCCCAAACCCTAGAAGCGTTGTCGAGGCCAACCAAATTTACCAAGTTAAATGAGTTAAAAGAGCATTGTCGAGGCCACCCAAAACCCTAGAAGAGTTGTCGGACATTCATGGAGAGGCGGTCTGGACGTCGGACATTCATGTTTGTATATTAATTGCCATGTTGTAATATTTGTAGAAACTATGGATCCAAGAGACGAAGAACAAGAACAGTTGTTGGGGGACATAATCCACGACCCATGTGATATCTTGTCGTATCTCAACTTCACCAATTGTCTGGAAGGAGTGGATTATGACGGCTCTGGTGATCGAACAATGGAGGAGGAAGGACATGATCATGATGGCTCTGGTGACCGAATGCCGGAGGAAGAAGGAGACCATGATGACGGCTCCGGTGGCCGATCAGAGGAGGGAGCAGTTGCAAAGTCCGGCGAGGTATATATATTAATTAAGCCTGTGCTAACTCTAGCTCATTGATGCATTAATTGTTTTGGTATGTACATATATTAATTAACTCTTCTTTCTTCTATTATAGCCCTCCGGATCGAGCCATACTTCGGTAATGAGACGAGGCGCGAAGAAGAGGTTGCACAAGGATGAAAAGTTCACGATCACAGCACTCGCGAACGATGGCCATCCGATTGAACCCAAGCGTACCAAGAACGCATTTTCTGCTCAGTGTGGAGCTATTGGTAGGGACAACACCCCGATCAGCATCAAGCAATGGAATAAGCCTAAGGACGGCGCCCCTGATGGTGATTATGTCACCGATAGACAGAAAGAAGATCTTTGGACCGCGCTGAAGGCAAATTTCACCCTACCACTAGAGGAGGATCCGAATAACCCAGTTATAGAGCCACGGGTCAAGGCGTGTGCTCTTAAGAAGATGGCAGATCTATTCAGGAGGTGGAAGAATGAGTTGAAATCAAAGTTTGTCGACAAAGGGAAGACTCCAGCATCCGTCGGTCGATATGAGAAGATAGGAGATTACTAGCCCGAATTTGTGGCCTACAAGACATGGGAGAAGAGTAAGAAAATGTCAGAGACAAACAAGAACAATGCTGCAAAGAAGCAGTTTCACCATCACAGGGGGTCAGTTGGCTACCTTAAATCCCGGCCGTTGTGGGACAAAGCTGAGAATGACCTGCTTGCTAAAGGGGTCCAGCCACAGACATATGACTGGCTAGACCATTCAAGGACTTGGTTCTTCGGGGTTGGGGGAACTTTGGACCCTGAAACATGGAAGTGCTATTGGACGGACTACCAACTTGCAATACCCATGAACAACCTTCAGAAGTATGTCACCACAGCGCAGGAAGGGATGTTCATTCCCGACAGAGAGAAGGACGAGCTGACTGAGGCCCTAGGGAATGCTGAGCACCCTGGACGAACACGAGGCACAGCAGGCTCCGTTCTATTGAAGGTTGGGTTTCCCAATGCAGGTGGTTACAGAAGCCGGGAGAGAAATAGGAAATCGGAGCTGAGCAAAATTCAGAAGCTCAATGCAAGACTACAAAAGCTAGAGGAAGGTGAGAGCCAGCGAGCTGCCGGCTAACCATCTCAACGGCACGAAGATACCCCAGAAGCTACTACCCCGCCATCTCCACAGAGAAGCAGCGTCGCTTCCATGGAGCCCGTTCAGCTCGACTTCACATCTCCTAGCTACCCCGTGGATACTATCACGGAGGGTCAACATTGCGAGCTTATGAAAAAATGTCGGAACCTCACTTTCAAGGCGGCTGTCGGCTCTGTTGCACGTCCTCAACCCCACGGAACTTTTTACAGCCATCCGATTCCACATGGCTATGCTATTGTGATGGTGGATGAAGTAATTCCGGACTTTGAAGAGCTCGATCTTGACCACTCTACAGGTGAAGGAGAGAATAAGCTGGTTCGTGCCCTGAGGAGTACATGTGTATGGCAGAAGGAGTACATCAAGCTTCCAAATTGGATGCCTCCTCCTCCTCCTTCTCCTCAGGCGAATCAGGGCACTCCGCCTCCTCCTCCTCCTCCTCCTCCGGCGAGTGATCATCAGGGCACTCCGCCTCCTCCTCCTCCTCCGGCGAGTGATCAGGGCTCTTCGGCTCCTCCTCCTCCCCCTCCTCCTCCTTCTCCAACTCGTCCGACGCGTGGGGGCACTCCGCCTCCTCCTTCGCCTACTCTGGCACGTCGGAGCAGTACGCCTCCTCCTCAGCCTCGTCGGCAACGGGGGAAGGCAGTCGCCGCCACTCTGGCTCCTCCGGCGCCTAGTAAGCAACGACGAAAGGGAGCCGCCGCCGCTCCGGCGGCTAGCAGTACAAGCATAGGCAGGAGGAAATACAGATACGGTCCATCTCTCAAGCTTGTGGAAAAGTTACCATATGAGAGGACCGAGTCTGAAAACAAGGGGATAAGTCAAGCCGAAGTGAGGGAGCATTTTGCAAAGAAAACTCCAGCTCCGAAGGAGAAGATAGATCTGGTGAAAGCGATGCGCACTATCGATGCCTTGAAGCGACCACCATCGCCTCCGCTGGATTCCAACTATGTTTGCATTGTTAAAAAGACATATGAAGAGGCGTGGCGGTTGGGAAATACTTCTAGTGATGCAAAGTTAGCAGAACGAAGAAGTGGGAAAAAAATTCCATAGCTCGGCGAACAAGCGAACCAATTGTGCCCCCCGCTCAAGGTTTCTAGCGATATCATCGCTAATCATCCAGGGATGGTCCCCGGTACCAAACATGGTGATTACCTGAGCGATGATGTACTGTTTGACATGTTGGAGGTGGACGATTTCAAATACCAGTACGGGAAGCCTCTCGTCAAACCTGATCATCCTCCTCTAACAACAATGATGTGAAGATTCCATGAATGGTACATGCAACACTGCCGCAAGTCTGGGGCGGAATCTTTGATACTAAAAGTTAAAGAGGAGCACGACCTCGTTAGAACTCAAATGTTGAATATTGAATTTGAGGAGATATTCCGGTTATACAATCAGAAGGACATCGACAAAACAATCGTGTTTTGCTACTGTCTGTAAGTACTACTGTTTTGCTACTGTATATAGCTTAGCTTTTTCATTGCATGTATATATAATTATCGTCACTACTATATTATGCAGATTGAAGATCGTAGAATGCAAAAAAGCACAAATGTATGACATTGGGTTCATTAACCCAGATATCATACATGGGCATAATTTTAAAAATTATCCCAAAAGCAACCGAGGACAACTTGCTACAATCGTTGCTTAAAAATGAAAACAAAGGGACAATACTCTTTCCTTACAACTTCAAGTGAGTGTTACTGTCTTCTTCATATTCAGTTTCACTTATATTACTCGAGGTTTATAGTAATGTAATTGATGAGTTATGCATGCCTATGCACTTTCCACTTTATTCTACTAGAGATTCAGGTTGAGCGGGGACTAGTAACCGTCTTAGACTCGAAACGAAAAGATCCCCAGCAATATGCGAACATGACTAAAATTCTCCAAAAGTAAGTTCAATCGATCATTATTGCATCATATCGGCAACTTTGTTCATTTGCTGATATCAAGTAATTATTTTCTTTGTCTGCCAGGGTTTGGAAAGAGTTCACAACAATTGTTCCGGCACTGCCGGGGGAGCTGCAATTTACACACCCAAAAGTAAGTACTAGTAGCTAGTTCCGTGCATGTCCCATTGATTCTATTTTCGTCAATACCATTTATGATGCTTCATTATCAGTTTGATTGAACTCTATTTCTCGTAAAGTGCTTGTGGCATGAAGACGAGACTAATTTATGTGGATACTACGTTTGCGAGTTCATCTACAACGTGACGACCCCTAAGCGGAGCTACTCTAAAAAACAATTTGAAGTGCGTAAATAATATTCACACTTTTATTTTATTACCATATATATGTATTGACCCCCTTCTTCAAATTAGATGTGGAAGATGCGGGATGAACTCCTACCACATGATCGCATACGAGCAATTCAAGAAGAATTGGCGGGATTCTTTCTTGACCACGTCATCAATAAAGCCGGAGAATACCATCTGCAATTGGACATTAGATGTTAGGGATTGTAAGAGATCTTATATTTTATATATGTAGCTAGTAGCGTCGGATATATATGCGAAAACTTGTTATACGACCAATCTCTCGGAGAAAGACAGGTCGATCACTTCTATCTCTATATGTTCATGACGATCTTCTGTACTTAATGGTTCCTTCATTTGCTTACTAGCTAGCGTGTCGAGTTCTCTCTATAGTAGCTATCGTCGACCAAGCACGGAGAAAGAGAGGATACTTCTCTCTATCAATTAGCTAGCTATAACAATATAAAACCTCTAAATTAACTCTCTAAAACCCTCTAACCCCCCTCCCTTTCAATATAAAAAAAACAAGCAACTGCCAGATGCTGACGCTCGGATGCCTGTTGGTCCCGGTTGGTGTTACCAACCGGGACTAAAGGTCCTCCTGCCTGGGCTCCCCGCAGAGGCCACGTGTAGCCCCTTCTGTCCCGGATTGTAAGAGAACCGGGACTAAAGGTTTTGGGCTTTAGTCCCGACACTTTAGTCCCGGTTCCGGAACCGGGACAAATGGGCCGTACGAACCGGGACAAATGGGCCTTTTTCTACTAGTGTATATATGCCGAGGGTTTTAGTCTGTAGAGGAGGGGGGGAGGGGTAGTACTCATTCATACGATCTCGAGGTAGATCATCATGTACTTTATACCTCCATCGTAATCAATATAACAAGAGCATGACTTGGGGTTTTACCTTTTTGAGAGGGTCCAAACCTAGATAAACATCTTGTCTTTCTCTACTTCGTGTTACCACCTAGCCAAGATCCGCCTGCTTGAGATCCATACAGGTCCGCGTCCCAATGTGTGGTCTCAAAGGTTCAATGGAAGTATAGATTGATGATCAAATCCACTCCAGCGTGATTATTGCGCCGATGCATCAAGGCCTCGGTTTAAGAGCAAGTATAATAGGTCCAGTCAGCTGGCTATAGGCCATTCCACGTCATGAAAATCACAGCTGAAGGGAAGAGAAAGCATGAAAGTGAAGGGAGCGTGCATTTCATCAAGCGCCGGCTACAACACACGAAACGAGAAAATAAACTTGCATGTACGCGTGTGACCGGATCTTCTTCCCTTTCCACCAATCGTGCGTCTCTCCTTTCCATTCTCTACATGGAAACATTAAATACTAGTAGCTAGCTTACAGCCCCTCTACTATACAAATGGGCTTTTATGAAGGCTTAGGTGACATGACATTGATATATAGCTAGCAGTGGGCTTTATTATTAACCATGCTATAATTGAGACGTAGGAGAATCTCCGAGATCCTACGCACCGCCCAGGCATACATCCCAACAAACCAATGTCAGTGGTCGGATCTCTCACCGTATGTGAGAGATCTGAGCGAGGACCTTCAGGCGGTCACTTCCCAAGAGTCGATTTCGCACCTAAGCCTTTTATGAACCGGATTATGAATGATGTAAAGGAGATTCACAAGGACATTCTCCACATGCCAGATTTATGGGCACAGGTGACAATCCCATCAATTAGATTTTCATTTAACTATGTTCATCAAAATAGTACAAACTAACTTAAGTTTTATTCTCTTGTAGAGGTTGATAGAGGAACCGTATAAAACAATGTCGCGCTACAAACCATGTAACCTTGAAGAACAACAAGAGAATGTGTTTGGTGAGAACAACATATTTCCTAGAAAAGAATTCCCTTATGATGACTTGCACACACCTGAAGGTCCAAAGGGTATTGAGAACTATGATATATTTTCTGAACGAGTCACATGTGGGAACTTGACTAGCTATAATGATGACAAGGAGGACCCTATACAGTTACCGAAAGAGTCAGATGAGAAGGAGGTATAATCTTTACAGACGGATGAAATTGCAACGCCAAAGCAACGCCAAGCACCACCAAATGAGCAAGAAAAGTCCTAGGGCCTATTAGACGACTATAGCGCCATAGAAGAGAGGATGGAGCAGATTCTTGGGAAAGGAAAATGAAACCCTTCAAAATTATTGAAGTCTCCTTTTATTGAGGACAAACCGAAGAAGCGTGCGAAATGTACCGTTAAAGCAAGTAAGTTTACTTTCTATAAATATTTTATGTAGGAACTATTAATAAATGTTGTGTCGCTAACATACTTGACATTTGTTGTATGATTGTTTGATTAAGAAAGCTCTGCTCACATTTATTCTGCAGCTGATATGGTGAGTGCAGCCGTACAGTATGTCCGAACGTATGAGAAGTCAAACAAAAACCCATGAAATATTTAATGGTGGCATGAACGACGTATTGACTGTGGATAGAGCTTGCTTCATACTTAACTATGGATGGTTATCTGGTGATGTAAGTAATTCATGTCTCTTCATTATGATTTACAACATATATACAAAGATATTGCACCATAATATTACAATATTTCTTTTAGATAATCGATGCTTATGCGTCGTACTTGACCAATAAAGTTGTGACCAATAAAGTCAGTCAACAATAACGACTACAAAATATATTTGAAAGAACCACTTAATAGATGCATGACGGAATATTTTGTAAAACCAATGGTAAGGTTTTATGTACAACAACATCTACATGAGTTTGCTTTTAATAGATGCTTACACTGAACATATTTCGATGGTCACCATGTAGGCTTATTTTACATGATGAGCTTATTTTATATTTTCACACATGTGCTACTTTTTTAAATATTATATTATGAATAATACGTTGATTTCAATCATTATTTTTTTACCATTATATATGATATCATCTACATAATTTCATCTTATAAAATAAAACCACCACCGCCCGCCCAATGCCGCCTAACTATATACCCGCACAGGCAATTTCAGCGCCCGCCATAGTAGGGGAACTGTTTAGTGCCACCTCGCCGAGCAAGGGGGTTGAACTCCCCAACGTACTCACTGCCGCTCCTGCTTGTCCTTGTCCGCCTTGAGGGACCCGTTGGCCGGCTATCGGTGCCGGTGGCCGCTTGCGGGCATTTAGAAAATTAATATTTTTGTAGTCCACTTATTTAACAAGACATTTTAATAAGCAGAACGAATAATTTTCTAACTTAATTTTCTTATTCTTGTAAACAGTTCACATGTTTTAATTTCTATTCACATAATTTAAATAGATTAACACTTTTCTTAAAACTAGACACACATTTTAAGATTTAGAGAAGATTCAAACAATATCAGCCGAATTCATTCAAAATAAACTAACGATATTAGACAAACAATTTCTTAATTTGCATTTTTTTCAAAAACCTAATAAATTTTAAAAGACAGAAAATGCAAAAAATAGTTTGTTTTCGGGTATGCTAAAAAGCTTGATTTTCTTACCGTTTTCCGGTTCAAATTGCCCACACACGAAAACATTCAAACAATATTTAACCAAATTCATTCAACCAAACTTTGAACATTAAATTTATTCATTTCATTCAAATCTGTAGGAAATATTACATGATAGTCGAATGAAATTCAAACAACATTACTTTGAAATAACACTAAACCCTAATCTAGTCGTTGTTGATGCTGCTGAGGTCCTCCTCGTCAAGCCAAGGCGCGTTGTCATCGTCGTTGCTGCTGCTACTGCTATTTCCCATGTCGAAGATAGGTGCAATGGAGTCCGCCAGCACAATGTGGTGCCTAGGGAAATCTGGCGAGTCCTCGGGGCGAGCTGGATGTAGTCCTGGACGAGCTAGGGCGGCACGACCATCCCCGACTCCCGTATGGCCCTATGGAGCCCTTCTGCGTCGCCACCCGCTGATACTTCGCCAAGAGAGGAGGCTCCGGCTCCGCCTACACCTCAGGCTCTGGTGGAGAGGCATGACTGGACCTAGCGCCATCCCGCGAGCCGCGAGGAGCCACGATGCGGCGGTCTCCACTGCCGAGTGTTGGGGAACGTTGCATGGGAAGCAAAAAAATTCCTACGCACACGCAAGATCTATCCATAGTCATGAGCATCTATGAGAGGGAGAGTGGATCTACGTACCCTTGTAGATCGCTACGGGAAGCGTTAAAAAACGCGGTTGCGTAGTCGAACGTCTTTGCGATCTAAATCGCCGAGCGTCCCGCGATCTCATCATGATTCGTCCCACGATCCAATCACGATACGTCCCGCGATCTCATCACGATTCGTCCCACGATCCAATCACGAATCGTCTCGTGATCTTGATCACGGTCGTTCCGATCTAGGGCCGAACGGACGGCACCTCCGCGTTCAGCACACGTATGGCTTGATGGCGATCTCCGCCTTGTTGATCCAGCAAGAGGGAGCAGAGAGGTAGACGAGTTCTCCGGCAGCGCGATGGCATTGCGGCGATGGTGGTGGAGTAATTCCAGCAGGGCATCGCCTAAGCACTGTAGAAACCGATCTAGCGGAGAAACTACGAACTAGAGGGTAGGGTTGCACGTGGCTGAAAATCCATATGCAAAAACCCTAAAACCTCTAGTATATATAGGAGGAGGAGAGGAGGAGGCTTGGCGCAAGGGCCAACCCTTGGTGGCTTCGGCCGGAGTGGAGAGGAGGAGTCCTCCTCTTCCACTCCTAGTAGGATTAGGACTCCTTCCTTATTTCCACCTTTTTGCCTTTTCCACCTTTTCCACTTTGGACTTTCTTCCCAGCCGCATGGGCCTTCTGTAGGACTTCAGCCAGCCCACTACGGGCTGGTATTCATCCTCCCACAGTCCATGTAGCCTCTTGGGTCTAAATACTCCTCCCGATGGTTCCCTGGTACTCTCCCGGCACTCCCGGTACACTACCGATGAGCCCGAAACCTTTCCGGTGACCAAAACAGGACTTCCTATATATAAATCTTTACCTCTGGACCATTCCGGACCTCCTCGTGACGTCCGGGATCTCATCCGGGATTCCAAACAACCTTCGGTCACCACCATGCATAACTTTATACCACCGAAACATCACCAAACCTTAAGTGTGCAGACCCTGCCGGTTCGAGAACTATGTAGAAATGATCGAGACACCTCTACGGTCAATAACCAATAGAGGGACCTGGATGCCCATATTGGTTCCTACATATTCTACGAAGATCTTTATCGGTCGAACCTCTATGTCAAGGATTCAGTTAATCCTGTATGATGTTTCCTTTGTTCTTCGGTGTGTTACTTGCCCGAGAATCGATCATCGGCATCTCCATACCTAGTTCAACCTCGTTACCGGCAAGTCTCTTTACTCGTTCCGTAATACATGATCCCGTGGCTAACACTTAGTCACATTGCTTGCAAGGTTTATTGTGATGTTGTATTACCGAGTAGGCCCTGAGATACCTCTCCGTCAGACGGAGTAACAAACCTTCTGATTGTATCTCATACAACCTTTCCTCAAGGAAGGAAACGGTGTTTTGGCATCCATCTGCCAGATTTCATAATTGAAAAACACAACAACTGCTAACATAATTCCAACAGACTATAGCATCGCTACGAGTGAGAAAATATCATCGTAGTCAACTCCTTGAACTTGATGAAAACTTCTTTGTGACAAGTCGAGCTTTATAAATGGTGACATTCACCATCAACGTATATCTTCATCTTAAAGGTCCATTTGTCATCGACGACCTACCGTCCAACGAGCAAGTGTACCAAAGTCTATACTTTGTTTTCATACATGAATCCTTTCTCGGATTTCATGGCCTCTAACCATTTGTCGAAATCCGGGCCCATCATCGCTTCTCCATAGCTCTTAGGTTCATCGTTGCCCAACAACATGACCTCGAAGACAGGGTTGTCGTACCACTCAGGAGCAGTACGCGTCCTTGTCAACCTACAAGGTTCGATAGTAACTTGATCCGAAGCTTCATGATCATCATCATTTACTTCCTCTTCAACTGACGTAGGTTCCACATAAACATCTTTCTGCGCTGCCCTACTCTCTGGTTGAAACAAAGGTTCAACAACCTCATCAAGTTCTATTTTCCTCCCACTCAATTCTTTCGAGAGAAACTTTTTCTCGGGAAAGGACCCGTTTTAGCAACAAACACTTTGTGCTTGGATCTGAGATAGAAGGTTCACCCAACTATTCTTAGGGTAATCTATGAAGATGCATTTGTCCTCTTTGGGCTCGAGCTCATTAGGTGAAAACATTTTTCCACACAAGCGTCGCAGCCCTGAACATTAAGAAATGACAGCTTAGGTTTCTATCAAACCATAATTCACACGGTGTCATCTCAACGGATTTAGATGGTGCCCTATTTAAAGTGTATGTAGTTGTCTCTAATGCATAACCCCAAAACTATAGTAGCAAAACGATAAGAGACATCATAGCCCGCACCATATCCAATGGAGCACGACTATGACGTTCGGATACACCATCACACTTTGGTGTTCCAGGTGGCGTGAGTTGTGAAACGATTTTCACATTGTCTAAAGTTGTATGCCAAACTCGTAACTTAGATATTCACCTCCACGATCATATCGCAGACATTTTTATCTTCTTGTCACGATGATCTTAAACTTCACTCTGAATTTGCTTAAACTTTTCAAATGATTCAGACTTGTGTTTCATTAAGTAAACATACACTATATCTACTCAAATCATCAGTGAAGGTAAGAAAATGACGATATCCACCGCACGCTACAAGACTCATTGGATTGCATACATCAACATGTATCATTTCCAATAAATCACTTGCCCGCTCCATCAATCCGGAAAACAGGGTCCTTAGTCATCTTGCCCAAGAGGCATGGTTCGCATGTCTCAACCGATCCGAAATCGAATGAGTCCAAAGATCCATCAACATGGAGTTTCTTCATGTGCTTTATACCAATATGACATTTAGCGGCAGTGCCACAAGTATGTGGTACTATCATTATTAACTTTGTATCTTTTGGCATCAATGTTATGAAAATGTGTATTACTATGATTAAGATTCAACAAACCATTCTCACTGGGTGCATGGCCATTGAAGGTATTATTCATGTAAATAGAATAACAATTATTCTCTAACTTAAATGAATAACCGTGTTGCAATAAGCACGATCTAATCATGTTCATGCTCAACGCAAAACACCAAATAACATTTATTTAGGTCCGTCACTAATCCCCAAGGTAGAGAGAGCATGCGATGTCGATCACATCAACCTTGAAAACATTTCCAACACACATCGTCACCTCACCCTTAGCCAGTCTCCGTTTATTCCGTAGCTTTTACTTCGAGGTACTAACATTTAGCAACCAAACCGGTATCCAATACCCAGGTGTTATTAGGAGTACTAGCAAGGTACACATCAATAACACGTATATCAAATACACTTGTGTCAACGTTGCCAGCCTTCTTATCTACCAAGTATCTAGGGTTGTTCCTCCTTAGTGACTGCTCACCTCATAATAGAAGCACTTAGTCTCAGGTTTGGGGTTCAACTTTGGGTTGCTTCACTGGAGCAGCAACTGACTTGCCATCCATGAAGTTTCCCTCCTTGCCCTTGCCCTTCTCGAAACTAGTGGTTTTACTAACCATCAACACTTGATGCTCCTTCTTGATTTCTACCTTCGCGGTGTCAAACATCGCGAACAGCTCAGGGATCATTATTTCTATCCCTGGCATTTTCTAGTTCATCACCAAGTTCTAGTAGCTTAGTGACAGTGACTTGGAGAACTATATCAATCACTATCTTATCTGGAAGATCAACTCCCACTCGATTCAAGTGATTGTAGCACCCAGACAATCTGAGCACATACTTAATGATTGAGCTATTCTCCTTCATCTTGCAAGCTAAGAATCTTGTTGGAGATCTCATATCTCACAACATGAGCACGAGCCTGAGATCCCAATTTCAGCTCTTAGAACATCTTATATGTTCCATGATGTTCAAAATGTTTTGGAGCCTCAATTCTAAGCCGTAATGCATGACGCACTAAACTATCAAGTAGTCATCAGAACGTGCCTGTCAGATGTTCACAACATCTACAGACGATGCTAGAGGGGGTAGCGCACCGAGCGGTGCATTAAGGACATAAGCCTTCTGTGCAGCAATGAGGACAATCCTCAGATCACGGATCCAGTCCGCAATATTGCTACCATCATCTTTAAACTCTATTTCTCTAGGAACATATAGAAATTCAAGGGGTCTACAACGTGACCTAGTAATCTACAACATAATTTTGCAAAGACACTACTGACCATGTTCATGATAATGAGTTCAATTAATCATATTACTTAAGAACTCCCACTTAAATGGACATCCCTCCGGTCATTCGAGTGATACATGATCCAAATTCACCAACTCAAGTCCGATCATCATGTGAGTTGAGGTGGTTTCAATGGTGAACATCATCAAGTTGATCATATCTACTATATAACTCATGTTCGACCTTTCGGTCTCTTGTGTTCCAAGTCCATGTCTGTACATGTTAGGCTCGTCAAGTTCAACCCGAGTGTTGTGCATGTGCAACACTTGCTTGCACCCGTTGTATGTGAACGTAGAGTCTATCACACCCGATCATCACGTGGTGTCTCGACATGACAAACATTCGCAACGGTGCACTCGGGGAGAACACAATTTATCATGAAATTAAGTCAGGGATCACCTTATAATGCTACCATCGTCCTAAGCAAAACAAGGTGCATAAAAGGACTAACATCACATGCAAATCATAAGTGACATGATATGGCCATGAACTTGTGCTTTGGATCTCCATCTTGAAAGCACCGGCATGATCTCCATCATCACCGACATGACACCATGATCTCCATCATCTTGATCTCCATCAACGTGTCGCCATCGGGGTTGTCACGCCCACCATGCTTCTACTACTATTGCTACCGTTTAGCGATAAAGTAAAGCATTACATACCGCTTAATGATTGACACGCAGGTCATACAATAATTAAAGACAACCCTATGGCTCCTGCCGGTTGCCGTACTCATCGACATGCAAGTCGTGCTATTCTATACAACACATGATCATCTCATACATCCCACATATTTCATCATGTAATTGGCCATATCACATCACAACATACCCTGCAAAAATAAGTTAGACGTCCTCTAATTGTTGTTGCATGTTTTACGTGGCTCCTACGGGTATCTACCAAGAACAATTCTCACTTACGCATAAACCACAATGGTGATACATAAGTTGCTTTTCAACATTCTCAAGGACCGCTTTAGTCGAATCCGATCCAACAAAAGTAGGAGAAACAGACACCTGCCATCCATCTTTGTGCAACGAAGTTACACATTAGTCGATGGAACCGGTCTCTCGTAAGCGTACGAGTAAGGTTGGTCCGGGCCGCTTCATCCCACAATACCGCTGAACCAAAACATGACCAAGGGAGGAAGCAATCTAAGCATCAACGCCCACAAACTCTTTGTTTTCTACTCGAGATCTCATCTACACATAGACCTAGCTCATGATGCCACTATTGGGGAACGTTGCATGGGAAACAAAAATTTTCCTACGCACACACAAGATCTATCCATGGTGATGAGCATCTATGAGAGGGAGATTGGATCTACATACCCTTGTAAATCGCTAAGCGGGAACCGTTAAGAAACGCGGTTGGTGTAGTCGAACGTCTTCGCGATCCAAATTGCCGAGCATCCCGCGATCTCATCACGATCCATCCCGCGATCCAATCATGATCTGTCCCGCGAACTCATCACGATCCGTCCCGTGATCCAATCATGATCCGTCCCGCGAACTCATCATGATCCGTCCCGCGATCTCATCTAGCGCCGGACGGACGGCACCTCCGCATTCAGCACACGTACAGATCGATGACGATCTTTGCCTTCTTGACCCAGCAAGAGGGAGCGGAGAGGTAGATGAGTTCTCTGGCAGCGCGACGGCATTGCGACGATGGTGGTGGAGCTATTCTAGCAGGGCTTCGCCTAAGCACCGCTAAAAACCGGTCTAGAGGAGAGGTAGCACGTGGCTATTAGGGTTCGCTTTTTCCTCTAAATCCTCTAGTATATATAGGAGGGAGGGAGGGGAGTAGGCAGCCTCAAACCCTCAAGGTTTGGTCAAAGTTGGAGGTGGAGGAGTCCTACTCCAATCCTATTAGGAGTAGGATTCCTCCTTTCTAGTTGGAAACTCTTTCCACCTCTTCAGCTTTGGATTTTTTCCTTCTCAAACCATTCCAGCTGCATGGGCCCTTAGAGGAGGCTTCGGCCAGCCCACCAGGGGCTAGTTTACCTCCTCCCACAGCCCATGTAGCCTCTTGGGTTGAAATACCTCTCCCAATGGTCCCCCGGTACACTACCGGCACTCCCGGTACACTACGGATGAGCCCAAAACTTTTCCGGCGACCAAAACAGGACTTCCTATATACCAATCTTTACCTCCGGACCATTCCGGAGCTCCTCGTGACGTACGGGATCTAATACGGGACTTTGAACAACCTCTGGCCACAACCATACATAACTCTATACTACCGAAACGTCACCGAACCTTAAGTGTGCAGACCCTGCGGGTTCGATAACTATGTAGACATGACCGAGACACCTTTACGGTCAATAACCAATAGCGGGACCTGGATGCCCATATTGGTTCCTACATATTCTATGAAGAACTTTATCGGTCGAACCTCTATGTCAAGGATTCAGTTAATCCCGTATGATGTTCCCTTTATTCTTCGGTGTGTTACTTGCTCGAGATTCGATCGTCGGTATCTCCATACCTATTTCAACCTCGTTACCGGCAAGTCTCTTTAATCGTTCCGTAATACAAGATCCCGTGACTAACACTTAGTCACATTTCTTGCAAGGCTTATTGTGATGTTGTATTACCAAGTGGGCCCTGAGATACCTCTCCGTCACACGGAGTAACAAATCCCAGTCTTGATCCATGCCAACCCAACAGACACCCTTGGAGATACCTGTTGAGCACCTTTATAGTCACCCAGTTACGTTGCGACGTTTGATACACACAAGGTACTCCTCCGGTGTCAGTGAGTTGCATGATCTCATGGTCATAGGAACGAATACTTGACATGCAGAAAATAGTAGCAATAAACTGACACGATCATATGCTACGTTTGTAGTTTGGGTCTTGTCCATCACATCATTCTCCTAATGACGTGGTCCCGTTATCAAATCACATCTCATTTTCATGACTAGGAAACCATAGCCATCTTTCATCAACGAGCTAGTCTATTAGAGGCATACTAGGGACATGGTGTTGTCTATGTATCCACACATGTACCTGAGTTTCCGATCAACACAATTATAGCATGGATAATAAACGATTATAATGAACAAGGAAATATGATAGTAACCAATTTATTATTGCCTCTAGGGCATATTTCCAACAACCCTATCATCACGTGGTGTCTTGACACGACGAACTTTCGCAACGGTGCACACTCGGGGAGATCACAATTTATCTTGAAATTAAGTGAGGGATCACCTTATAATGCTATGGTCGTCCTAAGCAAAACAAGGTGCATAAAAGGATTTACATCACATGCAAATCATAAGTGACATGATATGGCCATGAACTTGTGCTTTTGATCTCCATCTTGAAAGCATCGACATGATCTCCATCGTCACCGACATGACACCATGATCTCCATCATCTTGATCTCCATCAACGTGTCGCCATCGGGGTTGTCACGCCCGCCATGC
This sequence comes from Hordeum marinum, assembly GCA_022496015.1. NCBI lineage: Eukaryota > Viridiplantae > Streptophyta > Magnoliopsida > Poales > Poaceae > Hordeum > Hordeum marinum. The sequence continues at coordinate 14,968,303 of CM039678.1, forward strand.
TTCAACTACTATTACTAGCGTTTAGCGGTAAAGTAAAGCATTACATAGCGCTTAATGATTGACACGCAGGTCATACATAATTTAAGACAACCCTATGGCTCCTGCCGGTTGCCATACTCATCAACATGCAAGTCATGATATTCTATACAACACATGCTCATATCACACATCACATATATCTCATCATGTAATTGGCCATATCACATCACAACATACCCTGCAAAAACAAGTTAGACGTCCTCTAGTTGTTGTTGCAAGTTTTAAGTGGCTGCTACGGGTATCTAGCAAGAACAATTCTCACCTACGCAAAACCACAACGGTGATACATAAGTTGCTTTTCAACGTTCTCAAGGACCGCCTTTATCGAATCCAATCCAACTAAAGTAGGAGAAACACACACCCGCCAGCCATCTTTGTGCAACAAGGTTACACGTCAGTCGATGGAACCGGTCTCTCGTAAGCGTACGATTAAGGTTGGTCCGGGCCGCTTCATCCCACAATACCGCTGAACCAAAAAACGACCAAGGGAGGAAGCAATCTAAGCATCAATGCCAACAAACTATTTGTGTTCTACTCGAGATCTCATCTACACATAGACCTAGCTCTGATAACACTGTTGGAGAACATTGCATGGGAAACAAAAAATTTCCTACGCACACGCAAGATCTATCCATGGGGATGAACATCTATGAGAGGGAGAGTGGATCCACGTACCCTTGTAGATCGCCAAGCGGGAAGCATTAAGAAACGCGGTTGGTGTAGTCGAACGTCTTCGCGATCCAAATCGCAGAGCGTCCTGCGATATCATCATGGTCCGTCCCACGATCCAATCACGATCCGTCCTGCAATCTAATCACGATTCGTCCCAAGATCCAGTCACGAATCGTCTTGCGATCTTGATCACGGTCCTTCCGATCTAGTGCTGAACGGATGGCACCTCCGCGTTCAGCACACGTACGGCTTGATGACAATCTCCGTCTTCTTGATCCAGCAAGAGGGAGCGGAGAGGTAGACGATTTCTCCTGCAGCACGACGGCGTTGCTGCGATGGTGGTGGAGTAATTCCAGCAGGGCTTCGCTTAAGCACTGCTGAAACCGATCTAGATGAGAAACTACGGATTAGAGGGTAGGGTTGCACGTGGCTGAAAATTTATATGCAAAACCCCCAAAACCTCTAGTATATATAGGAGGAGGAGAGGATGAGGCTTGGCGCAAGGGCCAGACCTTGGTGGCTTCGGCCGAAGTGGAGAGGAGGAGTCCTCCTCCTCCACTCCTAGTAGGATTAGTACTCCTTTCTTATTTCCACCTTTTTGCCTTTTTCCACCTTTTCCACTTTGGACTTTCTTCCCAGCCGCATGGGCCTTCCGTGGGACTTTGGCCAGTCCACTAAGGGCTGGTATTCATCCTTCCACAGCTCATGTAGCCTCTTGGGTCGAAATACTCCTCCCGATGGTTCCCCGGTACCCTCCCGCCACTCCCGATACACAACCGATGAGAACGAAACCTTTCGGTGACCAAAACAGGACTTCATATATATCAATCTTTACCTCTGGACCATTCCGGAGCTTCTGGTGATGTCCGGGATCTTATCTGGGACTTCGAACAACCTTCGGTCACCACCATGCATAACTCTATACCACCAAAACGTCACCAAACCTTAAGTGTGTAGACCCTGCGGGTTCGAGAACTATGTAAGCATGACCGAGACACCTCTACGGTCAATAACCAATAGCGGGACCTGGATGCCCATATTGGTTCCTACATATTCTACAAAGATCTTTATCGGTCGAATCTCTATGTCAAGGATTCAGTTAATCCCGTATGATCTTTCCTTTGTTCTTCGGTATGTTACTTGCCCGAGATTCGATCGTCAGCATCTCCATACATAGTTCAACCTCGTTACCGGCAAGTCTCTTTACTCGTTCCGTAATACAAGATACCGTGGCTAACACTAAGTCACATTGCTTGCAAGTCTTATTGTGATGGTGTATTACCGAGTGGGCCCTGAGATACCTCTCCGTCACACGGAGTAACAAATCCCAGTCTTGATCCATGCCAAATCAACAGACACCCTCGGAGATACCTGTAGAGCACCTTTATAGTCACCCAGTTACGTTACGACGTTCGATACACACAAAGTACTCCTCCGGTGTCAGTGAGTTGCATGATCTTAGGGTCATAGGAACAGATACTTGACATGCAGAAAATAGTAGCAACAAACTGACACGATCATATGCTACGTTTGTAGTTTGGGTCTTGTCCATCACATCATTCTTTGTCCATCACATCACGATCATATGCTACGTTTGTAGTTTGGGTCTTGTCCATCACATCATTCTTCCGTTATCAAGTGACATCTCATGTCTATGACTAGGAAACCATAGCCATCTTTGATCAACGAGCTAGTTTATTAGAGGCATACTAGGGACATGGTGTTGTCTATATATCCACACATGTATCTGAGTTTCCGATCAATACAATTATGGCATGGATAATAAATGATTATCATGAACAAGGAAATATGATAATAACCAATTTATTATTGCCTCTATGGATATTTCCAACACCGAGAAGGACCGAGCCTCGTCCGCCGACAACACAAACACCGAGAAGAAGCCGACGCGGGTGGACCACGCGACGCCACAGTTGAATAGACCGAAGCCGGCACTGGTCGGGGCTTGCAGGGCGTCGGCGACCGCCTGCGTGTGGTATGGCGCAACAACCTCCTCGAAGCTACAACCGTCCCACACTGGTGGCACCGGGCGCGGTTGTGCTTCACCGGCGGCCGCGGGCCGGCGTACGTGTGGAGGCGCTCCTCACAGTCTGCGACAAGAAAGTTCGTCTAGATGGGGTTGGTGTGGGCGTAGAGGGGGTCCTGGACCGCCTCTGCGTCCTGGACCGCCTCTGCCGATAGCCGCGCCTGAGGTCGACGTCGCGCACGAAGAGGTGGCTACTGGCCTCGGGCCCTCGCGCCACGGAAACTCCTTCTACGCTCAGGTGCCACCTCGACGACAGCCGCACGTCCGGCACGGCAGGGATGCCGAAGTGGGCGAGCTCCTCCGCCTCCTCGAGCTTCAGGTTGGGGCACACCATAGCTGGAGAGAGAGAAAGAGAGAGAGAGAGATAGAGAGTAATAGAGAGAAAGAGAGGAGAGGGGTGCGAGAGGGCAAGGGCTGCGAGGAAGGGCAAGGGCTGCGAAGAGGGGCGAGTGAGGGCGACTGCTGCGAGGGCCGCCGCTAGGGGGAGTGTTATATAGTGGCGAGTGGGGGGGGGGGCGAACGTCGGTGGTGGTTCGAGGTCATTAATGGCGGTCCACGGAGTGCGAAGGCGAGCGAATCGATGATGGCCAAGGTGGGCGGATAGATGGCGGCATGTGAATAGATGCAGCCCGCGAACCCATGCGCCCTTTCGGTGATCGATGTGACCCTTCGGCAGTCCGCGCCGTTGTAATGGCAGGCGGTCGATGGGAGGCTTCGGCAGTCCGCACCGGAGTGATGGCAACCTGTCTTCGGCACATCTCTGAGTTTGACATCAACGTCCGTCACCTGTCTTCGGCACCATCACAGCAACCACCGAAGAAAAGAATGATGAATCATCTCCTCATCTGAGCTCGACGTGGCTCCATCGTTGATATGCAGCTTTGCGGACCTCCAAGCTGGCTCACCAAAAGTGAAGCCTTTGCTGTAGAACGAATCAGACCGGGCCAACACCCCGAACACACCAGTGAACTCCAGATCTGAAACCCACCACGACTAAGACGTTGAAGGAGGAAACCATACCTGCCATCGACGAACCATGAAACTAGCACACGTTTCGTCTTCCAAATGTCGTCTATGTAGACCACAATTTGCATCCGCTCCTGAACTACCTTCCAAGCTCCGAGCCGACGCTGTAGCAAACGCCGGTATAACGGCGGAACCCGAGGACACAGGTCCACCATGAGGATGCCATCGCCGCTACGCCATCCTTGCTTGAACGGACTGGTTTGCAAATCCATCTACAACCATAGAACCAATGGCCTTGTTAGGAAAGAATCTGAATAATCTTTATTCAACGCCACCATCGCCGCTGCCGAAGCCAAGACGTTGAACAACCTAAAAACCTAGACTACGAAAACTAAAAACGATCCACACGCGTGGATCCGACGACCCCTCTCACCACCGACGACTGAAGTCGCCGACGGAGTAGAGCCGCCGGAGGACGGCGTTGGAAGGTTGTCTTTGCCTGGCGGCGGCTAGGGTTCCAGCCACTAGGGAAGAGAGGAAAACGATTCGTTGTCCCGGCAGACGCATGCCATGCCAAGTACATAATCACCCTTTCCATGTCGTTATCGTGCATGTACAGGGCTGCAGGTTTAGTATGTGCAAGGTGAAATACCGAGGGGGCGACGTACGATGGTTGGAAAATACTTTTCCCCACACAACAGAAAATAAATTCACATCCAATTTCCAATTCCAATTCGAATTCAAATTTGCAAGAGGTGGACGTTTTATACACCGAGTCGGACGGGAAGAGATCTCTCGTATACTCATAAAATACATCCTTTGCGGCGCATCGACAATTAAGACAGAAGACATAACTATTGACGATCTTTGTGCTGCACCTGCACGTGGAACCGTATCGAAACAAATCCAACTCTGTTCTCGGCGCCTCATATTCGTCTTCTTCTTCCTCAGTTGCAGTTGGAGAGATCATATATATAGCTATGTCGTGGCCTTCTTCCCCGGAAAGCATGCTCTTGGTCGGAGCATCCGCCGTTGCTACTGCTGCTCTAGGCTGGGCAACGTGGACGTTGCTCGACGAGCTCACCTACGTCCACAAACGCCCTTCGGACACCAGCTACAACGAACGCGCGGGCATCAAGCCCCTGGACGCCACCGGCAGCCTCAGGACCATGGACGCCGCCACCACTGATCCCGTCATTGGCCGCGACGACGAGATCGACCGCGTCGTCTGCATCCTCTGCCGCCGCACCAAGAACTGCGCCGCGCTCGTCGGTGCCGCGGGGGTCGGCAAGACGGCCATCGTCGAGGGCCTCGCCCAGCGCATCGCCGCCGGCAACGTCCCCGACACGCTCGTCGGCGCGCGCATCGTGGAGGTTGACATGGGGTCCATGGTCGCCGGGACGCACTTGCGCGGCATGTTTGAGCAGCGCGTCAAAGACGCCATCAAGGAGGCGGAGGAGGCGGAAGGCAAGGTCATCTTGTTCATCGACGAGATGCACATGATCGTCGGCGCCGGTGGTGATAAAGAAGGCCCCGTGGACGCCGCCAACATCCTCAAGCCGGCGTTGGCACGCGGCCGCATCCGTTGCGTCGGCGCAACGACCTCCGAAGAGTATCAAAAGTACATCCACAAGGATGCTGCGCTCGAGCGGCGGTTCCAGAAGGTTGTCGTCGAGGAACCGAGTGTGCATGCGACCATTGCCATCCTGCAAGGGCTGAAGCACAGGTACGAAGAGCACCATGGCTTGAAAATCCAGGACGATGCTCTTGTAGCCGCTGCACATCTCGCTGCCCGCTACATTACAGGTACGTACACATACGCCAAGAATTCAGTTTATTCTTATAGTCCGTATTACTTAATTATATGTGATTGTGTATATGTTGAAGATCATTGACGTATCTGATCATTGCCAGGTCGCAAATTCCCTGATAAAGCAATTGATCTTATGGATGAGGCATGCGCTACAACAAAGATGCACGCCGACAAACAAACGACCATGGAAATTGTTGTTGGCCCTGGACATGTAGCACGGGTAAGTCCTAGTCAAAAATAACCGTGAATAATTATTTCCCATATGTAATTTGTTTTAGGGAAATTCCTGTATGTTTTCAATGTGATGTGTTTTTTCTCACATATAAATTCCATGTGAAGGTTGTGAGCCGATGGACTAAAATCCTCTCGCTACACTTGATCAAGAGGAGAAGGAGAAGTTGACCCACCTAGCGAAAAAACTGCATGAGCGTGTTGTTGGCCAGGATAAAGCTGTTAATTTGGTTGCACAAGCAGTCATACGTTCTAGGGTTGGCATTGGTCAAATCGGACAACCGATAAGTGCATTCCTTTTTCTGGGCCCAATTGGCGTTGGAAAGACAGAACTTGCTAAAGCCCTCGCCGAGAAGATATTTGACAACGGGAAGGCGTTGATTCACTTTGATATGTCGGAATATACTTATAGTGGATCTGTGTCACGTCTCATCGGAGGACCTCGAAGGTTTGATTCTTAAACTTTACGCACACACTTGTTTCTCAACGGGAAGGTTTGATTCGTAAACTTTACATGCACACGCTTGTTTCACGGCACACTCATATCTCACAATTTTATTTAATTTTGTAAAGCTATGAAGAATAGGGACAACTCACCGAGAAAGTCAAGAGGCTCCCATATAGTGTTATTGTTTTTGACCATGTGGATAAAGCAAATGCATCGGTATTCAAGGTTTTTCACCAGATGGTCGATGATGGCATGTTGACCGATGAAAAAGGCCAAGCTGTAGATTTCAAAAACACAATCATCATTATGACCTCAAATATAGGAGCAGAGAACCTACCATCGAGATCCACAGGCAAAAATACAATCAAATCTGAAAGAGATCTTCTCATGAAGCAGGTTTGTGAATCCCAACTATCCCTTGGAACGTCCTTCATGGGCAAGACAATGATTGTCTTTTATATACTTGTTCATGCAGGTTAAGAAGTGCGTCAAGTCAGAACTTATCAATAGACTAAGTGAAGTTGTAATATTTGAGCCACTTTCGCGCGGTGATTTGAGGGAGATTGTGAAAATCCAAATGAATAATGTCATTGCGACGGTAGCTAACAAGGGTGTCTCTGTACTTCCAACTGATGCGGCCCTAGACGTCATTTCGTCAGAATCACTTGACCCGGTGAGTATAGTTAACTTTGTTTTCATAGCCATCACAACATGAGGATCCAGTGTCCAGTTTTTAAAGCTTGGATGCTCACAGGTACATGGCGCAAGGCCCATAAGAAGGTGGGTGCAGAATCACGTGACCGCGATTCTTTCGGACATGCTGGTCAATGGGGAAGCCTGTGCAGGTTCGACGATCTCCATCGATGCTGCGGACGACCAGAAGGGGCTGACGTACAAAGTCCTAAAGAAGCAGCAAGAGGTAGCTGATCCATGCGATGATTAACGGACAAAGAAGATGATCATGCATGCTGCATAGGAACATATTATGTAGTACAAAGAAGTGAACATGTATCTTAAAAAAGGTGTAAATGAATGTATAAATTGACGTGTACGTATTGTATATCGATCTTTGTTTGATCTTTTTTTTAAACATTGGCAACCTTTGTTAAACTATAAGATCATGTTTCTTTAATAATTTATGTTGCTTATCACATATGTCATGTGGTTAAGTTTTTTGCGTGGGGGAGATCATGTTTGTTACTACTACAAGAGAAGTCAGGAGTAGAACTTAGAGCATCTACAACCACCTATGATAAATATGACCCTTCAAACATCCGCGGACACGCCCAGGCGCGTCCGCAGGGAGTGATCGGGCATGTCTCAAATTAGTATAACTGCATCCGGACACCTTATACTTGATTCTTAAATTTATACAAAATCATGTAAACTAAAAAACCTATGTACTACGTAGATCACCTGGTTACTCCTTGTCGGAGATGTCGAGTATCTTGGTGCCCTCTAGTAAGTACATGCGCGGCAGCTGCAGATCCACCTGCTCCGGCTGCTCCGCTCCGGCCTCCTCTTCCTCTATCTCCGCGTCGAGTTCGTAGAAAAGTGGGTCGGCTTCCGTCTGCTTCTGCCAGAGGAACTGGCGGATGGCCTTCACATAGGCCTCATCCTGGATGGACTCCAAGATGGCCTGCTCTTCGCCATCTCCTTGGCTTGTGTGATGACAAACTCTGCCTTCGTCTTCGCCATGTTCAACCCCGGAGCAGGATGCTCCGCCTTGTCCTTCTTCGGATCCACCACATCCATCCACTCCGGCAACTGATCTCCCTCCTCCTCCTCCGTTTGCTCCACCTCCTGCTCCTTCGGCTTCAACGAGTCCAGAGGCAGCCCGACAACAATCTGGGTGGTACGGCTATCCTGGATCTTCTCCTCGATCTGCATCCAGTGCTCCGGCGTCACCATCGCATCGGTGGTGATCTTCCGTCGGACCATAGCAAATGCTGGAGAGCATGGTAGAGCGGGGAGAGGAGGTTGACAGGATCGGGTGGCAATGGAGAGAGGGAGGATATGGATGGACTAGGGCAAGGGGACGCCGACCGACTTAAATAGACAGATTTTGCCATGGGCGATGAGCCGGAGCGGCGCCACGTGACGTTCACACCGCGACTAGGGAGGAGGTGTCCGTCGATCGCTTCGTTTCCGCATGGGACCTCATCATCAGTCCTACGTGGCGGGCATGCCTAGGCGTGACTGTGCTCCCCTATATTCGTCCCATATTTGGGCTGGATATGAGGGGTGCCAGTCAGCCCAGACATTTGAGGCCCGTTTGAGATGCCCGTCTTGGTCAAAATTACATGACAGGTCCGTGATCGGATGGCCCGCCCGGGCGTTTGAGGGGTATTTGGGGCGCCCGGCTGGAAATGCTCTTATACTGGTCAAACGTAAGAAAGTTCTCCATTTTATTTTCCTTTATTAATATAGTGGTCAATCGATAAACATGTTAGGATGTTCCTTTTGGCACAAAGATGGCTATTTCGGGAGTGTTGTTAAGGCCAACTCTAACCGATATGCTATCCACTCATAAGGAAGGATAAATCCAGTTATCTTTCTTTATACCGCACCTTGCCGATCTCCTAAACCAAATAGTGGAGGATACATTTTACTCCCTCACCGGAATACCCCTCCCACCCGCTTTTAATATCCTCACCTCTGGAGCGGTCGAGTAAAAGTGGTGCCATCTTTTTCCCGCCCTCATGCCTCCTCTATTCATGCCATAGCCGCCACCACGCACTACCGCTGCCACCGATGACCGGCCCTCCCGCCGGAATGGGTAGGCCAAACCCTTACACCACCCCGCTGGCCACCACCGCTAGCTTGTCGCTGCCAGCCATGCCCGCACTAAAGAAAAGGTTGGGGATGAAAAAATATCTAATGGCCTCAAGCTCCATCCTCAACGCGGCAAATGCCATCGGGTGACAACTACCTCTCTAGCGATAGCTAGTCTAGCGGAGGCCAACCGCCCTCCAATCGCTCCTGCCAGAACCAAGAGATCTAAAAAACATACGATGGGGGCGTCCCTCACTAAGGAGGCCACGAAGACCACTCCGACGCCCCTTCCACATTCGGTGCCTTGTCCAGCGTCTCCGGCGACACCTACAACCGCTACTCCGAGGCATCAGGCATCGACTAAATGCCACCAAGGTAAAATAAAACCATCTTTCACATTTGGGCCAACGAAATTTAGACGGTGATTGGTGGTGTCCGATGGTGATGGAGTTTTTTAATTTTGTTGTGGTAGTGTAGAGATGAACACGCCGGAGTTTTTAGCGTGTTTTGTCCTCGGCGGCGATGGGGCTAGATGATCTAATTATTACTCAATTTGGGATGAAGATGAAGTTGGAAAATGGAAGAAGAGAAGATGGCAAATGAATATGAAGTTGTGGAGGTCGTCAAGGCAAGCACATGGTCGTCAAGGTCACGCACCGCCATCTACAATCAATATTGAAGATGTTGCTCTATGCTACGCTTTGATGGAAATCTCCATATAGGCAATGATTGAAAGGATCAAACCACGACTATGTTTTGAGAGAGAATTACAGACTACTATAACAACTCCATATAGATGCAATCAAGATGTACGCAAGGTTCTCTTCGGCATCATCGGAGCACTATTCACAACCAATGCAACCGATGCCCTGGTTGCATCAATGAAGTGAATCTTACACCAGCGAGTGGTGTGCAAGTGACAAAGTATGCCCCACGCATCCAAGAACTATTCAAGCATAGGACCAGGTTCAACCACGAGCCCTTCACATTGCATCATTGCTATAAAGAGCTATGCAAGAGCGAGAAGTCGATCCAACAAGTTTCAAGACCACTCCAAAGAGATCAAGGTTCAACATATTCATCGAGGAGGAGCACGGGGTTGATGAAGAGACCAACAACAGACTGAAGGGAAAAATTGAAAAAGAAAGAAAGAAAGAAGAGAAATGCGTATATTGGCACATACAGAGAAGAACTTGTGGCCATGATTGAGGCGAAGAAGGTGTTGGCGGCCGAACGCAAAGAGGAGAAGATGGCAAGGTGGAATGAACTCAAGATGTTGGAGCATGAGAAATGTAAGGACAATTAGAGAGAAAGTTGAAGGCGAAGCAACTTAGACTTAAACTTGAGGAGGAAAGGATTCTCGATGCCAAGAAAGTTGAAGATCGCGCTATCATGTTCATGAATCCAGTCACAATGGATAAAACCGCAAGAAAGCATAGGGAACTCACTAGTGAGAGATCACCCAAACGGAAAGCTCTCTTGGGAATGTTCGTCGTGGTGGCAAACGAAATGATGATGGTGGTGGTGGTGGCGGTCCGGGAGGTGATGGTGGGGATGGTGGTGGCGGATGAGAGGATGTGGGTGATGACGGTGGCCGAGAGGATGGTTAAGCTGGTGATGATTTCTTCGGCGAAGACTTCGTTTGAGTTTGTGCATGTCCATGATTTCCTCGATCCACAACATACACATGTCATGTTGTGGTGATTTTGAAATAATTTTTGTGTTTGGAGTAATGCATTTTGGATGAACTATGCATGTTTTAATTTAAAAATCACGATGATGAAACTATATGCTATGCTTTTTTTGGAACGAAGACGCTAGAAGGATCCGGCTTTAAATGAGTAAAGCCACCAGGCAACATCCACAAAGGTTACAAGACTTACAACCACAAACTACATATCAGCCAAAACACGCAAACTCGGGTTAAGTTCAAAATACAAGTGGCAAGGTACATAAAATAAAGGCATTGAAGCACCACGTCCTGCCTCCCGGCGCCATACAAAGACTCCAAAAGTGAAGATCCCGTATGAAGAATGTTGAGCTATCGAAAGGGTGTTTTGGATCCTCTACATGATTGCTCCCATGCGCTCAGCATCTCGCTGGTTCCCCAACGGTGTCCACATCTGTAGGAAAAGGTGGCATTTGAAAATAACATCAACTGGGTGAGATGGGAATTTTTTCTCAATCGTAGTTTTGTTGCAGATCGTCCACAGTGACCACTACAACGCCCCTACGCAATGCAACACCATCCTTGCACTATCCCCCTCTGGGTTTGTAACAAGGATAACAAATCGAGACCTGACCCTGGGTTCCAGTTCTAGTGGAACGCGTCTCTCACAACAGTCCACGTAAACTTAGCTAATGTGCACTGAAAGAAAACATGATTCACATCCTCATGTTCACCACACACGGTGAACAAACCATTAGATGGACTGTTATGCTTAGCTACATTATCCGCCATCGGGAGACTGTTTCTAAACATTTGCCACAAGAAGATCTTAATGTTGAGTGGCAGGCCCTCCTTCCATAGCCCCCTAGCTATGTCCAAGGTGTTTCCCCCAGTCAGCTTGGAGTTAGTGATTTCACCGAGAATTTTTGGGACGAGGCTAGTCCCCAAGTGACTGAATCAGCCACAGGACTAAGATGTCTATTACCTACTTTGTCTAACAACTCATCCCAGCGCAACGCTTCCATTGTAGATAGGGTGGGAATAAAGTTAATCGTCGGCGGTGAGATTCTAAGGGCATCTCCAACCATCACGTTGGTGTCCGTGGCTAATTGATAGAGCATCGGGTAGGATTGCTAGAGCGGTCTATCCTCTAATCAATTATCTAGCTAGAACCGAGTGGACATGCTGTTGTTAACATCAAAATGGGGCCCTACCGAAAACGCCGGGCAGACCGCCGGGATCCCATTCCAAATGACCTACCCCGAAGGTTTTTCTTTAAACAGATTACCATCCAGGATGTATTTTGCCTGGATGAGCTCCCCCCAGAGTCCCGACTCGTTTTGGGCTAACGCCACCACCACTTGGCGAGGAGGGCTACATTAATGAGCTTGGAATGGGATATCCCAAAGCCTCCGAATTTTTTGGGCCTACACACCGCCGCCCATTTGACTAGGTGGTACTTCCGCTTGAAGCCCGTTCCTTCCCAAAAGAACCTGGAGCGCGATGTGTCCAACTTGGCATGAACCCCGTCCGCCAGTAAGAACATACCCATCGTGAAGAGTGGAGGAGAGGAGATTGTTGGAAATATGCCCTAGAGGCAATAATAAAATGGTTATTATTGTATTTCCTAGTTCATGATAATTGTCTATTATTCATGCTACAATTGTGTTAACCAGAAACCGTAATACATGTGTGAATACATAGACCATCACATGTCCCTAGTGAGCCTCTAGTTGGCTAGCTCGTTGATCAATAGATGGTCACGGTTTCATGACCATGGACATTGGATGTCGTTGATAACGGGATCACATCATTAGGAGAATGATGTGATGGACAAGACCCAATCCTAAGCATAGCACAAGATCGTGTAGTTCGTTTGCTAAAGCTTTTCAATGTCAAGTATCATTTCCTTAGACCATGAGATTGTGTAACTCCCGGATACCGTAGGAATGCTTTGGGTGTGCCAAACGTCACAACGTAACTGGGTGGCTATAAAGGTACGCTACGGGTATCTCCGAAAGTGTCTGTTGGGTTGACACGAATCAAGACTGGGATTTGTCACTCCGTGTGACGGAGAGGTATCTCTGGGCCCACTCGGTAAGACATCATCATAATGAGCTCAATGTGACTAAGGAGTTAGCCACGGGATGATGTGTTACGGAACGAGTAAAGAGACTTGCCGGTAACGAGATTGAACAAGGTATGGCGATACCGACGATCGAATCTCGGGCAAGTACCATACCGATAGACAAAGGGAATTGTATACGGGATTGATTGAATCCCTGACATCGTGGTTCATCCGATGAGATCATCGTGGAGTACGTGGGAGCCAACATGGGTATCCAGATCCCGCTGTTGGTTATTGGCCGGAGAGGTGTCTCGGTCATGTCTACGTGTCTCCCGAACCCGTAGGGTCTACACACTTAAGGTTCGATGACGCTAGGGTTATAGGGAAAAGGTATACGTGATTACCGAAGGTTGTTCGGAGTCCCGGATGAGATCCCGGACGTCACGAGGAGCTCCGGAATGGTCCGGAGGTAAAGATTGATATATAGGAAGTCCAGTTTTGGTCACCGGAAAGTTTTCGGGCTCATCGGTAGTGTACCGGGAGTGCCGGGAGGGTGCCGAAGGACCCCCGGGAGGGGTGTGACGACCAAAGGACCACATGGGCTGTTAGATAAAGTGTGCCAGCCCTTATTGGTCTGGGAAAGACTTTTGCTAAAGGCCCATGCGGCTGGAGATAAGGAGATAAGGCAAAAGGGATTTAAAAGGAGGAGATCCACCTCCCTTGTGGGAGGTGGACTCTCCCTTTAATTCAGCCGGCCATCTCCTCTTTGGAGTAGAGGCCAAGCCAGCCCTCCACGTCCCTCCTCCTATATATACTTGAGGTTTTGGATGTTTTGAGACAGGATTTGATCTCTCTCTCTCACGGCGAAGCCCTACTTCTCTTCTTCCTCCTCCGCAGCGCTTAGGCGAAGCCCTGTCGGAATACCTTGCTACTCCACCACCACCACGCCGTCGTGCTGCTGTTGGAGCCCTTCCCCAACCTCTCCTTCCTCCTTGCTGGATCAAGGTGTTGGAGACGTCACCGGGCTGCACGTGTGTTGAACGCGGAGGTGCCGTCCGTTCGGCACTTGATCGGATCTACCGCGATCTGAATCGCTGCGAGTACGACTCCATCAACCGCGTTCTTGTAACGCTTCCGCTTAGCGATCTTCAAAGGTATGAAGATGAAATCTCTCCCCTCTCGTTGCTGGTTTCTCCATAGATAGATCTTGGTGAACGTAGGAAAATTTTGATTTACTACTACGTCTCCCAACAGAGATGCTAGAGTTAGTAAGGATCAATCTAGCCGCCGATGACATAAACCTCCCCCGCCACGGGCTAAGCCTATTGGCCACTTTCCCATAAAGTGGCTCCCACTCGGCAATTGACAATTTCCGATGGGAGATCGGGAGGCCAATGTACTTAATCGGGAAGCCCCCCATCTTGCAATTAAGTAGGTTTGCAATAAGTGTTCTCTCTTGGTGTCCTATTCCCATGGTGATCACCTCACTCCTTAGGAATTTTATTTTCAGCCCCGAAAGGATCTCGAAAGAACAAAGGAGCAACTTGATCGATGCGATGCTATGGGTGTGTGGCTCAAAAAGCAGCATCGAATCGTCTGCGTATTGCAGGTGAGTCACCCCCCTGGGATATATGCATGTTATGTTATGTGTGTTTTAATCGGTTATGTAATGCATGTTCTTAATTTCATTGTTATTTAATATATATTATGAAGTGTTTGAAATTCATGAGCCTATAACATAAAACCTATATTTCTTTACACCATTCAGTTTAGGGGGTTGATTAGGTGCGGCCATCTATAATGATAGAGGTAAAGGTGTCCCGTTTCGTCTTTTGATGATGATGATGATGATCCTTTAATTTTATTCGGCCGAATTCTCCTCTAATTCTTAGGTGATCGATTAGAGTTGGCTTGACTTGGGTTTTTTATAGATTTTTTAGAGGTTGTTAAGCTAATGATAGTAACTGGGTAAGTGTCATTGGTTGTTGTCGTAGTCTTTAGGTATAGGATTCAGGTCACTGGCAGTGCAAGGCGAGAGGAACAGCCTGAGAGATGATACATCAACGTACAACTACAGGCTTGTTACGGGGTGAGTTTGAGTTCTCAAACAATGATTGGATCAAGGGGGAGGAAGGGGCCGAGCCATGCTACGTTCACGGATCTTCACGGGCTTATTACGGAGTGGATTTGAGATGGGACATTGTGATTGGATTATGAGGGGAGGGCTGGGCCCACCCAGCTGAAACTTAGGGGGGCAGGTTTAATGAGCGGGAAGGAGCCCGTAATCCTCTGAAAAAGCCCGTGTGTGTAGCATTTTTGGGAAGGGGCCCCATCCACCTGAAAAACATGAGTAGTTGGAAAGGGGTCCGTTGCAACCCCGTAATTGGTCCGTGCTTGTAGCATTTCTGTGAACAGCCCCATGCTCTCGCCTAGCACCCAGTGCCTGACCATGCCGCGCATAAAAGCATAGTTAATAATACAACCAGTTGCTGTCTATAAGATGTTGCGATATTACCTATAGCCAACATATACATTTATTCATATAACAAGGTTAGCTATAAGGTTGGCTATGAGATTATTACTGTTTTTCATCTTCTCTCTATCTCTTTCTTCACATTTATTGTATCTGTCTAGAAGCACGCATATAGCTAGGCTCTTGCATAAGAGCCCACTCTCTTTATTTTTTCATGTCTCTTTCTTCCAGATAGGCAAAATTGTCATGTAAGCGGGATTATAGCCTATTATTGTACTCTCTTCGGTCCTTTTAGTCTCCATATAAGATTTGTCTAAAGTCCAACTTCCTAAAGTTTGACCAATCTTATAAAAAAAATCAACATTTACAATACAAAATCGTCATCATTAGATGCGTAATGAATTCAATTTTCATATTGTCGCCTTGTTTGGATACTCTAACTTAGCTAGAGGTTAGAGTTAGTTTTTAACTCATGACTAACCCTGAACTAACTCTAGCCACAGGTGGTGTTTGGATGACATGGTTAAATTGACAATAAATGCACTTTCTCCCTCTTTCCAACCGGATTTGGTGTGGCCGAAATTGGTGCGGCCTCCCAACGAGTGGCTAGGATGGGAGGGAGGGACCTGGTGTGGTTGGATAAGGGGGAGAAAAATATTTTTTTTGTGGGCCCATCAAAACTAGCTCAAATTAGCACCTCTTGGGTGGGATAGTTTTTTAGGGTGCGTTAGATGCAACTAGCTTCAATCTAGCCCTCATGTTTGGATACTTTAGGACTATTTGAGTCCCAACTAGCTCAAACTAACTCTAACCCATGAATTCAAACAGGACCTGTATAACTATTTTGATATATAAATTTGATCAAAGTTGACAAAGTTTAACTTCAGACAAATCTAATACGCCGAGTAAAAAGGACCGGAGGGAGTACTGGGACATCATCGCCGATCATGAGGATGCACCCATCGGTCGGCCGGAAGGCACCATCCAGTACCTCAACTGGCGGAGCCTCCAGTTAATTAGTTGCTCTCTCGTATACAGCGCCGATACTGATTCCGTCCCGGATCTGGACCGAAACACAGGCTATGGTTTCTGTATATATATATACAACACCGTCGCTGCCCCGAATCCAGCAGCAGGCAACCAAGGTAGAAATCCAACATCAAAGGGGAAGGGACTTCTCCGCGACTGCGCACGGCCAAGATGCTGCAAGAGGCGAAGCTGCAAGTCGGCGCGGATTCGTCCGTGGCCCCTGCAGCAGCAGGGGCTGCTGTAAACAAGGGCAAGGTTGGGATGTCGAAAGCCGAGATCAGGAGCATAATTGCCCTGAAGCCGGAGCCACTCCCCAGCGCCGATTACCTGGACGATGTGGCAGAGTCCTTCCCGGCGGAGTGGATCGCGGAAAGGAAGCGTGCCCACCCTGACAGTGAAAAGCTTTTCAAGAAGATGGACGACGACTTCGAGGAGTACCGGCAGCAGGTCATGGCGTCTGTGCGGGACAAGGGCTACTTCGAGGTCGACGAAGAGCTTATCGCCAACAGAGACAAGGGCAATGAGTTCGCCGCTGAACAGTGGAAGAGGATCGACTGGACTGGAATTCAGATTGCTACACCGGAGGACAGGCTAAGGGATGCACATGGTTATCGTCCATATGTTCCTGACCAAGATGATGCTCTTGTTGACGATCTTGTGAGTGATGACGACCTTGTGATTCTCGAAGATGACGCTTGATGGATAGAGTCAATTGAGATGACAGATGAGGGCTCGTTTGGTCCGGTCTATCATCTATGTATCGATCTGTAGGTACTAGTAGCATATATAATCTGTGTTTTGGATCCTTCCATCCATCCATACTGTTTTTATATTTTGAAAAAATGTCTACGGTCTGCCGGCAAAATCTTTCCTTCAGCCGAAAAGCCATCAATCCCCGTCCATATTGTTGCAGCTCCAGGTGTGTTATCTTATCTTTGGATCTCATGAACGCCATTTATATTTACTAGTCTGCTCTAGTACTATTGCAACTCGGTTGCTGACGCTGACTCCTGACCTACGATTGCTTGTGCATTGAACATGGTTTCTAGCTGCTCCCAAAACAGTCCTGCTTTTTTGTTTCTTGTGATGATTATTGTTGGTCTATTAACAGTTTATCAGCCTAAAATGAATTGTCATATTCTATTATAAACTAGTAAATCAGTGATGGCGTTGATCATTTGCCTACTTCCCGGTGTTGCTTGGATTAACGTCAAGGTTATGCTACTATCTGAAACAGATCAAAATTTGAGAAACGAATTGTTTTGTTCAATCCTTCCTCTGTCACAAAACCATAGGAGCTAGGTCGCGTGGCTGTGCCGATCTACCTCCATCACATGTCATATCTACCTCCTTCCGCCGCTTTGGTGATAGGAGGGTGCACAAACCCCGCAGTTTCAAACCGGTGGTGGTATGGAAGCAAAATCAAGAAGATCTAACAGTTGCATCATACCAGTTGCCGAGTGGTGTTTATATACAATATTTGCTAAGGTATATTTGGTGTTAATAATAAACAACATTTTTTTTTATTTCCACACAAAAAAGATATACCTGTTGTCAATTATTAATATTGCATATCTAGTTAGTGCACATCTAAATCAAACTAAGAAGGAAAAAGGGAAAGATAAAAGAAAATGGCCGCACGAATCTCTGCGTAAAATCAATGACATAGGACATAGATATACAATAATTAGGACACATCTAGATGTACTTTAGTAAAACTGTAAATTATGTCCGTGCATAGAAATAATCCATGTAGAAAATGACAACGTGTAGTTCCGAGTCCCGGTAGGGAGCGTGATGCCAACCGAAGCAAAGGAAGAGACTTTGGCTTGGCTACGACCCCTCTTTGATATATAGTCACCCGACCCAAACCAGCAATAGAAAGGGATCGATCATCAACCGTGCTTATGATATATTTAGCAATGGCGACTAAGGAGGAGAGTTCGTTGGACAATATGCTGCACGAGGCGGAGCTGCCTGGCTTCGTCATCAAGCAGGGTGTGTATGTATCAATGATCCTGCACCACGAGCATCAAATCTAAACAAGGGCAAGGTTCGGTTGTCAAAAACCGAGATCAGGAGCATACTTGCCTTGAAGTCGGAGCAACTCCCCAGCATCGATTATTAGGACAAACTAGCAGAGATCTTCCCACCGAATTGTATCGAGGAAAGGAAGTGTGCCCACGGTAACAATGTAAAGCTTTTCAAGAAAATGAATGATGACTTCGAGTTGTACAGGTAGCAGCTCAGCGCCGTAGTGCGGGAGAAGGGCTACCTCAAGGTCGATAAAGAATTTCATCGCCAACAGAAAAAGAGAGAATGAGTTCAGTCTTGAACAACAGAGGAGGATTACCTTGACTAATCTCGACAAGTATGTTGCTACACAAGAGGACCAGGGATGCAGACAGTTATATTCCATACGATCCTAACCAAGATGATGCTCTTGTTGAAAATCTTGTGATTGATGATTAAGTTGTGTTTCTCAAATATGAGTTCTAAAGACAGAGTGCAGTGCACAGAGGATCACAAGTTTGCTGCTGCGAGTTCCAAATGAGGAAACAACTTTGGCCCATATTTTTGATCTATTTACCTATCGAATCCATCTATCTATTAATAGGTAGGAGAACTGGTATATACTTCCTCCGTCCCATAACATAAGATGTTATTACATCCTTCGTAATAACATCTTATGTTATGGGACGGAGGGAGTACTATCTAGATGTAACCTAATTATTACAAATCTAAGTGAGACAATCAAGCATAAAAAGAAAAAGAAACTGACGAATCTCCGCGTAAGATCTATGAAGTTGAACTTAGATGTGCAATACTTATGACACATGTAGATGTGCTTTAGCAGAATTGTACTAATAATTCTACATAGTGCCATCGCCGACACCGAAACCCTATCCGTCTACACTTCCTCCCCTCTCGTCGAACGCTGCCGCAACTTCCCACTTGCCGTCCACCACAACTCAGCAATGCTGTCACATACCGTTGGGTAAGGAGTTGCTCATATCAAACGTCGGAGCCCCCTCTGCAGCTCCTTGAACAGATCCAGGGAAGGCACAAGACCGAATCTACGTGACTATACGTCCGGACGAGGTGGATCCGGTGGAGGACTTGCAGAAGGAGGAGGAGGAGGAGGATGGGGAGGACACGTAGCAGGAGGAGGACGTGGAGGATGCTGGGGACGCAGACCTGCATGCGAAGCAGCATCCTTGCATGTTATATTTGCTCTGGCTCACAAACTGACATTTCGTCAATGAATTCTCAAATAGTTGGTGATCACTTGAGATTGTTAATATTGAGAACAAAAATGGTTTAATCTCAGGATCAGTTATATGGTTACACAGTTATACTTGTCTTGTGTCCACTGTTTGCATGTAGCTAGTAGCAGCTGATAAGGATAGTTTGCGGGCCAATAACAATGTGATTAGTTCTTTTGCACATCACACACAGCATGCTTTCATTAATGGAAGAAGAACCTATTATTGCCATGGCACAAGAATTTTGCCACACTTTTACTTTCTCCTTGGAAATACCAGCCTTTTATATTTAAATAACATTGATAGAAGTGGCCACTGGAAGCGGTTGTATCACCAAGGTATGAAACCACCCGTAATAACCCAATGGAAGCGGATATTTGTGCAGCTGAAGATAATTGGTTGTTGGAAACCGGTAAAGACCCCCCCCCCCCATCTTGGTGGAGATCCCACCGAGTACGATAGATTCTCAGAGTGCATTAGCTTGCTGGGTCTTGGGATGGTTTGGTGGTGCACCTAACGAGGAGAAGGGAGCGATGCTGCAGGCGGGTTACGGCCTTTGGCTCGCACGCAATGAGGCTAGGGATGGCAAAGTGATTGCTCGTCCTGTCCTCCACATGAAATAAGGCAGTCAGTCCATGCCTAGATGCAAGAATGGAGAACTGTCCATGTTCCTAAGGTGAGAAGGCCGGTGCACAAGACCATTCAACGATGGGAGCCGCCAGCGGTGGGTTGGTTGAAAGTCAACTCCGATGGAGTTGTGTCTAAGTATGGCGAAAAGGGAGGAGCTGGCGCAGTACTCAGACACCACCATGGGGCTTTTAGGGCAGGCTTGTGCCATTTTTTCCACACTTTCTGGATCCAGACATAGTGGAGATTCTAGCCAGCAGGATGGCTATACAGTTAGCGTTGGAGATCGGTGCAGAAAAGATTCACGTGGTGCTGGACAGTCAATCTGTCGTGCAATTGATTAAGCAGCCGACAAATAACCTATCTGCTGTTGTGCCATGGTTTCAGGAGATTAAGGGAATGCTCAATTCAATGGTAGACTACAGTATTTCTTGGGCTATACATATTTTTCGTTTTTCACTCTTTACATTGTGATCATTGCATAGTTTATGTTTTATTTTTATTAGTCTTCTGTGTTTGGTGTGTATAGATGTTTTGGAGCAATCTAGGACAAAGCATGATAAAAATGGGTTCAACATGGAGGACTTCCACATGCATCAGACTTAGGCATTCTGATTGTCGAAGATGGCATTTTTTTTGAATTCTCAAAATCAAAATCTGACACCACAAGTGCATTGGCGTCGTCCCGCGATTCCAACAAGTCGAAAAACGTCAAAATCAAAATTCATATGCAAAAGTTATGGCCGATATACCGAAGAAGTCCAGAGCGTTTTACGAACCTTAGTTTGATAGGGTCAATGGTACCGTGCCTATAAAAGCACTTAGATCAGATGAGATTCTGTAGGGATTTCTTCTCCGTAACGAGATTCTTAAGGGATCTCGTCACTATAGAAGGGCGAGATGGTACGGCCATGCTCGAGGGCCGCGGCGATGCCGTGCTTCCACGACAAGATGGTGTTGCAACGCTCGATGGGCCGTGGTGACGGAGTGCTTCTATGACACGATGGGTGCTGCGATGGATGGCATGATATCATCTTGGTTGCAATGGCAACGGCTATGCTACGATGGCGCCACTGTGCAGCGAGCTGGTACTGCAATGGTCGCCGTCGTGCTGTGACGGTGTCGTTTTGCTGCGAGCGACAACACCTTGCTATGTGTCGGCGTTGAAACGGAGCCGCCGTGGGCGCCGATGCTACCACGGGAAGCATGGCAGGACTCGTACTATTTAACGAGTGTCTGGATCAGATCAGGATTAGTAAGACGTTAGAAGTGTGTTGTTCTTTTTTTTGCAGCCTACTCATAGTGGGGAATATCATATAGTAGTATTATGCATACGATGATATTATATGATACTACCTTTATAATGCATAGTATCATAAACTAGTATCATAGGTCATCTCATTTATTGACATGCAAGACAGTTAATAGTATAGCATTTATCATGATACGGTATCTATCTATGTTATTCTAACCCTCTCTCTTCTTTAATTGTCTGTCATGTTTGCTATTCCTAAGTGCATGATACTGTCTATGTTACTCCCACTATGACCAGCCTCGGTATAGTGGGCTCACACCTTGCGCCGTCAAAGAAAATGAGGCCGGTTGACTTTTTTTGAACACGATACAAACGTAAGTGTTTATATACACGTGCATACACTCATCCCTGTAAACGCACACATGCACACCATATCCTTATGAACACCTTCGAAAAACTCTAGTGGGCCGAAGATACCATCGTCCTTTAACCATCCAACCACAAGTTTGTTCGCAAGGCCGATTGACTTCCAAAGCTAATTTTATCTTGTCTTAATGTCCAGACACAAGAACAATTCTTTTACCCTTTTTTTCAGACAAACAAATTTTCTACGTAACTAAATAAAACAACACTTTTTTTGCGGCAGGGGCCCGGCCCAGAGGATCCGTGGACTGGGCATGAAGATATTATTTTGACTTGCTAGTCCGGCCGGCCGGGTTGTACACGACTTGTACTGATTCTTCTTCTATATATAGACGGGGAGTCTCCGGGACGACATACAAGATACAACCAACGTCGAAATCTAACATCGGAAGAAAAGCGATTACCTCGCGCCCGGCCAAATAGGAAGGCACTGGCGATCGAGAAAATGCTGCCGGAGGGGATGCCGCCAGTCGAGGCCATGGCCGAGGCAGCAACAGCATCAGCATCAGGTTTAAACAAGGGCAAGGTTCGGCTGTCGAAAGCCGAGATCAGGAGCATAATCGACCTGAAGCCGGAGCAACACCCCAGTGCCGATTACCTGGACGACCTGGCAGAGTTCTTCCCGGCAGAGTGGATCGCGGAAAGGAAGCGTGCCCACGCTGACAGCGTGAAGCTTTTCAAGAAGCTGGACGACTGTCAGACGGACCCGCCATAGACTACCGCTCTCTGGTGATCGCCGGAGCTGTGAACGTGAGGGGGAACGAGGGAGTACAAGTGTTTTGTGCTGCGAACAACTCTACAGCTTTTCTGGTTTTTCTTTTATTCAGTCGTGACAGACTCCAACCGAAAAACGAAAAGAACGGGGCACGATTGGGTCGTGGGTGTTGCCATCCCAACAGCCCCCTCATGTCGCCCGCCATGGCGCTATGACCGTTAAGCCGTGCCATCTCACAATCAGGTCAAGGCGTCGAGAAAACAGCTAGCTACTCTGAGGCGCAGCTCGGTTTATTTCTGACGAAACTGAAACTAAGACCACTACTGTCGAAACTGAAACTTTCGACACCTAAAACCCTACTGATCTGAACTGAAGATTACAGACCTGAACTGAATATTACAGCAACAACCACCCCCTATTCTGAAGATGCAGGGAGTCACCTCGAACATGCCAATGCTTGAGCGCATCTGCTGCAGCCGAAATCTGCGAGCTGAAATTCTGATGCAACAAACTCGAGCTCAATCTTCTTCTTCTTCACACAGTCTCTGGTGAAGTGGTACCTGAGCTCTATGTGCTTGGATCGATCATGCATGACAGGGTTCTTGGCCAGAGAAATCGCTGACTTGTTGTCCACCTCGAGCATTACCACTTCGGTCTGCGTTTCTCTGAACTCACCCAGCAGCCGTGAGAACCATATGCCCTGACAGGCCGCCGTGGTTGCAGCCACATACTCGGACTCGCAGCTTGATAGAGCTACGATCTTCTGCTTCTGCGTTTGCCAAGTCACCGCGCCACTTTCAAGGAGGAACAGGGTGCCAGAGGTGCTCTTCCGATCATCAATGTCACCCCAAGTCACTGTCGCTGTATCCAACAAGCCGGTGCGCGCCCTTTCCCTTGGCATACATGCACCCAGCCTGAGTGTGCCGACGACATACCTTAGAATGTGCTTGACGGCGGTGTAGTGTTCCTCTGTTGGTGCCTCCATGAACTGCGAGACATACCCGACGGAGAATGTCAGGTCAGGGCGCATGTGCACCAGGTAGCGCAAACTGCCCACGATGTTGCGATATTCTGTTGCATCCACAGCCGGCGCAGTGCTCTCCTTGGACAACTTGAAGCGAGGTTCCATAGGTGTGTGGCACACCTTGCACCCCGCCATGCTACTCTTCTCCAGCAGCTTCCGGGCATACGTGCTCTGGGCGATGACGATGGCATCCGCATTCTGTTTCACCTCGATCCATAGATAGAAACTGAGCAGACCCAGGTCAGACATCTTGAATAGGTTTTGCATCTCACCCTTGAACTTGTTGATCTCCTCAGCATCTGATCCGGTGATCACCAGGTCGTCCACGTACACGCCGACGATGAGACGCGAGGTCGTCGTGCCCCAAGCGTACACAGCGTGCTTTGACGGAGATCGTGCGAAACCCAGCTCGCCCATGTAGGCATCCAGCTTCGTGTTCCAGGCCCTGGATGCTTGCTTGAGCCCATACAGGGCTTTGTCCAACCGAAGCACCAGGTGCTCCTTGCCGGCGATGGCGAAACCAAGCGTTGCTGAACGTACACCTCCTCCTCTAGCTCGCCGTTTAGGAAGGCAGACTTCACGTCCATGTGGTGCACGGCCCATCCTGCGTTTGCCGCGAGAGCCAACATCAACCGCACTGACTCGAGGCGGGCCACCGGCGCGAACACCTTGTCGTAGTCGATCCCGTGCTGTTGGACGTAGCCCTTTGCCACGAGACGGGCTTTGTGCTTGAGCACCTCTCTGTGAGCATCCTTCTTGACCTTGAAGACCCACTTCAGTCCGATTGCGCGATGCCCAGGTAGAAGCGCGGCGAGATGCCAGGTTTGGTTGTCTTTGATCGATGTCATCTCCTCGATCATGGCTTGTCGCCAGCTCGCCTCCTGCTCTGCCTCTGTGAACGATCCTGGCTCTTCTGCAGCCAGGAAGTGAAGCTCCTCGTCAGGATCCGGAGCGGCTCCCATGTCCAGCACGTTCTCCATCGTGCGGAACCGATGTTCGCGCGCCACGTCGTCGGCCGCGTCGAGCATGTCGCTGAACGCTGACGGTGGCGAGACGAACTTCACACTCGCCAGCGCCGCTTAGGGTGGAGTGGGTGTTGGCATGGGCATCGAGGACGGTGGTGTTGGGGGCGAGGGTGGTGGAGACGCAACCTCGCCGGATGTCGCATCTGGGCTGGCGCTCACCAGGTGTTCGACCACGAACGTGTCGACGCCGCTGAAAGTGTTCACGGCGCCCTCCTTTGCTGTCCAGTCCCAGTGCGCCCCCTCATCGAACACGGCATCGCGGGTGATGTGCAGACGCCTGTAGCAGGGTCATAGGCCCTGTAGCCCTTTGTGCCCTGCTCGTACCCGACGAAGACCATGGGCCGACTGCGATCGTCGAGCTTTTTCAAGCCTAGGCACGTGTCCTTGACTTTCATGATGCACCCGAAAGTGCGCAGGAAATGCACGTTTGGCTTGCGCCCGTGGCACGCCTCAAACGGAGTCATGCCATCCAGGCTCTTTGTGGGCGAGCGGTTCAGCAGGAACACCGCGGTGGTCACCGCCTCGCCCCAGAACTCTCCGGGGATGTGCTTGGCCTTCAGCAGGCTCCTGGCCATCCCCACCACCATGTCATTGCGCCCCTCGACCACACCGTTTTGCTGCGGTGAGTACGGCGCGGTGAGGTGGCGGCTGACGCCCAGCTTGTCGCAGTACGCAGTGAACGAACCCGACGTGAACTCACCGCCGCGGTCTGTGCGCAACGTCCTCAGCTTGCGCCCGGATTCTGATTCCGCGCTGGGCTGCACGCGCTTGATTGTTGTAGCCGCCTCGTCCTTGGACACGAGCAGAGCAAGCCACATGTAGCGTGTGGCGTCATCCACCAGCAGGAGGAAGTACTTCTTCTCGCTCGGTGTGGCCAGCGTGATCGGACCACAAAGGTCCCCATGCAGCAGTTCAAGTGGCTCATGTGCGCGGAATTTCGCCTCCTTTGCGAACGACGATCGTCGCTGCTTGCCCGCCAGACATGCCTCACATAGCTGGTCAGCCTGGTCAATCACCGGCATGCCTTTCACCATGCCCTATCAACCCAGTTTGCGCAGAGCGTCGAAGTTCAGGTGCCTGTAGCGGGCGTGCCATGTCCATGCCGCGTCTGATCCGCTGTGTGCTACAAGACATACGGGTTGCGCGATCTGGAGAGCGATGGAGTACAGACGGTTCGGTGCGCGCTTTACCTTGGCGAGGAGACTTCGTTGCCGACCGCGCACGCACAGCACTCCATCTTGTATCAGTACCTGACAGTCGCTCTCATCCAGCTGGCCCACGCTGATGATGTGTGAACGCAGGCATGGAATGTAATACACGCCGGTGATCGCGCGGTTCTCACCATCTTGCAGGTCAGGAGGATCGTTCCCCGACCACAGATGTTGACAACGGAGCCGTCCCTGAACTTGACGGTCCCGCCGATCGCCGTGTCGAGCTCGGCGAACGCTGAGCGATTGCTCGTCATGTGGTTGGACGCGCCCGTGTCCAGGTACCAGACGCCTCCGCCGCCGCTCCCCTCGTGCCCAAGCTGGGCCTGGACAGTGTCTTCGACAAGGTGTATTGGGGTAACATGCGCGTCATCAACGACATGATCCAATCCACACACCTGGGCCATCAACAGACCCGGTTCCTCGTCCTCGCCGCCGTCTGCGCGAGATTCGCCTGCTCCCGCGTCCTGGCCTTGCACTCGCGCGCCCAGTGCCTGGTCTGCTTGCAGTAGTGGCAGATGTCCTTGGACTTGTCTCCGCTGCTGGTGCCGCAGCCACTGCCCTGGCCACGTCTGCCGCGCCCACGGCCGCGCTCCCTACCGCGTCCGCGGCCACGACCGTTGCTGCCTGAGGAGCCGTCGCCCTCCCGCAGCTTCAGGCGTGCGAACCACTCCTCCTCAGAGAGGAGCAGCTTGCCGTTGTTGTCGCCGGCGTCGGGCACCGTGTCCAGTTCGTACCGCTCCTCGGCGGCCTTCAACCGCCCGATTAGTTCTTCGAGCGGCAGAGTGTTGAGGTCGACCAGCGTCTCGATCGCGCACGCCATCTGCGAGTAGGCCTTGGGGACGACCGAAAGAAACTTCCGGACGATGGTGGGCTCATCGATCTTGTCACCAAGCAGCTCAAGTTGAATGACCAGGGAGGACAGACGCATACCGAAATCGTCGATGCTCTCGCCGTCATTGAACTGGATCACCTCGTACTGACGGCGCAATGTCGTCGCCTTGGCCTCATGCATGCGGCTCACGCCCAGCCGCATCGTCCTGATCGTGCCCTATGCGTCCTTTGTCGCGTCCTTCACGGCGAGCGTGGACACCATCTCCGGCGGCACCGATCGCAACAGGCACTCCATTGCCATGCGATCCTGTCTCGCGCTCCATGGTCCCGTCGTTGACGGCAGACCAAAGCTGGCGCGCCTCCAGCATGACTTGCATCAGAAGGGCCTAGTCGCCGTAGTTCGTACGAGTCAGCATGGGCCAGTTCCCGCCGGTGTCGCGGACGATGCGCTGGTGCACTACCATGGCGCCGCCGCTGTTCTATGAGTCTCCCACGCTCTTCTTCGGACTGCCAGGTCCCGCCATCTTCACAGGTATCGAGCACGCAGGCTCTAATGCCAATTGTCAGACGGGCCGAACCCTAGACCACCGCTCTCCGGTGATCGCCGGAGCTGTGAACGTGAGGGAGAACGAGGGAGTACAAGTGTTTTCGCTGCAAACAACTCTGCAGCTTTTCTGGTCTCTCTTTTATTCAGTCGTTACAGACTCCAACCGAAAAATGAAAAGAACGGGGCACGATCGGGTCATGGGTGCTGCCATCCCAACACCCCCCTCACTTGGCCTGCCATGGGACCATGACCGTTAAGCCGTGTCATCCCATGATCGGGTCAAGGTGCCGTGAAAACAGCTAGCTACTCCGAGGCGCAACTCGGTTTATTTCTGACGAAACTGAAACTAAGACCACTACCGTCGAAACTGAAATTTTCGACACCTAAAACCCTACTGACCTGAACTGAAGATTACATACCTGAACTGAAGATTACAGCAAAAACGACGACTTCGAAGAGTACCGGCAGCAGGGCATGGCGTCTGTGCGGGAGAAGGGGTACTTCGTGCTCGATGAAGACTTCATCACCAACAGGGAAAGGGACAATGAGTTGGGTCTCGAACAACAGAGGAGAATTGCCTCGACTAATCTCCGCCAATATGTTGCTACCCCGGAGGACAGGATAAGGGATGCAGACGGTTATATCCCGTACGTTCCTAACCAAGATGATGCTCTCGTTGAACATCTTGTGATTGATGGTGAAGTCGTGTTTCTCATGGATTAATCTTCAAGGAGCACATGCTTTATTGTTGAGTCTATAATTGAGAAGAGGGCTCGTTTGGTCCGATCTCTATCTCTGTATGTATTTATTTGTAGGTACTATAGAATATAATCTGTTGTTATGGATCCTTCCGTTCATCGATATTTTCCTTGTTTCAAAAGGTCTACGGTCTGCCTGAAAATTTATCAGTGTGCCGAGAAGTCACCCATCCATATTGTTTAATCTCCAAGTGTGTTACGTTATATTTGGATCTTACGAACGTGGTTGATATTTACAACTCTGTTGTACTACTATTCCAACGTGCTTGCTGCGGTCGTTGACTCCTGAGCTACTATTATTGCTTCTGCAATGAACATGGTTTGTGCTCCCAAAACAGTCCCTATCTTCTGTTTTGTTTGCTCTGGGTGATTATATTTTGTATATTAACTGTTGATAAGCCTAAAGCGAATAGCCGTGTTCTACTGTTAACGAGAAGTAGATGATCGTTGTCGCTGATCATCCCCTACTTTCCAGATGTTGCTTTCGTCAAGGTTTGTTTATAGTTCCTTTTTTATTTTTTGCTATGATATGAAATATACTAAAATTTGAGAGACTGAGTGTTTTCTTCCGTCCTCCATCGGCCTATTTAAAACTGTCGGAGCTAGGACGCCGTTCTTCCCGCTGCAGTGGATCGACGAGAGGAAGCATGCCGAATACAACTTCAAGGTGTACCATCAACAGGTTATCGCAGCAGTGCGTGAGAAGGCGACTTTGAGGTTGATGAATAATCCATCGCCAACAGGAAAAGGTACAACGAGTTTGCTGCCGAACAACAGAAGATGATGGTTTGGACTAATCTGGAGAAATATGCTGAAGGACAGGCTATGGGATGTACCGATGCAAACCCTTGTCATTATCGAAAAAGGGTTTCCCCCGATTTATATTATATAAAGCAAACATCACCGATTACAACCGAGGTACCGATACAAATACACACCACCACCACACACAAAAGACACACCACCACCACACACAAAAGACACACCCAAGGCACGATACAAATGTGTCGGACACTGACACACCACCCCACTGACAACCAAGCAAACTACAGATGAGCAAGGAATGCCGCTTGGAGTCGACAGAGACCTCCACCATGAGGATCCACAATAGAGAGGCGAGATGGACAACAACAAAGCCAAGACTCCAAAGTGGTGCCTCCCAGAACTATACGACATGGATAACTGCCACCGCCCGATCCTAAAGATCGGGTTTTCATGCGGAGGAAGACAACAACAGTGGGATTGCCGCGACAGATCCTTCAGGAAGAATACATCGTCAACAGCCGTCGTCATCGTCAGCCAGTCAAAGGACTGGGCAAGTGGTATACCCCGGTGCTCACACCCCTCCGCTGCACCCTAGCTCCGTCAACCACCAGCAACCACAGAACCCGTGTGGCTATGGTTTCCCACTCATACCCGAGACGCACGCTCCACCCCCAAACATCACGCCTCCAACCGTCAGGGCCACTGCCATACAATCTGACATCACCATGACGAACCAAGATACCAGATTTGGCATTAATGACACACCCCAACAATAGATGGAGCCGCCAGCCACCGCCTCGTCCCGAAGAACGCCAGATCGGAGACAAAGCCGCACTAGGCCGGGGAAAGGGATAGTAGGAGCGGATCCTACGATGTAGCCTTAGTTCTATACAAATTTGTTTTTTAAAATAAATGAAATCGTTATTTTAGTATACATGAAATGGGTCTGTTGAAATAATTGAAAGAAGGCTTCTTAAAAATAAATATCGAAATGGATCTATTGAAATAGTAGAAATCAATTTTGTTTAAGTAGTGAAATACTCGAAATCACTTTTTTTAAATAGTGGAACAATGTACTGTTTTATGAAACAAATTTCAAAGATAGTTGAAAAAATTAAAATTACAGTTCAAATTATATCCAATATTGATGTAGCTCTGAAATTCTTCTCATTACGAATTCAAGTACGTAAAAATCTAAAAAAACTAATATTTAGTTCACAAGATACCAATCATTTAAACTATGAAAACGCTATTAAATGCATGTCATTTATACTGGGAGAGAGAATAGATTCAGCGATATACTATCTCTGTATCCTGAAGATAGACCACAAAAGGCGAATGCTCTGACCGCGGCACCCATCGACCTGAGGACAAAAGAAAAGAGATGATGACAAAATCATGAAACATTAATGGATAAGAAACGGCCTTCCAAAGACCCGCAACGTAGCCCCAGTTCCATGCAAACTTTAAGCAAAACTGCTTCCAAAGACCCACAGCGATAGCCCTGCTTCTCCGTTTCTTCCTTCCCCGTGTAAATCTGCAGTGATGGGCAACGCCGGGATTAACAACGTGCCTGCCGCCGGCGAGCAGGGAGCCGACCCTGCTGTGGCCCCCGAGGGAGGCGAGGTGCAGTCCCCACCGCCCTCGTCCGGGTACTACGCGTCCTCGGAGGGTTCGGAGGGATACTTGTCCGGCGCAGAGGAAGCGGAGAGCTCCCGTGTGGTGGCGGCGCTCCAACAGCCGGCTGCAGCGACGGCAGCGGCGGTGTGGCCCGTGGCGTTCGGGTCGGCATCGCAGAAGGGGCAGGATCACGGGAAGACGATGGAGGACACCGTGTCGCTGCGCCCGTCCTTCTCCGCCTGGGTGGACGGCTCGCCCATGCACTTTTTCGCCGTCTTCGACGGCCACGGCGGACCCAAGGTAACCTCCACTCTCCTCACCTAGCTAGCCATTCCTCCACCTGGCCTGTCTGCGGCACCGTCCACGCCAACTCCATCTTGAGTGCTCGACACGACTTCACGTTTGACGTGGCGGTGCAGGTATCGGCCCTGTGCAGGGACCAGATGCACGCCATCCTGGCGGAGGAGCTCGCCGTCGCGGCAACGGCCTACCGGAAGGATCACCCGGAAAAGGACGAAGAGGTGGAGCGTCGTGCGTGGGAGGCGGCGCTGAAGCGGAGCTTTGAGAGGGCGGACGCACTTGGGATGGGGCTGTCGGAATCGGGATGGCCCGTCGTCGGGTCCACTGCCGTGGTGGCCCTCCTGGTCCGCGGCACCATCCTCGTGGCCAACTGCGGCGACTCCCGTGCCGTGCTCTGCGGCGCCGGTGATGCCATCCCGCTGTCGGAGGACCACAAGGTGAGATAAATCGGCATTGTGTCTCTCCTTTGGTCGTCCGGCCGGACAAATTTGGAGCTTGATCGATGCGTTGATGCAGCTGGAGCGGGCGGACGAGAGGGCGCGCGTCAAGGCGGCCGGAGGCAAAGTGTGGCGCTCCAACGACGGGACGCTGCGCGTTGGGGGCCTTGCCATGTCGCGCGCTTTAGGTACGTACGTACTGCTGTCTATTGTATCAATTTGGTTCTTATTATGCACACATTTTTTGCCAAACTTTCCCTTGCATCAGCGTTGGCTTTGTGTATCTATCTGCAAGCAAGGAAACGTAACTACTGGAGTACTATATCAACTGGCTGTTAATAAATCATCAAGTGATTCGTTTCAAAAGTTTTGTTCCTATATACACATACTTTGAGCAGTGTCTGAGCTCGACCAGGGTCTAGAAATTGAACCCGGCTAGGATTTGGTTTACTCAATGGATGAAACAAATCCCTATTCCGGTAGCTCTTTTTGTAGGTACCCTGTGATTTGTGTATATCCCTATCATAGCCTCCCTTATCGACGGCTACTCCGACCGTCGTGTCCACCCCTCCCCTCCCACGGATTCCCACCTTGGCTGCGCATGGTCGCGTCCGGGCCAACAGGTGGCTCAAGCCTAGCCGGTCCTCCAGGATCTGTTGGACCTTGACCGATTGAGGGACAGAGGACGGGGTGGGACGGCCCGTGGCTGGTGGGCGCAAGCGTCATCACTCACGTTGAAATGGATGAATCATGTGTAGTTATTCTGTTACGCTCCAACTACGAACAATACTTAATTCATCCACGGATTCATCGCAACCCGACGTTGTTAAAGGGTTTGTCAATCCTTTTCGAGTAACGGCGCCAGAAAGGCACGTGGACGGGAGAAAGTTATAAATGTTGATAAATTGAACGCCAAATAAAATAAAATGCAGCAAGGTATTTTTGGGTTTTTGGAAATATATATCTGAAAATAAATGCAAGAGAAAAGTAGATCGCAAAGGCAAATAATATGACAAAGAGACCCGGTGGGCGTAGGTTTTACTAGTGGCTTCTCTTGAGAAAAATAGCAAACGATGGGTGAACAAATTACTGTTGGGCAATTGATAGAACTTTAAATACTCATGACGATATCCAGGCAATGATCATTACATAGGCATCACGTCCAAGACTAGTAGACCGACTCATGCCTGCACCTACTACTATTACTTCACACATCGACCGCTATCCAGCATGCATCCAGTGTATTAAGTTCATGGAGAAACGGAGTAATGCAATAAAAATGATGACATGATGTAGACAAGATCTATCTATGTAGAGATAGACCCCATCGTTTTATCCTTAGTAGCAACGATACATACGTGTCGTTTCCCTTTCTGTCACTGGGATAAAGCACCGTAAGATCGAACCCACTACAAAGCACCTCTTTTCATTGCAAGATAAATAGATCAAGTTGGCCAAACAAAACCCAAATATCGGAGAAGAAATACGAGGCTATAAGCAATCATGCATATAAGAGATCAAAGAAACTCAAACAACTTTCATGGATATAAACAGATAGATCTGATCATAAACTCAAAGTTCATCGATCCCAACAAACATATCGCAAAAGAGTTACATCATGTGGATCTCCAAGAGACCATTGTATTGAGAATTCAGCGAGAGAGAGAAAGCCATCTAGCTACTAACTACAGACCCAAAGGTCTACAAGGAACTACTCATGAATCATCGGAGCGGTACCAATGGAGGTGGTGAACCTCATCCGAGATGGTGTCTAGATTGGATCTGAAGGTTCTAGACTCTGCAACGGCTGGATGAATATTTCGTCTATCGCTCTGGGGTTTCTGGAATATTGGGGTATTTATAGAGCAAAGAGGCGGTCAGGGGGGCACCCGAGGTGGGCACAACCCACCAGGACGCGCATGGACCTCCTAGCGCGCTCTGGTTGGTTGTGCCCCCCTCGGGGCAGCCGCCAGGCGCAGCCAGGGCCGGTTGTGTTCCTTCTAGCCCATAAAAAATCATCGTGATGTTTCGTGGCATTTGGACTTCGTTTGGTATTGTTTTTCTACGACGTAAAAAACATGGAAAAAATAGCAACTGACACTTTGCACTATGTCAACAGGTTAGTACCAAAAAATGATATAAAATGATTATAAAACATCCAAGATTGATAATATAACAGCATGGAACAATAAAAAATTATAGATATGTTGGAGACGTATCATGCTTGTCTGCGGACTCCTTCATATGTTGGTGCACGCAAAGAAGATATTGCCGAACTAACGCCTCCATATGCACCCTGTTCGCCAGCCATTCTCATAGGTCTGGAGAGGCGAATGTCACAAGGTCGACAATGCCGACGAAACGCGACACGTGTCCGTAGAGCAGCTCGAACGGGGTCATCCCAAGAGTGGAGTTGGGCCATGTGTTGTACTTGTACCATAAGTCAGAAAGAGGAAGCCAGGTGCACCATTTGCTGGGGTAGGAGTTGACGAAGCATCAAAGGCAGGTCTCCATGCACTGATTAACCTGCTCGGTATGGCTGTCCGTTTGGGGGTGCTGAGCGATGTCCATGCGTAGCTTGGTATGGGTAAGGTGAGACAACTCTTGCCACAACACGTTGGTGAAGACAGGTTCATGATCGAAGATGATCAACTCCGGTAATCCATGTAGTTTGTAGATGGTGGCGACGAAAGCATGTGCCACTTGGAAAACGGTGAAGGAGTGTGACAAGGCGATAAAGTGCGCGTAGCACGAAAACTTGTCGACCACCACCAAGATAGAGTTGGATTCGGAAGAGCGTGGTAGGCCCTCGACGAAGTCCATCAAGATCAGTTGTCAGGCCTGAGTATGCACGGGCAAAGGCTCGCGTAGGCCGGCGTAGGGAACCCTCTTTGGCTTCTGACTTGAAAGATTGACAGAAGCCCCTGAACAGCTTGACATGATGTTTGTGCCCGGGACAAGTGAACAAACGGCGAACCCAGCGATAAGTGGTGTTGAACCCAGAATGTCCACCAATGGCACCTATGTGCAGAGCACCAAGGACTTGTTTTTGGAGGTCAACATTCTCCCCCAGCCAAACCCGTTTGTGTTGTTTGATGACACCGTCCTGAAGATGGAAGCCGTCGGTATTGTTGGGCAAGGTTGCCAATTGAGTAAGTAGCCATTGATCTCGAGGGCCATCCCGGTAGCCTTTCTGCACATCTGCTAACCATGATGGCACGGCCATGGTAATTGTGGCAAGGCCGCCCTTTGCAGGTCCAGGCTTCCGGGAAAGAGCATTAGCCACTGGGTTGTCCGCCCCCTTCTTGTACACAATTCGGTAATGAAGCCCAAAGAGTTTGTCCATTATTTTCTATTACCACGGTGTATTGAAAAACTAGTCTTCAAGATGAATATGACGACACTCGTCTGTATGCACCACAAATTCAACATTCTGAAGGTACGAGCGCCAATGATCAACCGCTAGCTGAATGGGGAGCCCCACCTCCTCGTAGGTCAATAACAGTGTGTTTTGTGACCCAAGTGCGGAACTAAGGAAACCTATGGGATGTTTATCTTGACAGCCCTGATGCCATAATCTCATGCATTCATCTCCACTTCAAATATCTTGGTGAAATTTGGAAGGGCGAGGAACGGTGTCGTGATGAGGGCGTGCTAAGGGCGCGGAAGGAGGTTTCATCCAAGTCTGTGCAATGGAAAACCACATTCTTCTTGAGGAGATCTATGAGAGGACGACAGATGACCGCGAACCTATGGTAGTAGCCCACCAACCCCAAAAATCCAAGTACTACCTTGACTATAGTGGGCACTGGCCAAGATTGGACAACTGCAATATTCATGTTGTCCATGCGAACACCAACACCGTTGATCTCATGGCCAAGGTACAACAACCTGGTCTAGCAAAGGCACACTTATTGCAGTTTAGCTTGAAGTTGTTGTACCAAAACAGCTGAAACACTGGATACAATAGGGTGTGATGGGTTTCTTCATCGATGTTGAGGACGATAATATCATCAAGGAACACTAAACCGCTGCAATGCAGCAGGTGTTCCAGCACAGTGTTCATACAACCTTGGAAGGTGGACAGGCCCCCTATCACGTCGTATGGCTTCACCTTGAACTCATAGTGGCAGTGATGGATCTTCAATGACGTCTTGTGCTCATCCTTGGGACTCATGCAGATTTGGTGGTAACCGACATTCATATCCAAACTGGTGAACAGTCGCAAGCCTACAAATTCATCTATTAGTTCCTCAATGATGGGGAGAGGGTATCAATTCTTGATTGTGATACCATTGAGGTGCGGTAGTTTATGCAAAACCTGCATGTCAAGTCTTTCTTCTGCACGAGGAGCACTTGGGAGGCAAACGCGCTGGTACTTGGTTGAATAATACCTTGAGCTAACATGGTTGCTACCTGACGTTCCACTTCATGTTTCTGGGCGGGACTATGTCTGTACGGCCGACTTTTGACTGATCGAGCACTGGGTACAAGAGGGATAGCATGGTCGAAGGATCATTAATGATGGAGTCCCAAGGGTTCTTCGAACAACTCCGAGTATTGTTCCACCAGATCAGCGATAACAGTCAAGATGGGAGGTGGATTCGTGTTCGAACTGACCGAGCACAGCTACACCACTCATGCCACTGCTGTTTGCTGCAATAAGTCTGGCAATTTAGTTCGAGAGATCATATGACATTGGGTAACATCCTCCTGAGATCCTCGACGGTGAACTTGATTTCCTTCATGCTCGAAGGCCATGGTATTCTCCAGCCAGTGCACATTCATCGGGCTATGGCGAGCCAACCAGTCAATGCCCAAGGTAACATCATAATTGCTGAGAGGTAGGAACTTGAGATCAGTAGTGAACTGGGTGTCGTGAGACTATCACTCATAGGTAGGGATTGCTTGACTACTGTGGGGAACACCTCCATCAGCCACGCAGACTGTAAGTGCGCACCGAGCTGGTTGAACACAACTGAGATGGACTGCCAGAGATTGACTCACAAAATTGTGGGAGGAACTAGAGTAAATTAACATGAGTACCTCTTTCCCTTGCACCCAACCATGCAAGCACATGGTGGTTGGTGATTCTGCACCTTCCAGGGCCTCTTTGGACAGAACACAGTAGTCTGCATCACTTAAGATGGATTCAGCGGCCTCAACTTGTGGCGAAGGTGGGTGCAACATCTCGATCAAGTCCTCCCCCACATGGAGCTGAACTGTGGGAGCATAGCGGTGGTATCGGCTCCACCATTTACTACAGGTGAAACACAAGCCCTTGGCATGCCGGTACGCATGAAACACACCAAGCTTGTAGTCATGCGGCGGTGTACGCGAGACCTCTGGAGGAACATGGCGATCATCCTGCCAGGATGCGGGCATGGTGCCACCGGCCTTGGATGGTCATGGTGGCAACGGGAAAGCTATGCGTGGGAGAGCCCTTGCCCCTAATGAAGGTGAAGCACCCCAAGGTGAAATCCGGAAGGGCGAGGAACGGCACCGTGATGAGGGCGTGCTACAGGGCGCGAAAGGAGGCTTCCTCCAAGTCCGTGCAATGGTAAACCACATTCTTCTTGAGGATATCTATGAGAGGACGGTAGATGACCATGAAACCTTCGACAAACCTGCGGTATAGCCAGCGAACCCCAAAAATCCAAGGACTACCTTGACTGTAGTGGGTAGTGACCAAGATTGGACAACTGCAATATTCATTTTGTCTATGCGAACACCAGCACCGCTGATCTCATGGCATAGGTACAACAACCTGGGCTAGCAAAGATGCACTTACTGCAGTTTAGCTTGAAGTTGTTGTACCAAAACAACAGAAACATTTGATACAGTAGGGTGCGATGGGTCTCGTCATCGGCACTATGGACGAGAATATCATTAACGAACACTAGAATGTTGCGACGCAGTAGGTGTGCCAACACGGTGTTCATGCCACCTTGGAAGGTGGACAAGCCACTATCACGTCATATGGTATCACCTTGAACTCATTGTGGTCATGATGGTTCTTGAATGCCGTCTTGTGGTCGTCCTCGGGCCTCATGCAGATTTGGTGGAAACTGGCACGCATATCCAAACCGGTGAGCAGTTGCGAGCCTGCAAAATCATCTAGCAGTTCCTCAATGATGGGGAGAGGGTATTGATTCTTGATTGTGATACCATTGAGGTGTTGTAGTCGATGCAAAATCTGTATGTCAAATATTTCTTCTGCATGAGGAGCTCCTGAGAGGAAAACGGGCTGGTACTTGGTTGAATAATACCTTGTGCTACCATCATTGCTACCTGACATTCCATTTCATGTTTCTGGGCAAGACTGTGTATGCATGGCCGACTGTTGACTAATCAAGCACCGAGTACTAGAGGGATATCATGGTCAAAGGATCATTGATGAGGTAGCCCCGAGGATTCTTTGAACAACTCCGAGTATTGGTCCACTAGATCAGCGGTAGCAGTCGGGAGGGGAGGTGGAATGGTGTCCAAGCTGACCGAGCACAACTGCACCACTCGCGCCACTGCTGTTTGCTGCAATAAATCTTGCAATTTTGTCCGAGAGATCATATGACATTGGGTAACATCCTCCTGAGATCCTCGACGGTGAACTTGCTTTCCTTCATGCTCGAAGGCCATGGTATTCTCTAGCCAGTCCACATTCATCGGATTATGGCGAGCCAACCAGTCAATGCCGAAGATAAAATCATAACTGCCGAGAGGTAGGAGCTTGAGATCACTAGTGAACTGGGTGTTGTGAGACTATCGCTGATAGGTAGGGATTTCTTGATTACGATGGAGAATACCTGCATCAGCCACACATACCATAAGTGCGTGCCGAGCTGGTTGAACACCACTGAGATGGACTCCTAGAGATTGACTAACAAAATTGTGGGAGGAATGAGAGTCAACTAACATGAGTACCCCTTTCCCTTGCACCCAACCATGCAAGCGCATGGTGGTTGGTGATTCTGCGCCTTCCAAGGCCTCTTTGGACAGAACACAGTAGTCTGCATCGAGATGGATTCGGTGCCTCAACTTGTGGCGGAGGTGGGTGCAACATCTCGATCAACTCCTCCCCCACATGGAGCTGAGCTATGGGAGCATAGCGGTGGTATCGGCTCCACCGTTCACTATAGGTGAAACACAAGCCCTGGGCATGCCGGTACGCACACAACGCACCTAGCATGTTGTCATGCAGCAGTGTGCGCGATACCTCAGGAGGAACATGGCGATCATTCTTCCTGGATGCGGGCATGGTGCCGCGAGCCTTGGATGGTGATGGTGGCAAAGGGAAAGCTGCGCGTGGGAGCGCCCTTGCCCCTAATGAAGGTGACGCACCCCAAGCGGGTCTATCATCGCGTTGATGTGTCTCGGCCACCTCTTCCCACAAAGAGGACAAGTCCAAAACAATATCCAATGTTTAGGGGCGATGCAGAATAAGAACAACACGGATATCACGTTTTAAACCGTCCATGAATTGTGTAACAAAAAATCATGATCGTAAGAGCTATGGTGCATGAGTTGATTGTGCATAAGTTGCGTGAATTGTTGTGTGTATTCTACAACCGTGGCCAGATCGGCCAATGCCTTGGTGTGCTCCTCCATCACCGTTGCCTTACCCCGACGTGTCTGGATAGTCGACGGAAATCAATCGGCTAGTGTTGCAGGTTAAGCAAAAAGGGTGGATCCGGTGGCTCTGGATACCAATTGTTATACTCCCACTATGAATAAGACATGATTCATCCAGAGATACATGACTTGCAGGCATGGGTTCTAATGGGAGGGTAAGTAATGGCGATCCAAGAGAAAGATCCGCCGTCGTTATACATCAGCTTCTCTACACCCTCACGCAGGAGGGGAAATCACTTACTCAACCCTACCCATAGTATCCCACACATGGGCCGAGAACTGGTTGTTGGTCGGTAGGAGGTTCCATTGCAAGGCCACCAATTGCGCCTATAGGTGAGGGCCTAGGGGCAGGGGATGTAACACCTTCTCCCTCAGGTTGGGCTTCATCTGTAGTTGGATTGTGGCCCGTGCTCTCTAGGAGCATGGAGACCACCTCCTCCACCCCACCATGATGCCGCCTCGATCAAGCTCACCCTCACATTAGTGGCGTCTGATTGCTACCTCCCACGCTCGCCCGAGATAGAAGAGGCCAATTGTTAGTTGCAACTCACCCCGCGGGTCATGATCGCGGGATGCCTCTCTAGCGTCTCATGCCAAGAGATCGCCGACTCCAGCAACGACTGCTACACCCTCCCATTGATAGCTTCTGTCGAAACAGTCACCTACCGGAGGAGTTCCTTGTCCACTTTGACTACGCAGGGTCATTGGAACGCAGTACGCAAGCTAAAGTGGGTAATCCACATTTCTGCTTGCTCCATCACGTACCCCTACACCATTGTCGCCGTTATGGAACTCATGCACGATATATCCGACATCGACGTCATGACGACCAGCATATTAGATAATGTTTGGCATTGCTTCACTATGATGAACCTCCTCTCCAACTATTTTATGATCAAGGATCTCACACTGGAGATAAGGGGCAAGTCGCGCATGGACCAATTTTGCATTATTGCCTGGAAAATGAACTATGATGACACCCTGTTTCTACCATGATCTTCCTCTCGTTATCATACGTCGTGAACGTGGACTCCAACCCAGATTTTATCGAGTGGTTGGCACTGGACATGCTGAGTTATCCAGTACACGTCCACGTCAGTATGTGTGAAGAATAGAGCCATCCATCAGTGCTGCCACTCCCTTCAGCTACTCGTGGCCCGGATGATCCCAAATGTTGAGCGCGACCACTCTGATTCATCCCTGCCATGCCCACCCTCATGGCCAAGGCAGTATGAACACCCCCTCATGTCGGCTATGGAGGAGGTTGTCGTGCTCTTCTCGGCCGCAACAACTGCCTTCAAGGCCCACTGATGCATCGATGATGTCTTGTTGGTCCATAGTCACTGAAGGATTCCATCCCACCGCTGACACTTAGTTGGAAAGCGTACCTCCATGACTATGCCCGATGCTAGACCGGCTGTTTCGGATTTGGACAAAGAGCCAGGCCCCACTATGTGCTCTCTTACCCCGGCATGTGACATGCCTACGACGCTGGGTTCCCCCATTCCTTTGCATCGTGGGCCTCATCACGCACTTCCATGATGCGAGTTCAAACAACGAATATGGGGTCAAGCTTCTAGAAGGATCCCACGGTCTAGTGGACAAGACTAGATCTGCCCTAGTGCTTCATGAGATGCATGTTGTTTGTTGCCTGACCCCCTCGAGCCTCGTGCCCTTCAGGAGGATAGAGGTGGGGGAAACAACCTATCGCCGCCCCAATCCGACCGACATGCCACACAGTGATCTGATGTGTGCCTAGGTCCTCCCATAGGCGTACAAATCCAAGCATTATTCGCCCCTTCGATAAAAGGCATGCCCACTATCGAGCCGTTGGTTGTGTCTAGGCCCACGCAGGCAGATATTCAATATGCCATGCACAAAGCACACCTGACGCCTGGGGAGGTTCCACGCGCATCACATGAGGTGGGTAGCTTGTCAGTCATGTGATGGCCACTTAGGGGCCGCCACACATCGTGCATAAACTGCATTTGTTGCGCAATGCACCCCATGCCTCTATTGGATGACTAAACTTCATGCATGAGCCGGCTGAATCCTCTACTCCTTCTACTGTTGACGCATTTCTGGCAAATGTGTAACAAACTAGTGCACATATTATTCCCACACCAACACAAGACACACACTGGAAGAAGTTGCCGCCTAAATTTTTTCCAAGGAGGAGTGACCGAAAAGCCACGTATGATTGTGGTCTATGTAGTGAGATGAAGTTGAAATGTTTGCTCCTTTATTGCCTAGGTAAGATTGCTATTGAGGTATCCATCTAGGAGAAAATCTTATCAAAATACATGCACTTGTTTGAACGACCACTTGTAGACGACGTCATGCAGGCCTTCGTATGCCTCTTTGGACGGGGGATAACAGATATCACCGATATGCGTGTGGTCCCTGCCCTATCGCAACCTTTCATGGTAGTGTTTAACTTGTTATCCCCCATTACTCTCTCATGGATCATTTTCTAATACATAGAAACCTCCAAATCATCTTTGGAAACGTGTGTGGTATTAACTACTCGACGAAGCTCACAAACGTCTGCGACATGATTTCTGGTGCCGCCCCATGTATTGTATGTTTCCAAGAAACTAAGATCGCTCTCTTCTTGTTGGATCTTGTGCATGAGTTTCTCGGCCGCTCTTTCAATGACAATACTTTTTATTACTTCCAATGACACTTGAGGTGGCATTCTACTCCTGTGGCATGGCGATATGGAAGTGCTATAAAACCCTTATGTGGGGGAGCATCATAACATGACTATGGTTTCCCCCACGCTCCATAGGACAAAACTGGTGGCTCACCGAGGTCTACGACCCTCTAGAGGACGAGAACAAGGTCGTGTTTTTCTCTAATCATCAGGACCGCCGTGCCTCCCATATGGGACCTTGGGTTATTCGATGAGATATTCACATGATCACTTTGGCCTCAAATAAAAACAATGGAAACCTTACTCGCAAGACGATATCCCATTTCCACCGCTTCAGTGCCGACGAGGACTAGAGCGACCTACGTGTTCTCTGCTACATTTGGTCTAGTGAGCCTGACTCCCCAATGCTCACATGCATTGACCGCGTGGTATGTACCTCGGGCTGGTCCCTTATACACTCACATTGCCTGCACATATATCTCTTGTCAGCAACTGCTGACTATAGAACCCTTCTGCTCGATTCAATGTTGTGTACTCCTTGGCTTCAAAGATTACACTTTGAGAAATTTTGGTCACATATGGATGGCTCTCTATGAGTCATTGAGGAGTCATGGGCATATGCACGTCCCAACGTACACCCTTCTAGCATATGGTGGCCCTTGTGAAGACCATGACGCGATGACTACAAAGTTTGGCAAGCTCATCACACGCCTCAACCAGGGCCATATTTCCGCCCTCTCTCCTTGCCCGAGGCCTATCTTTGAAACCATCTTAAGGGCGCATACACCGGCTACACGTCTCTAGAGAAATTTCTCGCACGTCATCGTGCACACTTCTCCGAACTTCTAGATGGACATGTCAGGCCATGCTTTTTTAGCATGCATGCAACCCAATTCAAGCAGAAAAACATGATGGTCAAGCTCAAGCTGGGTGATGTCTTGGTCCCTAATCCCGTAGTCATGGCAGAGGCAGCATTCCACCATTAAACTGTTTTCTTGGACACCCAGGTAAAACGTCCATATACCACGGTCCTCAGCAAGGTGTTTGTTGGAACCTTTAACCTTGACGCCCACTTACCGAGGAGAA
Source organism: Hordeum marinum (assembly GCA_022496015.1). NCBI lineage: Eukaryota > Viridiplantae > Streptophyta > Magnoliopsida > Poales > Poaceae > Hordeum > Hordeum marinum. The sequence goes on from CM039678.1 coordinate 15,010,708, forward strand.
GATATGGCTGACCATCAAAATCTTGCCCTTGGGCAAGTTGCAGTCTAGATGGGCTCACTACTTAATTTTTCTGAGCTACATGGGAGATCATTAAGCATGACCTTTGTGATGTCTTCGGCAAGCTTCCCTCAATGAATGTGCAAGGATTTCATAAGCTCAATGAGGCGTTGCTCAACCTCCTATAGAAGGTTGGATGCAGAGTCCTCATTTGACTATCGGCAGATGGCGTAATCCCACTCACCGCTAGGATTTTTGGCAATGTCTCTCTCGCTATGGCTCACTCATTGTCTCCACCAACCAAAGCACATCGATAGTCAGATGCAACATCCATGACAATCTCTTGGTCGTCGAGTAGATGGCACACCTGCTACACAATCTCTAAGTCCCCTGAATGTTGCTCAAGTTTAAAATCGCACTTGCATTCGGCTCAGTGTCAATGGCCATTCATGCTTGGGACTGTTTGAAACTTGGGCTTTGGCTATCGTTGGGAGAGTGGATCTCCATACTCCTCTCCATGATGGAATTATAGTGTAGATCATCTGCACCTCAACATGTGGATGTTGCACGATGGCAATTCATGCCTCATCCAGGCTGAATAATGGCTTGATAATGCACCACCGATGTGCTATTACCACACGTAATTTCTCTTGTCCACCAAGAGTAACGACAAAAACACACTATTTTTTGGCTGAGCGCCCCCTCTTCTTCTCGGGATATTGGACACATGCCTAGTGTCCACTTGCTGTCAAATGCTCTTCCCTTATGCTTTGCAATATTCTCAAGTTTCTTCTATCAATGAAAAAATACGCAAGCACTTTCATATTCACGAGAAAAACTTATACATACAAGTTTCGTTTTATGCATTAACGAGGCGGAGTACAAGGAAACAAAAGTCCTTTAGTACAAAAAAGGAGAACATCTTCAATGCATCACCATGTTTCCTTCTAGTGTTTTTTTAAATATTGCATTGCATCTTATACGTCTTTCTCTCAATTAAGAACTATCTATTCTGGTTGATAAAGCCCAACCCACATGTTATTTGAGACAGAAAATGGACCACTAATTTATATTTAGAATATTCGTATATGTGTTCATACGTGTATCATTAGCATTACATTCATAGAATACAATGTTATGCTTTTTGACATATGTTTCATGTTTTGGTGATTAAGTTATTGGTAAACATTTTTATTAAAATACATTAGGGTCTTAAGAACCTCAAGACAAAGAGTACTAATAAGCAAGCATATATAGCAAATAAATTCCTAGCTATATCAAAAACAAGAAAACAAGCAAAGAGGGGAAGAATGGTTGATCCTGTTAGGCTTTAAAATAAATGGTGATATGCATGCCCAATAACTAATTAAGTTTCCATGGATGTCTACAAGGTCCTATTAACTTCCATTCATGCTCATAAAAAATAGGAATAGTTTTTTTTCTGAAATGTTCGGCTCTAAACCCTAAGAGTGGCGATCCCTTAGCGCACAACACCACCATCTCCCCTCTATTAGTAAATCTCCGCCCCTCATCCTATGCTGCCATGTATGATGTTGTGGGAGTGTTTGACGATGGTGTGGGACCCTATACTAGATGGAGTTATATCTTTCCCAATTTGGGGGATTTTAGGTAGATTTCTGTTTTCCATAGCTTTGTGGCTTCCCATTGTGCTAACTGCACCTCACAATAGAATTCACCTCTAGTGGTATGGTGACGGTGATGGTGGTGGTACCCGTGTGGCAAGCAAAGTCTCCTCAAGTATCCCCGTGTCAAATTCTTGACTCTATTTATGGTGACATCTATATCTTGTTGGCTTATGTTCATGCCAATTTCTTTGGCCGATGACCTTAAGGCTTGCAAGGTTTATTCATGCAATGGTTTCTCCTTATAGCAATGCATGTGGGAAGCAAAATGATGTTTGGATAGTTCTCCTGCCTTCTCAAGGGTCTTCTCTCTCTGTCTCACGTACACAAGAGACATATTGATTGTACCATCACCATGTTCCTCTCAACTATTGTTTTGATGCATATTCCCATCAAGTACATTGTCAATTTCTCCATCAGTTGCATTGAGTTGGGCTAACTGATGTCGCAAAGAAGACGGGTCGCCTCAAGTACCATATGTCGGAGATATGTAATATGTTGTTGACAATTATCACGCCCACAACATAGGTTACCAAATCTATCACTGGGGGTATCTTGGCATGCTTCTCACAAATCTATCTCCTAGGTAAATTGAGAGAATTGCCTTACCTCTTTCCATTCAACGTGGCCACTCGAAATGGCTTTAGGTTCTAATGATGTTTTTTGGTTCGTGTGTTATTTGAACATGTGTTTATTCATCCAGTCATGATATGAGCTACATCTTGGGAATGTAGAGAAGGCAACAGGCCAAGAAGAATTTTGGGCCACGACACAACATACCTAATATGGTTATCATCATGGAAATGGAAACAAGGCTGCTATGAGATATAATGCTCAATCATATATGGATATAAAAGGATCTCAACGAATGATGTACAAGACATGATGTGACTAAAAGACATGAGATTGTTGGATCGATATGAATTGTTAGTGCATACACACCCTCATAAACAAAGGACCATTAAATTAATATCTAGGCCCCATCTTACCAAACATCCAACACTTTATCACTTGTTATGTTTTGGCAAACATTGCGGTGGAAGGGTAGTTATAACCATAACCATACAGGGATAGTTTCCCACTACGATTCATCTCTTTATCAAGAGAGGATGCTAATGGAACAATACATGTCATCACTCAACATTTTCTCTAATTACTTCCTATTGGAGCCGATGGTCAAAGGTTGATTATAGCGTATAGAGATAGTCTCCCATACAACATGACAATGGAAGGGACCCCATATGGAAAAGCTAAACGAATACAAGTGTAGGTAAAATACCATTTGCGTCACATATTGTTAACATTCTCATCATCGCCAACCATGTTTTGTGCTGCTACCATGCCACCCATCTCATCAAAGATTAAATGGGTATTTGTATGTTGGAAAATATAGATGTATCTGGCTAGACTAATGAACGGGTTACAAGATGCATAAGGGAGAGAAAGATATATGGCAATGGAAGATGTATCATATCGCGGAAAGACTAATGAAGAAGGTAGATGCTAAGAAGATGGTTTGTTTGGCTTTGATTGAACAGGCGTCGACTACCTTCCACGTGATTCTAATCCACATCCTACAAGGCTTTATGATCAATCGGGAACGGCTTCATGGGCTAGCTAATTATTATATGGCGCAAAGGTGAAGAACAAAGAGTGAATAGTTGTGGGTGGATGGCAGTTGGAGTCGACTTCCATGGAATTTATGTCCCAACAACGGGCGCTTAATTGATTATGTTGTAGTTGAGATTGATTTAGAATGATAACATGTAAGCTTATTTTTTACACTTTGTGTCTGTCTATTAGTGGACACACGTTTGTTCTGTAAACGATACAATTTGATGAATTTGTTTGATGAAGAGACTAGAAACGAATGCAACTTTTCTATTATCTAAGCAACCCAAAAGTGATGGAGAGGTGATCATTTACATTGAATATGACCCATGTTTATCAAACCTAAGCCAATACCAATTTCTTCCATACGCTGTCCATAGTAACATCTTGTGTACTTCCGTCTGTAAAATCAACATCCATTACATAATCACATGTACCGATGGGGAAGAGTGATGTAGCATTTCTTTAGAGCACCCCAATAACCGACATTGTGAATTTAACTTTCTAAGATGCAAGTGAAATCCAAGAAGATGATGGTGCACCACAACAATTCGACTACTTGTTAACTGACACATAGCCTAGTGGTAGAAAGGGGTTGATGCCTTCCAATTCACCCATGTTCAAGGCATGGTACTTGCAATTTGAATTTGTTGCACCAATTATACTATAGGATCCTCCGTTATAGTCTTTCTTTTCAAAAGGAATTTGACTACTAGGCTATCTCCAATATGTAAGTATTATATAATCAATTGAGGCCCGTATAACTTGGATGATCACATGTATCAGTTGTTAGGGGAAATGTTACATTTTATGTCAATCATTTATATATTGACAAAATAGTCAACTTACTAAATTCAGCCCCTTCATAGATTCAAGCCCAAGTTGAAGAAGAAGTGTCAGTGCAATTCCACCACCAGGCTATCTCCAAGTCTTTAGTATTAGAAAATTGAAAGCACCCCCATATGTTAACATTAATATATCCAAGGAATGTTGCCAAGTGTCAATGTAGCAATTACTATGACGGTAGTGCCTTGAATCCTGGACTCGTTCATGGGAAGCAAAGCCACTCTGGCATGTATCCAATTTAATTTACAAAATCGATAACCTAAATCCCTTATGCATTTAGACACCCTAACATGGTCATTTACATGTCTATCTTAACAAATAAGAAATTTATTTTGAATTGGATTTTTTTATGCTCGTGATTAGTCTTACAATTTTATGGGAAAGAAAGTTATGTGTGTTGAACTAAAACTACTCATCTAAGAGACTCATCTATAATCTCTTGTGTTGGATCATTAATATGTATGAAATCTAAGGAATACATGCTCCGTATAAGTTCACCCAGTAAGCTTATAAAGAAAGTTGGATAACATATTTTGAACACTCCCCTCAAATTTAAGCGTCTTGGAGCAGAGCCCATGAGAGGGAATGGCCGACTTGTAATCTTCCTCCACTATCGCTCATCCTTAGACTAAAATTACCTATTACAAGGATCCAAGCATAACAAGTTATCTTCACAATGGACTATAGCAAGGTATCAAACCTGCGGAAGCAACATGCACCACTTGGATGTGCAATGGGGAATTCCCATATGGTGTAATAAGGGTAGGAATGGAAATTACCATGGGGTGGTAGGGATTTTAAGAAATTTATTTGATCGTTGAATTCATCACATAATTGGGAACTCATGAAACAAAATTTGGTTGTTTCCATTGCAAGCCCAGGAGTTTTCACTTTTGGATCACATAAAAGTGATGCTCTCACATACATTTTAAATATATTGGGTTGTTCTTATCAAAATAAAATTTCACTAGGAGCATCCTTATTAGCGTGTTTACAGAAATGTAAGTGAAATGTCTAACTCGGCCTTATAGGGAAGGTCGAAGTACAATGAGATGATTGATACGTTGATGTCTTTTTTTAGTTGATCTAGTCATCTCGGTGGAACACGACCTACATTCTATGTGATGAGAAGAGTCGAGATAAACAATTAGGTCACTAAATGTTTAGGACGTGGCCTCTTTCAGAGATCCCAAACTACCCACTAGCGCAAGCTTATGATATATGTTGAATCCTGAAACATGTCCTCCTTAGTACCTTGGTTATATGGAATGGGGGTGCCTATCCTATTGAGCTTGACAAAGTTGGATTGAAGGATAATACTGTTGGGGAACGTTGCATGGAAAACCAAAATTTTCCTACGCACACGCAAGATCTATCCATGGGGATGAGCATCTACGAGTGGGAGAGTGAATCTACAGACCCTTGTAGATCGCTAAGCAGAAGCGTTAAGAAATGCGGTTGATGTAGTCGAACGTCTTCATGATCCAATCACGATCCATCCCGCGATCTCATCACGAGCCGTCCCGCGATCCCATCGTGGTCCTTCCGATCTAGTGTCGAACGAACGGCACCTCCGCGTTCAGCACACGTACAGCTCGATGACGATCTCCACCTCCTTGATCCCGCAAGCAAGGGTGGAGAGGTAGATGAGTTCTTCGGCAGCACAACAACGTGGTGGCGGTGGTGGTGAACTAGATGAGTTCTCCGGCAGCACAATAGCACTCCAGCCTAAGCACCGCAGAACCAATCTAGAGGAGAAACAGATCTACAGGAAGAAGAGGGCAGCACGTGGAAATTAGGTTTCGCTTTCCCTCTAAATCCTCTAGTATATATAGGAGGGAGGGAGGGAAGGAGGCAGCCTCAAACCCTCATGAGTTGGCCGAAATTGGAGGTGGAGGAGTCCTACTCAATTCCTATTAGGAGTAGGATTCCTCCTTTCCACTTGGAAACTCTTTCCAGCTCTCCACCTTTGGATTTTTTCCTTCTCAAACCACTCCAGCCACATGGGCCCTCAAAGGAGGCTTCGTCCAGCCCACCCGAGGCTGGTTTATCTCCTCCCATAGCCCATGTAGCCTCTTGGGTCGAGACACCCCTCTCGATGGTCCCCCAGTACCCTCCTGGCACTCCCGATACACTACCGATGAGCCTGAAACTTTTCCGGCGACCAAAACAGGACTTCCTATATATCAATCTTTACCTCCGGACCATTCCAGAGCTCCTCGTGACATACGGGATCTCACCGGGACTTCGAATAACCTTCGATTACCACCATACATAACTCTATACTCCCGAAACATCACCGAACCTTAAGTGTGCAGACCCTGCGGGTTCGAGAAATATGTAGACATGACCGAGACACCTCTACAGTCAATAACCAATAGCGGGACCTGGATGCTCATATTGGTTCCTACATATTCTACGAAGATCTTTATCAGTCGAACTTCTATGTCAAGGATTCAGTTAATCCCGTATGTTGTCCCCTTTGTTCTTCAGTATGTTACTTGCACGAGATTCGATCGTCGGCATCTCCATACCTAGTTCAACATCGTTACCGACAAGTATCTTTACTCGTTTCGTAATACAAGATCCCGTGACTAACTCTTTAGTCACATTGCTTGCAAGGCTAATAGTGATGTTGTATTACCGAGTGGGCCCTAAGATACCTCTCTGTCACACGGAGTAACAAATCCCAGTCTTGATCCATGCCAACCCAACATACACCCTCGGAGATAGCTGTAGAGCACCTTTATAGTCACCCAGTTACGTTGCGACGTTTGATACACACAAGGTACTCCTCTTGTGTCAGTGAGTTGCATGATCTCATGGTCATAGGAACAGATACTTGACATGCAGAAAACAATAGCAATAAACTGACACGATCATATGCTACGTTTGTAGTTTGGATCTTGTCCATCACATCATTCTCCTAATGATGTGATCCTGTTATCAAATGACATCTCATGTCCATGACTAGGAAACCATAGCCATCTTTGATCAACGAGCTAGTCTATTAGAGGCATACTACGGACATGGTGTTGTCTATGTATCCACACATGTATCTGAGTTTCCAATCAATACAATTATAGCATGGATAATCAACGATTATCTTGAACAAGGAAACATGATAATAACCAATTTATTTTTGCCTCTAGGGCATATTTCCAACAGTCTCCCACTTGTACTAGAGTCAATAATCTAGTTCACATCACCATGTGATTCACATTGTTATGAATCTAACACCCAATGAGTTCTGGGGCTCGATCATGCTTTGCATGTGAGAGAGGTCTTTTAGTCAATGGGTCTGCAACATCCATATCCGTGTGTAGTTTGCAAATCTCTATGTCATACTGTAGACACTACTACAACACGACACTTGGACCTATTCCAAATGGCTGCTCTACTATACGTATCCTGATTGCTACTAAGAGTCATCCAGATTGATGTTAAAGCTTGCATCGACGTAACTCTTTACGACGAACTCTTTATCACCTCCATAATCGAGAAACATTTCCTTAGTCTTTTAGTTACTAAGGATAATCTTGACCGCTGTCCAGTGATCCACTCCTAGATCACTCCTGTACCCCTTGACGGACTCATGGCATGGCACACACACGTGCGGTATACAACATGGCATACTATATAGAGCCTATGGCTAAAGCATAGGGGATGACCTTCGTCCTTTCTCTTTGTTTTGCCGTGGTCTAGCTTTGAGTCTCACTCAACTTCACGCCTTACAAATCAGGCAAGAACTCTTTCTTTGACTGATCCATTTTGAACTCTTTCAAAATCTTGTCAAGTTCTGTACTCATTGAATGTCTCATCAGACGTCTTGATCTATCACTATAGATATCGATGCCCAACAATTAAGTAGCTTTATCCAGGTCTTCCTTTGAAAAACTCTTTTCAAACAACCCTTTATGCTTTCCAGAAATTCTACATCATTTTCGATCAACAATATGTCATCCACATATGCTTATCAGAAACTTTATAGTGCTCCCACTCACTTTATTTTAAATACAAGTTTCTCATAAACTTTGTATAGACTCAAAAACTTTGATCACCTCATCAAAGCTTATATTCCAACTCCGAGATGCTTCCTCTAGCCCATAGAAGGATTACAGAGCTCGCACACCTTTTAGCATCCTTAGGACTGAAAAAACCTTCTAGTTGTATCACATACAACCTTTCCTCAAGTAAACCGTTAAGGAAATGATGTTTTGACATCCATCTGCCAGATTTCATAATTGAAAAATGCAGCAACTGCTAACATAATTCCAACAGACTTTAGCATCGCTACGAATGAGAAAGTCTCATCGCAGTCAACTCCTTGAACTTGTCGGAAACTTCTTTCCAACAAGTCGAGCTTTATAAATGGTGACATTTACCATCAGCGTCTATCTTCATCTTAAAGGTCCATTTGTACTCGACGACCTGCCGTCCAACGAGCAAGTCTACCAAAGTCTATACTTGGTTTTCATACATGGGTCCTTTCTCGGATTTCATGGCCTCTAACCATATATCGGAATCCGGGCCCATCATCACTTCTCCATAGCTCGTAGGTTCATCATTGTCCAACAACATGACCTCCTAGGCAGGGTTGTTGTACCACTCAGGAGCAGTACGCGTTCTTGTCAACCTATGAGGTTCGATAGTAACTTTATCCGAAGCTTCATGATCATCATCATTATCTTCCTCTTGAACTAACATAAACATCTTCCTACGTTGCGATACTCTCCGGTTGAACAAAGGTTCAACAACCTCATCAAGTTCTATCTTCCTCCCACTCAATTCTTTCGAGAGAAACTCTTTCTCGAGAAAGGACCCAGTTTTAGCAACAAACACTTTGTACTCGGATCTAAGATAGAGGGTATACCCAACTGTTCTTAGGGTATTCTATGAAGATGCATTTGTCCGCTTTGGGTTCGAGCTCTTTAGGTGAAAACCCTTTTCACATAAGCATCGTAGGCCCAAAAATTAAGAAATGACAGCTTAGGTCTCTGCCAAACCATATGGTGTCATCTCAATGGATTTAGATGGTGCCCTATTTGAAGTGAATGTAGTTGTCTCTAATGCATAACCCCAAAATGATAGTAGCAAAACCATAAGAGACATCCTAATTCGCACCATATCCAATAGAGCATGACTGCGATGTACGGACACACCATCACACTATGGTGTTCCACGAGGTGTGAGTTGTGAAACAACTTTCACATTGTCTAAAGTTGTATGCCAAACTCGTAACTCAGAAATTCACCTCCATGATCATGTCGTAGACATTTTATCATCTCGTCACGATGATCTCAAAACTTCACTCTGATTCTTCTTGAACTTTTCAAACGCTCCAGACTTGTGATTCATTAAGTAAATATACACTATATCTACTCAAATCATTAGTGAAGGTAAGAAAATAACGATATCCACCGCACGCTGCAACACTTATTGGACCGTATACATCAATATGTATAATTTCCAATAAGTTACTAGCCCGCTCCATCATACTGAAAATGGGGTCTGTAGCCATCTTGCCCAAGAGGCATGGTCCGCATGTCTCAACCGATTCGAAACCGAATGAGTCCAAAGATCCATCAACATGGAGTTTCTTCATGCGATTTATACCAATATGACATTTAGCGGCAGTGCCACAAGTATGTGGTACTATCATTATTAACTTTGTATCATTTGGCATCAATGTTATGAACATGTGTATTACTACGATCAAGATTCAACGAACCATTCTCACTGGGTGCATGACCATTGAAGGTATTATTCATGTAAATAGAATAACCATTATTCTCTAACTTAAATGAATAACCGTGTTGCAATAAACACGATCCAATGATGTTCATGCTTAACGCAAAGACCAAATAACATTTATTTGGGTTTGTCACTAATCCCGAAGGTAGAGAGAGCGTGCGATTTTGATCACATCAACATCGTAAACATTTCCAACATACATCGTCACCTCACACTTAGCTAGTCTATGTTTATTCCGTAGCTTTTATTTCGAGTTACTAACATTTAGCTACCGAACCGGTATTCAATACCTAGGTCCTACTAGGAGTACTAGCAAGGTACACATCAATAACATGTATATTAAATATACTTCTGTCGATGTTGCCAGCCTTCTTATCTACCAAGTATATAGGGTTTTTCCGCTTCAGCGACTGCTCTCCTAATAATTAAAGCACTTAGTCTCGGGTTTGGGTTCAACTTTGTGTTGCTTCACTGGAGCAGCAACTGACTTGCCATCCATGAAGTTTCCCTCCTTGCCCTTGCCCTTCTCGAAACTAGTGGTCTTACTAACCATCAACACTTGATGATCCTTCTTGATTTCTAACTTTGTGGTGTCAAACATCGCGAGCAGCTCAGGGATCATCATTCCATCCCTGGCATTTTATAGGTCATCACGAAGCTCTAGTAGCTTAGTGACAATGACTTGGAAAACTATATCAATCACTTTCTTATCTGGAAGTTTAACTCCCACTTGATTCAAGCGATTGTAGCACCCAGACAATCTGAGCACATGCTCAATGATTGAGCTATTCTCCTTCATCTTGCAGGCAAAGAATCTTGTGGGAGATCTCATATCTCACAACACGGGCACGAGCCTGAGATCCTAATTTCAGCTCTTAGAGCATCGCATATGTTCCGTGATGTTCAAAACATTTTGGAGCCTCAATTCTAAGCCGTAATGCATGACGCACTAAACTATCAAGTAGTCATCGAAACGTGCCTATCAGATGTTCACAACATCTACAGACGACTAGAGGGGGTGGCGCACCGAGCGGTGCATTAAGGACATAAGCCTTCTGTGCAGCAATGAGGACAATCCTCATATCACGGATCCACTCTGCAATATTGCTACTATCATCTTTCAACTCTATTTCTCTAGGAACATATAAAAATTCATGGGAGCTATAGCGTGAGCTACAACATAATTTGCAAAGACACTACTGACTATGTTCATGATAATGAGTTCAACTAATCATATTACTTAAGAACTCCCACTCAAATTGATATCCCTCCGGTCATCCGAGTGATACATGATCCAAATTCACCAACTTAAGTCTGATCATCATGTGAGTTGAGGTGGTTTCAATGGTGAACATCATCATGTTGATCATATCTGCTATATGACTCATGTTCAACCTTTCGGTCTCTTGTGTTCCGAGGCCATGTTTGTATTAGCTAGGCTCATCAAGTTTAACCCGAGTGTTCTGCATGTGCAACACTAGCTTGCACCCGTTGTATGTGAATGTAGAGTCTATCACACCCGATCATCACGTGGGGTCTCGACACGACGAACTTTCGCAACCGTGCACACTCGGGGAGAACACAATTGATTTTGAAATTTTAGTGAGGGATCACCTTATAATGCTACCGTCGTCCTAAGAAAAACAAGGTGCTTAAAAGGATTAACATCACATGCAAATCATAAGTGACATGATAGGCCATGAACTTGTACTTTTGATCTCCATCCTTAAAGAACCGGCATGATCTCCATCATCACCGGCATGACACCATGATCTCCATCATCTTGATCTCCATCAACGTGTCACCATCGGGGTTGTCACGCCCACCATGCTTCTACTACTATTGCTACCGCTTAGAAATAAAGTAAAGCATTACATAGCGCTTAATGATTGACACGCAGTTCATACAATAATTAAAGACAACCCTATGGCTCCTGCCGATTGCCGTACTCATCGACATGCAAGTCATGATATTCATGATCACCTCATAAATCACATATATCTCATCATGTAATTGGCCATATCACATCACAACATACCCTTCAAAAACAAGTTAGACGCTCTAATTGTTGTTGCAAGTTTTACATGGCTGCTACGGGTATCTAGCAAGAATTATTCTCACCTACGCAAAACCACAACGGTGATACATAGATTGCTTGTCAACCTTCTCAAGGACCGCCTTTGTTGAATCCGATCCAACTAAAATAGGAGAAACAGACACCCGCTAGCCATCTTTGTGCAATGAAGTTACACGTCAATCGATGGAACCGGTCTCTCGTAAGCGTACGAGTAAGGTTGGTCCGGGCCACTTCATCCCACAATACCCCTGAACCAAAACACAACCAAGGAAGGATGCAATCTAAGCATCAATGCCAACAAACTCTTTGTGTTCTACTCGAGATCTCATCTAGACATAGATTTAGCTCATGATGCCACTGTTGGGGAACGTTGCATGGGAAACAAAAAAATTCCTACGCACACGGAAGATCTATCCATGGTGATGAGCATCTAGGAGAGGGGGAGTGAATCTACGTACCCTTGTAGATCGATAAGGTTAAGCGTTAAGAAACGCGGTTGATGGGGTCGAACGTCTTCACGATCCAATCACGATCTGTCCCGCGATCTCATCACGAGCTGTCCCACGATCCCATCGTGGTCCTTCCGATCTAGTGCCGAACGGACGGCACCTCTGCGTTCAGCACACGTACAGCTCGATGACGATCTCCACCTCCTTGATCTAGCAAGCAAGGGTGGAGAGGTAGATGAGTTCTCTGGCAGCATAACGGCGTGGTGGTGGTGATGGTGAACTAACCCTGCAGGTCTTCGCCTAAGCACCGCAGAACTAATCTAGAGGAGAGACAGATCTAGAGGAAGAAGAGGGCAGCACGTGGCAATTAGGGTTGGCTTTCCCCTCTAAATCCTCTAGTATATATAGGAGGGAGGGAGGGGAGTAGGCAGCCTCAAACCCTCAAGAGTTGTCCGAAATTGGAGGTGGAGGAGTCCTACTCCAATTCTATTAGGAGTAGGATTCCTCCTTTCCACTTGGAAACTGTTTCCGGCTCTCCACCTTTGGATTTTTTTTCCTTCTCAAACCACTCCAAACGCATGGGCCCTCATAGCAGGCTTTGGCTAGCCCACCCTGGGCTGGTTTACCTCCTCCCATAGCCCATGTAGCCTCTTGGGTCGAGACACCCCTCCCGATGGTCCCTCGGTACCCTCCCGACACTCCCGATACACTACCGATGAGCCCGAAACTTTTCCGGCGACCAAAATAGGACTTCCTATATATCAATCTTTACATCCAACCATTCCGTAGCTTGTCATGTCGTCCGGGATCTCAACCGGGACTTCGAAAAACCTTCGATTACCACCATACATAACTCTATACTACCGAAACGTCATTGAACCTTAAGTGTGCAGACCCTGCGGGTTCGAAAACTATGTAGACATGACCGAGACACCTCTACGGTCAAAAACCAATAGCGGGACCTGGATGCCCATATTGGTTCCTACATATTCTACGAAGATCTTTATCGGTCAAACCTCTATGTAAAGGATTTAGTTAATCCCGTATGTTGTTCCCTTTGTTCTTCGGTATGTTACTTGCCCGAGATTCAGTCGTCGGCATCTTTATACCTAGTTCAACCTCGTTACTGACAGGTCTCTTTACTCTTTTCGTAATACAAGATCCCGTAGCTAACTCTTTAGTCATATTGCTTGTAGGGCTTATAGTGATGTTGTATTACCGAGTGGCCCTAAGATACCTCTCCATCACACGGAGTAACAAATCCCAGTCTTGTTCCATGCCAACCCAACAGACACCCTCAGAGATACCTGTAGAGCACCTTTATAGTCACCCAGTTACGTTGCGACATTTGATACACACAAGGTACGCCTCCGGTGTTAGTGAGTTGCGTGATCTCATGGTCATAGGAACAGATACTTGACATGCAGAAAACAGTAGCAATAAATTGACACGATCATATGCTACGTTTGTAGGTTGGGTATTTTCCATCACATCATTCTCCTAATAATGTGATCCCCTTATCAAATGACATTTCATGTCCATGACTAGGAAACCATAGCCATCTTTGATCAACGAGCTAGTCTATTAGAGGCATACTAGGGACATGGTGTTTTCTATGTATCGATAGATGTATCTGAGTTTCCGATCAATACAATTATAGCATGGATAATAAACGATTATCATGAACAAGGAAATTTGATAATAACCCATTTATTATTGCCTCTAGGGCATATTTCCAACAAATACAAGTCCATCGGTGGTATTTATATGCTAGGGCTCCTTGATAAACGAACGAGCCTACATTTGATGGTGGTAGATTGAAGTGTAAATGGGTAACACATATGTCTATGAAGACTAGCCAAAAGTGGCGGTGTCCATCACTAAAGGTCAGCCACTCCTTCTCATCCTTTCATGAATGGGGCTTGGCCTGTTGGGCCTTCACTTGGCTTTGGCTTCTTTACTTCATGTATGCGTCCTTGTCATTGTGTTTTATTTTCGCATCTCTCTTTTACTTGCTGACCTTGACCATGGTGGTTTGCAAGGACTTTCATTCACTGCCCTGGACTTATGTTGACCATGGCAGTTTCCTTGGACTTTTTATGAACGTCTTGGACATATGTTTACCATCCATGGGGATTCCATGTAGGATTAGGTGACACCCTCGGCATAGTTTATTTATTCCCTTGAATGGAGTTCCCTAGGGACGAAGTTACAAAATCATAATTGTGTCATCAGGTCAATAGTTGATTCATCATATCCATATCTTTTCATTATTGAGTGACGTAAGTGCGATATTCTATTGAACTGTTAGCTACGTTATAGGTCTAATAACTGGCTTGAGGTTACCAATGACGGAAAATTTGTACATTAGTGTTTGGCGGGAATGAGAGCAAAGGGAAAGCTAGAGAAGGAGAGAATGAAACTTTGGGATTTCCAAGTCCACATGATCGCTGGGTCCTCTTTCTCCATCGTCCTTCGTGTTGAAATTCCCGTTCCTAGGTAGTTCATGCACAAGTTTCGTCGATGAAGAGAGCGAAAGATATAGAGAGAGGGAGGGGAGAGAGAGAGAGGGCGAGGCACGTCATGAGGCATGTGTCCTTGGGACTTTGATTTGTCTTTTAATATTTCAGGATAAGTCTCCCAATTTTTCATAGTCTCACAGGGTTTCCTTAGATCTCCTGGAGAGTGGCCAATAAAAGAAGTACTGTTGAATAGGGTGAAAATATTATCTAGAAGGGTGCCCATGTTTTTCTCATTCTCTCGGAATTTTTCAAAATTTATATTTTTGTGCTTAATTAGTTTTTTCTAGATGTTTCTATTATACCCCAGATTTTACCATGACTCGGTTAGAAAATTCATCATGAAAGTTAAACAATCATCGACTTTTTCAGTTGTACGACGAATGAAGAATCCGATACCGTGGATGTACAAAAATCAAAGGAAGCTCTGTCGAAATTTTTAGTTCTCCTAGGACTTGTAGAAATATGTTAGTGTGGTAGCATCCCTGGGTTTGAGAGAAGTCTCGGGTGTTACATTCACCCTGGTATCGAGAGAAGTCCGGGGTGTTATTGTTGGTATCAGAGCCAGGTTTTTCAAAAGCAACAAACCATGGCTCGATAACGAAAGAGTCAATCCATACCCAGAATAACATTGAAAGTCGGTAAAGGGATAACCTTCAATTTTGCCATGAAATCCTCATCATCTATGGAAATAACACAGGCCGGACATACTAATGAACTAGTGATTGGACCTCAAGGGGAACTAACGCGAATAGATTGGAAGATCTCTTAGCAAGATATGTTGGCTTTCTTAATAAATTCAACTAATACAAATGCATATGTAGAACCAGAATCAAGGAGAATCAAAGCACCATGAGAATAAATTTGAAGTATACATGTAACAACATTTGGACAATTGACAGAAGAAGTTGTAGGCATGCTATATATCCCAGGGTGCGACAAAGGACCACCAGGAGCCTACTGCGATGCCGGTGGAGCAGCAGGAGGTGCAGGTAGCTAAAGGGGTGCATAAGGCGCAGGAAGTGCGATTGGGGGCCAATAATAACTGGATGTATGATATGACAATAGAAACATCTGATGCAGGAACTGCGAGGGTAGAATATGGGAACTAGTCATCATATGAACCGAACCGTGAGAGGATCTAGCCACTGAAGATGCTCTATGAGAAGAATTGGTGGCTGATGATGTCCCTAATAAGGGTGTGGTCGTTTGCCACTTGAGAATGGAGTTTGGGTTGCTCCTGTAGACCTTACCCATGTGTGCTTCTCTCCCACAACAATAACAAGTTTCTTTGAAATCACATTCAGAAGCACGACGATGATTATTACCACACTTGAAGCATATCATACCCTGTCCTGGAACATTACGGATTAAGGTAGGCCTTGCAGAATGCGGCGCTGAAGAGGACTGCAATCCTGACTACCTAGTCGTGGACAATTGTTGGGCGCGTTGCTCTTACTTGAACTTGGAGGAGACTCGTTTCCCTCTTGGTAACTCCTATTGTGTTCACCACTTGTGCCACCCGTAGCTCCTGTGCGAACCTCCCAAGTTGCGGTGAGTCGAAACTCCAACTCTATCGTCCGACCTGATCAATCACCTCAGAATAGCTTGTCTACTGTCTCCCTCCCAACACTTGCCTATATCTTGAGTGGAGGTCTCTAAAGAAAGCTCTGGCCATCGCCCCCTCATGCATTATTGTTCATCGTATCCACAAACAACACAATCTTACAGAACCCCGCCTCGTACTCATCCACAGTCCTATCTCCTTGCTGGATTTTGTTGATTCACAATGTCATTTCCTCCTTTAATGATACTAGATAATACGTAGTGGTGAACTGCTGCACAAAGAACTCCAAAGTAAGTTCCCCAGGAGCAGGATCATGAACTGCACGTACTCCTCTCCACCATGCACTAGCCATGTGTATATGTAGGAAGGGCACAAAAAGAACTCTCTTAAGCGAGGACAACTCCAAAGCATCCATATACATCTTCATCGTGTGCAGCCAAGATGCGGCTTTAATAAGTGGACCTGTCCCATGAAATTCATCGGCATCTAGTCCAATTCATTCCTTTAGCTTCATCGCTTGGCCACCATCTTCACCATGATTTTTCGATTGGCTCGCATTTGCATCCTCCTCATGATGGCTCTCTACGAGCTCTTCATCTACAAGGGCATTCCGACAAGTGCCCCATTTTGGTGGGATATCTCTCTACACAACATAACCCAATAACAAGCAACCAATAAAAATAATTTCATCAAAAAAAAAATCTTACAAAAGAACAAGGTCAAGAAGGAAACGAATAATCAACGGAAACTGTATGAAATGCATGTCCCATGGACCCATCCTATTGTGCATGTGTGTCAAATTTTAATTTGTTAAGACCTGGTACAAGTTTTAGTATTTTGTAAACCGTTTCCAGACATCTCTCAAACCCAGGGATGATCTTCTTGCTAAATGTTGCTGAGTGCCACTGTCATTTCCACCTTGAATGATCCTGGATAATACCTAGTGTTTAACCGATGCACAAAGAACTCCCAAGTAGGTTCCCCATGAAGCGGATCATGAGCTGCACGTACTCCTCTCCACCATGCAGTATCCAGGTCTTTAAGTTGGAAGGGCACAAAAAGAACTCTTTTACGCGACGACCACTCCAAAGCATCAATATACTTTTCCATGGTGTGAAACCAAATGCAGCTTCCATATATCCGATGAAATTCATCAGTGTTTAGTCCAATCCATTCCTTTAGCTTCATCCTTATCGACCATCTTCGCCATGATTAGCCAATTGGCTCGCATTTGCAATCTTCTCATGATTGCTATCATCGACTTCTTCACACGGGAGGTTGAGGAAAAGACCCGGAATATTTTCGTAAATTTACACTGGTGTATTGATCCCTCTGTTGTTTTTTGAAAAAGCAAGTTTTCGTTGTATCTATCAAGTTCTATTAAACATAAATTAAAGTTATCAAAAAACGTTTTGATCCGAATACATTGTATCGTGGGTTGTTACCGTGCCTCTAGACCCCACACACTGAACTAGGTGCGCCAATCGGACGGGTCTGGTGGAGCAGTGCCGCAGTGATCGAACGGCAGCTATAGTTACTACAAGTTTTCTGCGCAACTAACTTACATGAGTAGCTTATCTATATAGAAATTTTCTTGCGTGAAGATAACAAAATGATTCATGTTGTTCATAACACCTTTTTTTTAACTTCCTTTAGCAAGGATGTTTTCATACATTGTTGCATTCTTAGTCCTTATTAAACTCAAGTGAATGTTCATCGACGTGCATAGGACAGTGTTGTTTACTCGCAGAATCATTCATGATAAGGTTACAGTCTTGGTTTTTATCAACATAAGTGTAGTTCAAATGAAAATTTTCTAAAGAGAAATAACGTAAATTCCAGGGTTTCTTTCACAA
The DNA here is from genome assembly GCA_022496015.1 of Hordeum marinum. Classification (NCBI taxonomy): domain Eukaryota; kingdom Viridiplantae; phylum Streptophyta; class Magnoliopsida; order Poales; family Poaceae; genus Hordeum; species Hordeum marinum. The sequence goes on from CM039678.1 coordinate 15,029,027, forward strand.
GTTCATCCATTTGTACCACAAGTTAACCTTTTGTGAATTATATATTTGTTCTGATGCTTCAAGTATTCAATCTCCTAGCACTGAACTATACTTGCAGGGCATAGGCTCCTTAAGCCTGCTGTGATATGTGAGCCAGATATAACCATGACAACTAGATCAGAAGATGACGACTGCCTGATCGTCGCAAGTGACGGCTTGTGGGATGCCACCGAGAACCACAAGGCCTGCAAAGTCGCCAGCAAATGCCTAGAAGTAGAACACAAGAGCAACCAAGGCGCTCCTAGAGGCGGTGCACCAATAGGCCAAGAAGAAGAGGTTGGCTGCGTCCAAGCCACAACCCTCCTCATGAACATGGCGATCCACCAGGGAAGCCAAGATGACATCAGTGTGGTCGTACTTGATCTGAAGAGGAGAGGTTAGCCAGGGAGATCATATCTGATCATCATATCCTTTGCAGCTTAGACGTGACATGGAAGAAACATTGCCATGGTTTGATATTTATAAATAGATGCATCATACATGGATCATTGGAAATGTCGAAAATATGTTTGTCACATTTAATTTTCGTTGCATAATGTTCCAAATAGTTTTCTTCATGGTAAGTTTGTTTGTGGTTTGAATTCGAAATTGGTGAAGTCATCTCATACAGGTTTGGTGTTTGCATTGCATCTGGTCGAGACTTGAGGGCAACTTCACAACAAGAAGATGCAAATTCAGGTTGTAATGTGTGCATTACTTAACATCGTCGTCTTTATAGTATGCGGATGCATGCTTGGCCATGAATAACGTATGTCGGTGCTGATCGCAACAGATCAATTCAAAGACGAGGCTGAGGTAGATGTATGCGTTCCTGCGTGTACTTCTTCAGCCTGCCCCAGCTTCGATAGTCACCAGCTTCAGACGCAAGATCCGCGGGTGCTATGCCAAATTGCCGAGACGTTGCTCTTGTATTTTTCCCTTTTTGTTATAAACATATGTCTCTCTGGCTAGACTCAACATCATTCTCGCTCATGTGTGCATCACGAGCCCACATCTGGTAGTGTTTGGGCCAGTGCTATTCCTTTGGCTTCAGAGTGAAAAGAAGTGTGTCTTTGAACGGTGAAAAAGGAGAACACTTTGTACAATGAATATCCTCGTTAACAAGTTTCATCGTTTTGTTCCTCGCATCGAGACCTTTTGAATTAGATAATAAGCATCGAAGAATTTGTTCTCAGACACCCCTTGCGTCGCTCCCCCGCGAACGACCGAGGGGGCAACCCTAGCCGCCGGCACCTCAGGTCCCCCCGCCCCTCTTCTCCCCTCGCCGCCGCTGATACGCGCCGCTGGGCAAAGCCCGGTAGGTGTTGGCGGCGGCAGGGCCCCATCTCCTCCTCGCGCGAGGGCTCAGTGCGGGCGGGCGTCCTCGGGCCGGCGGCGCGTTCATCCGGGGCGCCGCGGCGCGCGAGCAGGTCCGATGGCGGTGCTACAGGGCCTCGTCCTGCGCGTGGAGGGCCGGACACGGCGGGGGCTGCAGGATCACCCGGAGGCGACATGGGCGAACCTGTTGTTGAATCCGCGAGCAGCAGGTAGGGCGGCGTCCCCTGCCTGTGCGGCGGCGACCAGATCCATGGCTGGCATGGTGCTCTTCCCCTCGGTGGAGTCTATGCCTAGAGATGGGCGTTGGTAGCCGCGGATCTGGCGTCCCGTCCAGATCCGCCCCCGCATGGCAACCTGCTGGCGTGCCGATGGCGACTTTGGTCTTCACGGCAAAGCTTCGTTCGGTTTCAGTCAGCTGTGAGATCGGGGGGGGGGGGCATGATTTCCGGTGAAAATCGCGCCGACTACGGTCATGGCGGACGATGGCGGCGTCTATCATGTCGTTCCCTTCTAGAGGCATCGTTGTTGTAGGTCATGGCGCCCCACTCGTGATGCTACGGGGGAAACCCTAGATCTGGGTCTACTGGATCGGACGATGATGGCACCTTCGATGCCGTTGTCCCTCTTGGGGGCATCGTTTTGAAGCACATGCTGGCTGAAGGGGACAAGAGGAGGAGCGGTGTTACATCTACCGCAAGGGCGACGGCGGATCCCAGCGGCATGGCGCCGCGGAGGTTCGGCGATGGGCGCGTATTGGAGATGGTCTCGCATAGGAGGAGGAAGCTGTCTAGCGTCATGGTGGCGTTGATGGTAGAGAGACCTGGCAAGGTCGGAGCATCAGTTCTGCTTTGAGGATGGACCGAGGGAAGATAGAGGTGACGGCCCTTACAGCCTGCGGTGCTCACTGGGAGTGTGCCAGACCGGTGTGGGATCCAATCCAGGTAGTGGCTTGGATAGGACACCCGACTTTTGATGTTAGGCTTTGATGCGATGTCTGTTTGGTATTAGGCCCGGACATTCGACATGCCTTCATCAAGGGGATAAGAGTAGCAACGGTGTTGCCAAGATGGTGGCTTCAGGCTTATTGATGTAACACCTTGTATGGTCTTTATGAATAATTAATAATATGGCTGCATGCATCGGCCTCTGCAGATGCAGAGGCCGAGATACATCCTCCTTTTCAAAAAAATAAAACTTGTTCCCAGACATAAATTGTACTCCAAAAGATAATGATCATGTGATTCCAGCAGTAATGTTGTTTTACTTCACGATCAAAGATACTTGTAATCTACAGGAGGTAGTCTACTCCCACGTAGCGCAAGTTGTGCTCTCAGTTCAGTGCAATCTAGGATGCGCAGTTTAACACACATGTGCTTCATGGGAAAACACACTTGTGCTTCAAGTGAGACAGACGCCAAGCACAAATGAGCTGCAGCTTTAACCCGTACTCCCCACTCATTGCAACTTGTACTCCTCTGAGCAACATGTACTTACTTGGTTAGAGCATCTCGAGTAAACCCCTTATAAAGTTAGTTAGCCCTTATAATGAGTTTACGGTTCGTTTTCCCTTTTATAAAGGACAAATTTGGCTGCGGCAAAACAGGAACAGCATATTAAACAGTAAATTTTGAAAAAATATTTCACGCGACAATGAACAAGAAACGGTAGTAGATAGAAATTGATCATCGATACATATATGAGTTCATCGATTTACATAGGGTAGATTCATCGAATTACCGCCTAACACTGACCTTAACTGTCCAAAATGGGGCTCGCCGGAGCCCTCCGGGTGCAGCGGCGATGCAGCGGCTCAGCGGCTATCACTCGTAGTCTCCGTCGGAGATGAGGGCGATGTACATGGATTCTTGCGCATGCGCTTCGCGGCACCATGCCTCTATCTTCTGGTCGAAATCCTGCGCCTTGGCAAGGCCCTTCTCGTACATGACATGGTTGATTTCCTCCTCCTGGCTGCGGCACTGCGCTACCTCCTTCTCCTCCTGCATGTTGCGCTCGAGAATCGCCACCACGATGGCGTTCACCTCGGAGGAGTGAGGTAGTCCTCCGACCTGATGACGCCTGCGCGTTGCCGCTCTGCCTCGGGCTCCCTCTTCAACGCCCGGAGCGGCGCTACCTCCTTTTTCTCCCGCGGATTGCGCTAAAGAATCGCCGCCTCGATGGCGTCCACCTCAGAGGGGTGAGGTAGTCCTCTGGCTCGATGACGCCGTCACGTTGCCGCTTCGCCTCGGGCTCGCTCTTCATCGCGCGGAGCGGCAAGAGCTCATTCGCCTCCCTCTTGACCAATGGCAGCGGCGTGCACGAGCTGCTCGCACCGAAGAGCCGAGCCTGCCACCGGTCATACTCCCTTGTCTCGCGGCGGAGGAGAGACGGCAGGCGAAGCGCTTCTGTGCCGCGTCGGCGGCAACGCAAATCTTGCGCTCCTCGTCATCGTCACTGCCGGCGGAGCGGTGGCGGATCTGTCACCGGAGTCGCGGATAGGGGTAGCGGGCGGCGAGAAATGCGAGTGGATAGGGGTGGACTGCGGCGGCGGGAAAAAGGGTTGCAACTTGTATACCGCTCGCGGGATGGTAGATATATTGTTTGGTGGCGATTTTGCGGGCCACTTTTTACCGTTTCCGGCGACTATAAAGGATCTATTCTGGCCCAAAAAACAATCCAAACCCATATAGCAGCACAAATTATAAAGGTCAGACGATGATAAAGAATCTGCTAGTGATGCTATTAGTCGGTATATAGCCGTACCAGTACAACCAAAGCTAGTGATGCTATTAGTAGGTACAGCCGTACCAGTACAACCAAATTGTATTGGACACATCGGAATTCTTGTGATGGAAGATCTAGAAAACAAAAGAAATCATGACAAATAAACAGCGAGGAAACAACCCTTAGCTACACACTTGACAGGTCCCGAGTGCGCGCGTGAAAGCCAGCCAGGCGATACCCCATGATTAGTTGTTCCTAGTTTTTTTTGTTTTTGCGACGAAGTTGTTCCTAGTTATCATACATCTGCCACAGTGAAATCATTAAACCAACATTGGGTCATTGATTTCCTGTTTCATCCCACGGCTGACATTTTTTGTCAAATCCTTTTCCAACTACCCCTCCTCTATGAACCCACATTCACTAGTAGTAAACAGGGCTTTCATCACAGCTCGATCTACACATTAGTTCCGGTTGCATTACGAACCGGAACTAATGTGAGCATTAGTTCCGCTTCGAGCGGATAGGGCACCAGTCGAGCATTAGTCCCGGTTCAAATGGGACCATTAGTCCCGGTTGGAAACACCGACCGGGACTAAAGGGGCCGATACCCTTTAGTCTCGGTTTGTGTCTCCAACCGGGACTAAAGGCACGAACCAGGGCTAAAGGGGTTGGGGCTTTAGTCCCGGTTGGAGATACCAACCGAGACTAAAGGGTTTTGAAAGTTTTTTTGTTTTTTTTATTTCCTTTCTGTTTTAAATTGCTTATACACTAGTGGAAAAAGGACCATTTGTCCTGGTTCCAGAGGCCTGTCTATCTCGGTTCTGGACGCGGGACTAAAGGGTCGGGACTAAAGCCCATGACCTTTAGTCCCGGTTCGCTTACGAACCGGGACAGATGGGGCTACACATGGTCACTCCGCCGAGCCCAGGCAGGAGGGCCTTTGGTCCCGGTTGGTAACACCAACCGGGACCAAAGAGCGTCCACACGTCAGTAGCTGAGGAGCTGTTTTTTTTAAAGAGGGGGGTGAGAGTTTTGGAGGGTTAATTTAGGGGTTTCATATATTTTGTTAGCTAGATAATAGAGAGAAGTGACCTCTCTTATCTCCGTGCTTGGTCGCGACGCTACGTACTATACGTATAGAGAGCACATATAGCACTATTTAATCATCATTGTCGTCAATGAGACATCATATAACAAGTTGGTCACTAGTCATAATCACAACTCCTCCTCATCATCATCATCAACTCTAACACATTTTAGCACATAATAACACATTGTACCTAGGACCTAGTCCTCTCTCATCGTACCTATTCTACCTCTCTTAGATACAATATCATAAAACAAGATAGGCCCTGACTCTCCATTATGGAGAACGGAGATCATCCTGTCTTCCATTCTTGTCCTACGCACAATGTTGCTTCCAAGTAGCTCTCTACGATTGATCATACATTTTTCCAATCTTTGATTGTCATGTCTTCATCGGTTTTAGAAATCCGGTATGGACAGGAGTGATGCGTAGGCTGACCTGACCGTGGTGGCCCTAAGCTCATAACAACAACGCGACCTCTCGGAAACATCAGATGAGGCACACAATCCTTCGGGATTTTCTGTTGAAAAACATAGTAATAAGTTTGTAGTTAGCAATGTAGTTTCATTTTAGAAGAATTTATGCAAAAGATGTAGGGATGTCGTAATAGTAGAAAATCTTACCATGCAATTTCCCTGGATGTTACCGTAGTTCACCACGTGCACTAGTGGCACGTATTGACCATAATGTGGGGAGTTTGATAATAGCTATTGTAATTCTCAAGATCACTAAGAAATGCGGTAAGATGATCTTTCTCCTTGTAAGTTAATTATGCTTCATCACTGTAGTAGGTTCTGTCTATCATCTTTCGTACATTTTTTGAAGAATGAAAATAAGCTGTCAATGCAAATAAGTTGTCAACTATTTTTAAATAAGCAATATAAATTACTTAATAAATATGGTTGAAAAACTCACATAATGGTCGAACTGGAGGCGTCTGCACATCGACACAGATGTCGATATTACCTTCAATTTCATCTTTCGGACGGATATCAAAGTTAATAAGCATATTAGGCTAAAATGAATAAGTCTTTCATAGTGTTCTCCAAGTTTTGCATTCAAAATAGCAGTACGTGTCTGCATGGTATAATTTTACCACAAAAGTAAAACCATGCTCGGTCTTCAAGTGAACTATCTTTACCTCCATATCTTTTTTAATATTGAAACCAATCTTATCCAAGACAGCAATTCTTGCATAGCAGGGATACGCTAGTAGAATAGTAAAAAATTAAAATTATAAGTTGAAGCAAAAGAAACAGAAGTAATGCTTAATTACAAAAAAAGACTTGTCGTTGTGACTTACTGTATCCACTTCGAAGTTCTCATCCAGCATGATGCTGAAGCGACTACCATCAACTAGGAAAGGCTTGTCACACAGGTCGCGCTCGTCTTCGCAGTATTCGCACATAGCGAATTCCCTTTGGTCGTCAGACATTTCCTATGTTCATAGTTGAAACATTTAAAATCAATCGAAGGAAACTACGAGAAAACTAATCAACACATAGATCACTATTACTCAATATGCAGTGGGTTGACTTTAGGTCTGTCGAGTCTTTCCTTCCTAAACTCTCATCTCACGTATATCGTGGGCACTCCCTCTGATATTGCGACCGTCGGTGATGGGGGCTCCTCCATTCTTTCCAGAGTGTATTACACCAACATGTCTAGCACACTGGAACGAAGAAGAAGCGACCCCCACAACAACACTCGGGATTCTTCCTCTCATATATATATATATATATATATATATATATGTGTGTGTGTGTGTGTGTGTGTGTGTGTGTGTGTGTGTGTGTGTGTGTGTGTGTGTGTGTATGAAAAATCAATACTACAATCGGGTGTAGTTACCCCCTAGACGGTTGATGTCCTACAGTAGCACCAAACCAATCCCACTTCGTTAGGTAATTATGCAATTAAAAATATATTACTTCTGGTAGATAATGTAGGCGCTGCTTTTTAGGGCGGTAGGTATTTGCAGCTAATGTCGTTGCTGGTGCCTATAAATAAATCAGGTCACATCCGTTGATATTTTTTTCTGCCTCATCGGTGAGAGCATTGCTGGAGGTATGGCTTTGGAAGATCCAATTATCACGAAGATGATTGTTTATGCAGGTTCATATCGTTGGTGAGTTACGTACAATTATTCTCTCCATTAGTAGTTGTATAATTAGCACTGTGGGTAAGTTAATTACTGCCGTGTCGGCATGCCGCATTCTAGGTTTCTTCTCCAGCCATGATTTGTTTTCCGCAGGTCTTTCATATTTCACTAAGCCATTCGATAGATCAAGATGATGAATTATTTCGCGAGAGAGTACTTAGTAAGAAGCATATGTCCTACTTCTGCATGGAATATGGATGACCATGGAGCATCGGCACGAACAACATTGTGTACAGCACCAATGCTCTTCTCCCTGGAGTGGTTCATTTTGCTTCTATGGCGTGTCGCTGTTTGGTGCGTCGAACCAGTAATCTCGGCTTCGACTCGACGAACATGACGATGTACTAGTTAGTACTTATCTACTCCGTATTTCTACTGGAGTATGAAATGGGGAGGATATATAGTATATTGTATTTGATTTTTCTTGTGAGATGCATAAAGTATTAGATTATCTATACAATATGAAGAATCGAGTATTTGGTACAGAGTATGAAGTAACTAGTATAGAGTATGGAGAACGTAGAATGAAGTATGTAGTATGTAAAAGGTAGTATGTACTCCCCTAAAAAAAGGTAGTATGTACTACGCAATATGAAGTAAGAGAATTATAGTTTAGTTGTTTTCCGAATTACAGAATTAATGGAGTATGTATGAAATCATTCTTTTTTGTTTACGGTGTTATGTTGGTTGAAGACAGTGCCATATCCATTATCTGTCCACGCCCCAGGCCAACCTTGTAGTCTACGCCCTTGGTTGAAGAAGTCGATTTTCTTTGAACTGATGTAAAACTTTTTTTACTGTCATCGCAAAATAATGATATTTTACTATTACCGACAAGGAACATTTTGTAGAAATTATAACCCCAAGGGTCTTTTTTTATTAGAGCAGAACTAGGTAAAACAATCTTCTGAAAAGAAGCAACCAGATATAGTGTCCTTGGGATGAAAATATATGTGTATACATTCTGGATTTGTTGCCTAAACTTTGTCTTTTAGGCTCATGCGATTCTAAAAAGAATGTGTACACATACTTCATTCTAAAATTTGTAAATATTCTTCATACTACCATTAAGAGTATGTGTGTATAGTCCGTACTTTAAAAAGAACTACATATCCATTCAAAAGAAAAGAACTAAATATTACGTACCAAACACTACTTTTCTTCTTTTCACCATACTACAATTTTAAGTTAACACTCCACGATCCATACAGCACATCTAATAAGTATATGTTGACACTCCATACTTCATATCTAGTTAGTAGTATATGTTGTACTCCACAGTGCAAGTATACTGGAGTATGTACTCCCCTATGTAAATGGAGTATGTAGTGTAGAAAGGAAAAAAAGGTATATTTCATACAATATTATATTATGCAAACTCGAAAAAGCTATAAAGTTCACCCTATGCACACCATACAACCTATTTATAACCAAAACTATATACGCACGCTGACTAACAAATGTTTGTTCCAACGAACAAAAATAGCCATCACGAGATCGCGTGCTTATCCATCCATAGTTTGTAATATGCATGTAGCCCAGAATCACTCCGGTGGTTGAACCAATGCCTAATTTGCCGGATTCTTTAACTCTAAAAATAATTAGTTGCTGCCCACACGCTAACTCCTAATTGTTCCTTCTATCCAACATTGACTTGGGACACGTGGAGGCCATATAGCTAGGGGATAACTACACCTGGTTGTAGTAAAAATTTGTTATATATATATATGGTGGACACTCTCCCTCATTGAAAGACATACAAGGAGTCGAAACAGAACTAAAGTCAACCCATTTCATATATCGAGCAATGACATAGAAAAAATTCCCTATGTTTTACCGGAATGACTTGCAAATCACAAATACATTTATAATGAACTCAAATATAATATCACTAATACATCATCCCGAATAATCCAGTTCAAGAATTACGGCACGCTTTGGATCCTAATGTGTGTGTGACTTTCGGTCCATCGAGACTTTCCTTAAGTAACTCTCATATTTCATGGTGTGTTGGTGCACTCTCTCTCACACTGATATGATGGTGTATATATGTTGGTGGGCACTCTCTCCCAGTAATAGTTCAACCGCCGGTGATGGACGCCCCCCCTCTTCTCTTCTTACGCAATATATCGACGAGTATATAGCAAAGAAGATAAGAAAGAGGAGGCGCCCCCCACGACAACAGTCGGGATTCCTCTATCAACAACAAACATGAAAATCACACAAGGAGCAACGACAGACCGAAAGTCACACACGCATTATACCGATAAAATATCACAAATACATTAATATTTATAATGAACTCGGATATAATATCACTAATACATCATCCCGAATAATCCTGTTAATGCATCATCAAATATTAACTAATACATATCGAATATTATCATATAAGATCACTAATACAGATCGAATATCCTAGAATCCAAAATGGAGGACGGTGAACTCAGTTCACTAGCGGTCTTTGAGTCGTCGACGGTGGACACCCAAAGATAAGGAACCATCACGGGATCATAACTCGGGTGAGATCCGTGAAGGATCTGCCAGGTATTGTCGAACCGGGCGTACAACGCCGCCATATAGCGATGGACGTGCTTGTCCTCCTCCCTGACATGGCGACGTACCACCTCCGTGGGTGCCCGCTTCCTCCACACCAAAAGTGGCCCGTGTGACCGCCAATAGAAGGTCCGGGTCGACGACGAGACCTGTATTACTCACCAACCTCCGAGCCCAGGAAGGTAGCACCTCCTAGTGCCAGCCCGACGGAGCCCAGTCCCGGACATGGCGCCTATCAAGCAGGCTCTTGCGGACTACTCGACGACGAGGATGCGGGCCACATCGTCGACAAATTCCTATGAGAACATTTTCTTATCGTTTAATTACTAATTTTCATAAAACCCAAAAATTTCCTGTAATCTAGCATACACATACTAAATTTTCCTAAGACTCCTAATAATTAGATAAAACATAAAACAACTAAAACATAAACATTCATCATATAAACATAAACCCTAAGGCTCACACATACTAATTTTTCCTAAGGCTCACAGCGCAGGCGGCGGCGGCGGGGCGGCGACGGGGCAGTGACGGGGTCGCGACACGCAGGCGATGGGGCGGTGACAGGGCTGCAACGCGGAGGCGGCGGGTGTTGGGAGACGTAGTAGTAAATCAAAAAAATTCCTACGATCACCAAGATCTATCTATGGAGAAACCAACAACGAGTGGGGAGAGATTGCATCTTCATACCTTTGAAGATCGCTAAGCGGAAGCGTTACAAGAACTCGGTTGGTGGAGTCGTACTCAGAGCGATTCAGATCGCGATGGATTCCGATCTTAACACCGAACAGCGGCGCCTCCGCGTTCAACACACGTGCAGCCCGGTGACGTCTCCTACGCCCTTATCCAGCACGGAGGAAGGAGAGGTTGAGGGAGAGCTCCGGCAGCACGACGACATGGTGACGGTGGAGCTACGTGGACTCCGGCAGGGCTTCGCCAAGCGCTACGGAGAACGAGGAAGAGGAAGGGTAGGGCTGCGTCGAGAGAGAGAGAAGTCGTGTCTCAAATCAACCCAAACCCTTGCATATATATAGGAGGAGGGAGAGGGAGGGCTTCCTTGGACTCTCCTCCAATGAGGAGAGGTTTGGCCGAACGAGGGATAGAGTCCACCTCCCACAAGGGAGGTGGATCTCCTCTTTAAAAACCCTTTTGCCCTTTATCTCTTGATCCCAGTCGCATGGGCCTTTCTAGAAGGTCTTGGCCAGACCAATAAGGGCTGGCACACCTCCTCTAAGGGCCCACAAAGTCCTATGGTCGTCACACCCCTCCCAAGGGTTCTCCGGCACCCTCCCGGCACTCCCGGTACACTACCGATGAGCCCGAAAACTTTCCATTGACCAAAACTGGACTTCTTATATATCAATCTTTACCTCCGGACCATTCCGGAGCTCCTCTTGACGTCCGGGATCTCATCTGGGACTCCGAACAACCTTCATTAATCGCGTATACCATTTCCCTATAACCCTAGCATCATCGAACCTTAAGCGTGTAGACCCTACGGGTTCGGGAGACACATAGACATGACCGAGACACCTCTCCGGTCAATAACCAACAGCGGGATCTGGATACCCATGTTGGCTCCCACATGCTCCACGATGATCTCATTGGATGAACCACGATGTCGGGATTCAATCAATCCCATATACAATTCCCTTTGTCTATCGGTATGATACTTGCCCGAGATTCGATCGTCGGTATCTCTATACCTTGTTCAATCTCGTTACCAGCAAGTCTCTGTACTCGTGCCGTAACACATCATCCCGTGGCTAACTCCTTAGTCACATTGAGCTCATTATGATGATGTCTTACCGAGTGGGCCCAGAGATACCTCTCCGTCACACGGAGTGACAAATCTCGGTCTCGATTCGTGCCAACCCAACAGACACCTTCGGAGATACCCGTAGTGCACCTTTATAGCCACCCAGTTACGTTGTGACGTTTGGCACACCCAAAGCATTCCTACGGTATTAGGGAGTTGCACAATCTCATGGTCTAAGGAAACGATACTTGACATTGAAAAGCTTTAGCAAACGACTACACGATCTTGTGCTATGCTTAGGATTGGGTCTTGTCCATCACATCATTCTCCTAATGATGTGATGTCGTTATCAACGACATCCAATGTCCATGGTCATGAAACTATGACCATCTATTGATCAACGAGCTAGTCAACTAGAGGCTCACTAGGGACATGTTGTGGTCTATGTATTCACACATGTATTCTGGTTTCCGGTTAATACAATTATAGCATGAACAATAGACAATTATCATGAACTAGGAAATACAATAATAACCATTTTATTATTGCCTCTAGGGCATATTTCCAACAGCGGGGCGGCGACCGGGCAGCGACGGGGCGGCGATGGCAACGGGTCGGCGGGGGAGACGACGGGGGAGGGGCGACGAAGGGGGGCGGCGGCGACGGCGACGACGATGGAGAGTGCATGAGATTCGGGCAGCCTCATGGCGTGGGTGGGGATCTGGCCTTCGGGGGAGAGAATGGGCCGAAAACTGCTAAGTCTTTGCTTATATATAGGAAGCATTGGTCCCGGTTCGTGGCACTAACCGGGACCAATGCCCACCTTTGGTCCCGGTTGGTGCCACCAACCGGGACCAAAGCCCTGTTTTCAGCTGGCCAAAGGGCGGGAAACAGGGACCTTTGGTCCCGGTTGGTGGCACCAACCGGGACCAAAGGTGGGCATTGGTCCCGGTTAGTGCCACAAACCGGACCAATGCTCCCTTTTCGTCAGCCGGCGGGAAACAGGGACCTTTGGTCCCAGTTGGTGCCACCAACCAGGACAAAAGGTGGGTGCTGCCCGGGGACAAATGTTTAGTCCCACCTTGTTAGCCGATAGGGCTCGAGAGTGGTTTATAAGCGCTGCTGCGTCAACCCACTCGAGCTCCTCTCAACTGCAGGCTTACGGGCCTAATTGCACTCTTCTCTGCATGTGGGCCTACTGGTCCTTCTACAGGCCTGAATCCTGGCCCAACTAGATGTTGGGTTTCTAGTCATATTCAGGTCTTGGTGGCCCACTAGGTGGCATTTAAAAAAATCCTGTTTTTTGTTTTCTTTTTTTCTTTTTTTCTTTATTTATTTTCTTTTGTTTCTACTTATAGATTTTCAGTGATTCTTTTTGCTTTTAGGTCACAAAAATTATAAACTTTCTATTAGAGCCATTAGTTTTCAAATTTGAATAGTTTAAATTTGAATTCTTTGAAATTTGTCTGAATCACTAGTTTTTGACTAACTTTATTATAAAAATAGATTTTTGAGTGATTCCTTTTTCCTGCTATTTAATATTACTTTGTGTTAGCATTATATTCAACTTGGTAATTTTTAGGTTCTTTTAAATGGTTGTTTAAATCAAAAACAGATTTTTTTGAGCTAAATGACCCTGAAATTGAAAAACACTACAAATGAACTCTGAAAAGGTTGAAAGTTGGCATGGTATCATCATTTCACCCACATAGCATGTGCTAAAAATTTGAGAGGGTACGGCAAAAGTTGGATGCACTTCGTGTACAAAACGACAGTCTCTTTCGAAGTATCACGACTTCGGACGGAAACTCGTCTGTTATAAAAGGCATTTCATTTTCTTTAACTTATTTGAACTCCAAACTTTTTGTGTGTCCAAAATGCACCATTCAAAGCCACATCATCAGTTTTTAACCCTTTCCAACTTCATTTGTTATTTTTCATGCAGTTATTGATTTTTTTTGAGCTAAATGACCGTGAAATTGAAAAGCACTACAAATAAACTTTGAAAAGGTTGAAAGTTGATATGGTATCATCATTTCACCCACATAGCATGTGCGAAAAATTTGAGAGGGTTACGGCAAAAGCTGGATGCACTTCGTGTATAAAATAGACAGTCTCTTTCGAAGTATCAGTGTTTCGGACGGAAACTCTTCTGTTACAAAAGACATTTCATTTTCTTAAACTTATTTGAACTCCAGACTTTTTGTGTGTTCAAAACGCACCATTCAAAGCCACATCATCAATTTTTAACCCTTTCTGACTTTATTTGTTATTTTTCATGCATTTATTGATTTTTTTGAGCTAAATGACACTGAAATTGAAAAGCACTACAAATGAACTCTGAAAAGGTTGAAAGTTGGCATGGTATCATAATTTCACCCACATAGCATGTGCTAAAAATTTGAGAGGGTTACGGCAAAAGTTGGATGAACTTCGTGTACAAAAGGGACACTCTCTTTCGAAGTATCAGAGTTTCGGACAGAAACTCATCTATTACAAAAGGCATTTCATTTTCTTGAACTTATTTGAACTTCATACGTTTTGTATGTTAAAAATACACCATTCAAAGCCACATCATCAATTTTCAACCCTTTTCGACTTCATTTGATATTTTTCATCCAATTATTGATTTTTTGAGCTAAATGACCCTAAAATTGAAAAGCAATACAAATGAACTTTGAAAAGGTTGAAAGTTGGCATGATATCATTATTTCATCCACATAGCATGTGCTAAAAAGTTGAGCGGGTTACGGCAAAAGCTGGATGCACTTCGTGTACAAAACGGACAGTCTCTTTCGAAGTATCAGGGTTTCGGACGGAAACTCATCTGTTACAAAAGGCATTTCATTTTCTTGAACGTATGTGAACTCCAGACTTTTTGTGTGTTCAAAATGCACCATTCAAAGCCACATCATCAGTTTTCAACCCTTTCTCACTTCATTTGATATTTTTCATGTAGTTATTAATTTTTTTTGAGCTAAATGACCCTAAAATTGAAAAGCACTAAAAATGAACTCTGAAAATTTTGAAAGTTGGCATGTTATCATCATTTCACCCACATAGCATGTGCTAAAAAGTTGAGAGGGTTACGGCAAAAGTTGGATGCACTTCGTGTACAAAACGGACAATCTCTTTCGAAGTATGAGGGTTTCGGACGGAAATTCATCTGTTACAAAAGGCATTTCATTTCTTCACATGTAACTGCAGTGATATTCCTGATCAAAGGCATCATCATAGTAGTTGTGAAGAGAAAGTCTTCACTTTTTCTTCGCTTGTGTCCTTTGCTTATTGCATCGTAACCATGGATAATCTTTATTGTTTAACAGGATGCTTGGGTCAGCCTTGACTTTGAAGGTAGGAATTTCCTAAAACTTTTCATAATCTTCAGACATGTCTGTCTTGCCCTCCAATCTCACGATGTCTCTTTTGCCTGAAAGAACTATGTGACACTTTGGCTCATCGTATGATGTATTCGCTTCCTTATCTTTAATTTTTCTCGGTTTGGTAGACATGTCCTTAACATAGAAAACCTGCGCCATGTCATTGGCTAGGAAAAATGGTTCATCTTTGTACCCAAGATTGTTGAGATCCACTGTTGTCATTCCGTAATGCGGGTCTACCTATACCCGGCCTCTTGTAAGATTGACCCATTTGCATCGAAACAAAGGGACCTTCAAATCATGTCCATAGTCAAGTTCCCATATCTCCTCTATGTAACCACAATATGTGTTGACCTTCCCACTAGTCGTTGCTGCATCAAAGCGGACACCGCTGTTTTGGTTGGTGCTCCTTTGATCTTGGGTGATCGTGTAAAATGTATTCCCATTTATCTCGTACCCTTTGTAAGTCAATACAGTCAAAGATGGACTCCTGGCCAATGAGTACAGCTCATCAGAAACAGTGTTGTCACACCTGAGACGTGTTTGCCACCAACTGCCTAAAGTCTTGATGTGTTCACATGTAATCCAGTCGTCACACTTCTTTGGATGTTTGGAGCGCAGAATGTTCTTGTGTTCATCGACATACGGGGTCACGGAGGTAGAATTTCTATAGAACTGTGTAGTGTGCTTGAGACCAAGAATGCCCGTCCCCACATATTATTTACTTTGCTCCTAGCGTGCCTTTTCCACTCAGTCTCCCCTCATACCGCGATTGAGGGAGACCAATCTTTTTAAGGTCAGGAATGAAGTCAACACAAAACCCATGGAGATGCTTCCTTCTGGCCTAGCACGGTTACGGACATATTTCTTTAGGACTCCCGTGAACCTCTCAAAGGGGAACATATTGTGTAGAAATACAGGGGCCAGAAAAACAATCTCGTCGACTAGATGAACTAGGACGTGTGTCATGATATTAAAGAAGGATGGTGGGAACACCAGCTCGAAACTAACAAGACATTGCGCCACATCACTCCTTAACCTTGGTAGGATTTCTGGATCGATAACCTTCTGAGAGATTGCATTAAGGAATGCACATAGCTTCACAATGGCTAATCAAACGTTTTCCAGTAGAAGCCCCCTCAATGCAACCGGAAGCAGTTACGTCATAATCATGTGGCAGTCATGAGACTTTAGGGCCTGGAACTTTTTCTCTGCCATATTTATTATTCCCTTTATATTCGACGAGAAGCCAGAAGGGACCTTCATACTGCTTTGGAGGCATGCCGTCTTTTTCGTGAACACGTTGCTGGTCCCCCCGTGCCTCCGGTGTATCTTTTGTCTTCCCATACATGCCCAAGAAGCCTAGCAGGTTCACGCAAAGATTCTTCGTCACGTGCATCACGTCGATTACAGAGCGGACCTCTAGGTCTTTCCAGTAGGGTTTCTCCCAAAATATAGATTTCTTCTTCCACATGGGTGCGCGACCCTCAGCGTCATTCGGAACAGATAGTCCGTTGGGACCCTTTCCAAAGATTACTTGTAAATCATTGACCATAGCAAGTATGTGATCACCGGTATGGATGGAGGGCTTCTTCCGGTGATCTGCCTCGCCTTTGAAATACTTGCCTTTCTTTCGACATTGATGGTTGGTCGGAAGAAATCGACGATGCCCCGGGTACACATTCTTCCTGCAATTGTCCAGATATATACTTTCGGTGTCATCTAAACAGTGCGTGCATGCGTGGTATCCCTTGTTTGTCTATCCTGAAAGGTTACTGAGAGCAGGCCAATCATTGATGGTTACAAACAGCAACGCATGCAGGTCAAAATCCTCCTGTTTGTGCTCATCCCACACGCGTACACCATTTCCATTCCACAACTGTAAAAGTTCTTCAACTAATGACCTTAGGTACACATCAATGTCGTTGCCTGGTTGCTTAGGGCCTTGGATGAGAACTAGCATCATAATGAACTTCCGCTTCATGCATAGCCAAGGAGGAAGGTTATAGATACAAAGAGTCACGGGCCAGGTGCTGCGATTGTTGCTATGTTCCCCAAAAGGATTAATGTCATCCGCGCTTAAACTAAACCATACGTTCCTTGCGTCACCTACAAACTCCTTTCAGTACTTTCTCTCGATTTTTCTCCACTGCGACCCGTCAGCGGGTGCTCTCAACTTCCCGTCTTTCTTACGGTCCGCTCTATGCCACCGCATATTCTTGGCATGCTCTTTGATTCTGAACAGACGTTTCAACCGTGGTATTATAGGATCATACCACATAACCTTGGCAGCAACCCTCTTCCTGGGGCGCTCGTCCTCAACATCACTAGGGTCATCGCGTCTGATCTTATAGCGCAATGCACCGCATACTGGGCATGCGTTCAGTTCCTCATACTCACCGCGGTACATGATGCGGTTATTAGGGCATGCATGTATCTTCTGCACCTCCACTCCTAGAGGGCATACAACCTTCTTTGTTGCGTACGTACTGTCAGGCAATTCGTTATCCTTTGGAAGCTTCTTCTTCAATATTTTCAGTGGCTTCTCAAATCCTTTGTCAAGTACACCAATCTCTGCCTTCCACTACAGCAATTCCAGTGTGGTACCGAGCTTTGTGTTGCCATCTTCGCAATTATGGTACAACCCTTTTTTGTGATCCTCTAACATGCGATCGAACTTCAACTTCTCCTTTTCACTTTCGCACTGTCTATTTGCATCAACAATGACCCAGCGAAGATCATCATCGGGCACATCGTCTGGTTCCTCTTGATCTTCAGCTTCCCCGGTTGCAGCATCACCGTATTCAGGGAGCACATAGTTGTCATCATCCTCTTCTTCTTCGTTGTCTTCCATCATAACCCCTATTTCTTCATGCATGGTCCAAACATTATAGTGTCGCATGAAACCCTTCTCAAGCAGGTGGCTGTGAAGGATTTTCTGGTGAGAGTAAGACTTCAAATTCCCACATGTAGGGCATGGACAACACATAAAACCATTCTTCTTGTTTGTCTCGGCCACTTCGAGAAAATGATGCACCCCCTTAATGTACTCGTCGGTGCGACTGTTACCGTACATCCATTGCCAATTCATCTGCATGCATTACATATAATTAAGTGTGTCAAAAACATTACAGAACATCAGGAATATAGAAGTGACCAAATTAATAGAAGTTCATCATCACATTCAAACCAAACCATGGCACTATATAATAACAAACAATAATTAAAGTAAGAAAATCATACGACTAAGTATATTTTCTTTTAGAAAGAAGATAAGATCAAGAGGCTCACCACGCGCGAGCGATCGACGGCGGTTTCAGGATGGGGACGGGACATGACGGACCGCTAAACCTAGACAAACCTCGACGAAAATGGAGTTTGGACACGGAGCTTCGAAAGGAGAAAGCTTAAGTGTGGCTCGGGCATTTCATTGAACACCTCATGTGCATAGGAGGTGAGCTAGAGCACCACAACGTTCTAACACTGCTATCCTGGAAAAACAGAGAACTCCACGGCTCTGCCAGCGGCGGGCGAGGGTTTATATAGGCAGATCATTGCTCCCGGTTCGTGGCACGAACCGGGACAATAGGTCTCCCTTTGGTCCCGGTTCCAGCCACGAACCGGGACCAATGGTCGTGGGCCAGGAGCGAGGCGCATTCGTCCCGGTTCGTGCCTGGAACCGGGACCAAAGGGGCCAGACGAATCGGGACCAATGGCCCACGTGGCCTGGCCGGCCCCCTGGGCTCACGAACCGGGACGGTTGCCACCTTTGGTCCCGGTTCGTGAGCGCACCGGGATTAATGGGATTAGGAGGCCTGAACCAATGCCCTGTTTTCTACTAGTGATAGCTTTTAGGATATTTGATGTTTTTCAATGATTCTTTTTGCATTAGATTCATAATGTTGTTTAGTTTCTGTTTGTGTAATTAGTTTTCAAATTTGAATGGTTTAAATTTGAATTTGTTTAAATTTGCTTTAAACCCTAGATTGTGAATAACTTGAGTTTAAAAATAGTTTTTAATTTAATTCTATTTGCTCCTAAGCACATGTTAGATGGTGCATGTTGAATGCACAAAAACTCTGGAGTTGAAATAAGTTTCAAAAAATGAAATGCCTTTGTAACAGATGATTTTTCGTCCAAAACCATGATACTTCGAAAGGGATTGTCTAGTTTGTACACGAAGTGCATCTAGTTTTTACCGTAACCCTCCCAACTTTTTAGCACATGCTATGTGGGTGAAATAATGATACCATGCCAAGTTTCAACCTTTTCAGAATTAATTTGTAGTGCTTTTCAATTTCAAGGTCATTTAGCTCAAAAAAATTAATAAATGCATGAAAAATAGCGAATGAAGTGGGAAATGGTTAAAAATTGATGATGTGGCTTTGAATGGTAAATGTTGAACGCACAAAAACTCTAGAGTTTAAATAAGTTTTAAAAAAGAAATACCTTTGTAACAGATGAATTTTCGTCCAAAACCCTGATACTTCGAAAGGGATTGTTCAGTTTGTACACAAAGTGCATCTAGTTTTTACCGTAACCCTCTCAACTTTTTTTCACATGCTATGTGGGTGAAATGATGATAACATGCCAAATTTCAACCTTTTGAGAGTTCATTTGTACTGCTTTTCAATTTCAAGGTCATTTAGCTCAAAAAAATTAATAAATGTATGAAAAATAGCGAATGAAGTGGGAAATGGTTGAAAATTGATAATGTGGCTTTGGATGGTGAATGTTGAACGCACAAAAAGTTTGAAGTTGAAACAAGATTAAAAAAAGTTTTATGAAAAAGTAAAACGTCTATAACTTTTGCATACGATGTCGAAAAACAAGTGTTATGATTTTTTTAATAAATGATGTCATATTTGGATTCTCCACGTTTTTATGATAATAATAGATATATTATTTGTTGAATTTCGATTTAAGATTTAAAGATATTAATTATGCCATATTAAATGAATAAATTGCAAAAAATAAATAAAGTAATATTATTACTTATTTTTATTTTCATGAAAATTCAATATTATTATTAATCATTTATTGTTGTTTATTTTAATAATTGTTTGGAATTCTAAAAATTGTCAAATAAATAAAATTATGCCATATTAATCATTTGTAGTGAGAGAAGGGGTGATTAGAGATAAATAAATAAAATTTAATGAATAAATTGCAAAAAATAAATAAAATTGTTTATTTTAATTATGCTATATTAATCATTTGTAGTGAGAGAAGGGGTGATTAGAGATAAAATTGTCAAATAATTTAAAGATTTAAAAATCAGAAAAATAAAAAAATAAAAATATAAAAATATAAAAAAGTTATTTAAAAAATATCTTTAGTGCAGGTTGGTAAGACCAACCGGGACTAAAGGTCCCGCTCTAGAAAGCTGCCATGTGAAGCCCCTTTAGTTCCGGTTTATAATCCAACCGAGACTAAAAATGAAGGTCTTTAGTTTCGACCCTTTAGTCACGGTTCTGAAACCGGAACTAAAGGTTCTTACGAACCGGAACAAAAGATCCGTTTGCTACTAATGATCTACACTAAACCCTTTGCTCGTTAAATGTTTCTCCGTAATTAATCAACATGAGCGACAACTTCTCCTCTGCTGCTCCCTATGCATCTCGCTCTTCTCTCTTGTGGCGCCTCAATCTCGACGACACGTCATCTCTACAGAACTCCCATGCTGATGCATCAGCCATTCCGCTGCGATTGAGCGCCGAGTCCACATTATGACATTAGATGGCTGTGGTTCCCGTTACCCATATGTAGTACTCCCTTCATTCCTTTATACAAGGTTACTATAAAATGTACACTTTGCATTTATATAAATTCATCAACAATAATCGAGACAAAAATTATTGATGTTATCTAGTATTAGCAACGTGTTTAATACTTTCATGCATGTAATTATAATGACATTTAGATTTTTTATTTCCTTCCTTGCATATATGCACTGTATTAATGAGATCGGTTAACGAAAAAAAAAGTTCTTTGTGAAACCGTCATTAAATTTTGCATTGATACTTGTAATATGAGTTTGTGGCTTTATATAAAAAAAATAGAGGAAGTATTGCGACATAAGCTTCAAAAAAAAAATGGGCTTGTAAAACAGTGATTAAATTCTACCTTAATATCTACTCCCTCCGTTTCAAAATAAGTGACTCAAAAGTGACTCAATTTTGCACTAACTTTAGTATAAAATGAAGTGACTTTTGAGTCACTTATTTTGGAACGGAGGGAGTATAATATAAGTTTATGTCATTGTATAAAGAAATCGATGAAGTATTACAACATAAGCTCGAGAAGATTATTGTTCTTTCCTTTGACTCATTCGCATGACCTCTTGGGGAGCAACGATAGTACGCGCAGCCAGCTACACGAAATGGCCTCATGGCTTTGTAATTCATTGTTTTTTACTATTTTTTGTGTAATCCAAGTCTGTTAAATGACAGCAATTAGTCTCGACGTTGTGCCCATGTTTTCAGTTGGTGTCATCCAGTGAGCTTGCTTCCCCTACGTTGCTAGCATGTCCTGTGCGTCCTCCATGGCGATCGAGACACGTTTTTTTATAAATAACACAACAACAAAACAGAATACATGGTCGAATGGTATAAGATGGGGAGATAGACCTCATACAATGTCGATTTTAAGATAAAAGGATAATGCAGAACATACGCAACTATGCTACCGACAACAACATAGGAAGAAGAGTATAAAGCCAAGCTACACCCTATAACACATAAGTCCCATGACAACGCCCTCTAGAGTAGACAAGGGTTTTCACCCGAAACCCTGACACCGAGAGGAGCACCACAACGACATCTCCAGGAACAAAGTGTCTCCGCCGTCAGCACCAAAATGCATAGTTTACGCTCAGCAGCTCCTCGGTGTTACCATGAGGTCACCAGGACACGCCTGATGTGTCCAGATCCCCAGGTATGGATCGAGGCGTAGCCACTACCAAACACAGATGTCAGGTAATAGCCAGCTGTCGCTAAACCTCTCGCCATTCACATGGCCAAGAGGGAAAGACACCACTATCTGTCCACATCACGATGCATGAACCATGGAAGGAAGAGTAAAACGGGCCTCCTTTCACTCCTATATATCCCGACATTAGTCATAGGATCTAGTTCTCTGCCTCCATATTAGGAGGCGTCAACGTCTGCATCTCCATCCAGTCCCGGTGGACAGGGAAGACACAACCTCATGCGTACCAACGACCGTCGGCGAACGAGCTCACACGACGTCTAGCCCATGGTCATCATGCCAATCTGCCTCGACAGATAAGCGAAGTCCTCGACCGCCAACAACGACCACCGCGTCCGCAAGGAACTGCAAACACATCCCAGGCCGAGCACCACCTCAATAACCTGGAGGACAACTTTGATCCGTCTCGGGCATAGATCATGCATGCCAAAGCACGCATCCCCGGCACCCGCTCAACCCTGCACATCGTCGGCTTGGATCCAGAAGAAAGTGTTAGACTTGTATACGTACAGCTGTATATGACTTGTATTGTACCTCTTGGTACCCCTCTATATATATGAGATAGCCACACCTTATACGGGTGTCGAGAAGTTCCCAAAATCCTAAACTCTTTGTCTTACATGGTATCAGATTAGGTTACAATGGCTTCCGCTGCCACCGCCGCCATCGCGCCGGCTTCTGCCGCCTCCGTTGCGCCGACCTCCAACACCGGCGCCGTGCTGGCCTCAGCCTCGCCGTTCCTCGCCTCTCGCCCCCTTGCATCATGGTGGCAGCCCCGCTCCCCTGGTGGTGCCTCTCCTGGGTCCCCGATCGGCTCGGTGCCCCCACCCGCGTCGGGACCTGGCTTGCATGGCGATCTGCAGCCGCCGGCTCCTGCTGGTGGCTCATCACTCTTGACCGGCGTGGATGCGCCGCCACCCTGTGGTGGTCCTGCGCCCGCGCCCGCTTATGGCACCTCGTCTGCACCGATCCATGGTGTGCCGCCTCCACAACCATACAGTGTTCCGCCGCCGCCAACTGCCTGGCTGGCGGGTCACCCTTCATCGACCTACATCATGCCGCCTCCGCAGCCCTATTATGGAGCTGTGTCTGGCTATCCTTCGACTGGCTATGGAGGAGTCGGTGGCACCTCGGTCGGTTACATCGGTGCCAGCTGCGCCTCGGCCGGCTACGTACCAGCCAGCTACCCCGGCGCCTACTCGTCATTGGTGTTCGATGGTGCAACCGCCCCCGCCTCCTCGCGGGAGATGGGTCTCTATGCGCCCCAGCCGTCACCTATCGCTGACCATGTTGCGGCGTCTTCGCCCTTCTACTTTTTGCACCTCCTCCCGGTGAAGCTCATGCCTGACAACTAGTTATCCTAGCGTGCTCAGGTGTTGCCTCTCCTTCGGAGTCGTTACTTGGAGGGGTATGTTGATGGCTCTCTCCCGTGCCCACCAACGTATCATCCGGCACATCATGCGTGGGTGGCCCAGGATCAGGCTATCCTCTCTGCTTTACAATCGTCACTCACACCGAGTGTCTCGTCGTTGGTCCTCTTCGCCGCCACGTCCCGAGAGGCCTGGGCGGCGCTTCATACCAGTTTCGCCTCTCAGTCCCAGGCGCGTGCTCATGCTACTCGCACTGAGTTGGGCAAGGCCAAGCTGCGTGACCTCAGCATCACGAACTACTTCAACAAAATGACGAGCCTTGCTGACATGCTGGCCTCCACTGGTCAGTCGCTTCTTCGTGAGGACTTCACCACACATGTCCTGAACAGCCTCGATGACGACTATGACAATCTCATTGAGAATGTCCATGGTCGTGACGCCCCACTTTAGCCTCGTGAGCTGTATGCGCGCCTCCTCGGTCGCGAACAGCACATCAAGGCGCGTCGTGCCTCTCCTAGCTTCGTCTCCGCCAATGCCGCGGCTCGCGGCAAACCTCCTAAGGCGTCCCCGGCTGGTGGCAAACCGGCGTCCTCGTCTCAGCCGACTCCACAGGCTGCTGCACTCTTCATCACGGGTGGTGGCCAGCCCCGCGCGTGCTGTCCTTCCTATGGTGCCCAGCAGGCGTGCCAGCTATGCGGCATCGACGGGCACATCGCCTCTCGCTGTCATCGCTGCTTCAAGCAGGACTTCCTCGGCATTGGTAACAATGGTAAGGGCAATGACAAGCAGGCCGCCGCTGCAACGGCGGGCCATGAGCATGGGCAAACTCCATCCTACTCCATTGACCCGACGTGGTATATGGACACGGGAGCTACCAATCACCTAACGAGTGAGATGGGGAAGCTCTCCACCTAGGAGCCATATCGTGGTCATGATCAGGTTCACACCGCGAACGGAGCAGGTATGCACATCTCTCATGTTGGTCAGGCCTCACTCCTTACAAGCAACTCTAAGCGACTGCATCTTCGCAATGTTCTTCGAGTTCCTTCCACTACACGTAGTTTGTTGTCTATTCCCAAACTTACTCGTGATAATAATGTCTTTGCTGAGTTTCATGCTTTTCGTTTTTTTATCGAGGATCGAGACACGAGGGTTGTTCTGCTTAGCGGTCGTCTTCGCCATGGCCTTTACGCACTTGACGCACCACCCCCACCTCCTGCAGAGTATGCTCCTCAGGTGTCCAGCGGCGTTCGTGTGTCGTCTCCACACTAGCATGCGTGTCTTGGTCACCCTGCTCCTCCCATAGTTCGTCATGTTCTGCATCGTCATGAGCTTCCTATTGTAGTTAATAAGAGTGTTGAAACTATTTGTGATGCCTGTCAGCAAGGCAAGAGTCATCAGCTTCCTTTTTCATAATCGAGTCGTGTCGTCACATATCCTCTTGAGCTCGTTTTCTCTGATGTATGGGGCCATGCCCAAACATCTGTTAGTGGCCATAATTATTATGTGAGTTTTATTGATGCTGATAGTCGGTTTACTTGGCTTTATCATATTAAGCGTAAATTTGATGTATTTGATGTTTTCATTCAGTTTCAAGCACATGTTGAGCGTCTCCTCAAGCATAAAATTCTTCATGTTCAGTCCGATTGGGGGCTGAATATCACAACCTTAATACGTTCTTTAACAAGCTTGGGATCTCACATCGTGTGTCCTGCCCTCATACACATCAGCAGAATGGCACCGCTGAACGTAAGCATCGTCATCTTGTAGAAACTGGCCTTACCTTACTTGCTCATGCCTCCGTTCCTTTTCGGTTCTGGAGTGATGCCTTTTCCACTGCCTGTTTTTTGATAAATAGGCTTCCTTCACGCCTTCTGAAAATGAAGACTCCCCTTGAACTCTTGCTTCATGAGCTCCCAGACAACACCTTTTTTAAGGTGTTTGGGTGTGTTTGTTGGCCTCATCTCCGTCGATATAACAAATACAAGCTAGAGTTTTGGTCAAAAAAGTGTGTTTTCCTTGGGTATAGTTCTCTTCATAAAGGGTATAAATGTCTCCATGTGCCCACGAATCGTGTTTACATATCCCGTGATGTTGTGTTTGATGAGAACGTTTTTCCCTTTGCTGCACTTCCGCTCAACTCTACCACTCCCACACCGCATGTGCATTCCACTGTGTCTTTGCCTAATCAATTTGAAGATGTTGCACATGCTCCTGCACTGCTTCCTAATCATGCTGCAGGTATCGGACGCGGCGCTCGCCTTGAGCTCCTTGATCAGGCTTCGAACGATGGTGATGAGCAGTCATCTGGGTCAGCACCGACTACTCCTGTGCCGGCTGCACCTCGGCCGGCTACGACGGAGTCGGCTGCACCTAAGACGGCGACCCCGGTGCTGGCTGCATCAGCGCCCACATCTCCTCGGCCGGTTACTTCAATGCTGGCTGCACCTCGGCCGGCTACGGAGGCACCGGCTGCGCCTCGGCTGGCTACGTCGGAACCGGCTGCTCCTCGACCGGCTACTCCAATGTTGGCTGACCTCGGCTAGCTATGGAGGCACCGGCTACACCTCGGCTGGCTACGTTAGAACCGGCTGCTCCTCTGCCGGCTACATCGGTGCCGGCCACTCCTCGGCCGGCTACATCGGAGCCGGCTGCTCCTTCGCTGGCTACCCCGGTGTCGTCCGCATCTTCTCCATCGCTGGAGCCGGCACCGCCTACTGCTGCAACCCCTCGTCCACGCACACGTAGTCAGGCTGGGATCTTCCGGCCCAAGGAGCGCACTGATGGGACTATTGCATGGATCGCTGCGTGTGTGGCACATGCGGTTTCTGATTCCACAGCTGAGCCCCATCATTTTGAGGCTGCTCTCAGTATCCCTCACTGGCATACTGCAATGGAGCAGGAATTTCAGGCCTTGTTGAAGAATGACACGTGGTGACTTGTTCCTCCTGTTTCTGGTGTCAATATCATTGATTCCAAGTGGATCTTCAAGGTGAAGAAGCATGCTGATGGGTCCATTGAACGATACAAGGCACGGCTTGTTGCGAAGGGTTTCAAGCAAAGGTACGGACTTGGCTATGAAGATACTTTCGTCCAGTTATCAAGCCCACTACCATTCGTTTGCTGCTCTCTCTAGCTGTTACTTGTGGCTGGTTCCTTCGTAAGCTTGATGTACAAAACGCATTTCTACATGGAGTTCTTCAGGAGGAGGTCTATATGCATCAGCCTCCAGGTTTTGTTGATCCAGCACGTCCTCGTCATCTTTGTTGCCTGGTCAAGGCTCTGTATGCACTTAAACAAACTCCTCGGGCATGGCATGCGCGACTAGGATCTATGCTTCGGGCTCTTGGTTTTGTTCCCTCCACTGCTGACACGTCCCTGTTTCTTCTCCAGCGCCCTGAGGTCACGATGTACCTGCTGGTTTATGTCGATGATATCATACTTGTCAATTCCTCTGATGCTGCGGCTGATCGCCTTGTGTCTGCACTGAGTGGTGATTTTTCTGTCAATGACTTGGGTGCCCTGCATTACTTCCTTGGTCTGGAGGTCTCACGGTCTTCTGCTGGGTTGACTCTCACTCAGAAGAAGTATTCTTTGGATCTGCTACGCAGGGCTGGTATGCTGAACTGTAAGCCTGCTCCCACTCCGATGTCTGCTACTGATCGGTTGTCTACTCTTGATGGAGATCCTCTTTCACCAGATGATGCGACTGAGTACCGTAGTATTGTTGGAGGTCTACAATATCTCACTATCACCAGGCCTGATGTCCCTTATGCAGTCAACCGTGTCTGTCAGTATCTTCATGCTCCCAGGACATCTCATTGGTCGGCTGTGAAGCGTATCCTGCGTTACATAAGTCTTACTGCCTCATATGGTTTGCTTCTTTAGCCCGATGATAGGCGATCAAGGGGGGGGCTATGCAGTATTCTTTGGTCCTAACTTGATCGTCTGGAATGCTCGCAAGCAAGCTACAGTATCTCCCAGCAGTATTGAAGTTGAATATAAAGCAGTTGCAAATGCCACCGCCGAGCTCATCTAGGTACAGTCTTTGCTGAAGGAGTTAAGTGTCTCTCCAGATCAGCCTCCAGTTCTTTGGTGTGACAACATCGGTGCTACATACCTTTCGTCTAACCCGGTATGTAGATCATGCCCAAACGAAACACATTGAAGTTGACTTTCATTTTGTCAGGAAACGCGTTGCACAAAAGCTACTTCGTATCAAGTTTATCTACTCCAAAGACCAACTTGCTGACATCTTCACAAAACCTCTTCCACAGCTGTAGTTTGTCGGTTGTAGGCGCAATCTTAACTTACTTTGTACTTCACACCATCGTTAAGATTGAGGGAGGGTGTTAGACTTGTATACGTACAGCTGTATATGACTTGTATTGTACCTCTTGGTATCCCTCTATATATATGAGATAGCCACACCCTATATGGGTGTCGAGCAGTTCCCCAAATCATAAACTCTTTGTCTTACAGAAAGGAGATGGCTGCCACCCCATGCACCGCCTGCTGGACCCCGGCCGCCGCACCGCCGCAACAACCACAAGATTCCCCCATCCACCGCCCCGCCCCATCGTGGCCAAGAGCAGCTGCACAAGGAGCACGGAACCACCGTCGCCGCTGGCCACCACCGTCGAAATGCAGTACAACAACCAGCAGCCCGCGTTGCCTGCCGACCAGATCCAACCGTTGCAGCCCAGTTGCGTTCCACCTTCCACAAAGCCCAACACGTCACCGCTACACCAGCAGCCGAGGCCACGCCGGTCAGCCGCCAAGCCAGCACCATACTTAAGCCCGAGTGGAGCGGCCCACGTCATCCGTTCGCGCGAGACCAAGGATAACGCCCCGCAACCTCCGACGTCGGTCGGGCTTAGCCCGGCCGTGCCCTAGGGCAGCGGCGAGGGAGGACGTGGGAGGCGTACGGGGCCTAGCGGCCAAGATCAAGGGGACCCTCCCCATTGCCTTGCGGGGGCAGCGTGGGAGGTGATAAGGTCGAAGGTCTCCTCCATGTCTCTTGGGAAGAAAATTCTATGGGACGGGGCCTCATAGTGCCCAGCCTGAGGCCCCTCTTCAGATTTTGACACGTCATTCTTTGCACACATCTCAAAGCTGTTTAAAATCTGTTAAACTGCTGATACATATTTGACTAGGAACAGCTGTATGGATACGATACACTATCAATCGAATCAATACTTTCCATCCAGCAAACGCAGCCAGAAGGTAGCGATCTTCTCGCGTAGTCTCCGCCGCGCCAGACGTCGAGGCGCCATCATCGCGACCTGTCCCTCATGGCGACCTCTCCCATGGCGACCTATCCCTCCGCCGGTGATGACGACGTGCTCGTCGTCTCTTACGGGAGCAGCGGCGACGGCCACAACGAGATGCCCGCGGACACGCACGCCATTTTCGTTCCATCGTCGACTCTCATGGATGCTTTGATGCTTCCGTATGTGTGCCTTCATCATCAAGGTGGAGCACGTGGTGGTACACGTGTGGCCACCATTAATGGTGTATTCACTATGCCTAGGTGCATATATAGAATCTAACCTATGATTCGTTTTTGTTGTTGCGAGAAATTACTTTGGAAGCAAATTTATGTTTTGGGCATAAAGTTGTTATATTTTAATTTTTAAACAATGTTTATCGAAACGAAATTTTATTATGTTGGAAGCACTTCAATGTTACATGCGGAGCAATTCTTAGTTGGCTTGAAACTCATTTTTTCTGTGGTGTAAACAAACTATTCTCAGCACAAATCCCGTCTAGGTTGAAGCAGTCTATAGTTACCAGGAAGCAATTTCTATGGCTCATCAAAACTACAAACTCTAACTAGATAGAAGTAATCCTCAACGGCCATGGAAGCACTATTTTCTGCATACCGATACAACAAAATATTAACTATATCGAAGCGATCGCTGTTGCCATGAAAGCAATTTCTAAAGTCAATCGAAACAAACAAATATGAAAGCAACCTTCTCAGCTGCTGTTGCGTTTTTCATAATAATTCCTCAACGGTAGTAGTAAAATATCATCTAATGTCCAGCGAAATTTATAGGTTTTGAATGCAGGTGAATGGCAAGTGTGCCTTTAAATATTTATTTTATTGTTGATTGTTTTTAAAATTAATTCAATTTTTCTTGTATTTTTTCATTTTCTTGTACGTCAAATAGGAAAAAGGCCAGGCGGACGGTAGTGCGTGGAGATAAAACAAAACTTGAGAACCAGTTTACTGGAATTTATAATTCAACTCTTTTTTGTTAAAAAATATAATTTGACTTTTTCTTCTGAAATTAAATTATAATTCGACTTGATCAACCAAGACAGATTATTATTTGTTGACAAAACGGAAAAAAATAAAGTACAGGAACGAGTTACAGGCAAAAGCCTGGCCTAGTGGGTCGTGGGCTGGACTGGGCTGGGAGTCAAGTTCCGAAACGGGGCCGATACCGACTGGGTCTGTCAGGCAAAGGAAAGGGTTGTTTATAAATATGTTCCTGCGGCGCAGGGAGAAGGGGAGCCGGCGTCGTTCGATCTGAAGATGCTGCCAACCGGCGATGGGAGCGAGCTGTCATCCGGCGTTGCCAAGCAGGGTGTGGATTCCTCGGCTGTCCCGGCCGTCGTCGTCAAGCAGGTTGCCAACGCGTCCGCCGCCGCAGCATCAGCAATTGGAAGCAAAAGGATGTATCGGCTGAAGAAAAGCGAGCTCAGGACCATAATTGCCCTCAGGCTGGAGCCGTTCGTGGAAGACGACTATATCGATGACCTGGCCGAGTTCTTCCGGCCGGACTGGATCGAGAAGAAGAAGCGGCAGCAGGTGGTAGGATGCGGCCTACTTTGGAAAAATAGACGAGGAATTCCAAGCCTTCCGGCAGCAGGTGATCCAGGGGGTCTGGAGGAACGGCTACTTCGAGGTCGGCGAGGACTTTCTCGAGGGCAGGGAGGAGGTCAATCAACGCGCCAGGCAAG
Organism: Hordeum marinum; assembly: GCA_022496015.1. Classification (NCBI taxonomy): domain Eukaryota; kingdom Viridiplantae; phylum Streptophyta; class Magnoliopsida; order Poales; family Poaceae; genus Hordeum; species Hordeum marinum. The sequence goes on from CM039678.1 coordinate 15,059,376, forward strand.
AATGGGCCACGATTGACTTCAGTGAACTCCGTCTCGCTGCCGCTAGACCAAATCAGATCAAGGGGACGGTTGGTGATGGGTATATTCCTTACGTTCCGAACGAGGATGACGCTCTTCTAGATGATATTCCCAGCGATGATGATTTCATGAGTGGTTATGAAGATTGAAGAGGATATATGATGCTCTGCTTAGTGACAAAGAGGACCTTCAAGGGGAAGGAGCTCACAAGTTTGTTCCTCCTACCGAGTCCAGCTATGACGAGGATTGATCTTTCGGTCCATCTCAGTCTATTCTGTCTAATAACCAAATTACTAGCAGATATATGTGTCATGGAAAAGGAAAATCCATCCAAATCTTTATCTGATCTCCGGTGTCCAACTGTCCACCTATATGTGTTAATCCTTGTTTCTAATTTGCAATACTTCATGGTTCGAATCGTCTCCTTATCTGTGCGTGTGTGTGGCAGTGCATGCTTTACTACTGTGAAGTGAACTGAAACTAGCAGAAGAGAGATTATATTTAGTTTTGTTTTCATATCTTCATGTACTGAATTCAGATTTTACTTATATAATTTGTGGTTTTGCTTCATGTAATTCCTCAACGGTGATAGTATATATAAAATTTAAATATATACCCAAACCCCTATTTCTAACTAAGTTTGAGCTCCCACAATTACCCACTTGTTTTGGTGGAAAGGAATGACCAACCGGGGGCCGCCACGTGCATTAGTTTGGGTTCTGGCGGGGTACGTTTTATGTGTGCACGCAGTGGCTTGAGTAAAATTTTCTGAACGTGTGTTGTCTTCCTGCGGGTGTGCGTAGCGATTTGGGCCTGTATCTGGCATTTTTCTGTTGTCTTTCATTACATATAGTTTTCATGTTGTCTCTCCATGTCTCGTCTCGATCTCTCTTGATTCTTTTTTCTAGACCTATAAAAGTTCCGTGCATGGCTCACCACCGCTTCGCCACCATATGGGCCTACAAAAGGCACCTTCATGACCTCATTGCTAGCCCGTCATTCACGATTCCACGAAGCCCCTGTCTTCCTCATGAACGCCATAGGTGTCGCGCTGCCGCGGCTCGCTCTCGTCGGCGCCGGGACGGACGACACGAGGTTCGCGTGTGGGAGTCTCGCCAGCGGCTGCGGCGGCGTTGTCTCCGATGGCTATAACTTCGAGGGCCTCTTCGTCGCTTCCACCGACGCCGGCTCGCTCTCGCATCTCCGATGGCCTGCCCGCACCCGGCGGCCGACGGCGAGGGTGCGATGGCCCCTAGCGGCGCCTGCAGGGGCTCTCGACTCCCAGCCTCCCAGAAATATAGGACGTCACCGCTGTCGTCCCTCTCATCTACCGCGGTGATGACCTCGATCGCACCTCCTTCTGTCTCCCCCACACACTTCCTCACCGTTTATGACACGAGGGCACCCAGGTCTCCGGTTATTGCCAGGACAGGCTATAGCTCGCGCTCGCCGAGGAGAGCGCCGGGGGGGGGGGGCTTCCAACGACTGAGCTCTCTGGACCTCAAAAGCAGTTGGAGAAGGCGTTCGTGGATTGTGCCACCACTATCGATCCCACACAACCCGCTGACGCCTCGAGCTGCCGACCTCCCGTGTTGCGTCGCGTCCTTCCTGCTTGCGCTGGCTACGGCTGTGTTGCATGTGTGTGCGGCTCGCGTGCTGTCGCTGCAGCATGTACCTGTGTGATGTGTAGATTGGTGCATGTGTGGCTCCTAGCTAGGCGCTATGTTCGTGTGTGTGCGTTGGGTGTGTTTGCGTGCGTGCTGCCGGCTGCGTGGTGGGCGCGTGTGTTGCGGGCGCTGGCTGGGGTGCGTCCTCTGAACGGTGATGCCGGTGTGGGTGCCTCTCTGGAGCCACTGCCACGTCTTTCTTGGAGGCTGCGGCGTCCCATCAAAATTTCTCAACCGTATCCTCAAGTCGACTCTTACCTAATGCGTGAAGCCTCAAGCTACCTGCACATGTTAAAAATTCATAATCGGGCTTGCTAAAAATCAGTCGACTGGGTTTCAGTCGACGCTATAATCCGTTGATCTTGCATCGAGATTCGTGCAAAACAGTTTTTTTTTCTTTTTTTTTTTTGCATGCTATACTACTTGACTAAGACTTCGCAAAGTCTCAGTCGACTAAGACCTAGACACCCCCATTCACAATATTCGGAACAGAGAAGGGAAAGAAGGAACGACCAGGATGCAAGCTTTATGCTACCGCTCAATAGTATGGTTTAAAACCTTGCTTACTCAATGTTCAGAGTATTATAATTTTTGCACCTCAAAAGTCTTATAACGATATAAATTGTGTATAACCTCCTCGATATAAAGGGCAGCGCGCGGCAGCCAAGAGGAAGGGTGGAAGTTTCAGAACTTGAACGTTGTACACCTGACTGTAGATTTTCACAAACTACTAAGCATTATGGTTATGTCAATGTATTCTTTTTTTTGAAATTTCGTTATTGTATCGGGAAACTTCTAATCGTGTAGGTAGATACATGTTATAGGTTTCTTTATCTGTTTCTCTATTTTGTGTTTTGCTTCCTGACTGATAATATGTGTTCTTCTGCAGGTAGTGTACAAGGTCGCAATAATATGTTTGCACTGATTTAGTATTTTTAGACTATTGTTACTTCTTGTGTCCGATTGTTCGTGGACCACCTGATGTTGATCCCCTTCCACATGATGCAGTAGACATGAGCATGGTGATGACGACTAAGTGCAGGCCAGGAAGATTGATTGGGTCTTGATTCAGGAGGTTAGTACAAGGCAGGGCGCTGTTTAACATTTCAATCTTACGTGATGCAACACCCATCAGGTATTGAGTTTGGATTTCAAAACTGGGATTAGTCAATAATAGGGCAAGATAGACAATTTGTAAGGTTTCCCTTTAGATTTTTGAATGTAGAAATCGAATAGTAGATGTGAAGCCGAAGAATGCAGAGCAGCTAATTACTTGTCCCCATGGTGAGTATTAATTCCTCATCACCACCTTAATCTTTGCATCTGCACCAATGTGGCAATGAGTATAAACCAAATAACCGATCCAGACTAATTTTGTTTGGTTGCTCTATGTAGTGGCAGCACATCTCTATCTTTCTTATTTTTAGTTGTGAAATTTACGGATCAGAACTCGAAAAGTAATTTTCCTTCTTTGTGTGCTACATCTTTGGTGGTTTTCTTGTGTGTGCGAATGTCACCTTTGGAGGGAATTCTCCAGATATTTTTTATTGTAATAGCATGACAAACATGTGGTTGACCTTTTCTCCTTTTGGCATTATTCGATATTTCTTTGGCTCCTACATTCAGCCAATGATCTTGGTGAGTGTGTGTGAGTGTATCTCTTCTTCAATTTGAGCATGGGTATACCATATAGTTGTTTTATCTACTTCTGATTGGCAGTTTATGACCTTTTGATTGGCTTGACTATGGTGACACAAGAGGTTGGGAGGAGCATGCCTGTGAGTAGTGAGTACCTTCTCCTAATTCCTTCATCATCTACTAGAATGCTACTCTCTCCGTTCCTAAATATAAGACCTTGTAGAGATTTCATTATGAACAACAAACGGATGTATCTAGACATGTTTTGAAGTGTATATTCATTCATTTTGCTCGGTATGTAGTCTATACTAGAATCTCTAAAAAGTCTTATTTTGAGGAACGGAGGGAGTACTTAGTAAAAGTGGTCATCACAATTAGCAGTTAGTTACTGACTTTATAGACCACACTAATCCTTTTAGTGCAAACCAAGTTTTTTGCAAAATATGTAGGACACCTTGCAATAGTTAGTGAGTTCTTTTTGTGGTTGCTTGGGGCATGTTGCTATACAGTTTGATCATTTTACTCGGTATAATCACAATGATGATATAGTAGATTGGTGATATAGAGTAAGTTTGTAGCTGGGTTGTGAGGTCCATTGCCCCCTAAAATTTCATATATTGTATTACTCGGTTCTTCATTGGATGTTCAGATAGATGATTTTTTTGTCTACTAATTATGCATTTTAATATTTACTTCCTCACTATTCATCAGTTTCCCATGCTCACATGCACTTCTTTATCTTATATGGTCAACTGTTTGTGGAATAGGACGTCAGAATGTATACTGTTTCAGGGTAGGTACTTAGTCTTCGGTGTCAATAGCTTGGCTCCTAAGCTCATGATCTCCCATTCGGTAGAGACAAATAGATTAAGATATCCATGTGATGTGCACTTTTATTGAGAAATAGTTCAGAATCAACCTTCTATTTTTTCAATAGTATAGAATTGAGGAAGAAAAAAGATTGTTGGTTTACTGTTTAAATTTGTATGCGGAGTGGTGATTTTTCACTAATAGGGCGTCTACTAATTTGTAGTGTGCAATTGTTCTTCACTAATAGGACATGCGCTAATTTGGAGTGTACACTTGTAACAATACTAAAGCGGCAAGCGATTGGTTTCCCCAGTTTTTTTGAGTTTTTTTCCCACAGTCCTGTTCACAAATACGGGCCTGGTCTGGAGCGTTACGTGGCAGTTGTACGTATTACATGAGCGATTTGCATTGAGTTAGCAGTTCCGGTCAACCATGCATTTTGTCTGGAGATCCTGTGGGGGGGTGGCCTTTTGATTGTTGCATGCATGAGCATGCATCGGTGGCCTTCGTATAAGAATTGACTACGTACGCTACGTATAGTTATCTGCTTTCGATTTTTTTTTGCTAGGGTGCATGCAGCGGCCGCCATGATTTCTGGATCTCTCGACCTTCTTTTTTCTTTTGAAGACTTTCTTCTAATTCCGTGCACGACTGATCCACCGCTCCACCGCTGTATCAACCTATAAAAAGGCTCTCTTCTTGAGGATACAAACAGTCAAACGAGGGTCTGGGTTAGGAGGATCGTCGGTGTCTTCTACTGCTCGCCCCTTTTGTGTGCGTATTCTTCTCCACCTGGGCGTCTTAGGAAGGAGGCACGACAGCAGCATGGCACGATGGCGACCCGGCTAACGACTGGATTTGGCCGCTTCGGGAGGCCTCCGTCCAACAGTGATGCCGGCGTTAGGCATGGACTTGGCGACGCGGGGCGTGGCTTGCAGCATAGCTCACGCAGTCGCACTCGACGGCCATGACGAAAGCTGTCACAAGGCAAGCACGCCATTGCGGTTGGAGCACGGGGCCATGGCCCATGAAGGAGCTCACATAGCGCGAGGCGTACTCCCAGCCCTCCCCGTCTTACCGCCGAGATTCCAGCCCATCTCCCAGCGCCGACCCTATTCCCATCTCCTCTTCGTGTGACCCAGTTGATGGCGTATGCAGCAATCTCAACGATGGCGTATGAAGGGCAACACCGACGCGGCGGAGGAGGCTAGCAGCAGCAACACGAGTTATGGAGCGGCGGCGGGGTCGTCGTTCCACTTCCACGTACCGGCATCCTCTTCTGTGTCCCGGCCATTGAGGAGGACTGCCACGACTACTGTGACTCCTCTTCGTCTGCATTACGCAAGGATGGGGGTCGTCTGCGTTGTGCAACGGCACAGCCAAAGGTGCAGTCAACTCGGTCGCTGCTCCCCTCCTCATTCGATCTGAAATTCTGAATATAGTGAACGCTGCAGCTGTCGACGGCATGGGCAGAGATCCGATATGCTGCTCCACCTCGCCGGCTCATGCCTCATCCGAGCCCCCCTATCACCGGTCCCCATGTTCCCTCTTGGCACCGGACCCATATCCCCTCCGCATAGCCGAGACGGTGGCGCATGCAGTCCAGTCGAGGTCGTGTCTGTGTCGGCCGTAGCGGCGCGTTGTCCTCGCTGTCATGGTGAGACCATGTGATGATGTTCTCCATCTAAGCTCACCCAGTACGCATGCGTCTTGAGATCACAGCGACCTTCCGCCTATCCAACTAAAAGTAACAATCTATTTTTCAAGAAAAATCTTCAACATAGGAATGTTTACCTACTTTATAACAACATATATCATTGACAATAAGCAAGCTGTGGTGTGCCGCCGCGCGGGTATCAGCTAGTATATACTATAACACTAGTATTGGAGACCTCACAATCAATTGAGGTCTTCAATTAGAATTTGGTCATCCAATTTTGACCGAGTCAACAACCTCTTTCCTTTAATTTTTTATACAGTATACAATGCTTCATATTTTTCAAATCTTCACAATTAACTGAGGCTTCAATTTAGAATTGTGTCACCTGATTTTAACCGGGTCAACAATTTTTGAAGGAGCTCTCCCATTTAATTATTTTGAGTCTCTATGTTTCTTAATTTTAAAGCTATTTCATTCGATTGATTTACTTAATTTTTGATTTGGTTTATAAGTTTGATCAGGCCAACAATTTTTCAAATCAATCAACAACAACCGGCATATAAAAACATGTCAACCCCTCATAGACTCCTATCTTCATGGAAAAAGTGTCACCATATGATACTATAACACGAATATAGTACACGCAACCAACGATAAAAAAATATCCCCATATAAATATGGATTGATTATCGGCTGACACAGAACCACACTGTGAAAGACCCACCAAATAACCGCATTATTAATAAAAACTCAATCCATCTTCTCCCCCACGGGCCGAACTAAACACTCCGTCAATTTAAAAATATAAGAATTATTAATTTTTTGGAAATTCAAATTTCTTTAATTTTGTCCAAGTTTAGAGCCAAAATATCGATATCAACAATATTAAACAAAAAATATGAAAATTCATTTCCTCATGAATCTAATAACACCGATTTAATATTATGAAATTTGATATATTTATTTACAAATTTGATCATACTTAAAGAGGTTTGACTTTTCAAAAAGTAATACACCATATATTTTGAAATATAGTTAGTAAAGAAATTTAATAATCCCACCAAATTCAACGGCGCAGCAAAGTGCGCCCAACCCCGCACCGCTGCCGCTTGATTGCCCAACCGCCGCTTGATTCCATCACCGTCACTGCCCGGTCCCCGCAGCCCCTCCCACAGCCTTGTACTGCCACCCGCATCCGTCCAAAGCCCCGACATGCTCCGGCTGCCGCGTTGAGCTCGCTCCACGAGTTTTGGCCATCGCAACTCTTCTCATTTGCCCGAAAGGCCGCGCCTCGCTCCCAGGTATCTGTAGAGCAAAACGCCGCTGCAAACCATCGCCCATGGAGCAAACCCGAGGCACCCCATCGTGGTTGGATCGCCGGCGGTACTAGTTTACATCTCCATTTGCATCATTTGTTGAAGTTGCACTTTTACATCACCATTTTACATCTTCTGCTGGAGATGCCTTTTTTGGAGATGTAAATTTTACATTTCTTGTTGTACATCTCCAAATTTACATCTGACGTTCTAAGGCAGGTGAAGAGCAAGTGTGTCTTCTAATATTTATTTTATTTTACATTTTCCACTTTTTAAAATTAGTTTAAACTTTTCCTGACTTTGTTTATTTTCTCGTACCTCAAGTAGAAAAAGGTCAGCCGGATGTTCGTGCGTGGACATAAAATAAAGTTGGGAACTGAGTTACTGGAATTTATAATCCGAATTGATCATCCAAGAAAGATAGCTTATTAATTTTTTGACCAAAAGGAAAAAATATGATTTTTTTGAGGATCAGGAAAAAATATGTAAAGCATAGGAAAGGGTTGACGAAGTTGCAGGCGAAGGCCCGGCCTAGTGGGCCGTGGACTGGAGTTATAGTCGAGTTGTGAAACCGTGCCGATACCGACTGGGTCTGGGGGCAAAGAAAGGGCTCGATCGGCCTAGGGTTCTTCTTTATATATATGTTCGTGGGGTTAGTCTAGCAGCGATCGCTGCCAACATGCTGCCGGAGGCGATGTTGTCATCCGTTGTCGCTGCCGATGCATCCTTCGTCGCAAAGCAGGGTGCAGATTCCTCCGCGGCCCCGGCCGTCGTCGTCAAGCAGGATGCGGATTCCTCTACAGCATGCAAACGGAAGTATCGGCTGAAGAAAAAAGAGCTCAGGACCATCTTTGCCCTCAGGCCGGAGCCGTTCCCCCCGGCAGACGACTATCTCGATCTGGCCCCGTTCTTCCCGCCAGGGTGGCTCGAGCAGAAGAAGCGGGAGGAGGAGGAGGATGCGCCCCACTTTGCGAGGATGGACGCCGAGTGGGCGGGTTTCCGGCAGCAGGTGATTGAGGGGGTCAGGAGGAACGGCTACTTCGAGGTCGACGAGGACCCCTCGGAGGGCAGGAAGGAGGCTAATGAATACGCCAGGCAAGAGATGAGGGAGATTGACTTCAGTGAACTCCGTCTCCTTGATGCTGCTAGACCAGATATGCCACAGCCCAAAGTTATTCCGTTCCTAACGAGGACGATGCTCTTCTGGATGATATTCGCAGTGATGATGACGAGGATGATGCTCGGCTCAACGAGGAAGAGGACCTTGACGGGGAAGGAGCTGAGGATCACAAGCTTGTTCATCCTATCAAGTCCACCTGAGAAGAGGATTCTTCTCTGGTCCATCTCTGTCTATTATATGTATATCTAATAATGTCTGAGTCATCGAATATCCATCCAAATCTGTGTCTGATGTCCATCGGTGTACCGATCGGTGTTAATCTTTTTAGTTTCCAAAACACTTCATGGTTAGACGTGTCTGTACGGATTTCTACCTCCGTTTGTGGCAGTGCATGTATTCTACTGCAAATTGAAACTAGTAGCAGAGAGTTTGGATTTAACTTTGTTTTCAAATCTCTTGATGTACAGAGTTTAGATTTTACTTATAATGTATGGCTTTGATTCATGTCATGCCACCTGCCGGTTTGTACGTTAATTAGTTTTATTATTTATGCGGTCACAAGGCGGAACTTTTTTTCAATTGCCAATATATATCACGAAGAATATTTAAATAATATGATTTTACGTAACCAATGTTTTTCTTTTTTCTGATTTAAGCATTATATACATAACTCCCATAGTTAAATATCCTAAGTTGATACTTCCTCTATCCTGGTGTGTAAGTCCTATTTCAATCAAATCTGACTCTAGGTTTTAACTAATCAAATGTGATTTGTAAGACAAATAATTTTTTGGTTTCTTACCTGAATGAACTTTCAGTAATCTTCCCTTTTTACATACAAGTAGTTTTCATTGTCATAAAATAGTAAATATCAACTACTATAGGATGAAGTTTTTTAAAAAATGATTTCCGACATTTTTAAAATTTTTCCCATTTTGTGTTTGTTTTGTATTAAATATTTATTGATTTTTCCCTTAAAATGGTTGTGAGAATAAAGAAAAAACTGGAAAAGAGATCATGCCGGAGCATGCAAAATAGCATATATTTTTTTCTTACAGGAAGGAAAATACGTGGGACGCAAGCCCAACCCAAGTCCCAACCATAGGTTGTAGCCCCAGGCATCGTCATAGGCTCATGGTCAGAGTAGTATACCACAGGCAAGTAGGTGTCGAACTCATGAGTGGTGGGCTTCCCACTTCAACATCTCCACGAAATGCGGTGAGAGCGGACTCGTCCTCGCGAGGAGGAGATTATTCAAAGCAAATGATAGGAGGTGATGTGTCGGACAAACTTTTGGCCGGTCAGCCCATGGCACTTACATCTACACGCACGGAACCATCAGATTTGTCTCTTGAGTAGACTCTTTTTCCCCTAAGGCGGCGGCCTAGGGTTCTCTAGTACTCCGACGATCTATAGCCGTGACTTTCTCCTTCCCCGACGGTCGACCGGGTTTTCCATCAAGTACGGGAGACCCTCATCTCTCTTGTCTCCTCGGTCTATCCCTATCCTTGGTTGAGGGAGGTGGTTGTTAGGGTTTCACGAGCCTGTTTTTCTCTCTGGAGAGATCGCGGATCGGAGAGGTTATGGCAAGCCCAGTGGACGGCAAGAAGACAATGCAGGAGCAGAATATAGATGGGACAAGTGAACTGTTGGATCGGTTAACCTTGCAGGATGACGAGTTGCATGATCTCGTTTGGGAAGATGAGATTGATGCTGATGAAATGAAGCCCAAGTGGCTGGCTCTTGGGACACTCTTGACGACCATGTCTTTTAGTCAGAGTGCCCTTATCGGGGATATGAAGGCATCTTGGAATCCAGCTAAACCAGTGCCGTGGCGGCGTATAAACCCTAGTCTCTTTACTATTGAGTTTAACTGCTTGGGCGATTGGAATAAGGCGATGCACAAGGGGCCTTGGGACTTCAAGAGGTATGCATTTATTCTGGCGGAGTATGATGGCTTCTCAAAGCCTGAGAAGAGCAAGCACGACAGATTGGAGACGTGGGCTCAAATCGATAAATTACCAGATGGGGTTTTAAGGAACACAAGCTTCTTGCAAAACCTGTCAAGCTGCATTGGGGAGGTTTGGGAGGTGCAAGTTACTCTGTCTAATGGTTTTGTGGGGAATTCATCAGAGTCAGGGGCAAATTGGATGTAGGGAAGAAGCTAACAAGAGTTGTACGCTTGACAAATGGTGGCGAAACTGAATCCTATAGTGTGATATTTGAAAAGCTGCCCACCTTCTGCTATATAAATGTGGGATGATGGGTCACAGATAACACACAAGTATAGGTGATTGCAACAGTTTTCGAGGGTAGAATATTCATCCCAAATTTATAGGTTCAACACAAGGGGAGCCAAAGAATATTTGAGTGTATTAGAAGTTGAGTTGTCAATTAAACCACACCTGGAAATTAATATCTGCAGCAAAGTGATCAGTACACTAGTAGAAAACAAGGCTTTGGTCCAGGCCGGGCCAGCCCATTAGTCCCGGTTCCTTCACGAACCAACACCAATGGGGGCAATGGTCCCGGTTCGTGAGGCCAGGGGGGCGGGCGGTCCACGTGGGGCATTGGTCATGGTTCGTCTGGAACCTTTGGTCCCGGTTCCAGACACGAACCGGGACCAATGTGCCTTGCTCCTGGCCCACAATCATTTGTCCCGGTTCGTGGCTAGATCCGGGACCAAAGGGGGTCCTTTAGTCCCGATTCCAGCCACGAACCGGGACCAATGAGATGCCTATATATGCCCCCTTGCCAGCGAGCAGAGCACTCCACACTGCTCTGTTTTTTAGGCCAGCGAGGGGAGATCTTTGTGGTGCTCTAGCTCACCTCCTATGCACATGAGGTGTTTGACAAAATTTCCAAGCTAAACTTAAGCTTTCTTCTCTCGAAGCTCCTTGTCCAAACTCCATTTTCGTCAAGATTTGTCTAGGTTTGGCGGTCCTTCATGTCCCGTCCCCGTCCTGAATCCGCCGTCGATCGCCCGCACGTGGTGAGCCTCTTGATCTTATCTTCTTGCTAAAAGAAAATTTACCTACTCGTATGATTATCTTACTTTTATTATTGTTTGTTATTATATAGTGCCATGGTTATGGTATCTGCCCACATCGGCCCTCGTCCAGTCTATGATTCAGATGTGGTATATTATCTTTTATATAACTATGTCACACATCTAATGTTTATGACAATTAATTATGCCACCAACTTGACATAGATGTTTTTATCTATAGGAAGTAGAGAAACCGGAAATGGATACCGACTACAATTCTGCTCGACAAGTTAACTAAAGCTGAAAAAAATTAGATCATTTGAAAGAAAATTTAAAAAGAACTGAAGATGACAAGATGGGATTGAAGTTGCATGTTGCCCATATCGTCGACGATCACAAGACCGAGATGGATGCAATGTGCTTGAAGCTTAGAAAGATTAGAAAATATGTCATTCATACTGAGGCTTGGTATCATTATGCCGTTGGATCAGTTGGTACCTTAGTAGCGGTTATGATTGCATTTGTTGTTGCAATAATTTTTTTTACATAGTTTCGCTGTATGTTTTAATTAGATGTTCTAGAAAGCTATATGTTGTTTAATAATGACAACTATGTATGAACTGTACGTATTTATTTTGGTCATTATTGTACTTTGGCTTTAATGTGATGATGAATTTCTATTAATTTGGTCACTTCTCTATTCACGATATGTTGTAATGATTTTTAATACGTGGAATGGAACGCATGTCCGGTATGCGGTGCATTGCGGTATAAGATCAGAAGAGATGACCTTGGTGATGTTGAGGGCCAGCGCATCGGGAAGAGGGTTCCTGCCAAGGTGATGTGGTATGCTTCTGTAATACCACGGTTGAAACGTTTGTTCAAAAAAAGCATGCTGAGTTGATGCAATGGCACAAAAAAGTCCGTAAGAAAGACGGGAAGTTGAGAGCACCCGCTGACGGGTCACAGAGGAGAAAGATCGAGAGAAAGTGGAGCGACTTTACAAGTGACCCGAGGAACGTATGGTTTGATTTAAGTGCAGATGGCGTTAATCCTTTTGGGGAGCAGAGCAGCCAGCATTGCACATGGCCTATGACTCTATGTATGTATAACCTTCCTCCTTGGTTGTGCATGAAGCAAAAGTTCATTATGATGCCAGTGCTCATCCAAGGCCCTAAGCAACTCGGCAATGACATTGATGTGTACCTAAGGCCGTTAGTTGATGAACTTTTACAGCTATGGAATGGAAGAGGTGTACGTGTGTGGGATGAAAACGATCAGGAGGAATTTGACCTACATGCGTTGCTGTTTGTAACCATCAACGATTGGCCTGCTCTCAGTAACCTTTCAGGACAGAGAAACAAGGGATACCACGCATGCACACACTGTTTAGATGACACCAACAACATATACTTGAACAAATGCAGGAAGAATGTGTACCTAGGGTATCGTCGATTTCTTCCGACCAACCATCAATGTCGAAAGAAAGGAAAACATTTCAAAGGTGAGGCAGATCACCGGAAGAAGCCCGCCCTCCATACTGGTGATCACATACTTGATATGGTCAATGATTTAAAAGTAATATTTGGAAAGGGTCCTGGCGGACTATCTGTTCTGAATGACACTGAGAACGCACACCCATGTGGAAGAAGAAATCTAACCAAATGAAGTCAGAAAGGGTTGAAAATTGATGATGTGGCTTTGAATGATGCATTTTGAACACATAAAAAGTATGGAGTTCAAATAAGTCCAAAAATTGAAATCCCTTTGCAACAGATGAGTTTTCGTCCGAAACTATAATGCTTCGAAAGAGATTGTCTATTTTGTACATGAAGTGCATCCAGTTTTTGCCATAACCGACTCAACTTTTTAGCACATGCTATGTGGGTGAAATGATGATACCATGCCAACTTTCAACCTTTTCCGAGTTCGTTTGAAGTGTTTTTCAGTTTCTTTCAAAACATCGTGGGAGTGGAGTTCAAAAAAGAATCAACTAAAAAGCTTTTATAAACCTCTAGTATTTTTGAAACTACAATTAAATAAAAATTATGGAACTAAAATTATCAAAATATTTTTTTTCAAAACATTAATAGAAAAATGAATATAATGATAAAACACACTAGAAATAAATAAAGCAAAAAAATAAATAAAGCAAGAAACAAAACAAAATAATGGAAATTATGCAACTAAAATTATCAAAGTACTTATTTGTTAAAAATAATGAACTATAATAACAGAAGAAAAATACTGGAAAAAAATAAAAATACTAAAGAAAAAACAAAACAAAAATATTGGAAAAAAATAAAAAAATGCCGCCTACTCGGCCAACATGGCCTGAATACGACTAGAAACCCAACTAGCCAATTGGGCCAGGATTCAGGCCCACAGAAGGCCCCCTACACCCACACACAGATACAGAGTGGTTAGGCCCGTAAGCCTGCTTTAGAGAGGAGCTCGAAGGCTCAGGCGCACCGCGCCTTATAAACAGGTGCAGCACAGTCTTCACTAGCGACTTGGGACTAAACTCCCACCACGCCGTTGTGCAAGGCAATTGGTTCCGGTTGGTGGAACCAATCGGGACCAATACCCACCTTTGGTCCCGGTTGGTGGCACCAACCGGGACCAATGCTTCTTCTATATAAGAAAACCCTTGGAAAATTTCAGTTTTCATCTACCAGTTGACCTGAGCCGCCGTCCTCGTCCCCGTCGCCTCCCCGAGCCGTCGTCCTCGTCGCCTCCCCGTTGCCGGCCCCGTCACCTCCCCGAGCCGCCGGCCCCGTCACCGCCGTCCTCGTCGCCTCCTCATCGCCGCCGTCCTCGTCCCCGTCGTCGCCGTCCTCGTCGCCTCCCCGTCACTTCCCCATCGCCGCCCTCCCCGTCGCCTTCCCGTCGCCGCCGTCCCCGTCACCTCCCCATCGCTGCCGTCCCCGTCGCCTTGTCCCTGCCGCCGCCGTCCCCGTCGCCCCCCTGTGAGCCCCCCATGCTCCTCGTGTATATGTGTGTATATGTTCATGTATATATATATGTTCATGTATATGTATGTATATGTTCATGTATATGTGTGTATATGTTTGTATATGTATATGTGTGTATATGTTCATTTATATGTTCATGTATATTTTTTTTCATGTATATGTATATCTGTTCATGTATATGTGTCACGTGTGTATATGTTCATGTATATATATGTTCATGTATATGTTTTTTATGTATATGTATATATGTTCATGTATATGTGTGTATATGTTCACGTAAAAAGTCTTCATTGTTTTTCATATGTACAAAAATGTAGAGTGAAAACGAAAACAAACATATAAGAAAAAACAAAGTAAAAAATGTAGAGTGTGATGCGCACTATCGATGCCCTGAAGCGACCACCATCGCCTCTGCCGAATTCCGACTTTGACCGTTGTATTAAAAAGACATATCAAGATGTCTGGCGGTCGGGAAGTACTTCCAGTGATGCAAGGTTAGTAAAACGAAAAAGTGGGAAAAAATTCCCCAGCTCGGCGAACAGGCGAACCAATCATGTCCCCCGCTCAAGGTGTCTAGCGATATCGTCGCTAATCATCCGGGGATGGTGCTCGGTACCAAACCTGGTGATTACCTGAGCGATGATGTACAGTTTAAGCCATTAGAGGTGGAAGAATTCCGTTACCGACACGGGCGGCCTCTCGTCAAACCTGATCATCCTCCTCTAACAACGATGATGCGAAAATTTCATGAATGATACATGAAAACCTACTGCGAGTCTGGAATGGAACTATTAGTTAAAGAGGAGCACGACCTCGTTGGAATGGAACTGTTGAATGTTGAATTTGAGGGGATATTCCAGTTATACAATCAAAAGGCCCTCGAATAAACAATCGTGACTTACTACTGTCTGTAAGTACTACTTCTGTAATTAAGTCTCTCTATGTATATAGCTCAGCTCTTTCATTGCATGTATATATAATTATCCTCACTATATTTTGCAGATTGAAGATTGTCGAATGTAGAAAAGCACAAATTTATGACATTGGATTCATTAACCCAAATATCATACATGAGTATAATTTTCAAAAGAATGCCCCACAAACCGAGGACAACTTGCTACAATCGTTGCTTAAAAATCAAAACAAAGGGACAATACTCTTTCCTTACAACTTCAAGTGAGTTTTACTGTCTTGTGTATATTCGATTTCCCTTATTACTTGAGGTTTATAATAATGTAACAGATGGGTTATGCATGCGTGCGCAGTTTCCACTTTATTCTACTAGAGATTAAGCTTGAGCGGGGAGTAGTAATCGTCTTAGACTCGAAACGAAAAGATCCCCAGTAATATGCAGGCATGACTGGAATGCTCCAGAAGTAAGTTCAATCGATCATTATCGCATCATATTGGCAACTTGTTTCCTGATATCAAGTAATTATTTTCTTTGTTTGGCAGGGTTTAGAAAGAGTTCACAGCAATTGTTCCGGCAGTACCGAGGGAGCTGCGATTTACACACCCGAAAGTAAGTACTACTAGCTAGTTCCGCACATCTCCCATTGATTCTAGTTCCATCAATACCATTTATCATGCTCGATTATCAGTTTGATTGAACTTTATTTCTCGTAAAGTGCTTGTGGCAGGAAACCGGGAATGATTTTTGTGGATACTACGTTTGCGAGTTCATCTACAACGCGACGACCCCTAAGCGGGGCTACTCTGAAAAACAATTTCAAGTGCGTAAGCAATACTATTCACAATTTTATTTTATTACCATATATATGTATTGACTCCTTTCTTCAAATTAGATGTGGCATATGCGGGATGAACTCCTACCACATGATCGCATACGAGCAATTCAAGAAGAATTGGCGGGATTCTTTCTTGACCACGTCATAAATAAAGCCGGAGAATACCATATGGAATTGGACATTAGATGTTAGGGATTGTAAGAGATATTATATTGTATATATGTAGCTAGTAGCGTCGGATGTATATATGAAAACTTGTTATACGATCAATCTCTCAGAGAAACAGAGGTCGATCACTTCTATCTCTATATGTTCATGACGATCTTCTGTACTTAATGGTTCCATCATTTGCTTACTAGCTAGGTGTCGAGTTCTCTCTATAGTAACTAGCGTCGACCAAACACGGAGAAAGAGAGGACACTTCTCTCTATTAATTAGCTAGCTAAAACAATATAAAACCCCTAAATTAACCGTCCAAAACCCCCTAAACCCCCCTCCCTTTCAAAAAAAAGAACCAGCAACTGCTAGATGCTAACGTGTGGATGCCTTTTGGTCCCGGTTGGTGTTGCCAACCAGGACTAAATGTCCTCCTGCCTGGGCTCCCAGCAACGGCCACGTGGAGCCCCTACTGTCCCGGTTGGTAAGCGAACCGGGACTAAAGGTTTTGGGATTTAGTCCCGACCCTTTAGTCCCGGTTCCAGAACCGGGACAAATGGGCCTTACTTACCGGGATAAATGAGCCTTTTTCTGCTAGTGGTAACACAGTAATATGATAGTTTGATAGCAATAGTAACAATAATAGTAGTAGTAACAGTAGTATTTTTGTAGCAAGTGCAATAGTAACAACAACAGTAGTAACTTAGCAAGAACAATAAGTGGAAAAATTGTAGGCATTGGATCGGTGTATTCGTTGGATGATATTCATCATATAACAGTCCTAACCTAGGGCGACACAAAACTAGATTCAGTTCGTCAATGTAATGTAGGCAGTATTTCGTATATAGTTATACGTGCTTATGGAAAAAAACTTGCATGACATATTTTGTCCTACCCTCCCATGGAAGTGGGGTCCATAAGGAAGCTAAGGGATATTAAGGTTTCCATATAATTGAGAAGCATAACAAAGCATTAACACATAGTGAATACATGAACTCCTCAAACTACGATCATCACCGGAAAGTATCCCAAATATAGTCACCCTGGGGTTTACGGATCGTAACACATAATAGGTGCATATGATGATGCAAGATCGGATCAAGAACATAGATATAATGGTGATAACATAAACGGTTCAGATCTCAAATCATGACACTCGAGCCCTAGTGACAAGCATTAAGCATGGCAAAGTCATAGGAACATCAATCTTAGAACATAGTGGATACTAGGGATCAAGCCCTAACAAAACTAACTCGATTGCATGATGAATCTCATCTAACTCCTCATTGATCAGCAAGCCCACAAAGGAATTACACACTCCCTGTGGGGAGCATCATGGAATTGTTGATGAAGGAGGGTTGATGATGATGAATACCGAAGATTCCCCTCTCCCGAGCCCCAAATGGACGACAGATCTGGCCTCTCCCGATGAAGAACAGGAGGTGACGGCGGCTCCGTATCGTGAAACGCGATGAAACTTTCTCCTTGATTTTTTTGGAAAAATAGGATTTATAGCGCTGGAATTAGGGTGGGGGGGGGGCACGAGGTGAGCACCACCCACCAGGTCGTGCCAGGGGGGCTGGCGTGCCCTGATGGGTGTTGGCCACCCTGGCCCCCGTATCTGGTGGCTTTTTGCTCCAATATTTCTCAAATGTTTTGAAATTATTCTCCAAAAAGTTTCGCTCTGTTCTGAGAACTTTTATTTCTACACAAAAACAACACCATGGTAGTTCTGCTAAAAACAGCGTCAGTCCAGATTAGTTTCATTGAGATCATGCAAATTAGAGTTCAAAATAAGAACAAAAGCGTTAGAAAAAGTAGATACAACGGAGACGTAACTTTGAAAAGCTCCAAAATAGAAGTGCAATGTAGAGAAGAAAGTATTTTCTCAATAGCATTTCCACTTGACATGGTCGTCTTTGTAGTTCACTTGATAAGGGGAAACTCATATTCAGTTGCATGGATAAATTGCCACAAACAACTTATGTATGTGTGTCGATGGCAATAGATCAATTGAAAGAGGAGAGCTAGATGGTTGTCTGTACTTTTCCAGCCCGCCATAGATTTCACCATCCCGGTGTCGACTCAAGGCTTGATATGGCAAACAAAAGCAAATGGAACGAACAAGAGACGAACTAAATCCGAATGCAGTGTGTTCTACGTTGGGTTCAACCCTGTCTCCCGGCAAACCCCATGAGGATGACTGCTCATGGGGTGGCCCCAGATGGGGCCCATGTATCGACTACACATGAGGTGTCCCTTACCACACGCCTATTACAAAAATCATGAAATAGATGGCATGGTAGTGTACAATGGTTTTCAACTACTCTCATGTTGCATCATGGGGTGGTCTTAGTCTAGGTAGTTGGTAAACCCTAGATGTAGTCTTTTCTATTGCTCCCGAAGCTACAAAAGGTGAATACAATGCTCCAACGCAGAGCCAAAATCAACTCCTCTCCTTTCTCTCTCTCCGCTTCCCTGAAACATCGGCTCTAGCGGACGGCAAAGCTCTATTTGGGCTAGCATTCTACTCCTGCGTGTATCCATATCCCTCATTTAATTCTAATACATGCAGTAATTAGCACCAACTTTTTTGGTAATAATAAGCACCAAATTAAGGGTAATAAATGAAATTTATTATATGGGCTATGATTCCCTTTTTGCTTCCTGCTCGAGTCCACCTCCTCTTTCTCACACTTCTTGCATCTGTTTGTTTCCTTTTTGCGTACGATTTATTCCTGTTTTTATGCATAAGTATTCTACAGATATATGCGGTCACCATTTTTTCATACCTATGTGATGAACATTTTTATACAAATATGTGATGAACATTATTTTTAGAAATATGCAATGGACATTTTCATGTATACAGGAAATATTTTTTAAATACAAATGAAAATTATTTAAATATGACGTGAATATGTTCAAAATAGGCATTGAACATTTGTAAATACACAATTAATTGTTTTAAAATACACAATGAACCATTTCAATATTTGTTGAACCCTTTTGCAAATACACAATGACATTTTTTTCAAATATGTGTTGAACACCTTTTCAAATATACATTGAACACTTTTCAAACACTTGATTAACATCTTCTTGGGTACACAGTGAATATTTCTTCAAATACACGATGAACATTTTTTTCATATGAGCTTGCCGTAAAAACGCTTCACGTCTGAATTTTTGTTCTTCAATCCTCTAGACTTTGACATCGTTTGCCCTGTCTCGCATCCAATTCATTCTTTCCTCTTTCGAGAAAAATAAGTTTCCACTGCATTGGGAGTCGCACACGTTCTGGACAACCTTGTCCTTCACGTGATTAATCTCTCTAGTGATGGGCAGCACTGGTGATTGTGGAGTTGACCTAGCCGACCTATGAGAAAGGCGAGATCCGGTCCCCATTACCCTTGTAAGGCTGGTCGTATGCGAGTATCATAAGTAGTATCATGCATGTCAACTAGGAAATTTTGATGATGTGGCATAAAATTAAATGAAAAAGAGATGGTTGAGTATCATATCATGATACCTTATCATATTAAATGATGTGCCACTATGTGTCATGCATGCCAATAAATTAATCATCCTATGATACTAGTATATGATACACCATTACAACTAGCCTAAGGGTACTACATGCCCCGAAGAGCTTTGAGGGGTATCTAATTAATAGGCACTAAAAAAGGGGAGGACTCCCACACGTGTGGTGGCAGCATCTTAGTTGAAGCGATGGCGGTGGCAGTGTGGCATGTGGCGTTCGGGTTGGTGTTGGTGGGGGGTCAGCAGCACTAGATAAAGGATAATCAAGAACTAAATTACCTAAAAATAAGAAAATTTAGATGTCGATAAACTAATTTGCAGGGAAACTTTCTATGTCGCATGCCAGATTTTTAGCAGAACCCAACCTACACTTAAAAATGCAATCCACCACAAGGGGTATGTACCATTCAAAACTAAATGAGCAAACGCCCTCTAATCTCCCCTCTGATTGATCTATGACAAAGTGTGAATATCCCTCATCAGATCTTGCTTCTTACAAACAACAAAAAAGAGAGTAAATAGACACACCTGCCAAATACTAAGAATGTCACTCACTAATGATGCTAGAACGTGCAACATCAACATCGAAGGACAAACACAACATCAAAACAAAAAATTAATTGCTTCAAGGTGCTTACAGAACAATGGATTAATTTGGAGCATCCATCCCAAGGTCACTGGCGAAATGATAAATCCATTGTAACACACACAAACTGCGCGAGATGAAATTGGGGATGACAATAAAAAGAGAGACAATGGATCTTACAGCTGGGATACCACTTTAGCAGTGTCCCTCATCTATCTCCCCCTTCGGCAACTCCATCTGCCCACTTCCGACACCAGGTAAATGGCTAAATGTACATAGCATTTAGGAAGAAGAATAAAAATAGATGGACTGGGAAAAAACATGAAGGGCATGAGCTCATATAAAGCTGAAAAACGGAGATGAAGATTATGTGCCGTTCACCGTTGAGGGACGTAGGTTCATGAAATCGCTGGCGCCTCCGGTCGTACGCTATAGTGGAGGAGGGGTTAAATTGAGGAAACGAACTCACATTAGTTTAGGAGCAGGAGAAGAACAAAAAAACGATGGTCGTCGCGCAGGACGGGCGCCCAGGGTCACTGCAAGTGGGCGCCTGAGTGGTCGAAGATAGTGAGGAGATGACATGCATAAGTGGTAATCCCTCCTGGACTGAGACGGATAAAATCACAACACACGACATGGGAGAGGGCGTTAGGTCGGCTTCTTTTTTCATAAAAACCGTTAAACCACCACTCAGACCTCATGCTGAAGTTGTGACTTGAGATGAGCATCTCTAGATCAGATGGCCGGAAATATTAATTTAAGGCCAATTTAAAATAGTGGACTGCAATTTAGCAACTGTAAATCTAATGTTTTTCAGGAGAGTACATCAAAAACTTGTGTTGGGAATGGCTTGATATAGCAAATAAAACCCAATGAATTAAATATCGACTGAAATGTGTAGTACTCACGCAAAAAGTTACCTAATTGATAACACCCACACTTCTGGTACGAGGCAACTTGGTCCACACGTCTTCATCTTGCCACATCAAACATATCACATCAGCGAAATCTTTTTGGTTTTTTAGACTTAAAAATGTTTTATCTCTTAAATAAAAAATAAATTAAAAGCATGTTTTCATCATTAAATCCGTCTCAATGAGATCTTTAAAACTAGATCCCATATTGATATGTTTCGACGACTTTTTCACCATTAATCCTAAAAAAAGTCGTCGAAACATATTAATATGGTATCGAGTTTCGAAGACCTCATCGCGACGGATTTAATTGCGAAAACGGTTTTCCAATCGGATTCTTTATTTAAGAGATAAAACATTTTTAAAACTAAAAAGACAAAAGATTCTTGTTGACATCATCAATTTTGTCACTTGTGTATGCATGCGACGACGTGACGCAACCCTGTGATCATTGAGCGTGTGGGATGTTGTTGCTCCTGCATGGTGGCAGCACGCATGCTGCTAGCTGAAATTCTAGTGGCGCCAGTGTGGCCCAAGTCGTTCAGGTCAGTATTGGAGCGGTGAGACATAAACCCTAGATAAAGGATAACGAAGAACTAATGAATTAGAAATGACAAAATTGATTTGTTGATAAACTAAGTTGCATGAAACAACGTATGGTTACATGCTGGACTGTTGGCTGAACCCCAACATACTCTACACAACACAATGCACCGAAAGTGACATGTACCATTCAGAGCTGAATGAGAAAATGCCCTCTAATACCCTGTCTGATCTATGGAAGGAATGTTGTCATTCCTCATTAAATCTTATTATAAAAAAAAGAATGAAGGGTAAATAGGTAGAGCAGCCAAATACTAAGAATGGCACCCACACATAACACCTAAAACCCTACATAATCAACATCGACCAACCAACACTCCATTAAGCGTGCTTTTTTGATCTTTTTATTAAATTATTACTCATCCTTTCCAGTTTATAGGGCTCAATTTTAAAATCTCTCTAAACAAGCTAGATGATGAGTGACGGAATAAATTTCATAGTTTGCATAAGTACACAATTAGTATGCTCGTTTTTTCTCAAAAAGTTTTATTTACCAATGCAGTAATTACAACACATGCATGCATGATCACTAAATGTCCATGAACTTCTCCATGCATTGACGAATTATCTCTTGATACTATTTGCAATGGATGATTTCATGACCTCGAAATCCAAACATGTGATTGTAAGTATTAGAATTAAGACTTATAAAACGAAAACATATTTTTTTAGACGAGCCTTGTAAATAGGAAATGAGGTCGTATCATCTTTCATTACTCAAGTATTTTTATGTTCCTTGGTTGCAAGAGGTAATGGAGTGGATGGCATAATATCTAATCAATATAACTATTACACTAGTTATTATCTTACTGATCATATATCATTGATTAATCATTGTTTACTTTACTATCAGTGAGATGAAGAGAAAGGCATACGTACACAATATAATGAACATTATTAATTACCATCATGTATTAACAGTGTATGATTTACATCCTATTTTAATAGGTTGGGAATGCAAAACACATTTCCCATCTTTTAAGCTTAGATCAAAATTTGACCAATGTAATAATAGTTATGTATAAAATATACCATTGGAAACAGTTTCCAATACGAATTTAATAACTTACGATTTGTGCCATATAAGTCAGAGTTCATTGATCAAATTGATGATTTAGAAATGTGCATACATGATATATCCAATGAAAGAGAGGGAGTACCATAAATTCAATGTCATTAGTTACTATTTTATTTTCCATTGTTATGATGATGCATTAATGATGCACTGATTCCTATTTCTTTGTAAAAAGTTGTGGAGAGTGGATAGAGACGATCATCATAGACTTCCCCGCAAAAAAAGACGACCATTATAGACTACATATTAATAATAAAAATATATAAATCGTATTTGCCATCCGATGCAATGTGTTGTTGTCTTATAAATCCACCATCTTAAGAGAGCACAATAGGAGGCGGTGGATACAAAGATATCTCATATAATCATCATCAGTTTTCTTCATTGATGAATTATTTGCTCTCTTCTTCGATATTTGTACTATTGTAGGAGATTTGGGAGAGGAAGACACACTTCTTAATTTTCAGTTTTATGGCATACACATATCCCTAGTCATAAATTTTATCAATGTAATAGGATTTGTCCAAATTAAATGGTATACATTTTGTGGCTTATAACTCATATTCATTGATCAAATTGACGGTCTAGAGATACACACATGACTTATAAATCACAAGAGAGGAACTACCATATAATCAATATTATTAATTATTGTTTATTTATTGATTATCGTGATGAATTAATTATGTAGTATTTCCTTATTTTTTTGTACAAATTTGTGGAATGGGGACATAAATGATGTACCCAGACTTCACTTAAATGCAAGATATGGTGCATTGGGTAGTTGTGTTTAATAATCTGTAATTTTCTTAGAAGAGCACGACAAGAGCTTGTGTTGCGACTGGCTTGAGATAGCAAATGAAAACAGACGAAATAAATAATCTAAACGGTAAACCAATGTTTACTACTCGGGCAATAAAAATCATGGTATATTTTAGTACTTGCAATAATAAGCAGTAAATTCATGTTAATAAATGGAAGATATTTTGTATTTAAATACTAAAATATGAAATATTAAAAAGAGGAGAAAACTAACAAGTAACTAATGGTTAAGAGGAGAAAATTAATACCAATAATAAAGGGATAAGAAACGCGTGGACATATGTCAGCACATCGCCTCATTTCCATACAAACATTATTATACTACCCACAATGGGGGTAAGATAGGTAGTAACATAGATGCCATCTAAACAAAAATTATGACGTGGCAACTAATTAAATAGAAGAGAGAGAAATTGAGTAACTTAGGTTGTTACTGTAACATAACGCATACCAAGGCAAGATGAGTCTATAAGCTAATAAATGAAAGACTCAATGTTACTAACCCTATGTTACTATCCATTGTGGAGGTAGTAACTTAGACTAGTAACATATGCATGTTACTACTCTATGTTACTCTGCATTGTGAGTAGTCTTATGCTACATTGCTTTGCTCCAAAAATAATCATACCATGAAGTCCTCGTTAAACCTTTTTTCCTTCACAATCCTTGGGTCTTCTTCTTGATATGTACTCTCTCTCTCTCTTCCAAGGCAGGTTAATTAGTCTCATGTTACGATGATAACGAAGTAAACTAGGGATCATATGAGAGTATCCTTTGTGATTGATGGAATTCATGAAATGATGAAAGTCACTTTGCAAAAAATACATGACGTGATGAAAGTGCATCTAAGTTGGATTGTTCATATTAGAAGTACCAAAATGCAGTCAGTCATTACATTGTATAGTTTGGCAGAGTACATGTACGTAGTGATGTGTGGCTAGGTTTGACATTGAGCTCTTTGTCACCATGATTGTAATGTTCGATCAATGAGCAATATAAGTTTTCCCCCAAAAGTAAAGAAGATAATAAATGAAAGATTGGAGATAATGATGCCGAAATATTAAAAGAGAATAGAAAATTAATTATGAGTAATAAATTGATAAGAAACACATGTCCATCGCCTGCCGCATATCTCCAAACCCATACAAACTTTACACAAAACTACTCCTTCTGCAGGGCCGGGCCGGCAAAATCAGGGGCCCTGCGACGAACTCTAAAATAGGGCCTCTCCCAATGGCTAAATATAGTCTTCTTTATCACTCAATGTGAAAGTTAAGTGATAAAGTCCGTACAAAAACAATGTTGAACTGAGCTCAATTTAAAATACCCCATCTTTTTTGTTAAAGCTGAACTGAGGTCAATTTTATTTTAGAGTGAAATGCGCCACCACTCCACAAAATCAACTGATTGCACATTTTAGAGCATCAACTTGAAAGTGATCAGATTTAGTCAACAAACTTGTTTATTAGATCAAATAAGGCCAAACCTGATTGGAGAGGTGAAAAACCGGCAACATGACTGCCACGTCAGCGTTCCCTAGACAGTTTAGTACCTAACTATTTTTTACAGGGCCCTTTTTACAAACTGATCGTTTTTTCTAGCAAGCTATCATAACTAATGGCATATAAAGAAAATAAAAACGACCTTGCATGACCTATAACTTGTAGGAATTAGCAACTAGCTGCTGACCATTGGAACACAACCTGATTTGTGTATTAAGTTGCATCCGACTCTTTATGTTACCATAGTTATGTTGACATTAATTTTTCCATGCACCATAGCTTTATTTTTTTCTTAAGAAAATTGTTCTTTCCAAACAATTAATAATGTCAAAAGCAGGAAACGAGCTAACATGTATGATATGATTCCAAACATAAGGAAATCTATCAACCAGCACTAGAAGGAAACCGATCACGTGATTGCATGGGATCCACCCACAAAAAAAAGAAACAAAAAAGGTGATTGCGGGATATCTTCTGGTTTTACATGAATATATAAAAACTTGGCCGACACAAATTAAACAAGTCTGATGTGTCCCATTAGTTAGCATCTACTTGCTAATTTTGATATGTTCTAGGTTCGAGTCATACCAAATGCATGTTTTTTTACTCTATACGCCATTTACCTGAGATGGGTTAGAAAAACTGACGAGGTCGCAATTAGGCCCCTGTAAAAAAATGGTTAGTCCAATAATATAAGAGCCGCTGAAGTGGCAGCCATGTGGCTGGCTTTTCTCATTTCTAATCGGGTTTGGTCTTATTTGATCAAATAAATGAGTTTCTAGACTAAATCTGGTCACTTTACGAGTTGATAGCCTAAAGTGTGCAATCAGTTTGAGTTCGTGGACTTTTGGTGCATTTCACTCTTTATTTGATAGAATAACAGTTCCGTTGGACTTTATAAAAATAGTGTTGCTACAGACTTACATGCTGACTAGTATAGAGTAAAATAAACTACTTCTAAGAAAATAGTAGGCGGTCTTACAGCCTGACTAGTATAGAGTAAAATAAACTACTTCTAAGAAAATAGTACGCGGTCTTACAGGCTGACTAATTTGAGAAAATAATGTATATTAGTAGGAGAATACGCATGGTCAAGTTACTTTTCTCCCTGGCGTTGTATAGTGTATGTTGTAGCTTTCTTGAATGCTTTTGTCTTCACGTACTTGTCCAAAAGCATCATATTGACATATTAATTCAGTTGTAATTAAGATACATGAAAAAGGATTATACGATTCCATTAATGTGGAAGCTTTCTTGTGTAGAGGGTTTCATTTATTAGCACATAGCTTATAAGAGACACACAAAAAATTTATACCATAATTAAATCATTTTGTATTACCCTTAATATGAAGCAACAAAACGTGAAAGATATGAGAATCTTAGCAAAAAAAACATTTATTAGCACATAGCTTATAAGAGACACACAAAAAACAATGTCCGGTTGCCGGGCTTTTTACAGAAATTTATGCGTGTAGTCATCTTAGCTTTGTTTAAGATGATGGAAATACAACATATGAGAATCATCCAATTGGGTGAAAAAAAATAGGCAGGTGGCTAGTCCATGTTGTATGTGTGCATGTTGCAGGTTATGCACTTATGCTAATCCGGATCACTTAAGCTAGCCGGGAGCACCTAGTTTTCCACGTATATGGTTTTGCTCAGGGAAGAAATGATCCACCTGCTTGCTTAGGTATGACGTGTGCATGGCTGAATATTTGGGTTTCCCTGTAACATCGATCAGCTTAGACAAAAATAAGTCAATACCTACTCGTGACATGCGTAAATGACTGGAAAGCACTGGGCGAGTCAGCCGATCGGCTCTTTATTTCTTCTAACTTTTTAATAAATGAAGTCCTGTTTCTTTACCAACAGTTTAACTGGGGACCGCACTATTTATTCGTTGGTAGAACAATTCAACGTGAAGATATATTATTTTTATCTGTTTACCAAACTAAATGTTTTTTTTCTATGCAAGAATTACGTGGATTAATCTACACCGTTATAACTCAGTCCCATAAGATTAACGGTCCATAAATTCTAATTAACGTGGAAATTTGTAGGAAATGCCTAATTAGTATAAGTATAGAAGTATAGAAGTATAGATAGCTAGATGGGCTTGACATTAACATGAACTAGACAGTGACTTGCCGGAAGAGCTATTTTTGTGTGGATTGGTGGCCAAATGGACGGAACGGCACTACGAAATGGCGGCCTTCGACAGAGCATGATCGATTGACAGCCGCCAGATTGTTTCTATGTGGATAAAGAAGGTCGTGTGTTGATTAGCGAATAGGCGAAGATTCGTTGCGGCGCAGGATCCATTCGTATGTTCACGCGCAGGAGGCAACATGCAGGCATCTAGGGAACAAACAGCTTGGATGCAGCAATGTACATCTAGGAGGCCCTTCAAGCGGGATCGATGAGCCTATACATATGAACTAGGGAAATCTGGGGCCCCTTCGAGCTCCAAGCTCTGTGCGGCCGCACAAGTTGCACGCCCATGCGCCCGGGTCTGTCCCTCGGTCTCATAATATAAGAATGTTTTTAACATTACACTGTTATTATGGAACGAAGAGAGTAGTTCGCTCCCGAATACCAGATATATTTTCCCTTTTCGTCCTCCAGCCTCTCTCCTCCCCTTCTGTGTTGGTTTCTTTCCCGCTGGTTGCTTGCTAGCGAATGCTCTGTTGTTTCTCGACCCACACGCCTATTCTATTCAACCTGCTCTTTCTAGTGATTGATGTATAGTTTTGGTAAACCACGGTGATAATACCATGCCCATCGCAGGCCAGTGGGGAGCCGACGCCGTCGTCGCCTCCGTGTAAGGTCAGGTGCAGTCCCCAATGCTCTTGTCCGGGTACGACGTATCCTCACACGGTTCGAAGGGGTACCTGACGGGTGTTGAGAAAGGGGGGAGCTCCGGTGTGGGGGCGGTGGTAGCATGGTCCCTCGCGTTCGGGTCAATGTTGGAGCGGGAGTGGGATCATCGGAATGTGATGGAGGACACCATGGCGCTGCGCCCGTTCCTCAGCGCCTAGGCCGATGGCTCCCCCATGCACTTCTTCAGCGTCTTTGAGGGTAATGGCAGACCCACGTAACTCCCCTCCCCTTTCCTCCACATGCTGCCAAAATACAACACCTTCTACACCACCTCCAGGTAGAGTGCTCGACACGTCCACGCCCTAGTCTACACGTATGATTTTCTTGCTATATGCAACGTGGTGGTGCAAGTGTTGGTCATGTGAAGGGACCAGATGCACATCATACTGGCGGAGGAACTGGCCGGCATGAGAACGGCCTACCGGAAGGAGCACCCGAAAAAGGATGAAGAGACTGATGATCGTGGGTTGGAGGCAGCGCTGAAGCGGATCTTCGAGCGGGCGGACGCATTGGGAATCGGGCCGTCAGAATCACGGCTGCGATCATGGGGTGTACTGTCGTGGTGGCGTTCCTGATCCGCGGCGACTGTCGCGTCAACTGTGGTGACTCCCGCACCGTGCTCTGCCATGCCGGTAAAGCCATCCCGATGTGTGAGTTCACATGGTGATATTAATTGCATCACGCATACTTTCTTTCTCTGGGCATCGGGCTATACGAATTTAAGCTTGATGTGTCAATGCAGCTGGAGCAGTTGGATGAGATGGTGGCCAACTGGACCGAACGAGACTACGAAACGGCGGCTTCGGCAGAGCACGGTCGATTGGCAGCCGCCAGACTGTGTGGATGAAGAAGATCGTGTGTTGAATGGCGAATAGACGAAGAGGCGTTGCGGTGTTGGATCTATTCGTACGTCGACGCGCAGGACGCAACAGCCAGGTATCTAGGGAATAACCAGCTTGGATGTAGCTGCGTACATCTAGCAGGCCCATCAAGCGGGATCGGTGATCCCATACCTATGAAATAGGTAAATTTGGGGCCCTTTCGAGCTTGAGATCCTGTCCGGCTGCACCAGTTGCATGCCTCTATGCCTAGGTCTGTTCCTCTGTCCCATAATATACAAACGTGATTGATCTTCTTCATCTTTTTCCCTCTTCCTCTTTTAGCCTTCCTCCTCATGTTCTGCGTTCGTTTCTTTCACATACGTTACTTGCTAGTGAATGCTTTGTTGTTTCCCAAACCTCGCCTATTCTTATGAATCTGCTCTTTCCTGTGATTGATCTGTAGTTTTGGCAAACGACAGTGACAATACCGTGCCCGTCGCAGGCTAGTGGGGAGCCGACGCCCTAGTGGCTTCCAAGAAAGGTGAGGTGCAGTCTTGACCGCCCTCGTACGGATACTACGTATCCTCATAGGGATCAAAGGGGTACCAGACAGGCGCCGAGGATGGGGAGAGCTCTGGTGTGGTGGCGGTGCCAGCGTGGTGCGTCACGTTCGGGTCAGTGTCGGAGCGGGAGCAGGATCATCTAGCGTTGCGCCCGTTCTTTGGTGCCTGGGCCGATGGCTCCCCCATGCACTAGTTTGCCATCTTTGACGACCATGGTGCCCCCAGGTAACTCCCCTCCCTTTCCTCCACATGCTGCCAGATTACATCGCCTTGCACACCACCTCCATGTCGAGTGATAGACACGGCCCAAGCCAAAACGTTTGATTTGCTTCGTACATGCTACGTGGTGGTGCAAGTGTAGGCCTTGTGGAGGGACCAGTTGCACGTCATACTGGCGGAGGAACTGGCCGTCCTGGGAAAAGCCTACCGGAAGAAACACCCAAAAAAGGACGAAGACACTGAGCATCGCGTGTGGGAGGCAGCACTTAAGCGGATCTTCGAGCGGGCCGATGCATTGGGAATCGGGTTGTCGGAATCAGGGCTGCCCATCGTGGGTTCTACTGTCGTGGTGGCGTTCCTGATCCGCGAGACGACTATCGCGCCAACTGCGGTGACTCTCGCGTCTTGCTCTGTCGTGCCGGTAAAGCTATCCCGCCGTGCGAGATCACACGGTGAGATTAACTGCATCACACATATAGTCTTTCTCTGAGCGTCCTGCCATACAAATTTGAGCTTGATGCGTCAATGCAGCTGGAGCGGCCGGAGATGGCGGCACACAAGAAAAGTATGTGTTGAAGACCTATTAACAATTATGGGACCCACATTTTTTCAGAAGTATGCGATGCTCATTTCTTTACAATTATGTGATGAATAATTTTCAAAAATTATGCGATGGACATATTTTCAAGTACACAATGAATATTTTTGAAGTACAAATGAACATTCTTTAAAGACGCGGTAAATATTTTTTTAATATATGTTGATAATTTTTGAAATACATGGTTAACATCTTTAAAATACATGAAGAAAATCAAATATGTGTGGAACACTTTTTGAAATACAAGATGAACATTCATTCAAATATGCGTTGAAAACTTTATCAAATATTTGTTGAACTCCTTTTCGTGTACATGATGGACACTTTTTTGAATACATGATGACTATATTTTCCCAAAATGACGATTAAAGTTTTTCTGTACGACTGTGGAGCAAAAAATGTTTCACGCCACAATTTTTTCCCTTCATCCTCCAGCCAAACTCGTCTTCCGCCCTTTCTTGGGTCCGTCCCTATCTTTCCTCTCTCTACCTCTACACCCTCTCTTCCAAGACATGTTACTTGATTTGCTCGTAGAGAAAATCAGTA
Source organism: Hordeum marinum (assembly GCA_022496015.1). Taxonomy (NCBI): domain Eukaryota; kingdom Viridiplantae; phylum Streptophyta; class Magnoliopsida; order Poales; family Poaceae; genus Hordeum; species Hordeum marinum. The sequence goes on from CM039678.1 coordinate 15,090,145, forward strand.
TCACGTCTATTGTAGTGGGAGCTACACGCATTATGTGCAACCTTCTCCTTGGCATGATCGATTTCTCTACTGATGGCCATCACCAACAGGGTGGGGATTCGACCCCACTATGTACTCCATGGAAGGCAAGGTGCATTCCCACCAGCCTCGTCCGGGTACAACGCATACTTTGAGGGTTATGAGGGGTACCTGATGGGTGCTGAGAAAGGGAAGGGCTCCCGTATGCTGGCAGCATGCATGCTCCTAGCTGAAGCGGGGAGTGCAGTGGCATACATTTCAAGGGGGGCCCAATAGTCGACACCGTAAAATTCACTTCATATGGCTAGAGAGGAACCCAAGCCGGTGATGGTGCACCACTGAAATTTGGCCACTAGCTATCTTCAGTACGTAAGCATTTCATAATAGATCGTGGCTCTATATTGAAGCATTGATAAACTGCTTGTACGGGGTCTTACAGACTGAGTAGTATGGAGTAAAATAACCTACAAGTACATTCGTCAACACTCATATGTAGACGATGGATTGTAGTTTCTATCTAATTATATTAGATGGGCATGATGTACAAAACAAATTATTGGACTTGTGAAATCTGGATACATAATTAATAATATGGCCTTGACATTACCATGAACTAGGCAGTGACTTGCCAGAAGAGCTATTTCTGTGTGGATTGGTGGCCAATTGGACGGAACGGGACTACGAAACGGCGGCTTTGGCAGAGCCCAGTCGATCGGCAGCCGCCAGACTGTGTGGATGAAGATGATCGTGTGTTGATTGGAGAATAGACAAAGAGGCATTGCGGCGTTGGATCCATTAGTACGTCGACGCGCCAAACGCAACAGCCAGGCATCTAGGGAACAACCAGCTTGGATGCAGCTACATACATCTAGCAGGCCCTTCAAGCGGGATCAATGATCCTATACCCTTCGAGCTGAGGACCTGTGCGGCCGCACCAGTTGCACGACCCTGCATCCAGGACTGTGCCTCTGTCTCATAATATAAGAGTGTTTTTAACACTACACTGTTATTATGGGACAGAAGGACTACTTCGCTCCCGAAGACCAGATCTTTTTTCCCTAGCCTTCCTCCTCCCATTTCGCGATCGTTGCTTTCATGCAGGTTACATGCTAGTGAATGCTTTGTTGTTTCCCAACCCGTGCCTATTATAACGAATCTGCTCTTTCCCGTGATTGATCTGTAGTTTTGGTAAACAACGGTGACAATACCGTGCCCGTGGCAGTCCAGTGGGGAGCCGACGCCGTAGTGGCTTCCAAGGAAGGTGAGGTGTAGTCTCCAACACCCTCGTTCGGGTACTACGTACCCTCATAGGGTTTGAAGGGGTACCTCATGGGTGAAGAGGATGGTGAGAGCTCTGGTGTGTGGTGGCGGTGGCAGCGTGGTCCCTTACGTTCTGGTCAGTGTTGGATCGGGAGCACGATCATCGAAATATGATGGAATACACCATGGCATTGCGCCCGTTCTTCTGCGCCTGGGCTGATGGCTCCCCCATGCACTTCTTTGCCGTCTTTGATGGCCGTGGCGGCCCCCGGGTAACTTGATCCCCTCCCCTTTCCTCCACATGCTGCCAGACTACAGCACCTTGCACACCACCTCCAGTTCGAGTGGTACACACGTCGACGCCCTAGCCTACACGATTGATTTGCTTGCTACGTGCTACGTGGTGGTGCAAGTGTCGGCCTTGTGCAGGGACCAGTTGCATGTCATTCTAGCGGAGGAACTGGCTGTCGCGCGAAATGCCTACCGGAAGAAGCACAAAAAAAAGATGAAGAGAATGTGCATCGCGTGTGACAGGCAGCGCTAAAGCGGGTCTTCGAGTAGGCAGACACATTGGGAATCGGGTTGTCGAAATCAGGGCTGCCCATCGTGGGGTCTATTGCCATGGTGGCGTTCCTGATCTGTGGCGACTATCATGCCAACTGCGGTGACTCCCGCGCCATGCTCTCCCGTGCCAGTAAAGCCATTCCGCTATGCGAGATCACACGGTGAGATTAACTGCGTCACGCATATTGTCTTTCTCCGGGTGTCTGGCCATACAAATTTGAGCTTGATGCGTCAATGCAGCTGGAACGGCTGGAGATGGCGGCACGAGAAAAATTGTGACCATTCGACGAAACAAAAGTATGTGTTGAAGGCCTTTTAACAAATATGTGATGCAAATTTTTTCAGAAGTATGCGATTATGTTATGAACAATTTTCAAAAACTATGCGATGGACTTATTTTCAAGTACACAGTGAACATTTTTGAAGTACAACAGAACAGCCTTTAAAGATGCAGTAAATATATTTTTAATATACATTGAGTATTTTTTGAAATACATGGTTGACATTTTTGAAATACATGAAGAAAATCAAATATGTGTGCAACACTTTTTGAAATACAAGATGAACATTTATTCAAATATGTGTTGGACAATTTTTCAAATATTTGTTGAACTCCTTTTCGTGTACATGATGAACACTTTTTTAAATACATGATGAAATTATTTTTCCATATTCACGATAAACGTTTTCCCCATACGAGTGTGGCGCAAAAAAAAAATCGTGCCTGAACTTTTTTTTCCTTCATCCTCCAGCCATCCTTGCACGCATGCTGGGCTGAAGGGAGGGAGTGTAGTGACATATTTTTCAAGGGGGCCCCGATTAATATATAATGGACACTGAAATTAACTTCATATGACGAGAGAGGAATTCAAGCTGGTGCTGGTGCAACACTGAAATTTGACCACTAGCTATCTGCAATACGTAAGCATTTCATAATCGATGGGGCCTCATATTGAAACATTGATAAACTGCTAGTACGGGGACTTACAGGCTGACTAGTGTAGAGTAAAATAAACTACTAGTACATTCAGTAACACTCAAATTAGATGGGCATGATGTGCAAAAGAAAAATGATGGACTGTTGTTTCGATTGGAAAATACTGCTAGAGAATTGGAATTGATAGACTTGTGAAAAATTGGTACGTAGACGAAGGATTGTAGTTTCTATCTATCAGATGGGCATGATGTAGAAAAGAAATTAGTGGACTTGTGAAAACTGGATACATAATTAATAATATGGGTTTAACATTACCACGAACTAGACAGTGCCTTGCTGGAAGAGCTATTCTCTGTGGATTGGCGGCCAATTGGACGGAACGGGACTACAAAACAGTGGCTTCGGCAGAGCATGGTAGATTGGCGGCCGCCAGACTGTTTCTGTGTGGATGAAGAAGATCGTGTGTTTATTGGCGAATAGACGAAGAGGTATTGCGGCGATGTATCCATTATGTCCACGCGTAGGATACCGCAGCCGGGCACCAAGGGAACAACCGGCTTGGATGCAGGTACGTAAATCTACCAGGCCCTTCAAGCGGGGTCGATGGGCCTATACTTATGAACTAGGGGAATTTTGGTCCCCTTCGAGCTCGAGGCCCTGTGTGGCCGGACCAGTTGCACGTCCCTGCGCCCCGACCTGTCCCTTCGTCCCATAATTTAAAAGCATTCTTAACACTACACTTGTATTATTGAACGGAGGGTGTACTTCGCTCCCGAATACCGGATACTTTTTCCCCCTTAATCTTCTAGCCTTGCTCCTCCCCTGCTGCGTTCGCTTCTTTCCCGCAGGTTGCTTGCTAGTGAATGCTCTGTTGATTCTCGACCCCCGCCCGTTCTAATCAATCTGCTCTTTCCCGTGATTAGTTTGTAGTTTTGGCAAACGACGGTGACAACACTGTGCCTGTCGAAGTCCAGTGGGGAGCCGACACCGCCATGGCCTCCATCGAAGGTTAGGTGCAGCCCCACCACCCTTGGCCGGTTAATAAGCACCCTCAGAGGGTTCGAACGGGTATCTGACAGGTGCCAAGGAACGGGAGAGCTCCGGTGTGGTGACAGCGGCAGTGTGGTCCCCCGCATTCGAATCAGCGTCAGACCGGGGCCAGGATCATTGGAATATGATGGTGGACACCCTGGCGCTGTGCCCGTTCTTATGCGCCTGGGCCAACGGCTCCCCCATGCACTTCTTTGCCATCTTAGAAGGACATGGTGGCCCGCAGGTAAAACCTCATCCTTTTTCCTCCACATGCTACCAGACTGCAGCACCTTGCACGCGACCTCCAGGTCGAGTGGTCGACATGTCCATGACCTATCCAACATGTTTGATTTGGTTTCTACATGCTACGTGGTAGTGCAAGTGTCGGCCCTATGGAGGGACAAGATGCACTGGCAGAGGAGTTGGCCGGCGCAACAACGGTCTATCGGAAGGAGCACCAGAAAAATAACGAAAACTGAAACGGAGCTTTGAGCGGGCAGACGCACTCGGAATGGAGCTGTCGGAATCAGGGATGCCCGACGTAGGGTCTATTGCCGTGGTGGCGTTCCTGGTCCATGGCGACTCCCATAGTCCCATGCCAACCGCGGTGACTCATGCGCCATGCTCTGTCATGCCGGTAATGTCATTCCACTGTACAAGACCACATGATGAGATTAATTGCATCATGTATATTGTCTTCCGTTGGGTGTCCAGCCATACGAATTTGAGCTTGATGCGTAAATGCAGCTAGAGAGGCCGGATTAGATCGCGGCATGAGAAAAATTGAGGACATCCAATGAAACAAAAGTTTGTGTTGAAGACTTTTTAATAAATATGTGATGCACATATTTTCTGAAGTATGCGATGAACATTTTTTCAAGTATACAGTGAATATTTTTTAATATACGTTGAACATTTTCTGAAATATGTGGTTAACATTTTTGAAATACACGAAGAACATCAAATATGTGTGTAACACTTTTTGAAATACAAGATGAACATTTCTTCCAATATAAGTTGAACATTTTTTCAAATATGTGTTGTAGTATTTCTTTTTTGGCGCCTGTTGAAATCCTTCTGAAGTAAATGACGAACAATTTTTTAAAATATATGATGAAAATATATTTTCCAAATACACGATAAACGTTTTATCCGCACGAGTGTGGCACAAAAACTTTTCACACTTGATTTTTTCCTTCATCCTCCAGCCTTTCTCGTCTTCTACCTTTTCTCTCATCCGTTTATTTCTTCCCTCTCTATACCTCCACACCCTCTCTCTTTCAAGACAGGTTACTTGGTTTGCTCGTAGAGAAAATTAGTATCACGTCCATTGTAGTGGGAGCTACACGCTTTATGTTCAAATATATCTAATATTGATCTGGTTCTGAAATTCTTCTCATTAGGAATTCTGAAAAATGCAAAAACAAAGGATTAAGTGCGAAAGATATCTATCATTCAAAATATCACAACAAAATTAATTGCATGTGATTTGTATGGCCAGAAATAATCTTAAAGATAGGTAACGAACGATGAATGCTCTCCACACAACACCGACCTGAGATCCAGAGATAAGGAGAAAATCATGAAATATTAATCAAGGGCAATTAATTGATAAGAAACGACATATACATGTGTCTGCCGACTTGAACGTAGCCCCAATTCGATGCAAACGTTACGGAAACTGCTTTGCTACCCACCGTCTCTCGCATCCATTTCTTCCTTTGTCCCAAAAGTTACTTGGTACTCCCACCTTACCGGTGCATAAGTCACATTACAAAAATTAAATAGTCCCAGTACTCTTAGGCGCGGTAGATTAATTATCCACCTCGTTTCCTGTTTTTTGCCGTGAAAAAATAAAGTAACCAATAGAAGAAGTGGGGCATGTATGCATTCAATTACCTGAGACTATTTAGCATAACATGCAGTGATCATTTATCTACATGCAATGGCATTAATTGGAAAATAATCATCAAGTTCTTTCATTTTCGTCCCACTTTGATCGCGGTGCACAATCTAAATGAGTAATACACGTGTCCGGATGGAGTAGCGAAAGCTCTTGCTTATTCGTGGCCCGCGCGCGTTCTGCACGATCTGCTCCTTCCCGGTGATAGATCTGCAGTAATGGGCAACGCCGAGATCAACAACGTGCCTGCCACCGGCGAGCAGGGAGCTGACCCCGCCGTGGCGCCGTGGCCTCCGAGTGTTGTTAGAAAAGATGGGACTGCATACGACACAATTTGATTGATCACGTGCAAGTGCACATATACAGGTAATCGACTTACCTCCCAAGCTATACACTATACGGAGGAGAAAAGTGACGTGACAATACATGACCCTAGCGTATACGTACATACACGTTGAACAACCCCACGCAGTCAAAAAATCGGCGATGTGGAGACTAGACCAAAACTCCTCGAAGATAGCTGTCACAAGCCCCTTAGTCATAAGATTGGCAAACAGTTGAGCGGCAGGAACATGCAAAACTCGTATCCGACCAAGCATAACTTGTTCACCGAACGTAGTGCTTCGTCTGATGATGATGAACAGGGTTGTCGGATAAGTAGACGGTGGACACGTTGTCGCAGTATACGACAGTGGTTTTATGGAGGTGGCAAAGCAACTCCTGAAGGAGTTGGCGTAGCCAAGAGCACTCAGGAATAGCATTAGCCACTGCCTGGTATTCCGCCTCAACACTCGAGCGAGAAACCGTGGGTTGTCATTTAGACGACCACAAGATCAGTGACGGCCCAACATAGATGCATTAGCCCGATGTAGAGCGTCGACTATACGGGCAGCCAACCTAGTCGGCGTTCGAGTCAGCTATGAGGCATGTGGAGGAGGATGCCGTCAACGTGATCCCACGATCGATGATGCCGGGAATATGACGAACATCCACTTCACTTGGGTCCAATGAGAGTTACGCAGAGCATACATGTGATGACACACCGGCTGCATGGCATACTGTAGTTCCTGGCATGTGAGGGTTGAGTATTGCACCGCACCGAAAATGGAGTGATAGAACGATGTATCTGATGCAGGCGAGCCATCGAGAGTAGAGAACTTGGCCTTCTTGTCGACAGGTGTGGCAGCATACTTTCAATTAAGCATGCACTCGCGCTCGAAAAGCTCATGACAATATCCCGCTGATGAAGAAAGAAGTCGTTAGCGCACTGTACCACCTCGATGCCGAGGAAGTAGTGCAGAGGCCTCAAATTCTTGAGGGAGAATTCATGTCGGAGATGAGCAGTGAGCTATGTTGGGGAACGTTGCATGGGAAACAAAAATTTTCCTACGCACATGCAGATCTATCCATGGTGATGAGCATCTACGAGAGGGAGAGTGGATCTACATACCCTTGTAGATCGCTAAGCGGGAAGCGTTAAGAAACGCAGTTGGTGTAGTCGAACGTCTTCGCGATCCAAATCGCCATGCGTCCCGCGATCCAATCACGATCCGTCCCGCGATCCAATCACAATCCGTCCAGCAATCCGATCACGATCCGTCCCACGAACTTGATCACGATCCGTCCCACGACCTTGATCACGATCCTTTCGATCTAGCACCGAACGGACGGCACCTCCGCGTTCAGCACACGTACAGCTTGATGACGATCTCCACCGTCTTGATCCAGCAAGAGGGAGTGGAGAGGAAGAAGAGTTCTCCGGCAGGCTTACGGTGCTTCGGCGATGGTGGTGGAGCAATTCCGGCAGGGCTTCGCCTAAGCACTGCAGAAATCCGATCTAGAGGAGAAACTATGCACTGGAGGAACGGGTAGCACGTGGCTGAAATTCTACTGCAAAAACCCTCTGTACCACCAGTATATATAGGAGGAAGAGAGGAGAGTAGGCAGCCTTGGCTTCCCAAGCCAAGGGCTTCGGCCGAAAGGAGGTGGAGGAGGTGGAGTCCACCTCCAATCCTAGCAGGACTAGGATTCACCTATTTTGCCTTTTTTTCCACCTTTTCTCTTGGGCTTTTTTCTTCCAGCCGCATGGGCCTCTTGTGGTTGTTCCACCAGCCCACTAAAGGCTGGTTTCCACTCTCCCACAGCCCATGTAGCCTCTTGGGTCGAAATACCCCTCCCGGAGGTCTCCCGGTACACTACCGGCACTCTCGGTACACTATCGATGAGCCCGAAACTTTTCCGACGACCAAAACAGGACTTCCTATATATGAATCTTTACCTCCGGACCATTCCAGAGCTCCTCGTGACGTCCGAGATCTCATTCGAGACTCCGAACAACCTTCGGTCACCACCATACATAACTCTATACTACCGAAACGTCACCAAACCTTAAGTGTGCAGACCCTACGGGTTCGAGAACTATGTAGACATGACCGAGACACCTCTACGGTCAATAACCAATGGCAGGACCTGGATGTCCACATTGGTTCCTACATATTCTACGAAGATCTTTATCGGTCGAACCTCTATGTCAAGGATTCAGTTAATCCCGTATGATGTTCCCTTTGTTCTTCGGTATGTTACTTGCCCGAGATTCGATCGTCGGTATCTCCATACTTAGTTCAACCTCGTTACTGGCAAGTCTCTTTACTCGTTCCGTAATACAAGATCTCGCAACTAACACTTAGTCACATTGCTTGCAAGGCTTATTATGATGTTGTATTACCGAGTGGGCCATGAGATACCTCTCCGTCACACGAAGTAACAAATCCCAGTCTTGATCCATGCCAACTCAACAGACACCCTCGGAGACACCTGTAGAGCACCTTTATAGTCACCCAGTTACGTTGCGACATTTGATACTCACAAGGCAGTCCTCCGATATCTGTGAGTTGCATGATCTCATGGTCATAGGAACATATACTTGACATGTAGAAAACAGTAGCAATGAACTGACACGATCATAAGCTACGTTTGTAGTTTGGGTCTTGTCCATCACATCATTCTCGTAATGATGTGATCCCGTTATCAAATGAAATCTCATGTCCATGGCTAGGAAACCTTAACCATCTTTCGATCAACGAGCTAGTTCACTAGAGGCATACTAGGGACATTGTGTTTGTCTATGTATCCACACATGTATCGATGTGTCCAATTAATACAATTATAGCATGGATAATAAACGATTATCATGAACAAGGAAATACAATAATAAACACTTTATTTATTGCCTGTAGGGCATATTTCCAACAGTCTCCCACTTGCACTAGAGTCAATAATCTAGTTCACATCACTATGTGATTTACATTGTAATGAATCGAACACCCATGCAGTTCTGGTGTTGATCATGTTTAGCCCTTGGAAGAGGTTTAGTCAATGGGTCTGCAACATTCAGATCCGTGTGCACTTTGCAAATATTTATGTCTTTCTCCAAGATGTAATCGCGGATGGAGTTGAAGCATCGCTTTATGTGTCTGGTCCTCTTGTGAAACCTTGGTTCCTTGGCCAGAGCAATGGCACCAGTGTTGTCACAGAACAGGTTCATTGGATTCAGTGCAGTGGGCACTACTCCAAGATCTGTCATGACCTGCTTCATCCAGACACCTTCCTTCGCCGCCTCCGAGGCTGCGATGTACTTCGCTTCGTACGTAGAATCGGCTACCACGCTTTGCTTCGAACTGCACCAGCTTATCGCTCCCCCGTTGAGAATAAATACGTATCCGGTTTGCGACTTAGAGTCGTCCGGATCAGTGTCAAAGCTTGCATCGACGTAACCCTTTACGACGATCTCTTGATCACCTCCACAAACGAGAAACATTTCCTTAGTCCTTTTCAGGTACTTAAGGATATTCTTGACCGCTTGCCAGTGCTCCATTCCAGGATCACTTTGAAACCTTCCGGCCATACTTATGGCCAGGCTGACATCGGGTCTTGTGCACAACATGGCATACATGATAGAGCCTATGGCTGAAGCATAGGGGATGACACTCATCTTTTCTCTATCTTCTGCAGTTACTGGGCATTGAGTCTTACTTATCTTCACACCTTGTAACACAGGCAAGAACCCCTTCTTGGACTATTCCACTTTGAACTTCTTCAAAAGTTTATCAAGCTATGTGCTCTATGAAAGTGCTATTAAGCGTCTCGATCTATCTCTATAGATCTTAATGCCTAATATGAAAGCAGCTTCTCCTAGGTCCTTCATTGAAAAACTCTTGTTCAAATATTCCTTCACGCTTTCCAGCATTTCTATATTATTTCCAATCAACAATATGTCATCCACATATAATACTAGAAACGCTATAGAGATCCCACTCACTTTCTTGTAAATACAAGCTTCTCCGTAAACTTGTATAAACTCAAACGCTTTGATCACCTCATCAAAGCGCGTATTCCAACTCTGAGATGCTTGCACCAGTCCATAAATGGATCGCTGGAGTTTGCAAACTTTGTCAGCATTCTCTGGATCGACAAAACCTTTGGGTTGCATTATATACAACTCTTCCTCAAGGAAACCGTTGAGGAACGCTCTATTGATATCCATCTGCCAAATTTCATAATCGAAATAAGTAGCTATTGCTAACATGATTCTGACAGACTTAAGCATCACTACGGGTGAGAAAGTCTCATCGTAGTCAACTCCTTGAACTTGTGAAAAACCCTTTGCCACAAGTCGAGCTTTCTAGACGGTGACATTACCGTCTACGTCTGTCTTCTTCTTAAAGATCCATTTGTTCTGAATGGCCTTTCGCCCTTCAGGTAATACTTCCAAAGTCCATACTTTGTTTTCATACATGGATCCCATCTCGGATTTCATGGCCTCTAACCATTTCTCGGAATCCGGGCCCATCACTGCTCCTCCATAGCTCGTAGGTTCATTGTTGTCCAACAACATGACCTCCAAGACAGGGTTGCCGTACCACTCAGGGGTAGTACGCGGCCTTGTTGACCTACAAGGTTCAATAGCAGCTTGATCCGAAGCTTCATGATCATCATCATTAACTTCCTCTTCTACCGTCATAGGTTCCACAGAAACATCTTTCTGTGCTGCGCTACTTTCTGGTTGAAGTAAAGGTTCAATAACCTCATCAAGCTCTATTTTCCTCCCACTCAATTCTTTCGAGAGAAACTCTTTCTCAAGAAATGTTCCATTCTTAGCAACAAACACTTTGCCTTCGGATCTGAGATAGAAGGTATACCCGACTCTCTTTCGGGTATCCTATGAAGACGCATTTCTCCGCTTTGGGTTCCAGCTTTTCAGGCTGAAGCTTTTTGACATAAGCATCACATCCCCAAACTTTAAGAAATGATAACTTTGGACTCTTGCCAAACCATAGTTCATATGGCGTCGTCTCAACGGATTTTGATGGTGCCCTATTTAAAGTGAATGCAGCCGTCTCTATTGTATAACCCCAAAACGATAATGGCAAATCAGCAAGAGACATCATGGATCGCACCATATCTAATAAGGTCCGATTACGACGTTCGGACACACCATTACGATGTGGTGTTCCGGGCGGTGTCAACTGTGAAACAATTCCACATTTTCTTAAGTGACTGCCAAACTCATAACTCAGATATTCACCTCCTCGATCAGATCGCAGGAATTTAATCTTCTTGTTACGATGATTCTCAACTTCACTCTGAAATTGCTTGAACTTTTCAAACGTTTCAGACTTGTGTTTCATTAAGTAAATATACCCATATCTACTTAAGTCATCAGTGAATGTGAGAAAATAACGATATCCACCACGCACTGTAACATTCATCAGACCGCACACATCAGTATGTAGGATTTCCAATAAGTCAATTGCCCGTTCCATTGTTCCAGAGCACGGCGTTTTAGTCATCTTGCCCATGAGGCACGGTTCACATGTGTCAATTATTCAAAATCAAGTGACTCTAGAAGTCCATCAGCATGGAGCTTCCTCATGCGTTTTACACCAATATGACCTAAACGGCAGTGCCACAAGAAAGTGGTATTATCATTATCAACTCTACATCTTTTGGCATCAATGTCATGAACATGTGTGTCATCACTATCAAGATTCAATATGAATAAAACCCTAACATTGGGTGCATGACCATAAAAGATATTACTCATATAAATAGAACAACCTTTATTCTCTGATTTAAATGAGTAACCGTGTCGCAATAAACAAGATCCAAATATAATGTTCATGCTTAACGCAGGCACTAAATAACAATTTTTCAGGTTCATCACTAATCCCGATGGTAATCGAAGAGAGAGCGTGCCGATGGCGATCATATCAACCTTGGAACCATTTCCCACATGCATCGTCACTTCGTCCTTTGCCAGCCTTCGTTTATTCCGTAGTTCCTGCTTTGAGTTGCAAATGTGAGCAACCGAACCGGTATCAAATACCCAGGCACTACTACGTGAGCTAGTAAGGTACACATCAATAACATGTATACCATATATACCTTGTTTGTCGTTGGCCGCCTTCTTGTCAGCCAGGTACTTGGGGCAGTTCCGCTTCCAGTGACCAGTTCCTTTGCAATGAAAGCACTCAGTTTCTGACTTGGGTCCATGCTTGGGCTTCTTTACGGGAGTAGCAACTTCTTTGCCATCCTTCTTGGTTTTACCCTTCTTGCCCTTGCCCTTGACTTTGCCATTTTTCTTGAAACTAGTGGTTTTATTGACCACCAACACTTGATGTTCTTTCTAGATTTCAGACTCAGCGACTTTTAGCATCGCAAACAGCTCGGCGAATGACTTGTTCATCCCGTGCATGTTATAGTTCATCCCAAAGCTCTTGTAACTAGGTGGCAGTGATTGAAGAACTCTGTCAGTGATCGCCTCTGGCGGAAGGGCAATTCCCAACTCTGCTAGATGAGTTGAATACCCAGACATTCTGAGTATATGTTCACTGATAGACCCGTTCTCCTCCATCTTGCAAGCATAGAACTTATCAGAGGTTTCATACCTCTCGATTCAGACGTTCTTCTGAAAGATAAACTTCAACTCCTGAAACATCTCATATGCTCCATGACGTTCAAAACGTCTTTGAAGTCCCGGTTTTAAGCCATATAATATTGCACACTGAACTATTGAGTAATCTTCAGTATGTGTCTCCCAAACGTTCTTAACGTCTTCGGAGGTCATGTCTTCTGGTTGGTCACCAAGCGGTGCATCAAGGACATATGATTTCTGGGAAGCCGTGAGGATAATCCTCACATTACGTACCCATTCAACAAAGTTACTTCCATCATCTTTTAACTTAGCTTTCTCTAGGAACGCATTAAAATTCAGGGGTGCTACTGCGCGAGCTATTGATCTACAACATAAATATGCACAGTTCACTTAGACTATTGTTCAAGATAATGAGTTTAGTTAATCAAATTACTAAAGCTCCCACTCAAATTGACATCCCTCAGGTCATCTGAGTGTCACATGATCCAAATCCACCAACTCAAGTCCAATCATCACGTGAGTTGAGGTGGCTTCAATGGTGAACGTCATTATGTTGATCAAATCTACTATATGACTCATGTTCGACCTTTCGGTCTCTTGTGTTCTGAGGCCATGTCTGTACATGCTAGGCCCGTCAAATTTAACCCGAGTGTTCTGCGCGTGCAACACTGGCTTGCACCCGTTGTATGTGAACGTTGAGTGTGTCATACCCGATCAACACGTGGTGTCTCAACACGACAAACTTTCGCAACGGTGCACACTCGGGGAGAACACAATTTATCTTGAAATTTAAGTGAGGGACCACCTTATAATGCAACCGTCGTACTAAACAAAACAAGGTGCATAAAAGGATTAACATCACATGCAATTCATAAGTGACATGATATGGCCATGAACTTGTGCTTTAGATCTCCATCTTGAAAGCACCGGCATGATCTCCATCTGCACTGGCAAGACACCATGATCTCCATCATCTTGATCTCCATCAACGTGTCGCCATCGGGGTTGTCGCGACCAACATGCTTCTACTACTATTGCTATCGTTTAGCGATAAAGTAAAGCATTACATAGCACTTAATGATTGACACACAGGTCATACAATGATTAAAGACAACCCTATGGCTCCTGCCGGTTGCCGTACTCATCGACATACCAGTCATGAAATTCTATACATCACATGATCATCTCATATATCACATATATCACATCATGTAATTGGCCATATCACATCACAACATACCCTACAAAAACAAGTTAGACATTCTCTAATTGTTGTTGCATGTTTTACGTGGCTACTACGGGTTTCTAGCAAGAATGATTCTCACCTATGCATAAACCACAACGGTGATACATAATTTGCTTTTCAACCTTCTCAAGGACCGCCTTCGTCGAATCCGATCCAACTAAAGTGAGAGAAACTGCCACCCGCAAGCCATCTAGGCAACAAGTTGCGTCGAGGGAACCGGTCTCTCGTAAGCGTACGAGTAATGTTGGTCCGGGCCGCTTCATCTCACAATACCGTTGAACCAAAATCCGACCAAGGGAGGAAGCAATCTAAGCATCAACGCCCACAAACCTTTTGTGTTCTACTCGAGATCTCATCTACACATAAACCTAGCTCATGATGCCACTGTTGGGGAATGTTGCATGGATAACAAAAATTTTCCTACGCACACGTAGATCTATCCATGGTGATGAGCATCTACGAGAGGGAGAGTGGATCTACATACCCTTGTAGATCGCTAAGCGGGAAGCGTTAAGAAAAGCGGTTGGTGTAGTCAAACGTCTTCGCGATCCAAATCGCCGTGCATCCCGCGATCCAATCACGATCCGTCCTGCGATCCGATCACAATCCGTCCCACAAACTTGATCACGATCCGTCCCACGAACTTGATCACGATCCTTCCGATCTAGCACCGAACGGACGACACCTCCGCGTTCAGCACACATACAGCTTGATGACGATCTCCACCGTATTGATCCAGCAAGATGGAGTGGAGAGGAAGAAGAGTTCTCCGGTAGCCTGACGGTGCTTCAGTGATGGTGGTGGAGCAATTCCGGCAGGGCTTCGCCTAAGCACCGCAGAAATCCGATCTAGAGAAACTATGCACTGGAGGAACGGGTAGCACGTGGCTGAAATTCTAGTGCAAAAACCCTTTATACCACCAGTATATATAGGAGGAAGAGAGGAGAGGAGGTATCCTTGGCTTCCCAAGACAAGGGCTTCGGCCGAAAGGAGGTGGAGGAGGTTGAGTCCACCTCCAATCCTAGTAGAACTAGGATTCACCCATTTGGCCTTTTTTCATCTTTTCTCTTGGGCTTTTTTCTTCCAGCCGCATGGGCCTCTTGTGGTTGTTCCACCAGCCCACTAAGGGCTGGCTTCCACTCTCCCACAGCCCATGTAGCCTCTTGGGTCGAAATACCCCTCCCGGAGGTCTCCCGGTACACTACCGGCACTCTCGGTACACTATCGATGAGCCCGAAACTTTTCTGGCGACCAAAACAGGACTTTCTGTATATGAATCTTTACCTCCAGACCATTCTGGAGCTCTTCGTGACGTCTGGGATCTCATTAGGGACTCCAAACAACCTTCTGTCACCACCATACATAACTATATAGTACCGAAATGTCACCAAACCTTAAGTGTGCAGACCCTGCGGGTTCGAGAACTATGTAGACATGACCGAGACACCTCTACGGTCAATAACCAATGGCGGGACCTGGATGTGCACATTGGTTCCTACATATTCTACGAAGATCTTTATCGGTCGAACCTCTATGTCAAGGATTCAGTTAATCCCGTATGATGTTCCCTTCGGTATGTTACTTGCCGAGATTCTATCGTCGATATCTCCATACTTAGTTCAACCTCGTTACTGGAAAGTCTCTTTACTCGTTCCGTAATACAAGATCTCGCAACTAACACTTAGTCACATTGCTTGGAAGGCTTATTGTGATGCTGTATTACCGAGTGGGCACTGAGATACCTTTCCGTCACACGGAGTAACAAATCCCAGTCTTGAGCCATGCCAACTCAACAGACACCCTCGGAGACACCTGTAGAGCACCTTTATAGTCACCCAGTTACGTTGAGACGTTTGATACACACAAGGCACTCCTCCAATATCTGTGAGTTGCATGATCTCATGGTCATAGGAACATATACTTGACATGTAGAAAACAGTAGCAATAAACTGACATGATCATAAGCTACGTTTGTAGTTTGGATCTTGTCCATCACATCATTCTCGTAATGATGTGATCCCGTTATCAAATGACATCTCATGTCCATGGCTAGGAAACCTTAACCATCTTTCGATTAACGAGCTAGTTCACTAGACATACTAGGGACACTGTGTTTGTCTATGTATCCACACATGTATCCATGTTTCCAATTAATACAATTATAGCATGGATAATAAAAGATTATCATGAACAAGGAAATAAAATAATAAACACTTTATTTATTGCCTCTAGAGCATATTTCCAACAAGCTGATGAAGGTGCTCATTATTGGAGGACATCGTAAAGATGATGTAGTCAACATAAAGCACGAGGTAGGGGGTAGCAGCGCCCTGATGGTAAACAAACAACGATGCGTCAGAGCGAGTTTATTGAAACTCGACAGGGGTCGAGAAAGAAAACACACATGAACTGGAGGAGTGGCGTCGACAAATCCGATAGGCTGCTGGCAGAAAACCTGCTCGGCGAGATGAACATGAAGAAATGCGCTCGAAACGTCCAACTAATGCACGGGCCATGCGCGAGACAATGTAAGATGTAGAACAGTGTGGATCGTGCCCGGTTTGACAAACGGGACAAAGATGTCGGAGAAGTCATCTCGAGCGCACTATTGAAAACCACGGACCACCCATCGCACTTTTTCGCCCAAGGGAACACCGACACGTCCGGAAGATCTTGTGACAGAACACCCATTTTCCACTAATAAAGTTGGCATGGGGAGGCCGCGACACAAGTTGCCATGTGCGGTTGCGGTGCAACGCGACAAACTCCTCTTGCAGCGCGGCAAGCTTGTGAGGGTCATGAAGAGCAGCATGAGCTTAAGATGCTACCGGCTATGGGTATGAAGTCCATGTTGTACACACATACTCCTCAGTCGAATAACGCTTATTTGGACAAAGCACACGAGCGCGAGAATTAGTCGTCCACCGGAGGGGCAGGTGGAGCGATGGGCGAGAACTAGTCGTCCACCGGAGGGACGGGTGGAGCGATGGGCAAGGGTGGTGGTGAGCCCGTCATGGAGCATGAACCTACGGGTGCCGAATGGGAGGCGCTCGGATAGGAGCCGGCCGATGAGTCCATTGCAGTAATGGCCAAACCAAAACCGTTGCCACGACATGAAACTTAAGATGGTATCGCGGCAGCCGTGGCGAATTCGATCAGGCGGTAGCGCCCGTGGAGGCCACCGTGGCAGCCGGGGCCTGATCAGGTGGCGCGGATGGCCTGCCATGGGCAGGAGCAGGGGCAGCCCGTGGTCGGCTGGGATGCCATGACTGGAGCCCGTCGAGGGGAGCTGGTGAAGATGCCGCTGTAGGTGGTACCGGGTGAAAGGGGGGAACTTTCTCATGAAAGCAAATGTACCATGAAGTGAAGACGAGGTGGGTGACGAAATCATAGTAAACTTTGATGTTGGGAGGGTAACCGAGGAACATGAAAGCGAGGGAGTGTGGGGCAAGCTTTAGAAGGGTGGTCGAAGCGATGCTAGGGTAACAGAGACACCCGAAGACACGAATCTCATCATACGAGGGTGGAGTTCCAAAGAAAAACTAGTGGGGTGGATTGTTCCAGCAAGGATGGCATAGACATATGTTAAGTAGAAGAGATGTGGTGGGGAGTGCATCGGGCCAAAATCGAGGAGGGAAATTGGCATTAAAGAGAAGGGTATCGATGCAATCATTGAGAGTGTGTAGTACATGTTCAGAGCGGCCATTTTGTTGTGATGTATAAGGGCATGTGAGGCGAAAGATAGTACCATGTGATGCAAGAAGTGTGTGAATGGCAATATTATAAATTCTTTCCCGTTATCAGTTTGGAGTGCGTGTATGGGACAACCAAACTGTGTGGGGTCATAGGCATAGAAGGCATAGAAAGTTGTAAGAATCGCTAATGCATCAGATTTATTACATAAAGGAAGCATCAACACATAAAGCTAGAAATCGTCTAAGTCCACAAGGTAATAAAGATAGCCGGTGTTACTCGCGACCGGAGATGTCCATGCATCACTACGAAGTAATTGAAGTAATTGAAGCGGAAAAGAAGATATGACGGTGGATGCACTAAAAGGAAGACAAACATGCTTTCCGACATGGCAAGCAAGACAAGTATGATCGTCGATCTTATTTCAAGTGAATGAAAATCTATGAAGAAAGAAGACGAAGTGAGGCTGAATTGGGATGACCCAAACGAGCATGCCAAAGGACTACACCTGCAGAGAGGGGGGCTGGGGCTGTAGCGGCGGTGGAGGATAACTGCACCGGGTATATCTTGTTTGGATTCTAACATCGATGAAGAACCATCCAGTTACAGCCCTCCTTTATAAAAATACCGATTTCATCAAATTCAATAGTAATAGGATTTTAATGAGTAAAGAAACGAACAGAAACAAGATTCTTTATTAGTGCAGGCAAGACAAGAATGTTAGACATAGATAATGGCATGGATGTAGACGAAAATGAACTATGACGGATATGTATTATAGGTAAAGAGGAGCCATCGCCTACCATGATGCGAGTGGATGTGTTAAGCAAATAGAAGAGATGAGGTTACCAGGATGTGATGACATGTGGGCGGTAGCATCCATGTCCATGTACAAATCACAACCACCACCATAATTACTCGGTTAGCGAGCCGAGTGTAGCGCGCAGGAGGAGAGGGGTCCCATGACGTGGAGGCCAGCGTCCTGACAGGGCACGCATAGGGTTGGGGTGGGGGTGACAGTGGGTAGCCCCTTTGTCATCGCGGTCACGGGCAACAGTGGGTAGCCGCCGCCAGGTGCGCCTGATGGCCGGTCGGGAGCGTACCGAGGAGACTCGGTGTGGGTCTGCGAAGAACCGACATGTGGTCGGCATGGACATCTCCGGTCCCGGGGTTGCGTCCAGCGAAAGTGTTGGAGGCACCAAAGAAGGAGGAATTAGGTAATTCCTTGGTGGCAATAACATATAGAGATGAGAGAAATATTTGTGGCGGTGGCTATGGTGTATTGGAGTTAGGGTTTTTGTGGGAGGTGAGAAGGGAGGGGGATAGGCAGCGGCGGCAGAAGGGACGGTGTCTACGATGGGGAATATCAGGTGCGGCAGCGGTGGCTGAAGGTAGCGGCGGCTGCGGCAAGGTGCAACGCTGGCGGGGAGCGGAAGCTAGGTCGCGGGAGAGAAACTAGAAACTAATAGCATGTTGTTAGGAAAGATGGGATTGCATGCGACATAATTTGATTGATGACGGGCAAGTGCACATATATAGGTACGAGGGTGCATGACCTCTACTTGTCTCGCAAGCTATACATTGTACCAAGGAGAAAGGACGCATGACAATTCATGACCCTAGCCTATACGTACATACAAATTCAACACCGAGGAAAATGTTGTGTAGTCCTCACCTCCCTTGTAGGGGTACTACGCTTCCTCGGAAGGGTCCCTGACGGCTTCTGATGGAGGGGAGAGCTCTTCCAGCCTGGTGCGGCGGTCTTACAGCCAACTGAAGCGAGGGCGGCAGCAGCAGAGTGGCCCATGGTCTTCGGGTCGGCATCAGAGAAGGGGCAGGATCACGGCAAGGTGGTGGAGGACACCGTGTCCCTGCGCCTGGGTCGATGGCTCGCCCATGCATTTCTTCGCCGTATTTGACGGCCAAGGCTTTTTTCTCGGTGTTGAAGACTTTTTACAAATATGTTATGTACATTTTTTTAGAAGTATGCCATGAAGATTTTAGTTAATATTTTTGAACTACAAATGAGCATTGTGTAAATTCGTAGTACATAAGCTTTCAGATATATGTTCAATATTTTTTAAAATACGCGGTTAACGGTTTTGAAATACATGAAGAACATCAAATATGTGTGGAACACGTTTTGAAATACAAGATAAACATTTATTCAAATATGGATTGTACATTTTTTTCAAATATTTGTTGAACTCCATTTCAAATACATGATGAACAATTATTGGAATACGTGTTGAATATATTTTTCCAAATACACGAGAAACATTTTTTCCTCACGAGTGTGGCGCAAAAACGTTTCACGTCTGAACTTTTTTTCGTTCGCTTGATCGATTTCTCTAGTGGTGCCCATCACCGACAGGTGGAGATTCGCCATCACTGTGTACTCCAAGGAAGGCAATGTGTAGTCCCCACTAGCCTCGTCCGGGTACAACACATCCTTGCTGGGTTATGCGGGGAATCTGATGGGTGTTGAGGAAGGGAAGGGCTCCTGTGTGCTAGCAGCACGCATGCTGCTAGCTGAAGGGAGGGAGTGTAGTGGCATATTTTTCAATGGAGCCCCAATAATCGACAATGTGAAATTAGCTTCCTATGACGAGAGAGGAATCCAAGTTGGAAGCATTACATAATCGATTGTTCCTTCATTGAAACATTGATAACCAGCTGTACCAATAATTTGGAGAAAGGTGTCATTTTGTTTCAGTGAGAGACCATAGGACCAACTAATCAACTTACTAAATTGAACCCCTCCATAGAGTGAAGCCCAAGCTGTTAATGAAACACTAAGGCATATTCCAAGACTAGAATATCTCCAATCCATACTATTAATTTGACAACTGAATGTACCCCCATACTGTGACTTAATTTCAGTGCACTTTATTTTTTGAAATGTAATATTTGAATTTTTTTCTGAAATAATCTTTAAAAATTAGTTTTTGGTAACGAGCAAAGTTAGTTTTTTTGTAGTAAATGAAATCAGTTCTTATTTTATTTTAGATTTTTTAAATAAGTAAAGTAGGTTTTTTAAATCAGCAAATGTATTTATTTAAAAGAGGGAAAATAACTTTCTTGAAATGAGTGAATTTCTTTTTTGAAATGCATTAGCTCGTTTTTTGGAATTAGTGAAATTTGTTTTTTTAAATTAATTAGAATATGTTTTTCAAAAACAGAAATTTATTTTTGGATTAGGTGAAATGAAGTTTTTTAAATGAGTAGTTAGATTTTTGAATTGACTGTCTTTTTAAGGAATGAATTCAGTTTTCATCCGTATGAAATATATTTCTGAAGTAATTATATGGAACTCTGTATATAAATAATGTGAAATTGGTTATCTTAAAAAAATGTAAAACTGATTATTTTAAATCAGCATTTTATAATGAATGGAACTATAAAGTGTGAGACCTATGAAGTAATTGATATGATTATTTTGAATAACTAAAATCATATTTTTAAATAACTGTAATTGTTTTAATGTAAATAGATTGTCCTTTTAAATAATTTAAATGGAATTTTAAAATAATGGAAATGAGTTATTTGAAATGATCCTTTTGAAATAACTAAAATCTATCTTTCAAAATAACTGAAATAGGGGAAATAACTGATATAGGTCTCTTGAAAAGAAAAATATGAATTTGGTATTTTAAAATAATCTAAATAGGTCTTTTGAAATAATTGAAACTAGACTTCTTATAAATCTAAATTGAAATGGATATTTTTTTCCAAAAAGTAGAAATGACTTTTCTTCAAATAGTGTAACAATGGAAATCACTGTTTTGAATAGTGAACCAATGAAACTTGTTCCAAACATAATCGAAATAAGTAAAATAAAAAGACAATTCAAATATATCCAATTGTTCTGAAATTCTTCTCATTAGGAGTTCACAAAAAATGCCAAAACAAGGATTTTGTGCGAACGATATCTATCATTCAAAATATGACAACAAAAGTAAATGCATGTCATTTATATGGCCAGAGAGAATTTCAAAGATAGGTAACGAAGGACGAATGCCTTCCATATGGCAACAACCCGAGATCGACAAAACAGATAAGGAGACAATCATGAAACATTAATCAAGGGCAATCAATGGATAAGAAACGGCATTGACAGGTGTCCGCCACCTTGAACGTAGCCCGGGTTCCATGCAAACGTTACGCGAAACTTCTTTGCTACCCACCGTCTCTCGCATCCATTTCTTCGTTTCCCAGAGGTTACTTGATACTCCCTCCATACAGGTGCATAAATCACATTACGAAAACCAAATAATCCCAAAACTATGAGGCGGGTTGCATTAACTATCCACCTCGTTTCTTGTTTTTTTTTCGCAAAAACAGAAATTAACCAATACGAGACGTGGGGCATTTATGCATTCAATTACTTGAGACTATTTAGCATAACATGCAGTGATAAGTTATCTGCATGCAATGTCATTAATTAGAAAATAATCATCAAGTTCTCTCATTTTCCTCCCACTTTGATCACAGTACGCAATCTAAGATGACTAATACACGTGTTCGAATGGAGTAGCGAAAGCTCTTGCTTCTTCGTGACCCGCGTGCGTTCTGCACAATCTGCTCCTTCCCCATGATAGATTTGCAGTGATGGGCAGGGCAGGGATCAACAACTTGCCTGCCGCCAGCGAGCAGGGAGCCGACCCTGCTGTGGCCTCCAAGTGTTGTTAGAAAAGATGGGATTGCATGCGACACAACTTGATTGATGATGTGCAAGTGCACATGTATAGGTAATCGACTTGTCTCCCAAGCTATACACTACTAGCCTGTCTGCAACCCGTGCATTTGCACGAGCTAGTTATTAAAAAAAAACTTTGGAACACATTGGGTATGTGTAAGAGAAGAAGGCAATTTTGAAATTAGACTTGGTATTAAGCTCCTAAAATGTTGATGTTAACTATGGCAATTTGTTTGCTTACTCCCGAAAATATGAATATTTGCTTTGTCATGCATATTGTCTATTTGTATTTCTCTTTGGCGTCCGGCCATACGAATTTGAGCTTGATCCGTGGATGCAGCTGGAGTGCCCGGATGAGATGGCGGCGGGAGAAAAAGTGTAGGGCTCCGCCGACGGACAGCTGCGGGTACCGGGAATGCTTGCCGTGTCACGCACGATAGTTCCGTACACTTCACATACATACGTACAAGTGTTGTTTCCATGCAATAACATTCGCTTTGACATATCCATCTTATACAATATACAAAGAAACAAAATTATGTGTTGAACACTTTTTAACAAATATGTGATGCACATTTTTTGTAGAAATATGGGATGGTCATTTTTTCAAGTACAAGATGAATATTTTTTAAATAAAATGAACATTCTTTAAAACGTAGTAAATATTTTTCTTAAATATATGTTGAATATTATTTGATGTACGCGGTTAAAAAATTTGAAACTCACAATGAACATCAAATATGTGTTGAACACTTTTTGCAATACAAGATGGGCATTTATTCAAATAGTATAGAACACTTTTTCAATATTTGTTGAACACCTTTGCAAGAACATGATGAACACTTATTTTAATACATGATTCATATATATTTTCCAAATTTACAATAATCTTATTTTGCATATGAGTGGCACAATAAGGCTTCCCGCTGAACTTTTTTTGTCTTCATCATCCAGCCTTCATCGTCTTCTGCCATTTCTCGCGTTCGTTTCTTTTTTTCCTCTCTCTACCTCTACACTCTGTTTCTCTTTCTCTCTTCAAAAGAGAGGTTACTTGATTGGTTCGTAGAGAAAATTAGTATCACGTCCGTTGTAGGGGGAGCTACACGCATTATGACCATCACCAACGGGCCAGTGGGAGCCGACGCCGCCGTGACCTCCGTGGAAGGTGAGGTGCAGACCCACCGCCCTCGTCCGGGTAATAAGCAACCTCAGAGGGTTCGGAGGGGTACCTGAAGGGCGTCGAGGACTGGGAGAGCTCTGGTGTAGTGACGGCGGCAGTGTGGTCCCTCGCATTCGGGTCAGAGTCCGAGCGCCGGCAGGATCATCGGAATATGATGGAGGACACCGTGGCGCTGCGCCTGTGTCGACAGCTCCCCATGCAGTTCTTTACTGTCTTTGAAGGCCATGATGACCCCCATGTAAAATCCCCTCCCCTTTCCTTCACATGCTGCCAGACTGCAACACCCTGCACACCACCTCCAGGTCGAGTGGTCGACACGTCCACGCCCTAGCGTACACGTTTGATTTTCTTGCTACGTGCTACGTGGTAGTGCAAGTGTACGTCGGCTCTCCGTAGGGACCAGATGCACGTCATACCGGCGAAGGAGCACCCGAAAAATGACGTAGAGAGTGAGCATCACGCACGGGAAGCAGCGCTGGGAATGGAGCTGCCCATAGCAAGGTCTACTCCTGTAGTGGCGTTCCGGGTCCGGAACAACTCCCGCGTCAACTGTAATGACTCCGTGCCTTGCTCTACCACGCCAGTAATGACATCCCGCTATCCAAGACCACAGAGTGAGAATAATTGCATCATGCATATTCTCTTTTGGCGGGCGTCCGACCATAAGAATTTTAGCTTGATGCATTAGTGCAGCTGGACCTGCCGGATGAGATGCTAGCATGAGAAAAATTGTGGCAATCCGATGAAACAAAAGTATGTGTTGAAGACTTTTTAACAAATAGGTGATGTACATTTTTTTAGAAGTACCATGAACATTTTAGTAAATATTTTTGAACTAGAAATGAGCATTCTTTAAATTCAAAGTACATATGTTTTTAATATATGTTGAATATTTTTTGAAATACGAGGTTAACGGTTTTGAAATACACGAAGAACATCAAATATGTGTGGAACACGTTTTGAAATACAAGATGAACATTTATTTAAGTATGGCTTGAACATTTTTTTCAAATATCTGTTGAACTCCATATCAAATACATGATGAACAATTTTTTTAATCCATGTTGAATATATTTTTCCAAATACATGATAAAAGTTTTTTCCGTGTGAGTGTGGTGCAAAAACGTTTCACGCCTGATCTTTTTTTTCCTTCATCCTCCAGCCTTCCTGGTGTTTTGCCATTTCTCGCGTCCGTTTATTTCTTCCATCTCTCTACATTTGCACCCTCTCTCTTTCAAGACAGGTTACTTAGTTCGCTCGTAGAGAAATTTACTATCACATCCATACTAGGTTGGAACCATTCCCGACGCACATCGTCACCTCGTCCTTTGCCAGTCTCCGCTTATTCCGCAGCTCCTGCTTGGAGTTACAAATGTGAGCAACTGCACCGGTATCAAATACCTAGGAGCTACTACGAGCGCTGGTTAGGTACACATCAATAACAAGTATATCACATATACCTTTAATGTTGCCGGCCTTCTTATCCGCTAAGTACTTGGGGTAGTTCCGCTTCCAGTGACCGGTACCCTTGCAATAAAAGCACTCAGTCTCAAACTTGGGTCCATTCTTGTTCTTCTTCCCGGCAACTTGCTTACCGGGCACGGCAACTGCTTTGCCGTCCTTCTTGAAGTTCTTCTTACCCTTGCCTTTCTTGAAACTAGTGGTCTTATTCACCATCAAAACTTGATGCTCCTTTTTGATCTCGACCTCTGCTGATTTCAGCATCGAGTACAACTCAGGAATGGACTTCTCCATACCCTGCATGTTGTAGTTCAAACAAAGCTCTGGTAGCTAGGTAGGAGCGACTAGAGGATTCTATCAATAACCGAGTCATCCAAAAGATTAACTCCCAGCTGAGACAAGCGGTTGTGCAACCCAAACATTTTGAGTATGTGCTCACTGTCAGAATTATTCTCCTCCATCTTAAAACTAAAGAACTTGTTGGAGACATCATATCTCTCGACCCGGGCATGAGCTTGGAAAACCAATTTCAGCTCTTGGAACATCTCATATGCTCCATGTTGCTCAAAACGCTTTTGGAGCCCCTGTTCTAAACTGTAAATCATGTCGCACTAAATCATGGAGTAATCATCACAGCGACACTGCCACGCGTTCATAACATTCTAAGCCGCTGGAAAATGGGTGCGTCACCTAGCGGTGCATCAAGGTGAAAGCACATTTTCTTCCTTGGTGGTTTTGGTAATTAATAACAACATATAAGTCATTGAACTAATGTTTCCACTAAGTATATTTCAGGAAATGTTCAATGAGAGGATTGGCAAAAGGAGATTGTGGAGAAACCCCAAGATGCAAGGAAATAGGTTGGCCAAGCTTCAAGCAAGAGGACTCTACATTTTATATTTGTGAGAAATCACTTTGAGTCCATAGGAAAGCCAATACTATTAAAAGGGGGTAAGGTGTTGTTGGTGAACAATATGCTCAAACGTGCACAAGTGATAGTCGCCAAAAACATCCACAAAACTCTCCCACAAAGTCTGTTCTATACCCAACACTCAAAATCGGTGCAACCAACTATCCCACTTCGGTGCCACTGATTCCAGAACCTAGACAGACTCTACCAAACCCTAGCCACTTCGGTGCAACGGATTCCATACCGGTGGCACCGAGTTTAGGTTGCCAACTTTCTATTACGCAAATTCACATTTTCGGTCCCATCGAGAATGTTGGATGGGCGTCACCGAGATTGGAAATCTGACCGTTGGTCACCTTATCGGTGCAACCGAGTTTCCTATATCGGCTTTACAGAGATTCAAAAGTTGCCACCTTTTGGTCACTCCGGTACCACCGAGATTCACACATCGGTGTCACCGAGTTGGTCATTTTGTGTGTAACAGTTGGATTTTTTGGGATGCCTATATATACCCCTTCACCACCACTCACTCGAAAGGGAAGCACTCAGAACTATTATATACCTATCCTATCAGATTTTCTGAGAGAGAACTGTTGGGGAACGTCGCATGGGAAACAAAAAGTTTCCTACGCACACGCAAACCTATCCATGGTGATGAGCATCTACGAGAGGGAGAGTGGATCTACATACCCTTGTAGATCGCTAAGCGGGAAGCGTTAAGAAACGCGGTTGGTGTAGTCGAACATCTTCGCGATCCAAATCGCCGAGCGTCCCGCGATCTCATCACGATCCGTCCCGCGATCCAATCACGATCCGTCCCGTGAACTCATCACGATCCGTCCCGCGATCTCATCACGATCCGTATCACGATCTTGATCACGATCTATCCCGCGAACTCATCACGATCCGTTCCGCGATCTCATCACGAACCGTCTCGCGATCTCGATCACGGTCCTTCCGATCTAGCGCCGAACGGACGGCACCTCCGCGTTCAGCACACGTGGAGCTTGATGACGATCTCCACCGTCTCGATCCAGCGAGAGGAGGTGGAGAGGAGAGAGAGTTCACCGGCAGCGTGATGGCGCTCCGGTGATGGTGGTGGAGCAATTCCGGCAGGGCTTCGCCTAAGCGCTGCGGAACTACGATCTAGAGGAGAAACTATGCACCGGTGGAACGGGTAGCACGTGGCCGGAAATTCTGTCCAAAAACCACCCAATCCACTAGTATATATAGGAGGAGAGGAGAGGAGAGGCAGCCAAGGCCTTTGGGTCGGCCGAAATAGGAGGTGGGAGCAATCCTACTTCACCTCCAATCCTAGTTGGAGTAGGATTGCCTCCTATTGGCTGATTTTCCACTTTTTGCTTTAGGACTTTCTCTCCTGCGCCATGGGCCTTTGTGGCTGTTTTCCCAGCCCACTAAGGGCTGGTTATTATTCTCCCACAGCCCATGGACCTCTTGGGGTCGAAGTACCCCTCCCGGAGGTCTCCCGGTACACTACCGGCACTCCCGGTACACTACCGATACTCCCGGTACACTACCGATGAGCCCGAAACTTTTCCGGCGACCAAACTGGGACATCCTATATATGAATCTTTACCTCCGGACCATTCCGGAGCTCCTCGTGACGTCCGGGATCTCATACGGGACTCCGAACAACCTTAGGTCACCACCATACATAACTCTACACTACCGAAACGTCACCGAACCTTAAGTGTGCAGACCCTGCGGGTTCGAGAACTATGTAGACATGACCGAGACACCTCTACGGTCAATAACCAATGGCGGGACCTGGACGTCCACATTGGTTCCTACATATTCTACGAAGATCTTTATCGGTCGAACCTCTATGTCAAGGATTCAGTTAATCCCGTATAACGTTCCCTTTGTTCTTCGGTATGTTACTTGCCCGAGATTCGATCGTCGGTATCTCCATACCTAGTTCAACCTCGTTACTGGAAAGTCTCTTTACTCGTTCCGTAATACAAGATCCCATGACTAACACTTAGCCACATTGCTTGCAAGGCTTGTTGTGATGTTGTATTACCGAGTGGGCCCTGAGATACCTCTCCGTCACACGGAGTAACAAATCCCAGTCTCGATCCATGCCAACTCAACAAACACCATCGGAGATACCTGTAGAGCACCTTTATAGTCACCCAGTTACGTTGCGACGTTTGATACACACAAGGCACTCCTCCGATATCCGTGAGTTGCAAGATCTCATGGTCATAGGAACATATTTTTGACATGCAGAAAACAGTAGCAATAAACTGACACGATCATATGCTATGTTTGTAGTTTGGGTCTTATGCATCACATCATTCTCCTAATGATGTGATCCCGTTATCAAATGACATCTCATGTCCATGGCTAGGAAACCTTAACCATCCTTTGATCAACGAGCTAGTCCATTAGAGGCATACTAGGGACATGGTTTTGTCTATGTATCCACACATGCATTTAAGTCTCCGATCAATACAATTATAGCATGGATAATAAACGATTATCATGAACAAGGAAATATGATAATAACTAATTTATTATTGCCTCTAGGGCATATTTCCAACAGTCTCCCACTTGCACTAGAGTCAATAATCTAGTTCACATCACCATGTGACTCGCATTGTTATGAATCTAACACCCAATGAGTTCTGGGGTTCGATCATGCTTTGCATGTGAGAGAGGTCTTATAGTCAACGGGTCTGCGATATTCAGATCCGTGTGTACTTTGCAAATCTTTATGTCAAATCGTAAACACTGCTACCACACTCCACTTGGTACTATTTCCAAATGGCTGCTCCACTATACGTATCCAGATTGCTACTACTAGTCATCCGGATAGGTGGTAAACTTGCATCGACGTAACTCTTTACGACGAACTCTTTATCACCTCCATAATCAAGAAACATTTCCTTAGTCCTCTGGTTACTAAGGATAATTCCGACCGCTGTCCAGTGATCCACTCCTGGACCACCCTTGTACCCCTTGACAGACTCATGGCAAGGCACACATTGGTGCGGTACACAGCATGGCATAATATAGAGCCTATGGCTAAGGCATAGGGGACGACATTCGTCCTTTCTCTTTCTTCTGCCATTGTCGAGCTTTGAGTCTCACTCAAATTCACACCTTACAAATCAGATGAGAACTATTTCTCTGGCTGATCCATTTTGAACTCTTTCAAAATCTTGTCAAGGTATGCACTCATTGAAAGTCTCATCAAGCATCTTGATCTATCTCTATAGATTTTGATGCTCAACAATTAGGTAGCTTTATCCAGGTCTTCCTTTGAAAATCACTTTCCAAATAACCGTTTTATGCTTTCCAGAAACTCTACATTATTTCTGAACAACAATATGTCATCCACATATACTTATCAGAAATTCTATAGTGCTCCCACTCACTTTATTGCAAATACAAGTTTCTCATAAACTTTGTATAAACATCAAAACTTTGATCACCTCATCAAAGCGTATATTCCAACTCCGAGATGCTTGCTTCAGTCCATGGAAGGATCACCGAAGCTTGCACACCTTTTAGCATCCTTAGGCCTGACAAAACCTTCTGGTTGTATCACATACAACCTTTCCTCAAGTAAACCATTAAGGAAACGATGTTTTGACATCCATCTGCCAGATTTCATAATTGAAAACACAACAACTGCTAACATAATTCCAACAGACTTTTAGCATCGCTACGAGTGAGAAAGTCTCATCATAGTCAACTCCTTGAACTTGTCACAAACATCTTCGCAACAAGTCGAGCTTTACAAATAGTGACATTCACCATTAGTGTCTGTCTTCATTTTAAAGATCCATTTGTACTCAACGACCTGCTGTCCAACGAGCAAGTCTACCAAAGTCCACACTTGGTTTTAATACATGGATCCTATCTCGGATTTCATGGCCTCCAACCATTTGTCGGAATCCGGGCCCATCATCGCTTCTCCATAGCTCGTAGGTTCATCGTTGTCCAACAACATGACCTCCAAGACAGAGTTGTCGTACCGCTCAGGAGCAGTACACATCCTTGTCGACCTACGAAGTTCGATAGTAACTTGATCCTGAAGCTTCATGATCATCATCGTTAACTTCCTCTTCAACTAACGTAGGCTTCACAGAAACATCTTTCTGCGCTGCGCTACTCTCTGGTTGAACAAAGGTTTAACAACCTCATCAAGTTCTATCTTCCTCCCGCTCAATTCTTTCGAGAGAAACTTTTTCTCGAGAAAGGACCCAGTTCTAGCAACAAACACTTTGCACTCGGATCTGAGATAGAAGGCATACCCATCTGTTCTTAGGGTATTCTATGAAGATACATTTGTCCGCTTTGGGTTCTAGCTTATTATGTGAAAACATTTTCCACACAAGCATCGCAGCCCCAAACATTAAGAAATGACAGCTTAGGTTTCTATCAAACCATAATTCGCATGGTGTCATCTCAACGGATTTAGATGATGCCCTATTTAAAGTGAATGTAGTTGTCTCTAATGCATAACCCCAAAAATTATAGTAGTAAAACGATAAGAGACATCACAGTATGCACTATATCAATAGAGCATGACTATGATGTTCGGACACACCATCACACCATGGTGTTCCAGGTGGCGTTAGCTGTGAAACAAATTTCACGTTGTCTTAAGTTGTATGCCAAACTCGTAACTCAGATATTCACCTCCACGATCATATCGCGGTCATTTTTATCTTCTTGTCACGATGATATTTAAACTTCACTCTGAATTTTCTTGAACCTTTCAAACGATTCAGACTTGTGTTTCATTAAGTAAATATACACTATATCTACTCAAATCATCAGTGAAGGTAAGAAAATAACGATATCCACTGCACGCTACAAGACTCGCTAGATTGCATACATCAACATGTATCATTTCCAATGAATCACTTGCCCGCTCCATCCAACGGGGTCCTTTAGTCATTTTGCCCAAGAGGCATGGTTCGCATGTCTCAACCGATTCGAAATCGAATGAGTCCAAATATCCATCAGCATGGAGTTTCTACATGCGCTTTATACCAATATGACATTTAGCGGCAGTGCCACAAGTATGTGGTACTATCATTATTAACTTTGTATCTTTTGACATCAATGTTATGAACATGTGTACTACTACGATCAAGATTTCAACAAACCATTCTCACTGGGTGCATGACCATTGAAGGTATTATTCATGTAACCAGAATAACTATTATTCTCTGACTTAAATGAATAACCGTATTACAACAAACATGATCTAATCATGTTCATGCTCAACGCAAAACACCAAATAACATTTATTTAGGTTCGTCACTAATCCTGAAGGTTGAGAGAGCGTGCGATGTTGATCACATCAACCTTGGAAACATTTCCAACACACATCGTCACCTCACCCTTAGCTAGTTCTCCGTTTATTCCGTAGCTTTTATTTCGAGTTACTAACATTTAGCAACCGAACCGGTATCCAATACCCAGGTGCTACTAGGAGTACTAGCAAGGTACA
Source organism: Hordeum marinum (assembly GCA_022496015.1). Taxonomy (NCBI): domain Eukaryota; kingdom Viridiplantae; phylum Streptophyta; class Magnoliopsida; order Poales; family Poaceae; genus Hordeum; species Hordeum marinum. The sequence continues at coordinate 15,121,476 of CM039678.1, forward strand.
CATCAATAACTCGTATATCAAATATACTTCTGTCGATGTTGCCAGCCTTCTTATCTACCAAGTATCTAGGGTTGTTCCGCTTCAGCGACCACTCACCTCATAATAGAAGCACTTAGTCTCGGGTTTGAGTTCAACTTTGGGTTGCTTCACTGGAGCAGCAACTGACTTGCTATCCATGAAGTTTCCCTCCTTGCTCTTGCCCTTTTAGAAACTAGTGGTTTGATTAACCATCAACACTTGACGCTCCTTCTTGATTTCTACCTTCGCGGTGTCAAACATCGCGAACAGCTCAGGGATCAATACTTCTATCCCTGGTGTATTATAGTTCATCACTAAGTTCTAGTAGCTTTAGTGACAGTGACTTGGAGAACTATATCAATCACTATCTTATCTGGAAGATCAACTCCCACTTGATTCAAGCGATTGTAGTACCCAGACAATCTGAGTACATGCTCAACGATTGAGCTATTCTCCTTCATCTTACAAGCAAAGAATCTTGTTGGAGATCTCATATCTCGCAACAAAGGCACGAGCCTGAGATCACAATCTCTGCTCCTAGAACATCTCATATGTTCCGTGACGTTCAAAACGTTTTGGAGCCTCAATTCTAAGCCGTAATGCATGACGCACTAAACTATCAAGTAGTCATCGAAACATGCCTGTTAGATGTTCACAACATCTATAGACGACGCTAGAGGGGGTGGCGCACCGAGCGGTGCATTAAGGACATAAGCCTTTTGTGCAGTAATGAGGACAATCCTCAGATCACGGACCCAGTCCGCAATTTTGCTACCAACATCTTTAAATTCTATTTCTCTAGGAACATATAAAAATACAAGGGAGCCACAACGCGAGCTAGTAATCTACAACATAATTTGCAAAGACACTTTGACTATGTTCATGATAATGAGTTCAATTAATCATATTACTTAAGAACTCCCACTCAAATTGACATCCCTCCGATCATTCGAGTGATACATGATCCAAATTCACCAACTCAAGTCCGATCATCACGTGAGTTGAGGTGGCTGCAATGGTGAACATCATCATGTTGATCATATCTACTATATGAATCATGTTCGACCTTTCGGTCTCTTGTGTTCCGAGGCCATGTCTGTACATGCTAGGCTCGTCAAGTTTAACCCGAGTGTTCTGCGCGTGCAAATCTGGCTTGCACCCGTTGTATGTGAACGTAAAGTCTATCACACCCGATCATCACGTGGTGTTTCAACACGACGAACTTTCGCAACGGTGCACACTCGGGGAGAACACAGTTCATCTTGAAATTCAAGTGAGGGATCACCTTATAATGCTACCGCCGTACTAAGCAAAACAAGGTGCATAAAAAGGATTAACATCACATGCAAATCATAAGTGACATGATATGGCCATGAACTTGTGCTTTTGATCTCCATCTAGAGAGCGCCGGCATGATCTCCATCGTCACCGGCACGACACCATGATCTCCATCATCTTGATCTCCATCAACGTGTCGCCATCGGGGTTGTCACGCCCTACATGCTTCTACTACTATTGCTACCGTCGCGATAAAGTAAAGCATTACATACCGCTTAATGATTGACACGCAGGTCATACAATAATTAAAGACAACCCTATGGCTCCTGCCGGTTGCCGTATTCAACGACATGCAAGTCGTGAAATTCTATACATCACATGATCATCTCATACATCACATATATCTCATCATGTAATTGGCCATATCACATCACAACATACCCTGCAAAAACAAGTTAGACGTCCTCTAATTGTTGTTGCATGTTTTACGTGGTTGCTACGGGTATCTAGCAAGAACGATTCTCACCTATGCATAAACCACAACGGTGATACATAGATTGCTTTTCAACCTTCTCAAGGACCGCCTTTGTCGGATCCGATCCAACTAAAGTGAGAGAAACTGTCACCCGCAAGCCATCTAGGCAACAAGTTGCGTCGAGGGAACCGGTCTCTCGTAAGCGTACGAGTAATGTTGGTCCGGGCCGCTTCATCTCACAATCCTGCTGAACCAAAATACGACCAAGGGAGGAAGCAATCTAAGCATCAACGCCCACAAACCTTTTGTGTTCTACTCGAGATCTCATCGAACCATCAACCTCGCTCATGATGCCACTGTTGGGGAACGTCGCATGGGAAACAAAAAATTTCCCAAGCACACGCAAACCTATCCATGGTGATGAGCATCTACGAGAGGGAGAGTGGATCTACATACCCTTGTAGATCGCTAAGCGGGAAGCGTTAAGAAACGCGGTTGGTGTAGTCGAACATCTTCGCGATCCAAATCGCCGAGCGTCCCGCGATCTCATCACGATCCGTCCCGCGATCCAATCACGATCCGTCCCGTGAACTCATCACGATCCGTCCCGCGATCTCATCACGATCCGTCTCACGATCTTGATCACGATCTGTCCCGCGAACTCATCACGATCCGTTCCACGATCTCATCACGAACCGTCTTGCGATCTCGATCACGGTCCTTCCGATCTAGCGCCGAACGGACGGCACCTCCGCGTTCAGCACACGTGCAGCTTGATGACGATCTCCACCGTCTCGATCCAGCGAGAGGAGGTGGAGAGGAGAGAGAGTTCACCGGCAGCGTGATGGCGCTCCGGTGATGGTGGTGGAGCAATTCCGGCAGGGCTTCGCCTAAGCGCTGCGGAACTACGATCTAGAGGAGAAACTATGCACCGGTGGAACGGGTAGCACGTGGCCGGAAATTCTGTCCAAAAACCACCCAATCCACTAGTATATATAGGAGGAGAGGAGAGGAGAGGCAGCCAAGGCCTTTGGGTCGGCCGAAATAGGAGGTGGGAGCAATCCTACTTCACCTCCAATCCTAGTTGGAGTAGGATTGCCTCCTATTGGCTGATTTTCCACTTTTTGCTTTAGGACTTTCTCTCCTGCGCCATGGGCCTTTGTGGCTGTTTTCCCAGCCCACTAAGGTCTGGTTATTATTATCCCACAGCCCATGGACCTCTTGGGGTCGAAGTACCCCTCCCGGAGGTCTCCCGGTACACTACCGGCACTCCCGGTACACTACCGATTCTCCCGGTACACTACCGATGAGCCCGAAACTTTTCCGGCGACCAAACTGGGACATTCTAGATATGAATATTTACCTCCGGACCATTCCGGAGCTCCTCATGACGTCCGGGATCTCATACGGGACTCCGAACAACCTTAGGTCACCACCATACATAACTCTACACTACCGAAACGTCACCGAACCTTAAGTGTGCAGACCCTGCGGGTTCGAGAACTATGTAGACATGACCGAGACACCTCTACGGTCAATAACCAATGGCGGGACCTGGACGTCCACATTGGTTCCTACATATTCTACGAAGATCTTTATCGGTCGAACCTCTATGTCAAGGATTCAATTAATCCCGTATAACGTTCCCTTTGTTCTTCGGTATGTTACTTGCCCGAGATTCGATCGTCGGTATCTCCATACCTAGTTCAACCTCGTTACTGGCAAGTCTCTTTACTCGTTCCGTAATACAAGATCCCATGACTAACACTTAGCCACATTGCTTGCAAGGCTTGTTGTGATGTTGTATTACCGAGTGGGCCCTGAGATACCTCTCCGTCACACGGAGTAACAAATCCCAGTCTCGATCCATGCCAACTCAACAAACACCATCGGAGATACCTGTAGAGCACCTTTATAGTCACCCAGTTACGTTGCGACGTTTGATACACACAAGGCACTCCTCCGATATCCGTGAGTTGCAAGATCTCATGGTCATAGGAACATATTTTTGACATGCAGAAAACAGTAGCAATAAACTGACACGATCATATGCTATGTTTGTAGTTTGGGTCTTATGCATCACATCATTCTCCTAATGATGTGATCCCGTTATCAAATGACATCTCATGTCCATGGCTAGGAAACCTTAACCATCCTTTGATCAACGAGCTAGTCCATTAGAGGCATACTAGGGACATGGTTTTGTCTATGTATCCACACATGCATTTAAGTCTCCGATCAATACAATTATAGCATGGATAATAAACGATTATCATGAACAAGGAAATATGATAATAACTAATTTATTATTGCCTCTAGGGCATATTTCCAACAGTCTCCCACTTGCACTAGAGTCAATAATCTAGTTCACATCACCATGTGACTCGCATTGTTATGAATCTAACACCCAATGAGTTCTGGGGCTCGATCATGCTTTGCATGTGAGAGAGGTCTTATAGTCAACGGGTCTGCGATATTCAGATCCGTGTGTACTTTGCAAATCTTTATGTCAAATCGTAAACACTGCTACCACACTCCACTTGGTACTATTTCCAAATGGCTGCTCCACTATACGTATCCAGATTGCTACTACTAGTCATCCGGATAGGTGTTAAAGCTTGCATCGACGTAACTCTTTACGACGAACTCTTTATCACCTCCATAATCAAGAAACATTTCCTTAGTCCTCTGGTTACTAAGAATAATTCAGACCGCTGTCCAGTGATCCACTCCTGGACCACCCTTGTACCCCTTGACAGACTCATGGCAAGGCACACATTGGTGCGGTACACAGCATGGCATAATATAGAGCCTATGGCTAAGGCATAGGGGACGACATTCGTCCTTTCTCTTTCTTCTACCATTGTCGAGCTTTGAGTCTCACTCAACTTCACACCTTACAAATCAGATGAGAACTATTTCTCTGGCTGATCCATTTTGAACTCTTTCAAAATCTTGTCAAGGTATGCACTCATTGAAAGTCTCATCAAGCATCTTGATCTATCTCTATAGATTTTGATGCTCAACAATTAGGTAGCTTTATCCAGGTCTTCCTTTGAAAATCACTTTCCAAATAACCGTTTTATGCTTTCCAGAAACTCTACATTATTTCTGAACAACAATATGTCATCCACATATACTTATCAGAAATTCTATAGTGCTCCCACTCACTTCATTGCAAATACAAGTTTCTCATAAACTTTGTATAAACATCAAAACTTTGATCACCTCATCAAAGCGTATATTCCAACTCCGAGATGCTTGCTTCAGTCCATGGAAGGATCACCGAAGCTTGCACACCTTTTAGCATCCTTAGGCCTGACAAAACCTTCTGGTTGTATCACATACAACCTTTCCTCAAGTAAACCATTAAGGAAACGATGTTTTGACATCCATCTGCCAGATTTCATAATTGAAAACACAGCAACTGCTAACATAATTCCAACAGACTTTTAGCATCGCTACGAGTGAGAAAGTCTCATCATAGTCAACTCCTTGAACTTGTCACAAACATCTTCGCAACAAGTCGAGCTTTACAAATAGTGACATTCACCATTAGTGTCTGTCTTCATTTTAAAGATCCATTTGTACTCAACGACCTGCCGTCCAACGAGCAAGTCTACCAAAGTCTACACTTGGTGTTAATACATGGATCCTATCTCGGATTTCATGGCCTCCAACCATTTGTCGGAATCCGGGCCCATCATCGCTTCTCCATAGCTCGTAGGTTCATCGTTGTCAAACATGTGAGAGAGAGATTGTGTGTTGAGGAGTCTATCGTCTTAAAGCACAAGAGCAAGGAGTTCATCGTCATTACCGAGCCTATTACCTTTTGGAGGGTGGTGCCTCCTAGATTGGTTAGGTGTCGCTTGGGAGCCTCCTACTTCGTGTTGTGGAGTGAACCAAGAAATTTGTAGGGGCAAGGAGATCGCCTACTTCGTGAAGATCTACCCCATAGTGTGGCTAGTCCTTCGTGGACGGAAGCCATATGGAATAGTCAAGGTTGCTACTTCGTGGACCCTTTTGGGTGGAGCCCTCCGTTGACTCTCGCGACCGTTACCCTCCGTGGGTTGAAGACTCCATAAACGTGGATGTACAATAGCGCCACCTATCGGAACCATGGGAATAATCATCGTATCTACAATTGCATTTGATCTTCTACCCTATCCCTTCTATACATGCTTGTTGTTACTTTCCGCTGCTATATACTCTTAGACTTGCATGTGTAGGGTGTACTTGACTTGCCATGAAGTGCTAAAAAGTGTCAACCCTAAAATTTGGTATAGGCAAAACCTTTAATTGGTCAAGTAGTCTAATCACCCCCCTTCTAGACCTACTTTCGATCATACAAGTGGTATCAGAGCATTGGTCTCCATTGCTTAGGTCTCACAACTTAGGAGAAGTATGGCGTCTAGTGAGGGAAGTTATCACCGTAGAGGTCCGTACTTTGATGGCACTAATTTTGCTAGTTGGAAGCATAAAATGAAAATGCATATTCTTGGTCTCAACCCTGCCGTTTGGGCTGTTGTTCGCATTGGCTTGCAAGGTGAGTTCTTTGCGGATGGACGGGAACCTGATCGTGAAGCGACCGTAGATGAATTGAAGATGTTGCAATACAATGCTCAAGCATGTGACATTCTCTTCAACTGCTTATGCCCCAAAGAATTCAACAAAATCAGTCGTCTTGAGAATGCAAAAGAGACTTGGGATACTTTGGTTGATATGCACGAAGGAACTGAGTCCATGAGAGAATCCAAGTTAGATGTTCTTCAAGTTCATCTTGACAAGTTCAAGATGAAGGATGGTGAAGGAGTCGCAGAGATGTACTCTAGGCTAGCTCTCATCACCAATGAGATTGCCGACTTAGGAATCGAAGAAATGACCGACAAATTCATCATCAAGAAGATACTTAGAGCTTTGGATGAGAGATACAACACCGTGTGCACATTAATCCAAATGATGCCAAACTACAAAGATCTCAAGCCTACGGAAGTCATTGGAAGGATTGTTGCTGATGAAATGACACTCAAAGATAAAGAAGAGCTTCATCACAAGTCTAGCAGTGCTTACAAAGCCACAAGTGATGATCCCGCAACTTCAAGCAACAACCTTGTCACCAATGAAGAGATAAGACTCATGGTCAAGAAATTCAACAAGTTCTACAAGAATAGAAGCAAAGAAAGAAACTTAAACTCAAGATATGAAGAGAAGCGTTCGTCAAGTCGTGACCGCAATTGCTACAATTGTGGGAAGCCCGAACACTACTTAAATGAGTGCACGGCTCCCTACAAAAGAAGAGAAGAGTCACCTCAAAGACGAAGCTCAGGGAATGAATCACCACAAAGAGAGAGAAGGAGTAGAGATGATCGTTATCAACGAAGACACTCAAGGAGAAGTAGAGATTCAGAGAAGAAGGACAAATACACCAAGAGCTACACAAGAAGAAAACATCAAGCTCATGTTGGTGAATGGGTTTCTGGCTCCGACTCCGACAACAACTCTGAGAGAAGCTATCACTCCGACTCCGAATATAGTCAAGATGATGGTGTTGCCGGAATTGCTCTAGTGACTACAAACTCCTACGATCTATTTGATTCACCAAATGAACGGAGTGGAAGTTGCTTGATGGCTAAAGGCCCCAAGGTATCACACCCCGAATATCTTGATTTTGATAGTGATGAAGATGATTTACTTTGTGATGATGACTTGATTTGTGATAAAACTAGTGATATTGATCAAAATGAACTTGATAATTCTCATGCTAGTCAAGATAACTCAATTGATGATGATAAGATGAAAATAGAACAACTAACTAAAGAACTAAACACTCTTAAGTTAGCTCATGAATCTACTCTCGAAGATCATAGATAGCTTGTGAGAACTCATGAGAAGCTATGCTTCGAGAAGCTCAACTTGGAGCAAGATCATGAGTTTCTAAAAGCTATCAATGATGATCTCCGAAAGAAGACCTCATCTTATCTAGCCAAACGACTACTCTTGTCTACTTTCATGCCTCAAGTTAAAACTAAGAAATCTAGTAACAAAGGCAAGAAAAATTCTCCATCTAGTAGCAACAATAAAAATGCTAAACCCAATGATGTTGCTTCTAGTAGTTCGATTGATTTCACTCATGATGTTTCTCTTAGCCAAGTTACACTTGAGCATGAAAATGCTTTATTGAAAGGAATTATAGAAATAGGTATCTTCAAGAGTCTTCCGGATGTAAGCAATTTGAGGAAATTGTATGCAAGCACAGAGGATGCCGGAAGAATCATGGTGTTGGCTACTTCAACGCTAATGGAGTTGAGTGGGAAGAAGGTCAATATCCCAAGTCCAAGTTTGTTCCTCAAAAGGAGAAGTATGTGTTGGAAATATGCCCTAGAGGCAATAATAAAATGGTTATTATTGTATTTCCTAGTTCATGATAATTGTCTATTATTCATGCTACAATTGTGTTAACCAGAAACCGTAATACATGTGTGAATACATAGACCATCGCATGTCCCTAGTGAGCCTCTAGTTGGCTAGCTCGTTGATCAATAGATGGTCACGGTTTCATGACCATGGACATTGGATGTCGTTGATAACGGGATCACATCATTAGGAGAATGATGTGATGGACAAGACCCAATCCTAAGCATAGCACAAGATCGTGTAGTTCGTATGCTAAAGCTTTTCAATGTCAAGTATCATTTCCTTAGACCATGAGATTGTGTAACTCCCGGATACCGTAGGAATGCTTTGGGTGTGCCAAACGTCACAACGTAACTGGGTGGCTATAAAGGTACGCTACGGGTATCTCCGAAAGTGTCTGTTGGGTTGACACGAATCAAGACTGGGATTTGTCACTCCGTGTGACGGAGAGGTATCTCTGGGCCCACTCGGTAAGACATCATCATAATGAGCTCAATGTGACTAAGGAGTTAGCCACGGGATGATGTGTTACGGAACGAGTAAAGAGACTTGCCGGTAACGAGATTGAACAAGGTATGGCGATACCGACGATCGAATCTCGGGCAAGTACCATACCGATAGACAAAGGGAATTGTATACGGGATTGATTGAATCCCTGACATCGTGGTTCATCCGATGAGATCATCGTGGAGTACGTGGGAGCCAACATGGGTATCCAGATCCCGCTGTTGGTTATTGGCCGGAGAGGTGTCTCGGTCATGTCTACGTGTCTCCCGAACCCGTAGGGTCTACACACTTAAGGTTCGATGACGCTAGGGTTATAGGGAAAAGGTATACGTGATTACCGAAGGTTGTTCGGAGTCCCGGATGAGATCCCGGACGTCACGAGGAGCTCCGGAATGGTCCGGAGGTAAAGATTGATATATAGGAAGTCCAGTTTTGGTCACCGGAAAGTTTTCGGGCTCATCGGTAGTGTACCGGGAGTGCCGGGAGGGTGCCGGAGGACCCCTAGGAGGGGTGTGACGACCAAAGGACCACATGGGCTGTTAGATAAAGTGTGCCAGCCCTTATTGGTCTGGGCAAGACTTTTGCTAAAGGCCCATGCGGCTGGAGATAAGGAGATAAGGCAAAAAGGATTTAAAAGGAGGAGATCCACCTCCCTTGTGGGAGGTGGACTCTCCCTTTAATTCAGCCGGCCATCTCCTCTTTGGAGTAGAGGCCAAGCCAGCCCTCCACGTCCCTCCTCCTATATATACTTGAGGTTTTGGATGTTTTGAGACAGGATTTGATCTCTCTCTCTCACGGCGAAGCCCTACCTCTCTTCTTCCTCCTCCGCAGCGCTTAGGCGAAGCCCTGTCGGAATACCTTGCTACTCCACCACCACCACGCCGTCGTGCTGCTGTTGGAGCCCTTCCCCAACCTCTCCTTCCTCCTTGCTGGATCAAGGTGTTGGAGACGTCACCGGGCTGCACGTGTGTTGAACGCGGAGGTGCCGTCCGTTCGGCACTTGATCGGATCTACCGCGATCTGAATCGCTGCGAGTACGACTCCATCAACCGCGTTCTTGTAACGCTTCCGCTTAGCGATCTTCAAAGGTATGAAGATGCAATCTCTCCCCTCTCGTTGCTGGTTTCTCCATAGATAGATCTTGGTGAACGTAGGAAAATTTTGATTTACTACTACGTCTCCCAACAGTGGCATCATGAGCTAGGTCTATGCGTAGAATCTATGCACGAGTAGAACACAAAGCAGTTGTGGGCGTCGAGTTTGTTAATTTGCTTGCCGCTACTAGTCTTATCTTGATTCGGCGGTATTGTGGGATGAAGCGGCCCGGACCAACTTTACACGTACGCTTACGTGAGACCGGTTCCACCGCCTGACATGCACTAGATGCATAAGGTGGCTAGCGGGTGTCTGTCTCTCCTACCTTAGTCGGATCGGATTCGATGAAAAGGGTCCTTATGAAGGGTAAATAGCAATTGGCAAATCACGTTGTGGTGTTGACGTAGGTAAGAAACGTTCTTGCTAGTAACCTATAGCAGCCACGTAAAAACTTGCAACTACAAATTAGAGGACGTCTAACTTGTTTTTGCAGCATGTGCCTTGTGATGTGATATGGCCAAAGGATGTGATGTGATGCATTGTGATGTATGAATTGATCATGTTCTTGTAATAGGATTCACGACTTGCATGTCGATGATTATGACAACCGGCAGGAGCCATAGGAGTTGTCTTATTTATTGTATGACCTGCGTGTCAATCATAAACGCCATGTAATTACTTTACTTTATTGCTAAGCGTTAGCCATAGTAGTAGAAGTAATAGTTGGCGAGACAACTTCATGAAGACACAATGATGGAGATCATGATGATGGAGATCATGGTGTCGTGCCGGTGACAGTGATGATCATGGTGCCCCGAAGATGGAGATCATAGGAGCAAAATGATATTGGCCATATCATGTCACTATATTGATTGCATGTGATGTTTATCATGTTTACATCTTATTTGCTTAGAACGACGGTAGTAAATAAGATGATCTCTCAATAAAATTTCAAGAGAAGTGTTCACCCTAACTGTGCACCGTTGCTAAGGATCGTTGTTCCGAAGCACCACGTGATGATCGGGTGTGATAGGTTCTAACGTTCGCATACAACGGGTGTAAGCCAGATTTACACACGCGAAACACTTAGGTTGACTTGACGAGCCTAGCATGTACAGACATGGCCTCGGAACACGGAAGACCGAAAGGTCGAACATGAGTCGTATAGAAGATACGATCAACATGAAGATGTTCACCATGGATGACTAGTCCGTCTCACGTGATGATCGGACACGGGCTAGTTGACATGGATCATGTATCACTTGGAAGACTAGAGAGATGTCTGTCTAAGTGGGAGTTCATTAATTTGATTAAATGAACTTAATTATCATGAACTTAGTCTAAAATTGTCTTTACAATCTATGATGTAGATCCAATGGCCAACGCGAATGTCACCCTCAATTTCAACGTGTTCCTAGAGAAAACCAAGCTGAAAGATGATGGAAGCAACTATGCGGACTGGGTCCGTAGCTTGAGGATCATCCTCATAGCTTCCAAGAGATTGTATGTCCTAGATGCACCGCTAGGTGACGCACCCGTTCTCCCAGCGGAACAAGATGTTATGAACACTTGGCAATCACGCTGCGATGATTACTCCCTTGTTCAATGCGGCATGCTTTACAGTCTAGAACCGGGGCTCCAAAAGCGTTTTGAGCAACACGGAGCATATGAGATGTTCCAGGAGCTGAAACTGGTTTTTCAAGCTCATGCCCGGGTCGAGAGATATGATGTCTCCGACAAGTTCTTCAGCTGTAAGATGGAGGAGCATAGTTCTGTCAGTGAGCACATCCTCAAGATGTCTGGGCTACACAGCCGCTTGACTCAGCTGGGGGTTAATATCCCGGATGACTCGGTCATTGACAGAATCCTCCAGTCGCTTCCACCTAGCTTCAAGAGCTTTGTGATGAACTACAACATGCAAGGTATGGAGAAGTCCATTCCTGAGTTGTACTCGATGCTGAAATCAGCGGAGGTCGAGATCAAAAAGGAGCATCAAGTGTTGATGGTGAATAAGACCACTAGTTTCAAGAAAGGCAAGGGTAAGAAGAACTTCAAGAAGGACGGCAAAGCTGTTGCCGCGCCCGGTAAGCAAGTTGCCGGGAAGAAGAAGAAAAATGGACCCAAGCCTGAGACTGAGTGCTTTTATTGCAAGGGTACCGGTCACTGGAAGCGGAACTGCCCCAAGTATTTAGCGGATAAGAAGGACGGCAACATTAAAGGTATATGTGATATACTTGTTATTGATGTGTACTTGACCAGCGCTCGTAGTAGCTCCTGGGTATTTGATACCGGTGCAGTTGCTCACATTTGTAACTCCAAGCAGGAGCTGCGGAATAAGCGGAGGCTGGCCAAGGATGAGGTGACGATGCGTGTCGGGAATGGTTCCAAGGTCGATGTGATCGCCGTCGGCACGTTACCTCTACATCTACCTTCGGGATTAGTTTTAAACCTTAATAATTGTTATTTAGTACCAGCTTTGAGCATGAACATTGTATCTGGATCTCGCTTGATGCGAGATGGCTACTCATTTAAATCCGAGAATAATGGTTGTTCTATTTATATGAGAGAAATGTTTTATGCTCATGCCCCGCTGGTCAATGGTTTATTTTTGATGAATCTCGAACGTGATGTTACACATGTCCATAGTGTGAGTACCAAAAAGTGTAAAGTTGATAACGATAGTCCCACTTACATGTGGCACTGCCGTCTTGGCCATATTGGTGTCAAACGCATGAAGAAGCTCCATGCTGATGGAATTTTGGAGTCACTTGATTTCGAATCATTTGACACATGCGAACCATGCCTCATGGGCAAGATGACCAAGACTCCGTTCTCCGGAACAATGGAGCGAGCAACTGACTTGTTGGAAATAATACATACCGATGTATGCGGTCCAATGAGCGTCGAGGCTCGCGGTGGCTACCGTTATGTTCTCACCCTCACTGATGACTTGAGTAGATATGGTTATGTCTACTTAATGAAACACAAGTCTGAAACTTTTGAAAGGTTCAAGGAATTTCAGAGTGAGGTCGAGAATCAACGTGACAGGAAAATAAAATGCCTACGATCTGATCGTGGCGGAGAATATTTAAGTCACGAGTTTGGCACGCACCTTAGGAAATGTGGAATTGTTTCACAACTCACGCCGCCCGGCACACCCCAGCGAAATGGTGTGTCTGAACGTCGTAATCGCACTCTATTGGATATGGTGCGATCTATGATGTCTCTTACCGACTTACCGCTATCATTTTGGGGATATGCATTAGAGACTGCCGCATTCACTTTAAATAGGGCACCGTCTAAATCCGTTGAGACGACACCGTATGAATTGTGGTTTGGAAAGAAACCTAAGCTGTCGTTTCTAAAAGTTTGGGGATGCGATGCTTATGTGAAGAAACTTCAACCTGAGAAGCTCGAACCCAAAGCGGAAAAGTGCGTCTTCATAGGATATCCCAAGGAGACTATTGGGTATACCTTCTACCTACGATCCGAAGGCAAAGTCTTTGTTGCCAAGAATGGATCCTTTCTCGAGAAAGAGTTTCTCTCGAAAGAAGTAAGTGGGAGGAAAATAGAACTTGATGAGGAAATTGTACCTCCACTCGAACCGGAGAGTAGCGCAACACAGGAAGTTGTTTCTGTGGAGCCTACACCGGCTAGAGAGGAAGTTAATGATGATGATCATGAAACTTCAGATCAAGTTGCTATTCGAAGGTCCACCAGGACACGTTCCGCACCAGAGTGGTACGGCAATCCTGTCCTAGAGATCATGTTGTTGGACAACGGTGAACCTTCGAACTATGAAGAAGCGATGGCGGGCCCGGATTCCAACAAATGGCTTGAGGCCATGAAATCCGAGATAGGATCCATGTATGAGAACAAAGTATGGACTTTGGTGGACTTGCCTAATGATAAGCGAGCCATTGAAAACAAATGGATCTTTAAGAAGAAGACTGACGCGGACGGTAATGTCACCGCCTATAAAGCTCGGCTTGTCGCTAAGGGTTATCGACAAGTTCAAGGAGTTGACTACGATGAGACTTTCTCACCCGTAGCGATGCTAAAGTCAGTCCGAATCATGTTAGCAGTTGCCGCATTTTATGATTATGGGATCTGGCAAATGGACGTCAAAACGGCATTCCTTAATGGCTTCCTCAAGGAAGAACTGTATATGATGCAGCCGGAAGGTTTTGTCGATCCTAAAGATGCTAACAAGGTATGCAAGCTCCAGCGCTCCATCTATGGGCTGGTGCAAGCATCTCGGAGTTGGAACATTCGCTTTAATGAGGTGATTAAAGCGTTTGGGTTTGTACAGGTTTATGGAGAACCTTGTATTTACAAGAAAGTGAGTGGGAGCTCTATAGCATTTCTTATACTGTATGTGGATGACATGCTGATAATGGGAAATAATATAGAACTCTTGGAAAGTATCAAGGCCTACTTGAATAAGTGTTTTTCAATGAAGGACCTTGGAGAAGCTGCTTACATATTAGGTATTAAGATCTATAGAGATAGATCGAAACGCCTCATTGGTCTTTCACAAAGCACATACCTTGAAAAGATATTGAAGAAGTTCAATATGCATCAGTCCAAGAAGGGGTTCTTGCCTGTGTTGCAAGGTGTGAGATTGAGTACGACTCAATGCCCGACCACGGCAAAGGATAGAGAAGAGATGAGTGTCATCCCCTATGCTTCAGCCATAGGCTCTATCATGTATGCCATGCTGTGTACCAGACCTGATGTGAACCTTGCCATAAGTTTGGTAGGGAGGTACCAAAGTGATCCCGGAGCGGAACACTGGACAGCGGTCAAGAATATCCTGAAGTACCTGAAAAGGACAAAGGACATGTTTCTCATATATGGAGGTGCCGAAGAGCTCGTCGTAAAGGGTTACGTCGACGCTAGCTTCGACACAGATCCGGACGACTCTAAGTCGCAAACCGGATACGTGTATATTTTGAATGGAGGGGCAGTCAGCTGGAGTAGCAGCAAGCAAAGCGTCGTGGCGGCATCTACATGTGAAGCGGAGTACATAGCTGCTTCGGAAGCAGCAAAGGAGGGAGTCTGGATGAAGGAGTTCATCACCGACCTAGGAGTGATTCCAAATGCGTCGGGCCCGATGACTCTACTCTGTGACAACACTGGAGCTATTGCCCTTGCGAAGGAGCCCAGGTTTCACAAGAAGACAAGACACATCAAGCGTCGTTTCAACTCCATCCGTGATTACATTCAGGAGGGAGACATAGATATTTGTAAAGTGCATACGGATCTGAATGTCGCAGATCCGTTGACTAAACCTCTCTCACGAGCAAAACATGATCAACACCAGAACGCTATGGGTGTTCGATTCATCACAATGTAACTAGATTATTGACTCTAGTGCAAGTGGGAGACTGTTGGAAATATGCCCTAGAGGCAATAATAAAATGGTTATTATTGTATTTCCTAGTTCATGATAATTGTCTATTATTCATGCTACAATTGTGTTAACCAGAAACCGTAATACATGTGTGAATACATAGACCATCGCATGTCCCTAGTGAGCCTCTAGTTGGCTAGCTCGTTGATCAATAGATGGTCACGGTTTCATGACCATGGACATTGGATGTCGTTGATAACGGGATCACATCATTAGGAGAATGATGTGATGGACAAGACCCAATCCTAAGCACAGCACAAGATCGTGTAGTTCGTATGCTAAAGCTTTTCAATGTCAAGTATCATTTCCTTAGACCATGAGATTGTGTAACTCCCGGATACCGTAGGAATGCTTTGGGTGTGCCAAACGTCACAACGTAACTGGGTGGCTATAAAGGTACGCTACGGGTATCTCCGAAAGTGTCTGTTGGGTTGACACGAATCAAGACTGGGATTTGTCACTCCGTGTGACGGAGAGGTATCTCTGGGCCCACTCGGTAAGACATCATCATAATGAGCTCAATGTGACTAAGGAGTTAGCCACGGGATGATGTGTTACGGAACGAGTAAAGAGACTTGCCGGTAACGAGATTGAACAAGGTATGGCGATACCGACGATCGAATCTCGGGCAAGTACCATACCGATAGACAAAGGGAATTGTATACGGGATTGATTGAATCCCTGACATCGTGGTTCATCCGATGAGATCATCGTGGAGTACGTGGGAGCCAACATGGGTATCCAGATCCCGCTGTTGGTTATTGGCCGGAGAGGTGTCTCGGTCATGTCTACGTGTCTCCCGAACCCGTAGGGTCTACACACTTAAGGTTCGATGACGCTAGGGTTATAGGGAAAAGGTATACGTGATTACCGAAGGTTGTTCGGAGTCCCGGATGAGATCCCGGACGTCACGAGGAGCTCCGGAATGGTCCGGAGGTAAAGATTGATATATAGGAAGTCCAGTTTTGGTCACCGGAAAGTTTTCGGGCTCATCGGCAGTGTACCGGGAGTGCCGGGAGGGTGCCAGAGGACCCCCGGGAGGGGTGTGACGACCAAAGGACCACATGGGCTGTTAGATAAAGTGTGCCAGCCCTTATTGGGCTGGGCAAGACTTTTGCTAAAGGCCCATGCGGCTGGAGATAAGGAGATAAGGCAAAAAGGATTTAAAAGGAGGAGATCCACCTCCCTTGTGGGAGGTGGACTCTCCCTTTAATTCAGCCGGCCATCTCCTCTTTGGAGTAGAGGCCAAGCCAGCCCTCCACGTCCCTCCTCCTATATATACTTGAGGTTTTGGATGTTTTGAGACAGGATTTGATCTCTCTCTCTCACGGCGAAGCCCTACCTCTCTTCTTCCTCCTCCGCAGCGCTTAGGCGAAGCCCTGTCGGAATACCTTGCTACTCCACCACCACCACGCCGTCGTGCTGCTGTTGGAGCCCTTCCCCAACCTCTCCTTCCTCCTTGCTGGATCAAGGTGTTGGAGACATCACCGGGCTGCACGTGTGTTGAACGCGGAGGTGCCGTCCGTTCGGCACTTGATCGGATCTACCGCGATCTGAATCGCTGCGAGTACGACTCCATCAACCGCGTTCTTGTAACGCTTCCGCTTAGCGATCTTCAAAGGTATGAAGATGCAATCTCTCCCCTCTCGTTGCTGGTTTCTCCATAGATAGATCTTGGTGAACGTAGGAAAATTTTGATTTACTACTACGTCTCCCAACAGTATGAACGTACTCTTCCCAAGGGGACAAACACTCAAGATGACCTTCCACCACAAAACCACAAGCTCAAGGGAAAGAACAAGCTTCAAGAGGACATTGACTCATATGAAGATGAACCCCTAGCTTTGGTGGAGTGGGTTCCCAAGGCTAGTTCAAGCTCAACTGCTACAAAGGCCACTTCAACACCAAGGATCCCCATTAACTTGATGTGTGTTCCCAAGAAAAAGAACTGCTACAAAGGCCACTTCAACACCAAGGTGACTCCGCCAATGAAATTCACTCACATTCATTGATTGGCAACAACCTTTTGCACTCGACATCAACTCAATGCAATAGTTCAAGGAGTCACACATTCCCTCAAAGGTAAGCAAGGGACAAGGTAATCAACAAATCAATGGACATCATAACACATGCTTTGCACTCCATGTCCATAGATATCCTTGTATTTGTCTCTTGTATGTTGGGACTAACCCATGTAGGTGAGAGGAGTAAGGAAACAACAAGGATGCTCCCAACTCTTGGTGATCGTCATCAACATTGAGCATCCACAACTACCTCACCAACACGAAGTCTTCATCGACAAAACCCAAGGTTAGTTTATCCCTCTCATGGGGGGATGTCACATTTAGGGGGAGCTTTACTCAAATTCATGAGTTAAAGCATCACTTAGTATGTGACAACATTAATTTTTTTTATGAAAAAGTGGTAACCCCACTTGTGCTTAAATGATGAGTATGACCTATGATCAAGTACTCTTATTTGGCTCCTAAGTCAAATACTCATATATAGATGACTTTGTCATTGCCAAAGTGCTTGTTAGATGCTAGTGTGTTTGTGCATGTTCGTCATGATTTCTTTTGACATCTTATTGTGTGAGCATGTTGGTCTGCATTTATTTTCTCATTCGAGGATATCCAATTGTAGCTATTTGGCTTTGATTTATCTTTTGCCGATTGGATGGACAAGAATGCCTCGGACCACTCTTTAGCTATCTATGCTTTCTCATCTCATATTCCATTCATGCTGCATCATAAAATTTGAACAAGTGCTTTTCGATCCCTCTATGTGTGGAGCACTCGGAGTTCCGTATCGACAAGGACTGACCATTAAGACCTCCCAAGTGCATCTCGGTGGAACCAACCACAAAATCTCGGTCTCATCGAATGCCTAGGGTTGATCTGGTTTTAATCTTGGTAGCACCGATTTCATATTCTCGGTTAGACCGAGTTTCCCTGTTAGCTGACAGTTGTGGAACTCGATGACACCCAAAAACATAAAATCGGTATCGCCGACAGTGAGGGGTATATATGCTATGGACGCCGATGCTTTGAAATTTCTATCTTCAACGTCATGCCCCTAGAACCGTAAGCTGCCGCCCAAGACGCCTGGTCATCGCTCTTGACTTCCCGAGGTCCTCCGCCGCTGGGAATCGCCATCGTCGATGTAATCTACACAAACGTCGCCGCCGTAGAGGATCCGTGCCAAGCTAGGGTATGGATTCGATCTCTAGTGTGCTCCCATTCTGATTCTTATGCATTGGACCTTGTTTATCTATAAGCCACCTATTGCTCACATATTCATCCAATCAAATCTACAAAATCTCGTGGTAGATGAATTTTTTAGGGTTTTTCTGTCCGCCCGATACATCTCGGTGGAACCAAATCAAAAATATCGGTCTCATCGATATACTTTTCTTTGTTGCCGAGAACTAACTTGGTGGAACCGAGTGGCTCTTTTTGGTCCTATCGAAAAGGCTGCCAAGTTCCTGTTAAGGAGTTAGTATGTCTCGGCCCCACCAAAAATTTCATTTCGGCTGTACCGATATGTATGTGACAGATTGCAAAACTTTTGAAAAACTCATTACTCAAATTTCAAAAATAGCCTCATTTTGTGATGACTCGTCTCCTTCTGCTCTTCTATACTCTATTCACAGGGTCAACATGTCAGGTTCAGAAGGCATTCAGAACAGGTCAGAGCGGAGAGCAGACATGAGTTTTGAGACAAGCCGAGAGCCTAGTTCATTCTCAGATCCAGGAACCCCCGGTTCTCATGGGTTGTCCAAGGCTGCCACCAGAACCAGGAAGAGTTTGAACTCAGCTGAAGAGGATTCATATTTTGTGCCTGAGGAGATTCTTACTAAGAAGCAAGAGAAGGCTGCCAAGAAAGATGCAACTGAAGCTACTTCCTCCCGAAGAGTTGTCAGCAAAATATATGCTCCAGCTTCAACCTTCAAGGCTTATGAGACAGCCAGAGCAACTGTTTCAGTTTAGGTCCCCAAGAAAGCTTTGCCTAAGAAGGCAGGAGAGAAAAAGGCTAGGAAACGGATCATCCATGTGACTGGTAGGCCTACCTCCATGTTTGAGGATCCAGCTGCTGCTGCTGGGGAATAGGAGGTTGAGCCAGATGCAAAGGCTCCTCCCAAGAAAAAGGCAAAGAAGTTGATGTCTGATGCTATGCCTAAGACAGGCACATCCAAGAAGGCTGCTAAGAATCCCAAGAGGACCACTAGGCACATTCCAGCTTTTGAAAAGTACAAAGGAACTGCTTCCAGAGTTGATGATGTGGATGACTTAAGAACCCTGATGAAGCTCAGACCACACTTCCCAGTTCACAGATGCTAGCTACCCAGTAGCTGAGGACATGAAGAAAAGGAATGACTCTGGATTGAGGGCATGGAGAGCAATAGATCCTTATGCTCAAATAAAGAAAACAATTGTGGACTACAGGTTCTATACCAAGGAGCAGCAGGACTTCTATGAGACTGTGCTCTTTGACAAGAGTCCAGCTGTTAGTGATATGCGCTACGTAGACTGGAAGTTCATCAAGGAGAATGAGGACTACTTTCCAAGTGTCCAGGACAACTTCCATTGCATTGGTCTTGATGAATTCGTTGGCAAAGAATTCACAGCATGGAATGACGAGATGATCATGCAGTTTTACTCCACTGCACACTTCTACGGAGATGGTAGAATTGTGTGGATGACTAAAGGTGCCCGATATGAATCAACTATTGGGGAATGGGCAGATATCTTAGGAGTTCCTGAAGCACAGGATGGTGACATGGATGTCTACTCAGAATCCAAGGCTAGTCACAATGCTATGGCTAAGATGTATAAGGAGATCCCTGCTGCAAATGTGAAGACTCACAGGCTAGGATCCATCTATTTCCAACAGGTTGGCCTCCGCACTATCAACACTATTCTGAGGCATACCTTGATGCCCAAGTCCATAGATGACAAGATGATCCGAGGCCACTCCATAAATTTGTTGATCCACATTGACACTCACACCAGGATCAGAGTCATGGAGATGATTGTAGAGACAATCAAGAGGGTTGCTGCTGACCAGAAGCGCTCATGTTGTTATGCACCCTGCATCCAGATGCTCATAAACTCAAGACTCGAGAAGCACATATTTGCCCTAGATCACCCACATTTGCCCCTACAGCCAGATCTAGAGGACAATGTCGTGGTGATGGATGCTGATCATCTCACTTCTGCTGCAGCTCAGGAGGAAGCAGAGGCAGTGAGAGCCGCTAGTGCTCAAGTCCCACGATCCAGGAACGAGCAAATGGATTTGCTGATATCCTCTGTTCAGGGCATGCAAAAGGACATTAAGGGGATTCTGGACAACCAGAACAGTCTTGCTAGAATCTTTGAGACCAGAATGAAGACCCTTACTCATAAGGTGGATGGGCTGACAAAGATAGTCATAGAACTTCAGCATGAAGTTGACTCTGTGAAAATCCCTCGGGTCTCTTCTACTTCAGAGGATGAGGATGACGATGATGATGAGGATGAATCACCTCTAGGTCCAAGCACTCAGTTCACTACTCAGGCCAGATCAGCTGAAGTGCAAGCTCCATCAGCTCCATCAATGACCACTCCAGCTCCATCTACATCATCTGCAGAGATCTCCGCCGACGCCATCATCTCGACTCCTTCATCAACAACCGGAGGGGATGTGCCCAAGAACGCTTAGATAGATGCCTTTGAACTTTTTGGTAAATTGTTGCCAAAGGGGAGAAGTGTATATAGATCTATAGGCTTCGAGCGAGAGAGAGATTTGTCTTTTATTTGCTTTTCAAAACATTTGGTTCCTTTGGTGTGATGAGAGTTACTTTTGTGTTTGTGTTATGCTACTATGTTATGGGTGATGCAACTATTTCCTATCATCTTAATGCTCATGAGATGATCATTCACCTTTGTTTGATTGTGTTGTGCGTTGTTATTCTTCTAATTATTCTTGCACACCACCAAGTTGTATGTGACATGGAAGAAGTGCCCCATATGCCTAATCGATTGTGCATTTGCATTCAAATGCAAATTCAAAATAATGCAAAAATTTAGGGGGAGCTATTGCTTATCACATACCTCTCAAAGCGAAAATTATACTCATTGATTTTATCATATGTCGAAGCTTTGATCTATATGTTGTCATCAATTATCAAAAGGGGGGAGATTGAAAGCACATTTGCTCCCTTGGTGGTTTTGGTAATTAATAACAATATATAAGTCATTGAACTAATGTTTTCACTAAGTATATTTCAGGAAATGTTCAATGAGAGGATTGGCAAAAGGAGATTGTGGAGAAACCCCAAGATGCAAGGAAATAGGTTGGCCAAGCTTCAAGAAAGAGGACTCTACATTTTATATTTGTGAGAAATCACTTTGAGTCCATAGGAAAGCCAATACTATTAAAAGGGGGTAAGGTGTTGTTGGTGAACAATATGCTCAAACGTGCACAAGTGATAGTCGCCAAAAACATCCACAAAACTCTCCCACCAAGTCTGTTCTATACCCAACACTCAAAATCGGTGCAACCAACTATCCCACTTCGGTGCCAGCGATTCTAGAACCTAGACAGACTTTGCCAAACCCTAGCCACTTCGGTGCAACCGATTCCATACCGGTGCCACCGAGTTAAGGTTGCCAACTTTCTGTTACGCAAATTCGCATTTTCGGTACCCCCGAGAATGTTGGATCTGCGTCACCGAGATTGGAAATCTAACCATTGGTCACCTTATCGGTGCAACCGAGTTTCCTATATCGGCTTTACCGAGATTCAAAAGATGCCACCTTTTGGTCACTCCGGTACCATCGAGATTCATACATAGGTGTCACCGAGTTGGTCATTTTGTGTGTAATGGTTGGATTTTTGGGAATGCCTATATATACACCTTCACCACCACTCACTTCAAAGGGAAACACTCAGAACTATTCCATACCTATCCTATCAGATTTTTTGAGAGAGAACCACCTACCCTTGTATTGAGGTCAAGATCTTCCACTCCAATCATATGGATCTTGATTTCTAGCCTCCCCAAGTTGCTTTGCACCAATCCTATCTCTTCTACCAAGCCAAACCTGTGAGAGAGAGATTGTGTGTTGAGGAGTCTATCATCTTGAAGCACAAGAGCAAGGAGTTCATCGTCATTACCAAGCCTATTACCTTTTGGAGGGTGGTGCCTCCTAGATTGGTTAGGTGTCGCTCATGAGCCTCCTACTTCGTGTTGTGCAGTGAACCAAGAAGTTTGTAAGGGCAAGGAGATCGCCTACTTCGTGAAGATATACCCCATAGTGAGGCTAGTCCTTCCTGGATGGAAGCCATATGGAATAGTCAAGGTTGCTACTTCGTGGACCCTTTTGGGTGGAGCCCTCCGTGGACTCTCGCGGCCGTGACCCTCCGTAGGCTGAAGACCCCATAAACGTGGATGTACGATAGCGCCACCTATTGGAACCACGGGTAAAATCATCGTGTAGACAATTGCGTTTCATCTTTCTACCCTATCCCTTATATACATGCTTGTTGTTACTTTTTTCTACTATATACTCTTAGACTTGCATGTGTAGGGTGTACTTGACTTGCCATGAAATGCTAAAAACTGTCAACCCTAAAATTTGGTATAGGAAAAACCTTTAATTGGTCAAGTAGTCTAATCACCACCCCCTCTAGACATACTTTTGATCCAACACAAGGGCATATAATCTTTTGGAAGCTATGAGGATGATCGTCAAGCCACGGACCCAGTCCGCATAGTTGCTTCCATCATCTTTCAGCTTGGTTTTCTCTAGGAACACATTAAAGATTAGGGCAACATTAGCGTTGGCCATTGGATCTACAATATAGATTGTAAAGAGAATTTTAGACTAAGTTCATGATAATTAAGTTCACATAATCAAATTATTTAATGAACTCCCACTTAGATAGACATCTCTCTAGTCATCCAAGTGACACATGATCCACGTCAAGTAGCCTATGTCCGATCATCACGTGAGACGGACTAGTCATCCATGGTGAACATCTCAATGTTGATCGTATCTTCTATACGACTCATGTTCGACTTTTCGGTCTCCCGTGTTCCGAGGCCATGTCTGTACATGCTAGGCTCATCAAGTCAACCTAAGTGTATTGCGTGTGTAAATATGGCTTACACCCGTTGTATGCGAACGTTAGAACCTATCACACCCAATCAACACATGGTGCTTCGGAACAACGATCCTTAGCAATGGTGCATAGTTAGGGTGAACACATTTCTTGAAATTTTAGTGAGAGATCATCTTATTTAGCTACCTTCGTTCTAAGCAAATAAGATGTAAACATGATAAACATCACATGCAATCAATATAGTGACATGATATGGCCAATATCATCTTGCTCCTTTGATCTCCATCTTTGGGGCACCATGATCATCACTGTCACCGGCACGACACCATGATCTCCATCATCATGATCTCTATCATCATGTCTTCATGAATTTGTCTCGCCAACTATTACTTCTACTACTATAGCTAACTATTAGCAATAAAGTAAAGTAATTACATGGTGTTTATGGTTGACATGCAGGTCATACAATAAATTAAGAAAACTCCTATGGCTCCTGCCAGTTGTCATACTCATCGACATGCAAGTCGTGAATCCTATTACAAGAACATGATCAATCTCATACATCACAATGCATCACATCACATCCTTTGGCCATATCACATCACAAGGCATATGCTGCAAAAACAAGTTAGACGTCCTCTAATTTGTAGTTGCAAGTTTTTACATGGCTGCTATAGGTTTCTTGCAAGAACATTTCTTACCTACGCCAAAATCACAACGTGATATGCCAATTGCTATTTACCCTTCATAAGGACCCTTTTCATCGAATCCGACCCGACTAAGGTGGGAGAGACAAACACCCGCTAGCCACCTTATGCAACAAGTCCATGTCAGGCGGTGGAACCGGTCTCACGTAAGTGTACGTGCAAAGTTGGTCCGGGCCGCTTCATCCCACAATACCACCGAATGAAGATAAGACTAGTAACGGTAAGAAAATTAACAATGATCGACGGCCACAACAACTTGTGTTCTCCTCGCGCATAGATTCTACGCATAGACCTAGCTCATGATGCCACTGTTGGGAGACGTAGTAGTAAGTCAAAAAAATTAGTACGATCACCAAGATCCATCTATGGAGAAACCAGCAATGTGTAAGGAGAGAGTGCATCTTCATACCTTTGTAGATCGCAAAGCGGAAGCTTTCCTACAATGCGGTTGGTGGAGTTGTACTCATAGAGATTCAGATCGTGGTGGAATACGATCTAAGCGCCGAATAGTGGCGCCTCCGCGTTCAACACACGTGCAGACCAGTGATGTCTCCTACGCCTTGATCCAGCAAGGACGGAGAAAAGGTTGAGGGAGAGCTCCGGAAGCACAATGGCATGGTGACGGTGGAGCTGCGTGGTACTCCGGCAGGGCTTCGCCAAGCGCTACGGAGGACGAGGAGGGGGAGGGGTAGGGCTGCGCCGAGAGAGAGATGCGTCTATTTGGCAGCTCCAAACCCTTCACTATATATAGGAGGAGAGAAAGGAGGGTGCGCACTCCTAGGGTTCCCACGCTAGGGTGGTGTGGCAGCCCTAGATGGCAATCTGGCCGATGGCCAGAGAGGGAGAGGGGAGGGGCGGCGCCCTAGGTGGGCCATAGGCCCATCTTGGCTAGGGTTTGCCACCACCCCCTGATCTCCTCTTGTGCTACGCCTTGGGCCCTTGTGGAGGGTGCATCAGCCCACCTAGGGGCTGGTTCCCTCCCACTTACGGCCCATATAGCCCTCTGGTGCTGGTGGCCCCACTTGGTGGATCCCCAGAACCCTTTTGGTGGTCCCGGTACATTACCGGCGATGACCGAAACACTTCCTGTGACCAAAACCTCACTTCCTATATATGAATATTTACCTCGGAACCATTCCAGAACTCCTCGTGACTTCCGGGATATCATTCGGGACTCCGAACAACCTTTGGTAACCACGTACACTATTTCCCTATAACCCTGGCGTCATCGAACCTTAAGTGTGTAGACCCTACGGGTTCGGGAGGCACGTAGACATGACCGAGACACCTCTCCGGTCAATAACCAATAGCGGGATTTGGATACCCATGTTGGATTCCACATGCTCCATGATGATCTCATCGGATGAACCACGATGTCAGGGATTCAATCAATCTCATATACAATTCCCTTTGTCTACCGATATGATACTTGCCCGAGATTCGATTGTCGGTATCTCTATACCTTGTTCAATATCGCTACCGGCAAGTCTCTTTACTCGTTCCGTAACACATCATCCCGTGGCTAACTCCTTAGTCACATTGAGCTCATTATGATGATGTCTTACCGAGTGGGCCCAGAGATACCTCTCCGTCACACGGAGTGACAAATCCGAGTCTCGATTCGTGCCAACCCAACAGATACTTTCGGAGATACCTGTAGTGTACTTTTATAGCCACCCAGTTAAGTTCTGACGTTTGGCACACCCAAAGTATTCCTACGGTATCCGGGAGTTGCACAATCTCATGGTCTAAGGAAACGATACTTGATATTAGAAAAGCTTTAGCAGACGAACTACACGATCTTGTGCTATGCTTAGGATTGGGTCTTGTCCATCACATTATTCTACTAATTATGTGATCCCGTTATCAATGACATCCAATGTCCATGGTCATGAAACCGTGACCATCTATTGATCAACGAGCTAGCCAACTAGAGGCTCGCTTGGGACATGTTGTGGTCTGTATTCACACATGTATTACGGTTTCCAGTTAACACAATTATAGCATGAACAATAGACAATTAACATGAATAAGAAAATACAATAATAACCATTTTATTATTGCCTCTAGGGCATATTTCCAACACGTCCTCCGGCGGCGGCAAGGGAGGAGGGAGATAGAGGAGGGTTTTGGCGGGTGCAGCAGGAGCATGATACGTCTCCGTCGTATCTATAATTTTTGATTGTTTCATGCCAATATTCTACATATTTCATATACTTTTTGTAACTTTTTATACTATTTTTTGGGACTAACATATTGATCTAGTGTCTAGTGCCAGTTCCTGTTTGTTGCATGTTTTTTGTTTTGCAGAAAATCCATATCAAACGAAGTCCAAACGCGACAAAAACTTACGGAGATTTTTTGGAATATGTGTGAATTTTGGGAAGTGGAATCAAGAGAAGGCGGTGCCCGAGGGGCCCAAAAGCCTGCTAGGCGCGACCCACATCCCTGGCCGCGCCCTGAGGGCTTTTGGCCACCCTTTAGGTAGGTTGGATCTGTCCTTTGGCCGCTAGAAATATTTTCTTATAAGGAAAATCCCCTCAAAATTTCATCCAGATCTAAGTTACGGATCTCCGGATATTTATGAAATAGTGAAAGGCCAGAATCTAGGAGCGCAGAAACAAAAGGAAACAGAGAGAGAGAGATCCAATCTCGGAGGGGCTCTTGCCCCTCTGCCGCCATGGAGGCCATGGACCAAAGGGGAAACCCTTCTCCCATCTAGGGGGAAGGTCAATGAAGAAGAAGGGGGAGGGGGCTCTCTCCTCCTCTTTCCCGGTGGCACCGGAACGCCGTCGGGGCCATCATCTTGACGACGATGTACTCCAACAACTCCGTCATGTTAACCAACTCCTCCATCACCTTCTCCCATATATCTATAGTGGTCCACTCTCCTGCAACCTGCTCTACCCTCTACTTGAACATGGTGCTTTATGCTTCATATTATTATCCAATGATTTGTTGCCATCCTATGATGTCTGAGTAGATTTTTGTTGTCCTATGGATTGATTGATGATCATGATTGGTTTGAGTTGCATGTTTTATTATTGTGTTTTCCCATGGTGCTCTCCGTGCCGCGCAAGCATGAGGGATCCCCAATGTAGGGTTTGCAATATGTTTATGATTCACTTATGGTGGGTGGCATGAGTGACAGAAGCACAAACCCGAGTAAGTACGTTATTTGCGTATGGGAATAAAGAGGACTTTATATCTTATAATGCTATGGTTGGGTTTTACCTTAATGATCTTTAGTATTTTTGGATGCTTTCTAAAGTTTCACTCATAAGTGCATATGATCCAAGTAGACAAATTATGTTAGCTTATGCCTCTCCCTCATATAAAATTGCAATAATAATTACCGGTATAGTTATCGATTGCCTAGGGACAATTCCGCAACTCCTACCACCACTTTTCCACACTCGTTAAACTAAGTTAGTTGTTTCTTTATCTAAGCAGCACCTAGTTTTTATTTACATGCTCTTTATTATCTTGCAAACCTATCCTTTCACACCTACAAAGTATTTCTAGTTTCATACTTGTTCTAGGTAAAGCGAACGTTAAGCGTGCGTTGAGTTGTATCGGTGGTCGATAGAACTTGAGGGAATATTTGTTCTACCTTTAGCTCCTCGTTGGGTTAGACGTTGTTTCTTATCGAGAAAGTCTACAATTGATCCCCTATACTTGTGGGTTATCAAGACCTTTTTCTGGCGCCGTTGCCGGGGAGCAATAGCGTGGGATGAATATTCTCGTGTGTGCTTGTCTGCTTTATCACTAAGTAGGTTTTGTTTGTTGTTCTAAGTTGTTCTCTATCTTTAGTTATGGATATGGAACAGGAAATACCAAAACAATAGGTGTACTTGCTACTCATGGAGATGGGGAACCTCCTAAAACACTCGATGCTCGTTATGTGAAAGATATTATGCACTACTTTGATAATCTTGAGAAACCTCATTCAACTTGATAATGGGATACACGTTGGATCAACGTGAATACTTTAGGGATTATTGCTTATCTCAAAAAGGGTAACTGTTTTGGGATCAAATTTATATGTTGAAATGGTATGCTTGGAATTTATGCCAGAGATATGATTATACTTGTTGCTCTAGAATGAAGGCTCCACACCTTCCTTTTCATGTAAATTTAATGATAATGAAACCTTGGCTTCTTATGCTAATGGTATTTATGATTACGATGATGTGGAACGAATATAAGAATTCGTTGCTTTTAAGGGGGCTTATGAAATTGAATCTTTGTTTGAGAAGTGTGAAATTATGATGATGCTGTTTATAGACCTGAAAATTTTCTATACTTAAATATTGCTATGAGAATTATGAATATAATTCCGATATTGATGTATTTATTGAGAGAATGTCTGCTTCCTTGGAGGAGACTAATATTTTGCAGGAAACTATGGAAGAAGAAATTGCTGAAACTGTGAGCTTATTAGATGAAAAAGATGACGAGGAGAGCGAAGAACAAAAGGACGAAGAGCGGACTAGCTACCCGTGCGCACCTTGTAATGAGAGTAACTCTTCAACTCATACATTGTTTAATTTCCCTTCGTGCTTACCGAAGGAAGTATGCTATGTTGATTGCTATGATCCTTTGGATTCATTTGAAACATCCCTTTTTGATGAAATTGATGCTTGCCATGCTTGTGGCCATGATGCCAATATGAATGATGCCTATGGAGATGAAATCGCTATAGTTCCTTATGTTAAGAATGAAATTGTTGCTATTGCGCCCACGCATGATAGTCCTATTATCTTTTTGAATTCTCCCAACTACATTATATCTGAGAATTTTGCGCTTATTAAGGATTATATTGATGGGTTGCGTTTTACCATGGCACATGATGATTTCTATAGATATAATATGCATGTTCTTGCTGCTCCTACTTGCAATTATTATGAGAGAGGAACTACATCTCCACCTCTCTATGTTTCCAATATGATAAAATTGCAAGAAACTGCTTATGCTATGTATTGGCCTTTACTTTGTGCGCATGAATTGTTATTTATGACATGCCGATGCATAGGAAGAGAGTTAGACTTTGTTGTTAGATGATATATGTTACTTTGTGCTCAATACTAAATTACAAATCATTGTTAATTAAAATTAGCTTTGATATACCTTGGGACCCGGGTGGATCCATTACTTGAGCACTTTATGCCTAGCTTAATGGCTTCAAAGAAAGCGCTGCTAGGGAGACAACCCGAAAGTTTTAGAGAGTCATTTAGTTATGTTCTGTGATTTTATATAGTTTAAATACAAAAAAATAAATAAATAGGGGAATCTAAAACTTTTTCAAAAAGAAAAGTGAAAATGAGAGAGACGAGCATTATGAAAGTGGGAGCTAGACTTGAACTTTGTTCATGCCCATGGAAACCTTGTGAATATTAATTACAGAAACTTTTCAACAAAAATAATTATCCCCTTATATAAATCCATTGTATTATAAAAATAATGTTCCAAGATTTGCCTTTAGGATGATTAGATTGCTTGTTTGGTGTGTGCAGTGCACAAAACAGAAACTTTGTTGTAGTGCGTGAATTTACATTTTTTACTGGAATGTCAAAAGTTTCTCAAATTTTTACACAGGACTTATATGAAAATTGTTTATTTTTCCTAAATTTTCATAATATTTAGAGTTACATAATTATGGTGAATGTTCACATTGCTACAGACTGTCCTGTTTAAGACAGATTCTGTTTTTGACGCATTGTTCTGCTCGTTTTGATGAAACTATCGATTGTATCGGTGGTATAAGCCTTGGAAAAATTGATAATACAGTAGCTACAATGCAAAAACAAAATATGAATTGGTTTTAAACAGTACTTAAAGTTGTGATTTGCTTTATTATACTAACGGATCTCACGAGGGTTTTGTTAAGTTTTGTGTGATTGAAGTTTTCAAGTTTTGGGTGACATTACGTGGATGAAGGAATAAGGAGTGGAAAGAGACTAATCTTGGGGATGCCTAGGGAACACCAAGGTAATATTCAAGGACTCCCAAGACACTAAGCTTGGGGATGCCCCGGAAGGCATCCCCTCTTTCTTCTAACAACCATCGGTAATTTTACTTGGAGCTATATTTTTATTCGTCACATGATATACGTAAATCTTGGAGCGTCGTATGCTTTTTATTTTTATTTTAATAATGCACCATGCTTGTATGAGAAAGTACTTGGTTGATTTATAGAAGGCTTTTTGCACCTCACTTATATATTTTGAGTATGGCTTTATAGAATGCTTCATGTGCTTCACTTATATCATTTGAAGTGTGGATTGCATGTTTCTCTACACATAGAAAACCGCCATTTGTAGAATGCTCTTTTGCTTCACTTATATTTGTTAGAGCGTGGGCATGTCTTTTATAGAAAGAATTAAACTCTCATGCTTCACTTATATCTATTTAGAGAGTTAACAGGAGTTGGTCATTCACATGGTTAGTCATAAAATCCTACATAAAACTTGTAGATCACTGAATATGATATGTTTGATTCCTTGCAATAGTTTTGCGGTATGAAGATGGTAATATGAGAGTCATGCTAGTGAGTAGTTGTGAATTGGAGAAATACATGTGTTGAAGTTTGTGATTCCCGTAGCATGCACGTATGGTGAACCGTTATGTAACGAAGTTGGAGCATGATTTGTTTAATGATTGTCAACCTTTGTGTGAGGGTTGGGAGCGCGCAATGGCTAACTCCTACCAAGCTCACCCTTAGGAGCATGTGTCTAATGCTTTGTTTGATAACTAATAGACTTTTGCAATAAGTATGTGAGTTCTTTATGACTAATGTTGAGTCCATGGATTATACGCACTCTCACCCTTCCACCTTTGCTAGCTTCTATAGTACCGTGCAACTTTCGTCGGTGCATCAAACCCACCTTCCTCAAAACAGCTACCATATATTTTCCTCAAAACAGCCACCATACCTACCTATTATGAAATTTCCATAGCCATTCCGAGATATATATTGACATGCAACTTCCACCGTTCCGTTTAGTATGACATGCACCATCATTTTCATATTGTTGTGCATGATCGTAAGACAGCTTGCATGATGTTTTCATGGCTTGTCCCTTTTTTGATGTCATTTGCTAGGCTAGATCGTTGCACATCCCGGTATCCTACCGGAAGTATTCATATAGAGTCATACTTTTGTTCTAGGTATCGAGTTGTAAGTAAATAAAAGTGTGATGATTTTCATTATTAGAGCATTGTCCCATGTGAGAAAAGGATGATGGAAGCTATGATTCCCTGACAAGTTGGGAGGAGTCTCCGGACTTTACAAAAAATAAAAGAGGCCAGCGAAGCCCAAATAAATAAATAAATAAAGAGGCCAAAGATGCCCACCAAAATAAATAAAATAAAAAATGAG
Source organism: Hordeum marinum (assembly GCA_022496015.1). Taxonomy (NCBI): domain Eukaryota; kingdom Viridiplantae; phylum Streptophyta; class Magnoliopsida; order Poales; family Poaceae; genus Hordeum; species Hordeum marinum. The sequence goes on from CM039678.1 coordinate 15,152,873, forward strand.
AGAAAGAGAGAAGGGACAATTGCTACTATCTTTTTCCACACTTGTGCTTCAAAGTAGCACCATGATCTTCATGATAGAGAGTCTCCTATTTTGTCACTTTCATATAACTAGTGAAATTTTTTACATGACCACTTAGTTTTCTTTTTGAGCTTTCAAACATTTATAGCTCTAGTGCATCCGTTGCATGGCAATCCCTACTCACCCACATTGATATCTATTGATGGGCATCACCATAGCCCGTTGATACGCCTAGTTGATGTGAGACTATCTTATTTTTTTCCTCACCAACTCCACCATATTCTATTCCGCCAATAGTGCTATATCCATGGCTCACGCTCATGTATTGCATGAAAGTTGAAAATATTTGATAACATAAAAAGTGTGAAACAATTGCTTGACTTGTCATCGGGGTTGTGCATGATTTAGATACATTGTGTGGGGAAGATGGAGCATAGCCAGACCATATGATCTTGTAGGGATAACTTTCTAAGGCCATGCTATTTCGAAAGGACACGATTGTCTTGTTGGTGTGCTCGAAGTATTACTGTTTTTATGTCAATATAGACTATTGCTTTCAATCGCTCGTATATTAATATTCATGGCATTATTAGATTATATGATCAAGATTATGCTAGGTAGCATTCCACATCAAAAACTATCTTTTTTATCATTTACCTACTCGAGGATGAGCAGGAACTAAACTTGGGGATGCTAATACGTATCCCTTGTATCTATAATTTTTGATTGTTTCATGCCAATATTCTACAACTACCATATACTTTCGGCAACATTTTATACTATTTTTGGGACTAACATATTGATCCAGTGCCCAGTGCCAGTTCCTGTTTGTTGCATGTTTTTTGTTTTGCAGAAAATCCATATCAAACAAAGTCCAAAGGAAATAAAAACTTACGGAGAATTTTTTTTGAATATATGTGATTTTTTGGAAGTGGAATCAACAGAAGCAGTGCCCGAGGGGCCCACAAGCCTGCTAGGCGCGTCCCACACCGCTGGTCGCGCCCTGAGGGCTTGTGGCAACCCTTTATGTCGGTTGGAGCTGTCCTTCGACCGCAAGAAACATATATTTATAAGGAAAATCCTTCCAAAATTTCAGCCCGATAGGAGTTACGGATCTCTGGATATTTAAGAAACGGTGAAAGGCCAGAATATGGGAGCACAGAAACAGAAGGAAACAGAGAGAGAGATCCAATCTCGGAGTGGCTCTGCTGCTATGGAGGCCATGGACCAGAGGGGAAACCCTTCTCCCATCTAGGGGTAAGATCAAGGAGGAAGAAGAAGGAGGGGGTTTTCTCCCCCTCTCTCTTGATGGCACCGGCACGCCGCCGGGGCCATCATCGTGACGGCGATCTACTCCAACAACTCCGTCATCTTCACCAACACCTCCATCACCTTCCCCCATCTATCTAGAGCGGTCCACTCTCCCGCAACCCACTGTACCATCTACACGAACATGGTGCTTTATGCTTCATATTATTATCCAATGATTTGTTGCCATCCTATGATGTCTGAGTAGATTTTTGTTGTCCCGTGGATTGATTGATGATCATGATTGGTTTGAGTTGCATGTTTTATTATTGGTGTTTTCCTATGGTGGTCTATGTATCGCGCAAGCGTGAGGGATCCCGCTGTAGGGTTTGCAATATGTTTATGATTCGCTTATGGTGGGTGGCGTGAGTGACAGAAGCACAAACCCGAGTAAGTAGGTTGTTTGCATATGAGAATAAAGAGGACTTGATACCTTCTAATGCTATGGTCGGGTTTTACCTTAATGATCTTTACTAGTTGCGGATGCTTGCTAAAGTTCCAATCATAAGTGCATATGATCCAAGTAGAGAAAGTATGTTAGCTTATGCCTCTCCCTCATATAAAATTGCAATAACGATTACCTGTCTCGTTATGATTGCCTAGGAACAATTTCGCAACTCCTACCATCACTTTTCCACACTCGTTAAACTAACTTAGTTGTTTCTTTATCTAAGAAGCCCCTAGTTTTTATTTAAGTACTCTTTATTATCTCGCAAACCTATCCTATCACACCTACAAAGTACTTCTAGTTTCATACTTGTTCTAGGTAAAGCGAACGTTCAGCGTGCGTAGAGTTGTATCGGTGATCGATAGAACTTGAGGGAATATTTGTTCTACCTTTAACTCCTCGTTGGGTTTGACACTCTTACTTATAGATAAAGGCTACAATTGATTCCCTATACTTGTGGGTTATCAGAGCAACATCCCCGTCGCCCACAGGAGCGACATGGGAGGGTTGGATCTGTTTTTTCGAGAGCCTCGGTTGTGTGAACAGTTTTAATTTTATTTTGAATGCATGCATAGCTGAAACCAATCGTTAGCTTACAGAAGATATCATTTGTAAAATAGTATTTCATTGGGACACTCATGAATTTTTATCATTTTAACATGGTTAACTTTACAAAGGATGTTATCATGTATTGTTGCATTCATATTCCTTATAAAACTGAAATGAATGTTCATCGATGTGCATAGAACATTGATGCTTTTCACCAAATATTGAATGATCATGTGAAAGCCGCAACTATTCATGTCGAACCAAAGTGGACACCCCCACCTACAGAATGGGTGCAGATTTGTGTTGACGCTTCTTTCTTGTGTAGTGGAGATGGTGGATGGGGGTGTGTTGCTAGAAATGAGGAAGACGCGGTCATTTTTGCTGCTGCAGGCAGACTACTTTGTGAAAGCCGCAACTATTCATGTCGAACCAAAGTGGACACCCCCACCTACAGAATGGGTGCAGATTTGTGTTGACGCTTCTTTCTTGTGTAGTGGAGATGGTGGATGCGGGTGTATTGCTAGAAATGAGGAAGGTGCGGTCATTTTTGTAGTTGCAGGCAGACTAGAGTATCTCAAAGATGCCTTTCATGGAGAAACTTTGGCCATCATGAATGCTATTAGGATTGCCTGTCGCTGAAACTTGCATTGGGGTCAGCAACCTGGGACCATGCACCTCTTTGCGTCCTCTTCCGAGAAGCTAAGCTCAAGCTACAAATTGACTTTGTAGATTATAAGGTTGTTGCTTCTTCTCGTATTTGTAATATCCCTGCTCATCTTCTAGCTGGTTATGGTTCAAGGGCTACGGTCAACAGCCAGTATATTTGGAATCCTTGTAGTGACAAGATGTAAGTGGTGTTGTGGCCGGTGATATTGCCGGACCCACTAGTTCAAGGAATGCATGGTGTTCCTTGTCAAAAAAAATATTGTATGATCATGTTTCTGTTCTTGGTTTTGATCAATATATGAGAGTTGTTTCCCTTAATAGTTTCTAAAGAGTTATTCTAGTTTTTTTTTTCACAAGTTCATTCCTTTGTACAAGAAGTTTACTTTTTGTTTAGTACATATTTGAATTTATGCTTCTAGTCATGTTTGTTTCAAATTTGAATACCTATTTTTTATTCATCCAACAAAGGGTCCATGAGAAGGAAAAACACTAGACAAAAGATCAGGCACGAGCATCAGGAGTGAGGAGTTGGAGATAAAAAGAAAGTTGGAAACAAAGTTTAGAAACCACATTTAAAAGAAATAAGGTGTGAGCGTGCAAACTAAATTTGTTTATCCAGGAAAATGCAAGCACCAATGACAAGTTTAGGACTTAATTCTGGTTGGCTTGAATACCACTGTTCTTCTAACCATGAAACCACAGGTTGAATTTCTAAAAAAATAGTTGAGCAACCCAAAAGAACAGATAGGAGCAAAAGAGTTTTAGGAAAACAGAGAGAGAGAGAGGGAGCGAGAGAAGATAAGGAAACATTAAAAAAAAGTGGTAGGGGCATGGGCCAGGCCCATTGCGACTCGAGTCCGTGTTGGTTTGGGTGAGCGGGCACGATACCGACTGGGTCCCGATTCCGGAGCTCGGCGGGCTAGGGTTCCTTGCTCTTGCGCTTCTTTATATAGATCTGGACGGCATCACCGCCTCGTCCAATCCAATCCCCAAACTGGAAACTTTCCCGAGTAACCACCACCCAGCATCGAGGGTGAGCAGATGCCCGAGTTTATTTCTGCCCGTCAAGGGATTTCAGCATAATCTGTTGCTGTGTTTTGCTCTGTTTCTGTATTGAAACCGAGTTTTTGTATTTGAGCACCGCTGCTGTCCCCTTTTCCTCTACTATTTACATGGACATTAGAAAGCCAGTATTAGTGTAACTGTTCAGTATGGAGGTACTTTTGTACGGATAAAATAAGAATTGTATCCATGTATACAGATATGCATTGAAAACAAGAATGTTTTATAGGGCTTATGTTCTATTTGTAGGGGTAAAATAAGGATTTGGCTTTGGAGAGATGGTCGAGTGGTTGATGCCTGCACCGGCTTCAAAACCAAGCCCTCTCTATTTGCTGACCGTGGTAGTAGATTTTATACTCTTGTGGTGCTAAATAAACTGATGCTGTAGCACTCCTGTGTTTGTGTGATTTGCAAGGATGGAGGTTTTACCTAGGATGCATTTTGCTCATTACGCTGCCAAAGGCAGGCCATTCTGGATTTTTGGTACCTATACGTGTGCTTTAGAAATGCATCCTATGTGTAGTTCGGTTATTACTGCTCTTCTTTCAGATAAGCGGCTTTCTGTAGCATTTTGATTTATTATTTCCCACTATACAAGCATCGACAGGATACTATTAGTAATTGATTGGTTTCTGTATGAGTGGACATTCCAACACGATACTATTAGTAACTGCTTGATTTCTGAGGGTATTTCATTGAATTCATTCATTTCCAAGATACCGGCGGGGTGATTCGTCATAAGCTTCACTCAAGCATTCTAGCATTAGATCATTCCCTACGCACCTGGATCGCCAGCATGGTGTTCAGGTTAGGCGTCATCCCTAACGGATCCTCTGCCTGGCTGCCGCCCTATTGTTTTTGTATTTTTTATTAAAACTGTAAATCTAAAGTTTTCAAGGAGAGTACAACAAGAGCTTGTGTTGTGAATGGCTGGATATTGCAAATAAAACAGATGAAACAAATGCTATAAACGAGAATCTGACAACCCGACGCAGTGTGTACTGCTGGCGCAAAAAAATTGTTTCCTTTGGTTCAAAGAAATTGCATAGGATTTTTGGAGGATTTGGAACCTTAGGATTTTTTTCTTTTGATGGTCGTTTGCTTTGTAGGATCAGCATCCTTAGGAATTATTCCATAGGATCCATTTGTACTACATTTTGGAGGAAAATTTCCATCCACTCAAACTTCTTTATATAATTTTTTTATTTTTCCTGTGCTATCAAACATTTTTTCAAATTTTGTAGGGAACTATATGACATGCCATCGTATTCCTTCGTTTCCTGTTCCTTCGTTTTGAAAATGATGCGAATCAAAGAGGCCCTCAAGGTTTCTCAGTAATCTCTTTGTCTGGGTTCATTAGGCCCCTCTTAGTTTGTATTAAAATTTGACCTTGATTTAACTAGCGAAATATAAGTTATATCTCACAAAAACATTATCATTATGAGCTTCTTCCTATTACTAATCCAACAATATATTTTTTGCGAGATACAACTTAGATATTCTTAGTCTAATCTATGGTCAAAATTTGACACCAATTACAAAGGGGTAAATAAACCCATAAGAGGGAGTATCTTTTAGTACTTGCAATTATAAGCACTAAAATCATGTGAATAGATGAAAAATAGTATGGACAATAATGCAAAAGATTTAAATGGATAAGCAATAATAAAATATAAAATAAGAGAAGTAAATAATGGACACTGAAATGTGAAATATTTAAAAGGAGAGGAAAATTAATAAGGATGACTAATATATAAATGGATAAGATGTATCACGCCAAATATCTAATTCTGAGCCCATGTCATCTACATCCGGTGAATGGTAAAATCAAAACAAATACTAGAAAATAAAAAAAATCTATTTTCTGTCATGGAAGATATTTTAGTGCGTGAGGTGCGTGTTTTCTTAGAGCATTTGGACATCTGAGTAGCTCTCAGAAAAAACAAAATCGGGTCAAAATAGTGCACAAGTAGTAAAAAAATTCACAGACCCTAATTTTTTTTTCGCTGAAAGATACTCAGACATTCAAATGCTCTATATTTTGGCACGAACATCACAAACTAAGTCATCTTTCCAACAAAAAATAGAATGTTTTGAATTTATTTAGTATTTGTAACAATTTATTTGTTCACTCCCATGCTCATCTGAGCGTGGGGGCCAAAACGCCTCTCTCGTATCATGCAAAACATTATGGTGTCTGAATACACTCTTCTCGAGGTTTATTATGGTCGTCTTATTTTGTATAAACTTTGACCTTGATTTAACATGCAAAATGCAAGTTCTATATAATAAAAACAATATCACTGGGAACTTTTTCCAAGTACAAATCAAACACTATAATTTTTGCGAGATATCAATTAGATTTTGTTAGTCAAATCTATGATCAAATTTTGACGTTAAATACAAACGGGTCAATAAACCCAGAAGAAGGGGTATCTTTCAATAGATGAAAGATATTATGGAAAATAATGCGAAGCATTAAAATGGAAAAGCAATTATAAAATAAGAAATAAGAGAAGAAAATAATGGACATTGAAATGTGAACTATTGAAAGGGGAGAAAGTTAATAAGGACGATTAATAAATAGATGGACAAGATGAGAAAATTAATATTGATAATTAATGGATAAGAAATCGCGTGTCCTCGTCCATTTCCATACAACATTTATTACACACAATGGCTTTGCTCCCAAAATAATCTTATCACTATGGAGAGATCACTAAACTATTTTGAAAATGAGAGAAAATTAAATACGAGAAATTAATGTATAAGAAACATGCCGCGTAGCCCCAATTCCATAGAAATGTCACACAAAACTTCTTTGCTTCCTTCTGCTCTTCCGCGTTCATTTTCTTCCCACAGGTTTGCTTGGTAGCGAATTCGCTACGGCTTCGACGCCCTCGTCCGTTCCGTGATCATCGATATGTAGTTATGGCCAACGCCGGTGTCAACAACGTGCCCACCGCCGGGGAGTCAATAGTCAACCCTGCCGTGGCCTCTGAGGAAGGCGAGGTGCCGTCCTCGCCAGTCTTATCCAGGTACTACGCATCCTCGGAAGGTTCGGAGGGGTACCTCATGGGCCCCGAGCAAGCGGAGGGCTCCCGCATGGTGGCGGCGCCGGCGCCCCATCTGCCAGCTGAAATATAAGTTCTATATCACAAAAACTTTATCATTGTGAGCTTCTTCCTAATACTAATCCAACAATATATTTTTTGCGAGATACGACTTAGATATTCTTAGTCAAATCTATGGTCAAAATTTGACACCAAATACGAAGGGGTAAATAAACCCATAAGAGGTAGTATCTTTTAGTACTTGCAATAATAGTCACCAAATTCATGTTAATAGATGAAAGATATTATGGACAATAATGCAAAAGTTTAAAATGGATAAGCAATAATAAAATACAAAATAAGAGAAGAAAATAATGGACATTGAAATGTGAAATATTGAAAAGGGGAGGAAAAGTAATAGGGATGATCAATATATAGGTGGATAAGGTGTATTACGCCAAATATCTAATTCTCAGCCCATGTTATCTACAACCGGCCAATAGTAAAATGAAAACAAATGCTAGAAATTTAAAAAGAAAACAATTTTTTGGCCATGGAATATATTTTAGTGTGTGAGAAGCGTGCAAAATTTTAAAGCATTTGGACATCTGAATAGCTCTCAGCAAAAAACAAAATCGGATCAAAATAATGGACAAACAGTAAACTTTTTCACATACCCTAATTTTTTTTGCTGAAACATAATTATGCATTCAAATGCTCTAAAATTTGTCACGAACATCACGAACTAAGTCATCTTTCCAACAAAAAACTAGATTTTTTTGAACTTATTTAGTATTTTTAACAATTTATTTGTTCACTCCCATGCTCATCTGAGCGTGGGAGCCAAAACGCCTCTCTCATATCATGTAAAACATTATGGTGTCTGAGTACACTCTTCTCAGGGTTTATTAGGGTCGTCTGATTTTGTATAAAACTTTGACCTTGATTTAACTTGCAAAAAACAAGTTCTATATAATAAAAACAATATCACCGGAAACTTCTTCCAAGTACAAATCAAACACTATAATTTTTGCGAGATATCAATTAGATTTTGTTAGTCAAATCTATGATCAAATTTTGACATTAAATACGAAGAAGTGGTATCTTTTAATAGATGAAAGATATTATGGAAAATAATGCAAGGCATTAAAATGGAAAAGCAATAAAAATAAGAAATAAGAGAAGAAAATAATGGACATTGAAATGTGAACTATTGAAAGGGGACAAAATTAATAAGGACGATTAATAAATAGATGGATAAGAGGAGAAAATTAATATGGATAATTAATGGATAAGTAACGCGCGTCCTCGTCCATTTCCATACAATATTTATTACACACAATTGCTTTGCTCCTAAAATAATCTTATCACTATCGAGACCTCACTGAACTATTTTGAAAAAGAGAGAAAATTAAATACGAGCAATTAATGTATAAGAAACTTATCCATAGAAACGTCACAAAAAAACTTCTTCGCTTCCTTCTGCTCTTCCGCGTTCATTTTCTTCCCGCAGGTTTGCTTGGTAGCGATTCGCTACGGCTTCGGCGTCCTCGTCCGTTCTAACCAATTTGCTCCATTCGGTGATCGTTGATCTGTAGTTATTGCCAAAGCCGGTGCCAACGACGTGCCCGCCGCCGGGGAGTAAATAGCCAACCCTGCCGTGGCCTCCGAGGAAGGCGAGGTGCCGTCCTCGCCGCTCTTGTCCGGGTACTACGCATCCTCGGAGGGTTCAGAGGGTACCTCACGGGCCCCGAGGAAGCATAGGGATCCCGCATGCGCGTGGTGGCGGCGCCGGCGCCGCATCTGCCAGCTGAAGCGGCGGTGGCGCCAGTGTGGCCCGTGGCGTTCGGAGCGGGGGAAGGATCATCGTAAGATGATGGAGGACACCGTGTCGCTGCGGCGGTTCTTCTGCGCCTGGGCCGACGGCTCGCCCATGCACTTCTTTGCCGTCTTCGACGGCCACGGCGGTCCACAGGTAACCTTCCCTCCGCTTTCATCCCCATGAAGCCAGACTGCAGCACCTTGCACGCCTTACCCTACACGTCTAATTTGCTTGCTCCGTGCTGCGTGGTGGTGCAGGTGTCGGCCCTTTGCAAGGAGCAGATGCACGTTATCTTGGCGGAGGAGCTGGCCGGCGTGGCAACAGCCTACCGGAAGGAGCACCCAGAGAAGGACGAAGAGGCGGAGCGTCGTGCGTGGGAGGCAGCGCTGAAGCGGAGCTTCGAGCGGGCGGACGCACTGGGGATGGGGCTGTCGGAATCGGGATGGCCCATCGTGGGGTCTACTGCCGTGGTGGCGCTCCTGGTCCGCGATAGCATCCTCGTCGCCAACTGCGGCGACTCCCGCGCCGTGCTCTGCCGCGCCGGCAACGCCTTGCCACTCTCCGAGGACCACAAGGTGAGATAATTAAATTGTGTCATGCGTATCGTCTATCTCTCTTTTGGTCGTCCGGCCGGAAAGATTTGATGTTGATGCGCGGATGCAGCTAGAACGGCCGGACGAGAGGGCGCGGGTGGACGCGGCCGGCGGCAAAGTGCGGCCCTCCGACGACGGGCAGCTGCGCGTACGGGGAGTGCTTGCCATGTCTCGCGCATTAGGTACGCCGTTCCCATTGTTTGGTTCTTAATCTTATGCACGTGTAAGTATCAAGGGCGTGTCGTTTGGTTCTTATGCATACGACGTTTTCTTCCATGCAAAAGAAACAACACATTTCATTCGCATTCATCAGTGTTGGCCTTGTATATCTATCTGCAAGGACGACTCAAAAATAAAATCTATCTTCAAGGAAACCAAAGTAAATACAACTATATCAACAGCAGTAGACCCCACGATTCGTCAAGAGTGATTCGTTTCAAAAAGTGTGCTCGTTGCGTTCTTACACACCACAAGGAAACAAAAGTACTTTTATACCAATAAAGGAGGACATTTTCTATGCATCAGCATGTTGCCTTCTAGTTGAAAAATAAAACTAAAATGTTTGTTTACGGGGAAACTAAAATGTTGCATTGCACATTATTATCGTCTCTCACTCTGAATTAAGAACTCACTCTGTTCGGGTTTATAAGGCCCGGCCCAGAATATTATTTGAGAGAAACTTTTACCATTAATTTATCATTAAAATGTTTGTTATTTGTGTTGAAAGCGTATATCATTAGATTTACATTAAGAAATCCAATGATTTAAACCGGTTAATTTTGATTGTGGTGAGTAAATGGTCAAAGCTATTCTTAAGATATGTGAGGGTCTTATGAACGCCAACACAAAGAGTACTAATTAACAAGCATAGATTGTAAGAATAGTCTTCTTAAGCTTTCAAATTAAAGGTAATATGCATGTATTAATCAAGTTTCCGTATATATATGTAAAGTCCTATTAATTTGTGTTCATGATTAGTAAAAAAAAGGGTATTTTTTCATGAAAGTGTTCCTCTCCGACCCTGGCACTAACCCACCATCTCTCCTCTGTTGGTATATCGTCGCCCAACATCCGCAACAACCATCTTTGATATATGTTGTGGGAGCGGGGCGGGGTAGGCCTGATCTACCAGGTGGAGTTATATGTTTCCCCTTTACGAGATTTTATATAGATGTCAGTTGTCCATAGTGTTGACCCTTCACACTATGGTGATTGTGGCTAGACAATTAAGTCATCTTTGCTGGCACAACGACGGTGATGGAAGTGGAGCTTGTGTGTCAAATAAATTATCCTCGAGTCTCCCAGACCTGGGTTCTTGAAAATTTTGTGTGCAGCGACATTGATGTCTTAATGGCTTATTATCTGGATTGTTATGGCCGACGACCTTATGGTTTGCATGGTTTATTCATGAAGTGGCTTCCCATTGAAGTTTGGTCCTCTGACCACGCCTCTATCACATTGGTGTGACCTCCAGTACTAGCGTGAGGCCTGTGAGAAGAAATATTATCTTTGGAGGTTTAATTCTCCTACCTCCTTGAAGTCTCTCTCTCTCTCTCCCTATTCTATCTATCTATCTATCTATCTATCTCTCTCCCCCTCTGTGTGCATGCAGGAAATATTGGTTGTCACATAAGTATTTTATGTTAACAAGCGCCAGATTCGACAAATAACCACCTCCATTGCTCCCACCTGGCACAAGATAAGGCGGGATCCACTCAACATCTTGCAATTTTTGTTCTTGTCTTGACTCCATCTCGTAGCTTGAGGTACCATGGCCATTTGGAATGGATGTATTACTCATCTTCTAATGATCCATCTGTTGGGGAACGTAATAATAATTCAAAAAAAATCCTACGTGTTATCAAGATCAATCTAGGAGATGCTAGCAACGAGAGAGAGGGAGTGCATCTTCATACCCTTGAATATCGCTAAGCGGAAGCGTTGCAAAGAATGTGGTTGATGGAGTGGTACTCGCAGCGATTCAAATCGCGGAAGATCCGATCCAAACGCCGAACGGACGGCGCCTCCGCGTTCAACACACGTATAGCCTGGGGACGTCTCCTCCTTCTTGATCCAACAAGGGGGGAGGAGAAGTTGTGGGAGGGCTCCGGCAGCACGACGGTGTGGTGGCGGTGGAGCTCGTGGTTCTCCGGTAGAGCTTCACTAAGCACTACGGAGGAGGAGGAGGAGGTGTAGGGGGAGAGCTTCCAGGAGCAAGGGTGTGGCCTCCCTCCCAACCCCCCACTATTTATAGGCCAAGGGGAGAGAGGGCCGCACCCTAGATCCAATCTAGGGTGGGGGCGGCGGCCAAGGGGGGAGCTTGCCCCCAAAGTTTGGTGGGGGCGCCCCCACACCTCCTAGGGTTGGCTGCCCTAGGCGCCTTGGGCCCTAGGGGGAGGCGCACCAGCCCACTAAGGGGCTGGTTCCCATCCAACTACAGCCCATTAGGTCCTCCGGGGCAGGTGGACCCTCCCGATGGACCCCCGAAACCCCTTCGGTGGTCCCGGTACAATACAGATAAACCCCGAAACTTTTCCGGTGACTGAAACTGAACTTCCCATATATAGATCTTCACCCCCGGACCATTCCTGAACTCCTCGTGACGTCCAGGATATCATCCGGGACTCTAGCGCCATCAAACCTTAAGTGTCTAGACCTTACGGGTTCGGGAACTATGCAGACTGACCGAGAGACCACTCCGACCAATAACCAATAGCGGGATTGGATACCCATATTAGCTCCCACATGTTCCACAATGATCTCATCGGATGAACCACCTTGTCGGGGATTCAATTAATCCCATATACAATTCCCTTTGTCCATCGGTATATTACTTGCCCGAGATTCGATTGTCGGTATCCTTATACCTTGTTCAATCTCGTTACCGGCAAGTCTCTTTACTCATTCCGTAACACTTGATCCCAGGACTAACTCCCTAGTCACATTGAGTTCATTATGATGATGTATTACCCAGTGGGCCTAGAGATACCTCTCTATCACACGGAGTGAAAATCCCAGTCTCGATTCATGCCAACCCAACAGACACTTTCGGAGACACCTGTAGTGCACCTTTATAGTCACTCAGTTATGTTGTGACGTTTGATACACCCAAAGCATTCATACGGTATCCGGGAGTTGCACAATCTCATAATCTAAGGAAATGATACCTTACATTAGAAAAGCTCTAGCAGACGAACTACACGATCTTGCGCTATGCTTAGGATTGAGTCTTGTCCATCACATCATTCTCCTAATGATGCGATACCATTATCAATGACATCCAATGTCCATGGTCAGGAAACCATGACCATCTATTGATCAACGAGCTAGTCAACTAGAGGCTCACTAGGGACATGGTGTGGTTTATGTATTCACACATGTATTACGGTTTCCGGTTAATACAATTATAGAATGAACAATAGAAAATTATAATGAATAAGGAAATATAATAATAACCATTTTATTATTGCCTCTAGGGCATATTTCCAACGCCATCACAGGATAAACCACCGCCTCTCAGCCCTTCTCGACAGGTTCTATCATAGAGGCTCATGATAGACAATAACCCCACCCCACCCCTACCCCCGAACACAGCTACTTTTCAGGGTAAGAAAGGGTATAAAAATGCCTCGAGCTAAGTACCAAGCGCTGCAGGGCTGAAGTATGATACCCGTGGACAAGCAATTGCTTCTCCACGAGGCTCATAACAGGTGCTACAGTGCTGACGTATGTAACCAATGCCACACTCCTAAGAAAAGGTCGAACGGACTTCAACAAAAGGGCTTTTTGATTCGTCGATTGCATGAATTGGTGTTTATTCATCTAGCCAAGCATTGCGAAAAGATAAACCGTGAACACCATCTTGGGCAGGTAAGACAACTTTTGCCCCACGACACAACAATACCCACAATGAGACTAGGGTAATGGCACCAAGTTTAGTACTACCTCCGTCCCAAAATTCTTGTCTTAAATTTGTGAAGATACGAATGTATCTAACACTAGAATGTGACTAGATACACTCATACTTTGACAAATCTAAGACAAGAATTTTGGGACGGAGGGAGTACGAGAGATGGAGACCATACATTTATGGATATGAAAGGATGCCATCAACTACAAATACATGACCAACAAAGGTAGAGACCTGATACAACTAAGAGGAAGGAAAAAATATGAGTGGTGGGCGGATATGAATTGTGGGTGTGTAACTAGTGAGGTGACATATGAGAGACATCCACATACCTCAAGGTCCATTAAATTGTAGCTAGGCATGGAAAAATATTTGGAACACCCAACACTTAACCTTACTTACACTTTTTGGACACACACTGTGTTGTAATGGTAATCATAAAAATATTGGGATAGTTATATCTTTCCCATTTTTGGAGATTTTATGTAGATGTTAGTTGGCCATAGCTTTGACCCTTCACATTATAGTTATTGTGGCCACACAATCAAAGTCATCTCTGTTCGCACAACAATGGTGATGGCAGTGGCTCTAGCATGTCAAATAAATTCTCCTCGACTCTCCCCCGAATGAGTTCTTGAAAATTTTGTTAGCGGCGACATTGATTTCTTAATGGCTTAGTTTCTCGCGGATGTTCTCGTCAATGACCTTATGGTTGGTAGGGTTTATTAATACAGTGGCATGCCTTTGAAGTTTGGTCCTTCAACCACGCGTATATCCCAAGAAAATCAAGGTTTCTATGTCTAGTTATCTGCCTCATCGAAGTATCTACTCTCTCTCTCTCTCTTTCTCTCTCTCTCTCCTCTCCATGTGCATGCAGGAAGTATCGGTATTGTCCCTTAGCCATGTTCCTTAAATACCATGTTTTCATGCAAAGTGACATCAAGTACATTACCAATTTCTTGATTAGTTTCATCAGCTCGGGCTAACTGGCATTGCTGGAGTATTCAGATTGCCATATATACCATATGTCAGAGATATGGACTTGATGTTACCAAGCACCGAATTCGGGGAATAACTGCCTCCACTGTCCCCATGGGGCACAGGATTAGGCGAGATCCACCTAAATTGTTTACAATCTTTGTGCCAATGCAATACACTACCAAAGCTCTAATTACGAGTATCTTGGTGTTCTTGTATCGACTCTATCTATTAGCTTGAGGCACAATGTCCATTCGAAATGGCTTTACTACTCATCTTCTCATGATGATTTTTCATACATTGGTTTTCGGAACCGGTGTTTATTCATCTAGTGAGGAATTGGAAAAAGATAAATCATGCAAAACATCTTGGAAAGGAAGAAAGCAATATGTCAAGAAAGCTTTTGTCCCGCGACACAACAATACCTAAAATGTTAGTAGGGTAATGACACCAAGTTTAGTATGAGAGATGGAGAACATACATGTACGGATATGAAAGTATCTCAACGACGCGAAATGCATGACAAACAAAGGAGAGAGACATGATAGGACTAAGAGGAAGGTCAAATAGATATGGGGTGGTGGATGGGTATGAATTGTGGGTGTGAAACAAGTGAGGTAACATATGAGACACATCCACATATATGAAGGTCCATTATATTTCCAGGTGGGCATGGAAAAACTTGGAACACCTAACACTTAACATTACTTACTCTTATTTCGCACACACTATGGTGTGATGGTAATCATAACCATATGGGGACATTTATTTATTTCCCCTTTTGGGGTATTTTATGTACATGTCCGTTCTCCACAACTTTAACCCTTCACACAAAGGTGACTGTGGCCACACAATAACTTCATCTGTCGTAGCACAACGATGGTGATGGCGGTAGCGCTAGTGTGGCAAATAAAGTATCCTCCTATCTCCCCGACTCGAGTTCTTAATTTCGTCTGTGTCAACATCGATGTCTTGCTGACTTATTTTCTGGGAAGTTGTTCTGGCCAACGACCTTATGGTTTGCAAGGTTTATTCACGCAGTAGCCTACCATTGTAGTTTGGTCCTCCATCCTCGTATCTATCACATTCGTGCGGCCTCCAATACTGGTGTGAGGCTTGTGGGAAGAAATCTATGTTTGGTTGTTTATTACACTTGCCTCCTCGAAGTGTCTTCTCTCTCTCTCTCATGTGCATGAAGGAAATGTTCATTGTATAATAGCCATGTTCTTCAAATCCCATGTTTTGATGCATAGTGACATGAAGTACATTACCAATTACTTCATTAGTTTTGTTAGGTTAGGATATCTGATATTGTTGGAGCAGTCAGATGCCCAAACATACCTTTTGCCGGACATATGTATTTGATTTTACCAACCGTTGTATCCAGCAAATAACCGCCTCCACTCCCCCCTCCCTGCCAAAGCTCACACTACGGGTATCTTGGTGTTCTTGTCTCGACTCTATCAGGTACCACGGCCACTCAAATTGGATTTACAACTCATCTTATCATGATTCTTTTTGATACCACCGATTGAACCGTTGTTTATTCATCCAGTCAGGCATTGCAATAAGATAAACCATGAAGAACATCTTGGGCAGGCAAGAAGACGATAAGTCAAGAAGGCTCTTGTCTCATGACATGACAGTTCCTAAAATGTGATCTGGGTAATGGAACCAAATTTAGTATGACAGATGATGACCATACATCTATGATGTGAAATGATCTAAATGATTGGACATACATGACCAACAAAGGAGAGATACATGATACAACTAAGAGGCCGGAAAAAAGATATGGGAAGGCGGATTGATATGAATTGTGTTTAAATGAGTGAGGCGGACATATGAGACACATATTGTGGTGTAGTGGTAATCATAACCAAATGAGAATATAGTTTCCCATAATAGTCACTCTCTCCCTCTCTCTCTCTCTCTCTGTCTCTCTCTCTCTCTCTCTGAGAAGGAGATGTTGGTTGTCCCTTAACCATGTTCCTCAAATCTCTTGTTTTGGTGCATAGTGACATCAAGTACATTACCAATTTTTTCATTAGTTTCATAAGGTCAGGCTAACTGATGTTACTGGAGCAGTCATATTGCCATACATACCAATGTGTAGATATGTATTTGATGTTACCAAGTGCCGAATCCAGCGAATAACTGCCTCCACGACCCTGCCTTGCACTAGATCAGGCGAGATCCCCCTCAACTATTTACAATTTTCATGATGGCGTACTAGGCTACCAAAGCACTCTCTACGAGTATGTACTTTTTCTTGCCTCTGCTCTATTTGTTAGTTTGAGGTACCATGCCAATCAAAATGGATTTACTACTCGTCTTCCAAGGAAGATTTTTGACACATTGGTTGTTGGAACCGTTATTTATTTATCCGGCCAGGCAGTGCAAAAATGTAAAGCATGAACAACATCTTGGGTAGGCAAGAAGGTAGTAGGTCAAGAAGGATTTTTTTCTAAGAACAAAACATAACAAAAATGTGACCAAGGTAATGGCATCAAGTTTAGTATGAGATATGACAACCATACTTGTACGAATTTGAAAGCATTTGTTTTCTAGACTAGACCATGGAAGGCTGTATCATAATATCATGGAAGAAGGGCCAAGCGACTAGTACAACACCACCAGTAGATACAATGCCAAAAAAGCAAGCAACTCTAGAATAATCCCTGTGATTAGAACAATGCCTACAACAACAGAGAGCAATGGAACTCGCCTTGGACGATCTCCAACCAAGATGGTGAACAGACAGGGCACCGAGCCACCAGACTCGTCCCTACCGATGCAATAGATAACCAAGTTGCGACAACGATCATAGGACTGGTTGGGCAAACATACTACCCCGGCCCATATCTCCTAGAGAAGTTGGCCAGTGGGTGGCATGACAAAGCCAAACCATAGGAAGAGACTGGTTGAACACTTTTGTTATGGCATACATTGCACCCCATAGGTCCATCACCTAATAGGAAACCTAACCTGTAAAATGAGACTCGTCAAGCTCCAACTCTGAGGACTCCACATAGAGCAAAGGTAGAACCTTCATGAAGTACATAGGTCATGAAGCTACAATTGCCTATTCCAGCGATCTAGAATAAGGGTTTTCCCTGGCGCTCCAGGAGAGACACGGCCAAAGCCCATAGCAATGCCCCCCAAGGACGACATGGCACCTACAGACATCGTCATTGCCAACATAGGCTAGCCATGTGGGGATTTCGCCCCTGCCTTGACCAAAATCCAAACCACGAGAGCAAAGATGAGGGGATAAGTCATTGGCTGAGTCCAACACTACTAGAAGGAAAGCCACACCCATCATTGATTTAGAAAGTGAAACCTGGAGAGGAAGATAGTGAAACCTTGGAATTTTCAAGTCCTCATGAGTCATGACATTCATTGAAACTTTCCACATTGTCCTTTATTGAGAAATTCCCGACCCCTAGCAGTTCATTCACGAGTGTCGTTAGTGAAGAAATAGAGATAGAATGATTGAGGGATAAGGGAGGCGGAGAGATAGAATTATTTTCTTGTGGTGGGGAAGGTCGACTTCAAACGTAGCTAAAAATGGAGAGGGATGAGCCATGGTTGACTAAACTGAATCCTTTTAGTTTTGGGGATAACTATCCATATGTTTCTCGGTCTTCCATTGGCCTCCATCTATCTCTTGGAGAGTGAGGAATAAAACAAGTGTGCTCACATGGCTAGAATGGTTTCACTATCTTCCTCTCCAGGTTTTCATGGAGTGAGGAATAAAAGAAGTGACTCATATTTTTCTCAACCTCTTGGAACTTTTCTATGCCCCCCTGATTTTTAATTCTTCCTAGAAGTTTCTGATGCCTTCTGGAAGTTTTCCAAATAATCTTGAACAAATTGAATACTTTCCATACTTATATAGGGGTGCACGGACTTCTCCCTAATATTTTTCTTCCAAAAATCATGTTTTCTTTCAAATTTCAAGATCTATCGGAAATAAAAAATATTTTCGAACAATAACCCTTTTTGTGGCCGAATGCAATGCATCATGTCCTATTAATGGGCCTGCTGACCCACGTAGTGAGCTAGGATGCCTAGCCCTCTCCAAAGCGATGTGCACCAATTGGATGATGCGTTGGGGCAAGGGGGGATGCATGAAACCTTTTGCTAAGGAGACGTTTATTTGCATGAACAAAATTATTAATGTTTTAACAAAAAGAATTTTATAATATCATGGACATATGAAGTACACCCAACCTCTGCACCAACAAGATCTCTCAAAGACATCTAGGATGCACACAACCCAAAAAGAAAAGATAAAAGGGAAGGAAAAAAACAAAGTCCTGGCCACAGGGATCAACTCCTCTCAGTAGCGGCACACAAACCACGACCAAAGAAAACATTTGGAAAACATAACATGTCTTCAAGAGGGATGCCTTCTAGAAGAAAACTATGCACAAGCGTCGTTGTCACCCGATCCAAGATCTTAGGTTTCACCCTTGAGAAAGTCTAAGCTCTGAAAACAATACCTTTAGCATAGCAATTGATCGGCACAACCAATGATGGTGAGAGCTTAGGTTTTCATCCTAAAAGTCATAACTCCATACAGGAGGAGAACCACCAAAAATGAAATCCTCCTGTCGCCCCACTTGTCACTGCTACTTCTGAAAGGTCTTAAATACCCGGCTGATTCATCGCTTACAAGCCCCCTCCGCCTTACCGATCCTCCGATCTCAGCCACCATACCTCCATGGAAATAGAGATACCGACATGTTCGATGGTTCATCAAACAACACAACTTTGTACATGCCCTCGTCAAGCCGCGTAGGGTGATATGGACACGCACGGTCGGATTCTATCTGATGCAGATATCCTTGGGTAAGATCTCCGACAACGGTCCTAGAACACATCGACGCCTAGATCTTGGAGGACCGATCATGCAGATCACTGTCGTAATGCGAGACGCGTACTAGGAGCGCTACCTCCACAACATCAATGCCATTGGCACCATAGCGGAGGACATCGGCCCATGCTGCACACACCCCATGCCGCAGGTTGAAGATGGATGCCATATTAGGGAGGATCCTGATCCACGGTTACCCCCTCGCATGCATGATTCGCCACCTTGAAGCTTGTCATGCACTAGTGGTCCTAAGCACCGTAACCGTGGAGATCTGCCGCTGCACCACCGCGACCCTTGCCATCGCGGTGCAGCAGCCTAGCTGTTCCACCCGGTGGCAGAGGCCGCATCCTCTCGTGGCAGTGAAGAGATAGGGAGGGAGAGGACGGTGCTCGCAAGGGTGTCGTGAGCGCCCTCCCCGAGCGACGTGGGAGGGTGAAATCCTTTTTGGGGGGGAACCAATTATTGCATTGCGGAAGATATCAATTGTAAAATAATATTTCATTTGGACAATCATAAATTTGTTCCATTTTAACACGGTTAACTTTAGAAAGGATGTTATCATCTACTGTTGCATTCATATTTCTTATAAGACTCAAATGAATGATCATCGATGTGCATAGAGCATTGATGGTTTTTATGAAATATTTTATGATCAAGTTCCGTTCTTGGTTTTGATCAGTATATGAGAGTTGTTTCCCTCAATAGTTTCGAAAGTGTTATTCCAGTTTTTATTTTTTCACAAGTTCATTCATTTGTACAAGAAGTTTACTTTGTTTAGTACATATTTGAATTTATGTTTCTAGTATTCGACTCATGACACTGAACTATGCTTGCAGGGCACAAGCTCCTTAAGCCTGCAATGATATGTGAGCCAGAAATAACCATGACGACTAGATCGGAGGATGACGAGTGCCTGATCATCGCGAGTGATGGCTTGTGGGACGTTATCGAGAACCAGATGGCCTGCAATGTTGTGAGGAATTGCCTAGAATTCGAACATAATAACAACCAAGGCACTCCTATAGGGGGTGCACTAATAGGCCAAGAGGAAGAGGTTGGTTGCATCCATGCCGCAACCCTCCTCGTGAACATGGCAATCTGCCAGCATAGCCTAGATGACATCAGTGTGGCCGTACTTGATCTGAAGGGGAGAGGTTAGCTTGGAAGATTACCTAAGGTCATCACCTCCTTTGCAACATAGACTTGATATGGATGAAACATTGCCAAGCATGGATGATTAAAAATGTACAAAATATGTTGGCCATATTTATGTTCGTTGCTTAGTGTTCACATTAGTTTTCTTCATGGTATCTTTGTTTGTGGTTTTCACTCAGACCTGTAGAACTCAGGTCATACAGGTTTGGTGTTGGCAGTTAGCACTCAAGCAATCAAATGTGCTTGTGTGTTACACCCACTAGCGCTCTGGTATTACCTGGCTTAGGCCCATTTGTTTTGCGTGTGTCCTAACCGCATCTTTGAAGCTGGTGCATGCCCAATGGACTAATACAAAAGCTAGTTGTTCCACCAAACAAAAAAGCAAACCAGTGATTTCGCACTTTGTATGGTGAAAATCCTTCTTAAAGGATACTCCTTGAAAATCCTTGAACTCCCGTGGCAATAAGTAGCTTTAAAGTTTTGGTGAGATTTTCCACACATGGAGGATGGGTGGATGATGGGGGGAATAGGGCCGCGAGCAGTGCCCCTAGTGGCTGGTGGTGGCTGCTCCTCTCGGGATATGGGCAAGGGCACGTGTTGGATAGGGGTTTGAGGGCGCCGGAGCTAGAGCATATTAGAGGCGAGGAAGAAGGAGAACAGGGGGAAATAAGATGTCTAGCTGACACGTGGGACCCCGTCCACCTCAACATGTCAATACATTGAATGAGACAAGTCTTTGCCACATCAGCCCGACAGAAAGGCCCCACACGTTAGTTTCGCTATTAAACGTGGCTCAGTTCCCAATTAGTGTGATCTGTTACTCACTTGCCGTGAAGGTGGTGGTATTCTGTGATTTTCGACAAAAACGATGGTTTTGGAGTACACCGGCCACAAATGTGGTGGTTTTGAGAAATTTACTCTATTATCATTAATGCTTTACTCATCGGCCCCCTCCTTGATGAAGGTAGCTGTGTTAGGATACGTAAGAGGGCCCTAAGTTATCCAAAGTATAATTCCTCAAACTTTTCAAACACACCCTGAAAAAATGGCGATATCTCATAATAACCAACCTTGAGCAGATCTACCTACAAAATGCCAAAGTAGCAGGACATTCTCATGCATACCACATGATTTTTCCTCAGCAATGCTTTTGAAACTGCTGTTAATCCTAGCATCATTTTTGTATTACTAATGTGACATGCATTTTTAGTGCATTGTTTCCTTCTTACAGCTCATCAGGTGAAACAGAAGAAATTAAAATCATCAAGTCGACAACATCCTATGCAGTCTCAATGAAAACAAGACAAAACGTGGAATGGTCGACAAACAAGGCAAGGCAGTAGTTGTTGTTTTGGGGACCAAGCGGACAGGCAGAACACAATGACTAATCAAATAATCTTGAGTAGAAAATCAGATCATGCGCATCGCTAACTAGCTTGGACAGAAGGAAAAAACTGTGGAAAGAGTACCACAGCCATCAACAACCACAATGCAATAGGAGACAGAGTTGTGAATTGTAGTCAATGTTCCAAACATGCATAACACAGACTATAATTAAAACATATAGTAGATATATAAATAGATCCATTACACAAACATCTGCTAGAAATATATTTAGATAAGATAGATAAAGATGGAGTAGTTGACTCCTCTTCTCAGTTGGATTCAATAAGATAAGGATGCTTGTGGGCATCAGCTTCGTCATCACTTGCAGAGTAATCATCATCACTTGCAGCGTAATCTTTACCTCCAAGATTGATGAGATCCGTCTCGTCTTGATCAGGCATGTACCGAATGTAGCCATAACCTATCAGCAGCACCTCTTCCTTGGGCGTAACAATTTGGAGACTGCTTTCACTTGGGTCCATATCCACACATCGGCGCACGGGGTCTCGCATGGGGTCTTCATGGGCCTCGTCCTCATAGACCTCGTAGTAGTCGTTCTTGTTCAGTCCATCAACGACCTTCCGTCAGAACACCTCAAACTCCGCATCCATCATTGCAAGGTAGCCCACGTCCTCCTCGTGTTGCCGCTTCTTCTCTGTGATCAGCTCCAGCAGGTCACAGTCGGCCAGGCAATCCAGGTAGTCGGTGTTGGGGAAAGGCTCGGGTTTCAGGGCGAGTATGGTCATGATCTCGCTCTTGGTCAGCCGACATATAGATCTGCTTCCACCTTGTGCTGCCCCTGCTGTTGGGGCCACGGTTGCATTGGCAACAGGGCCCTGAAACCCGCGTCCCCGCAGGTTTTACCCTATTAGGGGACGGAGATGGGCATCCTTTCAACCCCGCGGGGCTGCTGTCGGGTAAAATATAAAACCCGACATGTTTCGTGGGGATGCGTTTGAGCAGGGAAAACCCGATAGGTTTCGTCCCCGTTGCCATCTTTACACCAGCCTCCTTGGGGACGACGGATGACAACTTGGCTTTTTTGCAACATCTTGTCACCTCCCTCCTGACTGGTTCAAGTAGATCCTATGACCACTCCGGCCGCTACTCACCGATGGATCCGTCCACCGCCTTCCTCCTAGAGAGGGGACGCGTCCAGACCATTGCCGCCGACTAGTGCAGCCTCCGTAGACTTGGCGTTGGTGCACGGTCTCAACATCAAATTCCTTGCCGCCTCCTCCTTTTCCTTACCCGCCATGGCCTTTGTAATGATCTCCGAGTGATCCCTGTCCTCCATAATTTGGTTGGATGGTTGCTTCCGCTGATTTTGGGATTGGGAGGAGATGGTGGCGCCGTCTCGATCTATATAAAGAAGCAGAAGAGGAACCAAGTCGGTATCGGCCTGGTCAAGTACTCCAGTCCACCGACGACATGTTTTTCTGAAACCACATATTCATCATTATATGAAGTTAAAAGATACAACTTATGTCGACCACACCGAACAGCACCATGTTGGGGAACGTTGCATGGGAAACAAAAAAATTCCTACGCACACGCAAGATCTATCCATGGTGATGAGCATCTATGAGAGGGAGAGTGGATCTACATACCCTTGTAGATCGCTAAGCAGGAAGCGTTAAGAAACGCGGTTGATGTAGTCAAACGTCTTCACGATCCAAATTGCAATTCGTCCTGCGATCCCATCGCGATCTGTCCCGCGGTCCAGTCACGATCCGTCTCGCGATCTTGTCGTGGTCCTTCCAATCTAGCGCCGAACAGATGACACCTCCACGTTCAGCACACATGCGGCTCGATGACGATCTCCGCCTTCTTGGTCCTGCAAGAGGGAGCGGAGAGGTAGATGAGTTTTCTAGCACCGCGACGGTGTGGCGGCGATGGTGGTGGAACTATTCAGGTAGAGCTTCGCCAAGCACCGTCGGGACGATCTAGAGGAGAAACTACGATCTAGGGGGAATAGGGCAGCACGTGGTTTTACGTGTGCTGGCTGCCCTAAACCTCTAGTATATATAGGAGGAGGGGAGGGAGGCTTGCGCCCTAGAGCTGGCCCTCGGTGAGGTCGAAGTGGGGAGAAGAGGGAGTTGGACTCCAGTCCTACTCCTAGTAGGACTCCTCTCCCACATGGAAATTCTTCCCCCTTTGGGCTTTTGCCTTTTTTCCTCTACTCCAGCCACATGGGCCCTTAGGGGAGGCTTCAGCAAGCCCACCAAGGGCTGGTCTGCCTCCTCTCACAGCCCATGAGGACCTTGGGTCATGACACCCCTCCCAATGGTCCCACGATACCCTCCTGGCACTCCCGGTACACTACCGATGAGCCCGAAACTTTTCCGGTGACAAAAACAGGACTTCCTATATATAAATCTTTACCTCCGGACCATTCCGTAGCTCCTCGTGATGTTCGGGATCTCATCCGGAACTCCGAACAACCTTTGGTAACCACCATACATATCTCTATACTACCGAAACATCACCGAACCTTAAGTGTGCAGAACCTGCGGGTTCGGGAACTATGTACACACGACCGAGACACCACTACGGTCAATAACCAATAGTGGTACCTGGATGCCCATATTGGTTGCTACATATTCTAAAAAGATCTTTATTGGTTGAACCTCTATGTCAAGGATTCAGTTAATCATGTATAATGTTCCCTTTCTTATTCGGTATGTTATTTGCCCAAGATTTGATCGTTGGTATCTATATACCTAGTTCAATCTAGTTACCGGCAAGTCTCTTTACTCGTTCTATAATACAAGATCATGCGGCTAACACATTAGTCACTTTGCTTGCAAGGCTTGTTGTGATGTTTTATTACCGAGTGGGCCCTAAGATACCTCTCTGTCACACGGAGTAACAATTCCCAGTCTTGACCCATGCCGACTCAACAGAAACCCTCGGAGATACCTTTAAAGCACCTTTACAGTCACCCAGTTACGCTGCGACGTTTGATACACACAAGGTACTCCTTCGATTTCAGTGAGTTGCATGATCCCATGGTCATAGGAATAAATACTTGACATGCAGAAAATTATAGCAATAAACTGACATGATCATATGATATGTTTATAGTTTGGGTCTTGTCCATCACATCATTCTCCTAATGATGTGATCCCGTTATCAAATGACATGTCATGTCCATGGCTAGGAAACCTTCACCATCTTTGATCAACGAGCTAGTCTATTAGAGGCATACTAGGGACATGGTGTTGTCTATGTATCCACACATGTATCTGAGTTTCCGATCAATACAATTGTAGCATGGCTAATAAACGATTATCATGAACAAGGAAATATAATAATAACCAATTTATTATTGCCTCTAGGGCATATGCCAATAGTCTCCCACTTGCACTGGAGCCAATAATCTAGTTCACATCACCATGTGATTTACATTGTTATGAATCTAACACCCAATTAGTTCTGGGGTTCGATCATGCTTTGCATGTGAGAGAGGTCTTTAGTCAATGAGTGTGCGACATTTAGATCTGTGTGTACTTTGCAAATCTCTATGTCTTACTGTAGTCACTACTACCACACCCCACTTGGAGCTATTCCAAATGGCTTCTCCACTATACGTATCCGGATTGCTACTCAGAGTCATCCAGATTGGTGTTAAAGCTTGCATCGACGTAACCTTTTACGAAGAGCTCTTTATCACCTCCATAATCGAGAAATATTTCCTTAGTCCTCATGTTACTAAGGATAATCTTGACCGATGTCCAGTGATCCACTCCCGGATCACTCTTGTACCCCTTGACAGACTCATGGCAAGGCACACACAGGTGCGGTACACAGCATGGCATACTATATAGAGCCTATGGATAAGGCATAGGGGACAACCTTCGTCCTTTCTCTTTCTTCTGCCGTGATCGAGCCTTGAGTCTCACTCAACTCCACACATTACAAATTAGGAAAGAACTCTTTCTTTGACTGATCCATTTTGAACTCTTTAAAAATCTTGTCAAGGTATGTACTCATTGAAAGTTTTATCAAACGTCTTGATCTACCTCCATAGATCAATATGCCCAATATTTAAGTGGCTTCATTCTAGGTTTTCCTTTGAAAAACTCGTTTTCAAACAACCCTTTATGCTTTCCAGAAAATCTACATAATTTCCGATCAACAATATGGCATCCACATATACTTATCAGAAATTCTATAGTGCTCCCACTCACTTTATTGTAAATACAAGTTTCTCATAAACTTTGTATAGACTCAAAAACTTTGATCACCTCATCAAAACGTATATTCCAACTCTGAGATGCTTTCTACATCCCATAGAAGGATCACTGGAGCTTGCACACCTTTTAGCATCCTTAGGACCGACAAAACCTTCTAGTTGTATCTCATACAACCTTTTCTCAAGGAAGGAAACGATGTTTTGACATCCATCTGCCAGATTTCATAATTGAAAAACGCAGCAACTGCTAACATAATTCCAAAAGATTTTAGCATCGCTACGGATGAGAAAGTCTCATCGCAGTCAACTGCTTGAACATTGTCAGAAACTTCTTTGCGACAAGTCGAGCTTTATAAATGGTGACATTCACCAGCATCGCCTGTCTTCTTGTTAAAAATCCATTTGTACTCAATGGCTTGCCATTCAACAGGCAAGTCTACCAATGTCCATACTTGGTTTTCACACATGGATCCCCTTTCTCGGATTTCATGACTCCTAGCCATTTGTCGGAATCCGGGACCATCATCGCTTCTCCATAGCTCGTAGGTTCATCGTTGTCCAACAACATGACCTCTAAGATAAGGTTGTTGTACCACTCAGGAGCAATACGCGTCCTTGTCGACCTACGAGGTTTGATAGTAACTTGATCCGAAGCTTCATGATCATCATCATTAACTTCCTCTTGAACTAACGTAGGCTCCAAAGAAACAACTTTCTACGCCGCGCTACTCTCTGGTTGAAACAAAGGTTCAACAACCTCATCAAGTTCTATCTTCCTCCCACTCAATTCTTTCGAGAGAAACTCTTTCTCGATAAAGGACCCATTTTAGCAACAAACACTTTGTGCTTGGATCTAAGATAGAAGGTTTACCCAACTGTTACGTTAGGGTATTCTATGAAGATGCATCTGTTCGCTTTGTATTCAAGCTCATTGGGTGAAAACCCTTTTTCACATAAGCATCAAAGCCCCAAACATTAAGAAATGATAGCTTAGATTCCTGCCAAACCAAAATTCATATGGTGTCATCTCAACGGACTTAGACGGTGCCCCTTTTAAAGTGAATGTAGTTGTCTCTAATGCATAACCCCAAAACGATAGTAGAAAATCGATAAGATACATCATAGTTCGCACCATATCCAATAGAGCACAACTACGACGGTCGGACACACCATCATACTATGGTGTTTCAGGTGGCGTGAGCTGTGAAACAAATTCCACATTGTCTTAAGTTGCATACCAAACTCGAAACTCAAATATTCACCTCCACGGTCATATCGTACACATTTTTTATCTTCTTGTCATGATGATCTCAAACTTCACTCTGAATTTGCTTGAACTTTTCAAACGTTTGAGACTTCTGTTTCATTAAGTAAATATACCCATATCTACTCAAATCATCAGTGAAGGTAAGAAAATAACAATATCCACCGCCCGCTACAACACTCACTGGATCGCATACATCAACATGTATCATTTCCAATAAGTTACTTGCCCGCTCCATCATATTGAAAACGGGGTCTTAGTCATCTTGCTCATGAGGCATGGTCCACATGTCTCAACTGATTCGAAATCGAATGAGTCCAAAGATCCATCAGCATGGAGTTTCTTCATGCACTTTACACCAATATGACATTTAGTGACAGTGCCAGAAGTATGTGCTAATATCAATATTAACTTTGTATCTTTTGGCATCAATGTTATGAACATGTTTATTACTACGATCAAGATTCAATAAACCATTTTCACTGGGTGCATGACCATTGAAAGTATTATTCATGTAAATAGAATAACCATTATTCTCTAACTTAAATGAATAACCGTATTCCAATAAACATGATCTAATCACTTTCATGCTCAACGCAAACACCAAATAACATTTATTTAGGTTCATCACTAATCCCAAATGTAGAGAGAGCATGCGATGGTGATCACATCAACCTTGAAACACTTCCAACACTCATCGTCACCTCACCCTTAGCCAGCCTCCATTTATTCCGTAGCTTTTATTTCGAGTTACTAACATTTAGCAACCGAACCGGTATCCAATAACTAGGTGCTAGTAGGAGTGCTAGTAAGGTACACATCAATAACACGTATATCAAATATACTTCTATCGACGTTGCCAACTTTCTTATCTACCAAGTACCTAGGGTTGTTCCATTTCAGTGACCGTTCTCCTCATAATAGAAGCACTTAGTCTCGGGTTTGGGTTCAACCTTGGGTTTCTTCAAGGGAGTAGCAACTGACTTGACATCCATGAAGTTTCCCTCCTTGCCCTTGCCCTTCTCGAAACTAGTAGTTTCACTAACCATCAACACTTGATGCTCCTTCTTGATTTCTACCTTTGTAGTGTCAAACATCGCGAATAGCTCAGGGATCATCATTTCCATCCCTGGTATGTTCGTAGTTCATCACAAAGCTCTAGTAGCTCTATGATAGTGACTTGCAGAGACATATCAATTATTGTCTTATCTGGAAGGTCAACTCCCAATCGATTCAAGCGATTGTAGCACCCAGATAATCTGAGCACATGCTCACCGATTGAGCTATTCTCCTTCATCTTGTAGGCAAAGAACATTGTTGGAGGTTTCATACCTCTCAACACGGGCACGATCCTCAAATCAACTTTTATCTCATGGACCATCACATATGCTCTGTGACATTCAAAACGTATTTGAAGCCTGAATTCCAAGCCATAATGCAAGACACACTGAACTATCGAGTAGTCATCAAAACGTGCATGTCAGATGTTCATAACATCCACAGACGATGCTAGAGGAGTTGGTGCACCGAGCGGTGCATCAAGGACATAAGCCTTCTGTACAGTCATACGTCTCCATCGTATCCACTTTTACAAAATCTTTTGCCCTTTTTTGGACTCTAATTTGCATCATTTGAATGGAACTAACCCGGACTGACGCTGTTTTTAGCAGAAATGCCTTGGTGCTATTTTTGTGCAGAAACATTTTTGGATTTAATAAAAAAATACGGGTGCAAGAGTTAACCAGAGGGGGGCCACCTGCAGGAACAAGCCTACAAGGTGCGGCCACCCCCTGGTCGCGCCTAGCAGGCTTGTGGGGCCCTCGTGGCTCCTCCAACCTTATCTCCACCTCCATATAACCCTATTCGTGGAGAAAAAATCATAGAGAAGAGTTCATCGCATTTCATGATACAGAGCCGAAGCCACCTCCTGTTCTTCCTCGCGAGACCAGATCTAGAGTCTGTCTTGGGCTCCTGAGAGGGGAAATCGACACCATCGTTATCACCAACCATCCTTCATCACCAATTCCATGATGCTCTCCACCGTTTGTGAGTAATTCCATCGTAGGCTTGCTGGACGGTGATGGGTTGGATGAGATTTATCATGTAATCGAGTTAGTTTGGTTAGGGTTTTATCCCTAGTATCCACTATGTTCTGAGATTGATGTTGCTATGACTTAGCTATGCTTAATGCTTGTCACTAGGGCCGGAGTGCCATGATTTCAGATCATAACCTATTATGTTTTCATGAATATATATGTATTCTTGATCCTATCTTGCACGTTGTAGACACCTATTACAAGTTATGATCTGCATCCCCCAGGGTGACAATAACTGGGATTCTTTCCAGTGATTATCGTAGTTTGAGGAGTTCATGTATTCACTAACTGTTAATGCTTTGGTCTGGTTCTCTGTTAAAAGGAGGCCTTAATATCCCTTAGTTTCCATTAGGACCCCGCTGCCACGGGAGGGTAGGACAAAATATGTCATGCAAGTTCTTTTCCATAAACATGTATGACTATATATGGAATACATGCCTACATTACATTGATGAATTGGAGCTAGTTCTGTGTCACCCTATGTTATAACTGTTGCATGATGAATGACATCCAACATAATTATCCATCACTGATCCATTGCCTATGAGCTTTTCACATATTGATCCTTGATACGTTACTTTTCTGTTGCTACTGTCACTTTTGCCATCGTTACCATTACTTCCATACTACTTTACTACTAAATACTTTGCTGCGGATACTAAGTCTTTAAGGTGTGGTTTAATTGACAACTCAGCTGCTAATACTCAAGAATATTCTTTGGCTCCCCTTGTGTCGAATCAATAAATTTGGGTTGAATACTCTACCCTCAAAAACTGTTGCGATCCCCTATACTTGTGGGTTATCAAGACCTTTTTTGGCACCGTTGCCGGGCAGCATAGATCTATGCTCTGAGTCACTTGGGATTTATATCTATTGATCACTGTGAAGAATCTGAAATATCCAAAAACCAAGATCTATCCCTCTACTACGAGGGGAGGTAAGGAACTGCCACCTAGCTCTGCACTTGATTCACCT
Organism: Hordeum marinum; assembly: GCA_022496015.1. Lineage (NCBI taxonomy): Eukaryota > Viridiplantae > Streptophyta > Magnoliopsida > Poales > Poaceae > Hordeum > Hordeum marinum. Next base: position 15,183,236 of record CM039678.1, read on the forward strand.
TCTGTTATGAGTAAATTTGCGACACCACCACCTTCTAGTAATTCTGATGTGTTGCAAGTAATTGATGATGCCACTTATGCTATGCATGATGCTTATGATGATGCTTTGCTTGATAATACCATGCGAATGGGTGAATTTCTTGATGAACAAATTGCTAGAGTCAATGCTGAAAATTATGATACTTCTGAAACTGGTGAAATTATTGAAACTAAACACTATGAGACACCCTCTAGACCTAGCCCTCCTAGATATGAATTGCTTGATATTCCCGAGGGTTATGTTATGGAAGGAGAGGTAGCTAGGGACTTTCTTGCTTGTAAAGATAGAGATGGTCTTAAGAAACTACTATGCAAGTGGAAAGAAAAATCTTTGAATGCTAGAATGAAATATGATCCTAAGTTTGCTACTTCACCTATCTTTGCTACTGATAAGGATTATGAATTATCTGTCGATCCTGAGTTAATTACCTTTGTTGAATCTGATCCTTTCCATGGCTATGAATCTGAAACTGTTGTGGCACATCTTACTAAATTAAATGATATAGCCACCCTATTTACTCATGAGGAAAAAATCGTTATTATTATATTCTCAAGTTGTTTCCTTTCTCGCTAAAGGATGATGCTAAGATATGGTTTAATTCTCTTGCTCCTGGTTGTGTGCGTAGTCTCCAGGATATGATATATCACTTTTCTGAAAAACATTTTCCTGTCCATAAGAAACAAGTTGCCTCGTAGAAAATATTTAACTTTGTGCAAACTGAAGAAGAGAGTTTCCCACAAGCTTGGGGGAGGCTTCTCCAATTACTTAATGCTTTGCGTGATCATCCTCTCAAGAAAAATGAAATACTTGATATCTTTTATAATGGACTAACCGATGCTTCTAGGGACCACCTAGATAGTTGTGCTGGTTGTGTTTTCAGGGAATGAACTGTTGAACAAGCTGAAATACGATTGAATAATATATTGAGCAATAATATATTGAGCCAACTCCGAATAAAAGAGGTATTCTATTTCTCAGTCCTGAAGATATACAAGAGGCAAAGAAATCTATGAAATAAAAAGGTATTAAAGCTGAAGATGTTAAGAATCTACCACCTATTGAAGAAATACATGGTCTTGATAACCCGACACAAGTAGTAGAGGTAAATTCTCTTCATAGATTTGATGAAAGTGATATCCCTTATAATAAGTCTGCTAGCCAATGCTTGGATGAGTTTGATAATTTTGTAGTTAAGCAAGAAAATTTTAATGCTTATGTTAGTAGACAATTGAAACATAATGCTTTCATGCTTGATCGCTTGGGTGATTATATGAGTAGAACTATCAACAAGCTTAAACTGATTAGTAAACATGGTTCCATGGTAACTACTCAAGTAGAACAAGTACTCAAAGCTCAGAATGATTTTCTTAATGAGATGAATAGTAAGAAGAATGATCATTCGGTTAAAGTTGTGACTAGAGGTGGAAGAATGACTCAGGAACCTTTGTATCCTGAGGGCCACCCTAAGATAATTGAGCAAGATTCTGAAAGGAGTAATATTAATGCACCTAGTCGTTCCAGTAATAAGAGGAATAAGGATGATGATAGAACTTTGCATGCTGCTAGTGAACCTATTATAGATACACCTGAAAACCCAAATGATATTTCTGTTTGTGATGTTGAGACACAATCTGGTGATGAACATGAGCCTAGTGATAATATTAATGATGATGTTCATGTCGATACTCAACCTAGTAATGATAATGAAGTGGAGATTGAACCTGCTGTTGATCTTGATAACCCTCAACCTAAGAATAAAAGATATGACAAAAGAGATTTTATTGCTACGAAGCATAGTAAAGAAAGAGAACCATGGGTTGAGAAACCCATGCCCTTTCCTCCTAAAGCATCCAAGAAAAAGGATGATGAGGATTTTGAGCACTTTGTTGAAATGCTTAGACCTGTCTTTTTGCGTATGTGTTTGACTGATATTCTGAAAATGTCTCCTTATGCTAAGTATATGAAAGATATTGTGACTAATAAGAGGAAGATACCGGAAGCTAAGATTTACACCATGCTTGCTAATTATACTTTTAAGGGTGGAGTACCAAAGAAATTGGGAGATCCAGGAATACCCACTATACCATGCTCTATCAAAGGGAATTATGTTAAAAACTGCTTTATGTGATTTGGGAGCTGGTGTTAGTGTTATGCCTTCCTATTTATATCATAGACTTGATTCGAATCAGTTGACACCTACTGAAATCTCTTTGCAAATGGCTGATAAATCAACTACTCTACCTATCGGTATTTGTGAGGATGTACCTGTCATAGTTCCAAATGCTACTATTTCAACAGACTTTGTTATTCTTGATATTCCCGAGGAAGACAGTATGTCGATCATCCTTGGTAGACCCTTTCTGAATACTGTAGGGGCTGTTATTGATTGCAACAAGGGCAATGTCACTTTTCATATTAATGGTAATGAGCATACGGTACACTTTCCGAAGAAACAACCTCAAGTTCATAGTATCAACTCCATTGAAAAAATTCCAACGATTATTATTGGAGACTTTGAATTCCCTCTTCCTACTGTCAAGAAGAAATATAATATACTTATTGTTGGGGACAAGAGGCTATATCATGGATCAAAACTACTTGGGACCATATAAATTTGATATGCAAGCTCATGCATCAAAAGTGACAGTAGTAGTTTTGTAGTGACTGTAACAATTGCAACAGAAAAGTAACGTAGCAAGGATCAATATGTGAAAAGCTCGTAGGCAATGGATCAGTGATGGGTAATTATGTTGGATAGCATTCATCATGCAATAGTTATAACATAGGGTGACACAAAACTAGCTCCAATTCATCAATGTAATGTAGGCATGTATTCCATATATAGGCCTCCTTTTAATAGAGAACCGGACCAAAGCATTAGCACTTAGTGAATACATGAACTCCTCAAACTACGGTAATCACCGAAAAGAATCCCGATTATTGTCACCCTAGGGGATGCGGATCATAACTCGTAATAGGTGTCTACAACTTGCAATATAGGATCAAGAACACATATATATTCATGAAAACATAATAGGTTTATATCTAAAATCATGGCAATCGGGCCCTAGTGACAAGCATTAAGCATAGCAAAGTCATAGCAACATCAATCTAAGAACATAGTGGATACTAGGGATCAAACCCTAACCAAACTAACTCGATGACATGATAAATCTCATCCAAGCCATCACCGTCCAGCAAGCCTACGATGGAATTACTCACGAACGGCGTAGAGCATCATGGAATTGGTGATGAAGGATGGTTGGTGATTACGATGGCGTCGGTTTCTACTCTCTGGAACCCAAAACAAACTCTAGATCTTGTCTCCCGAGGAAGAATAGGAGGTGGCGGCAGCTCCGTATGGTGAAACGCAATGAACTCTTATCTCCGATTCTTTTCTCCGTGAATAGGGTTATATGGAGCTGGAGAGGAGGTCGGAGGACTACGAGGGCCCCACAAGCCTGCTAGGCGCGGCCAAGGGGTGGCTGTGCCTAGCAGTCTTGTGGCATATAGGTGGCCCCCTCTGGTTAACTCTTGCTCCAGTATTATTTATTAAATCCAAAAATATTCTCCATAAATTTTCAGGACGATCGGAGAACTTTTATTTCTGCACAAAAATAACAACAAGGAAATTTGGTGAAAACAGCGTCAGTCCGGGTTAGTTCCATTCAAATCATGCAAATTAGATTCCAAAACAAGGGCAAAAGAGTTTGGAAAAGTGGATACGATGGATACGTAATAACAGCATCCTTTGCAGTCACAAGGAAAACAAGACAAAATGAAACGCAGAATGGTCGACAAACAAGGCAAGGCAACAACCATTGTTTTTGGAGCAGCATAACATGATGACTAATCAGATAATCTTAAGTAGTAAATTAGATCATGCGCATCGCAGACTATCTTGGACAGAAGGAAAAACTGTCACAAGAGCAGCAGCCCATGAAGAACCACATTGCAATAGCAGACAAAGTGGGGGTGGGGGCTATTTTTCAGCAAAACATTAGTTTGCTTCGTACACAAAATCATTTTTTCTTTTGGTTTGCCATGAATTATTTGCATGGAAGTTGGTGATTGCTTCAAATTCAATCAAATTGTTATTTGTTTCAAGTGTACTATTTTTTTTCCATCTGGTTAGAATTTTTTGTTTCAATTGATGTTACATATTGCTTCAATGGAAATTGCAATCAATTTGATCTAGTTACATTTTTTGTACCAATCTGCAAAAGCATTGCTCCCATGGCAACTGAGAAGTGCTTCTCTCTAGTTAGAGTTTGATAGTTTCGATGAGCCTGTACTACGGAACCAAACATCATTAACCGGACGAATTCTATCTTGACAAATGATAGAGTAATCGTCAATACCAATCTGCAAAAGCATTGCTCCCATGGCAACTGAGAAGTGTTTCTCTCTAGTTAGAGTTTGATAGTTTCGATGAGCCTGTACTACGGAACCCAACATCATTGACAGATGATAGAGTAATCGTCAATGCCTTAAGGTCAGTGGTAAGTCATTTCTCGCAGACGAGTCACTGTACCGTCCAGTGATACTTATGCATCACAATCTGTTGCCCGGTCAATGATAATACCTCCATTGCTCTTATCTTATATATTATTTATTTATGTTTGTTCAGTGAGGCAAATAAACCATAGATAAATACATAAGCACAATACACATAGATACATCATTCATTTGAACAAGGACTTTGATTTTTCATAATAGAATACACATGTACATTTACGCACTTCATAGCCAACATAGGCAAATACTTGTAAAATTAACATTAAAGGATAAGTGTGTTGTGATGTCACTCAACACAGTTGTAGAATTGGTAGAAAATATTCCCTAGACGTAATAATAAATATTATTATTTAGTTTCATGTTCATAATTTTGTTTATGTTCTTTGCTATAATTACAATGGACCTTGAGTCTGTATATCCAAGAGGCTCAAAGAAAAACCATATGCATGTTTGCAATACTAAACGGTAATATAGTTTCCTAGTTATGCCTCTAAGAATAGCTCAAGTTCATGATGGTCACGTTTTCCAGATCATGGGCATGATAATGTTGGTAACTTTGAGGACAAATGTTAGAAAAAACAGTTGTGTTGAATAGACCCAATTTTTGCAATGCTATGAGATTCATTTGTCACAAGTTAATAGTTTATAACGCGGATGAAGTTAAATGTGTATCTAATTCCTTAGACTATGAGAGTATCAAGTTCCTTCGTACTTGCTTCCAAGGTTGTAAGAATCGTGATTCTATTGTATGATTCTACAAATGTACGATCCAAACTAGCCTCTCTGATTCTACGATTCTGGTTAGTAGAATCTATGTTTTTACGGTTCTGATACATAAGATTCTATGATTTGCGTTCCTACAATTGGAGCTCCGATCCGATTCAGAATCACGATTCTGAAAATCTTGCTTACTTTGTGAACTTTGGGGTGTACTAAATGTAATTCTTGGGAGTTGTGATTAAACCATTAGTCATTATTTCTTGGGTATTGTGACTAAAAGTTGATCACAAGAATGCCCATTTGATTGCATTATGTGCAACTCGATGCAAAAACTACTATGGCCTAAACGACTAGCTAGTAACTATCACTAGTAGGGAAAACCCTACCTGTAGCATGGGGTAGAGGCCTACCAGTAGCACAGGCCCTTGCGCTACAGCTAAGCTTTAGCAGTACCACTTGCCAAATCGGGACTACCGATATTTATATTAGTAGTAGCATGGTGTGGAACCCGATGCTACTACTAGATAACAGCAATGCTTGTTCCTGCCCTGTGCCATTACTAATTCTATGTATTTCTTTCTTTTATATTTATACTGTATTTATAAAAATTCAATGGATACAAGTGCTTGTGGAAGAAACAAGGATTAGATTAAAATGTATGGATCCCCAAGGGACCAAGTTGAATTAGTACGAAATATGAGGTTGCGATGGCACACAAGTGTCGAATGAAGGTAACGCCTATCAAGTCCAATTTGCATTGATAGGCATTGCCTTCATTCGACAATTGTGTGTCATCCCAACATCATATTTTCTTACTAATTGAACTTGATCACTTGCATCCATCCACTTTAATCTAATTTGTGTCATATAATAACTCATCATCCGTAGTCATATAACAACTCACATCATCATCTTAATCATATAACAACTAATCATCTGTAGTCATATAATAACTTATCACCATTCTATCACATGCCAAGTTAATCACTACTACATAATTGTTATCATCTTAAGTGAATAATTCCCGAGCACATGACATGTTGTGGAACCTACTCCTCTCTCCTAGATAAAATTTCATAAAACAGGGAAACCCCTGTGTCTCCATGATGAAGCACAAAGATACAACGGCCTTCATTTTGTGGCTTGTGCACATTCTTTATTTCCCTCCATCCTTCAATTTGGAGTTTTCCTTGTGGTTTGCATTCACTCGAGTATAGATAATCGAAATTGGCCCTAAAAGGGAATGCAATTGTCATCTCACCTGTGACATTCATTAACGGAGGTACAACATCCCTTGGGAGCTTCTGTTGAAGAATATAATAGTAACCTAGTTAGCAATTTAGTTTACTTAGAAAGAATTTATGAAAAAGATGCACTAGTGACACAATAGCAAAAAATCTAACCAAGATGTTTGCACGAATGTTAGCAGCGCTCAACCTATGCACTAGTGGCATGTGTCCTGTATAATTTCGGTCAGCTTTGTAATACATGTCCTTAGTATACAAAACATCATGAACAAAGGAGACAAGAAAATTATTCTCCTCCCAAATTAGCGTTGATCCATAAATACAGTAGGTCTCGTCAACTATCTTCTGTGTATCTCTCGAAGCAAGGAAATAAGTTGTCAATTACACATGAACAAGGTAAGTATGGGTGAATAACAACTATTTTAAAATGAGCAGTGTATTTTATTTAATAGTTTTGTTTAAAAAACTTGCAGGGTGGTAGAATCGGAATCATGTTAAGATCCACTCAAATGTCTTTATCATATTGAAGACCGGTGACTGCATCGTATTGAGGAATGCCAATATCAAAAGTAATTTGCATACCCTCCTCAAATTCATAAGCTTTGCATAACTACCTCCTTCATTACTGAAATATGTGCGACCTACTCCATTATAGAGTTTAACCTCAATAATTAAACCATGCTTCGTCTTTAGGTGAAATTCCTCATCTCCATCGTATCCACGTCAGCGAAAGAGAGCTTCTCTAGGACATACCGCCTTGCATAGCATAGGATGCATTAGTGGAATCTTTAAAAATGGAAATTACACATTAAAGCAACATATTTAAGCCATGCTTAATTAAGAAGAAATATTTGCCGCTGAAGTTATATACCGTAAAATGTTTGAACTCCTCCTTAAGGGTGACGGAGAAGCACCTATCATTGTCCAAGTGTATCAAGAAGCACATATCCCCATCGTCGATACAGTCATTGCACTCGGGGGTCCTATCGTCATCACACATTTTCCACATTTCAAACTTTAAAAATCGATGACAAATAACAGGAACTCAAAACACAAATCACTATTCAACACGGGTTGACTTTTGGTATGTTGAGTCTTCTTCCCAAAACTCTCATCTCTCATGGTGTATATGGTGAGCACTCCCTCACACTGATACGGTGGTGTATATGATGGGTGAATGCATGTGCATGTATATGAGCGTCTGCGTCTGTACTGTGTTCAAAAAAGAATTGTTCTTTTCGAAGCACGCACTAGGGAGATTGTGCACCGTTTGCAATTTTTCGTACTTATTCACCTTTCTGGAAAAGCAACGAAATAAATTAGAGCTAGGGATTTAACAAAACATACAGTTACCGAGGTACGAACGCAAAATTTTATTGATGCAATGCTAATCATTTCATGATGATGCAAAAAATGAAGTAACAATCAATTCTCTAATTGGAGACACCTCTCTCTGATTTGATTTTCCCCTCCTATCCCGGATTTTTTCACTGTTTTCCTTGAAAACCCCCTTAACTATCCCACTTTTATTGAGTTACCAAATTTAATTAAAATTTCTTTGGTAAGTCAATAAATGCTTGGAAAATGTGTACCATGGTACCGCCAAACAAAGTCCTACCCCTGATTGTGTAAATATTTAGGCATGTCGGGAGCATGATTTCACTTTGTAAACATTTAATTACACAATCATATTAATATATGCAGATAAATCATGGACTGACCAAGGCCTCCTTTGGTTGATAGCATAGGAATGTAATAGGAATAGAATTATCGTAAGAAGTGAGATGACATGTATCTCAATTCCTAATGTGAAAGAAATGGCATTTAATACGATAAGAGTTTTTTCATTCATTCTAGATTAGTGTTTTTTCCTTTAACATGCTAAGAATTGGGTTCTATTACGTAGGAATAAGAATCCATTACTACAAACCAAAGGGTTTGAAAGGAATTTTTTCTTTGAATATCCCACCCTATACAATTCTACAAAAATACTATAAACCAAAGTAGGCCTTAATAGAATACGTATGCATGATGCAACGCACAAGAAAATACCTACCAGAGAAAAACATCACTGACTATGATACCAAACATGTATCATAAGAATCATCATGAAATATATTTTTATAATTTATTTATTTGTTATGACATAAATTTCACTCTAAACTTGATGTACTATAGAAACGTTTGTTTTTTAAAAGTATTATTGATGCACCTTTATATTTCTATAAGTGAAGAAGGTTTAGTTTTTGAACAGAAAGAAAATGGAAAAAAGGGAAAGGGGAAAGGGGAAGAGGAGACAGACGGAGAGGTAGGGAAGGCGATTCTTATTTGACGTTGTAGGCGTCCGTTCTTAGAGCATCTTCAATAGATGATGTAGATATAAAAATAATTAACTTTTGCATCTTCGAAGCTGAAAACCCTCTCTTCAACAGATGATGTAGACGCAAAAAAAATACATCTCCACCAATAGATGATGGAGATGTAAAATATATCTCCTCGAGATGCAAATATACATCTCCACATATAGGAGATGTAAAAAAACCTCATGCCAACCGTCCATCATTTTGTTTCCCACCAGCCAGCCCGACGCCAGCCTGCGCGCCGCTGCCGCCCAGCCCAGCCACCGCATGACACCGCCGTCAGATACCGATGCTCCACCAGCCCCACCGTAGATTCCATCGCTGCTGCACCCACCCCCTTCACCAAATCGATCGATACTGTCGCCACCCATCCTCTTTTGGGCGCCGTCGTGGCCAACCGGTTCTTGCCAGCTCCGGCGTCACCCTGTCACCCTCGCAAGCTCCGGCGCCGTCCTAGCCAGCTCCGACCCATTCCAGTCCGTCATCGGTCGTTCCGCTGCCTATATTCGGCCATCGTCATGCTGGAGCAAAGGAACGGCCGCGAGTAGAGGAGGACGCCGGACGCGCGTGCGGTCGCGCGTGCTTCTCGAAGGCGCTCATGGCCTCGTTGCTCCAGCTCGACGTCGTCCCAGGCCATGACCCGGCTGATGGTCGGTGTTCATAGAGGAGGAGCCAACGAGGAGTGGCTGGGACAGAGGTGGAGCGGCAGCAAGAGCTAGCAGTGGGCAGTCGGTCATTTGACAGTACACTAGTAGAAAAAGGCCCATTTGTCCCGGTTGGTAAGGCCCATTTGTCCAGGTTCTGGAACCGGGATTAAAGGGTCAGGACTATAGCCCAAAACCTTTAGTCCCGATTCACTTACCAACCGGGACAGAAGGGGCTCCACGTGGACGGTGCTGGGAGCCCAGGCAGGAGGACCTTTAGTCCCGGTTGGTAACACCAACCGGGACCAAAATGCATCCACGCGTCAGCATCTAGCAGTTGTTGGGTTTTTTTTGAAAGGGGGGTTAGGGGGTTTTGGACGGTTAATTTAGGGGTTTATATTGTTTTAGCTAGCTAATTAATAGAGAGAAGTGTCCTTTCTTTCTCCGTACTTGGTCGACGCTAGCTACTATAGAGAGAACTTGAGACGCTAGCTAGTAAGCAAATGAAGGAACCATTAAGTACAGAAGATTGTCATGAACATATAGAGATAGAAGTGATCAACCTCTCTTTCTCCGAGAGATTGGTCGTATAACAAGTTTTCGTATATATATCCGACACTACTAGCTACATATATACAATATAAGATCTCTTACAATCCCTAACATCTAATGTCCAATTCCAGATAGTATTCTCTGGCTTTATTTATGACGTGGTCAAGAAAGAATCCTGCCAATTCTTCTTGAATTGCTCGTATGTGATCATGTGGTAGGAGTTTGTCCCGCATCTACCACATCTAATTTGAAGAAGGGGGTCAATACATATATATGGTAATAAAATAAAATTGTGAATATTATTGCTTACGCACTTGAAATTATTTTTTAGAGTAGCCCCGCTTAGGGGTCGTTGTGTTGTAGATGAACTCGCAAACATAGTATCCACAAAAATCATTATCGGTTTCTGCCATAAGCACTTTACGAGAAATAGAGTTCCATCAAACTGATAATCAAGCATGATAAATGGTATTGATGAAACTAGAATCAATGGGAGATGCGCGGAACTAGCTAGTAATACTTACTTTCGGGTGTGTAAATAGCAGCTCCCCCGACAGTGCTGGAACAATTGCTGTGAACTCTTTCCAAACCCTGCCAGACAAAGAAAATAATTACTTGATATTAGGAAATGAACAAAGTTGCCGATATGATGCGATAATGATCGATTGAACTTACTTCTGGAGCATTTCAGTCATGTCCGCATATTGTTGGGGATCTTTTCGTTTCGAGTCTAAGATGATTACTACTCTCCGCTCAAGCTTAATCTCTAGCAGAATAAAGTGGAAACTGCGCACGCATGCATAACTCATCAATTACATTACTATAAACCTCTATTAATAAGGGAAACCGAATATGCACAAGACAGTAACACTCACTTGAAGTTGTAAGGAAAGATTATTGTCCCTTTGTTTTGATTTTTAAGCAACGATTGTAGCAAGTTGTCCTCGGTTAGTGTGACATTGTTTTCAACCGTAAACTCATGTATGATATTTGGGTTAATGAACCCAATGTCATAGATTTGTGCTTTTCTGCATTCGATGATCTTCAGTCTGCATAATATAGTGAGGATAATTATATATGCATGCAATGAAAGAGCTAAGCTATATACATAGAGAGACTTGATTACAGAAGTAGTACTTACAGACAGTAGCAAGTCACGATTGTTTTGTCGAGGGCCTTTTGATTGTATAACTGGAATATCTCCTCAAATTCAACATTCAACAGATCCATTCCAACGAGGTCATGCTCCTCTTTAACTAACAGCGTCAAGGAATCCTTCCCAGACTCACGGCAGGTTTTCATGTGACATTCATGGAATTTTTGCATCATCGTTGTTAGAGGAGGACGATCAGGTTTGACGAGAGGCCGCCCGTGCCGGTAACGGAATTCGTCCACCTCCAACGGCTTAAACTATACATCATCGCTCGGGTAATCACCAGGATTAGTACAGGGCACCATCCCCGGATGATTAGCGACGATATCGCTAGACACCTTGAGCGGGGGGCATGATTGGTTCGCCGGTTCGACGAGCTGGGAAATTTTTTTCCCACTTCTTCATTTTGCTAACCTTGCATCACTGGAAGTACTTCCCGACCCCCACGCATCTTGATATGTCTTTTTAATACAGCGGTCAAAGTTGGAATTCGGCGGAGGCGGTGGTGGTCGCTTCAGAGCATCGATAGTGCGCATCGCTTTCACCGGATCTATCTTCTCCTTCGGAGGTGGAGTTTTGTTTGCAAAATGGGCCCTCAATTTGGCCGGACATATCTCCTCGTTTTCAGACTTGGTCCTCTCGTATGGTAACTTTTCCAGAGGCTTGAGAGATGGACCGTATATGTATTCCCTCTTGCCTATGCTTTACTGCTAGCCGTCGGAGCGGCGGCGGGTCTCTTCCGTTGTTGCTTACTAGGCGCCGGAGGAGCCGGAGTGGCGGCGTCTGTCTTCCGCCATTGCCCACGAAGCTGAGGAGAAGGCGTACTGCTCCAATGTGTCGGAGTAGGCGAAGGAGGAGGAGGAGTGCCCCCACGCGTCGGAGGAGTCGGAGAAGGAGGCGGTGTGCCCTGATCACTCGCCGGAGGAGGAGGAGGAGGAGGAGGCGGAGTACCCTGATTCGCCTGAGGAGAAGTGGGAGGCGGAGGCATCCAGTTTGGAAGCTTGATGTACTCCTTCTGCCATAGACATGTACTCCTCAGGGCACGAACCAGCTTATTCTCTCCTTCGCCTGTAGAGTGGTCAAGCTCGAGCTCCTCAAATTCCTTCATTACTTCATCCACCATTACAATAACATAGCCATGTGGAATCGAATGGGAGTGAAAAGTTCCGTTGGGTTGAGGAGGTGCAACAGAGCCGACAGCCGCCTTGAAAGTGAGGTTCCGGCATTTTGTCATAAGCTCGCAATGTTGAGCCTTCGTGATGTGGCAAATATGTCCTAGAGGCAATAATAAATTAGTTATGATCATATTTCCTTGTTCATGATAATCGTTTATTATCCATGCTATAATTGTATTGATCGGAGACTTAGATACATGTGTGGATACATAGACAAAACCATGTCCCTAGTATGCCTCTAATGGACTAGCTCGTTGATCAAAGATGGTCAAGGTTTCCTAGCCATTGACATGTGATGTCATTTGATAACGGGATCACATCATTAGGAGAATGATGTGGTGGACAAGACCCAAACTACAAAACGTAGCATATGATCGTGTTAGTTTGTTGCTACTGTTTTCTCCATGTCAAACTATGTGTTCCTATGACCATGAGATCATGCAACTCACTGACATCGGAGGAGTACCTTATGTGTATCAAATGTCGCAACGTAACTGGGTGACTATAAAGGTGCTCTACAGGTATCTCCGAGGGTGTCTGTTGAGTTGGCATGGATCAAGACTGGGATTTGTTACTCCGTGTGACGGAGAGGTATCTCAGGGCCCACTCGGTAATACAGCATCACAATAAGCCTTGGAAGCAATGTGACTAAGTGTTAGTCACGGGATCTTGTATTACGGAACGAGTAAAGAGACTTGTCGGTAACGAGGTTGAACTAGGTATGGAGATACCGACGATCGAATCTCGGGCAAGTAACATACCGAAGAACAAAGGGAACATCATACGGGATTAACTAAATCCTTGACATAGAGGTTCGACCGGTAAAGATCTTCGTAGAATATGTAGGAACCAATGTGGACATCCAGGTCCCGCCATTGGTTATTGACCGTAGAGATGTCTCGGTCATGTCTACATAGTTCTCGAACCCGCAGGGTCTGCACACTTAAGGTTTGGTGACATTTCGGTAGTATAGAGTTAGTGGGCTGGCGGAATAGCCACAACAGGCCCATGCGGCTAGGGGAAGAATCCCAAAGAGAAAAGAGTGAAAAAAAGGCAAAAAAGGAAGAGTCCTACTCCTACTAGGAGTGGAGGAGGAGTAGGACTCCTCCTCCTTTGGCTCGGTCGACTCCTAGAGGGCCTTGCCCTTGCGCCAAGGCTGCCACTCCTCTCCTCCTATATATACTGGTGGAATAGAGGGTTTTTGCACAGAATTTACGGCCACGTGCTACCCGTTCCACCGGTGCTCCTCTAGATCGGATTTCCATAGTGCTTAGGCGAAGCCCTGCCGGAATTGCTCCACCACCATCACCGGAGCGCCGTCACGCTGCTGCTGAACTCTTCTCCCTCTCCACTTCCTCTTGCTGGATCAAGATGGTGGAGATCGTCATCAAGTTGCACGTGTGCTGAACGCAGAGGTGTCGTCTGTTCGGCGCTAGATCGGAAGGACCGTGAACAAGATCGCGAGACGATTCGTGATGAGTTCACGGGACGGATCGTGATGAGATCGCGGGACGGATCGTGATGAGATTGCGGGACGGGTCGTGATGAGTTCGCGGGACGGATCGTGATTGGATCGCGGGACGGATCGTGATGTGATCGTGGGACGCTCGACGATTTGGATCGCGAAGATGTTCGACTACACCAACCACGTTTCTTAACGCTTCCCGCTTAGCAATCTACAAGGGTATGTAGATCCACTCTCCCTCTTGTAGATGCTCATCACCATGGATAGATCTTGCGTGTGCATAGGAAAATTTTTGTTTCCCATGCAACGTTCCCCAACAGAGGCGTCATGAGATAGGTCTATGTGTAGATAAGATCTCGAGTAGAACACAAAAGGTTTGTGGGCGTTGATGCTTAGATTGCTTCCTCCCTTGGTCGGATCTTGGTTCAGCGGTATTGTGAGATGAAGCAGCCCGGACCAACATTACTCGTACGCTTATGAGAGACCGGTTCCCTCGACGCAACTTATTGCCTAGATGGCTTGCGGGTGGCAGTTTCTCTCACTTTAGTTGGATCGGATTCGACAAAGGCGGTCCTTGAGAAGGTTGAAAAGCAACTAGTGTATCACCGTTGTGGTTTTTGCGTAGATGAGAATTGTTCTTGCTAGATACCCGTAGCAGCCACGTAAAACATGCAACAACAATTAGAGGATGTCTAACTTGTTTTTGCAGGGTATGTTGTGATGTGATATGGCCAATTACATGATGTGATATATGTGATGTATGAGATGATCATGTGATGTATAGATTATCACGACTTGCATGTCGATGAGTACAGCAACCGGCAGGAGCCATAGGGTTGTCTTTAATTATTGTATGACCTGCGTGTCAATCATTAAGCGCTATGTAATGCTTTACTTTATCGCTAAACGGTAGCAATAGTAGTAGGGGCATGGTGGGCGCGACAACCCCGATGGCGACACGTTGATGGAGATCATGGTGTCATGCCGATGACGATGGAGATCATGCCGGTGCTTTCATGATGGAGATCAAAAGCACAAGTTCATGGCCATATCATTGTCACTTATGATTTGCATGTGATGTTAATCCTATTATGCACCTTGTTTTGCTTAGGATGATGGTAGCATTATAAGGTGATCCCTCAATTAATTTCAAGATAAATTGTCTTCTCCCCGAGTGTGCACCATTGCGAAAGTTCTTCGTGTCGAGACACCACGTGATGATCGGGTGTGATAGACTCTATGTTCACATACAACGGGTGCAAGCCAGTGTTGCACATGCAGAACACTCGGGTTAAACTTGGCGAGCCTAGCATATACAAACATGGCCTCGAAACATAAGAGACCGAAAAGTCGAACATGAGTCATATAGTAGATATGATCAACATGATGATGTTCACCATTGTAACCACCTCAACTCACATGATGATCGGACTTGAGTTGGTGAATTTGGATCATGTATCACTCGAATGACCGGAGGGATGTCAATTTGAGTGGGAGTTCTTAAGTAATATGATTAATTGAACTCATTATCATGAACATAGTCAGTAGTGTATTTGCAAATTATGTTGTAGATTACTTGCTCGCGCTGTAGCTCCCTTGAATTTTTATATGTTCCTAGATAAATAGAGTTGAAAGATGATGGTAGCAATATTGCGGACTGGCTCCGTGATCTGAGGATTGTCCTCATTGCTGCACAGAAGGCTTATGTCCTTAATGCACCGCTCGGTGCGCCAACCCCTATAGCGTCGTCCGTATATGTTGTGAACATCTGACAGGCACGTTCTGATGAGTACTTCATAGTTTAGTGCGTCATGCATTACGACTTAGAATTGAGGCTCCGAAACCTTCTGATCGTCACAGAACATATGAGATGTTCTAAGAGCTGAAATTAGGATCTCAGGCTCGTGCCCGTGTTGCGAGATATGAGATCTCCAACAAGATTCTTTGCCTGTAATATGAAAGAGAATAGCTCAATCGTTGAGCATGTGCTCAGATTGTCTGGGTGCTACAATCACTTGAATCGAGTGGGAGTTGATCTTCCAGATAAGATAGTGATTGATATAGTTCTCCAAGTCACTTTCACTAAGCTACTAGAACTTGGTGATGAACTATAAAATGCCAAGGATAGAATTAATAATCCCTAAGCTGTTCGCGATGTTTGACACCGCGAAGGTAGAAATCAAGAAGGATCATCAAGTGTTGATGGTTAGTATAACCACTAGTTTCGAGAAGGGCAAGGGCAAGGTGGAAAACTTCATGGATGGCAAGTCAGTTGCTGCTCCAGTGAAGCAACCCAAAGTTGAACCCAAACCCGAGACTAAGTGCTTCAATTATGAGGAGAGAGGTCGCTGAAGCGGAACAACCCTAGATACTTGGTTGATAAGAAGGCTGGCAACGTCGACAGAAGTATATTTGATATATGTGTTATTGATGTGTACCTTGCTTGTGCTCCTAGTGGCACCTGGGTATTGGATACCGGTTCGGTTGCTAAATGTTAGTAACTCGAAATAAATGCTACGGAATAAATGGAGAACTAGCTAAGTGTGAGGTGACGATGTGTGTTGGACATGTTTCCAAGGTTGATGTGATCAACATCGCACGCTCTCTCTACCTTCGAGATTAGTGACGAACCTAAATAAATGTTATTTGGTGTTTTGCGTTGAGCATGAACGTGATTATATCATGTTCATTGCAACACGGTTATTCATTTAAGTTAGAGAATAATGGTTATTCTATTTACATGAATAATACCTTCAACGGTCATGCACCCAGTAAGAATGGTTTGTTGAAACTTGATCGTAGTAATACACATGTTCATAACATTGATGCCAAAGATATACAAAGTTAATAATAATAGTACCACATACTTGTGGCACTGCCGCTAAATGTCATATTGGTATAAAACGCATGAAGAAACTCCATGCTGATGGATCTTTGGACTCATTCGATCTCGAATCGGTTGAGACCTGTGAACCATGCCTCTTGGTCAAGATGACTAAGGACCCCGTTTTCTGTTTTGATGAAGCGGGCAAGTGATTTATTGGAAATGATACATGTTGATGTATGCAATCCAATGAGTCTTGTAGCATGCGGTGGATATCATTATTTTCTTACCTTCACTGATGATTTGAGTAGATATAGTGTATATTTACTTAATGAAACACAAGTCTGAATCGTTTGAAAGGTTCAAGCAAATTCAGAGTGAAGTTTAAGATCATCGTGACAAGAAGATAAAAATGTTTGCGATATGATCATGGAGGTGAATATCTGAGTTATGAGTTTGGCATACAACTTTAGACAATGTGAAAGTTGTTTCACAACTCACGCTAGCTGGAACACCATAGAGTGATGGTGTGTGCAAACGTCATAGTCGTACTCTATTGGATATGGTGCATGCTATGATGTCTGTTATCATTTTTTTACTGTAATTTTGGGGTTATGCATTAGAGACAACTACTTTCACTTTAAATAGGGCACCATCTAAATCCATTGAGATGACACCGTGTGAACTATGGTTTGATAGACACCTAAGCTGTCATTTCTTAATGTTTGGGGCTGTGACGCATGTGTGGAAAATGTTTTCACCTAATGAGTTCGAACCCAAAGCGGACAAATGCATATTCATAGAATACCCTAAGAACAGTTGGGTGAACCTTCTATCTCAGATCCAAGCATAAAATGTTTGTTGCTAAAACAGGGTCCTTTCTCGAGAAAGGGTTTCTCTTGAAAGAATTGAGTAGGAGGATAGTACTTGATGAGGTTATTGAACCTCTGCTTCAACCAAAAATTAGCACAGCACAGAAAGATGTTTCTCTGAAGCCTACGTTAGTTGAAGAGGAAGTTAATGATGATGATCATGAAGCTTCGGATCAAGTTACTATAGACCTACGAGGAAAATAGAGCTTGATGAGGTTATTGAACCTTTACTTCAACCAGAGAGTAGCGCAGCGCAGAAAGTTGTTTCTGTGAAGCCTAAGTCAGTTGAAGAAGAAGTTAATGATGATGATCATGAAGCTTCGGATCAATTTACTATCGAACTTCGTAGGTCGACAAGGACGTGTACTGCTACTGAGCGGTACGACAACCCTGTCTTGAAGGACATGTTGTTGGACAACGATGAACCTACGAACTATGGAGAAGCGATGATGGGCCCGGAAACCAACAAATGGTTAGAGGCCATGAAATCCAAGAAAGGATCCATGTATGAAAACCAAGTATAGACTTTGGTGGACTTGCTTGTTGGACGGCTAGTCGTTAAAGTACAAATGGATCTTTAAAATGAAGACGGACGCTGATGATAAATGTTACCATTTCTAAAGCTCGACTTGTTACAAAGTAGTTTACGACAAGTTCAAGGAGTTGACTGCGATGAGGCTTTCTCACTCGTAGCGATGCTAAAGCCTGTTGGAATTATGTTAGCAGTTGTTGCATTTTTCAATTATGAAATCTGGCAGATGGATGCCAAAACACCGTTTCCTTCCTTAAGGAAAGGTTGTATGAGATGCAACCATAAGGTTTTGTCAGTCCTAAGGATGCTAAAAGGTGTGTGAGCTTCAGTGATTCTTCCATGAACTGAAGCAAACATCTCGGAGTTGGAATATACACTTTGATGAGGTGATCAAAGTTTTTGAGTCTATGCAAAGTTTACGAGAAACTTGTATTTGCAATTAAGTGAGTGGGAGCATTATAGAGTTTCTGATAAGTATATGTGGATGACATATTGCTATTCGGAAATGATGTAGAATTTCTGGAAAGCATAAACGGTTGTTTGAAAAGAGTTTTTCAAAGGAAGACCTGGATAAAGCTACCTAAGTGTTGAGCATCAAGATCTATAGAGATAGACCAAGATACTTGATGAGACTTTCAATGAGTACATACCTTGACAACATTTTGAAAGAGTTCAAAATGGATCAGTCAGAGAAAGAGTTCTCGCCTAATTTGTAAGGTATAAAGTTGAGTAAGACTCAATGCCCAGTGACTGTAGAAGATAGAGAAAAGATGAGTGTCATCACCTATGCTTCAGCCATAGGCTCTATCTTGTATGCAAATGATGTGCACTAGACCTAATGTCAGCCTTGCCATAAGTATGGCCAGAAGGTTTCAAAGTGATCCTGGAATGGAGCACTGGACATCGGTCAAGATTGTCCTTAGTAACTAAAAGACTAAGGAGATGTTTCTCGATTATGGAGGTGATAAAGAGTTCGTCCTAAAGAGTTACGTCGATGCAAGCTTTAACACCAATCCGGATGACTCATAATAGCAATTTGGATACATATAGTGGAGTAGCCATTTGGAATAGTACCAAGTGGAGTGTGGTAGCAGTGTTTTTGCAAAGTACACACGGATCTGAATTTTGCAAACCCGTTGACTATAAGACCTCTCTCACATGCAAAGCATGATCGAGCCCCAGAACTCATTGGGTGTTAGATTCATAACAATGCGAATCACATGGTGATGTGAACTAGATTATTGAATCTAGTGCAAGTGGGAGACTGTTGGAAATATGCCCTAGAGGCAATAATAAATTAGTTATTATCATATTTCCTTGTTCATGATAATCGTTTATTATCCATGCTATAATTGTATTGATCGGAGACTTAGATACATGTGTGTATACATAGACAAAACCATGTCCCTAGTATGCCTCTAATGGACTAGCTCGTTGATCAAAGATGGTCAAGGTTTCCTAGCCATGGACACGAGATGTCATTTGATAACGGGATCACATCATTAGGAGAATGGTGTGATGGACAAGACCCAAACTACAAACGTATCATATGATCGTGCCAGTTTATTGCTACTATTTTCTGCATGTCAAGTATATGTTCCTATGACCATGAGATCATGCAACTCACTGACACCGGAGGGGTGCCTTGTGTGTATCAAACGTCGCAACGTAACTGGGTGGCTATAAAGGTGCTCTACAGTTATCTCCAAGGGTGTCTGTTGGGTTGGCATGGATCAAGATTGGGATTTGTTACTCCGTGTGACGGAGAGGTATCTCAGGGCCCACTCGGTAATACAACATCACAATAAGCCTTGCAAGCAATGTGACTAAGTGTTGGTCATGGGATCTTGTATTACGGAATGAGTAAAGAGACTTGCCGGTAACAAGGTTTAACTAGGTATGGAGATACCGACGATCGAATCTTGGGCAAGTAACATACCGAAGAACAAAGGGAACATCATACGGGACTAACTGAATCCTTGACATAGAGGTTCGACCGATAAAGATCTTCGTAGAATATGTAGGAACCAATATGGGCATACAGGTCCCTCTATTGGTTATTGACCATAGAGGTGTCTCGGTCATGTCTACATAGTTCTCGAACCCCCAGGGTCTGCACACTTAAGGTTTGGTGACGTTTCGGTAGTATAGAGTTATGTATGGTGGTGACCAAAGGTTGTTCGGAGTCCCGGATGAGACCTTGGACATCATGAGGAGCTTCGGAATGGTCTGGAGGTAAAGATTGATATATAGGAAGTCCCATTTTGGTCGCCGGAAAAGTTTTGGGCTAATCAGTAATGTACCGGGGGTGCCGGTAGTGTACCGGGAGACCATCGGGAGGGGTATTTCGACCTAAGAGGCTTCATGGGCTGTGGGAGAGTAAATACCAGCCTTTTGTGGGCTGGTGGAAGTCCCACACAAGGCCCATGCGGCTGGGAGAAAAATCCCAAAGAGAAAAAGGTGGAAAAAGGCCAAAAAAGGAGGAATCCTAGTCCTACTAGGATTGGAGGAGGAGTCCTCCTCTCCTCCCCACTTTGGCCGACCCAAGGGCTGGCTTTTTGGCAGCCAAGCCTCCTCCTCCTCTCCTCCTATATATACTAGAGGATTTTAGGGTTTTGGCACAGAATTTTCAGCCACTTGCTACCCGTTCCCCTAGTGCATAGTTTCTCCTCTAGATCGGTTTTCTGCAGTGCTTAGGCGAAGCCCTGCCGGAATAGCTCCACCACCATCGCCGCAGCGCCATCACGCTGCCGGAGAACTCTTCTACCTCTCCGCTCCCTCTTGCTGGATCAAGAAGGTGGAGATCGTCATCAAGCTGTACGTGTGCTGAACGCGGAGGTGCCGTCCGTTCGGCGCTAGATCGGAAGGACCGTGATCAAGATTGCGAGACGGATCGTGACGAGATCGCGGGACAAATCGTGATGAGATCGCAGGACGGATCGTGATGAGTTCGTGGGACGGATCGTGATGAGATCGCGGGACAGATCATGATGAGTTCACGGGAGGGATCGTGATTGGATTGTGGGACGGATCGTGATGACATCGCGGGACGCTCGGCGATTTGGATCGCGAAGACGTTCGACTACACCAACCGCGTTTCTTAATGCTTCCCGCTTAGCGATCTACAAGGGTACGTAGATTCACTCTCCCTCTCGTAGATTCTCATCACCATGGATAGATCTGCGTGTGCGTAGGAAAATTTTTGTTTCCCATGCAACGTTCCCCAACAGTGGCATCATGAGCTAGGTCTATGTGTAGATAAGATCTCGAGTAGAACACAAAGAGTTTATGGGCATTGATGCATAGATTGCTTCCTCTTTTGGTTGGATTTTGGTCCAGCGGTATTGTGAGATGAAGCGGCCCGAACCAACATTACTCATCCGCTTACGAGAGACCAGTTCCCTCAACCGCAACTTGTTGCATAGATGGCTTGCGGGTGCCAGTTTCTCTCACTTTAGTTGGATCGGATTCGACAAAGGCGGTCCTTGAGAAGGTTGAAAAGCAACTAGTGTATCACCGTTGTGGTTTTTGTGTAGATGAGAATTGTTCTTGCTAGATACCCGTAGCAGCCACGTAAAACATGCAACAACAATTAGAGGATGTCTAACTTGTTTTTGCAGGGTATGTTGTGATATGATATGGCCAATTACATGATATGATATATGTGATGTATGAGATGATCATGTGATGTATAGATTATCATGACTCGCATGTCGATGAGTACGGCAACCGACAGGAGCCATAGGTTGTCTTTAATTATTGTATGACCTGCGTGTCAATCATTAAGCGCTATGTAATGCTTTACTTTATTGCTAAATGGTAGCAATAGTAGTAGAAGCATGTTGGACGCGACAACCCCGATGGCGACACGTTGATGGAGATCAAGATGATGGATATCATGGTGTAGTGCCGGTGATGATGGAGATCATGCCGGTGCTTTCAAGATGGAGATCAAAAGCACAAGTTCATGGCCATATCATGTCACTTATGATTTGCATGTGATGTTAATCCTTTTATGCACCTTGTTTTTCTTAGGACGACGGTAACATTGTAAGGTGATCCCTCACTTAAATTTCAAGATGAATTGTGTTCTCCCCGAGTGTGCACCGTTGCGAAAGTTCGTCGTGTCGAGACACCACGTGATGATCGGGTGTGATAGACTCTGCGTTCACATACAACGTGTGCAAGCCAGTGTTGCACATGCAGAACACTCGGGTTAAACTTGACGAGCCTAGCATGTACAGACATGGCCTCGGGACACAAGAGACCGAAAGGTCGAACATGAGTCATATAGTAGATATGATCAACATGATGATATTCACCATTGAAACCACCTCAACTCACGTGATGATCCGACTTGGGTTGGTGAATTTGGATCATGTGACACTCAGATGACCTGAGGGATGTCAATTTGAGTGGGAGCTTTAGTAATTTGATTAACTAAACTCATTATCTTGAACAATAGTCTAAGTAACCTTTGCATATTTATGTTGTAGATCAATGGCTCGTGCAGTAGCACCCCTGAATTTTAATGTGTTCTAGAGAAAGCTAAGTTGAAAGATGATGGAAGTAACTTTGTTGACTGGGCCCGTAATCTGAGTATTATCCTCACGGCTTCCCAGAAATCATATGTCTTGATGCACCGCTTGGTGACCAACCAGAATGTTGGGAGACGTAGTAGTAAATCAAAAAAATTCCTACTGTCACCAATATCTATCCATGGAGAAACTAGCAATGAGTCGGGAGAGATTGCATCTTCATACCTTTGAAGATCGCAAAGCGGAAGCGTTACAAGAACGCGGTTGGTGGAGTCGAACTCGCAGCGATTCAGATCGCGGTGGATTCCGATCTCAGTGCCGAACAATGGCGCCTCCGCGTTCAACACACGTGCAGCCCGGTGACGTCTCCTATGACTTGATCCAGCAAGGAGGAAGGAGAGGTTGAGGGAGAGATCCGGCAGCATGATGGCATGGTGATGGTGGAGCTACGTGAACTCCGGCAGGGCTTCGCCAAGCGCTACGGAGAATGAGGAAGAGGAAGGGTAGGGCTGCACCGAGAGAGAAAGAAGTCATGTCTCAAATCAGCCCAAAACCTTGCATATATATAGGAGGAGGGATAGGGAGGGCTGCCTTGGACCCTCCTCCAAGGAGGAGAGCTTCGGCCGAACTAGGGGGAGAGTCCACCTCCCACAAGGGAGGTGGCTCTCCTCCTTTTAAACCTTTTTCAGCCCTATCTCCTATCTCCAGCCGCATGGGCCTCTCTAGAAGGTCTTGGCCAGCCCAATAAGAGCTGGCACACCTCCTCTAAGGGCCCACAAAGTCCTTTGGTCGTCACACCCCTCCCGGGGGTCCTTCGGCACCCTCTCGGCACTCCCGGTACACTACCGATGAGCCCGAAAACTTTCTGGTGACCAAAACTGGACTTCCTATATATCAATCTTTACCTCCGGACCATTCCGAAGCTCCTCATGACGTCTGGGATCTCATCCGAGACTCTGAAAAACTTTCGGTAATCACGTATACCATTTCCCTATAACCCTAGCATCATCGAACCTTAAGTGTGTAGAGCCTATGGGTTCGGGAGACATGTAGACATGACCGAGACACCTCTCCAGTCAATAACCAACAGCGGGATCTGGATACCCATGTTGGCTCCCACATGATCCACGATGATCTCATAGGATGAACCACGATGTCGGGTATTCAATCAATCCCGTATACAATTCCTTTTGTCTATCGGTATGATACTTGGCCGAGATTCGATCGTCGGTATCTCTATACCTTGTTCAATCTCGTTACCGGCAAGTCTCTTTACTCTTTCCGTAATATAGCATCCCGTGACTAACTCCTTAGTCACATTGAGCTCATTATGATGATGTCTTACTGAGTGGGCCCAGAGATACCTCTCCATCACACGGAGTGACAAATCCCAGTCTCGATTCGTGCCAACCCAACAGACACTTTCGGAGATACCCGTAGTGCACCTTTATAGCCACCCAATTACGTTGTGACGTTTGGCACACACAAAGCATTCCTACGGTATGCGGGAGTTGCACAATCTCATGGTCTAAGGAAACGATACTTGACATTGAAAAGCTTTAGCAAACAAACTACACGATCTTGTGCTATGCTTAGGATTGGGTCTTGTCCATCACATCATTCTCGTAATGACATGATCCTGTTATCAACGACATCCAATGTCCATGGTCATGAAACCGTGACCATCTATTGATCAACGAGCTAGTCAACTAGAGGCTCACTAGGGACATGTTGTGGTCTATGTATTCACACATGTATTACAGTTTCCGGTTAACACAATTAAGCATGAACAATAGACAATTATCATGAACTAGGAAATACAATAATAGCCATTTTATTATTATTGCCTCTAGGGCATATTTCCAACACAGAAGACATGTCATCCAAAGACGTTAAGAACGCTTGGGAGACACGTTCTGGAGATTACTCAATAGTTCAGGGTGCAATATTGTATGGCTTAGAACCGGGACTTCAAAGATGTTTTGAACGTCATGGAGCATATGAGATGTTCCAGGAGTTGAAGTTTATCTTTCAAAAGAATGCCCAGATCGAGAGGTATGAGACCTCCGATAAGTTCTATGCTTGCAAAATGGAGGAGAATGGGTCTATCAGTGAACATATACTCAGAATGTTTGGGTACTCGACTCGTCTAGCGGAGTTGGGAATTGCCCTTCCGCCAGAGGCAATCACTGACAGAGTTCTTCAATCACTGCCACCTAGTTACAAGAGCTTTGTGATGAACTATAACATGCACGGGATGAACAAGTCAGTCGCCGAGCTGTTTGCGATGCTAAAAGTCGCTGAGTCTGAAATCCAGAAAGAACATCAAGTGTTGATGGTCAATAAAACCACTAGTTTCAAGAAGAATGGCAAGGGCAAGGGCAAGAAGGTTAAAATCAAGAAGGATGGCAAAGCAGTTGCTACTCCTGTAAAGAAGCCCAAGGTTGGACCCAAGCCAGAAACTGAGTGCTTTCATTGCATGGGAACTGGTCACTGGAAGCGGAACTGCCCCAAGTACCTGGCTGACAAGAAGGCGACCAATGACAAACAAGGTATATATGATATACATGTTATTGATGTGTACCTTACTAGCTCTCGTTGTAGTGCCTGGGTATTTGATACCGGTTCGGTTGCTCACATTTGCAACTCAAAACAGGAACTACGGAATAAACGAAGGCTGGCGAAGGACGAGGTGACGATGCGTGTGGGAAATGATTCCAAGGTTGATGTGATCACCGTCGGCATGCTCTCTCTTAGATTACCATCGGGATTAGTGATGAACCTGAATAATTGTTATTTAGTGCGTGCGTTAAGCATGAACATTATATCCGGATCTTGTTTATTGTGAGACGGTTACTCATTTAAATCAGAGAATAATGGTTGTTCTATTTATATGAGTAATATCTTTTATGGTCATGCACCCAATGTGAGGGGTTTATTCATATTGAATCTTGATAGTAATGATACACATGTTCAAAACATTGATGCCAAAAGATGTAGAGTTGATAATGATAATACCACTTTCTTGTGGCACTGCCGTTTAGGTCATATTGGTGTAAAACGCATGAGGAAGCTCCATGCTGATGGACTTTTGGAGTCACTTGATTTTGAATCACTTGACACATGTGAACCATGCCTCATGGGCAAGATGACTAAAATGCCGTTCTCTGGAACAATGGAATGGGCGAGTGACTTATTGAAAATCATCCATACTGATGTGTGCGGTCTAATGAATGTCACAGCGCGTGGTGGATATTGTTATTTTCTCACCTTCACTGATGACTTAAGTAGATATAGGTATATTTAATTAATGAAACACAAGTCTGAAACGTTTGAAAAGTTCAAGCAATTTCAAAGTGAAGTTGAGAATCATCGTAACAAGAAGATTAAGTTCATGCGATCTGATCGAAGAGGTGAATATGTGAGTTATGAGTTTGGCAGTCACTTAAGACAGTGTGGAATTGTTTCACAGTTGACACCGCGCGGAACACCACAGCGTAATGGTGTGTCCGAACATCGTAATCGAACCTTATTAGATATGGTGCGTTCTATGATGTCTCTTGCTGATTTGCCACTATTGTTTTGGGGTTATGCATTAGAGACAGCTGCATTCACTTTAAATAGGGCACCATCGAAATCCGTTGAGACGATGCCATATGAACTATGGTTTGGCAAGAGGCCAAAGTTGTCGTTTCTTAAAGTTTGGGGATGTGATGCTTATGTCAAAAAGCTTCAGCCTAAAAAGTTGGAACCCAAAGGGGAGAAATGCGTCCTCATAGGATACCCGAAAGAGACAGTCGGGTATACCTTCTATCTCCGATCCGAAGGCAAAGTGTTTGTCATTAAAAACGGAACATTTCTTGAGAAAGAGTTTCTCTCGAAAGAATTGAGTGGGAGGAAAATAGAGCTTGATGAGGTTATTGAAACTTTACTTCAACCAAAAAGTAGCGCAGCGCAGAAAGATGTTTATGTGGAACCTATGACAGTAGAAGAGGAAGTTAATGATGATGATCATGAAGCTTCGGATCAAGCTACTATTGAACCTCGTAGGTCGACAAGGGCGCGTACTGCTCCTGAGTGGTACGGCAACCCGGTCTTAGAAGTCATGCTGTTGGACAACAATGAACCTACGAGCTATGGAGGAGCAGTGATGGGCCCGGATTCCGAGAAATTGTTAGAGGCCATGAAATCCAAGATGGGATCCATCTATGAAAACAAAGCATGGACTTTGGAAGTATTACCTGAAGGGCGAAAGGCCATTCAGAACAAATGGATCTTTAAGAAGAAGACAGACGCAGACGGTAATGTCACCATCTATAGAGCTCGACTTGTGGCAAAGGGTTTTTTACAAGTTCAAGGAGTTGACTACGATGAGACCTTCTCACCCGTAGCGATGCTTAAGTCCGTCAGAATCATGTTAGCAATAGCTGCATATTTTGACTATGAAATTTGGCAGATGGATGTCAAAACAGCGTTCCTCAACGGTTTCCTTGAGGAAGAGTTGTATATGACGCAACCGGAAGGTTTTGTCAATCCGGAGAATGCTGACAAAGTTTGCAAACTCCAGCGATCCATTTATGGGCCGGAGCAAGCATCTCGGAGTTGGAATAAGCGCTTTGATGAGGTGATCGAAGCGTTTGGGTTTATACAAGTTTATGGAGAAGCTTGTATTTACAAGAAAGTGAGTGGGAGCTCTATAGCGTTCTAATATTATATGTGGATGACATATTGCTGATTGGAAACAATATAGAAATGCTAGAAAGCGTGAAGGAATATTTGAACAAGAGTTTTCAATGAAGGACCTAGGAGAAGCTGCTTTCATATTAGGCATTAAGATCTATAGAGATAGATCAAGACGCTTAATAGCACTTTCACAGAGCACATACCTTGATAAAGTTTTGAAGAAGTTCAAAATGGATCAGTGCAAGAAGGGGTTCTTGCCTGTTACAAGGTGTGAAGTTGAGTAAGACTCAATGCCCAGTGACTGCGGAAGATAGAGAAAAGTTGAGTGTCATCCCCTATGCTTTAGCCATAGGCTCTATCATGTATGCAGTGTTGTGCACAAGACCCGATGTCAGCCTTGCCATAAGTATGGCCGGAAGGTTTCAAAGTGATCCTGTAATGGAGCACTGTGCAGCGGTCAAGAATATCTTTAAATACCTGAAAAGGACTAAGAAAATGTTTCTCGATTATGGAGGTGATGAAGAGCTCGTCATAAAGGGTTACGTCGATGCAAGCTTTGACACTGATCGCGATGACTCTAAGTCACAAACCGGATACGTATTTATTCTCAACAGGGGAGCGGTAAGCTGGTGCAGTTCCAAGCAAAGCATGGTAGCCGGTTCTACGTGTGAAGCAGAGGACATCGCAGCCTCGGAGGCGGCGAAGGAAGGTGTCTGGATGAAGCAGTTCATGACAGATCTTGGAGTAGTACCCAGTGCACTGAATCCAATGAACATGTTCTGTGACAACACTGGTGCCATTGCTCTGGCCAAGGAACCAAGGTTTCACAAGAGGACCAGACACATAAAGCGAAGCTTCAACTCCATCCGCGATTACATCAAGGAGAAGGACATAAATATTTGCAAAGTGCACACGGATCTGAAGGTTGCAGACCCGTTGACTAAACCTCTTCCAAGGGCTAAACATGATCAACACTAGGGCTAAACATTATTATATTTCCTTGTTCATGATAATAGTTTATTGTCCATGCTATAATTGTATTGATTGGAAACACATTACATGTGTGGGTAAATAGACAACACTCTGTCCCTAGTATGCCTCTAGTGAACTAGCTCGTTGATCAAAGATGGTCAAGGTTTCCTAGCCATTGACATGTGATTTCATTTGATAAAGGGATCACATCATTAGGAGAATGATGTGATGGACAAGACCCAAACTACAAACATAGCATATGATCGTGTCAGTTTATTGCTACTGTTTTCTACATGTCAAGTATATGTTCCTATGACCATG
The DNA here is from genome assembly GCA_022496015.1 of Hordeum marinum. Taxonomy (NCBI): domain Eukaryota; kingdom Viridiplantae; phylum Streptophyta; class Magnoliopsida; order Poales; family Poaceae; genus Hordeum; species Hordeum marinum. The sequence continues at coordinate 15,211,851 of CM039678.1, forward strand.
AAATCATGCAACTCACGGACACCGAAGGAGTGCCTTGTGTGTATCAAACGTTGCAACGTAACTTGGTGACTATAAAGGTGCTCTACAGGTATCTTCGAGGGTGTCTGTTGAGTTGGCATGGATCAAGACTGGGATTTGTTACTCCGCGTGACGGAGAGGTATCTCAGGCCCACTCGGTAATACAACATCACAATAAGCCTTGCAAGCAATGTGACTAAGTGTTAGTTACGGGATCTTGTATTACAGAACGAGTAAAGAGACTTGTCAGTAACAAGGTTGAACTAGGTATGGAGATACCGACGATCGAATCTCGGGCAAGTAACATACCGAAGAACAAAGGGAACATCACACGGGATTAAATGAATCCTTGACATAGAGGTTCGACCGATAAAGATCTTCGTAGAATATGTAGGAAACAATATGGGCATCCATGTCCTGCTATTGGTTATTGACCGTAGAGTTGCCTCGGTCATGTCTACATAGTTCTCGAACCCGCAGGGTCTGCACACTTAAGGTTTGGTGACGTTTCGGTAGTATAGAGTTATGCATGGTGGTGACCGAAGGTTGTTAGGAGTCCCGGATGAGATCCCGGACGTCACGGGGAGCTCCATAATGGTCTGTAGGTAAAGATTCATATATAGGAAGTCCTGTTTTGGTCGCCGGAAAAGTTTCGGGCTCATCGGTAGTGTACCGGGAGTGCCGGTAGTGTACCGGGAGACCACCGGGAGGGGTATTTCGACCCAAGAGGCTTCATGGGCTGTGGGAGAGTGAATACCAGCCCTTGGTGGGCTGGTGGAACTTCCACACAAGGCCCATGCGGCTAGGGAAGAAAATCCCAAGAGGAAAAGGTGGAAAAAAGGCAAAAAAGGATGAATCCTAGTCCTACTAGGATTGGAGGAGGAGTCCACCTCTCCTCCCCACTTCGGCCGAACCAAAGGAGGCTTGGACCTTGTGCCAAATCTCTCCTCCTCTCCTCCTATATATACTGGTGGGTTTTAGGGTTTTGCACTAGATTTTCAGCCACGTGCTACCCGTTCCTCCGGTGCATAGTTTCTCCTCTAGATCGGATTTCTGCAGTGCTTAGGCGAGGCCCAGCCGGAATAGCTCCACCACCATCGCCGGAGCACCGTCACGCTGCCGGAGAACTCTTCTACCTCTATGATCCCTCTTGCTGGATCAAGAAGGCGGAGATCGTCATCAAGCTGTATGTGTGCTTAACGCGGAGGTGGCGTCCGTTCGGTGCTTGATCGGGACGGATCGTGAGGACGGTTCGTGATTGGATCGCGGACGCTCGGTGATTTGGATCAGGAAGATGTTCGACTACACCAACCACGTTTCTTAATGCTTGCTGCTTAGCGATCTACAAGGGTACGTAGATCAACTCTCCCTCTCGTAGATGCTCATCCCCATGGATAGATCTGCGTGTGCGTAGGAAAATTTTTGTTTCCCATGCAACGTTCCCCAACAGTCAAATCCTTCGGGTTCAACCTCATGTCTGTCTCAATACTTTTTGATATTGATATGATTGTCATCTTTGGAAAATATCATTGTGTTGTCATCATGGAATCTGACCATTCCAAAGTCTTCGAAGGCTTTAGGAGAGGAGACTTGTATATTGTTGATTTCTCTACAGGTCATCAGCCTGCCACATGCCTACTTGCAAAGTCCTCAGAAGGCTGGCTACGGCATCGATGACTTGGACATGCTGGTATGAGGAACTTGCACATGCTTGTGAGGAAAAAGCACGTCATTGGCATTGAAGGTGTCAAATTCCTCAACGACCATCTTTGTGGTGCATGTGAGTCTGGGAAGATAATCATGACCACGACTCGACCTTTCGAATTGCTTCACATGGACCTCTTTGGCCCCACTCATTATTCCACACTAACAAAAATTTCAAGTTTGTATGGATTTGCCATTGTTGATGATCACTCTCTTTACACTTGGGTGCATATTATTTTGTACAAGTCTGAAGTGCAGGATGTCTTCAGACTATTTTCTTCAAGGGTCTCCATGAACTTTGGCATCAAGATCAAGCATATCAGGAGTGATAATGGGGCTGAGTTCAAGAACACAAATATTGATGAATATCTTGATGAACTTGGTATTACTCATGAGCTATCTACCCCATACACTCCTCAACAGAACGACATCAGCGCAAGAATAGGACTCTTGTTGAGATGGCACGCACCATGCTTGATGAATACAAGACTCCTCGTTGCTTCTAGCCTGAGGCAATTGATATAGCTTGCCACATCATCAACAGGGTATATCTTCACAAATTCTTCAAGAAGACTTCATATGAACTTATGACCGGCAAGAAACCCAATGTAAGTTATCTCAAAGTCTTCGGTGCAAAATGCTGGATTAGAGATCCTCACCATAGTTCTAAATTTGCACCGAAAGCACATGAAGGTTTTATGCTTGATTACGGAAAGGACTCACACACCTATAGAGTCTTCAACACCTACCACAAAAAGGTTGTTCAAACTGTAGATGTGTGGTTCGATGAAACCGACGGCTCGCAAAGAGAGCACTTGCCTTCTGTGCTAGATGAAAATTCCCTTGAGGAATCCATTAAGCTAAAGGCTACTGAAGATGTCATACCCATTGAAGAACCTCAAACTACTGATGAAGTCGTTCCAACCAATGAAGACATTCATGCCAATACACGTGAAGAAAATGGTGCTGAAGAAAATCGTCACCCACGTCAACCTGCTCATCCAAGAGTTGCAAACAAAGTGCAGATTGACAAAATCATCGATGACATCAATGCACCAGGTCCCCTCACTCGCTCAAGAGCTTCACATTTGACAAACTTTTGTGGGCACTTGGCTTTTGTCTCTATCATAGAGCCCACCAAAGTTGATGAAGCATTCAAGGAGCCTGAGTGGATTCAAGCTATGCAAGAGGAATTGCATCAATCCAAGATAAACAACGTGTGGGAGCTTGTCAAGCGGCCAAATCCTCGCAAGCACAACATCGTAGGTACCAAGTGGATCTACCACGACAAGAAAGATTAAAATGGGCTTGTGGTAAGAAATAAGGGTCGTCTTGTATCTCAAGGCTACACACAGGTTGAAGGAATTGACTTCGATGAAACTTTTGCACCTGTCGCTAGACTTGAAGCTATTCACATATTGCTTGCTTATGCTAACCATCATAATATCATCTTATATCAAATGGATGTGACAAGTGCATTCCTCAATGGTAAGCTTGAGGAACAAGTATATGTTGCTCAACCCCCAGGTTTTGAAGACCCTAAGCATCCTGACAAAGTCTTCAGACTCAACAAGGGCCTCTATGGCCTCAAGGAGACCCCTCGGGCATGGTACGACACTCTAAAGGAATTCCTCATTAATAAAGGCTTCAAAACCAGTTCACTCGACCCAACTCTTTTCACTAAATCCTATGACAATGAACTGTTCATATGCCCAATATATGTAGACGATATTATGTTTGGATGTACTGACAAACGTTACAGTGATGAATTTGCTTATATGATGAGTGAAGAATATCAAATGTCTATGATGTGAGAGTTTAAATTCTTCTTAGGTATTCAAATTCGTCAGCAAGACAATGACATCTTCATCTCTCAAGAGAAATATCTCAAGGATGTTCTGAGGAAATTCGACATGTAAGATTGCAAAGGCATCAAAACTCCAATGCCTTCAAAAGGCCACCTCTGCACCGACGAAAATGGTAAAGATTTCGATCAGAAGGTATATCGCTCCATGATTGGCTCTTTATTGTATCTATGTGCATCTAGGCCTGATAGTATGCTGAGTGTTTGCATGTGTGACTGATTCCAAGCAACACTGAAGGAATCACACCATAAGCATGTGAAACATATTCTTCGATACTTAGCTCACACACCAACGCTTAGATTATGGTATCCCAAGGGCTCAAATCTTCACCTCGTCGGATACTTAGATGCGGACTATTTCGTGTGGATCGCAAGTCAACCTCAAGCACATGTCATTTCCTCGGATGATCCTTAGTCTATTGGTCCTTGAAGAAGCAGAACTGCTTGTCACTATCTACTGCTGAAGCTAAGTACATTGCTGCTTGTTCATGTTGTGCTCAGCTGGTGTGGATGAAGCAAACCCTCAAGGACTATGGCATCAAGGTGAAGAATGAGCCTCTCTACCGTGACAACAAGAGCGCTATCAAGATTGCTTACAGCCGAGTTTAGCACTCCAAGACCAAGCACATCCGGATTTGTCATCATTTTCTTTGAGATCATGTACTCAAGGGTGACATCTCCATAGATCACATCCGCACTAAAGAACAACTGGATGATATCTTCACAAAGCCCTTGGATGAAAAGAGATTTTTCAAGTTGCGGTGTGAGCTAAATATCTTAGAATCTTCGAACGTTCTTTGAAAAAGACACACATCCTAACACTTCTGCAAAATTGATGACTTAGATGTGCAACACACGAAGTAACGTTAGCCCTTGGATGAAAAGAGATTTTTCAAGTTGCGGTGTGAGCTAAATATCTTAGAATCTTCGAACGTTCTTTGAAAAAGACACACATCCTAACACTTCTGCAAAATTGATGACTTAGATGTGCAACACACGAAGTAACGTTATTCTTCAATCAATGAAGAATAACCCTCTAAGTGTGAAGAAATTAATGAATAATTTGATTCTTAGAACCCTACGACAATTGTACGCGATGTCTGAAATCATCGTTCTTATAGGGTGGGTCACGCCACCAACCATAGTTGAAATTCTTCAAAGTTGAGTTTTTTGTCATTTTGCAAATTCTTCAAGTTTGCAAATTCCTCAATTTTGCAAATTCCTCACCTTATCAAATTCTTCAAACTATGAAACTGATGTTCTTTATATATATATTTGAGTTTTCAATGTCCTCAATAGCATTCACTTATGGCTAATTCTTCAAGTTGATTTTCATTTTAGTGAATGTGATTGGACCCGTTCCCCCTTTATGATAAATCCAACCCAAACTGTTCACAAATTCTTCATATGTGTTCTACTTTCAAACTCGTTCAAAGTCTTTGTTGTGTCCTTGACAGCTGAAGAATTTGCGAACGGAGACTTTAAAAAAAATTACTATTAAAATTTTCAGCGCTTCCCGCTCAAACCGTTCTGATTCCCACGACTGGATAACCCATGATCCCCCACTATCTCCACTACTCAGATCATGGGTGATACATATCGCGTGGAGAGGAAGGGTCAGGGGCAATCTGGTCCAAAATCTTCAGACCGATTGGTTTTCACCTCCACTATAAATACCGCCTTCCCATTCACTGTGACCGATTTACTCCTCACTCACACTCTCTCTCGAGCTCAAACCTAGAGCCACCGCTAAAATCATCGCCGCCGGTGTGTAAGAGCTCCAATGACTCGACCTCGCCGTCACCATACTCGCATCGGGTGTGGAAATCTTCACTCTGCCGCCGCTGTAGCTGTCTCCCTCAGCCAAGCTAGGCGTGGGAGATCTAGACGGACGAACTTCCACGATTTCATCTCACTGTTCGTCGTGTTCTTCATCAGGGTAAATAAAATCTAATTTTACTTCCCCTTTTTGATTTTCCACAAAAGCCTCAAAGGTGTTTATTCTTCAAGAATCACATTCTAAAGCACCTTACATGTTCATTCCCTTGATATTTTTCCTAAGATATGATTTTCTTCAAGATTCCTCAATTGTGTGGATCCTCAAAATTTGCACAACTATGGAACCTAAGACAAGAACACTTAGTGAAATTCCTCAAGGCATCTATGGTCAAAAATCCTCAACTTGATGTATTCTGAAAATTTCTGAGAATGCATATGACCTCTTCAAATTCCTCGCACCTATACTATGTTCACAGGTACAAACTGTCTGCTGATGAATCACTAGGTTCTCATCAACTTAACTCATTTGCAGCGTTCCTTGAAGATAATTTGCACACTTCCTCAGAATCCTCAGCCAAAGAAAATGGCTGAGGGGAAAAAGGCACAGAAAGGTAGAAAGAATCCTGGAGTACAAACTGCATTTCAGATACCTGATGACTGTATGAGGAATATTGCACTCCTAATGAGGAAACTCATGGCAAGGAAACCAAAAGCAGCGAAAGATTCACATACAGAGAATTGAGAGGAGATGGGCACGGGAGTGGAAAGAATATTGATATGTCACTCCGAAATACATGAAGAAATTTGTTGTTAAACCCCCTTGCAATAGGCCACCCTTGGCTCCAAACCAACCTGTTGATCTCACTAGTCTCAAAATTGGTGATGACTTTCCACAATAATGGGAAAGACAACAAGCCAAGCTGGCAAAGAAGGCAAAAGAGGTTGTGAAGAAATTCAATGAAGACTCTGTTGCTACTGCCTCTGCCAGAGCCTCTGGTAGTGCTCCTAAGAAATCCATTGCGAAGAAGTCTGTAGTGAAGTCAAAGTACTCAACTTTAAAAGTCCTCACTGCAGAATCCTCAAGCAATGTCTTCAAAGGCCTCTGCAATGCCTTCAGTAGCTGCACAATCATCGGCTGCTGTCACAAAGTCCTCAAGACATGTACATCTTGCAACATGTAAGAGGACTACAGGCTTCTCAATTGCTACAGGCTTCTGCAAGTTCCTCTGCCCAAGCACAGTCCTCAACCAATCCTTCACTGCTGAAGATGAAAGCTACTGCAGGACGAGGCACTCGACCAAGTCCTCAACCGAAGAAGGTGGTGTTCAAAATACCATCAGATTCTTCAGATGATGAAGCTGATGATGAGGAACCGAAGGCAATCACCAGAAACAAGCAAGAACGAGTGGCTAAAGCAAAGGGCACTCAAATTCCTCTATGGCTGGATCCAAAAATGGTGCTGAACTTCATTGATATCTGGCACAACGATCCCAACACTCCAATTGATGATTTGAAGATGCCTCTTGGTCCATATCATGTCCTCACTGCCTTCATAGTTGAAGAAAAGTGGAAGTATGAAAAGGCCAGACAAGCCAAGAAAGCTTAGTACAAGAAAAAACACTTCTTGAAGAAAAATGTTCTGAAGCTTTCATCAGAACAACTTGTGACTATGCAAACTAAGATCAAAGGCCTTAGTGATGAATTCAACCGATACTATGCTGATTGGCAAGGCGCCAAGGTCCGGTTCGTCCAAGTGGCTGACAAAGCCATCAAGGACCACAACAATAGGGTTGCAGCTCGATCGCAACCTCAAATTCCTCAGGCTGAAGAATTTGTTCAGCCTGGTGAAGAAACTGCAAGCGCTGCTGAAGAAATTCAGGCTGCTGAAGAACCTGTCAGGGCAACCTCTACAGTTGCGCCTAAAGAAATTGCCAGGCCAGCTGAAGCTTTCGTTGCGCCTAATGAAATTGATACCACTAGGACGACTGCATCAATCATGCCTAAAGGAAATGCACCTCCTTCACCATCTGCAGAAACTGCAAAATCCTCAAGGGTGAAGAACATCAACCTTCCTTCTGCATCAGAAGTGAAGAAAACAAAGGCTGCGGAGAAGAAGGCACATAAGAGAAAAGCATCAACTTCAGATTCCTCGGCAGTGAAGAAATTGAAGACACAGCAAAGTTCTTCAACTGAACCGATTGATGCAACTCCAATCAGATCCGTGCCAGCCTATGAGTTAGTACCATTTGGTGTTGACTATGTCATCCCAAATGATGAACATGATGAAAATGATCAGTCTGTTGCTTCCTCAGAGCAGATTGATGAAGAAATTGATATTGAAGCAAATGATCCAAATCCACTGGTATCATCGCCCCAGCCTCAGTTGACTGCTAAAGAGGCCGGCGTTGAAAAAATGGAAGAGGATGTGGACATTGGAAAGACAACTCCTCTTATCAATGATGAATATTGGGAAGCAGCACAACCAAATTCTCCAATGACCACTTATCTATCTCAAATTCCTCAGTCTCCAGCCCAGACTGAAGAAATTCATACATGATCTGATGATTTGTCCACTCCGGTCCCTAAAGAAATTCCAGTTGCAATAGCTGAAGAAATTGCTGCTCCAACTGCAACTGAGAAAACTGCTCTTGAAATTCCTCAGTCTGAAGAAGTTCCTCCCATGCCCAAGGAAATTGTGGGTCACTTCAAACCAAACCTTCAGCCAAAGCCCAAGATGCCATTCAAAGGCTCAAAGCATCCCAAATTCCTCAAGACCAATTTCTTCAACGAGCACATCTTCTTCACTGGGCCAAATCCTTATGACTCGGAAAGGGTCGATCGCACCAGATTCTGGACCCCCACGCAAATGAACTACTATGCATTAGTATTGTTTGATAAGGAGAAAGTCTTCAACCATCAGCAAATTCCTCATGCGGACATGGAAACTATCCCATGCTTCACACCGGTGCTCGCAGTTCTTCATTATGCAGGAATTCTTCCTTTCTGCGTGGATATATGTGATTGGAATGAACAGCTGATTCTTCAATTATATGCCACCTTGCACATCACAGGTGATGCCTCAGATGTCAACTCTTGGGTTTTGGATTGGATGACTGGATCAACTCACTGCACTGCTCCAGCCTCTGAACTGCTTCGATCAGTCCCAATTCCAATTCCCTCGGAAGGTGCAAAATTCCTATTTGATGAACCTCCTCTGCCCAACCACATGATGCAAGTGCTGATGAAGCCATTGGCTCCTGGAAAACCTCAAAGGACTACCTTTCTTGTGAAGTATTTGCTCTATGTGCCCAGGACAGTCTATCGCATTCTGACCAAAACCGTCAATCTTCAGAAGGGTCACGACTCTGAAGAAGTAGAAGTGGAGGGAATCATGAAGAACATGCTATTCAACATCATTCATGGGATTCCCATCAACTACCATGATTTCTTCCTGAGGACTTTGGGAAGTGCAGCTTTAGCCCCATTTGAATTGAAGCCTTATGCTCCCTGGATCATGAAATTCATCAGATAAAGGTCTTCATTTCCCTTCAAGGCTGACTTTTAGAAACACTTCGGCTTTCTGCCTCCTATTGAAGTCCTCAAGCACACACTCACTTCAGTTGAGGGAAAAGGCAACGCAGTCATTGATGAAGGTACTCGTCCATTGGATGGCTAGTTTCGCAAAGCTGCATCTTATTCCACCAATGATGACACTGCAACCCAAGACTCTGATGTAAAAGCCTCGAGAGTCTGCTCCTCGTGTGATGACTGATCATGAGCTTCTTATAAGTCTTCATCAGAAGGTTGATCGCCATGAAAAGTGGGTCAAGCGTCAGTTTGGTTCACTTCTTTGAGACATGACTGTCACGCACAACACTGTGAGGAAGAACCAATACTACCTCCATGAAGTCTTCAACCGCACTTGGGCCACTCTATTTCACCTCAAGACTCCTGAAGAACTCAAGGAGATGGACCTTGAGCAGAACCTTGACTGGGCTCGTCCTCCTTAGAAGAAATTCAAGAAAGTTCAAGTTCCTCAGTTGGTTACAAGATTATATTCTTCATCACGCGAGGCGGATAAAGCTGAGGATATTGACGACACTGTGGCGGGCCCTGCATCGACAAACGACCCCGACAACGCTGGCGCTCCTTCATCACCTTCAAGATGAAATTCTTCAAGGGGCGTTAGTCCTCAGTTTTCGTCCCTTTTGGTCTTCGATGACAAAGGGGGAGAACAATTGAGTTAGTCTTCAAGTGGGTCTCTATATATGGTTTTTTGTTTAAGTTACAACTCTCGCTCTTCTGAAGCTTCTGTTGGTTGAGTTGTAAACTAAAGTCCGATGGTGGTCTGACTCTTTTGAATTGACTTCTGCATGCTTATTTCCTCAAGTACCTTAATGCATGCATGCTGAATTTCGCCACACACAAATTTTCATCATGCATTTCAAATTCTTCATATCATATGTTAAATGCGTGTATGAATTACAAGATATAGGAGGACTTCTCCATGTTTACTAGATCATTGTTGACGCGCGTTGTTGCGTCCGTATATTTGAACACTTGTTTTAAATATAAAGTAATTCATATGCATTTGTTTATAATGCATTGAAGTAATGTTCTTTCTAGTTGTTTGCGGTCATCTCCAATTTTCAAAATAATATCATGGAATTGAAGAGATGAATCTTATTGATTAGCAATAGTAGTTTGTTGAGCTATTTTTAGATCTAAAGAGACTTCTTTATTTGAGTTATATTTAATGGTTGACAGATACATGTTTCATGATTGATAACGACCTCTTTTGTCTCCTAAAATAACTCTCTCACAAAGGTTCACATCACCAAACCTAGAAAGTGAAATGTTGGAGAAAGAAGAATATTCAAGGAAACAAAAAATAAATTAGAGAGTACAAATGTTTCATAAATTTTTGATCAATTATTATTTTGATAATGTAAATACATTGGTTACATTGTTGTTAGCCTGCATGAAAATGGCATAGATTGTACAAGTACAAGGGATTGTACTCCTGCATACAACTCTTCTTGTAATGTTAATTGTCTTGTAGCTCACTGCTAACTCATTGTACATCTAGCCAAGATATGAAAGTTGTTTAAAAGAATTAGAGTAAAAGCATAAGTGGAGCCCATAAAATGAGGACAACAAATGAGAATTTATATATAATCAAGAGGAGGCACGTAAACATAAGTCAATGAAAATATGGAAGCTAACACCGGTCAAAAAAGCAAAATGGAACTGCTTTATATTTATGTGAAGAAAGTTTGTTCATATAACATAAAAATGTGAAAATGTAAAACAATGATGACCACCCACTCTTCCTTTATGTCAATGACAAATGAAAATACAACATCATCACTTTCAAAACCCCAAATATTGCCATATCACGTAAACTTTTGCCTTTCGTAGGTTCTCACTCTTCCAGTCTTAATGCGAAATCTGAAGTAGCAACGACATCAGGATGCAAGGCCTAGGAGACCTAATTATTGTATTATTAATCAATAGCTATAGGCTATGGCTACATGGTACTGTTATTGTAAGGAAAAATAATGCCACCGTTTCGATATTCGGTATGCTTTCCGAGCAATCCTTTTCATGTCTATATAACCAATCAAACAAAAATGCCTACTGAATTTGGAAAGAAAAAGGTAACAATGGAAATCATGTTGTCGGTGTGCCATCACCTGAAAATTGGTGGAAGAAATTAATCCGCCCAACCAAAATAGAAATCCTAGAGCGGACATGTTCATTGCAATGTTGACTCCCTCTAGTCGTAACCACATACTTAAGGTTTCGCAATATTAACATTGGCAGGCTACACACAAGCAGATAGTTTTAATTTATATGTGTATATGAGAAGGTACCCAACAGACATATAAAGAACAGCACCCTTCAGCTGGGGCAGACGCTCTCATCAAAACTCCCAGCATATATACACCCCAAAGCAACAACTATACTGAGCTACACTATTACTGGGAAACAAGCTTCAGGACACAATGGCCTCTCATGGAAGACACAAAATCTTCAGGACACAACAACACAAAATCTATCAGCCAGCTATGAGCAACACCATGAGAGCCGAACTCATCACATATTTATGTCTCTCTCTACCTTGATATTGTATACGCGCAAGCGCAATGAATACACATAACCACAAGTGCAAGCGTGTGTGCCCTCGTGCATGGTCTATATCTATATGAGTTATGAATTCTACTTTAATTGTTCAGAGAATGAATTGTGCTACTTCATCTTTTCAGGCAAGGACTGATGGCCCCAAAGAAAAGGGGAAGGAGGTGAACTGGCAGGAAGGGAAACAACGCACCTTCACTCACGAAGGGACCATGGTGGTTCCATGGCAAATGTTGTGTTTTGTTTTCGTGGTTGCTGTTTCCGTGGTCAACCATCTTGCACGGGACGACGCTCGATTATGGTTGTCAAAGCCTCCGAGAAATCCAATTAAACTATAATAAGATTATTAGTATGTTGCACCGCAAGTGACATACCTTGCATTAGAGCGTGTAACTCTGCTCTGCAAACACGGATCCTGTAAATGACAAACTGTAGAAGCTCAGTTTTTAAAAATGGTAAATTTTAGCGACTCAAAATAAAGCATTAAATAAATACAAATATATTGTGCACACACTCGACTTCTGCTAGATGCATACAACCAAACAACTTAATTAACATTGTTTCTTCTTAATTGAGCTCAATTAACATTGCTTGACCAATGCGAAATGTTGTTATTCAAGGCCTACGGGTCTGTATTGAATTCACAGCTCCGAGCCCTGCACCTAAGTACGTAAGCAAATCTGTCACCAATTTCATTATTTTCCTTCACGATAATATATATACCCCATTATCGAGCGTCGTCCCGTGCAAGATGGGTGACCACGGAAAAAGCAACCACGAAAACAAAACAAAGCATTTGCCATGGAACCACCATGGTCCATTCATGAGTGAAGGTGCGGTGTTTCCCTTCCTGCCAGTTCACCTCCTTCCCCTTTTCTTTGGGGCCATCAGTCCTTGTCTGAAAAGATGAAGTAGCACAATTCATTCTCCGAACAATTAAAGTAGAATTCATAACTCATATAGATCCAGACCATGCATGAGGGCACACACGCTTGCACTAGTGGTTATGTGTATTCATTGCGCTTGCGCGTATACAATATCAAGGTAGAGAGAGACAGAAACATGTGATGAGTTCGGCTCTCATGGTGTTGCTCATAGCTGGCTGATAGATTTTGTGTTGTTGTGTCCTGAAGATTTTGTGTCGTCCATGAGAGGTCGTTGTGTCCTGAAGCTTGTTTCCCAGTAGTAGTGTAACTCAGTATAGTTGTTGCTTTGGGGTGTATATATGCTGGGAGTTTTGATGAGATCATGATGGTGCGCGTTTCCGTGCCCATCCATTAAAAACTAGGTAGATGATGGTGAAAATCTAAATGGTCTAATATGAGAAAAAAATGAATTACAATGCCTCAACATAGGTAGTCCATACATATTCAGGGAAGAACAAAGATGAATAATATCATGAATTGGGGTAGCATGCATTTATCTAGTGTTGGGACATGCACTAGTAACAAAAGGCCCATTTGTCCCGGTTCGTAAGGCCCATTTGTCCCGGTTCCGGAATCGGGACTAAAGTGTTGGGACTAAAGCCCAAAACCTTTAGTCCCGGTTCTCTTACAAATCGGGATAGATGGGGCTCCACGTGGCCTCTGCGGGGAGCCCAGGCAGGAGCACCTTTAGTCCCGGTTGGTAACACCAACCAGGACCAACAGGCATCCACGCGTCAGCATCTGGCAGTTGCTTGTTTTTTTATTTTGAAAGGGAGGGGGTTTAGGGGTTTTTAGAGAGTTAATTTAGGGGTTTTATATTGTTATAGCTAGCTAGTTGATAGAGAGAAGTGTCCTCTCTTTCTTCGTGCTTGGTCGACGCTAGCTACTATAGAGAGAACTCAACACGCTAGCTAGTAAGCAAATGAAGGAACCATTAAGTACAGAAGATCGTCATGAACATATAGAGATAGAAGTGATCGACCTCTCTTTCTCCGAGAGATTGGTCGTATAACAACTTTTCGTATATATATCCGACGCTACTAGCTACATATATAAAATATAAGATCTCTTACAATCCCTAACATCTAATCTCCAATTCCATATGGTATTCTTCGGCTTTATTTTTGATGTGGTCGAGAAAGAATCCTGCCAATTCTTCTTGAATTGCTCGTATGCGATCATGTGGTAGGAGTTCATCCCGCATCTTCCACATCTAATTTGAAGAAGGGGGTCAATACATATATATGGTAATAAAATAAAATTGTGAATATTATTGCTTACGCACTTCAAATTGTTTTGTAGAGTAGCCCCGCTTAGGGGTCGTCGCGTTGTAGATGAAGTTGCAAACATAGTATCCACATAAATCAGTCCCGTCTTCGTGCCACAAGCACTTTACGAGAAATGGAGTTCAATCAAACTGATAATCAAGCATAATAAATGGTATTGATGAAACTAGAATCAATGGGAGATGCAAGGAACTAGCTAGTAGTACTTACTTTTGGGTGTATAAATCGCAGCTCCTTCGGCAGTGCCGGAACAGTTGTTGTGAAATCTTTCCAAACCCTGCTAGACAAGGAAAATAATTACTTGATATCAGGAAATGAACAAATTAAAGTTGCTGATATGATGCGATAATGATCGATTGAACTTACTTCTGGAGAATTTTAGTCATGTCCGCATAATTCTGGGGATCTTTTCGTTTCGAGTCTAAGACGATTACTACTCCCCGCTCAAGATGAATCTCTAGCAGAATAAAGTGGAAACTGCGCACGCATGCATAACTCATCAATTATATTACAATAAACCTCGAGTAATAAGGGAAACCGAATATGCAGAAGACAGTAACACTCACTTGAAGTTATAAGGAAAGAGTATTGTCCCTTTGTTTTGATTTTTAAGCAACGTCTGTAGCAAGTTCTCCTTGGTTTTTGTGGGCCAATGTTTTATATTATGCTCATGTATGACATTTGGGTTAATGAACCCAATGTCATAGATTTGTGCTTTTCTGCATTCGACGATCTTCAATCTGCATAATATAGTAGTGAGGATAATTATATATACATGCAATGAAAGAGCTGAGCTATATACATAGAGAGACTTAATTACAGAAGTAGTACTTACAGACAGTAGCAAGTCACGATTGTTTTGTCGATGGCCTTCTGATTGTGTAACTGCCATATCTCCTCATATTCAATTTTTACCACACACGTTTAAGACAGGTACTCCAATGACCAGAAATGTCTAGAGACTGAAAATGGACGGCCAGAAACACGAATCGCTGAGGGAGCTCGCTTTAGGCTCGGTTTTACTGTCCTTAATAACCTGCCATGTGCATTTGCAGTCCAAAGCAAATTCCTCAAATATGCACATCTTCAGGAGGAGTTCTTCTATATCTTAAAGTTAAATTCCACAAACTCAGTACTTACACTTCATATGTTTATCCCCGTTGAAAACTTAACCTATTTGTCATCAATCACCCAAGGGGGATATTGTAAGTGCATCTAGTGCCCCTTAGTGATTTTGATGTATTGAAGACTTATAGGTTAAGAGACTGATGCATTTGTAAGTGTACACAGGCTCTATAAGTCACTGAGGAGTTTGATATATTAGAAGATTATCGACACCTAAAAATGTATGTCTTCAACTAAAGACTTTGGTGAAGACTTTGCTGAAGACTTTGGTATTCCCTGAAGACTTTGAAAATGAAGAAGTTGGTGTGACCTTGAAGATATGAATGAGGACTATGAAGCGTGAAGATTTTTGTTTTCGTAGTTTCATTTCCTTTCTTTGAGTCATAGGAAACACCGTACTGTTAAAGGGGGGCGAGGTAATACTAAGGAAAATTTCCAACTGATGCTCAACTCAAAAGACTCAACCTATCCAATCCTTCGAGTGAAACCTTTGAAAATCTCTTACGGTTAAGTCAAGTTTTTCAGTGACAAAGACGAAGTTCTTCTAGTCTCTGATGAAATTGGTCTGACTAGAGAGTTAGGATTTCGCCAGTTCAAATTGCGTACAAGTGAGGAATATGATAAGCCTGGAGACTTTCATAGTTCGAAATTCCGACCGTTGTTGTGCTTAGCGCCAGCTGTCTCCAATCATTCTATCCACATAACGGTCATATCATTGGGGGCATTTATGTCTTATCATGTCGGGTTGCACCCTGGCTATAAATAGCCAACCCCCACAACCACTAGTTGGTTGGCTGCTCCGAGAGAGAACTGACACTTGTCATTTAAGAGCAACCCATCCTCCGAGGACTTTGAGAGAAAATCACTTGTGAGGAAAAACCCAAATCCAGACCACCAAACCCAAAGTGATTGAGCATCACTGAAGAGATTGTTCCTGTGTGGAACTGGCACTTGTTACCTTTGAAGACTATGTATCTTCCATACGGTTAGGCGTCATGGTCTAGTGCATCCTGCAGTCAATTGGGGATCACGGAGTGACCTTGTTCTAGAGCATCCAACAGTCAATTGTGGATCAGCCGGTGACCAATTTGTGAGGGCTTTGGAAGTCTACCTTGAAGACTTACCACGAGCGTTGGGCCAGGACTTTGTGACCTGTTTCAGGGTCTAAAGTTCCCCCAACCCCGAAGAACCAAGTCCTTGAACGGTCTGGCCAGTTATATGTCTGTGGTCGGACCCCTTTAGCAAGTAGGTCATTCTCAGCTTTGTCCCACAACGGCCGGGCTTTAAGGTAGCCACCTGACCCCATGTGATGGCGAAACTGCTTCTTTGCAGCATTGTTCTTGTTTGTCTCTAACATCTTCTTACTCTTCTCCGATGTCTTGTAGGCCACAAATGTGGGCCAGTAATCTCCTATCTTCTCATATCGGCCGACGAATGCTGGAGTCTTTCCTTTGTCGACAAACTTTGATTTCAACTTATTCTTCCACCTCCTGAATAGATCTGCCATCTTCTTAAGAGCACACGCCTTGACCCGTGGCTCTATAACTCGCTTATTCGGATCCTCCTCTGGCGGTAGGGTGAAATTTGCCTTCAGCGCGGTCCAAAGATCTTATTTCTGTCTATCGGTGACATAATCACCATCAGGGGTGCCGTCCTTAGGCTTATTCCATTGCTTGATGCTGATCGGGATGTTGTCCCTAACAATAGCTCCGCACTGAGCAGAAAATGCGTTCTTGGTCCGCTTGGGTTCAATCGGATGGCCATCATCCGCGAGTGCTGTGATCGTGAACTTTTCATCCTTGCGCAATCTCTTCTTCGGGCCTTGTCTCGTTACCAAAGTTTGGCTCGATCCGGAGGACTATAATAGAAGAAAGAAGAGTTAATTAATATATGTACATACCAAAACAATTAATGCATCAATTATCTAGAGTCAGCACATGCTTAATTAATATATATACCTCGCCGGACTTTGCAACAGCTCCCTCCTCCGATCGGCCACCAGAGCCGTCATCATGGTCTCCTTCTTCCTTCGGCATTCGGTCACCGGAGCCATCATGATCATGTCCTTCCTCCTCCATTGTTCAATCACCAGAGCCGTCAAAACCCTCTCCTTCCAGACCATCGGTGTTGTTGAGATACGATAAGACATCACGTCCGCCGTGGATTATGTCCCCCAACAACTATTCTTGTTCTTCGTCTCTTGGATCCATAGTTTCTGCAAATATTACAACATGACAATTAACTTGATAAATCTATGTTACCAGAGTTTTCTTCATTTAACTTGGTAAATTTGGGTGGCCTCGACAACGCTTCTAGGGTTTGGGGTGGCCTCGACAACACTTCTAGGGTTTGGGGTGGCCTCGACAACACTTCTAGGGTTTGGGGTGGCCTCGACAACACTTCTAGGTGCCAAAAAAATACATATATCATATATACAAAAACATGGGATACCTTAATTAGTTCAATTTTTTGCCTTGACAAATCATTGAACCTTTTGACAGAAACCTCCCATAAACTCTTTCATAATTTTCTTTAGCATACATCCATGGAAAAAACAGGAAGCTACGATATTTTTTTATATCATATGATAATTTTCTATATATATACATCTATCCATCCATCCATCCATATACACACACATATATACATGGACCAAAAATGCTAGAAAAAAGTATATGAACAAAAAAAGCATACATCATCTATCATCAACATCATCATCTAACTATCATATATCATCTATCATCTTTATATCATCAAATTAAATTAGCAAAATCGGACAGGGGAGGAAAGGGGGCCAACCGGACCGAACGGGGAGGAGGGGCGGCGGCGGCGGGGCAGGGCTGTGGCGTGGGGCGGCGTCGGGGAGCGGCGCCGGCGTCAGGGCAGGGGCGGTGCGTCGGGGCAGGGCGGTGCGTCGGGGCACGGGGTGGCATGCCGGGGCAGGGCGGCGCGTCGGGGCACGGGGCGGCACGTCGGGCAGGGCGGCGCGTCGGGACAGGGCGACGCGTCGGGGCAGGGCGGCACGTCGGGGCAGGGCGTCAGGGCAGAGGGCGTCGACGCCGAGCTCGGGCAGCCTGGCGGCGTCGATGTGCTCGGCATCGTCGGGGGAAAGTGCTAGATGAAATCTGAAAAAATCAAAATTGTCGCTTATATACACAAAGCATTGGTCCCGGTTGGTGGCACCAACCGGGACCAATGACCCCTTTAGTCCCGGTTGGTAGCACCAACCGGGACCAAAGGTCTCTTTTCGGTAGACGAAAGGGCGGGAAGCAGAGACTATTGGTCCCGGTTGGTGCCACCAACCGGGACTAAAGGGATGCATTGGTCCCGGTTGGTGGCAACAACCGAAAATAAAGGGGGTCATTGGTCCCGGTTGGTGCCACCAACCGGGACCAAAAGATGGTGCTGCCCGGGGACAAATGTTTAGTCCCACCTCGCTAACCGAGAGGGCTCGAGAGTGGTTTATAAGCTCTGTTGCGCCAACCCTCTCGAGCTCCACTCAACTGCAGGCTTACGGGCCTAATTGCACTCTCCTCTGCCTGTGGGCCTACTGGTCCTTCTGCGGGCCTGAATCCTAGCCCAACTAGCTGTTGGGTTTCTAGTCGTATTCAGGCCGTGGTGGCCCAGTAGGCGGCATTTTTTTATTTAAAAAATGTTTTTTGTTTTGTTTTTTGCTTTATTTATTGTTTTAATTTTTTCCAGTATTTTTCTTCTGTTATTTTAGTTCATTCTTTTTAACAAATAAATACTTTGATAGTTTTAGTTGCATAATTTCCCTTATTTTGTTTTGTTTCTTGCTTTATTTATCTTTTGCTTTATTTATTTCCAGTGTGTTTTATCATTATATTATTTTTGCTATTAATGTTTTGAACAAAAAATACTTTGATAATTTTAGTTGCATAATTTTTATATAATTATTGTTTCAAAAATACTAGAGGTTTATAAAAGCTTTTTAGCTGATTTTTTTGAACTCCACTCCTACGATGTTTTGAAACAAATTAAAAAGCACTTCAAACAAACTCTGAAAAGGTTGAAAGTTGGCATGGTATCATCATTTCACCCACATAGCATGTGCTAAAAATTTGAGTGGGGTACGACAAAAACTGGATGCACTTCGTGTACAAAATGGACAATTTATTTCGAAGTATCACGGTTTCGAACGAAAACTCATCTATTACGAAGGGATTTCATTTTTTTGAACTCATTTGAACTCCAGAATTTTTGTGTGTTCAAAATGCACCATTCAAAGCCACATCATCAATTTTCAACCCTTTCTGACTTCATTTGGTATTTTTATGCACTTACTGATTCTTTTTGAGCTAAATGACCCTGAAATTGAAAAGCACTTCAAATGAACTGTGAAAAGGTTGAAAGTTGACATGGTATCATTATTTCACCCACATAGCATGTCATAAAAAGTTGAGAGGGTTACGGCAAAAACTGGATGCACTTCGTGTACAAAACGGAGAATCTCTTTCGAAGTATTAGGGTTTCGGACGAAAACTCATGTGTTACAAAAGGCATTTCATTTCTTCACATGTCACTGCAATGATATAGTTGTGGAGCGAAAGTATTCACTTCTTCTTCGCGTGTGTCCTTTGCTTATTGCGCCGTAACCATGGACAATTTTCATCGTTTAACAGGATGCTTGGGTCAGCCTTGACTTTGAAGGGAGGAATTTCATGAAACTTTTCATAATCTTCAGACATGTCTGTCTTGCCCTCCAATCCCACGTTGTCTCTTTTTCCTGAAAGAACTATGTGGCGTTTTGGCTCATCGTATGGTGTATTCGCTTCCTTATCTTTTATTTTTCTCGGTATGGTAGACATGCCCTTCACATAGAAAATCTGTGCCACATCATTGGCTAGGACGAATGGTTCGTCTGTGTACCCAAGATTGTTCAGATCCACTGTTGTCATTCCGTACTGTGGGTCTTCCTGTACCCCGCCTCTTGACAGATTGACCCATTTGCACTGAAACAAAGGGACCTTGAAATCATGTCCATAGTCAAGTTCCCATATGTCCACTATGTAACCATAATATGTGTCCTTTCCCCTCTTGGTTGATGCATCAAAGCGGACACCGCTGTTTTGGTTGGTGCTCTTTTCATCTTGGGCGATCGTGTAAAATGTATTCCCATTTATCTCGTACCCTTTGTAAGTCAATACAGTCAAAGATGGTCCCCTGGCCAATGAGTACACCTCATCAGAAACAGTGTTGTCACCCATGAGACGTGTTTGCAACCAACTGCCGAAAGTCCTGATGTGTTCATATGTAATCCAGTCGTCACACTGCTCCGGGTGTTTGGAGCGCAAAATATTCTTGTGTTCATCGACATACGGGGTCACCAAGGTGGAATTCTGTAGAACTGTGTAGTGTGCTTGAGACCAAGAATGCCCGTCCCTACATATTATTGAGTCCGCTCCTAGCGTGCCTTTTCCAGTCAGTCTCCCCTCATACCGCGATTGAGGCAGACCAATCTTCTTAAGGTCAGGAATGAAGTCAACACAAAACCCAATGACATCCTCTGTTTGATGGCCCATGGAGATGCTTTCTTCTGGCCTAGCGCAGTTACGAACATATTTCTTTAAGACTCCCATGAACCTCTCAAAGGGGAACATATTGTGTAGAAATACAGGGCCCAGAACGGCAATCTCGTCGACTAGATGAACTAGGACGTGCATCATGATATTGAAGAAGGACGGTGGGAACACCAGCTTGAAACTAACAAGACATTGCACCAAATCACTTCTTAACCTTGGCAGGATTTCTGGATCGATCACCTTCTGAGAGATTGCATCGAGGAATGCACATAGCTTCACAATGGCTAATCGAACGTTTTCCGATAGAAGCCCCTTAATGCAACTGGCAGCAGTTGCGTCATAATCACGTGGCAGTCATGAGACCTTAGGTTCGGGAACTTTTTCTCTGCCATATTTATTATTCCCTTTATATTCGATGAGAAACCAGACGGGACCTTCATACTGAGCAGGCATTCAAAGAAGATTTCCTTCTCTTCTTTGGTAAGAGCATAGCTGGCAGGACCTTCATACTGCTTTGGATGCATACCGTCTTTTTCATGCACACGTTGATGTTCCTCCCGTGCCTCCGGTGTATATTTTGTCTTCCCATACACTCCCAAGAAGCCTAGCAGGTTCACGCAAAGGTTCTTCATCACGTGCATCACGTCGATTGCAGAGCGGACCTCTAGGTCTTTCCAATAGGGTAGGTCCCAAAATATAGATTTCTTCTTCCACATGGGTGCGCGTTTGTCAGTGTCATTTGGAACAGATAGTCCGTCAGGACCCTTTCCAAATATTACATGTAAATCATTGACCATATCAAGTATGTGATCACCAGTACGGAGGGCGGGCTTCTTCCGGTGATCAGCCTCACCTTTGAAATGCTTTCTTTTCTTTCAACATTGATGGTTGGTCGAAAGGAATCGACGATGCCCCAGGTACACATTCTTCCTGCATTTGTCCAAATATATATTGTTGGTGTCATCGAAACAGTGTGTGCATGCGTGGTATCCCTTGTTTGTCTGTCCTAAAAGGTTACTGAGAGCAGGCCAATCGTTGATGGTTACAAACAGCAATGCATGTAGGTCAAAATTCTCATGTTCGTTCTCATCCCACACACGTACACCTCTTTCATTCCATAGCTGTAAAAGTTCATCAACTAATGACCTTAGGTACACATCAATATCATTACCAGGTTGCTTAGGGCCTTGGATGAGCACTGGCATCATAATGAACTTCCGCTTCGTGCACAACCAAGGAGGAAGGTTATACATACATAGAGTCACAGGCCATGTGCTATGCTGGCTGCTCTGCTCCCCAAACGGATTAATGCCATCTGCACTTAAACCAAACCATACGTTCCTCGGGTCACCTGTAAAGTCGCTCCACTTTCTCTCGATCTTTCTCCACTGCGACCCGTCAGCGGGTGCTCTCAACTTTCCGTCTTTCTTACGGTCTTTTTTGTGCCATTGCATCAACTCGGCATGCTTTTTGTTTCTGAATAGACGTTTCAACCGTGGTATTATAGGAGCATACCACATCACCTTGGTAGGAACCCTCTTCCTGGTGCACTGGCCCTCAACATCACCAGGGTCATCTCTTTTGATCTTATACCGCAATGCACCGCATACCGGGCATGCGTTTCGTTCTTCGTACTCACCGCGGTAGAGGATGCCGTCATTAGGGCATGCATGTATCTTCTGCACCTCCAATCCTAGAGGGCATAGAACCTTCTTTGTTGCGTACGTACTGTCGGGCAATTCGTTATCCTTTGGAAGCTTCTTCTTCATTATTTTCAATAGCGAACTAAATCTCTTGTCAGATACACCATTTGTCTGCCTTCCATTGCAGCAATTCCAGTGTGGTACCGAGATTTTTGTTGTCATCTTCGCAATTTGCGTACAACCCTTTTTTGTGATCCTCTAACATGCGATAAAACTTCAACTTCTCCCTTTCACTTTCGCATTCTCTCTGTGCATCAACAATGACCCGGCGAAGATCATCATTGGGCACATCTTCTGGTTCCTCTTGATCTTCAGCTTCCCCCATTGCAGCATCACCATATTCAGGGGGAGGGTAGTTGTCGTCATCCTCTTCTTCTTCGTTGTCTTCCATCATAACCCCTCTTTCTCCGTGCTTGGTCCAAACATTATAGTGTAGCATAAAACCCTTCTGAAGCAGGTGGAAGTGAAGGGTTTTAGAGTTGGAGAAAGACTTCGTATTCTCACAGACAGTACATGGACAAGGCATAAAATCATTCTGCTTGTTTGCCTCAGCCGCTTCGAGGAAATTATGCAGGCCCTTAATATACTCGGAGGTGCGTCGATCACCGTACATCCATTACCGATTCATCTGCGTGCGTTATATAATAAAGTGTTTTAAAAACCATTACAACATATCATGAATACAGAAGTGACCAAATTATTAGAAATTCATCATCACATTAAAGTCAAAGTACAATAATGACCAAAATAAATACGTACAGTCCATACATAGCTGTCATTATTGAACAACATATGGGTCTCTAGAGCATCTAATTAAAACATACACCGAAACTATGTAAAAAAATTAAATGCAACAACAAATGCAATTATAACCGCTACTAAGGTACCAATTGATCCAATGGCATAATGATACCAAGTCTCAGTATGAATGGCATATTTTCTAATCTTTCTAAGCTTCAAGCGCATTGCATCCATCTTGGTCTTGTGATCGGCGACGACATCGACAACATGTAACTCCAATCCCATCTTGTCATCTTTAGTTCTTTTCAATTTTTCTTTCAAATGATCGATTTTTTTTCAGCTTTAGTTAACTTGTCGAGCAGAATTGCATAGTCGGTTGGAATTTCTGGTTCAACTACTTCCTATAGATAAAAACATCTACGTCAAGTTGGTGGCATAATTAATTGTCATAGACATTAGATATGTGAAAGAGTTATATAAGAGATAATATACCACATCTGAATCATAGACTAGACGAGGGCCGACGTGGGCGGATACCATAACCATGGCACTATATAATAACAAAAAATAATAAAAGTAAGAAAATCATACGAGTAAGTATATTTTCTTTTAGCAAGAAGATAAGATCAAGAGGCTCACCATGTGCGGCCGATCGACGGCGGTTTCAGGACGGGGACGGGACAGGACGGACCGCCAAACCTAGACAAATCTTGACGAAAATGGAGTTTGAACAAGGAGCTTCGAGAGGAGAAAGCTTAAGTTTGGCTTGGGCATTTCATCAAACACCTCATGTGCATAGGAGGTGAGGTAGAGCACCACAAAGGTCTTTCCTCGCTGGCAAAAAAATAGAGCAGTGTATGGAGTGCTCTGCTTGCCGGCGAGGGGGTATATATAGGCATCTCATTGGTTCCGGTTCGTGGCTGGAACTGGAACTAAAGGATCCCCATTTGGTCCCGGTTCCAGCCACGAACCGGGACCAATGGTTGTGGGCCAGGAGCGAGGCCCATTGATACCGGTTCGTGTCTAGAACCGGGACCAAAGGGGCCAGACGAACCGGGACCAATGCCCCACGTGGTCCGCCCGGCCCCCTGGCCTCACGAATCGGGATCGTTGCCCCCATTGGTCCCGGTTCGTGACTGAACCGGGATTAATGGACTGGCCGGCCCGAACCGATGCCCTGTTTTCTACTAGTGATGAGATGGCACGTCATGACACTCAATGTCATTACTTGTATATATATCCTAGAATGGAACCAGGAGGAAGTGTTGGTTGTGCATGACTGGAAGCTTGGAGCGACAGAATTACGTAGCAAATATAGAATAGACCAGACA
Organism: Hordeum marinum; assembly: GCA_022496015.1. NCBI lineage: Eukaryota > Viridiplantae > Streptophyta > Magnoliopsida > Poales > Poaceae > Hordeum > Hordeum marinum. Next base: position 15,236,012 of record CM039678.1, read on the forward strand.
CATAAAACAATCAATATTTGGTTGTACGTTGAACTGATCAAAAGCTCAAGTGTTTCACGTAAAACAGAAATTCAGTTCTAAAGAACAGGCACATCGGCATAGTGTTACCAGTATGGTAAATTATAAAACCAATGACCATAATAATATAGTAGTATAACCACACAAAAAACTAAATAATGCAAGGGCATACGAAGTTTTATCTTCCTGGGGCAGAACTACATATTCTATCATGTGTACGTAGTAATAAATATTTATGACTTTGAAAGATTATCATGCATGAATCTGGGGGAGTTCTTTCTGCTGTCCACTTTTGCTCAGCAGGAAAGACATATGCAGACAAACTGTAGCTACTACATGGTGTATTTTGCATCTGTCCATGACCAAAAATTAAACATCAATAATGATAGATATGTCTAGCTAGTAGCTACAACTATTTTCCAAGTGCCCAGTGCGTTCAGAATTCAGATAGGACACCACTGAACTGATATGAAACAACTATGTAGATGCTAAATCAGGGATGAAAAGTAGCTAATTTTGGGGAGGATTTTTCAATATCATATCTCCGCACCCACCCACGAATATAAATTAAGCACTTTAGATGCATGCACCAAAAACTAACTCAACCTGTATATATAGGCAATGCTATTTTATTGAGAATACTTTCTCATATTGTACAACAGTTGTGTTTGGTTTTGCAATGTACGAACGTGAATAAACAAAGACCCATTCATGTTGCTAAAATGGATGTACAGAAGCGCATGAAATTTACAAATCGTAGGCACATATATTGATATACATGGATATACTAATATAATAAGATGAGATACGAGACTACACTTACAACATGGCTGATAGCCATTGCAAATCATGAGCTAGGAATTAGGAATTCCTCAGCCCAACCTACCACTAACATCAGCGGCAATCCTTTTTTTATGGCACCTGCATCAATTTGGTAGCACAAAAAAATAGCAATAAGAAAAAAGTCTAACGCCATTAGTAATTCGGTGGGAGAGCGGATGTAGAAGGCAGCAAAAAGAATATGTAGTAAGGAGAAGATAAAGCGGCAACTTAGATGAAATCAACCCATCAGAAGTTGACTACCAGTCTCAAATCCTATGATTGAGGGCAGCTGCACAAAACGTGAGATAGAAAAGCATCATCAGTAAGGGGTCTAAATTGGATAGAGCCGAATTGCCGCCGCTACCGCTGTTGTACGCCACTACAGAGGGATGCCATCGCCTACTAACTGAAAAAAAAAAGTACAAAACTCGGAAGTGGGCACTGCCTATACTCGTCGGTGCCGTCGCCAGCGCTCGTGTTTTTTCTCGACGACCAAGAGAGAGAGAGGTGGGGAGCTGAATCCAGCGAATGGTCATGGTGTTGGACTGGTGGTCCTCTGCAGCGGCGAGGTCCTGACATGAGGTAGGAATGGAGGAATATATGGACATGCGTGGAGTAGAAGAACAAGGAGCGTCATGGTAACTATCCTTGCAATTATCAGCCCAGGGCAAGTGGTGCGCATCAACTGCCATTAAAGCCCCGAATTACTCTCTCAACCTTTCTCCTTCGTAGATCGATCACCGCGTCGGTTGGATCGATCCCCTCCTTTCTACCTCGCATCGATCCCCTCCTTTCTCCGATAGCTACCGGTCGATCTGTTTGTATAGATCGATCGCGATTTTGTGTATCCTAGACCGAAGCGTGTGGGCTGAAATGGACTGGCCGACGGCCCAGTTAACCACATTGCTCCGTTTTGGCCTGTGGAGCAGTAGCCCATAGGATAGTTAGCCCAATTTTTACCACACGCGTTTAAGACAGGTACTCCAATGACCAGAAATGTCTAGAGACTGAAAATGGACGGCCAGAAACACGAATCGCTGAGGGAGCTCGCTTTAGGCTCGGTTTTACTGTCCTTAATAACCTGCCATGTGCATTTGCAGTCCAAAGCAAATTCCTCAAATATGCACATCTTCAGGAGGAGTTCTTCTATATCTTAAAGTTAAATTCCACAAACTCAGTACTTACACTTCATATGTTTATCCCCGTTGAAAACTTAACCTATTTGTCATCAATCACCCAAGGGGGATATTGTAAGTGCATCTAGTGCCCCTTAGTGATTTTGATGTATTGAAGACTTATAGGTTAAGAGACTGATGCATTTGTAAGTGTACACAGGCTCTATAAGTCACTGAGGAGTTTGATATATTAGAAGATTATCGACACCTAAAAATGTATGTCTTCAACTAAAGACTTTGGTGAAGACTTTGCTGAAGACTTTGGTATTCCCTGAAGACTTTGAAAATGAAGAAGTTGGTGTGACCTTGAAGATATGAATGAGGACTATGAAGCGTGAAGATTTTTGTTTTCGTAGTTTCATTTCCTTTCTTTGAGTCATAGGAAACACCGTACTGTTAAAGGGGGGCGAGGTAATACTAAGGAAAATTTCCAACTGATGCTCAACTCAAAAGACTCAACCTATCCAATCCTTCGAGTGAAACCTTTGAAAATCTCTTACGGTTAAGTCAAGTTTTTCAGTGACAAAGACGAAGTTCTTCTAGTCTCTGATGAAATTGGTCTGACTAGAGAGTTAGGATTTCGCCAGTTCAAATTGCGTACAAGTGAGGAATATGATAAGCCTGGAGACTTTCATAGTTCGAAATTCCGACCGTTGTTGTGCTTAGCGCCAGCTGTCTCCAATCATTCTATCCACATAACGGTCATATCATTGGGGGCATTTATGTCTTATCATGTCGGGTTGCACCCTGGCTATAAATAGCCAACCCCCACAACCACTAGTTGGTTGGCTGCTCCGAGAGAGAACTGACACTTGTCATTTAAGAGCAACCCATCCTCCGAGGACTTTGAGAGAAAATCACTTGTGAGGAAAAACCCAAATCCAGACCACCAAACCCAAAGTGATTGAGCATCACTGAAGAGATTGTTCCTGTGTGGAACTGGCACTTGTTACCTTTGAAGACTATGTATCTTCCATACGGTTAGGCGTCATGGTCTAGTGCATCCTGCAGTCAATTGGGGATCACGGAGTGACCTTGTTCTAGAGCATCCAACAGTCAATTGTGGATCAGCCGGTGACCAATTTGTGAGGGCTTTGGAAGTCTACCTTGAAGACTTACCACGAGCGTTGGGCCAGGACTTTGTGACCTTAGCTCAAGGAGAATACGGTAAGGACTATGCGTCCTGGGACTGTGTGTCCTCTGGTTTAAATAAGGCTGCTCCAAACCAGACGTATGACTGTCATAGCAGTTGGAACTGGGTCATCAAATCATTGTCTTCATCGAGCTATCTGGTTCTATTTCATCAACCCTTTCATTTCCTCTTATACTTGTTGATGAAATTGGTATTTACTGTTTGAAGAATTTGACTGAAGACTTTCTCAATTTCCTCACCTCAAATTCTTCAAGTTACCTTGTTCCTCACCTGCTTATCTTGTATCACACTACCTGTAATTTGTGCATGATTAATTTCATCATGATGAATATGCTATTGCTATGTTTCTCATGCACATGACTACTTATTCCGCTGCTAGTTATTCATCACATTTCAAATTCCTTAAGTTGAAATTTCTCAGTGATGAATTTGTAAAAATCGCCTATTCACCCCCCCCCCTCTAGTCGATATAACGCACTTTCAGGAAGAGACTGCCGTTTGGCAGAGGTCTAGGCCCTTGCTAATCATCGACATAGGAAAAATTACCTTATGGTGTTTGATGATCCTGATGGCCTGGTTACTAATACTTCAGAAATGTTAGATGTAGCCACTGCCTTTTACAAAAACTTATTTGATTTTGAGGAGAGACATAACATTCGGTTGGGTGATTCCTTTTGGAATGAATATGAGCTTGTAACTTCGGAGGAAAATGAGATGCTTCAAAAGGACTTTACCGAGGAAGAAATCAAGAAATCTATCTTTGAATCCTATGCCCATGGAGCCCCAAGACCTAATGGTCTGTCCTTCCTTTTTTACCAAACGTTCTGGGAGGTAATCAAGAAGGATTTTAAGGCCTTGGTGAGAGACTTTGAGAAGGGAAAGTTAGACCTTTATAGGCTCAACTTTGCTCTGATCGTGTTAATTCCTAAAGAACCTAATGCTAGAGATATGAAGAAATTTAGACCAATTAGTCTTAGCAATTGCGGAGTTAAGATTCTTTTCAAAGCTATGAATAATAGGTTTTCACCTCTTGGTGACAGATTAATTTCCTCTAAGTAAATTGTGTTTATTAAAGGGAGGTTTATATTGGAGAGTGTGGTTATGGCGCATGAGGTTATCCATGAGGTGAAAAAATCTGGTATAGAGGGGTTGATTCTTAAGTTGGACTATGAAAAAGCTTATGACAAAGTCAGTTGGGAATTTCTTTTTGAAATGCTAGCTTCTCGAGGCTTTGGTAGTAAATGGATCAATTGGATCAAAAGTACTTTGGTCCAGGGATCTTCTTGTGTTAGGATCAATGATACTAATGGGCCATATTTTATTAGCAAGAAAGGTCTGAAATAGGGGGATCCTTCCTCTCCTTTGCTTTTCAACTTAGTAGCAGATGTGTTCACTAAGATGTTGATCAAAGCGGAGAGACGTAACTTGATTGTTGGGATTTTGCCTGGTGTGATCCCTGGAGGCATTGTCAGTCTGCAATATGCGGGTGATACATTGCTTTTCCTGGAAAACTCTATTGAGAAAGCCAGGAATTTTAAATGGATTATGTCCTATTCTGAGAACCTATCTGGGATGAGAATAAACTTTCATAAAAGTGACCTCATGGCCATCAATATGGAAGATGAAGTCACTAACGCTTTTGCTCAGATCTTTTGTAGTCAAGTGGGGTCTTTCCCTATTAAATACTTGGGTGTGCCTTTGCACTTTGACAAACTTAGAAGAGAGAACTTGCAGCCTATCATTGATAGGATCATTAAAGGGATTGCTGGTTGGTTGGGTAGAAACCTCTCCTATAAAGGGAAGTTAATACTTTTATGTGCTTGCATTGTTAGTATCCCTGCCTACCTTATGGCTATTATTAAGTTTCCCAAGTGGGCTATTGATGCCATTAATTCCCAGATGGCTCACTTTTTCTGGGGCAATCTGGGAGATGATCATAAATATCATTTGGCTAATTGGGGCCTAGTATCTAGAGACAAGAGTTTTGGGGGACTTGGTATCCCTAATCTGAGAGACTTCAACATGGCACTGCTATCCTCTTGGGGCGAAAGATATTTTGAGGCAGAGAATAGAGATTAGAAGAAATTGATAGACTACAAATATAACACTAACAATCCAAATGTGTTGTGGTCTAGGAACAATGTGGGTTCTTGTCGGCTGCAAAAGTTTTCTATAAATGGAAATTAGGAAATGGTCGTAATATAAGCTTTTGGCATGATATTTGGGTGGGGGATTGTTCCCTCAAAGTGCAGTTCTGGAGGCTCTTCTCCATCTGTAACCAACAAGACTGTAGTGTAGCCCAGGTTTGGGACGGTGAGGAACTTAAACTTTCTTTTAGAAGGAATGTGGATCAGGAGGGGTTGGATATGTGGCAGCACATGATCTCCTGTCTCAAACAGGTTTAGTTGTCTAATGAACCTAATTGCCCTATCTGGACATTGGAAGCAAATGGAAAATACTCTGTTAAGTCCTTTTATAAGGCCATCAACTTTGGGGCTGTGAAATCCAGGATTGGGGATAGGTTTTGGAAGATCCTGTGCCCACAAAGAATGCATGTTTTTTTATGGCTAGTTGCTTATAACAAAGTTCTTACCCGGGACCATTTGAACAAAAGAAGGAAGGTGGATGACCTATCCTGCCTATTTTGTTCAGATAGTGAATCAGTGCAACATTTGTTCTTAGATTGTATTGTGGCTAAACATGTTTGGAATTTTATTACTGGTTGCTTTGATATTCATGCACCTACTCAACTGGATGATATTGTTGCTATCTGGCAGTTGTACAAAACCAAAAAAGTGCTAAATATAGTTGTGGTTGCTTCCATGTGGAGCATATGGACACTAAGGAATGATTTCTGCTTTCAGGGAAGAACCTGGAGAGGTATGGGCTGCGTGTTTGCTCGACTGAGAGGCTTCCTTCATCAATGGAGTGTGCTTTGCGACGACACACAATCGGTGCTTCTTCAGTGGGGCTACTAAGGATCGCTTGGAGGTAATTGGCATGCTGCGTGGAATAGGGATGTAGAGTTCTTTCTATTTTGTTGTTTCCCAGCCTAAGCTTTTAGTTGTAATAAGACATATTACATTCTTTGTTGCCCAATCCTTGTCCTGACCACTTTGGCAGGCCTAGACTCTGTGAACGTTTGTTGCTTCATATATAAAAATGGAGCAGGGGGCAACCCCTTTCTTTCAAAAAGAAATTCCTATAAATACCCAAACCTCCAAAAAGAAACCTAGATCGGGAGTTCTGCCGATGCAAGACTCCAGAGCCATGAAAAACCAATCGAGAGCCCCTTCTGGCACCCTGTCGGAGGGGGAAACCATCACCGGAGGCCATCTTGATCATCCCGACGGTCTCCATGACGAGAAGGGATTAGTTCATCCTTGGGGATGAGGGTATGTATCAGTAGCTATGTGTTTGATATCTCTATCTCTCTCGTGTTCTTGAGATGGCACGATCTTGATGTACCGCAGGCTTTATTGATATAGATGAATCATATGGAGTTTTCCCCTCTCTATCTTCTTGTGATGAATTGAGTTTTCCCTTTGAAGTTTTCTTTAAGGATTTGAGAACACTTGATTTATGTCTTGCGATGGGATATCCGAAGTGACAATGGGATGTTCTATTGATCCACTTGATGTATGTTTTGGTGATAAACTTGAGGGTTCCGTGACCTTGGGAATCTATGCATAGGGGTTGGCACATGTTTTCGTCTTGAATCTCCGGTAAAAACTTTCGGGAACTCTTTGAAGTTCTTTGTGTTGGATTGAACATGATGAATCTGAAATTATGTGATGCATATCGTATAATCAAGACCATGGGTACTTGTGGTGACATTGGAGTATCTAGGTGACATAAGGGTTTTGGTTGATGTGTGTCTTAAGGTGTTATTTTAGTACGAACTCTAGGACTGTTCGTGACACTTATAGGGATAGCTCATAAGATTCATCGGAAAAGATAACTTTGAGGTGGTTTTTCATACCCAACAGTAATTTCTTCGTTAGTTCTCCGCTATTTGTGACTTTGGAGTGAACTCTTTGTCACACGAGAGGTATTTACATATGATTCAACTATGACAGTATTGTTAAGAGAAATTGCACTAGTGAAAGTATGAACCCTAAGCCTTGTTTTCAAGCATTGCAATACCGTTTTTGCTCACTTTTGTTACTTGCTACCTTGCTATTTTTATATTTTCAGATTACAAAAACCTATATCAACCATCCATATTGCACTTGTATCAACATCTCTTCGCCGAACTAGTGCACCTATACAATTTACCATTGTATTGGGTGTGTTAGGGACACAAGAGACTCTTTGTTATTTGATTACAGGGTTGTTCGAGAGAGACCATCTTCATCCTATGCCTCCCACGGATTGATAAACCTTAGGTCATCCACTTAAGGGAAAATTGCCACTGTCCTACAAAACTCTACGCTTGGAGGCCCAACACGAGTCTACAAGAAGAAGGTTGCGTAGTAGACATCACCCAGCTGCTCCCACGGGCCGCCGCCACCCTGAATTGACCGTTGCCTGCCCTGGATCCGTCGGTGAGTCCTTTTCTACCTCTTCAAGTTTTATTTTGCGAAGGACATCCATTCATGCGAGCTCTGTTGTGATTTGTAGATGGATTTGAGCCCTCGCGATTTTTGCTTGACGATTCGTCCTCATCCAACGACTCAGACATAGAGACGTTGCTCGAGAACAACCAGCAACAGATGGTGATGGCTGTCCTATTCATGAAGGAGCTCAAGGATAGGATTAGAAAGAGACGGCAAGGATCGACCGTCGGCCGTCTTTGCATCCCTAGCAACCGCCATCTCGGGAACGAGATGCTCATGCCAGACTACTTTGCGGCCTCACCTACGTATTCGTCGCACCTGTTTCAGAGAAGGTATCGAATGCGCCAATCCCTATGCCTAAAAAAAGTACAAGCTTGCGAGGCCAATTCTCGGTTATTTACCCAAAGGAGAAAAGTCGTGGGGTTGAATGGTTTTAGCGCATATCAAAAAATCTAGGCAGCTATGTGGGTGATTGCATATGGCATTCCGGTTGACTATGTCAGACAATTGAGTCAGTGCATAGGTTGGCCAAAGCGATCGTTCGTGTCTTTGGTCATGTCTATCTTTGGGCACAGAACGAGGAATACACGAAGGTGTTGATGGCAACAAATGAGAAGCAAGGTTGGCATGAAGGCGTGCATTGACTGCCTGCAATGGACTTGGAAAAATTGCCTGAAGGCATGGCAAGGGCATTATTGTGGCAAGTCTACCGATGCAACCATTGTTCTAGAGGCCATTGCATCTGAGGATTTATGAATTTGGCATTGCTTCTATGGTATGCCGAGTACCCTCAATGATATCAATGTGTTGCATCGGTCTCATTTGTTTGCCACACTTGCTAGTGGCGATCCTCCTCCTTGCAATTACATGGTGAATGGGCATCAGTACACAAAGGGCTACTATCTTGCTAATGGTATTTACCTTCTTGCTCTACATTAGTCAAGTCCATCAAGAAACCCAAAACTAGGAAGGAAATTGAATTTGCAAAGGTACAAGAGGCTGCCCGAAAAGATATTGAAAGAGCCTTTGGGGTTTTGCAAGCTAGATTTGCCATTGTTCGTGATCCTACTCGTTTTTGGGACAAGCGAACCCTGAAGAACATCATGACATGTTGTGTGATTCTTCACAACAAGATCATCGAAGATGAGAGGGACATGAACTTGGAGTTTTTTTATGACAATGTCGGCAGCCGTGTGAAACCATCTAGAGACCCTAACCACACACAAGCATTTCTTCAGATATATCGGGAAATTGAAGACTCAAACACTGACCACAAACTTTAGGACAATCTCAACCATTAGCAAAGGCATGGACAATAATAAAACCTGCCATTTTAAAATTCATTTAATTTAATTCATGTCTGATTTGTATCATTGTTGTATTCGGAACAATTCTTGTATTAAATTTTTAAGTTTAATTCTTAGATTTGAATAATTATTGAATTTGAATGACTATTGTATTGTAATATTCAGATTTTAATTTGTATTTTATTGGTCTAAGTCGCGATCAATTGCTTTGTGTGGTTTTATGTTTTAAAGGGCAAAATTGATTGCGGTAGAATAGACCCCGCAAACCCGAGCGTTAAAAAAGTATATCTTGTGATATATTCTCTTTTATCGCTCGGATTTGCAGGGGCCTTTTCGCCACAACCGATTTTGGCCTTTAACCCACGGTTTTCTCAGCCCTTACTCGTGGTTTAAGGGTCACGGCCTTAAGGGGTCTGCTAGAGATGCTTTAACCATCGTCCACGATCCAAACGGCCCCTCAAAGCCCGAACGCAGGACACCCCTACGACCGGGTAGCCCTGCTTCCTTTCCTAGTTGGATATCATGACTTGGAGATTTTTTTTCCAACACAATATAGACGCAAATGCTCATCATTCTTATGAACGTAAACACTCACACCTACCTCTGTGAGCACCTTTAGAAGACTGGGCCGACATATCGTCTTGAGATTTACAAAGTTACCGTAGACGCCTCGTCGTTACAGGCTTAAATCAAATACCATTGTCCCTCTAACCAGTGGCGGAGGACGAGAAAAACTTGAGGTGGGGCGGGCGCTAAAGCATAAATTAAATTATGATGCCAAACCACATTCTCAATACGAAAATACCACTAAGATCACTGAATTGTACATTGTCAAGCTATTTTACAACACAAAACACAAATTACAGTAATAAGCACCCCTTTCTCTCATAAAAAGAAATAGCTTTTCCTTTTTAGGGGAACACAAAAAATCCCAATGTTGAGGGCCAGGGGAGGGAATTTGGAAAGGGGAGCAATCGGGGCGCTGTTGGCCCTAGTCACACGGAGGACGGGAGTTCACGGGCCGAGGGCCCAAACAACACGGCATGCGTTCGATCAATGGCTAGGCCATTTCCTTTCTCCTTTCTTTCCCTAGCAAGGCAACGAGGAAGCAACCAGACCTCACGCAAAATCCAGCGATGCGTATCTGTACTAACTGAATCACACAAAATCGCCAGGCCTCGCCATACTAGGTCCTCCGCCACTGTCTCTAACCATCCAAACCTATGAAATGGACCAACGACAAAGCTATGATTCATACTACAAAGATAACTGGCACTACACATAATATATATGGATGGATGCCTGCCAACATAGTTAGATTTTATAGAAAAGGACCACCCCAGCTCCAATCTTGTCCGGCTCACATTCTGCACCATCACTTGAGAAAATCAGTCTACGCCGTCAATCGGAATCATCATCATACTCAGAACCATCGTCATCTGAGTCGACATATTCTATGTAACCCTGGGTCGCTTGGTCGGCATCAGGGGCGCAAAATACAAGGTCGACTTGTTTGATGCCCGCCCACTGCTCCTTGGTCCAGGCATTGATCTTTTTCCTGTCCTCAAGATAGCCACTGTCGACCTCAAAGTAACCCTTTTTTAGCACTGAATTACGGACCTCCTTCTAGTACACCTCGAATTCGTCGTCAATCTTGTTGCACAGCGCCAAGTCCTTGTCGTGAAGAAGCCTCCTCTCCGCAATCTCCTCCGGCGTGTAGTACTCGGCTAGGTCGTCCAGATAGTCGATACTTGGAAGATCGTCTCTCTTCAGGCCCAAGATGAGCTTGACCTCATCCGCGGCAGCGGAACTTTGCCAGCTGACGCTGATGAATCTGCTCCTGCAGGGGCCATGGATGCACCGGCGCCCTGCTTGGCAACGATGGATGGCAGATTCGCCTCCCCCAAAATCTTGTCGATTGGCATCTGCTCAGCCTTCTTGCAGCTGGATCCGGCGGCTGCCTTCCTCTTAGAGGGGAACCGCGTCGCCGGACCATGGTCGCCGGCCTCCGAAGATTTGGCGACGCTGCAAGGCTTCATCATCCATTGCCCCGCCGCCTCCATCGAAAGTGTTGGCTCCTTGCCCGCCATCAGAAGCACAATCGATGATATAGCCCTCTCCCGACGAGGTTGGATTTCAAGGATTCTTGGTTGCTTGCGTTGGTTTGGGGATTTTGGGGGGAGGCGGCTGTGCCGTCTCCACCTATATAAAGAAGGCAAGAAGAGGAACCCTAAGCCGAGTGAGCCCTGGACCCAGTCGGTATCGGACTCGGCAGGAAAACCAGCCCAGTCCACGGACGACACGCTGGCCCAGCCCCTTTCCCTAAACCCTAAGCGCCGCTCTAAGCGCACTAAGCGCCGGTTGGCAGGCCAGGAGCAGCTCTAAGCGCACTAAGCGCCGGTTGGCAGGCCGGCCCAATAACTCCGGAATCCGGATCGCATGTTAGCAGCGCACGGCGCAAACCAATAGGGAAAATCGTATTCGCCGCGCGCTGCGCGCCCAGACAAGCGAGTGATCGGGCCCGGCCCATCTAAGCGTTTTCAGCGTTTTCGGTTTTGAGGACCTTGTGGAGGTTTCAGCCGTTTTTTATGCTTTTGGGAAAGGACGATGCTACGGCGCGCCCGCGCGTGATGCGGGTGGATCTAGCGGCTGGCCAGTTTTGGAAAACGGCCATGTGCGAGCCCCCACATGTTGTGTTAAAAAGAGAAAAGGTTCCACCCCTTGTGTTGCCACGTTCCGTCAATTAAAGAAACAAAAATAGAAAAAGGCAGTGATCCCTCTCCACCATCACTACAAACCATACGCTCCTCCCCCAGCCTTCATGTCCTAGCAGGAGGTGCTCTTTGGACAGCAAAACAACACAAGAAAATAAGTTTAAAAAATCGGGCAAAAAATTCCAGAATAACACTTTTTTTTCTGCAACTCTTTATTGCAGGTCAGGCAATACTTTGGAAAAACTTCGGCAAATAATTTGCCAGAACTAGGCAAATTTCTCCCCGTGAGAACACCAAGGTAAATGGCCCGTCCTAATTTATTTGGCATGATTCGGTTAGTTCTATAGCTACTGGCAATTTCCCCTCTGTACCTCCATGTTTGATATACTAGTTGCAAACATGTCTCTTGTACCAGACGTTGTGAAACTTGACTTAAATCTTGCACAAAATCTGCCCCTCCTGTTCTTGTCTCCCTCCCCTTGTAGAACTGGATGCTAGAGAAGATGCTCGCTCTTGAATTGTATCTTGCCTATTGTCTTGTACTTGACTTATGCAACAAACAAAAGAGAAAGCATAGTTATTTGGTTGTGTAAAAAGCTAAAAACTGAATAATCTGGTTAAAATAAACTGGACAGACTTGAAAACTGTTGTAGCACAATTTTGCATATAAACATTTCAAGTTGTAAAGATAACTTGCCTAAATGTAGTGTTGTAAAAACATTACCTACTATGGTCGCATGTTACATTACACTTTTACAATGTTTTTGCCTGCTATGTACAAAAAATGCTGGATTAGAAGCAAACAGAATGCTGAACACAAAATGTTGAAGTTCAGAAAAATGCAGTATTTGGGCTGCTTTCCCTGCCACAACCCCTAAATAAGTTGCCTACAAAAACAAAATGGTAAGGAGTGTTGCCTGCTGCACTTAAAAGACTGTTGCCTACTTTGGTAATAGTCAAGTAGTAAGAAAAAAACATGTTGCTTGATCATATATAGTTTCAATTGGTAAGGACGTGCTGGTGGGGACAAAAAAAGATGAAAACAAATTGCCTATTTGAGTCCATAAAAAATAATACATCGAAGTTGCCTGTATGGTGTACATGGATCAAAGTATTGCCAAAAAAAAAGATGTTTGTGTGTTTCCTAGAACATGAATTGCCATTTACATTATGTCGCTTACACAAAATTTCCTTTCTACCTTCTAAAATGTGCAGATGGTTGAGGTCGCCATTGATCTTTCTACCTTGATCATTATTGTTACTCGATCATATTTCTACCTTCTTGTTGTATCAGTGGGTGAGGCGACCTAGCACACCTTTCTACATTATATCGCCGGAATACTCAACGTCGATTTTGGAAGTGAGTCGTGTTTGTAGGCAACTTGATCGATGGGTGGGGCGACCTAGAAGACCGGGCTAGGCGAGTTGGTTGGGCTGCTTCGGCAAATTTTGAAAGTGAGTAGTGTTTTTAGGCGACTTGATCGATGGGTTATGCGACCTAGCACACGGGGATAGGCGAGTTGGTTGGGCTACTCTGGCGATTTTGGATGTGAGTGGTGTCTTAGGCGACTTGATCGACATGTTAGGCGACCTAGCACAGTAGGATAGGCGAGTTGGTTGGACTACTCCAGCGATTTTGGATGTGAGTAGTGTCTTAGGCAACTTGATCGACGGGTTAGGCGACCTAGAACAACAGGATAGGCGAGTTGGTTGGGCTACTCCGGTGATTTTGGATGTGAGTGGTGTCTTAGGCGACTTGATCGACGGGTTAGGCGACCTAGCACAACGGGATAGGCGAGTTGGTTGGGTTGCTTCGGCGATTTTGGAAGTGATCGTGTTTTTAGGCGACTTGATCGATGGGTGAGGCGGCCTAGCAGACCGGGATAGGCGAGTTAGTTGGGCTGCTCCGGCGATTTTTGGGGCTTGTAGTGTTTTTAGCTGACTTGATCAACATGTGGGGCAACCTAGCAGACCGGGATAGGCGAGTTGGTTGGGCTGCTCTGACGATTTTGGGGGTTATAGTGTTTTTAGGCGACTTCCTCGACGGGTGAGGCGACCTAGCACACCGGGATAGGTGAGTTGGTTGGGCTACTCTGGCGACTTGGCATGCCTTGAATGGCGACCTAGTTCACTGTGTGAGGCGAGTTTGTGTTTCAAAGCTAGTCGGTTTGGTGGGTGCGTGGCGGTTTGGGTGACTTGACGTGCCTTGATCGACGAACTAGTTCACCATGTGAGGCGAGTTTGTGTTTCAGAACTAATTGATTTGGTGGGTGCGCGACGTTTTTAGGCGACTTGGGGTGTGTTTGGTAGCATTTCCAACCTAGCATGGTTGTTCTCCTATGATACATGTTGAGTGTAGACATGCTGAGTGCATGCATTTGATGTTGTTTGGTAGCGGTGTATGTGCTGACACATGTTAAGCTGAGACTTTGTTTGTATGTGCTGACACATCGAAAAAAGTAACGTTTTTCAAATTCTAAAGTATTTTTAAAATTTAAACAAAATTTGAAAGTTTGATCTTTTTAAAATTTAAACAAATTTTGGAAATCTGTTTTTTCAATCAATTTTTTAAAAAAAATCCAAACTTTCTTTGGAAATTTTAAAAAATATGAAATTCTGTACATTTTTTGAAAGTTTTAATAATTTTTGAAAATCTGGACATTTTTTGGAAATGTTATCAAATTTCAAAAATCGGGAATTTTTTGAGAATTTGAACAAAATTTGAAAAACTGAATAATTTTTTGTATTCTGAACATTTTCTGAAATTAATTTTTTTAGAAGTTTTGAAAAAAAATTAAACACATTGCCGCTCGCTTCGTTTATGCATGCTGACCAGTGAGGGTGTCGGGGGGATGACTCCCGGGTACCCTAAAGACGGCAAGTCGGACGGGGTGCCCGCCCGTCTGGGCCGGCTGCTCCGACTCACGCCCGTGGCCGGTTGCTCTGGCCAGCCGGTTGCGCCCGCCAGCCGGTGGCCCGGAGCCAACTACGACGTCCCATCGGACACGCGCGGACCAGACGGACGTATCCCGTGGCAGTGCAATAGTGGCGAGCAGTAGCGCACTGCACGGGTGTCGCGCAGTACTATCTACAGTGTAACCTGTCCCCTGGGCACTGACTTATAAAGAGCACTAGGGGACAGACATAGATTAGTCCACAAGCTACATATGGCTTGACATGCATGGTAGCTCACACCTCAAGCTGCTTGGGACGTAAGCTACCCATTGTAGCTTACATCCCAAGCCACCCACTCATGCCTATATAAAGGCCTCATGCCCACCACATATGCGGGACTCCCACTCTCACATGCTCACACACACACATGAGGCAAGAAGCCTCATGGCTCTCCTCTTCCATACAGCTCCAGGAGCAACCATGTACCGGATATTTCACAAATATATAGATATGCAGTAGTAGGGGTATTATCTCTTCGGAGAGCCCCGAACCTGGGTAAACCACTGTGTGCTATTCGCACACCCGTCGATAAGCCACCCCATGGCATGTGCCGTCTCGGGTGACCCCCCGTGAGAAAACCACGACAGTTGGTGCTCACCATGGGGCAAGCTGCTGCTGGTTCCACGGTCCGGACGGGACCATCTTCGTCGCCTCTGTCGTGGCGTCACCGTCGCCTCTTCGACCGCGCTCGAGGGCTCGACATCAACTCGCCCTCAGGGCGGCCGCGCGAGGCGGCGCGCCTTCGTCGTCGGCCTCGCCATCTTCGCCAGCTCCGCCGTGGCGTCGCCGTCGCCTCTCCGGCCGCGCTCGAGGGCTCGACATCAACTCGCCCTTGGGGCGGCCGTGTGAGGCGCGCGCCTTCGTCGTCGGCCTCGCCATCTTTGCCAGCTCCGCCATGCGTCGCCGTTGCCTCTCCGGCCGTGCTCGAGGGCTCGACATCAACTCACCCCCGGGGCGGCCGCGCGAGGCGGCGCGCCTTCGTCGTCGGCCTTGCCATCTTCGCCAGCTCCGCTGTGGCGTCGTCGTCGCCTCTCCGGGGCCGCTCGAGGGCTCGACATCAACTCGCCCTCGGGGCGTCCGCGCGAGGCGGCGCGCCGTCGTCCCGGCCACGCCTCCGCGCGCAGTTCCACCGGCCGCCTCCGTCCCTATGCGTGCACGCACTCATGTCTAGCTAGCTAGCTAGCAGAGCCCACGGAGCCAATCGATTCGGTGGAGCTGGCTAGCTGGCTAGCTTGGCTCGGGTCCACGCAGACGGCCTGTCGTACTAGCGTCCTCCTCTGCTCGCGCATGTCGCGTCGCCGCTCCGGCTATCGCGTCCGCAAGCCTCGCGCCACCAAAGTCTGGTTCGACCCCGACGCGCACCCTCCTCCCGCTTCTCCGCCTCTGCCCGCCGTCCCGCGTCTCGCGCGTGACCCCGCTGCTCCCTTGGCGCTCGGTGCGTCCTGACCTCCCCTTCTCCGCCTTTGCCTGCCGACTGTTCCCGGGCCTCCTCCAGCGCTGCTCCGGCCGGCACGGCGCACCGGCCGATTCCCGAGCCGGACGCGTCGCCCCTAGCCGCTCTGGCCGCTGCACCCGAGCGCCCGTCTCCCGTGTCGCCGGCCGTCAGCTCCACTCCCCGCCCAGGCGGAGGTCCCCTCTGCGCCGGCTCCCGCCTCCCGGCCTCGCGTCTTCCAGCTGCCGCCTCGTGCAGGCCGGCCCCGACTCCGGTCGGGTTCTCCGCCCACTCACCGGCTCTGACCCGCCCGGGGGGCGCCCCTGCCGGCCGTGCCGCGCGCACCGGCTG
The DNA here is from genome assembly GCA_022496015.1 of Hordeum marinum. Classification (NCBI taxonomy): domain Eukaryota; kingdom Viridiplantae; phylum Streptophyta; class Magnoliopsida; order Poales; family Poaceae; genus Hordeum; species Hordeum marinum. Next base: position 15,252,498 of record CM039678.1, read on the forward strand.
CCGGCTACGGCCCTGGCCCATGGCCGGCCCCCGCTGTCGTGCCTGGCCGCCGGCTTCCATGGCCGTGCCAGGCCCCCGGCTCCCGCGTCCAGCGTGGCCGGCTGTCTGGGCCGGTTGGAGGAAAAAGACAGGGCATGGCCGACTGCCCACTCGGAAAGAGCAAGTAGAAAAAGTCAACGGGCCGCAAAAAAACGCCTGCCTGCCCGTCCGCCTGCTTCACCACTCGGACGGCCAGCCATGACCCGCCCTGGCCAACCGGTCCGCCTGCCGCCTCCGACGCCTATCCGGCTGAGGAGCCGGCCCGGCCGCACGTCTGCCTCGAAGTCCGTTCGGTCGGACCCGACCTGCCAGGACGCCCTTCGAGCACCCGGAGGCTCGAAGGCTACACCCAGCGGGTGTGCCGGCGGGTGTGCCGGCGCGCTCCGCAAGCGCCAAGCCGCGCTGGCTGTCTTCGTCAACAACCACCTCAACGACATCAAAAAGGCAATGAACCTCCTCGTCCGGAGGCTCAGAGGCTACCCACGGCAGCGCCTCGCGCGCAACAGCCGGCGGACCCCGCGTCCGCCTTCGGCAGCGCCCTTGCGCACATCAGCCGGCGGACCCCCACGTCCGCCCTCGGCAGCACCCCATGCTCAACATCCGGTGGACCCCGCGTCTGCCCTCGGCAGCACCATGTGCTTAATAGCCGGCGGACCCCGCGTCCGCCTTGGCAACACCCTCGCGCTCACCAGCCGGTGGACCCCGCGTCCGCCTTCGGCAACACCCTTGCGCTCATTAGCCGACGGACCCCGCATCCGCTTTGGCAGCGCCCTCGCGCTCATCAGCTGACAGACCCTGCGTCCACCTTCGGTAGCGCCCTCGTGCTCAATAGCCGACGGACCCCACGTCCGCCTTCGGCAACGCCCTCGCGCTCATCAGCCGGCGGACCCCACGTCCGCCCTCGACAGGGCCCTCGCGCTCAACAGCCGGCGGATCCCGCGTCCGCCCTCGGCAGCGCCCTCGCGCTCATGTGCCGGTGGACCCCGCGTCCGCCTTCCGCAGCGCCCTCGTGCTCATCAGCTGGCGGACCCCGCGTCCGCCCTAGGCAGTGCCTCACGCACACCAGCCGGCGGACCCTCCGTCCGTTCTCGGCAGCGCCTCGCGCTCATCAGCCGGCGGACCCCGCGTCCGCCTTCGACAGGGCTCCGCGCCAACCAGCCGGCGGAGCCTCCGTCCACCCTCGGCAGCGCCTCGTGCTTATCAGTCGGCGGACCCCGCGTCCGCCCTCGGCAGCGCCTCGCGCACATCAGCCGGCGGACCCCATGTCCACGCCCGGCAGAGCTCCGCGCCCACCAGCCGGCAGACCCTCCGTCCGCCCTCGGCAGCGCCTCGCGCTCATCAGCCGCCGGACCCCGCGACTGCCCTCGGCAGCACCTCGTGCACATCAGTCGGCGGACCCCAATGTTGGAAATATGCCCTAGAGGCAATAATAAATTAGTTATTATCATATTTCCTTTTTCATGATAATCGTTTATTATCCATGCTATAATTGTGTTGATCGGAAACTCAGATACATGTGTGGATACATAGACAACAACATGTCCCTAGTATGCCTCTAATAGACTAGCTCGTTAATCAAAAGATGGCTATGGTTTCCTAGTCATGGACATGAGATGTCATTTGGTGATGGGATCACGTCATTAGGAGAATGATGTGATGGACAAGACCCAAACTACAAACGTAGCATATGATCATGTCAGTTTATTGCTACTGTTTTCTGCATGTCAAGTATATGTTCCTATGACCATGAGATCATGCAAACTCACAGACATCGGAGGAGTGCCTTGTGTGTATCAAACGTCACAACGTAACTGGGTGACTATAAAGGTGCTCTACAGGTATCTCCGAGGGTGCCTGTTGAGTTGGCATGGATCAAGACTGGGATTTGTTACTCCGTGTGACGGAGAGGTATCTCAGGGCCCACTCGGTAATACAACATCACAATGAGCCTTGCAAGCAATGTGACTAAGTGTTAGTCACGGGATCTTGTATTATGGAACGAGTAAAGAGACTTGCCGGTAACGAGGATGAACTAGGTATGGAGATACCGACGATCGAATCTCGGGCAAGTAACATGCCGAAGAACAAAGGGAACATCATACGGGATTAACTGAATCCTTGACATAGAGGTTCAACCGATAAAGATCTTCGTAGAATATGTAGGAACCAATATGGGCATCCAGGTCCCGCTATTGGTTATTGACCTTACAGGTGTCTCGGTCATGTCTACATAGTTCTCGAACCCGCAGGGTTGCACACTTAAGGTTTGGTGACGTTTCGGTAGTATAGAGTTATGTATGGTGGTGACCGAAGGTTGTTTGGAGTCCCGGATGAGATCCCGGATATCACGAGGAGCTCCGGAATAGTCTGGAGGTAAAGATTCATATATAGGGAGTCCTGTTTTGGTCACCGGAAAAGTTTCGGGCTCATCGATAGTGTACCGGGAGTGCCGGTAGTGTACCGGGAGACCTCCGGTAGGGGTATTTCGACCCAAGAGGCTACATGGGCTGTGGGAGAGTGAATATCAGCCCTTATTGGGCTGGTGAAAACTCCCACACAAGGCCCATGTGGCTGGAGAAGAAAACCCAATAGGAAAAGGTGGGAAAAGGGGGGAAAAGGGACGAATCCTAGTCCTACTAGGATTGGAGGAGAGTCCTCCAATCCTAATAGGTTCGGCCGACTCCTATGGGGCCTTGGCCTTGCGCCAGCCCTCCTCCTCACTCCCTCCTATATATATTGGTGGACTTGGGTGATTTGCACCTGATTTTACAGCCACGTGCTACCCGTTCCACCGGTGCTCCTCTAGATCAGATTTCCGTAGTGCTTAAACGAAGCCTTGCCGGAATTGCTCCACCACCATCGCCGGAGCGCCGTCACGTTGCCGGTGAACTCTTCTTCCTCTCCACTTCCTCTTGCTGGATCAAGACGGTGGAGATCGTCATCAAGCTGCACGTGTGCTGAACGCGGAGGTGTCGTCCGTTCGGCGCTAGATCGGAAGGACCGTGATCAAGATCGCGAGACGGTTCGTGATGAGTTCGTGGGACGGATCGTGATGAGTTCACGGGACTTATCGTGATGAGATCGCGGGACGGATCGTGATGAGTTCATGGGACGGATCGTGATTGGATCGCGGGACGGATCGTGATGAGATCGCGGGACGGATCGTGATGAGTTCGCGGGACGGATCGTGATTGGATCGCGGGACGGATCATGATGTGATCGCGGGACGCTCGGTGATTTGGATCGCGAAGATGTTCGACTACACCAACCGCGTTTCTTAACGCTTCCCGCTTAGCGATCTACAAGGGTATGTAGATCCACTCTCCCTCTCGTAGATGCTCATCACCATATATAGATCTTGCGTGTGCGTAGGAAAAATTTTGTTTCCCATGCAACGCTCCCCAACAGTGGCATCATGAGCTAGGTCTATGTGTAGATGATATCTCGAGTAGAACACAAAGAGTTTGTGGGCGTTGATTCTTAGATTGCTTCCTCCCTTGGTCGTGCTTTGGTTCAGCGGTATTGTGAGATGAAGCGGCCTGGACCAACATTACTCGTACGCTTACGAGAGACCGGTTCCCTCGGCGCAACTTGTTGTCTGGATGGCTTGCGGGACGGTTTCTCTCACTTTAGTTGTATCGGATTCGGCAAAGGCGGTCCTTGAGAAGGTTGAAAATGTATCACCGTTGTAGTTTATGCATAGGTGAGAATCGTTCTTGCTAGATACCTGTAGCAGCCACGTAAAACATGCAACAACAATTAGAGGATGTCTAACTTGTTTTTACAGGGTATTTGTGATGTGATATGGCCAATTACATGATGTGATATATGTGATGTATAGAATTTCACGACTTGCATGTCGATGAGTACGGCAACCAGCAGGAGCCATAGGGTTGTCTTGAATTATGGTATGACCTGCGTGTCAATCATTAAGCGCTATGTAATGCTTTACTTTATCTCTAAATGGTAGCAATAGTAGTAGAAGCATGCAGGGCGTGACAACCCCGATGGCGACACATTGATGGAGATCAAGATGATGGAGATCATGGTGTTGTGCCGGTGACGATGGAGATCATGTCGGTGCTTTAAAGATGGAGATCTAAAGCACGAGTTCATGGCCATATCATGTCACTTATGAATTGCATGTGATGTTAATCCTTTTATGCACCTTATTTTTCTTAGTACGACGATAGCATTATAAGGTGATCCCTCACTTAAATTTCAAGATAAACTGTGTTCTCCCCGAGTGTGCACCGTTGCGAAAGTTCGTCGTGTTGAGACACCACGTGATGATCGGGTGTGATAGACTCTACGTTCACATGCAATGGGTGCAAGCCAGTGTTGCACATGCAGAACACTCGGGTTAAACTTGACGAGCCTAGCATGTACAGACATGGTCTCGGAACACAAGAGACTGAAAGGTCGAACATGAGTCATATAGTAGATATGATCAACATAATGATGTTCACCATTGAAGCCACCTCAACTCACGTGATGATTGGACTTGAGTTGGTGAATTTGGATCATGTGTCACTCAGATGACCTGAGGGATGTCAATTTGAGTGGGAGTTCTTAGGTAATATGATTAATTGAACTCATTATCATGAACATAGTCAAAGTGTCTTTGCACATTATGTTATAGATTACTAGCTCACGTTGTAGCTCCCTTGTATTTTTATATGTTCCTAGAGAAATAGAATTGAAAGATGATGGTAGCAATATTGCGGACTGGGTCCGTGATCTAAGGATTGTCCTCGTTGCTGCACAGAAGGCTTATGTCCTTAATGCACCGCTCGGTGCACAACCCCCTCTAGCGTCGTCTATAGATGTTTTGAACATCTAACAGGCACGTTCCGATGACTACTTGATAGTTTAGTGCGTCATGCATTACGGCTTAGAATTGAGGCTCAGAAACGTTTTTGAACGTCACGGAACATATGAGATGTTCTAAGAGCTGAGATTGTGATCTCAGGCTCGTGCCCGTGTTGCGAGATACGAGATCTCCAAACAAGATTCTTTGCCTGTAAGATGAAGGAGAATAGCTCGATCGTTGAGCATATACTCAGATTGTCTGGGTACTACCATCGCTTGAATCAAGTGGGAGTTGATCTTCCAGATAAGATAGTGATTGACATAGTTCTCCAAGTCACTGTCACTAGGCTACAAGAACTTGGTGATGAACTATAAATTGCCAGGGATAGAAATAATGATTCCTGAGCTGTTCGCGATGTTTGACACCGCGAAGGTAGAAATCAAGAAGGAGCATCAAGTGTTGATGGTTAGTAAAACCACTAGTTTCGAGAAGGGCAAGGGCAAGGAGGAAAACTTCATGGATGGCAAGTCAGTTGCTGCTCCAGTGAAGCAACCCAGAGTTGAACCCAAATCCGAGACTAAGTGCTTCGATTATGAGGAGGGCGGTCGCTAAAGCGGAACAACCCTAGATACTTGGTAGATAAGAAGGCTGGCAACGTCGACAGAAGTATATTTGATATACGTATTATTGATGTGTACCTTACTAGTACTCCTAGTAGCACCTGGGTATTAGATACCGGTTCAGTTGCTAAATGTTAGTAACTCAAAGTAAAAGCTATGGAATAAACGGAGAACTAACTAAAGGGTGAGGTGACGATGTGTGTTGGAAATGTTTCCAAGGTTGATGTGATCAACATCGCACGCTCTCTCTGACTTCGGGATTAGTGACGAACCTGAATAAATGTTATTTGGTGTTTTGCATTGAGCATGAATGTGATTAGATCGTGTTTATTGCAACACGGTTATTCATTTAAGTTAGAGAATAATGGTTATTATGTTTACATGAATAATACCTTCAATGGTCATTCACCTAGTGAGAATGGTTTGTTGAATCTTGATTGTAGTTCATAGCATTGATGCCAAAAGATACAAAGTTAATAATGATAGTACCACATACTTGTGACACTGCCGCTAAATGTCATATTGGTATAAAGCGCATAAAGAAACTCCATGTTGATGGATCTTTTGACTCATTCGATTTCGAATCTATTGAGACATGCGAACCATGCTTCTTGGGCAAGATGACTAAGGACCCTGTTTTCTGTATTGATGGAGCGGGGAAGTGATTTATTGGAAATGATACATATTGATGTATGCCATCCAATGAGTCTTGTAGCGTGCGGTGGATATCATTATTTTCTTAACTTCACTGATAATTTGAGTAGATATAGTGTATATTTACTCAATAAAACACAAGTCTGAATCGTTTGAAAGGTTCAAGCAAATTCAGAGTGAAGTTTAAGATCATCGTGACAAGAAGATAAAAATGTCTGCGATGTGATCGTGGAGGTGAATATCTGAGTTACGAGTTTGGCATACAACTTAAGACAATGTGAAAGTTGTTTCACAACTCACGCCACCTGGTACACCATAGTGTGATGGTGTGTCCGAACGTCATAGTCGTGCTCTATTGGATATGGTGCTTGCCATGATGTCTCTTATCGTTTTTTCTACTATAATTTTGGGGTTATGCATTAGAGACAACTACATTCACTTTAGATAGGGCACCATCTAAATCCGTTGAGATGACACCGTGTGAATTATGGTTTGATAGAAACCTAAGCTATCATTTCTTAATGTTTGGGGCTGCGACGCTTGTGTGGAATTTTTTTTCATCAAATGAGCTCGAACCCAAAGCGGACAAATGCATCTTCATAGATTACCCTAAAGAAATAGTTGGGTGAACCTTCTATCTCAGATCCAAGCATAAAATTTTTGTTGCTAAAACTGGGTCCTTTCTCGAGAAAGAGTTTCTCTTGAAAGAATTGAGTGGGAGGAAGATAGAACTTGATGAGGTTGTTGAACATTTGTTTCAACCAGAGAGTAGCGCAGCGCAGAAAGATGTTTCTGTGAAACCTACGTCAGTTGAAGAGGAAGTAAATGATGATGATCATGAAGCTTCGGATCAAGTTACTATAAACCTCGTAGGTCGACAAGGATGTGTACTGCTCCTAAGCGGTACGACAACCCTGTCTTGGAGGTCATGTTGTTGGACAACGATGAACCTACGAACTATGGAGAAGCGATGATGGGCCCGGATTCCGACAAATGGTTAGAGGCCATGAAATCCGAGAAAGGATCCATGTATGAAAACCAAGTATAGACTTTGGTGGACTTGCTCGTTGGACGGCAGGTCGTTGAGTACAAATGGATTTTTTTTAAATAAAGATAGACACTGATGGTGAATGTCACCATTTATAAAGCTCGACTTGTCGCAAAGAAGTTTCCGGCAAGTTCAAGGAGTTGACTACGATGAGACTTCCTCACTCGTAGCGATGCTAAAGTTTGTTGGAATTATGTTAGCAATTGCTGCATTTTTCAATTATGAAATCTGGCAGATGGATGTCAAAAAATCGTTTACTTAACGGTTTACTTGAGGAAAGGTTGTATGCGATACAACCAGAAGGTTTTGTCAGTCCTAAGGATGCTAAAAGGTGTGCAAGCTTCAGTGATCCTTCTATGAACTGAAGCAAGCATCTCGGAGTTGGAATATACACTTTGATGAGGTGATCAAAGTTTTTTGAGTCTATACAAAGTTTATGAGAAACTTGTATTTACAATAAAGTGAGTGGGAGCACTGTAGAGTTTCTGGTAAGCATATGTGGTTGACATATTGTTGATCGGAAATGATGTAGAATTTCTGGAAAGCATAAACGGTTGTTTGAAAAGAGTTTTTCAAAGGAAGACCTGGATAAAGCTACCTAATTGTTGAGTATCAAGATCTATAGAGATAGATCAAGATGCTTGATGAGACTTTTAATGAGTACATACCTTGACAAGATTTTGAAAGAGTTCAAAATGGATCAGTCAGAGAAAGAGTTCTCGCCTGATTTGTAAGGTGTGAAAGTTGAGTGAGACTCAAAACTCGACAACGGCATAAGAAAGAGAAAGGACAAACATCGTACCCTATGCCTTAGCCATACGCTCTACATTATGCCATGCTGTGTACTGCACCTGGTATGCACCTTGCCATGAGTTTATCAAGGGGTACAAAAGTGATCCAGGAGTGGATCACTGGACAGTGGTCAAGATTATACTTAGTAACTAAGAGACTAAGGAGATGTTTCTCGATTATGGAAGTGATAAAGAGTTCGTCGTAAAGAGTTACATCGATGCAAGCTTTAACACCAATCCGGATGACTCGTAGTAGCAACCTGGATACGTATAGTGGAGCAGCCATTTGGAATAGTACCAAGTGGAGTCTGGTAGCAGTGTTTACAGTTTGACATAGGGATTTGCAAAGAACACACGGATCTAAATGTTACAGACCCGTTGACTATAAGACGTCTCTCACATGAAAAGCATGATTGAGCCCCAGAACTCATTGGGTGTTAGATTCCTAACAATGCGAATCACATAGTGATGTGAACTAGATTATTGACTCTAGTGCAAGTGGGAGACTGTTGGAAATATGCCCTAGAGGCAATAATAAATTAGTTATTATCATATTTCCTGTTCATGATAATCGTTTATTATCCATGCTATAATTGTATTGATCGGAAACTCAGATACATATGTGGATACATAGACAACAACATGTCCCTAGTATGCCTCTAATAGACTAGCTCGTTAATCAAAAGATGGCTATGGTTTCCTAGTCATGGACATGAGATGTCATTTGGTGACGGGATCACGTCATTAGGAGAATGATGTGATGGACAAGACCCAAACTACAAACGTAGCTTATGATCGTGTTAGTTTATTGCTACTGTTTTCTGCATGTCAAGTATATGTTCCTATGACCATGAGATCATGCAAACTCACAGACATCAGAGGAGTGCCTTGTGTGTATCAAACGTCGCAACGTAACTGGGTGACTATAAAGGTGCTCTACAGGTATCTCCGAGGGTGCCTGTTGAGTTGGCATGGATCAAGACTGGGATTTGTTACTCCGTGTGACGGAGAGGTATCTCAGGGCCCACTCGGTAATACAACATCACAATGAGCCTTGCAAGCAATGTGACTAAGTGTTAGTCACAGGATCTTGTATTATGGAACGAGTAAAGAGACTTGCCGGTAACGAGGTTGAACTAGGTATGGAGATACCGACGATCGAATCTCGGGCAAGTAACATGCCGAAGAACAAAGGGAACATCATACGGGATTAACTGAATCCTTGACATAGAGGTTCGACCGATAAAGATCTTCGTAGAATATGTAGGAACCAATATGGGCATCTAGGTCCCGCTATTGGTTCTTGACCGTAGAGGTGTCTCGGTCATGTCTACATAGTTCTCGAACCCGCAGGGTCTCCACACTTAAGGTTTGGTGACGTTTCGGTAGTATAGAGTTATGTATGGTGGTGGCCGAAGGTTGTTTGGAGTCCCGGATGAGATCCCGGACATCATGAGGAGCTCCCGAATGGTCTGAAGGTAAAGATTCATATATAGAAAGTCCTGTTTTGGTCATCGGAAAAGTTTCGGGCTCATCGGTAGTGTACCGAGAGTGTCGGTAGTGTACCAGGAGACCTTCGGGAGGGGTATTTCGACCCAAGAGACTACATGGGCTGTGGGAGAGTGAATATCAGCCCTTAGTGGGCTGGTGGAAACTCCCACACAAGGCCCATGTGGCTGGAGAAGAAAACCCAATAGGAAAAGGTGGAAAAAGGAAAAAAAGGGACGAATCCTAGTCCTACTAGAATTGGAGGAGAGTCCTCCAATCCTAATAGGTTCGGCCGACTCCTATGGGGCCTTGGCCTTGCGCCAGCCCTCCTCCTCCCTCCCTCCTATATATATTGGTGGACTTGGGTGATTTGCACCTTATTTTACAACCATGTGCTATCCGTTCTACCGGTGCTCCTCTAGATCGGATTTCCGCAGTGCTTAGGCGAAGCCCTGCCGGAATTGCTCCACCACCATCGCCGGAGCGCCGTCACACTTCCGGTGAACTCTTCTTCCTCTCCACTTCGTCTTGCTAGATCAAGACGGTGGATATCATGATCAAGCTGCACGTGTGCTGAACGCGGAGGTGTCGTCCGTTCGGCGCTAGATCGGAAGGACCGTGATCAAGATCGCGAGACGGTTCGTGATGAGTTCGCGGGACGGATCGTGATGAGATCGCGGGACGGATCGTGATGAGTTCATGGGACGGATCGTGATGAGATCGCGGGACGGATCGTGATTGGATCGCGGGACGGATCGTGATGTGATTGCGGGACGCTCGGCGATTTGGATCGCGAAGATGTTCGACTACACCAACCGCGTTTCTTAGCGCTTCCCGCTTAGCGATCTACAAGGGTATGTAGATCCACTCTCCCTCTCGTAGATGCTCATCACCATGGATAGATCTTGCGTCTGCGTAGGAAAAAATTGTTTTCTATGCAACATTCCCCAACACCCAAGTCCGCGCCCGGCAGGGCTCTGTGCCCACCAGCCGGCGGACCCTCCGTCTGCCCTCGGCAGCGCCTCGCGCTCATCAGCCGGCGGACCCCGCGTCCGCCCTCGACAGCGCCTCATGCACATCAGCCGGCGGACCCCGCGTCCGCACCCATCAGCCGGCGGACTCCGCGTCCGTGCCCGCAGCGTCTCGCGCTCGACAGCCGGCGGACCCCAAGTCCGGGCCCGACAGCGCCTCGCGCGCATCAGCAGGACCATGTCGGCTACAAACCACGTTGACCGACATCGACAAAACTGCCTCGCCGGCACCCAAAAGCAATGTGAGATCCCCACGCGCATACCCCTGCACCTTGCACACAAAACAAATAACCCCGAGCGACCCTCGGGGGCCATCTCCGCATTCATTCTACTGCCCTATTGTTCGCCCCGGCGCCAGCTAGTCTTGGCCCGGAGCTAGCCGCTTGGCCCGATACGTTCGTTCCCACGGGACGGCTTAGTAGCATGCACGGGACCGAAGGGCCACTCTCTGTCTCAGCTACAGACTGCATCGCGGCTGTCCGGCTAGCGAGAGCAAAAGCTGGAGGTCGCCACACGCGAAAGGCGTCCAGGGAGAAAACGACTTGGGCGACCCGGTCGTTTCATTTATGAGTATCTGCTCGGTTGAGTCTTCTCCCAAAGTCTAAGTACTGTACGCTTCATTCTGCGGCCCACTCTTTGTCTCAGCTACAAACCGTCTCCCGGCTGTCTGGCTAGCAAGAGAAAAAGCCAAAGAGCAGAGAGAACATGAAAAAGACTTAAGGGGGTCGGACGATACCAAGTCGCCATCCTTTGCATAAAGCTCATGCACTACCAAAATCAAATATTCGATATATTTGTGCCGACTTAACCTTGTCTTTTGCACGATTGTCCATGAGGAACCTCCTCACCCAGAGGCTTGGAGGCTACTCCTCGGTAGGGCTCCGCGCCCACCAGCCGACGAACCCTCCATCCGCGCCCGGCATCGCCTCGCGCTCGATAGTCGGTGGACCCACGTCCGCCTTCGGCAGGGCTCCGTACCCACAGGCCGGCGGACCCTCCGTCCGTGCCCGACAGCGCCTCGCGCACGACAGCCGGTGGACCCCGCGTCCACCTTTGGCAGGGCTTCGTGCCCACAGGCCGGCAGACCCTCCGTCCGCGCCTCGCGCTCGACAGCCGGCAGACCCTGCGTCTGTTGGAAATATGCCCTAGAGGCAATAATAAATTAGTTATTATCATATTTCCTTGTTCATGATAATCGTTTATTATCCATGCTATAATTGTATTGATCGGAGACTTAAATGCATGTGTGGATACATAGACAAAACCATGTCCCTGGTATGCCTCTAATGGACTAGCTCGTTGATCAAAGGATGGTTAAGGTTTCCTAGCCATGGACATGAGATGTCATTTGATAACGGGATCACATCATTAGGAGAATGATGTGATGGATAAGACCCAAACTACAAACATAGCATATGATCGTGTCAGTTTATTGCTACTGTTTTCTGCATGTCAAGTATATGTTCCTATGACCATGAGATCATGCAACTCATGGATATCGGAGGAGTGCCTTGTGTGTATCAAACGTCACAACGTAACTGGGTGACTATAAAGGTGCTCTACAGGTATCTCCGATGGTGTTTGTTGAGTTGGCATGGATCAAGACTGGGATTTGTTACTCCGTGTGACGGAGAGGTATCTCAGGGCCCACTCGGTAATACAACATCACAACAAGCCTTGCAAGCAATGTGGCTAAGTGTTAGTCATGGGATCTTGTGTTACGGAACGAGTAAAGAGACTTGCCAGTAACGAGGTTGAACTAGGTATGGAGATACCGACGATCGAATCTCGGGCAAGTAACATACCGAAGAACAAAGGGAACGTTATACGGGATTAACTGAATCCTTGACATAGAGGTTCGACCGATAAGACCTTCATAGAATATGTAGGAACCAATGTGGACGTCCAGGTCCCGCCATTGGTTATTGACCGTAGAGGTGTCTCGGTCATGTCTACATAGTTCTCGAACCCGCAGGGTCTGCACACTTAAGGTTCGGTGACGGTTCGGTAGTGTAGAGTTATGTATGGTGGTGACCGAAGTTTGTTAGGAGTCCCGGATGAGATCCCGGACGTCACGAGGAGCTCCGGAATGGTCCGGAGGTAAAGATTTATATATAGGAAGTCTCAGTTTGGTTTCCGGAAAAGTTTCGGGCTCATCGGTAGTGTACCGGGAGTGCCGGTAGTGTACCGGGAGTGCCGGTAGTGTGCCGGGAGGGGTACTTCGACCCCAAGAGGTCCATGGGCTGTGGGAGAGTATTAACCAGCCCTTAGCGGGCTGGGAAAACAGCCACAAAGGCCCATGGCGCAGGAGAGAAAGTCCTAAAGCAAAAAGTGGAAAATCAGCCAATAGGAGGCAATCCTACTCCAACTAGGATTGGAGGTGAAGTAGGATTGCTCCCACCTCCTATTTCGGCCGACCCAAAGGCCTTGGCTGCCTCTCCTCTCCTCTCCTCCTATATATACTAGTGGATTGGGTGGTTTTTGGACAGAATTTCCGGCCATGTGCTACCCGTTTCACCGGTGCATAGTTTCTCCTCTAGATCGGTTTTCCGCAGCGCTTAGGCGAAGCCCTGCCGGAATCACTCCACCACCATCACCGGAGCGCCGTCACGCTGCCAGTGAACTCTCTCTCCTCTCCACCTCCTCTTGCTAGATCAAGACGGTGGAGATCGTCATCAAGCTGCACGTGTGCTGAACGCAGAGGTGTCGTCCGTTCGGCGCTAGATCGGAAGGACCATGATAGAGATCGCGAGACGGTTCGTGATGAGATTGCGAAACGGATCGTGATGAGTTCGCGGGACAGATCATGATCAAGATCGTGAGACGGATCATGATGAGATCGCGGGACGGATCGTGATGAGTTCACGGGACGGATCGTGATTGGATCGCGGGACGGATCGTGATGAGATCGCGGGACGCTCGGCGATTTGGATCGCGAAGATGTTCGACTACACCAACCGCATTTCTTAACTCTTCCCGCTTAGTGATCTACAAGGGTATGTAGATCCACTCTCCCTCTCGTAGATGCTCATCACCATGGATAGGTTTGCGTGTGCGTAGGAAAAATTTTGTTTCCCATGCGACGTTCCCCAACAGTGGCATCATGAGCTAGGTTGATGGTTCGATGAGATCTCGAGTAGAACACAAAAGGTTTGTGGGCGTTGATGCTTAGATTTCTTCCTCCCTTGGTCGTATTTTGGTTCAGCGGGATTGTGAGATGAAGCGGCCCGGACCAACATTACTCGTACGCTTACGAGAGACCGGTTCCCTCAACGCAACTTGTTGCCTAGATGGCTTGCGGGTGACAGTTTCTCTCACTTTAGTTGGATCGGATTCGACAAAGGCGGTCCTTGAGAAGGTTGAAAAGCAAACTAGTGTATCACCGTTGTGGTTTATGCGTAGGTGAGAATCGTTCTTGCTAGATACTCGTAGCAGCCACGTAAAATATGCAACAACAATTAGAGGACGTCTAACTTGTTTTTGCAGGGTATGTTGTGATGTGATATGGCCAATTACATGATGAGATATATGTGATGTATGAGATGATCATGTGATGTATAGATTATCACGACTTGCATGTCAATGAGTACGGCAACTGGCAGGAGCCATAGGGTTGTCTTTAATTATTGTATGACCTGCGTGTCAATCATTAAGCGCTAAGTAATGCTTTACTTTATCGCTACGGTAGCAATAGTAGTAGAAGCATGCAGGGCGTGACAACCCCGATGGCGACACGTTGATGGAGATCAAGATGATGGAGATCATGGTGTCATGCCGGTGACGATGGAGATCATGCCGGTGCTTTCTAGATGGAGATCAAAAGCACAAGTTCATGGCCATATCATGTCACTTATGATTTGCATGTGATGTTAATCCTTTTTATGCACCTTGTTTTGCTTAGGACGACGGTAGCATTATAAGGTGATCCCTCACTTAATTTCAAGATAAATTGTGTTCTCCCCGAGTGTGCACCGTTGCGAAAGTTTGTCGTGTTGAGACACCATGTGATGATCGGGTGTGATAGACTCTACGTTCACATACAACGGGTGCAAGCCAGTGTTGCACATGCAGAACACTCAGGTTAAACTTGACGAGCCTAGCATGTACAGACATGGCCTCAAACACAAGAGACCGAAAGGTCGAACATGAGTCATATAGTAGATATGATCAACATGATGATGTTCACCATTGCAGCCACCTTAACTCACGTGATGATCGGACTTGAGTTGGTGAATTTGGATCATGTATCACTCGAATGACCCGAGGGATGTCAATTTGAGTGGGAGTTCTTAAGTAATATGATTAATTGAACTCATTATCATGAACATAGTCAAAGTGTCTTTGCAAATTATGTTGTAGATTACTAGCTCGCGCTGTAGCTCCCTTAAATTTTTATATGTTCCTAGAGAAATAGAGTTGAAAGATGTTGGTAGCAATATTGCAGACTGGGTCCGTGATCTGAGGATTGTCCTCATTGCTGCATAGAAGGCTTATCTCCTTAATGCACCGCTCGGTGCGCCACCCCCTCTAGCGTCGTCTATAGATGTTGTGAACATCTAACAGGCACGTTTCGATGACTACTTGATAGTTTAGTGCGTCATGCATTACGGCTTAGAATTGAGGCTCCGAAACGTTTTGAACGTCACGGAACATATGAGATGTTCTAGGAGCAGAGATTGTGATCTCAGGCTCGTGCCTGTGTTGCGAGATATGAGATCTCCAACAAGATTCTTTGCCTGTAAGATGAAGGAGAATAGCTCAATCGTTGAGCATGTACTCAGATTGTCTGGGTACTACAATCGCTTGAATCAAGTGGGAGTTGATCTTCCAGATAAGATAGTGATTGATATAGTTCTCCAAGTCACTGTCACTAAAGCTACTAGAACTTAGTGATGAACTATAATACACCAGGGATAGAAGTATTGATCCCTGAGCTGTTCGCGATGTTTGACACCGTGAAGGTAGAAATCAAGAAGGAGCGTCAAGTGTTGATGGTTAATCAAACCACTAGTTTCGAAAAGGGCAAGAGCAAGGAGGGAAACTTCATGGATAGCAAGTCAGTTGCTACTCTAGTGAAGCAACCCAAAGTTGAACTGAAACCCGAGACTAAGTGCTTCTATTATGAGGTGAGAGGTCACTGAAGCGGAACAACCCTAGATACTTGGTAGATAAGAAGGCTGGCAACATTAATAGAAGTATATTTGATATACGAGTTATTAATGTGTACCTTGCTACTACTCTTAGTCGCACCTGGGTATTGGATACCGGTTCGGTTGCTAAATGTTAGTAACTCGAAATAAAAGCTACGGAATAAACGGAGAACTAGCTAAGGGTGAGGTGACGATATGTGTTGGAAGTGTTTCCAAGGTTGATGTGATCAACATCGCACGCTCTCTCTACCTTCAGGATTAGTGACGAACCTAAATAAATTCTATTTGGTGTTTTGCATTGAGCTTGAACATGATTAGATCATGTTTATTGCAATACGGTTATTCATCTAAGTTAGAGAATAATGGTTATTCTGTTTACATGAATAATACCTTCAATGGTCATGCACCCAGTGAGAATGGTTTGTTGAAATCTTGATCATAGTAGTACACATGTTCATAACATTGATGTCAAAAGATACAAAGTTAATAATGATAGTACCACATACTTGTGGCACTGCCGCTAAATGTCATATTGGTATAAAGCGCATGTAGAAACTCCATGCTGATGGATATTTGGACTCATTCGATTTCGAATCGGTTGAGACATGCGAACCATGCCTCTTGGGCAAAATGACTAAAGGACCCCGTTGGATGGAGCGGGCAAGTGATTCATTGGAAATGATACATGTTGATGTATGCAATCTAGTGAGTCTTGTAGCGTGCAGTGGATATCGTTATTTTCTTACCTTCACTGATGATTTGAGTAGATATAGTGTATATTTACTTAATGAAACACAAGTCTGAATCGTTTGAAAGGTTCAAGCAAATTCAGAGTGAAGTTTAAAGATCATCGTGACAAGAAGATAAAAATGACCACGATATGATCGTGAAGGTGAATATCTGAGTAACGAGTTTGGCATACAACTTAAGACAATGTGAAATTTGTTTCACAACTAACGCTACCTGGAACACCATGGTGTGATGGTGTGTCCGAACATCATAGTCATGCTCTATTGATATAGTGCATACTGTGATGTCTCTTATCGTTTTACTACTATAATTTTTGGGGTTATGCATTAGAGACAACTACATTCACTTTAAATAGGGCATCATCTAAATCCGTTGAGATGACACCGTGTGAATTATGGTTTGATAGAAACCTAAGCTGTCATTTCTTAATATTTGGGGCTGTGACACTTGTGTGGAAAATGTTTTCACCTAATGAGGTCGAACCCAAGGCGGACAAATGCATCTTCATAGAATACCCTAAGATCAGTTGGGTGAACCTTCAATCTCAGATCCTAGTGCAAAGTGTTTGTTGCTTAAACGGATCCTTTCTCGAGGAAATGTTTCTCTCGAAAGAATTGAGTGGGAGGAAGATAGAACTTGATGAGGTTGTTAAACCTTTGTTCAACCAGAGAGTAGCGCAGCGCAGAAAGATGTTTCTGTGAAGCCTACGTTAGTTGAAGAGGAAGTTAATGATGATGATCATGAAGCTTCAGGATCAAGTTACTATCGAACTTCGTGGGTCGACAAGGATGTGTACTGCTCCTAAGTGGTACGACAACTCTGTCTTGGAGATCATGTTGTTGGACAACGATGAACATCATTTGGAATTAAGTCTTTTGGAATTATGTTAGCAGTTGCTGCATTTTCAATTATGAAATCTGGCAGATGGATGTCAAAACATCATTTCCTTAACGGTTTACTTAAGGAAAGGTTGTATGTGATACAACCAGAAGGTTTTGTCAGTCCTATGGATGCTAAAAGATGAGCAAGCTTCAGTGATCCTTCTATGGACTGAAGCAAGCATCTCGGAGTTGGAATATACACTTTGATGAGGTGATCAAAATTTCTGTAGTTTATACAAAGTTTACGAGAAACTTGTATTTGCAATAAAGTGAGTGGGAGCACTGTAGAGTTTCTGATAAGTATATGTGGTTGACATATTGTTGATCGGAAATAATGTAGAATTTCTGGAAGGCATAAAAGGTTGTTTGAAAAGTGTTTTTCAAAGGAAGACCTGGATAAAGCTACCTAATTGTTGAGCATCAAAATCTATAGAGATAGATCAAGATGCTTGATGAGACTTTCAATGAGTGCATACCTTGACAAGATTTTGAAAGAGTTCAAAATGGATCAGCCAGAGAAATAGTTCTTGTCTGATTTGTAAGGTGTGAAGTTGAGTGAGAATCAAAGCTCGACAACGGCAGAAGAAAGATAAAGGACGAACGTCGTCCCCTATGCCTTAGCCATAGGCTCTATATTATGCCATGCTGTGTATCGCACCTATGTGTGCCTTGCCATGAGTCTGTCAAGGGGTACAAGAGTGGTCCAGGAGTGGATCACTGGACAGCGGTCGGAATTATCCTTAGTAACCAGAGGACTAAGGAAATGTTTCTTGATTATGGAGGTGATAAAGAGTTCGTCGTAAAGAGTTACGTCGATGCAAGCTTTAACACCTATCCGGATGACTAGTAGTAGCAATCTGGATACGTATAGTGGAGCAGCCATTTGGAAATAGTACCAAGTAGAGTGTGGTAGCAGTGTTTACGGTTTGACATAGAGATTTGCAAAGTACACACGGGTCTGAATATCGCAGACCCGTTGACTATAAGACCTCTCTCACATGCAAAGCATGATCGAGCCCCAAAACTCATTGGGTGTTAGATTCATAACAATGCGAATCACATGGTGATGTGAACTAGATTATTGACTCTAGTGCAAGTGGTGATGCGAATCACATGGTAGTGTACCGGGAGGCCTCCGGGAGGGGTACTTCGACCCCAAGAGGTCCATGGGCTGTGGGAGAGTATTAACCAGCCCTTAGTGGGCTGGGAAAACAGCCACAAAGGCCCATGGCGCAGGAGAGAAAGTCCTAAAGCAAAAAGTGGAAAATCAGCCAATAGGAGGCAATCCTACTCCAACTAGGATTGGAGGTGAAGTAGGATTGCTCCCACCTCCTATTTCGGCCGACCCAAAGGCCTTGGCTGCCTCTCCTCTACTCTCCTCCTATATATACTAGTGGATTGGGTGGTTTTTGGACAGAATTTCCGGCCACGTGCTACCCGTTTCACCGGTGCATAGTTTCTCCTCTAGATTGGTTTTCCGCAGCGCTTAGGCGAAGCCCTGCCGGAATCACTCCACCACCATCACCGGAGCGCCGTCACGCTGCCAGTGAACTCTCTCTCCTCTCCACCTCCTCTTGCTGGATCAAGATGGTGGAGATCGTCATCAAGCTGCACGTGTGCTGAACGCAGAGGTGCCGTCCGTTCGGCGCTAGATCGGAAGGACCGTGATCGAGATCGCGAGACGGTTCGTGATGAGATCGCGGAACGGATCGTGATGAGTTCGCGGGACAGATCGTGATCAAGATCGTGAGACGGATCGTGATGAGATCGCGGGATGAATCGTGATGAGTTCACGGGACGGATCGAGATTGGATCGCGGGACGGATCGTGATGAGATCGCGGGATGCTCGGCGATTTGGATCGCGAAGATGTTCGACTACACCAACCGCGTTTCTTAACGCTTCCCGCTTAGTGATCTACATGGGTATGTAGATCCACTCTCCCTCTCGTAGATGCTCATCACCATGGATAGGTTTGCGTGTGCGTAGGAAATTTTTTGTTTCCCATGTGACGTTCCCCAACAGCGTCCACCTTCGGCAGGGCTCCACGCCCACAGGCCGGTGGACCCTCCTTCCGCGGCCGGCGGCGCCTCGCGCTCGACAGGGGCTCCGTGCCCACAGGCCGACGGACCCTCGGTCCGTGCCCGGCAGCGCCTCGCGCTTGACAGCTGACGGACCACGCGTCCGCCTTCGGCAGGGCTCCGCGTCCATAGGCCGGTAGACCCTCCGTCCGCGGCCGGTGGCGCCTTGCGCTCGATAGCCGGCGGACCCTGCGTCCGCCTTCAGCTAGGGCTCCACGCCCACAGGCCGGCGGACCCTTTGTCCGCGCCCGGCCGCGCCTCGCGCTCGACGACCGGTGGACCTCACGTCCGCCTTCGGCAAGGCTTCACGCCCGCAGGCCGGCGGACCCTCCGTCCGCGCCCGGTAGCGCCTTGCGCTCGACAGCCGGCGGACCCCGCGTCCGCCTTCGGCAGGGCTACGCGCCCACAGGCCAGTGGACCCTCCGTCCGTGCCCGGCAGTGCCTCGCGCTCGACAGCCGGCGGACCCCGCATCCGCCTTTGGTAGGGCTCCACGCCCATAGCCCGGCGGACCCTTCGTCCGTGCCTCACGCTCGACAGTCGGCGAACCCCGCGTCCGCCTTCGGCAGGGCTCCGCGCCCACGGGCCGACGGACCTTCCATTTGCGCCCGGCAGCGCCTCGCGCTTGACAGCCGGCGGACCCCGCATCCGCCTTCGGCAGGGCTTCGTGCCCACCGGCCGGCGGACCCTCCGTCCGTGCCCGGCAGCGCCTCACGCTCATCAGCCGGTGGACCCCCCGTCCGTGCCCGGTAGTGTCTCGCGTTCATCCGCCAACGGACCCCGCCTGGCACCTTCGACGCCACCATCTACTTCAGCAACAGAAAGGACTCTCCGCCTGACTCCTCGAGTCGCCCGGAGGCTCGGAGGCTACACCCAGCGGGTGCGCTGGCGCGCCCCTGCTGGAAACCGCTAGCCGGTGAACTCCGCGCTCGCCCCCGGCATCGCCTCGCGCCCTTTAGCCGGCAGACTCCGCGTCCACGCCCGACATCCTCTACGCCATCGTCTACTTCAGCAATAGCAAAAACCCTCCGCCCGACTCTTCGAGTCGCCCGGAGGCTCGGAGGCTACACCCAGTGGGTGCACTGGCGCGCCCCCGCTAGAAGCAAGCCACGTCGTCCCCAACCCGCGATCGACCGTCATCGACAACTTCTGCAACAACAACGACAATGACTACGAAAACCCTCCGCCCGACTATGCGAGTCACCCGGAGGCTCGGAGGCTACTGTCGGGGGGATGACCCCCGGGTACCCCAAAGACGGCGAGTCGGACGGGGTGCCCGCCCGCCTGGGCCGGCTGCTCCGACTCACGCCCGTGGTCGGCTGCTCTGGCCAGCCGGTTGCGCTCGCCAGTCGGTGGCCCAGAGCCAACTATGACGTCCCATCGGACACGCGTGGACCAGACAGACGTATCCCGTGGCAGTGCAATAGTGGCGAGCAGTAGTGCACTGCACGGGTGTCGCGCAGTACTATCTACAGTGTAACCTGTCCCCTGGGCACTGACTTATAAAGAGCACCAGGAGACAGACGTAGCTTAGTCCACAAGCTACATATGGCTTGACATGTAAGCTATCCATGGTAACTTACACCTCAAGATGCTTGGGATGTAAGCTACCCACTGTAGCTTACATCCCAAGCCACCCACTGTAGCTTACATCCCAAGCCACCCACTCATGCCTATATAAATACCTCATGCCCACCACATATGGGGGGACTCCCACTCTCACATCCTCACACACACACACACATGAGGCAAGAAGCCTCATGGCTCTCCTCTCCCATACAACTCCAGGAGCAACCATGTACCCGATATTCCATAGATATACAGATATGTAGGAGTAGGGGTATTATCTCTCCGGAGAGCCCCGAACCTGGGTAAACCACTGTGTGCTATTCGCACACCCGTCCTGGATCATCCACGACAGCCTTGCTCTCACCTCGATAAGCCACCCCATGGCATCTGCCGTCTCGAGTGACCCCCCGTGAGAAAACCACGACAACAGGTGTTGGGGTGTTCTCTCTTCGTACATGCTAAGAGGGTATTTGGGCTGAGCTCATGCATGCTGAGGAGGCCCCGTGCAGGCTACCAAACACTTAAAAGTGGGTCGAGAAGGAAACTATTGAGCTCGTGCACCCTCCATGCACTCTACCAAACACACCCTTGGTGTGCCTTGAGCGGCGACCTAGTTCACCGTGTGAGGCGAGTTTGTGATTCGGAGCCCAGTCGGTTTGAAGGGGTGCGCGACGGTTTTGGGCAACTTGGCGTGCCTGGAGCGATGACCTAGGGTGTCGGTGTAGGCGAGTGTGTGATTCGGAGCCCAGTAGGTTTGGAGGGGTACACAAAGGTTTTGGGCGACTTGGCATGCCTGGAGCGGCGACCTAGGGCGCCGGTGTAGGCGAGTGTGTGATTCGTCGCCCCATGCGGTTCGAAGGGGTGCACAGACGCTTTTGGGCAACTTGGTGTGTCGGGTGCGGCGACCTAGTTCATCGTGTGAGGAGTGTGTGATTCGGAATTAGGTGGTTTGGAGGAGTGCGCGGACAGTTTTGGGCGACTTGGCGTGGCTGGAGCGGCGACCTAAGGCGTCGGTGTAGGCGAGTGTGTGATTTGTCGCCCTACGCGGTTCGGAGGGGTGCGCCATGGTTTTGAGAGACTTGGTGTGCCTGGAGCGACGACCTAGTTCATCATGTGAGGCGAGTTTGTGATTCAGAGTCAAGGCGGTTCGGAGGTGTGCGCGGACGGCTTTTCGCGGCTTGGCTCAGATTCATCACCCTCCCTAACATACTTACACTGATGATTTTCTATTTGCTAGTAGTATTATATATATATCTTCTATTTTGCCCCCACCTCTAAATGATGTTCAGCCAACATTAAAAACAGGATTTGCCTACTGACACACTACTTTATTGCTGGGATATCCTTTATATTGCTAGTATTGCCTGACCCTAGAAAATATGTAGAATCGAACCAAAAAACCAAACCGAACCGAAATTTCGGTTTGTATGGTTTTTGGTTTCAGTTATGGTTTCCAGATCTCAAAACCATACGCTATTCGGTTTTTTGGTTAAAAACCGAAAACCATTGGATTGAAACCAAAAAACCGAAATGATGTGAAGTGCACGCTCATTAAAATTAATTTGCATGGACCTGGAGTCAAACTCGTGATCTCGTATTAGAAGTCCCAATGCACTAAAGCTTACTAGCCAACCAGGCCAACTGTGTTTGCTGATTTATACTAGGAAGGAAATAATGTATATTTAATATGCATATTCCATTGTACTAATTCCGCATAAAGTCATCATGTGCTTGTAGAAAGTTGTCCATCTAGGAGGTGTAGAACTTGTAAAGCATAACTAAAACGGCAAAAGAACTTTATCATCATTGGACAATTAAGTTCGTTACATGGGACCGTTGCCTATCACTCCCACGTGTGTATTTCGTCATGTTATTTACTAATATGAACTTTCAAGGAAGTTGCACGTAGGAAAAAAAATGTACAACAATGAAACATAATTCAATCTTTGATTATACATAAACTAAAAACTGAAATATGTGACAAAAAATCATGTGTTCTTAAGAAAAACGTGTCAATTTTGGTTAATATGGTTATTACCAAAACCGAACAAAATTCAATGGTTATTACCGAAACCGAACCGTATTTTTATACAAAACCGTATAAACCAAAGTATAAAAACCATATAAACCGAACCGAGTCAAACTGAAAAACCGAGCGCACACCCTGACCAGGCGTGCAACGGACGGCACCCTCGACCGGCGTGCCGCTTCAATGGCGGAGGTAGTGAGAGGTCGCGTCTACCTTGAGCTGTTTTTAATGTGAAGCGGCGCGCTCTACAGTGACATCAATGCGGGTAGCTTGCGACAGATGGGAACATGCGCGGGCGAGGGCGAGGAATTTGGGTGGGCCAAAGCGGCCAGAACCAGGCGTGGTCGCGTGTCCGGACTCCCGCAGAGCCCCCCGCCCACGTTTGTCTCCGGTTGTGGAAGAAAGTACTTTCAGACTGCATCGCAGACCGATACATGATCTCGTTGGATGACTTCCACGATCCGGACGCATGCGGGAGGGGAGGGGGGTACGGGTCTGTCCTAACATACCGAAAAGAGAAAAGTCTGAAATATACCTTGAATTCGTATTCTCAGTCTAAATCAAACCCTCACCTCAAAATCCATGAAATTGGCACCCCGTACTTTGTAATCCCGGTCGATCCCGGTGGTTTTTAATTGAAATCTTGTTTGGGCTTCAGAAATGCTTAGATGGCACAGGGTGAACCGAGAATCCAACATTTTGTTGCCATGAAGCTTGCTGGTGACGTACTGTAGGTTGTATTCCGATGGTTGAACCTTTGGTTCCGGCATGGTTCCCATCGGCAACGGTCCGACGTGTAGATGGTCACGACGGAGAGTCAGTCCTGGTCAGCATTTGTCACCACCTGACTGATTTCTCCGACATATGTCTAGTCTTGTACTCCCTCCGTCCGGAAATACTTATTATCAAAATGAATAAAATTAATGTATCTATAACTAAAACAAGTCTAGATACATTCATTTCTAAGACAAATATTTCCGGACGGAGGGAGTAGTTGCCTATTCAATTTCATATCAAGTCCAATGTACTTTGGTCCAAAGGCAATTCATAGAAAAAGTTTCAAAGGATCAAAATCTTAAAAAGGAAAAAATGACGAGCCTCGCTCCGTCCAGCGATACAAGGGTTGCCCTTTTTCTTCACTTTGTTGTTCATTTTTTTCATATTCATCTTATGTCCTTTGTTTCTCCCTATTTTTTCTTAATATAGTTTTGTTATTTTATTTTGTAATTTCCACTTTCCTTTACCCATTATCCCCATATATACTCTCTCCATTCCTGTTTTACGTCTCATGTAAATTTTGTTTCAAAGTTCATAAAGTCTGACCGAAATTATTAAAAAAAACATATTTACAATATCAAACTAGTCCGCCCGGTGTTGAAATTAATTTTCATATTGTATATCTTTTGTATTGTGGATGTTATATTTTAATGAGATCTCTATTTTAATCCACCCGGTGTCTCTCGCGCCAACCGGCGGCGAGGAGACGAGCGCCGCCGCGTCTCCCACCGCCATAAGCACGGAGGCGAAGCCGAACCAAAGCGAGGTAGTCGGCGAGATGCTGCTCGACGAGCTGCTCCGCTGCCAGATCCACGAGTGGTACCCGACGTTCCGCCGCCACACCGTCCCCACCGTCGTCATCCCCCTCCCCGCCGCCTTCCTCCGCTACCTCTCCGGCCAGCCCGCCCACCCCGGCCCCGACGGCCCTCACCAGGACGCGGCGGAAGGGCCTCTCCCATTCCTCCTCCCGACGCTCACCTCCGGCCGCACCCCCTTCCCGCCGCTCCACTCCAACCTCCCGGACCGCGACAGCTCGGACCTCTTCTCCGGCTGCTCCGACGATGAAGACGACGAGAACCCGCCCCGCCCCGCCTTCCCCGAGCTGGAGGCCGCGGTCGACGCGGCCATCGCCGAGCTCGGGGGCGCCGCGCTCCCCAAGCTCAACTGGAGCGCGCCCAAGGACGCCGCCTTCATGTCCGCCGACGGCACCGTCCGCTGCACCTGCTTCGCCAACGTCGCCATACTGCTCCGCTCCTCCGACTGCGTCGCGCACGACCTCGCCTCCTCGCGCCCGTCCTGCCAGGACTTCGTGCGCGCCAGGGAAGGTGTTCGACGGAATGCCGGACAGGGCAGTGGTGCCAATGAGTCGAGTGCTCGGTCGAATGGGGGCAAGACCACCAGCAATGCTGGTTCTCCCAGTGATCCTCCCACGGATAGTTGCAACGAGGGAGGCATGGAAGCTGCTGCCGGCAGTGGTGATGCGCGGGAAGACGATGCTGGACAAGAAATCAGCTATGATGCTTGGGTGGACGATGGATTCCAGTACTACCTCGCCCTCCGCAAGTGGTACCCGGGCCTGCGCCCTGAGTCAGAGTTCCGTTACTTTGTGCGGGGGCGAAAGCTGGCCGGCGTGTCGCAGAGGGACACATCTGCTTACTACCCTTTGCTGCCTGGGTGGAGTGCTGAGGTGCAGCCGAAGATCGAGGATTTCTTCGAACAAGTTGTTGCGTCACAGTTTGCTTCAGAGAATTACACATTTGATGTGTATGTCAGAGCAGATGGACGGGTGAAGCTAATTGATTTCAATCCTTGGGGTGGCTATACCTTGCCCCTTATGTTTACATGGGAGGAGCTTGAGGACGAACAGAGAGGAGATGACGAGCTGGAGTTTAGAGTGGTGATGGAGCAAGGTGCGGTGAGGCCAGGATTAATGACAGCAGTGCCGTACGATATGCTGGATTGGGGAGAAGGAAGCGGCTGGGATGTTTTTCTGAAGAAGGCTGATGATGAACTCAACAGGCAGACGGCCTCATTAGGTATGGATTCATAATTGAGATCTAGAACAAAGCAGCTTTTGAGGATTCCAGTAGTTGAAAAACTGAAGCGACGCCTCTTAGTAATGTTCCATCTGCCAAACGCTAGAAGTAACAGCTTCTTTAGATTGTGATGCAACCTCACGACACTAGGCTGTTTTTCCCCGTGGCTTTTGTAATGCTGGATTGCTAGTAAGGGATTACCAAATGCTGCTTCATCTCAGTTATGTCTTCTGATATTTAGAAAAACATATTTGTAGTGGAAGTTTATGGCCCATGGCTGAAATTGCAAATGGATCTCTGGTCTCTGAAACATGAATACACACTCCATATACCTTTGCTGTTTCATACGTGCCCACTTGCATGCACTTACTTATGTTGGCATTTCAATTGAGAGTTCAGGCAATGATCAGTAGCATATTACTTGGTCAAAAAAAGTCTTAGCCTTAAACTCTCCCACAGATACAGTTCAAACCTTGAACTCTATAAATTTACGAATGTACCTTGCATTCTTAAAACAGTCTGATTTTCAGCCGTTGCTTGGTTTTGGTACCTTTGGCTGAATTTAACCCTGGTATTCGCCACGTGGCTGCCATCTACCCAATTCAGGGTGCACGTGTCATTCATGTGAGTTTGCGTGATACCCCAGCCAAAAGTGATATGTCCAATAATACACAGGTCATAGTCCGGGGTCCTGACACATAAAGTCAAATAGCAGAAATAGCAGTACATAACCAAGTTTATTCTCATCAACTTTGAAATCTTCCAGGTGTTCAGTACTTAAAATTGTTCCAAGGGCTGCTCTTGGAAAATCTATCCCTATTAGAGAGAATGTTTTACTTTGAGAACTGTTAAACTCCGTTAATCCCTGAAATGAGTGAGTGTACTAGTCAGTCGAAGATCTATTGACCTAGTTATTCGGTTTCTATGGGCTACTAAGCTTATCCTGTAAGGTGATCTACTGGCTGATAGCTGGTGTTGGTGGCATTACCAAAAGACATATATGTTTTCTCCGGTTCTTTTTCCTCCGCCGTACGCTGTAGCTTGGGTCATATCTTTTTGGTTTTGTCGCTCTGAACTTTGTGCTACAAATTTTGTGCTTCGCCTTGACGAGCGAATGAATAGAGACTCCTGTGTTACCCATGGTTTTCACTTTCAGTTTAAAACAAGATTCAGCAACAACCGAAATCACCGAAATTAAGATTTCGGTTTGCATTTCGAATGGGGGAGCGAGCACCAGCGGTGAGGCAGACAAGCTGCTGCCGTCAGTGATGATGCGCCGGAAGACGATGTTGGACAAGAAAGCAGCGATTATACTTGGGTGGATAATGGTACTACCTCGCCCTCCGCAAGTAGTACCTCGGCCTGTGCCTCGAGTCAGAGTTCCATTGCTTCGTGCAGGACCGAAAGCTGGTCGGCATGTCGCAGAGGGACACATCTTCTTACTACCCTTCGTTGCCTGGGTGGAGTGCTGAGGTGGAAGTTTATGGCCCATGGCTGAAATTGCAATGGATCTCTGATCTCTGATCTCTGAAACATGAATACACATTCCATATACCTTTGTTGTTTCATACATGCCTGCCTGCATCCACTTATTTATTTTGGCATTTCAGTTCAGAGTTGAGGCAATGACCTGTAGCATATTTCTTGGTCAAAAAAGTCTCAGCCTTAAACTGCTCCCCAGATACAGTCCAACCTCGAACTCTACAATGGTCCAGTTTGGGACCCTGTATTCTTAATACAGATTGATTTTCATCCCCTGCTACGGTTTTGCCCATTTGACTGGATTTAACCCTGGTATTCACCACGTGGCTGTCATGTCGCACAGCACGTGTTATCCGTTCTCTCTCCAAACATGGCCCAAGTTCAGTCGCTGACGGCACTCCTGTCGGGTGAGTACCGGGCCAAAGAGCATTCCTGCGTGTTTGCTTGATACCCAGCCAAAGTGATACGTCGAATAATACACATGTCATGGTCTGGGGTCCTGACACATATAGTCGAATACATATGCAGTAGATAACCATTCTCATCAACTTTGAAATCTCCTAGGTGTTCAATACTGCAAAAATAATAATACTTCAGTTTGTTTCAAGGGAAGTGCCTGCTTCTTGGATGATCTGTACCTGGTAAGGGTATAGTTTACTTTTTTTTCTACTGTTAAACTCCATTAATCCCTGAAGCAAGTGAGTGTAATAGTCAGTTAAAGATCTGTTAACTTAGTTATTCGGTTTCTATGGGATACTAAGCCTATCCTGCAAGGTGGTCTGCTGGCTGATAACTTATAGATAAGCCTGAACCTGCTTGAGCAATCGAACTAACATGTCATGGGCTCCTGCCTAATTGAGGTCCATTCACTTGATTTGACTCTATTATGGCAGGGGTGTTCTGTTTAGTGTCAAGCCTGAATAAGCTAGATGTTTGGTTCAGAATCCTAACTTAACTTCTTAAGATTATTTAGTACTCTCTCCGGTCCAAATTAGTTGACGTGCTTTAGTATAACTTTGTACTAAAGTTGTACTAAAGGAGCGTCAATTAATTTGAATCGAAGGGAGTAACTTTTTTTTTAGCAAATCTTGAGATTATTTAACTGACAAGTCAAAGCTTAAAATGGGCCAAACATCCCCTCTTATAATCTAGTGGCAGTAGGCATGTCATGTAGGCAACACAAAGCGTACCAGTTTTACAGCGTAGTCTTTGTTTTCCAAATTTCTGGCAATGACATGTTTTATAAATCCCCCTTTGAAATGAATCATGATGGTGGTTATTTTGGTACGGTTATTGCTGAGGATGCAATGCGCTGATTTTAACTAGAAATGTTATCTTGGAGCTGGGAAACTCACTTGCTCGGCTTCTCAGCAGCGCCTGAATCCTGATTCACAAACTATCACCAGCTTGTGTAATGCACTTGATTTCTTTCCCATAACTGAAGAACTTGAGAGTTCGTTCGTACGATATGATGAGCTGTAAAGCTGCAGCCAATGATGGGTGAATGCGGTCTCTGAATCTGGATGCATGACAAGGTATTTATTCATCACGAGCATATTGGTACTGAATATTAAGTCTAAAGCAAGTTTTGTTTTGCAGTGCAGACTTGATGCGGAACCAGAGGGGTACATAGCAACAGATTCAGAGACATGGTTTGATGGTTTCACGAGGTAAGACTTCTCGTCTGTACAAGTAACCTCAGTCGCGTATCTTACCGTCAGTAGAGTAGTATAGTCTTGACATTGTTGGAAGCTAGAATTACTCATCAGCAGAAGGGATCCCATCATGAGTGACTTGCCAGAGATAGGAATATCTTTCTCTTCGTCGGTGTTTTCCGCAGCCCGCAAATTAATCTTCCAGTTTCGTCCGAGCCACCACTCCGAAGGTAAACAAGTCTAGGGCCTAGAATCAAAGCCAAAAGCCGAGAGAGGACCCTAAACTACCATAGAGACTCTTCCTTCTCAAGTCCATTGCTGATGAACAATGCTTAAACACCCAGCGTCCAAATCAACCTACAGGTGGTAATTCAGCAAGCTTAACGGCTATTTTACTGGGACAGTTAGTTAAGCCTTGACCGTCTGATTACACCTGAGTCGTCTCTCTTTTTAGAGAGAAACTACTGAGAAAGGGCACATCCCCCAGCTCCATTGCATTGAAAATGAAGCACAGAACATCTCAGTCTTACAAGATAGCACGTGGAGGCCTAGCAACTCGCTGCCTCAGCCAACCAAACACAAAACACCATCTAAACTACTGAAAAACAAAACGAAGCCACGGAGCTCAAGCTAGCAAAACCAGTTCAGGAGCTACGAAAAGCTAGAAACATAAAGAGTCAACAGACTTTCAAGGAGACCCATAGTAGGGATACTAGCATCTAAACATGCTGAAAGGGTGAGCTTTTTCCAGAGCTTTGATTGAAGGCTTCAGAGAACGCCCTTTCACTTCAGACCGGATCTGGCCACATCAGAAGTAGGGGGCTTCGTTCCAGCTTCTCCAGTTCTTGTGAACTTTTTTCCAGACACTCCTTGACACGGCCTGAGGATAGGCATCCCCACAGAGATAGATTTGAAGCAGTTTTGCGCCACATAGCCTGCATCCCAGACCAGACAACAGAATTGAAAACCATATCATTGCGTGTTTACCAGATAGCCCACAGGCTAGCTGCATGAATAATATTAATAGCAGCAAAGCTATCTCCTCTAGACCAACAAGAAGAGAAGGACATCATACTAATGTCTCCTCCAAAGCCAGTCAGCCTAGAGATAGCTCTCCAGAATTCAGCAGCAACAACGCAGCCAAAAAATAAGTGATAGCAGGATTCCAGTTCAGAGCAGAACACACAGGTGGAATCAGGGACCAGCTGTCTTTAACTTAGATTATCCCTGGTAAGCAATTTATTATTAGCGAGGCCCCAGAAGTGGAGAAGGCAAAAATATTAGCGCTCTGGAGGTTATATTTAGGATCAACAATGTTTTTCCAAATCTTAACCTCAGCATTGTAGTATCTACTAACCCAAGAGGCCAAAAGACAGAGGTTCATATCACCAATGTCAGTAATGCTAAAAAGCCCAAAATCTTTTTTAAGTGTGAGAAACCCCAAAAACCTGGGTCGCCTCTTTCCATATGAACCGTCGACATCTCCAGTGTCACTCTTCAGGTAAGGTAGGTTGTTCAGTAGAGGACTCGGATCCTGACATGTACCTCCTTGTCATAGAGGTTGCTCGCGCCTGAGGGCGACCTTGTCTCCGCTCCTCCCTTTCCCCGGCCGACGTCCTTTCCTTAAAATCTGACCAACATGACTGCAGCTTACCTGATCTTATAGCTTCTAAACAGGTCAGTTTCATAACTTAGGTACCGGTTTCCACAAATCTGGTCAGTTTCGTAATTTAGATGTCGGTTTCCACAAATCCAGCCAAGTTTAAGAGGCCAAATATGCACATGAAGTACCATTATATGTCAACACAAATTGTCATTTTGGTTCTTGTTTTGCAGCTGCTTAACTTGCTTCTTCAAGATACCATCTTCAGAACACCGCTTAACAAAGTCGTTCAGAGTAACTCGGCACCGCAATAAATTTTGATGTCAGGGCAGCAACAACAGCAGCCCCATTTTCATTGAGCGAAACTTGCAGGTCATTCAAACAAAGAACTCAACGGCAATCACTGTAATCGCCCTCACTCTAGCTCGGTAGAGTGGATTTATCAAGCTACAAACCCCATGAAACATATCATATTTCAAGCATTTTACCACCAGTATATTACATAGTCTGCAGTAGAAACTTCCGCAACCGCAACTACAGTCTGCAGTAGGGTGACAATGTGTCCTCAGCTAACTGAACATAGCCATAACCGATGGCACAGATGCAATGACAATACTCAACATGTTAGTGAAAGCAGCCTATAAACTTTGTGAGGACTCTCAATCAAGGAAATTGGTTTTGATACTTGCACTGTAAATAAAAATCCTGCCAGCAAGTAGTGGCTAATGTTTGTCTGGTTTTGTTGCCCATGGTGTGCCACGGAGGACCCAATAATTGGTTGACTGAAATCAACAACATTGGTTTGCTTAGTTCTCACACACAGATACCTAATATCAACAGGTACTGCGATTTATCGAGGCTACTGAAACATCAGTTGCCGAACAAACATAACAGAAGAACTGATTCGGAAGAATTTATACCAGGAAAGCAAAATATCTTAACAAACACACGACATATGAATCACGGTGTAAACTGAGATTGGACTTTCATGCATCACAGAGCTTGTTTAATGTAATTACACCCACGACGACGACACGTTTGACAACTAGTACTTTGAATTTATTGGAACAATATGTCTGCACCACCATGGATAATAGCGATTGTGGCCTAAGAAGAAGCGGCAGCCTCCTCCAGCAGCTGCTTCACCTTGGTGATGTAGTCAGCCATCGCCTCCTCCTTGGATTTGGCTGCAATCAAAAAGTTTTGCCAGAATTTGCACAAGCATAAGATTGGTGGTGTTTGCACAAGGACAACAGCAAAGGTGGTTTCATGAACTTGAAAAAGTAGAAGGATCAAGAATTTGTTGAGTTTACCTTCGACAGCCTTCCAAGCATCCCACTTGGCCTTGCCAGCCATGTCGAAGATGCCGCCGGGGCGGGCTGCAAGACGAGAACAGGGCGGTTACTTTTGCTGAGCGCGGCGAATCGAATTGACGGTAAAACTCCAAGTAATACAAAATGTCATGTACTTGTGTGCGTGTTTGAAAAGAAAGATCGACGATAAAAAAAAGCCATGTAGTAGTTAGAACAATATGTAGTATTATTGATTAATCGGAGGACAAGCAGTGTCACATGCTGTGTTCCCTATGTAGATCCACAGGTATCAATCATGCACATCTGTATCTGGGCACATGGCCCCTGGTGACCACATTTTGTTTTGTTTTCTTTTGAAACAAGGAGTGACCACATGTGGTTTTTGCTAGTTAAAGCAAGAAGATGTCCTTTGGTAAGGATAAGCATAGATAGATGTATGTGCACAGAATCGCCGAATCAAACAGAGTCAGTCATTCTTGAGAGTTGAGCACGAAACTAAGTAGGAGTAGTTCAACAGCAAAGCAGAGCCTGTTACTGATAATAAAACTGGTGATAAGAAGGAAGATGGACAGGTAAGGTATATGTACCGGTGTTGACGGGGCCGACGGTGGCCTGCTTGTAGAGGCCGTAGAGGCAGAGCTTGCTCTCGTTGGTGGTGGTGTCGGGCAGCGTCTTGGCCTTCTCCGCGTGCTCCTCAAACTCCTCCTGATCAACATTAACAGGCAAACACAGCATATAATCCAACTGACAGCTGCTAATTTTTCACCAGTATAGTTTTGAGGCAGAAGACGGTAACAAATCCTAAAGCTGCGTGTAAACCAAATTTGGCCAATCTTTAGCTGTTCACTACTAGTACCGGTGTGAATCTGAGCCCTGGAGTTCAATACTAGATTCAGAAATAAACAAACCCTCTCAAGTTGCAGGTGTCACCCAACAAATTCGCGGAGTTAATCTCCGGCCAGATAAAGACTTGCGTGCTGTGCTAGATCAGTCTTAGAACGATGACAGCGATCTGCAAAATATCTGAAGGGGGCGATTCGGACGGTGGCAAAGCTGAATTGAGGTTTGTATTTGCTCCTAAATTAACCTCCAGCTAGACACGACGTAGTAGACAGATTAACGGCAGTGATCCGCACGATTCAGGCGGCGGAGCTCAACTGAACCTGAAGCACTAAAACTAGTAGCAATCCCCCTACTGAACAAGCACGGAAACTAGTGATAATCCCCCCTGCGGAAGAATATTCCTGGATTCTACACGGGGATTGACGGGCAGATCCGTGGGATGCAGAAACTAGCTGAAACCGGAGATCGCTCGCATCGGCGACGGCGAAGTTTGTCGTGTGGAAGATCTGTGCGTGCGTGCGTGCATCTCGTACCTTGAGGCCCATGTCGACGGGCGGATCGAGCGCCGGCTGCTCCGCTGGCTCTCCTCGGGCTCGAGCTGGCGATGTGTTCGAGGCGAGGCGATTTGAGGGGGCTGGGCTGTCTCCGGTGCGTACGCCGTCGGTTTATATCGGCGGGCGGGGCGGGGCGGGGCGGGGCGGGGCCGGGGGTTGGTTCCGCCAGGGGACTCGTGCTCCAACCAGATACGTGTCGGGGCCGATCGCGGCCGTCCGACCCGGCTCGTGGACGTGCCCATCTATCTATCCCTCCCTAATATATCTTTATCTTTACCTATATATATATATATATATAATATTATATATATATATTTATTTATTATATATATTAATTATATATATATATTTATTATATAATATTAAAGGGAGGATTGTTTTATTATTATTTTTCGTCATCCGAACTTTCTGTTATTTTTTTCGTCCGTCATCAACATCGTCGTTAGCGTACGACCACGCTCGGTAACAGAAATAATCCCACGTTAGAAACAGAAAAAGGACCTTCTGTCCTATTTCTATGACCTTAGCCAGTTGAGCTAGCTTTCAATTGTAATGCAATGTACAGATGTAGCAAAAAAAAAATCCCTTTGTTCAAGATATAATCAATCATCCCCGCTATATTGCATGTTTTTTTCAAGCACGTCATTATGTGAATGTTTCAGTTATATATTTGAGAATTTACGTACAAACTCATTTATGTTAATGTATGAACTTTGCATATACTCTACACCAGGAATGAGGGAATATTGGCATATTGTTGTAAATTTGCCCATCAAATTGATTGTCAAATTTTATTTTGTATTCAATAGTAGCTTAAGCTATGTCATAAACTATTGTAGATCTGGCTTGCTACTCCTACAATATTCAAACGGTTTTTCGAGGTTGCTACCCCGTACACACATTTACCAACCACCCTCAAACAAAAATAAAACTGGACTAATGCAAATTTAAACCATTTGTTACAACATAAGGCAACACCCATCATTCAACATTCAATCAAGACAAGCAACCCCCAGCTAACACGATCCTCTTCAGAGAGTCATCGGCAGATCGCGTGGTAGATAAAGAGAGTCATTCTAATTAAGATGACGCAAAACACGAAGATACATATATATGGGGTGGAGGAAGGAGCAATTCAACAGTTAATAAGGTCAACATTGTCACCCCATTGGACGTTGAACAATAGAATATGTATCCTAAAGATATATGTGACAAAAAATTAATAATGTGCAATAGAATATGTACGTCCGTTTTCTAATCTTTATCTTTACCTAATATTAAAGTACGGATTGTTTCTTCACTTTTCTTGGTCCATTGATAGTTTTTCGTCCGTCTGTACATCGTCCACAACCCTATTTTACAGGGCTTTTTTTTAGAATATTAGGGGTCGTTAATTCGCAGAGGAGCATCCCAAATGGGCCGGCCCAATAACAGCAAGGGCGTGTGAGCATATAAATCAAAAAATAAGCACGATGTGTTGGGTCGAACTCATGACCTCGGTGCTTGCATGAGTGACGATTGCCACCTAAACCGATGAGTGTTTATGTTTCCTTGCCACCAAGAAATTTGATAAAACGGGAAGGGTAGCAGCGAACTAATGAACCAAATCGGGTACTACAGCGATTAGGTACTGTAGCAATTTTTTAAACTCCAAAATCTTTTTAGAAAGCACGAAGATTTTTGTAGAAGCATGAAGAAATTTTGAAATTTTAAAAATAAACCGGGAACAGAAAAACTGAAAAACCACGACCATTTTTTAAAATCCCGAACAAAACCAGGAAATTTTGAACATATTCGAAAACAAAAAAATTGAAAAACCATGAATATTTTTTGAAAAATAAGTACGAAATTTTAATATTGGACAATTTATCAGAAACATGAACGAACTTTGAAATAACGAACATGTTTGAAATTCTTGAACATTTTTGAAGTTGTGAACAACTTTTGAAACCGGGAACATTTAATGAAATTCCGTACAAATATGGTAACCATGATTTTTTTGTTTTTTCAACAAATTTTGAAAACTTCATCATTTTTAAAGTTCCAAACAAAAAATTGAAACCATGAACGTTTTTAAAATTTGTAAACATCTTTGGAAACTTGAACAAAAAAGGGTGTATTGCTACCGAATCGAACTTTCAAACTGACGCAACAATGAAAAGTGGATTGACAAGTTGACTAGCTAATACATTTGAACAATAAAAGGTTTTGCTCTATTCAAGCCGAGGTGAATTATATATGTGTGCCCTGCTTTCTCTTTTTCTATACAATACTCATTATTGAGCGGTTTGATTATTAATAGCTCTAACAATTAAAGTGACGAGTTGATTAGATCAGGAAAGTAATCAGACATGCATAATTCATTTTCTGTTTCTTCAGGATGTACCATTAGTGAGTGGTTTGACTAATTAAGAGTTCGAACGATCAAGGTGGTAGGTTTATTAGATTAGGAAAGTAACCAGCTTAAAATGGATTTGAAGTTGTACAAGTTCATCTGTACAAGCGTGTATACACAGATATATCAAGTGACACATATCTTTCGTCCGTCACCAAGGTGTCCGTGGGAGTTGAATGGGAAGAAAATTCTGGAGGAGAGGGATGATGGCGATGGACCGGTAATGCATTGTGTTGTTGATTTTGTTCAATGACGAATGTGTTGTATCGTGTCCGAACTTATCATCTTGGGGTTGACTACATTTGGATGTAATTGTAATTAGATGAACACCGCAACTACTATCGATGATGGCGAAAAAGAATATACGTTGTGACATGAGTGCGACAACAATATTGTAATAGAGGAGGTGGATCAACAGAGCGTCTTGAGCCATGCGTATTATGCTAGAAATATACGATATGTTTTCTCCCGTTGCAACGCACGGGCATATGTGCTAGTAACTCCTGACTTGTCGAGAGTCCTTCCTCCGTTCACAAATATAACATGTTCTGAACTTTTTTTTTTCCAAAATAAAATGTATATAGACATTTTTTAGCGTATCTGTTCGCTCGTTTCAATACGTACGCAATTTACATTAATATATCCAAAACGTGGTATATTCATGAGGAGAAGGGGTCCAGATCTCCTCAAGCGGCGTCGTCTTCTCCTCTCCCCACCTCTGGCGTCGACCGGTGCTGCTAGGGGCTTTGCCCTCGCGGTGGTTGGCGGCGGGGAAGCTTCTCCCCTCTCCCTGGTGCGGCTGGTGCGGGGCGGCCGGCCTGGATCGGCGACGTAGGGCTGGCACAGGGCCCGACGGCGTGACGGCGGCGGGCGGCGGTTTGGGGCTCGGCGGCTGCGCCCCATGGTGGTGGATGTGGTCTGCTTGGACCCTCGGGCGACTGAGTGTGGCGGCGGGGTTCCTCGGTCTTCGATGGTTTCGACGACCGCGGTGTCCTCGGGTGGCGCTGCTTCGAGTGGTTGGGTCGCGGTGGCGCGAACTCTTGGCTGCGGGCTGGCACGGGGGCCGTCGGCGGTGCCCTCCCAGCCTAGATCTGGGCCCTGTTGGGCCCCATCTGGGTCTAGGCGGGTCTAGTTCGGCCTCCCTGCATTGGCTCCGGCGAACGGGGGTGCAGCTCGTGCGGGGGGTTGTGGAGACGGCAACGCGCCTACTGCAGCGCGGTGACGAGAGCTTCACAAGCACCTTTCAGGCTTGGCCGGGCCTAGAGGGTCTGGCGTGCTTCCCTTGCTGCGTCCGGTCAGTGACCGCTGTCGTCAGTGGAGGTTGTCCCCTCCCGCGTGGCCGTTGACCCTGCCGCTCCACGTTCCCGGCTATTTCTCTCAGTTTCGTTGGTCTCACGTCATTTTCCACGGGGAGGCGGCGATGATGATTGCAAGACCGTGGTGGCGCATGTTGGTGGGCGGCAGGTTTGGTGGAGCACGATGGATCGTCCGGGGTTGTGGGTGGTTGGTGGAAGGGAGAAATCCATGTCGACTTGCCGACAACGACACGGCGGCGCCCGCGGGCGCCGCCACCCCTTCCTGAAGGGCGTCGGGTATTCCCCTTCCCCATGCCCCACCGCGTACCGAGGGAAACCCTAGGACCGGTTCGGGCAGCAGCGTCGTCGTCATCGCGTCCCTTCTTGAAGGTGTTGCTTAGTATGTGGAGATTCAAAGTGTTAGGAGCGTGGTGGGAATCCTTCGGTGGGCGCAACGGTTGCGGGTCATCATCGTTTTCGTCGATCCGATGTCGTGGACATTTGTTTCCCTCTTTTTTCTTTTTTGTTTTTTTGGCATGCTTGTGCTATTTTCCCCAGCATTGGACTCGAAGATGTATCAGGTGGTTGCTATATCTATATAGCCGGGCGAAAGCCTATTTCGAGTCGTATATTCATGAACAAAGGGAGTACGCGAGGCATATAGTTTAACTCATTTCTTGTGGCGAACGTATGTGTATTCGTTCGTTTGTGTGGCCTTTTCCGGTACATATGAGAGTCTTTGTTCCGTGTGGCTCTCTCGGTCTCTTCTTTGATTCCATCGCGCGCACGTTCTTCTTTGGGTCCTTTTTTCTTTTTTAACGGATTTGCACTGTTTCTTTTAGTGTGGCGCCTTGATCGAAGACCGACTGTAAGGTGTGAACGAAATTACGCAAACCCATGGAAATTATTTGGGGTGCATGTTTGATTCTTTTCATATGTCATGCAATAATGGTTTCCGCGGAAATACTTGCCACGAGAAATCAGAAGGAAATTGCATATTCGATCCCTTATTAGCGTCGAAATGCCAGAGAATGCACAAACTACTACCCCCCCCCCCAACTCTTTTTACAACATAAGTAGTTGTGTGTTGTGTGTTGTTCCTTGTTTTGCATCATCGTATCATACTACTTGCGTACAATGATTTGGTTTTATTCCTCGTTTTGTACCATCTTACCGGTTTCTCATGGAAAAGACAACTATTCCCCTCGCCCGAAATACGTGTTGATACAACGCCACGAAGTAGTTACATGAATCTCTTATATGTATAAACACAACTGTATCGGGGAATTACTAAGGAGGCCCCTAGTGCTTCACCAACTGATATCTTGAACCTATATTCAAATCATGTATCTCTTCTTGGCAACATGTCTCTTTCAGTGCATTTGATGCGTTCAACATAGCTGATAACCCACCATACGACAAGCACATCTATCACCGCAACTCCCAACGCTCATTGCTCAACTCCCAACCATTATGACCATACTTACTACACTAGAGCAATGGAACTATGCAGAGGAAGGAGACTTGATGTCATTGTTTGATGATTTGTTGTTTGGGGAACCACAATTGTTAAAACTAAAAACA
This sequence comes from Hordeum marinum, assembly GCA_022496015.1. Lineage (NCBI taxonomy): Eukaryota > Viridiplantae > Streptophyta > Magnoliopsida > Poales > Poaceae > Hordeum > Hordeum marinum. The sequence continues at coordinate 15,290,976 of CM039678.1, forward strand.
GTGGGACTAGTACGTTGCTTTTTTTTTATTGTTCATGTAAAAACATGATTTTTATTTTTTGTAAAGTTCACGTCAAAACATATTTTTTGATGAAATTTCACACACGTCTAGCATACATATATACACGCTTGAGTATACATTTTCAGACTTTTTAAACTAAAAAACTTATTTTTTTTTAATTTTGGAAATTTTAGGCTCCATGAACCTCAAGAGCAAAGAATCCACTCTCCAGCAGATAGTACTCCTACTATTTTTTCTGAGTGGCCGGTAGACTATACTAAATGCTATACATAGTGCTCGCTCTCCCTCTCGTGACTCAACATGGGCCATGGACAAAGTAACAATTAATGCGGACAGGTTTTGGAACCTTCCACATTCCGGTTCGTTTTCTTTCTCTTTTTACTTTCTGTTTTTTTTAATTATTGATATTGATTTTATTGGTTTTCTTTCATCTTTTTTCTTGTTCATTTTTTAATTTTAAATATTTTTTCTTTCATTTTGTACTTTGCTTTTTATTAAAAAAACTCTCTATTGTAAATACACATTATCATTTTTCAAATACATATTGAATATTTTTCAAATATATATTAACCATTTTTTCGATAAACGTTGAATATTTCCGTAATACAAGTTCGTTTTTCATTTTTAAAAGTGACATTTTTGAAATATACGAAAAATATCGTCATTAATGACCATTCCCCGAGAGATATTATTTGCCGCCCGCAGGTAGTAAACAGTAGAGGCTTCGCTGAAGCCTGGCCGGAATGGGCTTGCCATCTCTGCCATTTCCTCTCTGATTTTTAGTCGGGTTACTGTATCAGACCGGGTTTCGAGTTGGCTTTTATTACATTTTGAAATATGCATTGAATATATTGTTAATATACATTGAACATGTAATTAACATATATGAAAACTTTAATAATGCATGCAGAGCTTTCTTGTAATTTACCAATATGTTTTTTTAAATACAGTGAAGTTTCTTTCAAATGAAATAGATTGAAATTTTGCAATATATGTCCAACAAATCCGGAATACAGATTGAACTTTTTTTTTATTCCACGGTGAACATTTTTATTATGCATGGTGAATTTTTCATAATATGCGGTGAATATTTTCGTATATATAAGATGAACATTTTTGTAATATGCTATGAAAATTTTATATAATACAAAAAGTAAATAATAAATAATAAAAGAAACAGTAAGCACAAAAAAGGAACAAAAATAACCTAAAAACTGCACAAAACAGTAAAAACGGAAGCAAAGAAACACAAAAGAAAAACGCGCGGAAAGCAGCGAATGAATACCATGTGAATCCCATACATGGACCAGCCCAAACTTAGAGGCACCAGGGTTGTTATATCTCGCTTATGGCAGTACTACCTTTTGTCTCGCTGAAGGTCTCCCGTGATCTATGGCCCGTTTTTGTGCGCTCGCTGCCTCGCTCGGTCGTGCGCGCTCGTTCACTCCTGCTTGTTGTTACCGCTCAGTAAAAAGAAAAAAAACTCGTGCTTGTTGTTTCCCTTTTTTCTTCCGATTTTTTGTTTCTTTATGTTTTTTTCATTTGTTTTCCATCCTTTTCTTCCGATTTTTACTGGTTTTTTTCTCTGTTTCTCCGTTTTTAAGTTCCTTACTCCATTGTATTGGTTTTTTTCTTTTATATTTTATTTTCTTTGGTTTTTATCGTTTCTTTTTAGTTTTCATCGTTTTGCTTTGGTTTCAGTTTTTTTGGTTTTTCTTTGTTTTCTCATGATTTTTCACGGTTTGCTTCGGCTTCGAAAGGGAAAAATAGAAAGCAAAAATCAAAAACAAAAAAGGGTAAAAAATGTCAAGATTGTGGTCTCCCGCGCGTATGGGCCAGCCCATCTGACGCCTCTCTTCATGTGAGGCTTCCCTTGGTGTCGCGTGAAGCGACATATAGCAACACCCATAGGCACAACGCTCTGTTCATCATACAAGTAGAATGTGGTATTTTTTCGAGAAGGAGGATTACCCCGGGCTCTGCATCACCATGATGCACACAACGATATTTATTAGTTATTCACCATAGTTTGACAAAAATGAATACAAGGATCAACCTGAAGCCCCCTTCTAGATAAACAAAGTCGCTACACCTATAAGTATACAGATGGGTCATGTCCGCATAAAGGCACAATCTAATCCAGAGGACTTAAGACCATCCGGTCCAGGTGTCCCATAACGTGCACCTCCTGTGCACGCTCAAGGATCTGCCGCCGCCATCTCGTTTTCAGGAGAAATCATTGTATAGATCTTGCCAGTCTCATCTACCGTCGACGTCATCACAACACTAGACAACGCCATCAGCCTGCACGCGTTGATCAAACTGCATCCAACTATGAGACTCCACTGCTCCACGTCGCCAAGATCCCCCGTAGTCAATGCAGTCGATGTAACACAGCTCCACCCCAGGAGGGAGAATGACACCAAAGTCTCCGTCATCATCCGATCAGCAGCGGCAGACCCACAGGGTATGCCAGGTATGTCGGTGCATACCCTGGGCCAGCTATGACTGCTATGTACTACTATTAGGAAAAAACGGAGGCTGATCGTTGGGCGAACTAGGTCAGCTGAAAACGTACTTTGCCTTGTATGTAGAGAAAAAAACGCTGATCGCTACGTGCGTGCGTGGTTAGCTGATCAGATCGTAACTGCGTGTGTGTGGGGCTGTGTGACTACGCCGCCTCCGCACCTCAAGTTCGCTGCCGCCGCACCACAAGTTCGCCGCCTCCGCGCCGCAAGTTCGCCGCTGCCGCGCCTTAAGTCGGTCGCCGCTCACACACTCAGCCATAGACGTCGGCTCGCCCGTGAGATTCTCCGGACATCAGCTCGACTGCTCGCCGCAACAAGCCGCGAGGTTTTCCACACGTGTGCTCGTCAGTCGTCAAAACGCCGCGAGGTTGAAGACTTATTCTCTGTATTCTTTATTTTTACAAAGAGATTATCTATACTTATATTATTTTCTCTCCAAATTATTTAGTTATGAAGAGAGGAATTGTAGCTCTTTTTGAGAAACATGCAGCCAAGAAGGCTGCCGGTGCTTCAAATCCTTCTCCGGTTGAACCTATGGTACAAGAAGAGATCGTGGTTGAAGAAGTTGTGAATGATATGCCCCCATCATCGCCACCATCACAGCCACCACCGCCGGTTTATGACATCAACAACCTTCCACAAGATCCAGGTGAAAGGAAGCCCATTCAAAGTTATCACGTTAATGATCAGGATGCAATTAGAAGATCATATATTCTGAAAGGGCCATTCAAACCATATACACATGATTTCCAAAAAAGAAAGATTTCAGGAAGAGATCGTCAATTCAACTTTGCATGGTTGCATAATCATGATTGGCTTGAATATAGTATCAAGAAGGAATCCGTATTTTGCTTTGTATGTTACTTGTTCAAGCAGGGTACTGGATCAGATACATTTACCGTTGTTGGGTGGAAAAACTGGAATATACGAGAAAAAGCACTTTTGAAACATCTGGGTTCTAAGGCACATAATGCAGCTCAAGAGAGATATGTTGGCTTCAGGAATCCCAAGGTAGCAATTGATTATCACATTGAGAAGTGGACTTATGAGGATCTTCATCTTTACAAGATAAGGCTGACTTATTCCCTTAGATGTATCAAGTTTCTTTTGCACCAAGGATTGGCCTTCCGTGGACATGATGAAAGTGAAGATTCTAGCAACAAAGGAAATTTTCTTGAACTTCTGGAGTTCCTTGCAGAAAATAGTGAAGAATTGCATAAGTATGTTTTGGACAATGCTCCAGGTAATTGCAGCTTAACTAGCCCAAAGATACAAAAGGATATTATTCAATGTTGCGCCATAGAGACTAGAAAGAAAATAATTGAAGAAATAGGTCATGAGCCTTATGCCATTTTAGCTGATGAATCTAGTGATATATCACATAAAGAACAACTAGCTCTTTGCTTGCGTTATGTTGATCTGTCAGGAAGGCCATGTGAGCATTTTATTGGAGTTGTACATGTAGATGATACTACCTCTTTATCACTTAAGGGTGCAATTGAAGCTTTACTTGCTAGTCAGGGCTTGACTATGTCTCAAATCCGTGGTCAAGGTTACAATGGAGCGAGAAACATGAAAGGAGATATTAAAGGATTAAAAACATTGATCATGAAAGAGTCATCTTCTGCTTATTATATCCATTGTTTTGCGCACCAACTCCAACTAGTTCTTATCGCTGTTGCTAAGGGCAATACTGATTGTGTGAGTTTTTTTGATCAAGTGTCTGTCTTGCTAAATATTGTTGGAGTTTCTTGCAAGCGGCATGGCATGCTTCGGAATGCTAGGCTTGAGAGTATAAAAAAGCACTTGATTGTGGTGAACTTGAAACTGGGAGTGGACTGAATCAAGAGATGGGTTTGGCTAGGCCTGGTGACACCCGTTGGGGCTCTCATTATAAAACTGTATACAACATTGTTGTTATGTTTTTCACAATACATGACGTTCTCACCGAGCTTGGAGGTGATATTTTGTACAAGGATGATTGGTCAAGAATACATTTTGTGTTAGGAGCATTTGAGACCTTTGAGTTTGTTTTCTTTGCACACTTAATGGTTGTTATTCTTGGATATACAAATGAATTGTCCGAGTGTTTGCAAAGAAGGGACCAAGATATTCTTAATGCAATCAGACTTGTTAATGGGGCAAAGGATAAAATGCAGCGATTGCGGTCTGATGGTTGGGTTCAGTTTCTTGAGAGGGTCACTTTGTTTTGTGAGAAAAATGGTGTTAAAGTTCCTTCTATGGATGATTATTATGTGCCTTATGGAAAATCAGTAAGGTATGCTCGTGCTCGGAAGCAAACAAATGATGATCACTTCAGGAGAGAAGTATATCTTGGTGTCATTGATAATATTAGTCAAGAGCTTGATAATCGGTTTGATGAGGTTAATATGGAGTTGTTGTCTTGTATGTCGGCCTTTAGTCCTTCAGACTCATTTGCTTCTTTTGATGCACAAAAGTTACGCAGACTAGCTGAGTTCTATCCTAATGATATCCCACGCAATTATTTGCTAAAGCTTGAATTGCAACTTGACAATTACATTGATGACATGAGACGAGATGCCAGCTTGCAAGGTCTAGATAATCTTGTTGACCTCTCAGTTAAGCTTGTTGAAACAAAGAGGCACAATGTGTATGATATGGTTTACTTGCTTCTCAAATTGGTATTGCTTCTGCCTGTGGCGACGGCAAGTGTTGAAAGGGTGTTTTCTGCAATGACTTTAGTGAAAACAAAATTAAGAAACAAGATGAGTGACAGTCTCTTGGATGATTGTCTAGTCACTTACATTGAGCGGGTTCTATTCTTTGAAGTTGATGAAGATGATATAATCGATACTTTCATGTCCTTAAGGAGGCGTAGGCCAGACAAGTAAACTAGAGTTATTGTAAGTTACTTTACGCATATCTCAGACTATTAGTTTGGTTTTTTAACTATTGGTAGTGTAATTTATGCAACGTTGAACCTACTTTGCCAATTAAATATTATTTATTGCTTCTATACCATATTACAATGAAAATTTACCATTATATATTTCTATTTTGTTCAATTGGTTATTAAATTTTTTGAGCCGGCATACCCAATGGTAAAATCCTAGGTCCGCCACTGCCGATCAGTGAGACCCCTGTCTAGGGTTTCTCCCGGACCAGCCACCACCTAGAGGACAAGGGGCATGCGATCTGCAACTACCGACGCACCCAAGCAGTGCCCACCGCCACATAGCTCTCACGGTGATGCCGTCAAGAAAGACACGACACCAAGAGCGCCATCGCCTCCCTAGGGTTTTCATCCGAAAGACCGCGGGGTGAGAAAAGATAGGGTGGATCCATCTCATCTCCAGGAAGAAAAACGACACCCTCGGGTGCGTCACTATCACAACCGGTATAAGCCGATCAAAGAATTATCCCAATCCGGATCCCCACCTCCCGCTCCGTCCCAACCCGGAAACCAGCTAGCGGCACGGCCATGTCTGATAAGACGGAATGCATGCAACATGGCTTGAAGAAAGAAGCAGCTTGATGCCGTCGAAACCTAAAGGGAAGAGTTTGCCTAACCATCTAGGGTTAGGGAAGAAAACACAAATAACACAACAACTACGGGTCTCCAATCTACTGCTCCTTGTAGCAAGCAATCCACTACCAAGAGATCGATGTGTTGCATACGTAGTCTCTAGCGGGCTACATCATCACAGCAAGTAACGTGTTACGAATGACGACTACTGAAGTAGTATTCCCTCGGTTGATAAATATAACATGTTTTGAATATTTTAATATGGACTAGATACGAACATAAATGAATGAACAGACGTAATAAAACATGTTTATATAAATCTGATTCAACGAACATCTTATATCGGTGGAAGGAGGGAGTAGTGACATCGAAGTAAATTAAAATCTACTGCTTAAGGGGTTAGAAATGGTAAACCAGATGCGCTGAAGCTGACATAAGACGATGTGTGTGTGGAGGCGTGGAGGCGTGGATATCCAGCAGCAGGCAAGAAAACCGCAGCTTGCACATTGTCAACAAAGCAAGCAGCTCAGTTTTAACAAACGAGCTGACTGACATTATTGCCAACTAACCAGATGCCACAGATTTTTAAAGTACTTTTGAGTGCCACCCTTCTATGATTCTACACATGAGATAGAATGTCAACGATCATGAATAGATTGCTCAGCGGAAATGTGCACAAGTGCCCACGGAGAAAAGCTGGACATCGGGGCTATAGACAAACTTGCAACAAAATATCGAACACCAGTGCATCTTTTGGCTTGCATTGAACGTATGCCGATGTTGGTATTTGATTCTATCTTCCAAAATTCAGCCTCCTTGTTGCGTTGAGTATTTCTGAAATCAAACAGGTGGGCCCGGCCTCTAATTTAGGTAAAAGCAAATTTTAGCCGCGGTATGATATTATTTCTTGCACCTTACACATGGAGATATTATTTCATAGATATCGAGAGAGAAAATATGGAACTAACTTTTTCCTTTTTTTTTCCTGCATGAAAGCACTTGGATTTATTAACCAACCAACACTACATACAACTTTGAAAAGTAAAGAAATTACAACAAGATCCCTAGGGGCCAACAATCTTCATCCTCTTCTCTCTTTTTTTTTTGCGAGAAAAACTTCCAATCTATTCATCTTCAATCATGGTAGTACAACAAAAACGAGAAATAATAAAAATTACATCCAGATACGAAGACCACCTAGCGACGACTACAAGCACTGAAGCGAGCTGAAAGCGCGCCGCCGTCATCGCCCCTCCCTCACCGGAGCCGGCAAAACTTGTTGTAGTAGACAGTCGGGAAGTCGTCGTGCTAAGGCCCCATAGGACCAGCGGACCAGAACAGCAACCGCCGCCGATGAAGAATGACGTAGATCGAAAGGATCCAACCTAAAAGCACACGAATGTAGACGAACGACGAACAGATCCGAGCAAATCCACCAAAGACAGATCTGCTGGAGACACACCTCCACACACCCACCAACGATGCAAGATGCACCACCGGAATGAGGGCTACGCAGGGAGAACCTTATTCCATCTTCAAGGAGCCGCCGCCGTCTCATCTTCTTGAGCAGGACATAAACCCTAACAAAACTCGATGAAAGATCTAAAAACGGAGCCCTCCCACCGGCAAGGGCCGAGATCCACTCTGCCTCCATGGCCCTAGGGCCACCGAAGACGGGGCAGATCAGCGACGGCACCGGTGGGAGGCGGTGGAGCCCTAGCTTTTGGGGGCAGCGGCTAGGGTGAGCGAGGTGTATGCTGAGAGCTTTTTCCCCTTGAGCTTTGGGGGTGTTCACCGTGACGACGCTCACCTCTAAGTTGGTTGCAAAACAAAAAGAAACACCAATGTCTAGGTTTTAGAAAATGCAGTATAACAAGCCCCTTCATCCTCTTCTCTTACGAGAAAACTTCCGATATATTCATCTTCAACCAACACGGCCGTGCTGCCACCATGGAGCTTGGTGTAATGTGTGGTGTTCTCTGTCAAAACTTCCTGTCCACTTCAACAATAAAAAATTAAAAAAGAAAATACACTAACCTGTGTGCGTCATGGATTGACTTTGATTCATATAAACCGATAACTGCACGACAACAAGCAATCGAACGCCCACACTGCACGGCGCGTCATCGTCATCGGTATTATAATCTTAACTGGAGTACCCGACGTTTGACGATGAAAGTATGTCATTATCAATCGACAATCTTTGCTCTGTTTATTCTCATGCCATACACGCATTGCTCTGCGTCATGTGTGTGCTATCTGAGCTGGCGTACTCGTCATATACTGGTTGATGGTAAAAAAAGCAGTGACATTATTTATTCACCTTTTGTCACGATGAGATACACGTATTGCACTGCGTCATCTGTATCCACAACATTCTTGGTAGTAGATGTCTTTGCATTATTTGTCTCTGACGTTCTATATATCTAGAGTGTATGGTACTGTATTATTTTATGGATTGTGACAACGACGTACACGTATTTGGACAGTGCCATGATCTTTTTTTATGGTACTATACATACAGTATTTCTGTGCGTTTGTGTCGTGCTGTTTGAGCATGATCTGGAACAAATTCGCATCCAGAATAAGCCGTTCCATCTTGTGCCCAAAGAATCCGATTCAAAAGCCTTTCGTTGGGACGACGGGGCAGGCGGGTTCAACGGCGCACATGCGAACGGAACGGACGGGGAATATATGCATATGCAGCCTTGTGCGATCTCTGTTTTGGATGCTCTTGATCGACCGTAGCATTATTATCTTTTTCTTTTGCCCACCCTACCTAGCTAGTTAGCTAGATCTCAATCATTAAGCGCCCAAACCAATCTATGGTTGGATGGTTAGAGGGACAATGGTATCCCGAGTCCATCAGGGTTCAAATCCTGATGCTTGCATTATTTCTGAATTTATTTTAGGATTTTCGGCTATATGCTTTCAGTGGGAGGAAAAGTTCCTATTGACGATGAAGCATCTATGGTGACTTCGTAAATCTTAAGATGAAATGCCGACTCAGTCTCTCACATGTGCTCATAGGGATAAAATGTGCGTTTATATTGTGTTTAAAAAATATATCATTAAGCACGAACGAATATATATATATATATAAAGCACAACGTAGCAACACAAACGCCCTACTGCTGGGCAAGAGAAAAAAATCATTAAGCGAGAATGGATAGATAAAAAGCACGAACGCCCTGCTGCTGCTGGGCAAGAGAAATGGTCCGTGCTCTCGATCTGTTCGGATCCATTTTTTTCTTCCAAAACTACCTCATCAATTGTTTTGGAGCAACTTCAGCGCGCCGATCCAATTCATCCGCTCGTGTTCGTTTGGGTCGTTGTGGATAGAAAAGATGGCCTAACGCGCTGACCCAAACGGACGTGTGTTCGTTTTTTGTCCGCTCACGACCCATTCGCGGCCCAAATTTGGGCCGCATTTGCATCGGCGCGGACACGAGACGGACGCGCGCGTCGCCCGCTCTTCTCCTCCCCTGGCCCGCATGTCGACAGCACATCGCCACCATCCCCCCTCCCAAAAAAAAATCGAAAAACCTCCCCTCCCTCGTGCGTGCGGCATGGACGACGACCTCGACGCCGCCGCCGGGCTAGCCTCCCTCGCCTTCGCCGACCCCCGTCTCCGGAAAAGGCCACGACGCCCGCAAGGCGGCGGCGGCGGCCAAGAAGAAGAAGGTGTTGCAAATATGCCCTATAGGCAATAATAAATTAGTTATTATCGTATTTCCTTGTTCATGATAATCGTTTATTATCCATGCTATAATTGTATTGATCAAAAACTCAGATACATGCGTGGATACATAGACAACACCATGTCCCTGATATGCCTCTAATAGACTAGCTCGTTGATCAAAGATGGTTAAAGTTTCCTAGCCATGAGCATGAGATGTCATTTGATAACGGGATCACATCATTAGGAGAATGATGTGATGGACAAGACCCAAACTATAAACGTAGCATATGATCGTGTCTGTTTATTGCTACAGTTTTCTGCATGTCAAGTATCTGTTCCTATGACCATGAGATCATATAACTCACTAACACCGGAGGAGTACCTTGTGTGTATCAAACATCGCAACATAACTGGGTGACTATAAAGGTGCTCTACAGGTATCTCCGAGGGTGTCTGTTGGGTTGGCATGTATCAAGACTGGGATTTGTTACTCCGTGTGACAGAGAGGTATCTTAGGGCCCACTCGGTAATACAACATCATAATAAGCCTTGCAAGCAATGTGACTAAGTGTTAGCCACGGGATCTTGTATTACGAAACAAGTAAAGAGACTTGTCGGTAACGAGGTTGAACTAGGTATACAGATACCGACGATCGAATCTCGGGCAAGTAACATACCGAAGAACAAAGGGAACATCATACAGGATTAACTGAATCCTTGACATAGATGTTCGACCGATAAAGATCTTCGTAGAATATGTAGGAATCAATATGGGAATCCAGGTCCCGCTATTGGTTATTGACCGTAGAGATGTCTCGGTCATGTCTACATAGTTCTCGAACCCGCAGGGTCTACACACTTAAGGTTCGGCGACGTTTCGATAGTATAGAGTTATGTATGTTGGTGACCGAAGGTTGTTTGGAGTCCCAGATGAGATCTCGGACGTCACGAGGATCTCCAGAATGGTCCAGAGGTAAAGATTGATATATAGGAAGTCATGTTTTGGTCACCGAAAAAGTTTCGGGCTCATCGATTGTGTACCGAAAGTGCCGAAAGGGTACCGGGGGACCATCGGGAGGGGTATTTCGACCCAAGAGGCTACATGGGCTGTGGGAAGAGGTATTCCAACCCTTAGTTGGCTGGCCTAAGTCCCACAAGAGGCCCATGCGGCTGGAGTGGAAGGAGAAGAAAAAAAAACCCAAGGTGGAAAGAGTTTCCAAGTGGGAAGGAGGAGTCCTAGTCCTACTAGGATTGGAGGAGGACTCCTCCTCTCCTCCTTGCGCCAAGGCCAAAGGGCTGGCCCTTGTGCGCCAGCCTCCTCCCTCCCTCCTCCTATATATATTAGAGATTTTGAGGGTTTTGAGACACAGAAAAACAGCCACGTGCTGTCCTTTTCTATAGATCGTAGTTTCTCCTCTAGATCGGTTTCAGCGATGCTTAGGCAAAGCCCTGCTGGAATAGCTCCACCACCATCGTCGCAACGCCGTCGTGCTGCCGAAGAACTCATCTACCTCTCCACTCCCTCTTGCTGGATCAAGAAGGCGGAGATCGTCATCGAGCTGTACGTGTGCTGAACGCGGAGGTGCCGTCCGTTCGATGCTAGATCGGAAGGACCGTGATCAAGATCGCGAGACGATTCGTGATTGGATCACGGGACGGACCATGATGAGATCGCGAAACGTATTGTGATGGGATCGCGGGATGGATCATGATGGAATCGCGGGACGCTCGGCGATTTGAATCGCGAAGACGTTTGACTACATCAACCGCGTTTCTTAACACTTCCCGCTTAGCGATCTACAACGGTATGTAGATCCACTCTCCCTCTCGTAGATGCTCATCACCATGGATAGATCTTGCGTGTGCGTAGGAAATTTTTTGTTTCCCATGCAACGTTCCCCAACAGAAGGCGCCGCTGACGGAGGAGCAGCGCAACACGCACCGCGTCGTCGAGTCGGCCAAGAGGAAAGCGCGCCCGCATGAGCAGGAAGCCCGGACGGAGTCAGCGGCCACGTCGGCCCACCTGATGGCCAGGGACAGAGAATCCGCCACCCCACACCAAATCGATCTCGTCCGCGAGGCCACGAGGCAGGCATTGGTTCTCCTAGGGTTAAACCCTGGGCAACACTCCACCATCGTTGGCGCCATCGTCGCTGCCAGCACCGGCTCGTCGCGCCTGTCATACCCAATTCCGGACTCGCCGCGCTTGTCGACCGCGTCGGCGCGGGTGTGTCCCTGCTACCCCGGCCAGCCACAAGCTTCCCGTTTGTCCAACTCTTCGGGCTCGGGTTCGCCGGAGGTCAGCATCGTCGCGCTTGCCATGCCGGCGCCCATCGACATCGACCTCAACACCACGCCTGTGGGCGGTGGATCGTCCTCTGATGGCTCGCGGAAACGCCAGCACGAGCTCCCAGCTGATGCCATGCTGCACGCCCGCAACCTATTTGAGGCAATGCTGATGGCCGAGGACGAGGCCAAGAGCTTGTTCATGGAGGGCCTCATCTACCACAGCGCTGGGGGCATGCCCTTCGACCACGATGAGACACGAAGCTAGGATGGCCGATCCCCCTATATGCCGTACGACCTCGACAATGACACGTTAGACCCATTGTTGGAAGACCAAGTTGGCTTGGGCCCTGTCCCGCTCGAGCATGAGTTCCCCAAGGACTACGACCTCGACGAGGAGGATGATGAGATAGACATCGATTGGGAACTGTTGTTCAACGAGCCTGAGGTCTTCACCCAAGCCAACACAAAGAAGAAAAGGAAGAGCAAGCGGACCAAGGCGTACTCAAAGGATGATGACACACTCCTTTGTCAATGTTGGAGGGGCGTTGGACAAGACCCCAAGATTGGCGCCGAGCAAAAGGCTTTGGCTTTTTGGCTGCGAGTTCATCGGGAGTTCCACGAGAGGAATAAGTTCAAGCCCTACCAATTTGAGAGCAAGCGTGGATGGTTTTCGCTCGGCAAGCGTTGAACGGTGATCCAACAAGAGTGCAACAAGTTTCTCGCCACCCTTGATAGCATCGAGGCCCGTGCCGTGAGCGGCATTGGCATGAAGGATATGGTATGCCGACATGCTTGCTCATACATGCACACATGCTTGCCGAAATGTTTGCACACATGCTTGCCGAGATGCTTGCACACATGCTTGCTTGTCATTGTTGTTTTTTGTGCAACCTATTAGGTCTTCCAAGCTTTGAACGCCTCCAAGGCTCAACATGACGGGAAGAACTTCACTCTCTCCCATTGTTGGGTGATCATCAATTAAGAGGAGAAGTTCAAGAAGCAATATGCCACCATTCGTGCTCGTGGAGGGAAGGAGGCCGTGGAAGATCTTGGTGAGGGAGAGAAGCCACGATCACGGGGGAAGAGCAACTCCAAGAAAGAGGACAAGCACGAGGCCGCATCCCTTGCATTGCAAGCTACTTTGCAAGGCATGATCACCGGTAAGGCCTCAAGAGAGGAGAAGCGCCGACAAGACAAGGACGAGCAAAGTCCGTGGGTTCTTGGAGATACAAGAGAAGAAGCTCGCGTTGGAGACGGAAAAGCAAATGAAGATGCTCGCCATCGAGGAACTCAAGGCTGCTACCAAAGCGAGAGAGGTCCGGCTAGCTGCCATGAAGCAAGGGGCGGAGATCTTGATGGTGGACTTGACCACGGTGTCCCCAAGGAAGCGGCCTTGGTTTGAGAAGATGCAAGCCGACATGCTCAACGACATCGACTAGTGATCTATGGCCGAGAGCGCCATGTGTTTTTTGTATGTTGGCATGTGTGTCGTCATGACCCACGGCCCAGCTGGCGTGGTAGACTTCAGTCTCACTTTTTGTGTGCTGGTATGTGTTTGCCGGCCGCCTGCTTGCGCGCCCAGCGAACTGCGTGCTCTTTTTGGAGGCTGACATGTGTTTGCCGGCCACCTGCTTGCGCGTCCAGCGAACTGCGTGTTCTTTTTGGAGGCTGACATGTGTTTGTCGGCCGTCTGCTTGCACGCCCAGCGAACTGCGTGCTCTTTTTGGAGGCTGACATGTCTTTGCCGGCCGCCTGCTTGCGTGCCCAGCGAACTGCGTGCTCTTTTTGGAGGCTGACATGTGTTTGCCGGCCGCCTGCTTGCGTGCCCAGCGAACTGCGTGCTTTTTTTGGAGGCTGACATGTGTTTGCCGGCCGCCTGCTTGCGCGCCCAGCGAACTGCGTGCTCTTTTTGGAGGCTGACATGTGTTTGCCGGCCGCCTGCTTGCGCGCCCAGCGAACTGCGTGTTCTTTTTGGAGGCTGACATGTGTTTGCCGGCCGCCTGCTTGCGTGCCCAGCGAACTGCGTGCTCTTTTTGGAGGCTGACATGTGTTTGCCGAGCCTGCTTGCGCGTGCAGCGAACTGCGTGCTCTTTTTAGAGTCTGACATGTGTTTGCCGGCCGCTGTCATGTCGCCGACGCGAACTCTACCTGGGATGGTATGGCCGCTGGCTTGATCGATGGCCGCGGGCCCTTTTTATTTGAAAACTAAAAATCGCGGACAAAAAATGGGTCGACGCGTTGGGCGACCGGCCGACCCATTTAGAAAAGGAGACGGACAAACGAACAAAAGGCGGACAAACCGCGCGCCCGTTTGGGTCGACTGGTTGGAGTTGCTCCTACGTCCATTCTAGAACCCTCTTATTTGGCTAACGTTTGATAGAAAAGGATGACATTTGTAACGTTTTGATGACATTTTTAGTTGTTGTAGGTTGACAGTTTCTTCAGAACAGCATGACGGTCTCTAAAAGAAATGAAATTTTAATAAAAAAACGACCAGAAACTGCCACCGTAGTTTCTAAGGGAAATGAAATTTTAAGCAAAAACTGCCGTCGTTTGAACTGCAAAAACAAGCAGCGTTCATTTGACACCCCCTTCGAGCGAGTCCTAGCAAGATAACATGACCGCTATTTCACCCGTGCGCTAGTGAGTACCGATCTGATTGTCAGCTAATTGGCAAAAAAACACAAAAAAACTGATTGTCAGCTAGGGTTTATCTTGGATAACAAATAGATGAAAAATAAAATTATTTATTCTTCCGTTGCAACATATGAATAACCATTTGATTGAGGGGCAAACCAACCAACTTGTGATAGGATGGTTAGGATGACAGTGATATCCTTAGTCATCAGTGTTTAAGTTGCACTAGTGCTTATTTTTTATGGATTTATGGTGGACATTTTCGTCGATAACAAATGCGTGTGTTATGGCTCAGTCAATCTTAAGATGATGTGTCGGCCCAGTCTCACAGTGCGTGTGCGTGTGTGCATTTATAGGAATGAGCGTCCGTTCGTATGTATGACCGTCTGTCGTCCATGCCGTGTTAAAAAAGTTTTTTTTTGGGTTGAGAAATAAAAGAAAGAAAGAAAGAAAGAAAGAAAGAAAGAAGATGGATCAGCTTGGCATAAGCATTTTGTGTGAGCACAAATGCGCCGGCCATACGCCACGCCAACCATGAGTTAAATTTTTCCCTTTTTGTTTGAGAGAGGGAGCCAACCCTGAGTTGACGCAGCAGCCAGCCGCGCAGGCACGAAAGCAGACCCCTTCCCCCCTCTTTTATCACTGCCTCCGTCCCTCCCGAGCCCACGCCGCACGCGCACCTCCTCTCCTCACCCGCCGAGATCGGAATCGGCGCCTCCCTCCGCGGTCGCCATGTCGCCGTCTCTGCTCGGGGTCAGCTCCCTCCCTCCCCCTCTCTGTTCCTCTCTCTTCGTCTGGAGGACGGCAGGTGTTGCTGAATTGATCTTGAATTTTTGGTTGGTTCCTTCCTGCTGCAGGGGCTCACCAAGTCGCTGGCCATGACGGTGCTCTCCGAGGTCGGGGACAAGACCTTCTTCGCCGCCGCGGTACCCGCCCCCCCCCCCCTCCCCTCACCACCCCACTGACCGACCAATTCACGCCTTCCTAGTACTACTCTCTCCGCGACTCCCGGAATTCTTCCTGCGCGAGCAGCCTGTTCGACGATATGCCACCGCCGGCAGCCGTGGCTGTGTTGGGCCAGGGACCCATGGGAGGAGCGAGCCAGGCGGCAGCAGCTGCAGATTCCGGCCAAGCGCCGACCCAATTCCTGGATCAGTAGCTAGAATCAGCTCGTCAACAACGAGATCTCATCTGAGATTAGCAGCTGCCCGGCGTATCTTATCTGCTCCTTTTTCCACTCGTCTTGAAAAAGCAGAGGAATATTTAGCTCCGTTTTCTGTTCCTCCATTAGTGGATTTGGCTGTTTTCTTGGACGATGGATCGGCCTGCCTGCTACTAGTATGTTCAGCTCGCTGCACATGGTTTACACGCATAAAGAGGGCCCTGTTGGCCTTTTGTTTGTTTTTGATTCACTAACTGACTACGGGGCTGCTTGCTGCGCCTCCCGATTTTGCTAGCCACACCAGCTGGGTTCTCCACTTGCGTTGGACTGTTGCTAGTTTTCGGTGAGGCGCATGCTCGTCCGTCCGTCCTTTCTTTCCCACCGACAACTGTTTCACCACCAGGGTAACCTTTAGAAGCACCGTAGCTGCAGTATATTTTCTCTTCAGAGAATGATTGATGCGGCGTTTGACATGGTCTCAAGTAACAGGACAAACATAGTCCTCTTTGGTGATACACTAACAGCCATTCCCCACTTCTGCAGAGACTTTTTTTACTCACTTTTTCATATCTTGGCTTATCATGTTTTCCATTTACCTTTTACAAGATTCTGGCCATGCGTCATCCCCGGAAGCTCGTCCTTGCTGGCTGTCTGTCGGCATTAACAGTGAGAATTTCTAAACATGCTCTGGTATCATGAGTTCATGACCTGTTTTTTTTCTGCTTGACTGACCGAGTTAAATCTTCTAGGTGATGACGGCTTTATCTGCTTCTCTCGGCTGGGTTGCACCTAATCTGGTATGTTTTCTTAGCTTATCACCCTGATATATCCAAAGGCACATGCATACACTACCTATATTCTGTAATTGTTGCTTTCAGACTGTGGTGGTACTCAGTATCTGTACAGCAAGCAAGCAGAAAAAAGTAAACCCATTTTAGAGGAATTTATTCTTGAAATTATGCTAAGCTCTTGAAATATCCAATGTTAATACTTGATGGAAGTGTGTTTATTTTTCATTCAACACGGAGAATCACATTTATAGACCTTGTCCTGAACTCCTGATTATAGCTTTACATAAATCTTGCAGTAATAGTTGTTACAATCCTCGTCCATGTATGAGCTGAACCAATGGTGGTCCTCTTCTTAACCTCCTGGTGGATCATCACCACCAACCCTGCTCTCTCTCAACTGTCTTGTTGCGATGATATGCCAAAATTTTCTTCTTAAAGCGTTACCTTGAAAGAAAGCACAGTCTTAACGGTATTTTGTTCAAACAGATATCACGTAAATGGACTCATCATATCACCACTCTGCTGTTCTTTGTGTTTGGCATCTGGTCATTGTGGGAAGGCTTCAAAGAAGAAGGGTATTGATCTTGCTTGATTGCTTGTTTGCTTTTTAGCTTGTTAACTGTGCACTTGCTTTATGTGGTTCGCATTTTAGTGAAAGATTTCACTAACTCACTAGCTTTTATCGCAGAGAGTCAGAAGACTTGGCTGAATTGGAAGCAAAGCTGGTTTGCAAATTTCATTCTTACCTTATTGTTCTACAGCACTGCACGTCAAGTACTTCATAACCAACTTCTGCCAAATTTTCAGGATGCGGACTTTAAGAGCAACAAAGGGGAATCGAAAAATAAATCAAAGGTCAGTGGCTCAGTGCATGAGTGACATCTTATGCTTCCATACTTTTGTTGCCTTTTTTTCATTTTAACACTTAAAACATAGATGTCATGTGAGATAAAAGGCAAAAAACCAGCTTTTTCCCATCAACAGTCAGAAGAATGATTTCTGATCTCCAGATATTATCTAGGGAAATCTATAAATTGGTAATTCTAATGTGTGTGCATGCAATTGTTATTGTTTGTGCCAAGTTAGAGTGGGTTTATGATTTTCATGCAATATTGGCAAAAAATAGTAAAATAAAAATTCAACCTCCATGTATATCCCTTTTCATTATTTGTGTGAACTATTAATTTTATTTTAGCAGACACATGGTTTAGAAAACTTGCTTACTGAATTTTTTTAACAAGTTACTTCAATTTCTTTGGGTGTGGATTTTGTGCACCTGGGCTATGTGCTCTCTTTATTTCAGATTGCGTGTAGGTATTAGAATTAACTGCGTGTCTTGAATTTCTTGTGAGAAATGTGTCGATTGTAGTTTGCATGATGATAATGACAAGATTGAGGAGCTAAAAGAACCTTTTGGGCGTTTAAGTTTGTAGTTTCTGCACAAGCCACAAGAATCCAAAAGTTTGAAGTAAAATAAATACTTAGTCATCTACATGTGAGAATCTTTTAAAGCACAGGAATTTTATTTGTTTGTGACTTTGTGCCTGGAGCACACGCTCCCAAGCTCTATTGGGCTTTACTGGCTATTTCATATGAGCCCATGGAGCATCAGATATTAATTCTTCTTTGTATGCTTACCTGGATGTGCAACTCAAATATTTTTCACATGTTAGGCAACTGAGGATACAAAGAAAAAGCAAAGGCCGTTTCTCATGCAGTTCTTCTCACCAATTTTTATAAAGGTATCAACTACTGATCTATGGAAGAATTGGTAGAAATGGTAGACAAATATGGTGATTGTGGTTTCATCTTAACATCTACATGTCCATTCACTTGTGTGCTGTAGGCATTTTCCATCACTTTCTTTGGTGAGTGGGGTGACAAGAGCCAGGTAAGTTGCACAAAAAGACTGTTCTATTCGCCCCCTTCCAAAGCACCTGTTGATGTTATTGGTAGAATGATCTGGTATATTGCCTGACCTTTTCTTCTCAGATTGCTACGATTGGCTTGGCGGCTGATGAGAACCCATTTGGTGTGGTCATCGGGGGAGTCATGTAGGGCCGCTTCTTTTGTACAATCCTTTTAGAATGGTTCACTGTGTGTTGTTGTTCCTGACAAAACCTCTTATTGCGTTTAGAGCTCAAGCACTCTGCACTACTGCTGCTGTGATGGGAGGGAAGAGCCTGGCCTCTCAGATATCGGAGAAGATGGTAAGAACCGCTGTCTGAAGCCTGTTTAGTGTGCTCCCTCTGAACAACTCAAACGCCCCTACATCTAACGCGACGCTTACCTTGTTTCAGGTCGAATTGTCAAGCGGGGTGCTATTCCTGTTGTTCGGCATAATGTCCTTGTTGTCAGGACCAGAAGGGCAATTGTAATTTCCCCAGGAACTTCAGCAGGACTCTGCCAGCCAGCATTGCCTCCTGGAGTAGTTACCAAGCTTACCTTATTTGATGGGTGATGGCGACGAAAGCCAGCCGTCCTTGGCAAACTGGATGGCGATTCATTAGTTTAGTCAACAACACATTGTAACATTTGGCTTGCCACTCATAAATAACTCGATGTTACTAAAATCTCCTGATGGCTTCCTATTGGTCCAGAAACCTGGAAATATTCAGTAAAAACTGCTGTAGAATTGTCTTGCTCGCTGTACGAGTGTGAACTGCAGGGCGTTGGCACTGAATCTCGAAAGGTGACGAGTAGCTTTGAGTTGGGTTATTTGCCTTTAGAAGGTCCAGATGAATTTTCGTCTTGCTTTCTTTCATCTTAGGGATGATACATCATACAGTACTGGTGCTGCAGCACTGTATCAACATGGCACAGTTTGGTCGACCGGCAAACCTGACGTTCCTTAAAACATCTAGGCTACATATTCCCTCCGTCCTAAAATTCTTGTCTTAGATTTTTTCTGAACCTGGATGCATCTAGATACTAAAACGTGACTAGATACATTCATATCTACAATAATTTTGGGACGGAGGGAGTATTATTTATGCGCTTGTACATTCACAGCCTAACTTTCATGGCGAACATCGCATAAGGAACTGCAAGTGCAATGGATGAGATATTTTTATCCTAATTGTTCTTCATTGCCAGTAAGCAATCATTCCGAAAGCCTTCTCAGACCATTGTAAAGACATGCAATTCCGATCTTTTTAATGGCTACAAGAATCACAATGCCCACCGTTAATATCAGAATTCTCACTATTGGTGAAGTGCAATAACTAAATGAAATGTTCACCCTTATTTCAAAATGTTAACCTATCCAACTCTAACCCACATGACTAAGCAAAACAGCATCACAACAGGCAGACCCATTTTGAGTATTTAAAAACACTTGGGATTGCGCTATGTTCAATTGCAGCAAACTTCATCTTGTAATAGCTTACAGGAATGAGTGACGCTTGATTGCGTCATTCCTGTGTAGTGTCTTTCTATATGTTCTTATTAGGCGAAAATCAGAAAGCCCACCGAGCATTAGCATTCCCCCCACCACAATATGTTCTTCCCATGATCAGCTTGGCTCAACTGCATTTTTTTTTTGGGCAAACAGCGCAAAATTACTCGCAAAGAAACGCACAGATGCACGATAGAACAACGAGAACCTATATGATTAAATACTTATGTTGCTCTAGAAACTTCTTCAAGGCATCTGATGTCCATATCTGCAGCGTTTGATAGAATGTTGGATTTATTATCTCATGAAAGTTCCTTACTTATATTCCTTAAGACATCCTCTCTAGAATACGTTTGAGAGATGGAGACCCAAGCATGGCACTGGAATCTCTCTCTTTCTCTCTCTCTCCTTCTTGTAGGCATTTGCAGCTAAAGCCGTTTTACCGAAACCCCCCCTCCATTCCAAGTAGCGCAATCACTGAGCATTTCAAATCATCACCTGCCAACCACTGTTCAAGTCTTTCTCTGTTTTTATCGACTCCCACTCGATCTTCATCAAGGGAACGTGAGAAGTTTGCTACATCTTTGGACCGCTTGACAATATAATTCGAGTTACTAGTATCCCCATTGATTGTAACTGTAACCCAACGTTTTTTTTTTGCCTCGGACAAGTGCGAAAGGCCTTTCTCTATTTCCTTCACCTTGAAAGCTATCCGGTTCAAGAAAGCATAGATCTTGGCTTTTTTGCATCCTTTCTTCAGGTAAAAGCAACAACCTATATCATGTTCCCGATCAACTAGACACAAGTACTCATCTACTACATCCTCCATAACATGTGCTATTTTCCGTGCCTCCTCCATCCAGCCCTCATACACTTGATTGTTGCGATTTTGTATGTCCATTTGACAGAGAACACCATGCATTATGCGAAGCTCACTGGCAACACGGCCCATGTTGACCTGTAGCTCTAGCAAAATGAAGTGATGTATTAACTTAACTATTAATGCATTGCTAGTAACAATCACTTGGCAGAAACACTTCAAAACTCTCAAACCACAATGGAGAGATAAAACACACATCTTCTCTTAAATTAATTCTCATATCTCTTACTTCACAATTAACCTATCCTTAGTGTAATAATATCGCTATGTATAGAGAAACAAATTGCTAGAATTATTAATCCAGCTATAAGAAACAACATACGTCATTTTTGTCATGCAGAATATCACAAAGTACTTATGCTACACTATTATCACTTCTGTTTCGGTATACACCCCCTAAACACATCGATGGTCGAGATTATCCTGTACCCTTTCATGATAAAGGGCATGATGGTCTTTTCTAAAAATACGTCCACGTCGACACCTCCGATACGACGCACAGATAACACGCACGACTGGGCCGTCCCGCCAGATGCGAGGCCACTTGCTATTTAAAAGTGCAACGTATGGTTTGCCACTCAACTACATTTCCCCCGGTGATACTTTGACGAGACGGCGATATTCAGTGGGCGAGCTACCTATGGCGGAACTAATAGCAGTAGCGAGCTGGTATATCCGATGGCAGCGGCGCCAATTTGTTCAAAGCGAATCAATTCGGCCACCAGATCCTATTGCCGTTTCTATCAGGTTCTTGCGACAAATTTTGTATGAGCAACAACTCCAAACATACCAATGCACAAACGTGATCACATGTGGAAGAAACCAAGCAAAGGTTATTATATATATACTATTTGTCAACCTTTGCTTGGTGTTTCTGTTTCAGAAAAGGTTGATAAAATTTAAAAACAGAATGTGGTTTGCGATTTGTGTTCAACATCAATCATTGGGAATTTGTTAATATTTCAAGTTTATAAAATTTTCATACATAGTTTGAAATTCCAAATCGTTGACATATTTCACGATATGGTTAGGATATAAGAAAATTTTCATGTTGATTTATAATGACGGAAATTCTAAATAACTAGAGCATTCAAATTAGGAATAACTATATGCTCACGGATGCACCCTTCTGGCCTACTCTAGCATAGTCCTCTCAATTAGTGGCTTCTTCGGACTGTGGATAAATGACCCCAACTGCTTGCAGCAGCCTCGTACGGACATATGAGGCATCCGACTTTTGACTTCCGACACCATATGCACGTAGCGACACGTCCGGCCATTTATCGTCCCTTTTTCATCGAGAAAACTCCTGAAAATACCAAACTTGTCAAAAATCCAAACAACTTGACTTGATGCTTTGAATTGGTCATAGAAGCCGGTGAGTATTTTTGGGGCTATTTGACGTCTGTCGAAAAACAACGTATTTCCAAACAGACCCTTCTCGCTGTACCCGAACACCATCCGTTGATCTATTTTTCGACATATTTCAAATGACCCCAACGTTTGCAAGCAGGTAGGTATGCCTATGGTATGCATCCATAACTAGTTTGAACGATTTTCGACACCGTATGCAAGTTGCGGCACGTCTAGCCATTCGTCGGTCTTTTTCACTAGGAAAACATCAGAAAATGCAAAACTTGTCAAAAACCAAAACAACTTGGCATGATGCCTTGAATTGATCATACAAGTCCTTTGAAAAAATTGGGTCTATTTGAAGGATGTTAAGAAATACAATGTGCTCTTAGGCTGGCATATCCGGACACATTGTGTTGAACATAGTCTCATTTTGGACATACTTGAGATGAACCCAACTTTTTGGGAAGGTGGACATGCCCGTGGTAGGAATTCATGATAGGTTTGTATGATTTCTGAAACTGTAAGCAAGTTACGACACGTCCGGTTATTTATCGCTCTTTTTCACCAAAAAACCCGATAAAATGCAAAACTTGTCAAAAAGAAAAAAACTTGCCAGTGTGCCTTGAATTGGTCATACAAGGCCATGGAAAAAAGGGCGATTTCAAGGATGTCAAGAAGCAACATGCCCAAATACCCTTCGTTCCACGTGGTCTATTTTTAAACATCCTTGAAATGACTTTAACTTTTACAAACAGGTGAGCATGCCCACTGTAGGCATCCATGTCAGGGCTGAATGATTTCCGACACCGTATGCAAGTTGCGACATGTATGACCATTTATCGGCCCTTTTTCACAAGGAAAACTCCAGAAAATGCAAAAAATATCGAAAACCCAAACAACTTTGCATGGTGCCTTGAATTTGTCATACAAGGCCATGAACACAATTTGGAGCCATTTCAAGGATGTCGACAAACTATGTGCTCTCACACGAAACCTTCTAGCTTTACCCGAACACCCTCCGTTCAACGTGGTCCACTTTTGGACATCCTTGAAATGGCTCCAGCTTTTGCAAGCAGGTGGCCATGCCCATTGTCGACATCCATGGCAAGTATGAATGATTTCCTACATCTTATGCAAGTTATGACATGACCATGAATTTATCGGCCTTTTTTATATCGAGAAGACACCAGAAAATGCAAAATTCCGAAAACTAAAAAACTTTGCATGGTGCCTTGAATTGGTCATACAAGGCCATGAAATTCTTTTGGAGGCATTTGACCGAAGTCAAGAAATAACATGGTCTTAAACTGAGACTTCTGACCTACCCACACAACCTATGTTGAACATGCTGTTTTGTTGGACATTCTTGAAACGACCCCAAATTTTGCAAACAAGTGGACATGCTCATGGTAGATATCAATGTCAGGTTTGAAGAAAAAAGTATATAAAATCATAATTTAAATAGTAAATGCCTTTTAAAGCATCTAATAAATATTTGAAAATAATAATAATTTAAAACCATAATTTAGAAGACTTACTTAAATTATTATTTTCATTTTCCAAAAATCATTTCAATTTTTTAACAGGTTTAAAAAAGCTCAAAAATCGAGAAAAATGAATTATCAAAAAAAGCAGAAAAACGAAAAATAGACAAAAAATTGATTATCCCTTGGACCAACTAGGTGACAACATCGCTTTGTCAGGCACCTATAGGGGCGGCCAAGCGCTCGAGGATTGAAAAATGTTCACATGATTCCAATATGTTCTTATTTTCTAAAATATTCTACACAAATACAAAAAATGTTAGAAAAAATTCATTTATTTTTTCATACCTTCTGAATTTTTCGAAATTCTAAATATATTTGTATTTTCAAAAGTTTTTCATCTTTAAAACTTTGTTCACTCTTTTTAAAAATGTTCATATTTTGACATTCTTTGCAATTTTGAAAGACATGTTTTTTTGAAATTTCCGTACAACTTTTTGAAATGCGAATATTTGTATATTTGCTAGGATTATTTGAAAAGGCAATCTTTTCTGAATTTTCGATCAAATTCCTGTGCGTGGCACCGTCTATCCGGGGAACTCCTAGTCAGCGCTTTCAGCACTGGTTAGAAAGTTGCCGCTCGCGCGCATGCCAGCGGGCTGCGGCCCAGTATTGCGCCAGCTTGCTTGCCCGCTCGCAAGATTCACACATTCGGTCGCTTTTCATGCTAGCTTTGAAAGAAGTGCACAAGTTTAAAAAAAAGGTTCACTATAAGAAGTTGTTCATGAGTTAAATTTTAAAAAGTTCATGAATTGGAAAAGTTTGTGACTCTAAAAGTTATTTTTTTTAAAAGGTCATGAATTTGGAAAAAAGTTCATAATTTTTTTAAAAGTTCACAAGTTTAAAAAAAGATTACGAACTTGACAATTGTTCACGAGTTAAATTTTGTCAAAGTTCATGAAGTCAAAAAAATTTCACGAGTTCATGTAGATCAGATGACGATGGCACTCTGGTGTCATTTGCCCCTTGGAGGCGTCATTCTTGGAGGTGTACACGGACTCGAGGGACTAGTGGACGGCTTCTTTAATGGGGTGGTGCTTCGTCTTACTCATTGATGACGGCGGATCTCGGCGGCGTGGCGTAGTGGAGACTCGGCGTCTGATGCGCGGAGATGGACTCTCGCATAGGAGGAGGACGGTGTCTGGCGTCATGGTGGCATCTATGGCAGAGAGGCCTGACAAGGTCAGTGCGTTAGGTTCTTCTCTGAAGATGGATTGGTGGAAGACGGGGGCGACGACACATGAGTGTGTCGGACCAGTTTGTATCCCAAACCCAGTATGTGCCTTGGCTGAGGCATCATACTTTAGATGTTAGTCTTTCGTGCAATGTTTGTTTGGTATTTGGGTCGGACTATAGGCACCCCTTCATCAAGTGGATAGGAATAAAGACAGTTGTTGCTAAGATGGTGGCTTCAGACTACCTGATGTACTACATTGTAAGATTTTTGTGAATAATTAATAAAATGACTGCATGCATCGTCCAGATGCAGAAGCCGGGGGTAATCCTCCTTTACTTAAGAAAAACACCTTTTGCGCTTCTGAATCTGAGACCATCACAACAATCTTGAAGAGAAGAGACTTTGATGCTTGGCTGGTCTTGTGGTCATTTAAGCTTAATTGTGGAGATCCTGAATCCTCATTGAGACATGGGTATAACTCGGAGTGTGCTAGCTTGCAATCCCCATGAAAACCAGAGAACCACCACCATACCTAGCTTGTAATGGCAAGGAAAACTGCTCATTTTTTGAATTGACTTAGCTACCCAGGATATTATAACAAGAGAACTAGGAACAAAACCAAATAAAGGTCAACACACATGGCTTTTAATCAATTGAAACTCATATTCTTTATTGTAATGACATTCGGCATGTGTCGTTATGCAAAACCAACCAATAAAAATGAAGGGCGGAGGACCGAAAAAGAAGTGCAAGCGGGGGTTAGTTCTGCAAAACAAAAATCCCGACATGCACACAACAAACCATTCATTTTTGTTGCAAAACCAAAACCAAATCAGTTACAAACTTATTTTTTTTCATTTTTATTGTAATGACATTCACGCCGAAGGCGTCCTCGTGACTCCTGCACTTGGTCACCACTTCAATATCGTCGTTGTTAAAGACGATCACCTTCGAGGTGTCGGGAGTCGGCAACTTGAAAGTCATCATGTACCTGATCTTGATCCCGTGGACAATGACAAAAGGGGGCCCAACCCTGATCGTGTAGGAGATATGCCCTAGAGGTAGTAATAACAGTTACTTTTGTATCTCCAAGTTTGTAATGAATGTTTATGATCCATGCTATAACTGCAATGATTCTCGAGTCTGCAATATCCACGAGGCTTGGAGGGAAACTCATGTGCACGTGTGGTATAATAAACGGTAAATTGTATTCCTAGTCTTGCCTCTAAGACTGGCTCAAGTATTGCATGATGATCCTGTTTTTCTGATCATGGGCATGGCTATGCCGTCAATTTTGAGTGCACGATGTTGGTAGAACACTTGTGTTGAATCGATCCGAATTGATGTTATGCTATGAGATACATTCGTCACAAGTTAATGGTTAATAACATAGAGATGGTTAAAATTTGCATAATTCCTTAGACCATGAGAGTATCGAGTTTCTTCATGCTTGCTTCATGAACTTTGAGGTTTGTTAAACGTCATCCGTAAACGGGTGTCTATTACGGCGACTTACGGGTTCATGGAAAAGTATGTCAAGTAACTTGATAGCTCAAGATTGAGATTTGCTTCTCCGACGATGGAGAGATATCTCTGGGCCCTCTCGGTGTTACAATATCCATCATCATCTGGCCAGACACTTTGTGATTTGATCACAGGAATGCCGGAACACGGGAACAAGAAAAGAGAACAATACCGGCAATGAGGTAACTGACATAGTGGACAAGTTGTTGATCCACGGGGATGCCAACATGTCTCACCTCAGGTAATTGTAACATATCATGAAGCGACAGGAATAGCACACGACAACTGGAGGTTCACTCGAATATTCATTCGTGTGGGTATAGTGGTCAATATGGGTGTCCACGGCTCCGATGTTGATCATTGATCGGAAGGGGTTCCGGGTCATGTCTATGCTTCACCGAACCTATCGGGTCACACGCTTAAGGGTCATCTATCTGTTGAATACTAGACAGGGAGTCCGAGAGAAAATCACCGAAAAGTTTCGGACACCGAAAAAGTTTCGGACAGCGGAAAAGTTCCGCAGAGAGAACACCGGAACAGTTTCGGTAAAACTGAAAAGTAGTTTCAGGGGATACCATTAAGTCAAATTGGTTTCGGCACATGCCTGATAATTCTTAGAGGGTGCCAGAATCATTCTGGAAACTTCTGGGAATTTTTCGGAAGAAAAACCGGAAATGTTCCGGAGCTGCCGGAACCGCTTCAGATGCTTTTCGCAGATGAAAATCACTAATCCGGAATTGGTCCGGATCGCATTGAAAATTATCTTAGTGGGGTACTGGAATTGTTCTAAGCCCACATAAATATTTTAAGTTCGACCGGACGCTGAAAAATGTCGTCGTGAATAGTGAAAGTGCTTTTTGGATATTTATGGAAAAGCACCTTTTTGGATATTTCCAAAAAGGCTTCTAGAAGGGATTGGGGAGCAAGATAGCTCCTCATGGGGGCCCCCCAAGGGGTGGCCGGCCAAGGCTGGAGCTCCTCCATGGAGCTCCACATGGCACCCCTTTTCCTTCTTATGATTTTTTATGTGTGACATAAAGTGGGGGTAGTTTGGTATTTTCAAGTCCCAACCCTACCCCTTGGTTTTCCTATAAATAGAGGAGATGTGGGCTGCCATCTCATCATCCTTTGCTCTCATACACATGCTATGCTTTGCTAGCTCTCTCTCTCCCTCCCACAAAAAGAGTTTTGTAGAGCCGAAAGGCTGTCTGGGTTCCGGCAGGAACTAGTTCTGGACGGCGAAGCCCTGCCGGATAGATGACACCGTATGTGTGCAACCCCGTAGAGAGGTCGTAGTTTCGATCTTTTGCCTGAGGGGCTGTTCGAGTGTCCTCCCGGAGGGCTGTCCGAGTCTCCGTTCGAGTTTCGAGGGTCCTCCCGAAGGGCTGTCCGCGACATCGTCCGGGGGACTGTCTGACCGCCTCCCGAAGGGCTGTCCGACGAGGGAGTACATCCTCACGGTTGGGAGGTTGTAAAATCCTAGCTGCGGGGATTTGCACCAACGATCTCCACCAACTCTTCTTCCGCTGTGCTTCGAGTTGGTACAGATCAGATCAAACCTTGTATGCAGTCTCCATAGTGGTCCTGGGCGTGCTCGCTATACCGGAAATTTTTATTTTCTGTCGCGTTCCCCAATAGTGGCATCAAGAGCTAGGCTATGCGTAGATGCATGTTATGATCTAGAATACATGATATGTATGGGTATTGCATAGTATAATTTTGTAGTAGATGATATCTATTACTGAAAATTATTTGTGCGGGTAGCAGATGAAATCTGTTACCCGATGTTCCTGTTGCTTCCCTTGAATTTACGTATTCCTGATCTTGACGGCATGGTGGAATCTCACAAAGTTCTGGCAATCTGCGATCCTTTCATACTGCTCCTGAGTATGCTGATTGACAGATCAACGAAGTGCTAATAGTTCTTTGGGTTCCACCATAGTTAAAGAAAGATGGATGTTTCGCAGACGAAAGGACAATGCAGATATGATCTGCACGGGGTCACGCGTATGATGAAGTTTAGTATGGGGCTCAAGATTTTATTATCTCGTGTTTCATACACCCTGGAAAGTTAATCTAGCAACTTGAATTATCATACTTGATGATAAACGTTGGTAGCTGCGGTTTGAGTAAAAACCTTAGAAGCCACGTAAAATAAAATTCTGCATAAACCGATTAGAGGCGTCTAACTTGGTTTTGCAGGATGGTTTGCATGTGATGTGGTATAGCAATGCTCATATTAATTTGATTATGTATGAGATGACTATATGATGTAATTAACATGACCCACGTGTCATGATTCGGCATGATGGCTGGAGCCATATGATTGCACTTTAATGACCTGCGTGTCAACCTTATGTAATGCACTTATTTTATTAGCTATAGAGATAGCAATATTATCTGGTGCATCGACAAGGTGGTGGCAATCTTCGCAAAGGTGAACACCGACGCGAATGTCGAAGACGAAGAAATACTTGACTTCTCCGTCAGAAAGGGCTATACCATATCATGCTAATTATGAATTGCCTGAGATGTTTGTCCCTCTTGATGCACCCTTCTTGATTGCGCGGTAGTCGCTTTTTATTAGGGTGACCTCTCACAAAAATATCAAGTAGTTAGTGTTCTCCCAAGTGTAGCACCGTCACGACACCTAACTTTTCGAGGTGCGCCATGGATGCATGGGTACGAACGATTAGGGATGTGTGAGGCGGGTGGGTAAAGACCTCGCAACAAGATCACTTGGTTGTCTTGACGTTCAGTCATGAACGTCATGAGCTCGGAACACATGCATCGAAAGATGAACAAGAGTCACATGGAGATGTGATCGGCAAGTTGGCCTACCGATTAAAATTCCCGTCATGAGATGATGATTCTATGGCGATGAATTGAAGTCTGGGTCTTGAATCACTCATAATCAATTTTGAGAGATATTGATTTGAGTGGGAGCGCACCTTAGAATAAAACTGTTTATTCACTAGTGCAAATATCATTATGAACAAAGTCTAAGTGAACATGTGTTTTCCGTTTTAGATCAAATGGCTCGCAATAGCGCGTTCAACTTAGGCCCAATGCTAGAGAAAGAGAAGTTAGCTGCGAATGGAAACAACTATGCGGACTGGGTCCGTACCCTGAGGATTGGCCTCAGGGGTGCTAAGAAAGTGTACGTGCTTGACGGACCTCTTCCTCCTAAACCGACGGCAACTGCCGCGGCAAACATATAAAATGTCTAGGCCACTAAGGATGATGATTACAACTTAGTGCAGTGCCTCATGCTGTCTTGCATGAGTTCAGAGCTTCAAAAACGTTTGGAATTTCATAACTCCTTTGATATGATCAAGGATATGGATGCTCTTTACAAGTTTAATGCACGGTCTAAACGTTTTGACATCATGAAAATGATGGCGGAGACCAAGATGGCTGAGGGCAGTTCAGTTGGCGAGCACGTAGTCAATATGATTGGCTACGCTGAAAGGCTTAAAACCTTGGAATTTCCACTTCTGCCAGAGCATGTTATGGAATTGTTGCTAGGTTCACTCCCCCCGTCTTATGGCGGTTTTATCATGAACTACAACATGAATGGGATGGACAAAACAACAAATGAGGTGCTTGCCATGCTAAAAACTGCTGAAGGAGGACTGCAGGAAAATTGCAAGCAAGTGTTGCTTGTGAATAAAACTGCCAGTTTCAAAAAGAATGGCAAGACAAAGAAGGTCAAGGGCGCCGGTAAGACCGGCTTCCAACGCAAATCTAAGGGCAGAGTCAAGAATGAAACTGAGTGCTTCTACTGCAAGGGCACATGACACTGGAAGAGAAACTGCAAGAAGTATCTGGAAGATAAGAAGTCCGGGAAAACCGGAAAAGGTATAATTGTTATACAAGTTAATGTCATTGACGTTTTGCTTGCTAGCGAAAATTCTAAGTCTTGGGTATTTGATACCGGATCGGTTGCTCTCATTTGCAACTCGATACAGGGGTTTCAGAAGGTGCGCAAGCTGGCAAAGAATGAAGTCATGATGCGTGTCGGGAACGGTGCTGGGATCGCCGCTCAAGCCGCCGGCGTTATGCCTCTACGTCTCCCTTCAGGATTTATTTTGGAACTTAGTAACTATTATTTTGTTCCGTTGTTGTGTAGAAACATTATCTCTGGATCATGTTTAGTACACGATGGGTACTCCTACAAGTCTGAGAACAATGGTTGTTCACTTTATTGTAAGAATATGTTTTATGGATTTGCACCCATTGTTGGGGGCCTTTTCATACTAAATCTTGAATGTGAAAATGATGTCTTTAACGTGAATGCTAAACGCCTTAAGAAGGCTGATACCACCACCACTTTCATGTGGCACTGTCGGCTTGGCCACATCGGAAAGAAACGCATGCAAAGACTCCATAAAGATGGAGTTTTACCGTCTTTTGATTTTGAATCATTTGACACATGTGAAGCTTGCTTCATGGGAAAAATGACCAAGACGTCGTTCACGGGTCATCCTGAACGGGCGAGTGAATTATTGGAAATAATACATAGTGATGTATGTGGTCCAATGAGCATAGTCACGCGGGGTGGGTATTTCTACTTCATAACTTTTACTGATGATTTAAGTAGGTATGGATATATCTACTTGATGAAGCATAAGTCGGAAACATTTGAAAAGTTCAAAGAATTTCAGAATGAGGTAGAAAATCATCGTAAAAAAAAGATTAAGTTTCTACGGTCTGATCGTGGAGGCGAATATCTTAGTCACGAGTTTGGCCAACATCTGAGTGACCGTGGAATCATTTCACAGCTTACGCCTCCCGGAACTCCACAGCGAAACGGAGTGTCGGAACGATGTAACCAAACCCTGTTAGACATGGTAAGGTCGATGATGTCTCTTACAGATCTACCAATATCTTTTTGGGGTCACGCACTAGAAACTGCCGCTCACACACTAAACAAAACACCGTCTAAGTCTGTTAAGACGACACCACATGAGATGTGGCATGGGAAGAAACCTTGTGTGTCGCATCTTAAAATTTGGGGTTGTGAGGCATACGAAAAGCGTTTACAGCCTAGCAAACTCGATCCCAGATCAGAGAAATGTTACTTTGTAGGTTATCCAACAAGCACTGTTGGGTATTCCTTCTAGCTACCCTCCAAGCACAAAGTGTTTGTCGCTAAAGGTGGAGTCTTTCTTGAGAAAGAGTTTCTCGCTAAATAAGCTAGTGGGAGGATAGTACAACTTGACGAGATTAGTGAATCTTCTGCCACCGTTGATATGGCTAAGGAACCGGAAGTAATTCCGCAAATTATCCCTACAACCGGGCCGGAAGTTGTCGCATGTGATGCGGAAACTTCAAACAATGTTGTAACTGAACCGCGCAGATCAAGTAGGGCTATCTAGCCACCTGAGTGGTTTCATAACGAAATCTTCATTCTTGAAGACCATGAACTTGCACACTACAAGGAAGCGATGGCGGGGCCTAGCTCAAGGGAATGACACAAGGCCATGAGATCCGAAATGGAATCCATGTACGAAAACCAAGTTTGGAACTTGGAAGAACTTCCAGATGGCGTAAAACCCATTGGTTGTAAATGGATTTTCAAAAGAAAGACAGACGCGGATGGTAACATTACTATCCACAAAGCTAGACTTGTCGCGAAAGGGTTCACGCAAGTTCCAGGAGTGGACTACGACGAGACTTTCTCGCCCGTAGCTATGCTTAGGTCTATTCGGATATTACTAGCAATTGCTGCTTATTTCGATTATGAAATATGGCAGATGGATATCGAAACGGCTTTCCTAAATGGAAACCTTGAACAGGATGTATACATGATACAAGATGAAGGTTTTGTCGATCCTAAGAATGCTGGAAAGGTATGTAAGCTTTAGAAAGCCATTTATGGTCTGAAGCAAGCATCAAGGAGCTGGAACATTCGTTTTGATGAAGTGGTCAAAGAGTTTGGCTTCATTAGGAACGATGAAGAATCTTGTGTTTACAAGAAGTTTAGTGGAAGCGCAAAAGCATTTCTAATCTTGTATGTGGATGACATATTGTTGATTGGAAATGACGTGAATTTTCTTAGCGAAATAAAAGACTCATTGAAGAAGAGTTTTTCAATGAAAGACTTAGGCGAAGCGGGATATGTATTGGGCATCAGGATCTATAGAGATAGATCAAGATGCCTAATAGCGCTTAGCCAAAGCACGTACATTGACAAGGTGTTGAAAAGGTTCAACATGGAGAACTCCAAGAAAGGCCTACTGCCCATGTCACCTGGCACAGTGCTTGGCAAGAATCAGTGTCCTCGGACCCTTGATGAGCGAGTACAAATGAATGATATTCCTTATGCTTCGGCAGTTGGTTCTATTATATATGCCATGCTATGTACAAGACCGGATGTTTCCTATGTGCTAAGTGTTAGCAGCCGGTACCAAGGTGATCCAGGATTGGAACACTGGGCCGCAGTCAAGGGTATTCTTAAGTACCTCCGAAGGACCAAGGATTTACTCCTTGTGTACGGAGGTGATGAAGAGCTCATTGTAAGTTGTTACACTAATGCAGGCTTCATGACTGACCCAGATGACTTCAAATCTCAATCTGGCTATGTTTTCATATTGAACGGCGGCGCAGTTGATTGGAAAAGTTCCAAACAAAATATTGTGGCGGATTCTACAACGGAGGCGGAATATGTCGCTGCTTCAGAAGCCTCCAAGCATGCTGTCAGAATCAAGCAATTCTTTGAAGACCTTGGTGTGGTTCCAAGTACTCTGGACCCGGTGGAGATCTATTGTGATAATAGTGGCGTCGTGGCTCAGGCAAGGGAGCCATGTTCACACCATAAGACAATGCATATTCAATGCAAATTTAAACTCATTCGACATCATGTCGAAGAAGGTTTAGTGAAAGTACGCAATGTTCACACGGATCTAAATGTGTCAGACCCGATGACAAAGCCTCTACCATGAGCAAAGCATGAGCAACACCGGATAGCCATTGGTGTTAGGGAAGCCATGTAACTGGATTATGACTCTAGTGCAAGTGGGAGTCTATAGGAGATATGCCCTAGAGGCAGTAATAACAGTTACTTTTGTATCTCCAAGTTTGTAATGAATGTTTATGATCCATGCTATAACTGCAATGATTCTCGAGTCTGCAATATCCACGAGGCTTGGAGGGAAACTCATGTGCACGTGTGGTATAATAAACGGTAAATTTTATTCCTAGTCTTGCCTCTAAGACTGGCTCAAGTATTGCATGATGATCCTGTTTTCCTGATCATGGGCATGGCTATGCCGTCAATTTTGAGTGCACGATGTTGGTAGAACACTTGTGTTGAATCGATCCGAATTGATGTTATGCTATGAGATACATTCGTCACAAGTTAATGGTTAATAACATAGAGATGGTTAAAATTTGCATAATTCCTTAGACCATGAGAGTATCGAGTTTCTTCATGCTTGCTTCATGAACTTTGAGGTTTGTTAAACGTCATCCGTAAATGGGTGTCTATTACGGCGGCTTACGGGTTCATGGAAAAGTATGTCAAGTAACTTGATAGCTCAAGATTGAGATTTGCTTCTCCGACGATGGAGAGATATCTCTGGGCCCTCTCGGTGTTACAATATCCATCATCATCTGGCCAGACACTTTGTGATTTGATCACAGGAATGCCGGAACACGGGAATGAGAAAAGAGAACAATACCGGCAATGAGGTAACTGACATAGTGGACAAGTTGTTGATCCACGGGGATGCCAACATGTCTCACCTCAGGTAATTGTAACATATCGTGAAGCGACAGGAATAGCACACGACAACTGGAGGTTCACTCGAATATTCATTCGTGTGGGTATAGTGGTCAATATGGGTGTCCACGGCTCCGATGTTGATCATTGATCGGAAGGGGTTCCGGGTCATGTCTATGCTTCACCGAACCTATCGGGTCACACGCTTAAGGGTCATCTATCTGTTGAATACTAGACAGGGAGTCCGAGAGAAAATCACCGAAAAGTTTCGGACACCGAAAAAGTTTCGGACAACGGAAAAGTTCCGCAGAGAGAACACCGGAACAGTTTCGGTAAAACTGAAAAGTAGTTTCAGGGGATACCATTAAGTCAAATTGGTTTCGGCACATGCCTGATAATTCTTAGAGGGTGCCAGAATCATTCTGGAAACTTCTGGGAATTTTTCGGAAGAAAAACCGGAAATGTTCCGGAGCTGCCGGAACCGCTTCAGATGCTTTTCGCAGATGAAAATCACTAATCCGGAATTGTTCCGGATCACATTGAAAATTATCTTAGTGGGGTACTGGAATTGTTCTAAGCCCACATAAATATTTTAAGTTCGACCGGACGCTGAAAAATGTCGTCGTGAATAGTGAAAGTGCTTTTTGGATATTTATGGAAAAACACCTTTTTGGATATTTCCAAAAAGGCTTCTAGAAGGGATTGGGGAGCAAGATAGCTCCTCATGGGGGCCCCCCAAGGGGTGGCCGGCCAAGGCTGGAGCTCCTCCATGGAGCTCCACATGGCACCCCTTTTCCTTCTTATGATTTTTTATGTGTGACATAAAGTGGGGGTAGTTTGGTATTTTCAAGTCCCAACCCTACCCCTTGGTTTTCCTATAAATAGAGGAGATGTGGGCTGCCATCTCATCATCCTTTGCTCTCATACACATGCTATGCTTTGCTAGCTCTCTCTCTCTCCCTCCCACAAAAAGAGTTTTGTGGAGCCGAAAGGCTGTCTGGGTTTCGGCAGGAACTAGTTCTGCCGCATAGATGACACCGTAGTGTGCAACCCCGTAGAGAGGTCGTAGTTTCAATCTTTTGCCTGAGGGGCTGTTCGAGTGTCCTCCCGGAGGGCTGTCCGAGTCTCCGTTCGAGTTTCGAGGGTCCTTCCGAAGGGTTGTCCGCGACATCGTCCGAGGGACTGTCCGACCGCCTCCCGAAGGGTTGTCCAATGAGGGAGTACATCCTCACGGTTGGGAGGTTGTAAAATCCTAGCTGCGGGGATCTGCACCAACGATCTCCACCAACTCTTCTTCCGCTGCGCTTCGAGTCGGTACGCATTAGATCAAACCTTGTATGCAGTCTCCATAGTGGTCCTGGGCGTGCTCGCTATACCGGAAATTTTTATTTTCTGTTGCGTTCCCCAATAGATCGAGGATTACCCGACCGTTCATCAATCGGATAGTGACCCTCCATATGTAGCCGGTGTTTGTCTTCGGCTTGAACTATGTCAGCACAACTGGGAAGTGCTTCATGAAGTCTAGGGGCATAAGTTAGCACTCCAGCTTCGGAGCAAGGATCACCTTGCAAAAGTGAGTTGTCCCACCCTTCTCATGGTAGTGCCCATAGTTCCGGCACTTGCCGCCGCGGGGCTCCTCCAACACCACATCGTCCTCCGTGCAAGGCACATTCTCCAAGGGAGGCACCACCTCCTTGCCCTTCTCCATTGCCGGCACCACCTCCTTGCCCTTCTTCATGGAAAGCATCACCTCATTGCCCTTGTTCTCTGTCTCGATCTCCATTATGAACAACACAATGTTCAAAGATCAATCAAATTAAATGCTACCGTCCAACCTCCTATATTTACCCATCCAAACGCTCACTACTTACCCACCACCACACTTCATTAACCCTATCGTCATCACTCTGGATCCAGAGGAGGAAGAAGAAGCAGTGGCGACGGTGGCTAGGGCGCCGGAGCGAGGCCACTGTAGTATGCCAATCGATTTGGATGATGGCGAGGATGATGAGACGGTGCATGCTACAGTCGAGCCGGAGGAGAATTACAAGGACGAGGGCCCCCGCAGCTCCAAATGCCTCCAAGGTCGCCGCAGGTAGAATTTTAAACTATCGTGTAAGACTAACCCCGAATCCCCATTCCCCTTGTACTCAATCCGGATTAGAACCCTAAAATCCATTGCTACTTAATATTCATGAAGAAGTTCTTAGCAATCCTATGACTATTTACTCTGCTTCCTCCGTTCCCCTTGAGCATGGATAGATTACACGGACCAAATCTAAACGCGGATCGAATACGAAATAGTAGGGCTTACCGTCATTGCCGAATTATTACATGTGATGTTTCTGATGCCGGTGATGATGGTCATCGCTCGCCTTACTATTCTCTGATTCGCTGAACGCCGTCGTCGGTGTGAGATTGGAAGAGTGAAGAGAGAGGAGAGAACGGTGAGGGAAACTGAACATTCGCTGAACGTCTAGCATGCGTGGACGGTGAGCGCCGAACGCTGAATGGTGAGGGAAAATGCTTTAAACATGCGTGGTACAAGTCAAACGTGTCATTTACTTTTTGCACGGGTCTGATTTTTTGA
Organism: Hordeum marinum; assembly: GCA_022496015.1. Classification (NCBI taxonomy): domain Eukaryota; kingdom Viridiplantae; phylum Streptophyta; class Magnoliopsida; order Poales; family Poaceae; genus Hordeum; species Hordeum marinum. The sequence goes on from CM039678.1 coordinate 15,327,788, forward strand.
TACTAAGAGCATCTACAGCCAGACCCCCTATTTCATCCCTAAACGCTTGAAACGTCCGTCCGATAAGTGTTCGGTCAAAGAGTGTTGATCAAATCAGACGCCTCATCTGATTCCTATACATCCGGACTAACCGATGTCCCTCAAACCCGTTTCAAATATAGAAATGATACGAGGCTGTCGCCCAATCACATCCGCACACCCCACTGCACGTCATAACCATCCCAGGCTATCCCACCTACAGCCTGAACGAGTGGGAGGCAGCCGACGACCTCACGCGCCCCATGCTTGCTGGTCTCGTTGCCGCAGCTGGAGCCGCATGTCGCGGACGTGCGTGTTGGCTGGCCGCCACAGCCGTGCAGACGTTGTTCGCTAGCAGGCCATAGCCAAGCGTGCTAGTGGGCTGGCTGGCAGGCCGCGGCACTTCGCATGCCGAGGACGTGCGCGTGCTGGGTGGCCGTCCGCGACCGCGGCCGCGTGCGCGCGTTATGCGCTGGGCCGTCGCAATTGCGTGCTAGCTAGCTAGCTCCAGGGTTTTTGAGAATGCGGTCCTTTTTCAACGTGAAAATCTATGATCTTCAATGAAGCAACGATAACGATAACGTTTATGCATTTTTTTTAAAGGTGTTACTTTTGAAGAACCTTTTTTATAGCCGCTGTTGTTGTTGTTTTATGTGCTTGCATATAAGGTGTTTATCGAAATAACTCAAAAAGTAGGGAGACAAATTTAAGATACATGAATGTTTGAAAGGAAATATAAGGGATCAAAACGAACACGTCCGATATATTTAAGGGGTCATATTCGTTGAATTTTTGTGTAAAAGGACTAGCTGACGAATTAAATTGATGAAAAGGATCACATGTGAGACGAATTGCCAGAAAAGACTAACTGCATCGTGGCGGCAGGCGCACCAACCAACATGTGGCACTTGTCGCCACGTGCGGAGACGACAACACTGTTCACGGTACAACTCACCCACGAGACAGGTTTCTCACAGCAAAGCATGAATGGGAAAGTGAACAGTTATAGGCCGCCACATCCCCTGGTGGCAACACTGTTCATACGGTTGCTGTATTTTTTTTTAAAATGTAGCAGAAAAAGTAAAAAAATCTAAAAAATTTCGGCAGCAAAGACGATTGAGTGCTGTCATCACGAGATGTGGCGGCATGTACTGTTCACTCGCTGGTTTCGGTTTTGTTGCGTGCCTATTTTGTGCTGTTCGGATGGCGTGGGTGAACTCCAATGTCACTAAATCTGAACCGATTTAAGCTGATTATATTTATCCTCTGCATCCACAGGCTCCACCTTAATTTACCATGCATCTTGAGCTGTTTGGCCTGCCATGATATGTCATCTCAACCTGCTGTGATTCAGAAACATAATGAAGTGTTCAAACCAGGCAACGCCTTGTTTATTCTTGTCTTCTCCCAGATTACTATTGAAGATAAATATGCCCTTAAATGTATCCACATACCCAGCGGATATCCACAAGTCATTCTGTGTCTATTTTTCTGTTGCGGGTACACTCTATATCTTTTTGTTATTTTGAAACATTGAGCTTATACTTGAGATCTGATGAAGATTTTCAATTTTGAAAATCAATCACTACAAGCATCAAAATGCAGAAGGCAGAAAAAAAAGACACGAGCTGGCATGCACATCGAAAGATAGAGCCGATATACTTGACTGCGGTGTTGACGTTACGTGGCTTGTGACTTGTCTTCCAGTGCCATGCATGTCGGCCATGTGAGCCACATGTCTAGGATGCTCTGTCAAAGTATTATATAGCTTAGTTTGCTGCTAGTCGGTTTAAATACTGTAGGGCTCATGCTTAGCTGAATATATCCTTATTACTTAACAATGGGTGTTTCAAAATCCCTTTGTAAGCTTCCATGATATTGCTCCTCCTGATGAAAACACAAAACATGCATTATATTTTAATAATTAGGTTACATGTAGCGGAGATGTGCATATTAAGATGAAAGTGTGTCCACACAAGAAATGATTGAGTTTGAAATGATGATTTACATGATAGAGTTGGTAGCACTGATTGAAGCGAATATTATCCAACATCGTCTGAGATGGTTTGGGACAATACAACGTGGGCCTCCAGTCCATAACGGGCTGTTGAATCGTGTTGATAATGTCAAGAGAGATCGGGTAGACCAAACTTGACATGGGGAAGTCCGTAAAAGAGAAGTCTTTACCATCTATGTCATTTCCAAACATTCAGAATTTCTAAATCTTGACATGAAGAAAACCTTGGTAAAAAGTAAAAACAAAACAAAAGGAGGGACACATTGGGGAACGCCCAACGGTTATATGGCCGTCCTCCAAAGCAGAATACTGAAGCAGGAGTACTTGGTTGCACATGGGTAGGCTGTTGAAGTCATTGATCTGTGGCATACTATGCCACAGTACTTTGTTTGCAAATGGGTTGGAGTACTATCAAAGTGCTAAAGCATTGGGTTCAGGAAACGTGTGGCACATCGCTTTCAAATAATGCAGCATGCCAGGAAATAATTGAGCTTCAGCCATAGGAAGGCTAGCATTGACTTGACTTGCTGGTCCAGTGCTGCCTCTTGAGATGGCTTTAACACAAGAGCAAGCATTCCCCACTCTAACCAAGCCATGGCATTGTTTTGGTGATTTCAGAACCTGAAGTGCTCAAGGAGGTGGTCACCACAGGTCCAAATCCTTCCAACATCGACTACATACCAGGTATGTTGCCCTTGTTTTGGTTTGCCCTTGATTTGGTTTTGTACCTAGGCCAATGCAAAAATAAGCAGTTTTATTTGTCATTACAAGCCAGGTATGGTGGTAGTCCTCAGGTTCTCTGGTTTCTTCTATAGGTAAAAGGAACAAGGAAAACTCCTCGGAGATTAAATTCAGCTACTTGTCATCAGCAACAAGCTAGTACACTGTGGGTCATACCCATGACTCCATGAGAGTTTAGGATCTTTACCATAAAGCTTTGTTTTTTTCTTCTTCAAATTTATTGTTGTGATTACCAAGATTAATCGGGTCTAAGCTATTATGAGGCATGCACGTCTGTGTATGGTCGTTCCCTAGTTTTTTTTTCATTATAGGTTGTACTCATAACAATTTCCTTTAGCTGAAACTTAAAACATGTTTTTCTTTCTTTCATGCAGCTTAATTAATAACTCTAGCGATTTGTCGCAAAACACACACTCTAGCTATTGTTTCTCCATACATATGAGATATTATTAGATAGACATTGAGGAAAATGTGGAGCTAGGTTACCTGGAACGATCACATCAGCCAACTATCCGAAATTATTCTTATTGCCGAGCTAACTGGTATATCAGATTGGTTTCATCATTATTTTACTTGGTTCATTATAAAAATTTCAGGAATCTTAGGTGAGTTTCCTTACCGAAGCAGAGCATGTATGTATGGTTATTTGGTCAAAAAGTGCCACTCCTTCTTGTCAGTTAATAAAATTAAGTTTGCTACTGTTTACTACTACCTCCATTCCAAAATATGTGTCGTGGTATTAGTTAAAATTTGAACTAAACCCATGACTCTTATTTTGAAATGGAGGGAGTATATCACAATCCCAAGTGTTTAAATATTCTGATGGATCTGCCTCTGGTAAATCATGTTTTGTTTAATTATATGGGTTAGAGTTGGATATGTTAACCTTACGAGATAAGAGTTTAGCAGGATTACTTTGAGATATTCTGCTCCATTGTGTCCAGGGAGTTTTAACTTTTGAAGTGTTTAGGCGATGTGTTTGCTCTTAGCTGAAAACAATGATAGTTTCATTAACACATCACTTCTTCATTTTACAGTGTGTATTGGGGAGAATATACAACCAGGCCACCACCCAACGGTGATAGATTTGCAATCTTCGAAAAGTAATGGCGGAGATTGTTATTCTTCTAGCCATTAAAAAGATAGGAATTGCCTTGGCACATGGAGCCACAAACCAGGCGAGCTCACAGTTTGCAAGGTACGGGACGCAACTACGAGAGATACATGGAAGCATGACCCGTGTTACTAGGGAGCTTCGCGTGATGCATGATGTTCTTTGTCAAATGGACATTTGTAACCACAACAATCAAGTATATGAGGCTTGGTTGGAGGAGGTACGGAAAGTAGCACATGTGATGGAAGACATGGTGGATGAGTACTTGTATCTAGTTGGTCGGCAACATGATATAGGGTGTTGCTTTTACCTGAAGAAAGGGTTCACAAAACCAGGATCCCTGCTTTCTTTGAAGGGGATATCTTCCAAGGTGAAGCAGATAGAGAAAGACCTTACACATCTGTCAGAAATAAAAAACCGTTGGATTACCCGAATAAACAACGGGGATACTAACAACTCAAACCACATTGTCAGGATGGCCCAAGATCAAGCAAACATGGCACGTTCCCTTGATGATGAAGATCTAGTGGGGGTTTATGAAAACAGAGAGAAACTTGAGCAGTGGTTGGCAGGTGATGATTTGGGATGCTCCGTGATAGTGCTTGTTGGAATGGGAGGGCTTGGTAAAACAGCTTTAGCTGCAAATATCTACAAGAAGGAGAGAGATAAATTCCAATGCCATGCTTGGGTTTCTATCTCCCAAACTTATTCTAGAGAAGATGTCTTGAGGAAAATAATGAAGGAACTTTCTAAAGATAAAGTTAATGTTCAATCTAACATTGCAGGTATGGACATCACATGCCTTGAAGAGACATTGAAGAAATTTCTAGAGCAACAAAAGTACTTAATTATATTGGATGATGTATGGACTCCAGAATCATTTGCTGACTTATCTAGGGTGCTTATTCATAATGACAAGGGCAGTAGACTAATAATAACAACAAGGGAAGTCCGCGTTGCCACACTAGCTTCTCAAGGACATATCTTAACACTACAAGCTTTACCAGAAGACAAGGCATGGGATCTATTTTCTAAGAAAGCCTTTTCAAGAGATAGAAATCATGAATGTCCTATGGAGTTGAAGCTTTTGTCTGAGGAAATAGTTAGCAAGTGCAAAGGCTTGCCTCTTGTTATTGTGTTAGTTGGTAGCCTCTTGCGTGTGCGTGAGAAAACTGTGGAAGAGTGGAGAAGAATAAATGACCAATTGAGCTGGGAGATAATTAATAATTCAAGTCTCAGTGACATAAGGAATGTTTTGCATCTGAGCTTCATATACCTTCCAACACACTTGAAAAGTTGTTTCTTGTACTGTAGCTTATTTCCAGAAGACTATCTTTTCAAAAGGAAACAGTTTATACGATTATTGATAGCAGAGGGGTTCATCAAGGAGAGGGGTGAAAGCACATTAGAAGAAGTGGCGGAGGGCTATTTAAAGGAGTTGATCGACAGAAACATGCTACAACTTGTTAAAAGGAACTTATTTGGTAGGATGAAGAAATTCAGAATGCACGATATCTTACGTGAATTGGCAGTAAATTTGTGCCAGAAGAACAGTTTTGGTGTTACATATGAGGATAATTGTGGAGCACCTCTTGAGACGGATGTACGTCGATTGGTACTGAGCAAACTGAAGACGGATAATCATGTGTCAGATTTTGGCATACACCTATTACTTCGAAGTGTGATTGCACTAGATGATAGCATGCCATCATTCGCTCTACTGCCCCTGCTATGTAAGAAGTCAAGATATATGACAGTGCTAGAATTAAGCTATCTACCTATCATGAAAATTCCAGATGCTATTGGAGATCTTTTTAATCTGCGCCATTTAGGTTTACGTTATTCAAAAGTGAAGATGCTCCCAAAGTCTGTGGAGAAGCTTTCAAATTTATTGACACTGGACCTTTTGAGATCTGATATACATGAGTTGCCAAGAGGGATTGTGAAACTTAAGAAGCTTAGGCACTTATTTGCGGAGAGAATAATAGATCCAAGTTTGAGAGAGTTGCAATGTTGTAGTGGCATGTCTATCCGCAATGGTCTTGGAAATTTAATAAACTTGCAGACGCTACAAGCATTGGAAGCACATGATGATTGTGTTGGACATTTAGGGAAGCTGAGGCAACTAAGAAGCTTGAGGTTGTTGAATGTGAAGGGAGCATACTGTGGACGCATCAGCAAGTCGATAGTTCAGAATCGTCATTTGTCCTTCCTATCTGTGACTGCAAGTGATGAGGATGAGGTTCTCTTGTTGAATGTCTTCCTGCCAAACCTGCAAAAACTAAGTTTGAGAGGACGACTGGCACAAGGGGTGTTGGACGAGTGTCCTCTCTTTCAAGCTGTTGGAGGACACAACATGTATGAATTGTCACTATGTTGGTCGCAGCTGAGAGAAGACCCCCTGCCATCCCTTTCTCGTCTGTCAAGTTTGACGCGTCTACATTTCACAAGGGCATACAACGGAAAGCAGCTGATATTTCTCACGGGATGGTTTCCCAAGCTAAAGATTCTCATTCTAAGAGACCTGCCTAATCTGAATCGGCTAGAGGTACACCAAGGTGCCATGGCGAGCTTAGAAAGATTATGCTTAGTCAACCTCAGCAGCATGACGGAGGTCCCACATGGCATCGATTTTCTCATGCCCCTCCAGTATCTAGCCTTCCACGAAATCAACAGCGATTTCTTGACGTTGCTGCGCCAGTGCTCTGCAATTCAAGGGACGCGGTGGCGGCATTCTATCCGACATTGACCTGCCACACTGGTTAGGAAGTGTGTGTACGTAAGCTCTAGCTACTCACCTGCTAATTAGTACCCCCTCCGTCTCAAAATAAGTGTCGTCGATCTAGCATAAAATTTATACTAACTTAATATAAATTTGACGACACTCACTTATTTTGGGACGGAGGGAGTACCACTACTTACTTCTTCCTAACATTTTTTTTGCGATATGATGTTTGTTTATGCAGGTTAAAACAAAGAAACTTATTTTGGGACGTGGCTCAACGGAGTGGAAGTTACAAGGAAGACGCTTCAAGATGTTGATCAAGACAAAGGAAGGATTCAATCCAATAAGTTAAGGCGTTAATGCAAACCAAGATGCATATCCAATTATCCAGTGCTGCACCTATGGTGCTCTTAATTTCTCCTGCTGCTACTGCCTGTGTTTACGACTGTTACTACTGTTCGTGTGCTTATAATTGGCAACTGGCTATCCACTCCGATTGTGCTCATAAATGACACGGCGCTTATTGGAAGACAGCTACCGAATTGTGTTTACACATTCAGACTAATTTCCGCATTACCTATTTGGACTACGTACTGCTATTCATGTGTGGTGTGTGCTTGTTGTGAACTATACACGAGAATATTGCCTATTTCAGTTGTGGCTGTTAAATAAAAGTACTTTCGGCTTTGGGGTTCAAAATTTATAATGCCCATGTAATAATTTTTATTGTCATTATGGCTACACCGCCTTTAGGTGTTGTGGGGTTGCAAGGGGCATTGGACGATCTCCTCTATTCCCTTCCGTTGATTTTTTTTCTTTTCAGAAAGGAAGGTATCCCCGGTCTCTGCATCTTACGATACATGCAGCCACTTTTTAAAAAAACAAGTAGTCCAATAAAGTTTTGATTACATAGTCTCCACAAATCAAATAGTGCTAAGCAGGAGCAATGAAAGACAATAAAAATGACGAAGCAGCCTCAACCAGTGAAACGAAAATAAGATTGGAAACTACTCTCCTATCCTATTACATGACCGCCATCTAAACCGGTTGAAGATACCCCGTGCTATCATCTCCCATCGGATAGACCCAGTAACCAAACACTCCCTGGCCTCCGTCGGAGAGAGTAGCGACCACTATGGATTAATGTTGTGGCCCTGAATACAACCTGCAAAAGATGAAAGTTTCTTTGTTTGTTAAAAACCAAATCATTCCTGCAGTTCCATATAGCCCACAGTAAAACGCATACGCCTACACGAATGTGTTTTGCCGTTTGTACTTCCACTCCGTCGAGCCACATCCCAAACAACGTGCAAATGGTAGTGGGAGGAGCAATGTTAAACGTTATATGGACCGACCGCCATAAAAGAGGCATTCCAGAAAGAGGTGTTTGATAGACTCGTCATTGTCACAGAAACTACATCTACGTGATCCAGCCCAATTTCGTTTTGCCAGATTGTCCTTCATGAGAATAACTTGTTTGTGTACAAACCACATGAACACTTTGATTTTTAGAGGAACTTTGACCTGCCAAATATTCGCTGTACGAGGGATAGTTATCGAGTTTATCATATCCATGTACATTGATTTGACAGAAAATGACCCATTCTTCATCAGTGACCAATGCACACGATCTGGTTGGTTAGATAACTGGATGTCCATCAGTCGTCTTACCAGATGGAGCCATGCTTTCCAACGATTTCCTACTAAGTTCCTTCTAAATTGAATGTTTAGAGGAGTGGACTATAATACCGTTGCAACATAGGCCTCCCTACGTTGAACAATATTATATAGGGATGGGTACTGGATCGCTAGAGGTGTCTCCCCTAACCACGTGTCCTCCCAAAATCTCGTAGTGGATACATTGCCCAAAACAAATTTTGTCCTCTGGAAAAAGGTTGATTTCACCCTCATCAAATCTTTCCAGAACGGTGAATCATTCGGCCTTGCTGTCACCTGTGCTAAGGTATTGGACTGTAGGTACTTATCACGCAGAATCTGGGCCCAAATGGCGTCAGTTTCACTGGATAACTTAAACAACCATTTACTAAGTAGGCATTTGTTTTTTTATCTCTAAATTCTCAATACCGAGACCTCCTTGGTCTTTAGGTCTACAAATGATATCCCATTTTGCGAGTCGATATTTCCGTTTTGACTCGTCACTTTGCCAAAAAAAACGCGACCGATAGAAATCCAGTCTTCTCCGTACCCCGACTGGCACCTCAAAGAAGGATAAAAGAAACATTAGCATACTCGTGAGCACCGAGTTAATAAGTGTTGGGGAACGTTGCGTGGGAAACAAAAAATTTCCTACGCACACGCAGATCTATCCATGGTGATGAGCATCTACGAGAGGGAGAGTGGATCTACATACCCTTGTAGATCGCTAAGCAGGAAGCGTTAAGTAACGCGGTTGGTGTAGTCGAACATCTTCACGATCCAAATCGCCGAGCGAACCGTGATCCAATCACAATCCGTCCCACGAACTTGATCACGATCCGTCCCACGAACTTGATCATTATCCTTCCGATCTAGCGCCGAACGGACGACACCTCCGCATTCAGCACACGTACAGCTTGATGACGATCTCCGCCGTCTTGATCCAGCAAGAAGGAGCGGAGAGGAAGAAGAGTTCTCCGGCAGCGCTCTGGCGCTCCGGCGATGGTGGTGGAGCAATTCCGGCAGGGCTTCGCCTAAGCACTGCAGAAATCCGATCTAGAGGAGAAACTATACACTGGAGGAACGGGTAGCACGTGGCTGAAAAATCTAGTGCAAAACCTTAAAACCCACCAGTATATATAGGAGGAGAGGAGGAGAGGCTTGGCACAAGGTCCAAGCCTCCTTGGAGTCGGCCGAACCAACTAGGAGAGGAGGACTCCTCCTCCAATCCTAGTAGGTTTAGGATTCCTTCTTTTTTGCCTTTTTTCCACCTTTTCCTATTGGGTTTTCTTCTCCAGCCGCATGGGCCTTGTGTGAAAGTTCCAACAGCCCACTAAGGGATGGTATTCACTCTCCCACAGCCCATGAAGCCTCTTGGGTCGAAATACCCCTCCCGATGGTCACCCGGTACACTATCAACACTCCCGGTACACTACCAATGAGCCCGAAACTTTTCTGGCGACGAAAATAGGACTTCCTATATATGAATCTTTACCTCCGGACCATTTCGGAGCTCCTCGTGACGTCCGGGATCTCATCCGGGACTCCGAACAACCTTCGGTCACCACCATACATAACTCTATACTATCGAAACGTCACCAAACCTTAAGTGTGCAGACCCTACGGGTTCGAGAACTATGTAGACATGAGCGAGACACCTCTACAGTCAATAACCAATAGCGGGACCTGGATGCCCATATTGGTTCCTACATATTCTACGAAGATCTTTATCGGTCGAACCTCTATGTCAAGGATTCAGTTAATCCCGTATGATGTTCCCTTTGTTCTTCGGTATGTTACTTGCCCGATATTCGATCGTCGGTATCTCCATACCTAGTTCAACCTCGTTACCGGCAAGTCTCTTTACTCGTTCTGTAATACAAGATCCCGTGACTAACACTTAGACACATTGCTTGCAAGGCTTATTGTGATGTTGTATTACCGAGTGGGCCCTGAGATACCTCTCCGTCACACGGAGTAACAAATCCTAGTCTTGATCCATGCCAACTCAACAGACACCCTCGGAGATACCTGTAGAGCACATTTATAGTCACCCAGTTACGTTGCGACGTTTGATACACACAAGGCATTCCTCCGATGTCCGTGAGTTGCATGATCTCATGGTCATAGGAACACATACTTGACATGCAGAAAACAGTAGCAATAAACTGACACGATTATATGCTACATTTGTAGTTTGGGTCTTGTCCATCACATCATTCTGCTAATGATGTGATCCCGTTATCAAATGACATCACATGTTAATGGCTAGGAAACCTTGACCATCTTTGATCAACGAGCTAGTTTACTAGAGGCATACTAGGGACAGAGTGTTGTCTATTTACCCACACATGTAATGTGTTTCCAATCAATATAATTATAGCATGGATAATAAGCGATTATCATGAACAAGGAAATATAATAATAAACACTTTATTTATTGCCTCTAGGGCATATTTCCATCAGTCTCCCACTGGCACTAGAGTCAATAATCTAGTTCACATCACTATGTGATTTACATTGTTATGGATCGAACACGCATGCAGTTCTGGTGTTGATCATGCTTAGCCCTTGGAAGAGGTTTAGTCAACGGGTGTGCAACATTCTGATCCGTGTGCACTTTGCAAATATTTATGTCCTTCTCCTCGATGTAATCACGGATGGAGTTGAAGCGTCGCTTTATGTGTCTAGTCCTCTTGTGAAACCTTGGTTCCTTGGCCAGAGCAATGGCACCAGTGTTGTCACATAATAGGTTCATTGGATCCAGTGCACCGGGCACTACTCCAAGATCTGTCATGAACTGCTTCATCCAGACACCTTCCTTTGCCACCTCCGAGGCTGCGATGTACTCCGCTTCACACGTAGAATCGGCTACCACGCTTTGCTTGGAACTGCACCAGCTTACTGCTCCCCCGTTGAGAATAAATACGTATCCGGTTTGTGACTTAGAGTCATCCAGATCAGTGTCAAAGCTTGCATCGACGTAACCCTTTACGACGAGCTCTTCATCACCTCCATAAACGAGAAACATTTCCTTAGTCCTTTTCAGGTACTTAAGGATATTCTTGACCGCTGCCCAGTGCTCCATTCCAGGGTCACTTTGAAACCTTTCGGCCATACTTATGGCAAGGCTGACATCGGGTCTTGTGCACAACATTGCATACATGATAGAGCCTATGGCTGAAGCATAGGGGATGGCACTCATGTTTTCTCTATCTTCTGCAGTCACTGGGCATTGAGTCTTACTCAACTTCACACCTTGTAACACAGGCAACAATCCCTTCTTGGACTGATCCATTTTGAACTTCTTCAAAACTTTATCAAGGTATGTGCTCTGTGAAAGTGCTATTAAGCGTCTAGATCTATCTCTATAGATCTTAATGCCTAATATGAAAGCAGCTTCTCCTAAGTCCTTCATTGAAAAACTCTTGTTCAAATATTCCTTCACGCTTTCCAGCATTTCTATATTGTTTCCAATAAGCAATATGTCATCCACATATAATATTAGAAACGCTATAGAGCTCCCACTCACTTTCTTGTAAATACAAGCTTCTTCATAAACTTGTATAAACTCAAACGCTTTGATCACCTCATCAAAGCCCTTATTCCAACTCCGAGATGCCTGCACCAGTCCATAAATGGATCGCTGGAGTTTGCAAACTTTGTCAGCATTCTCTGGATCGACAAAACCTTTTGGTTGCATCATATACAACTCTTCGTCAAGGAAACCGTTGAGGAACGCCGTTTTGACATCCATCTGCCAAATTTCATAGTCAAAATAAGCAGCTATTGCTAACATGATTCTGACAGACTTAAGCATCGCTACGGGTGAGAATGTCTCATCGTAGTCAACTCCTTGAACTTGTGAAAAACCCTTTGCCACAAGTCGAGCTTTATAGACGGTGACATTACCATCCGCGTCTGTCTTCTTCTTAAAGATCCATTTGTTCTGAATGGCCTTTCGCCCTTCAGGTAATACTTCCAAAGTCCATACTTTGTTTTCATACATGGATCCCATCTCGGATTTCATGGCCTCTAACCATTTCTCGGAATCCGGGCCCATCATTGCTCCTCCATAGCTCGTAGGTTCATTGTTGTCTAACAACATGACCTCTAAGACAGGGTTGCCGTACCACTCAGGAGCAATACGCGCCCTTGTCGACCTACGAGGTTCAATAGTAGCTTGATCCAAAGCTTCATGATCATCATCATTAACTTTGTCTCCTACCGTCGTAGGTTCCACATAAACATCTTTCTGCGCTGCGCTACTTTCTGGTTGAAGTAAAGGTTCAATAACCTCATCAAGCTCTATCTTTCTCCCACTCAATTCTTTCGAGAGAAACTCTTTCTCAAGAAATATTACATTCTTAGTGACAAACACTTTGCCTTCGGATCTGAGATAGAAGGTATACCCGACTATGTCTTTCGGGTATCCTTTGAAGACGCATTTCTTTGCTTTGGGTACCAGCTTTTCAGGCTGAAGCTTTTTGACATAAGCATCACATCCCCAAACTTTAAGAAACGACAACTTTGGCCTCTTGCCAAACCACAGTTCATATGGCGTCGTCTCAATGGATTTCGATGGTGCCCTATTTAAAGTGAATTCAGCTGTCTCTAATGCATAACCCCAAAACGATAGTGGAAAATTAGCAAGAGACAACATAGAACGCACCATATCTAATAAGGTTCGATTACGATGTTCTGACACACCATTACGCTGTGCTGCTCCGGGGGTGTCAACTGTGAAACAATTCCACATTGTCTTAAGTGACTGCGAAACTCATAACTCAGATATTCACGTCCCCGATCAGATCGCAGGAACTTAGTCTTCTTGTTATGATGATTCTCAACTTCACTCTGAAATTGCTTGAACTTTTCAAATGTTTCAGACTTGTGTTTCATTAAGTAAATATACCTATATCTACTTAAGTCATCAGTGAAGGTGAGAAAATAACGATATCCACCACGCGCTGTAACATTCATTGGACCACACACATCAGTATGTATGATTTCCAATAAGTCACTTGCCCGTTCCATTGTTCCAGAGAACGGCGTTTTAGTCATCTTGCCCATGAGGCATGGTTCACATGTGTCAAGTGATTCAAAATCAAGTGACTCCAAAAGTCCATGAGCATGGAGCTTCCTCATGCATTTTACACCAATATGACCTAAACGGCAGTGCCACAAGAAAGTGGTACTACCATTATCAAATCTACATCTTTTGGCATCAATGTTATGAACATGTGTGTCATAACTATAAAGATTCAATATGAATAAACCACTAACATTGGGTGCATGACCATAAAAGATATTACTCATATAAATATAATAACCTTTATTCTCTGATTTAAATGAGTAACTGTCTCGTAATAAACAAGATCCAGATATGATGTTCATGCTTAACACAGACACTAAATAACAATTATTCAGGTTCATCACTAATCCCGATGGTAATCGAAGAGAGAGCGTGCCGATGGCGATCACATCAACCTTGGAACCATTTCCCACGCGCATCGTCACTTCGTCCTTCGCCAGCCTTCGTTTATTCTGTAGTTCCTCCTTTGAGTTGCAAATGTGAGCAACCGAACCGGTATCAAATACCCAGGCACTAGTACGAGAGCTAGTAAGGTACACATCAATAACATGTATATCATATATACCTTGTTTGTCGTTGGCCGCCTTCTTGTCAGCTAGGTACTTGGGGCAGTTCCGCTTCCTGTGACCAGTTCCTTTGCAACGAAAGCACCCAGTTTCTGGCTTAGGTCCATGCTTAGGTTTCTTTACAGGAGTAGCAACTGCTTTGCCATCCTTCTTGGTTTTACCCATCTTGCCTTTTCCCTTGCCATTTTTCTAGAAACTGGTGGTTTTATTGACCATCAACACTTGATGTTCTTTCTGGATTTCAGACTCAGCGACTTTCAGCATTGTAAACAGCTCGGCGACTGTCTTGTTCATCCCGTGCATGTTATAGTTCATCACAAAGCTCTTGTAACTAGGTGGCAGTGATTGAAGAACTCTGTCAGTGATCGCCTCTGGCGGAAGGATAATTCCCAACTCTGCTAGACGATTTGAATACCCAGACATTCTGAGTATATGCTCACTGATAGACCCGTTCTCCTCCATTTTGCAAGCATAGAACTTATCGGAGGTCTCATACCTCTCGATCCGGGCATTCTTCTAAAAGATAAACTTCAACTCCTGGAATATCTCATATCCTCCATGATGTTCAAGGACATATGATTTCTGGAAAGTCATGAGGATAATCCTCAGATTACGGGCCCAATCAACAAAGTTACTTCCATCATCTTTCAACTTAGCTTTCTCTAGGAACGCATTAAAATTCAGGGCTGCTACTGCGCGAGCCATTGATCTACAACATGAATATGCAAAGGTTACTTAGACTATTGTTCAAGATAATGAGTTTAGTTAATCAAATTACTAAAGCTCCCACTCAAATTGACATCCCTCAGGTTATCTGAGTGTCACATGATCCAAATTCACATACTCAAGTCCGATCATCACGTGAGTTGAGGTGGCTTCAATGGTGAACATCATCATGTTGATCATATCAACTATATGACTGATATTCGACCTTTCGGTCTCTTGTGTTCCGAGGCCATGTCCGTACATGTTAGGCTCGTCAAGTTTAACCCGAGTGTTCTTCGTGTGCAACACTTGCTTGCACCCGTTGTATGTGAACGTAGAGTCTATCACACCCGATCATCACGTGGTGTCTCGACACGACGAACTTTCGCAACGGTGCACACTCGGGGAGAACACAATTTATCTTGAAATTTAAGTGAGGGACCACCTTATAATGCTACCGACGTCCTAAGCAAAATAAGGTGCATAAAAGGATTAACATCACATGCAAATCATAAGTGACATGATATGACCATGAACTTGTGCTTTTGGTCTCCATCTAGAAAGCACCGGCATGATCTCCATCATCACCGGCATGACACCATGATCTCCATCATCTTGATCTCCATCAACGTGTCGCCATCGGGGTTGTCGCGCCCAACATACTTCTACTACTATTTCTACCGTAGCGATAAAGTAAAACATTACCTAGCGCTTAATGATTGACATGCATGTCATACAATTATTAAAGACAACCCTATGGCTCCTGCCGGTTGCCGTACTGATCGACATGCAAGTCGTGATAATCTATACATCACATGATCATGTCATACTACGGGTATCTAGCAAGAACAATTCTCATCTACGCAAAAACCACAACGGTGATACACTAGTTGCTTTTCAACCTTCTCAAGGACCGCCTTTGTCGAATCCGATCCAACTAAAGTGAGAGAAACTGGCACCCGCAAGCCATCTATGCAACAAGTTGCGGTCGAGGGAACTGGTCTCTCGTAAGCGTATGAGTAATGTTGGTCCGGGCCGCTTCATCTCACAATACCGCTGAACCAAAATCCGACCAAGGGAGGAAGCAATCTAAGCATCAATGATACCATCTACACATAGACCTAGCTCTGATACCATCATTGGGGAACGTTGCATGGGAAACAAAAATTTTCCTACGCACATACAGATCTATCCATGATGATGAGCATCTATGAGAGGGAGAGTGGATCTACATACCCTTGTAGATCGCTAAGCGGGAAGAGTTAAGTAACGCGGTTGGTGTAGTCGAACATCTTTGTGATCCAAATCGCCGAGCGTCCCGCGATCCAATCACGATCCGTCCTGCAAACTTGATCACGATCCGTCCCACGAACTTGATCATGTTCCTTCCGATCTAGCGCTGAACGGACGACACCTCCGCGTTCAGCACACGTACAGCTTGATGACGATCTCCGCCGTCTTGATCCAGCAAGACGGAGCAGAGAGGAAGAAGAGTTCTCCAACAGCATGATGGCGCTCCGGCGATAGTGATGGAGCAATTCCGAAAGGGCATTGCCTAAGCACTGCAGAAATCCGATCTAGAGGAGAAACTATGCACTGGAGGAACGGGTAGCACGTGGCTGAAAAAACTAGTGCAAAACCCTAAAACCCACCAGTATATATAGGAGGAGAGGATGAGAGGCTTGGCACAAGGGCCAAGCCTCCTTGGAGTCGGCTGAACCAACTAGGAGAGGAGGAGTCCTCCTCCAATCCTAGTAGGATTAGGATTCCTCCTTTTTTGCTTTTTTTCCACCTTTTCCTATTGGGTTTTCTTCTCCAGCCGCATGGGCCTTGTGTGGAAGTTCCACCAGCCCACTAAGGGCTGGTATTCACTCTTCCACAGCCCATGAAGCCTCTTGGGTGGATAAACCCGTCCCGATGGTCTCCCGGTACACTACCGGCACTCCCGGTACAATACCGATGAGCCCGAAACTTTTCCGGCGACCAAAATAGGACTTCCTATATATGAATCTTTACCTCCGGACCATTCCGGAGCTCCTCATGACGTTTGGGATCTCATCCGGGACTCCAAACAACCTTCGGTCACCACCATACATAACTCTATACTACCGAAACGTCACCAAACCTTAAGTGTGCAGACCCTGCGGGTTCGAGAACTATGTAGACATGAACGAGACACCTCTACGGTCAATAACCAATAGAGGGACCTGGATGCCATATTGGTTCCTACATATTCTACGAAGATCTTTATCGGTCGAACCTCTATGCCAAGGATTCAGTTAATCCCGTATGATGTTCCCTTTGTTCTTCGGTATGTTACTTGCCCAAGATTCGATCGTCGGTATCTCCATACCTAGTTCAACCTCGTTACCGGCAAGTCTCTTTACTCGTTCCGTAATACAAGATCCCGTGACCAACACTTTGACACATTGCTTGCAAGGCTTATTGTGATGTTGTATTACCGAGTGGGCCCTAAGATAACTCTCCGTCACACGGAGTAACAAATCCCAGTCTTGATCCATGCCAACTCAACAGAGACCCTCGAAGATACCTGTAGAGCACCTTTATAGTCACCCAGTTACGTTGCGATCTTTAATACACACAAGGCATTCCTCCGATGTCCGTGAGTTGCATGATCTCATGGTCATAGGAACACATACTTGACATGCAGAAAACAGTAGCAATAAACTGACACGATCATATGCTACGTTTGTAGTTTGGGTCTTGTTCATCACATCATTCTCCTAATGATGTGATCCCGTTATCAAATGACATCACATGTCAATGGCTAGGAAACCTTGACCATCTTTGATCAACGAGCTAGTTCACTAGAGGCATACTAGGGACAGAGTGTTGTCTATTTACCCACACATGTAATGTTTTTACAATCAATACAATTATAGCATGGATAATAAACGATTATCATGAACAAGGAAATATAATAATAAACACTTTATTTATTGCTTCTAGGGCATATTTCCAACAATAAGAACCAACCGGCCTCCATATGACATAAGCTTACCCTTCCAGCAGCTCAGTTTCTTTTCAAATCGGTCTTCGATACATTTCCACTCCTTATTTGAAAGCTTACGATGGTGTATTGGTATTCCCAAACATGAGAATGGCATGGACCCCAGTTCACGACCGAACAGTTGTCTATATGCATCTTGTTCTTCTTTTGCCCTTCCAAAGCAGAACAATTCACTTTTATGGAAATTGATTTTGAGTCCAGATAGTTGTTCGAATATGCATAATAGCAGCTTCATATTCTTTGCTTTCGCTAAATCATGCTCCATGAAAATGATGGTATCATCAGCACACTCCACCATCTACCAGATGCGGAACAAGACCACCAATTTGCTGGAAATATGCCCTAGAGGCAATAATAAATTAGTTATTATCATATTTCCTTGTTCATGATAATCGTTTATTATCCATGCTATAATTGTATTGATCGGAGACTTAAATGCATGTGTGGATACATAGACAAAACCATGTCCCTAGTATGCCTCTAATGGACTAGCTCGTTGATCAAAGGATGGTTAAGGTCTCCTAGCCATGGACATGAGATGTCATTTGATAACGGGATCACATCATTAGGAGAATGATGTGATGGATAAGACCCAAACTACAAACATAGCATATGATCGTGTCAGTTTATTGCTACTGTTTTCTGCATGTCAAGTATATGTTCCTATGACCATGAGATCATGCAACTCACAGATATCGGAGGAGTGCCTTGTGTGTATCAAACGTCGCAACGTAACTGGGTGACTATAAAGGTGCTCTACAGGTATCTTCGATGGTGTCTATTGAGTTGGCATGGATCGAGACTGGGATTTTTTACTCCGTGTGACGGAGAGGTATCTCGGGGCCCACTCGGTAATGCAACATCACAATAAGCCTTGCAAGCAATGTGACTAATTGTTAGTTGCGGGATCTTGTATTACAGAACGAGTAAAGAGACTTGCCGGTAACGAGGTTGAACTAGGTATGGAGATACCGACGATCGAATCTCGGGCAAGTAACATACCGAAGAACAAAGGGAACGTTATACGGGATTAGCTGAATCCTTGACATAGAGGTTCGACCGATAAAGATCTTCGTAGAATATGTAGGAACCAATGTGGACGTCCAGGTCCCGCCATTGGTTATTGACTGTAGAGGTGTCTCGGTCATGTCTACATAGTTCTCGAACCTGCAGGGTCTGCACACTTAAGGTTCGGTGACGTTTCGGTAGTGTAGAGTTATGTATGGTGGTGACCGAAGTTTTTTCGGAGACCCGGATGAGATCCCGGACTTCACGAGGAGCTCCGGAATGGTCCGGAGGTAAATATTCATATATAGGAAGTCCCAGTTTGGTTTCCGGAAAAGTTTCGGGCTCATCGGTAGTGTACCGGGAGTGTCGGTAGTGTACCGGGAGTGCCGGTAGTGTATCGGGAGGCCTCCGGGAGGGGTATTTCGACCCCAAGAGGTCCATGGGATGTGGGAGAATAATAACCAGCCCTTAGTGGGCTGGGAAAACAGCCACAAAGGCCCATGGCGCAGGAGAGAAAGTCCTAAAGCAAAAAGTGGAAAATCAGCCAATAGGAGGCAATCCTACTCCAACTAGGATTGGAGGTGAAGTAGGATTGCTCCCACCTCCTATTTCGGCCGACCCAAAGGCCTTGGATGCCTCTCCTCTCCTATCCTCCTATATATACTAGTGGATTGGGTGGTTTTTGG
This sequence comes from Hordeum marinum, assembly GCA_022496015.1. Classification (NCBI taxonomy): domain Eukaryota; kingdom Viridiplantae; phylum Streptophyta; class Magnoliopsida; order Poales; family Poaceae; genus Hordeum; species Hordeum marinum. The sequence continues at coordinate 15,347,150 of CM039678.1, forward strand.
ACAGAATTTCCGGCCACGTATTACCCGTTCCACCGGTGCATAGTTTCTCCTCTAGATCGGTTTTCTACAGCGCTTAGGCGAAGCCCTGCCGGAATTGCTCCACCACCATCACCGGAGCGCCTTCACGCTGCCGGTGAACTCTCTCTCCTCTCCGCCTCCTCTCGCTGGATCGAGACGGTGGAGATCGTCATCAAGCTGCACGTGTGCTGAACGCGGAGGTGCCGTCCGTTCGGCGCTAGATCGGAAGGACCGTGATCGAGATCGCGAGACGGTTCGTGATGTGATCACGGAACGGATCGTGATGAGTTCACGGGACAGATCGTGATCAAGATCGTGAGACGGATCGTGATGAGTTCAAGGGACGGATCATGATGTGTTCGCGGGACGGTTCGTGATTGGATCGCGGGACGCTCGGCGATTTGGATCGCGAAGAAGTTCGACTACACCAACCGCGTTTCTTAACGCTTCCCGCTTAGTGATCTACAAGGGTACGTAGATCCACTCTCCCTCTCGTAGATGCTCATCACCATGGATAGGTTTGCGTGTGCGTAGGAAAATTTTTGTTTCCCATGCGACGTTCCCCAACAGTGGCATCATGAGCTAGGTTGATGGTTCGATGAGATCTCGAGTAGAACACAAAAGGTTTGTGGGCGTTGATGCTTAGATTGCTTCCTCCCTTGGTCGGATTTTGGTTCAGCGGGATTGTGAGATGAAGCGGCCCGGACCAACATTACTCGTACGCTTACGAGAGACCGGTTCCCTCGACGCAACTTGTTGCTTAGATGGCTTGCGGGTGACAGTTTCTCTCACTTTAGTTGGATCGGATCCGACAAAGGCGGTCCTTGAGAAGGTTGAAAAGCAATCTATGTATCACCGTTGTGGTTTATGCATAGGTGAGAATCGTTCTTGCTAGATACCCGTAGCAGCCACGTAAAACATGCAACAACAATTAGAGGACGTCTAACTTGTTTTTGCAGGGTATGTTGTGATGTGATATGGCCATTACATGATGAGATATATGTGATGTATGAGATGATCATGTGATGTATAGAATTTCACGACTTGCATGTCATTGAGTACGGCAACCGGCAGGAGCCATAGGGTTGTCTTTGTTTATTGTATGACCTGCGTGTCAATCATTAAGCGCTATGTAATGCTTTACTTTATCGCTAAGCAGTAGCAATAGAAGTAGAAGCAGGGCTGGCGCCACAACCCCAATGGCAACACATTGATGGAGATCAAGATGATGGAGATCATGGTGTTGTGCCGGTGACGATGGAGATCATGCCGGTGTTTCAAAGATGGAGATCTTAAACACAAGTTCATGGCCATATCATGTCACTTATGAATTGCATGAGATGTTAATCCTTTTATGCACCTTGTTTTGCTTAGTACGGCGGTAGCATTATAAGGTGATCCCTCACTTGAACTTCAAGATGAACTGTGTTCTCCCCGAGTGTGCACCGTTGCGAAAGTTCGTCGTGTTGAGACACCATGTGATGATCGGGTGTGATAGACTCTACGTTCACATACAACGGGTGCAAGCTAGATTTGCACGCGCAGAACACTCGGGTTAAACTTGACGAGCCTAGCATGTACAGACATGGCCTCGGAACACGAGAGACGGAAAGGTCGAACATGAGTCATATAGTAGATATGATCAACATAATGATGTTCACCATTGCAGCCACCTCAACTCACGTGATGATCGGACTTGAGTTGGTGAATTTGGATCATGTATCACTCGAATGATCGGAGGGATGTCAATTTGAGTGGGAGTTCTTAAGTAATATGATTAATTGAACTCATTATCATGAACATAGTCCAAGTGTCTTTGCAAATTATGTTGTAGATTACTAGCTCGCACTGTAGCTCCCTTAAATTTGTATATGTTCCTAGAGAAATAGAGTTGAAAGATGTTGGTAACAATATTGCGGACTAGGTCCATGATCTGAGGATTGTCCTCATTGCTACACAGAAGGCTTATGTCCTTAATGCACCGCTCGGTGCGCCACCCCCTCTAGCATCGTCTATAGGTGTTGTGAACATCTGACAGGCACGTTTCGATGACTACTTGATAGTTTAGTGGGTCATGCATTACAGCTTAGAATTGAGGCTCCGAAACGTTTTGAACGTCACGGAACATATGAGATGTTCTAGGGGCAGAGATTGTGATCTCAGGCTCGTGCCTGTGTTGCGAGATATGAGATCTCCAACAAGATTCTTTGCCTGTAAGATGAAGGAGAATAGCTCAATCGTTGAGCATGTACTCAGATTGTCTGGGTACTACAATCTCTTGAATCAAGTGGGAGTTGATCTTCCAGATAAGATAGTGATTGATATAGTTCTCCAAGTCACTGTCACTAAAGCTACTAGAACTTAGTGATGAACTATAATACACCAGGGATAGAAGTATTGATCCCTGAGCTGTTCGCGATGTTTGACACCGCGAAGGTAGAAATCAAGAAGGAGCGTCAAGTGTTGATGGTTAATCAAACCACTAGTTTCGAAAAGGGCAAGAGCAAGGAGGGAAACTTCATGGATAGCAAGTCAGTTGCTGCTCCAGTGAAGCAACCCAAAGTTGAACTCAAACCCGAGACTAAGTGCTTCTATTATGAGGTGAGAGGTCGCTGAAGCGGAACAACCCTAGATACTTGGTAGATAAGAAGGCTGGCAACATTGATAGAAGTATATTTGATATACGAGTTACTAATGTGTACCTTGCTAGTACTCTTAGTAGCACCTAGGTATTGGATACCGGTTCGGTCGCTAAATGTTAGTAACTCGAAATAAAAGCTACAGAATAAACGGAGAACTAGCTAAGGGTGAGGTGACGATATGTGTTGGAAGTGTTTCCAAGGTTGATGTGATCAACATCGCACGCTCTCTCTACCTTCAGGATTAGTGACGAACCTAAATGAATATTATTTGGTGTTTTGCGTTGAGCATGAACATGATTAGATCATGTTTATTGCAATACGGTTATTCATTTAAGTTAGAGAATAATGGTTATTCTGTTTACATGAATAATACCTTCAATGGTCATGCACCCAGTGAGAATGGTTTGTTGAAATCTTGATCGTAGTGTTACGCATGTTCATAACATTGATGTCAAAAGATACAAAGTTAATAATGATAGTACCACATACTTGTGGCACTGCCGCTAAATGTCATATTGGTATAAAGCGCATGTAGAAACTCCATGCTGATGGATATTTGGACTCGTTCGATTTCGAATCGGTTGAGACATGCGAACCATGCCTCTTGGGCAAGATGACTAAAGGACCCCGTTGGATGGAGCGGGCAAGTGATTCATTGGAAATGATACATGTTGATGTATGCAATCTAGTGAATCTTGTAGCGTGCAGTGGATATTGTTATTTTCTTACCTTCACTGATGATTTGAGTAGATATAGTGTATATTTACTTAATGAAACACAAGTCTGAATCGTTTGAAAGGTTCAAGCAAATTCAGAGGGAAGTTTAAAGATCATCGTGACAAGAAGATAAAAATGACTGCGATATGATCGTGGAGGTGAATATCTGAGTCATGAGTTTGGCATACAACTTAAGACAATGTGAAAGTTGTTTCACAACTAAACGCCACCTGGAACACCATAGTGTGATGGTGTGTCCGAACATCATAGTTATGCTCTATTGGACATGGTGCGTGCTATGATGTCTCTTGTCGTTTTACTACTATAATTTTGGGGTTATGCATTAGAGACAACTACATTCACTTTAAATAGGGCACCATCTAAATCCGTTGAGATGACACCATATGAATTATGGTTTGATAGAAACCTAAGCTGTCATTTCTTAATACTTGGGGCTGCGACACTTGTGTGAAAAATGTTTTCACCTAATGAGGTCGAACCCAAGGCGGACAAATGCATCTTCATAGAATACCCTAAGATCAGTTGGGTGAACCTTCTATCTCAGATCCAAATGCAAAGTGTTTGTTGCTTAAACGGATCCTTTCTCGAGGAAATGTTTCTCTCGAAAGAATTGAGTGGGAGGAAGATAGAACTTGATGAGGTTGTTAAACCTTTGTTCAACCAGAGAGTAGCGCAGCGCAGAAAGATGTTTCTGTGAAGCCTACGTTAGTTGAAGAGGAAGTTAATGATGATGATCATGAAGCTTCAGGATCAAGTTACTATCGAACTTCGTGGGTCGACAAGGATGTGTACTGCTCCTAAGTGGTACGACAACTCTGTCTTGGAGATCATGTTGTTGGACAACGATGAACCTACGAGTTATGGAGAAGCGATGATGGGCCCGGATTCCGACGAATGGTTAGAGGCCATGAAATCCGAGATAGGATCCATGTATGAATACCAAGTATAGACTTTGGTAGACTTGCTCGTTAGACGGTAGGTCATTGAGTACAAATGGACCTTTAGAATGAAGACAGACGCTGATGGTGAATGTCACCATTTGTAAAGCTCGACTTGTTGCAAAGTTGTTTGTGACAAGTTCAAGGAGTTGACTGCGATGAGGCTTTCTCACTCGTAGCGATGCTAAAAGTCTATTGGAATTATGTTAGCAGTTGCTGCATTTTCAATTATGAAATCTGGCAGATGGATGTCAAAACATCATTTCCTTAACGGTTTACTTAAGGAAAAGGTTGTATGTGATACAACCAGAAGGTTTTGTCAGTCCTAAGGATGCTAAAAGGTGTGCAAGCTTCGGTGATCCTTCCATGGACTAAAGCAAGCATCTCGGAGTTGGAATATACGCTTTGATGAGTTGATCAAAGTTTTTGAGTTTATACAAAGTTTATGAGAAACTTGTATTTGCAACAAAGTGAGTGGGAGCACTATAGAATTTATGATAAGTATATGTGGTTGACATATTGTTGATCGGAAATAATGTAGAATTTCTGGAAGGCATAAAAGGTTGTTTGAAAAGTGTTTTTCAAAGGAAGACCTGGATAAAGCTACCTAATTGTTGAGCATCAAAATCTATAGAGATAGATCAAGATGCTTGATGAGACTTTCAATGAGTGCATACCTTGACAAGATTTTGAAAGAGTTCAAAATGGATCAGCCAAAGAAATAGTTCTCGTCTGATTTGTAAGGTGTGAAGTTGAGTGAGACTCAAAGCTCGACCACGGCAGAATGAAGAGAAAGGACGAACGTCGTCCCCTATGCCTTAGCCATAGGCTCTGTATAGTATGCCATGCTGTGTACCGCACCTGTGTGTGCCTTGCCATGAGTCTGTCAAGGGGTACAAGTGTGGTCCAGGAGTGGATCACTGGACAGCGGTCGGAATTATCCTTAGTAACCAGAGGACTAAGGAATTTTTTCTTGATTATGGAGGTGATAAAGAGTTCGTCGTAAAGAGTTACATCGATGCAAGCTTTAACACCTATCCGGATGACTAGTAGTAGCAATCTGGATACGTATAGTGGAGCATCCATTTGGAAATAGTACCAAGTGGAGTGTGGTAGCAGTGTTTATGGTTTGACATAGAGATTTGCAAAGTACACACGGATCTGAATATCGCAGACCCATTGACTATAAGACCTTTCTCACATGCAAAGCATGATCGAGCCCCAGAACTCATTGGGTGTTAGATTCATAACAATGCGAATCACATGGTGATGTGAACTAGATTATTGACTCTAGTGCAAGTGGGAGACTACTGGAAATATGCCCTAGAGGCAATAATAAATTAGTTATTATCATATTTCCTTGTTCATGATAATCGTTTATTATCCATGCTATAATTGTATTGATCGGAGACTTAAATGCATGTGTGGATACATAGACAAAACCATGTCCCTAGTATGCCTCTAATGGACTAGCTCATTGATCAAAGGATGGTTAAGGTCTCCTAGCCATGGACATGAGATGTCATTTGATAACGGGATCACATCATTAGGAGAATGATGTGATGGATAAGACCCAAACTACAAACATAGCATATGATCGTGTCAGTTTATTGCTACTGTTTTCTGCATGTCAAGTATATGTTCCTATGACCATGAGATCATGCAACTCACGGATATCGGAGGAGTGCCTTGTGTGTATCAAACGTCGCAACGTAACTGGGTGACTATAAAGGTGCTCTACAGGTATCTTCGATGGTGTCTGTTGAGTTGGCATGGATCGAGACTGGGATTTGTTACTCCGTGTGACGGAGAGGTATCTCGGGGCCCACTCGGTAATGCAACATCACAATAAGCCTTGCAAACAATGTGACTAATTGTTAGTTGCGGGATCTTGTATTACAGAACGAGTAAAGAGACTTGCCGGTAACGAGGTTGAACTAGGTATGGAGATACCGACGATCGAATCTCGGGCAAGTAACATACCGAAGAACAAAGGGAACGTTATACGGGATTAGCTGAATCCTTGACATAGAGGTTCGACCGATAAAGATCTTCGTAGAATATGTAGGAACCAATGTGGACGTCTAGGTCCCACCATTGGTTATTGACTGTAGAGGTGTCTCGGTCATGTCTACATAGTTCTCGAACCCGCAGGGTCTGCACACTTAAGGTTCGGTGACGTTTCGGTAGTGTAGAGTTATGTATGGTGGTGACCGAAGTTTGTTCGGAGTCCCGGATGAGATCCCGGACGTCACGAGGAGCTCCGGAATGGTCCGGAGGTAAAGATTCATATATAGGAAGTCCCAGTTTGGTTTCCGGAAAAGTTTCGGGCTCATCGGTAGTGTACCGGGAGTGCCAGTAGTGTACCGGGAGGCCTCCGGGAGGGATATTTCGACCCCAAGAGGTCCATGGGCTGTGGGAGAATAATAACCAGCCCTTAGTGGGATGGGAAAACAGCCACAAAGGCCCATGGCGCAGGAGAGAAAGTCCTAAAGCAAAAAGTGGAAAATCAGCCAATAGGCGGCAATCCTACTCCAACTAGGATTGGAGGTGAAGTAGGATTGCTCCCACCTCCTATTTCGGCCGACCCAAAGGCCTTGGCTGCCTCTCCTCTCCTCTCCTCCTATATATACTAGTGGATTGGGTGGTTTTTGGACAGAATTTCCGGCCACGTGCTACCCGTTCCACCGGTGCATAGTTTCTCCTCTAGATCGGTTTTCTGCAACGCTTAGGCGAAGCCCTGCCGGAATTGCTCCACCACCATCACCGGAGCGCCGTCACGCTGCCGGTGAACTCTCTCTCCTCTCCACCTCCTCTCGCTGGATCAAGACGGTGGAGATCGTCATCAAGCTGCACGTGTGCTGAACGCGGAGGTGCCGTTCGTTCGGCGCTAGATCGGAAGGACCGTGATCGAGATCGCGAGACGGTTCGTGATGTGATCACGGAACGGATCGTGATGAGTTCGCGGGACAGATCGTGATCAAGATCATGAGACGGATCGTGATGAGTTCACGGGACGGATCATGATGTGTTCGCGGGACGGTTCGTGATTGGATCGCGGGACGCTCGACGATTTGGATCGCGAAGAAGTTCGACTACACCAACCGCGTTTCTTAACGCTTCCCGCTTAGCGATCTACAAGGGTACGTAGATCCACTCTCCCTCTCGTAGATGCTCATCACCATGTATAGGTTTGCGTGTGCGTAGGAAATTTTTTGTTTCCCATGCGACGTTCCCCAACACAATTTGGCCATTTTCTTTAGCTCTCCCTATCAAGATGGTCAACATGTCTACCACGATATTGAACAAGAGAGGTGACATTGGGTCCCCTTGTCTTAGACCCTTATGTGTCTGAAAGTAATGACCTATATCATAATTCACTTTTATTCTGACATTGCCTTTTTGCGTGAAAGATTCAACTTGCTTTCTCCAAGAAAAATCAAACCCTTTCATTCTCAAGGCTTGCTGGAGAAACGACCACTTGGCCTTATCATAAGCTTTCTCAAAATCTACCTTAAATATTACAACATCTAGTTTTTTTGTATGAATCTCATGTAGTGTTTCATGCAGGACCACTACCCCTTCTAAGATATTTCTGTCTGGCATGAATGCAGTTTGAGATGGCTGCACCACACTATGTGCAATCTGTGTGAGCCTGTTCGTCCCTACTTTTGTGAATATTTTAAAGCTCACATTAAGAAGACATATTGGCCGAAATTGTTCAATTTTCACCGCCTCATTTTTTTAGGCAGCAACATAATCGTTCCAAAGTTTAAGAGGAATAACTGTAGATTCCCATCGAACAGATCTTGAAACATTGGAAGCAGATCACCCTTAATAATCTGCTAACATCTCTTATAGAATTCCGCTGGGAAACCATCTGGCCCAGGCGCTTTACTATTCTTCATTTGTGAGATTGCGTCAAACACCTCTTTCTCGGTAAATGGGGCAGATAAGATCTCATTTTCATCCCCCCCAGTTGTGGGACATCTTGTACCCTCGATTCATATAAGTAGACAAGCAAGCAAGGGATATGACACAATAAACGCTTGCAAGAAGTAAAGATGCGAGATAACCAAAAGTGGAGCCGGTGAAGACGAGGATGTGTTACTGAAGTTCCTTCCCTTGTGGGGAAGTACATCTCCGTTGGAGCGGTGTGGAGGCACAATGCTCCCCAAGAAGCCACTAGGGCCACCGTATTCTCCTCACGCCCTCACACAATGCGAGATGCCGTGATTCCACTATTGGTGCCCTTGAAGGTGGCGACCGAACCTTTACAAACAAGGTTGGGGCAATCTCCACAACTGAATTGGAGGCTCCCAATGACACCACGAAGCTTCACCACAATGGAATGTGGCTCCGAGGTGACCTCAACCGTCTAGGGTGCTCAAACACCCAAGAGTAACAAGATCCACAAGGGATTAGTAGGGGGAATCAAATTTCTCTTGGTGAAAGTGTAGATCGGGGCCTTCTCAACCTATCCCTAGGAAATAAACAAGATTGATTGGCTAGGGAGAGAGATCGGGCGAAAATGGAGCTTGGAGCAACAACGGAGTTTTGGGAAGGAAGAGGTGAGCTTCTTGGAGAAGAAGACATCCCTTTTATAGTGGGGGACAAGATCCAACTGTTATCCACTCACTCAGCCCCGTGCATCATGGTACTACCGCACAAGTCACGGTACTACCGTGATGGCTTGCGGTACTACCGCAGCATTGTGCGGTACTACCGCTAGCATGGGAGTAACTGGCCCTGGCCATTAGCACTAGGGCACAAGCGGTAGAATCGCCGGAGCGGTACTACCGCACGGTTGGTAGAGGCAGCCACTGGAGGTGCACGGAAGTAAAAAATTACTTCCGTGCCAACCTCCGCAGAGGGAAACGCTGCGAAAAAATTCCACACGGTAGTACCGGACGCGAATCGCAGTACTACTGTAGCAGGGCGGAAGTAAAAAATTACATCCGCGCCTACTATCGCAGGTGTAGTGGCCAGGGCAGGAAACAACGGTACTACCGCTCGACGGAGCGGTACTACCGCTGGCACCTACGGTACTACCGCTCCCTGGAGCGGTACTACCGCAAGCCACTGAACCTAAACACTTCGCAGGCGTTCCTTTTACACAGAGAAGTAATACGGGTTGGGTCTCCATTGGAGAGAGGGAAAGGTGGTGCAAAAGAATAGATGTGTACGTGTTGATTCCACCCAAACCTTTCCGATGCGGACCCCCTCTTGATAGTACAGCTTTCCTACGAATCAAATCCATTGAAAAGAAACGCATAGAACAACCATCTTCGAGAGATTCCGAGGGGCACTGACTCGTCTTGTGCCTAGACCTGAGATATCTGAAATACTCAATGCACACGATTAGTCCGCAAAGGCATTGTCATGAATCACCAAAACCACTTAGGGCTAAATATGCCCTTACACCTATGTACTCCTATGTCGTAGGACCTACTCTACCCTCTCTTAGGTACAATATCATAAAACAAGATAGGCCCTGACTCTCCATTATGGAGAACGGAGATCATCCTTTCTCCCATTCTTGGCCTACGCACAATGTTGCTTCCAAGTAGCTCTCTACGATTGAGCATACATTTTTTTCCAATCTTTGATTGTCATGACTCCATCGGTTTTAGAAATTCGATATGGACAGGAGTGATGCGTAGGCTGACCTGACCGTGGTGGCCCTAAGCTCGCAACAACAATGCGATCTCTCAGAAACATCATATGAGGCACACAATCCTCCGGGGTTTTCTATTGAAAAACATAGTAATAACTTTGTAGTTAGCAATGTAGTTTAGTTTTAGAAGAATATATGCAAAAGATGCACGGATGTCGTAATAGTAGAATTAAAATCTTACCATGCAATCTCCATGGATGTTACCGTAGTTCACCATGTGCACTACTGGCACGTATTGACCATAATGTGCAAGAGTTGATAATAGCTATTGTAATTCTCAAGATGACTAAGAAATGCGGTAAGATGATCTTTCTCCTTATAAGTTAATTCTGCTTCATCACTGTAGTAGTAGGTTCTGTCTACCATCTTCCGTATATTTTTTGAAGAATGAAAATAAGCTGTCAATGCAAATGAGTTGTCAACTATTTTTAAATAAACAATATAAGTTACTTAATAAATATGGTTGAGAAACTGACATAATGGTAGAACTGGAGGCATCTGCACATCGACCCAGATGTCGATATTACCTTCAATTTCATCTTCCGGACGAATATCAAAGGTGATAAGCATATTAGGCTCAAATGCATAAGCCTTGCATAGTGCTTGCCAATTTTTACATTCAAAATAAAAATAGGTGTCTGCATGGTACAATTATACCGCAAAAGTAAAACCATGCTCGGTCCTCAAGTGAACTATCTTTACCTCCATATATTTTTTAGTATTGAAACCAATCTTATCCAAGACAGCAATTCTTGCATGGCAGGGGATACCCTAGTAGAACAGCAAAAAAATAAAATTAATTATAAGTTGAAGCAAAAGAGGCAGAAGTCATGCTTAATTACGAAACAAAGACTTGTCATTCTAACTTACTGTATCCACTTTGAAGGTCTCATCCAGCATGATGCTGAAGCGCCTACAGTCAACTAGGAAAGTCTTGTCACACAGGCCACGCTCGTCTTCGCAGTATTTGCACATACCGAATTCACTTTCGTCGTCACACATTTCCTATGTTCATAGTTGAAACATTTAAAATCGATCGAAGGAAACTACGAGAAAACTGATCAACACACATATCACTATTACTCAATATGCAACGGGTTGACTTTAGGTCTGTCGAGTCTTTCCTTCCTAAACTCTCATCTCACGTATATGTTGGGCACTCCATCTGATATTGCGACCGTCGGTGATGGTGGCTCCTCCATTCGTCCCCGAGTGCATTATACCAAAATGTCTAGCACACAAGAACGAAGGAGAAGCGACCCCCATGACAACAGTCAGTGGACACTCTCCCTCGCTGAAAGACACACAATGAGCCGAAATAGAGCTAAAGTCAACCCGTTTCATATATCGAGCAACGACATAGAAAAATTCCCTATGTTTTACCGGAATGACTTGAAAATCACAAATACATTTATAATGAACTCGAATATAATATCACTAATACATCATCCCGAATAATCCAGTTCAAGAATTACGACACACTTTGGATCTTAATTAATGCGTGTGTGACTTTCGGTCCGTCGAGGCTTCCCTTAAATAACTCTCATATCTCATGGTGTGTTGGTGCGCACTCTCTCACATTGATATGGTGGTGTATATATGTTGGTGGACACTCTCTCACAGTAATAGTTCGACCATTGGTGATGGACGCCTCGGCTCTACTCTTCTTGCGCAATATATCGACGAGTATATCACAAAGAAGAGAAGAAAGAGGAAGCCCCCCATGACAACATTCAGGATTCCTCCATCAAGTACACACATGAAAGTCACACAAGGAGCAACAACAGACCGAAAGTCACACACGCATTATACCGATAAAATATCACTAATACATTAATATTTATAATGACCTCGAATATAATATCACTAATACATCATCCCGAATAATCCAGTTAATGCATCATTAAATATTAACTAATACATCTCGAATATTATCATATAAGATCACTAATACAGATCGAATATCCTAGAATCCAAAATGCAGGATGGTGAACTCGGTTCACTAGCGGTCTCTGAGTCGCCGGCGGTGGACACCCAAAGATAAGGAACCATCACGGGATCATAACTCAAGTGAGAACCCTGAAGGATCTGTCAGGTATTGTCATACCGGGCGTCCAACGCCACCATGTAGCGACGGACGTGCTCGTCCTCCTCCCTGACACGACGACGTACCACCTCCGGGGGTGCCGGCTCCCTCCGCACCGAAAGTGGCCCGCGTGACCGCCACCATAGAAGGTCCGGGTCGACGGCGATACCTGCATTCCTCATCAACCTCCGAGACCGGGAAGGTAGCACCTACCAGTGCCAGCCCGGCGGAGCCCAGTCCCGGACATGGAGCCTATCAAGCAGGCTCTCGCGGACTACTCGACGACGAGGATGCAGGCCAGGCATCATCGATAAATTCCTAGGGAGAACGTTTTCTTATCGTTTAATCACTAATGTTTCATAAAACCCAAAATCAACATACAAATACTAATCTAACATAAACATACTAATCTAACATATACTAATCTAGCTAACATAAACATACTAATCTAGCTAACATAAACATACAAAATCAACATATATTTAAAAAAAATTGCAATGAGCCAGTGCGGCGGCGGCTCACAGCAGGGGCGGCGATAGGGCGGCGACCGTGGCGGCGCGGCGACAGGGGCGGCGGGCTCAGGGTGGCGACGGGAGCGGGGCGGCGACGGGGGCGGCAAGGAAGGCGATGGGGGCGGTGACAGGGATGGCGGGGGAGGCGACGGGGCAGCCGGGGAGGCGACGGAGGCGATGGGGGCGGTGACGGAGGCGATGGGGGTGGCGATGGGGGGGCGACGGGGGTGCCGACGGAGGCGACGACGGGGACAGTGGGGGAGGCGACGGGGCGGCGAGGGAGGCGACGGGGGCGGCAGGGGAGGCAACGGGGCGGTGGGGTAGGCAACGGGGCGACGACGGGGGCGGCGGGGGAGGCGATGGGGCCGCGACGGGGGCATCTACGGGGACGGGAACGGCGACGGCGGGCTCGGGGCGGCGACGAGGGCGAAGTGGCAATGAAAACTGCGAATTTTCCTAAGTGCTTGTTATATAGAAGGAGAATTGGTCCCGGTTGGTGGCACAAACCGGGACCAATTCTTTCCTTTAGTCCCGGTTGGTACCACCAACCGGGACCGAAGCCCTGTTTTCAGCGGCCCAAAGGGCGAGAAACAGGGACGTTTGGTCTCGGTTGGTCGCACCAACCGGGACTAAAGGTGGCATTGGTCCCGGTTTGTGCCACCAGCCAGGACCGAAGCCCTGTTTTCAGCAGCCCAAAGGGCGGGAAATAGGCCCTTTGGTCCCGGTTGGTGGCACCAACCGGGACGAAAGGGGGGCATTGGTCCCGGTTGGTGCCACCAACCGGGACCAATGGTCCCTTTTCGACGGCCGGCACGGAAGCAGCAGATGTTTAGTCCCACCTCGCTAGTCGAGGGGAGATAGCACCTGTTTATAAGCTCCGATGCGCTTGACATGTCAAGCTCCTCTCATAGTGAAAATAGATGCCCTTATACGAAATTTGACCTAAATTCAAAATGCTAGTTAGGTGCCTAACTAGCACTTTGAATTTAGGTTGAATTTCAGTGTAAGCGCATCTATTTTCACTTTTGCTATTTTTAGGTTATTTCCTTGCTATTTTTCCTGCTATTTAATATTATTTTGTTTTAACATTATATTCAATTTGGTAATTTTTAAGTTTTATATAATTTTAGTTTCAAAAATAGTAGAGGTTTATAATTTTAGTTATTGATTTTTTTGAGCTAAATAACCCTAAAATTGAAAATCACTACAAATGAACTCTGAAAAGATTGAAAGCTGGCATGGTATCATCGTTTCACCCACATAGCATGTGCTAAAAAGTTGAGAGGGTTACGACAAAAGCTGGATGCATTTCGCGTACAAAACGGACAATCTCTTTCGAAGTATCAGGGTTCTGGACGGAAATTCATCGGTTACAAAAGGCATTTCATTTTCTTGAACTTATTTGAACTCCAGGCTTTTTGTGTGTTCAAAATGCACCATTCAAAGCCACATCATCAATTTTCAACCATTTCTGACTTCATTTGGTTTTTTTTCATGCATTTACTAATTTTTTTTGAGCTAAATGGCCTTGAAATTGAAAAGTACTACAAATGAACTCTGAAAAGGTTGAAAGTTGGCATGGTATCATCATTTCACCCAAATAGCATGTGCTAAAAAGTTGAGAGGGTTACGGAAAAAACTGGATGCACTTCGTGTACAAAACGGGCAATCTCTTTCGAAGTATCCGGATTTCGGACGAGAACTCGCCTGTTACAAGGGGATTTCAATTTTTCGAACTTATTTGAACTCCAGACTTTTTGTGTGTTCAAAAAGCACCATTCAAAGCCACATCATTAATTTTCAACTCTTCCTGACTTCATTTGGTATTTTCATGCATTTACTGATTTTTTTGAGCTAAATGACCCTGAAATTGAAAAGCACTACGAATGAACTTTGAAAAGGTTGAAAGTTTTCATGGTATCATCATTTCACCCACATAGCATGTTCTAAAAAGTTGAGAGGGTTATGAAAAAACTGGATGCACTTCGTCTACAAAACGGGCAATCTCTTTCGAAGTATCCGGGTTTCGGACAAGAACTCGTCTGTTACAAAGGGATTTCAATTTTTTGAACTTATTTGAACTCCAGATTTTTGTGTGTGTTCAAAATGCACCATTCAAAGTCACATCATCAATTCTCAACCATTTGTGACTTTATTTGGTATTTTTCATGCATTTACTATTTTTTTGAGCTAAATGACCTTGAAATTGAAAAGCACTACGAATGAACTCTGAAAAGGTTGAAAGTTGGCATGGTATTAGGATTTCACCCACACAGCATTTTCTAAAAAGTTTAGAGGGTTACAGAAAAAAACTAGATGCACTTCGTGTACAAAACGGGCAATCTCTTTTGAAGTATTTGGGTTTCGGACGAGAACTCGTCTGTTACAAAGGGATTTCAATTTTTTGAACTTATTTGAATTCTAGACTTTTTGTGTGTTCAAAAAGCACCATTCAAAGTCACATAATCAATTTTCAACCCTTTCTGACTTCATTTAATATTTTTCATGTATTTACTGATTTTTTTGAGCTAAATGACCCTGAAATAGAAAGCACTACAAATGAACTTTGAAAAGGTAGAAAGTTGGCACGGTATCATCCTTTCACCCACATAGC
This sequence comes from Hordeum marinum, assembly GCA_022496015.1. NCBI lineage: Eukaryota > Viridiplantae > Streptophyta > Magnoliopsida > Poales > Poaceae > Hordeum > Hordeum marinum. The sequence goes on from CM039678.1 coordinate 15,362,375, forward strand.
ATGTGCTAAAAAGTTGAGAGTGTTACGGCAAAATCTGGATGCACTTCGTGTACAAAACGGACTGTCTCTTTCGAAGTATCAGGGTTCCGGACGGAAACTCATCGGTTACAAAAGGCATTTCATTTTTTTGAACTTATTTGAACTCCAAAATTTTTGTGTGTTCAAAATGCACCATTCAAAGTCACATGATCAATTTTCAACCCTTCCCGACATCATTTGGTATTTGTCATGCAGTTATTGATTTTTTTGAGCTAAATGACCCTAAAATTGAAAAGCACTTTTTTGTTTCATTTTGTTCTCAGCCACAATCGGAATTTAAGAAAAACCTGAATGGAAAAGCACTACAAATATATAATAGCTAGAGATATATGTAATATATAATAGTTCAGATATCCATTACAGAAAGTACTCGTCCAAGCGAACACTACTAGCTAGTCTGAATCAGAATCTCCCCATGGTGGTGGTGGTGCGAGGTGACGTTGCCCATAATTCACGGTTCAAATCTTGCAGTACAACTCATATGCAACGTATCCATATTTTTCTGCATACTCAATGTTGATAGGCTGAAGTGGGGTCCTCTCCCACTCTTTGTGCTGTGCCGGGGGGAATTTTGTCTTCATATCTCCGTAATAGTCGTCGATCAAGGCGACTGCCATAGAAGCCATCGAAGTCCTCTCATACTGAAGCCTGAATATGTCTTGGATATCAATAAGGCAGCCAGCTGGTATCTCAATACCGAAGATGCGCCTCGTCTTCAGCTTGTCATTACTTACATCAACGCTAGCAAAATGTATGTCGCTGCGTAGGTAGTCCATGAGTGCTGGGCAGTGCTTGTCACAACTGCAACATCAACAAATTAAAATGAAACAAATGTTAAATACTGCTGCAATAAGTATATTTCGGCAGAATTATAATATGCAACTATATAAAGGAAAATTATTTCGCTGCAACAAAAGAGAAAGACGCAGAATTTTTGCTCCCGGGCTCATTTGAGCCCGGTGAACAGTAATATCATGAAAAATCGAAAATTATTTCACTACAACTTAAGAGAAATTGATCTTTGCCATAGGATTCAAAATAGAACATATACATTGCTATATCCTATATATATATATGCAATTTCCATATCCTATGAATTGCTGAAGAAACCCTAAATTAACTATACATTTTGCAACAAGGAAAATTGTTTCATTCCAAACTTAAAAGAAATATTGATCTTTCCCATAGGATTCAAAATGGAACATATTTTTATCATATGCAATTTTCATAATAATCTATAAATTATTAATTGATCAAAGAAAACCCTCAAAACTCACCTTGCCCATTGGAAGATCATGACATGTTTCTTGAAACATAGCTGGATGACGGCAACATCTTCTTGCTTGGCCGTGTACTCGAGATCAAGACCTATGAACTTGTCTTTCTCATCCGCCACTTGAAGCCATTTCTACAAAAGGGAAAGAAAACGCGGCACCATGGCGCCGTCGTTCGTGTAGACGACATCGAGATTGGTCGTGCCATGTGCGAGCACCTCCCCGTAGCGAGTGATTGGATTCATGGTAGAAGATATGGGGAAGAAGAGAGGAGAATGGAGGAGAAGAAGAGAGGAGAATGGAGGAGAAGAAGAGAAATGGGCGAAGTTACTATAGCCCTCGCCGCGGAACAGTTGCTTTATCCTGCCTGTATCTCGGAGCGCGAAACGTCGTGGGATGCGAAACGTTCGAACCTTTAGTCCCGGTTTGAGCCACCAACCGGGACTAAAGGGGCTCGCACCAGGCGAACGGTTGCCCCTTTGATCCCGGTTCCAGCCACGAACTGGGAGCAATGGGTGTGGGCCAGGAGCGAGGCACATTGGTCCCGGTTCGTGCGTGGAACCGGGACCAAAGGTTCCAGACGAACCGAGACCAATGCCCCACGTGGCCTGCCCGGCCCCCTGGCCTCACGAACCGGGACTTATGCACCCATTGGTCCTAGTTCGTGACTGAATCGGGACTAATGGGCTGGCCCGGCCCGAACCGATGCCCTGTTTTCTACTAGTCACATCCCACCTTTTTGTTCCACAACTTGCTAGGAGCAGAGAACGCCCCAAATGAACCAAACCATAACGACTGTGAAGGCACCACGTTGGTACCACCATTAGTCATGTTAGTACTCTTCTCAATATGCGATTCCGGACCCTTCTATGAATCTTTTGGATTATCCTATAAGTCCCTATCCTTTCCTCCAGAAGAGCCATCCCCCTCAGTTGTATCCATGTCCTTGGGTCCATCATCCAGCAGTCCTACCGGAGTGTCCTCCAGTTCCACATCCAGGTCATAAGTGACTCCCGCATACGTCCAGCACACCACGTCTGGCACAAACTGAATGTTCGTCACACTGACAAGTAAACATGATATTCCATTCGCACGAGTAAAAGGCATATCAACCTTCTCTGTCTTGACGATGAGTTTTCCCAAGCTCCATGTCACAAGGAAGTTATTAATAGGTTTGAGGGGCGCACCAGAGAACCGGACCCACACCAGAGTCAAGGGTATGCCCTGCGGCTCCTTTTGTTTCCACTCGTCAAACTCCATGATGATACTGGTTTTGGGCACTCTACACATGCCAAACTTAAGAATACATGCTTGGTCCTCTCTGGAGGGATACTCCAACTTGTATGTTTGCCCCTCAATTGTCACGACATGCCAGTCGAACTTCCCAGGAGCCAATTCTCTCATCATCTGCTCAATCTGTGCCTTAGACATAGTGTCATTAGTTATCTTAACGATGCCTGGGAAAGAAACATCTTGTGTGTGCGAAAATTGTTCAACCTCAGGGGATTCAAAGAACATCAGTTCCGAGCAACAAACTCCATAAATAGTGACCACCGGTTTTGGACCAAGCAACAATGGACACTGACTGGACACATGCTTTGGTTTGAGACAGAGTTCACACAGCTCCATCGTACATTCAGCCACAAAGTGCCCATGTTCACCACATCGAAAATAAGATAGGTTCTCCTTTTTACGTGCCCATTTAGAAATCTTCTCTCCCTCAGATTTCTCAGAACCTTTGTCCGAGGAAGAGTCACGTGGCTTTACTGCAACTTGCTTAGTCACGGGCACCTTCACCGCAGCCAAAGCTTTGACGGTCTCCAATGCCTTCTCGGAAAGCCTTGTTTGGGTTGCACCTTTCTCAGCAGTCAGTGTCCCTGGGGGTTTAGCCCCTTCATGATGAGACGTTTCCGGGAGATGTCAAGGGGGTAGAGGCTGTCTGCCACCTCCCCGACCAGCCCGGTAATACCGTTGATTGTGCCAGTGTTGGCGCTGGTTCGGCCCAGCCGTTCCTGAACGAAGCCGCCGGGAGGACCCTGGAAGTCCCTTGCAGTTCCCCTGTCGCCCTACCAACTGTATCCGCGCCCCCCTCCCGTGGAAGAGGACCCCCAGTGCTTCCCTTCACCGTAAGCATCGTACCCATCGTCGCCCCATTGCCCTCGGGGTGGTAGTCGCCGATCACCTCCTGCTTGCCATTCCCTGCCGTCCCACTGAAGCTGTCCTGAAGGATGACCACGTTCAAGGCCCGCCGACGGAACCCCGTGATGAGTGGCCGCTGGCTTGCACGGCGGAGGCGGCCCGGAACCGCGCCCCACCATCCCAGCGAAGCTTCCCTTGGCCTGACCTACGATGACAGCGGGCGGATGGATTATGGGCGCTCGACCAACGCCAAGTCTGGGAAAGCCTGGTCTTCGTTTACCCCGAACCCTAGCGCTCGTAGAAACCTGATGATCTGTGACAGGCGACCCATCGATCTGCCCTACCGTATTGGGCTCACACATAGTTTGGGTTTCGAACGCAACCTGGGCCACATGCCTAGGTACATTTGCATCCTGGCCCGAAACGAGTACTGTAGACCCATCGAGCCCCAGTATCTCATTCAAACACAGCGCTCTCGCAGCGCCGATTCTGATCTGATCGGTCGCCGGCGCCAGCGCTGGTGCCCGTGCTGCCGCCAGTTGCTTCTTCTTCCGACGGCGGTCAACGACCTTCCAAGATCCTAAGAAATCACCCAATCTAAGAGAAGGTAATGACACCTTGGGAAGCGGCCCTTTCCATGGCCGGATAGCTGACGGATTCATCTGACGATGAACTACCCTCCAGAGAACCTCGACCCCATCCACCTTGCTAAGGCCGACCCAAGCTTGATCGTCTTGCGGAACCAGTCCATCAATATAAGCGCCGACCTCCTCTTCTGAGTAACCAGCTCTAATCGACTCACACACGCAATCCAAGGGGGTTGGTGATGGGACTAACGGTAGGAGAACATCACCGACAGATACATCGTCATCAGAATCATCCGAACAACATGAAAGCGCCCAAAATCTGCTACCAAAGTGCCTTTGCCGCTCTCGCGATCCCGAACCAGCAGATAGTTCATCCTTTGCTGGCTCTAGATCGATCACATCGAACGGCCTCTCCACAGAATTCTCCTACTGTATTAAACAAAGAAATCAGGTGACAAAAATATCAATTTTGAAAATCATACCTTCGGCTATGATCTCGTCATCTCCCAGGTGTCGGCCGGCTAGAATATCTTCATCGGCATCCAGCAACATCGTCCATCGCGAAGATGTGCTCTGAGATTACAAAACCGTCTTTCTAGCCAGCGCCAGATCGATCTTCGTTGAAATGAACTTTCCACCTAACCTGGTTGACGTGAGATCGATCCGGATCGAGCGGGGCCGAAGTCCCCACCTCAGGACTCCAGACAGATCTGATCCCCACTGGCGGCGTAGGGGATGTCACCGGTGGCGGCAACGCCACCTCTTGAATGCCCTCCGCCGTGACGCTTGCCGGCGAGGCCGTGGATCGGCCGATGGTCGCCAGGTCGCCAGGGCCAAGTCTGCGTAATAGAGATGCCAAGTTAAAGTTTACAAATTTGGTTTACCTTTAAAAATGTGTTGATGGGCATAGATTCTATGTATTGTATCTATATTGGTCACAACTGAGAGAAGACCCACAGCCGTCCCTTTCCGGGACGTCAAATTTGAAGGAAATGCATTTCACCAGAGCATACAACGGAAAGCAATCTAGCACTTCTCACGGGGTGGCTTGTTGGAAATATGCCCTAGAGGCAATATATAAAGTGTTTATTATTATATTTCCTTGTTCATGATAATCGTTTATTATCCATGCTATAATTGCATTGATTGGAAACACATTGCATGTGTGGGTAAATAGACAACACTGTGTCCCTAGTATGCCTCTAGTGAACTAGCTCGTTGATCAAAGATGGTCAGGGTTTCCTAGCCATTGACATGTGATGTCATTTGATAACGGGATCACATCATTAGGAGAATGATGTGATGGACAAGACCCAAACTAAAAACATAGCATATGATCGTGTCAGTTTATTGCTACTATTTTCTGCATGTCAATGTATATGTTCCTATGACCATGAGATCATGCAACTCACGGATATCGGAGGAGTGCCTTGTGTGTATCAAACATCGCAACGTGACTGGGTGACTATAAAGGTTCTCTACAGGTATTTCCGATGATGTCTGTTGAGTTGGCATGGATCGAGACTGGGATTTGTTACTCCGTGTGACGGAGAGGTATCTCGGGGCCCACTCGGTAATGCAACATCACAATAAGCCTTGCAAGCAATGTGACTAATTGTTAGTTGCGGGATCTTGCATGACGGAACGAGTAAAGAGACTTGCCGGTAATGAGATTGAACTAGTTATGGAGATACCGACGATCGAATCTCGGGCAAGTAACATACCGAAGAACAAAGGGAACGTTATACGGGATTAATTGAATCCTTGACATAGAGGTTCAACCGATAAGATCTTCATAGAATATGTAGGAACCAATGTGGACGTCCAGGTCCCGCCATTGGTTATTGACCGTAGAGGTGTCTCGGTCATGTCTACATACTTCTCGAACCCGCAGGGTCTGCACACTTAAGGTTCGATGACGTTTCGGTAGTGTAGAGTTATGTATGGTGGTGACCGAAGGTTGTTCGGAGTCCCGGATGAGATCCTGGACATCACGAGGAGCTCCGGATTGGTCGAGAGGTAAAGATTCATATATAGGAAGTCCCAGTTTGGTCACCGGAAAAGTTTCAGGCTCATCGGTAGTGTACCGGGAGTGCCGGTAGTGTACCGGGAGGCCTCCGGGAGGGGTATTTCGACCCCAAGAGGTCCATGGGCTGTGGGAGAGTGTTAACGAGCCCTTAGTGGGCTGGTAAACCCAGCCACATAGGCCCATGGCGCAGGAAGAGAATTTCCTAAAGGAAAAATAGGAAAAAGAGAAAATCAGTCAATAGGAAAGCAATCCTAGTCCAACTAGGATTCGAGGGCAACTAGGATTGCTCCTCCTCCTAGCCGGCCGAACCAAGAGGCCTTGGCTGCCTCTCTTATACTATCCTATATATATTGGTGGATAGCTAGGGTTTTGCACACAACTTACGGCCACGTGCTACCCGATTCACCGGTGCTCCTCTAGATCGGATTTCTGCAGCGCTTAGGCGAAGCCCTGCCGGAATTGCTCCACCAACACCATCACCGGAGCGCCGTCACGCTGCCGGTGAACTCTCTCTCCTCTCCACCTCCTCTTGCTGGATCAAGACGGTGGAGATCGTCATCAAGCTGCACGTGTGCTGAACGCGGAGGTGCCATCCATTCGGTACTAGATCGGAAGGATCGTGATCAAGGCCACGGGACGTTCGTGATCAGATCGTGGGATGGATCGTGATGAGATCGCGGGACGGTTCATGATTGGTTCGCGGGACGGTTCGTGATTGGATCGCAGGACGCTCGGCAATTTGGATCGCGAAGAAGTTCGACTACACCAACCGCGTTTCTTAACGCTTCCCGCTTAGCGATCTACAAGGTTACGTAGATCCACTCTCCCTCTCGTAGATGCTCATCACCATGGATAGGTTTGCGTGTGCGTAGGAAATTTTTTGTTTCCCATGGACGTTCCCTAACAGTGGTATCAGAGCTAGGTTGATGGTTCGATGAGATCTCGAGTAGAAGACAAAAGGTTTGTGGGCGTTGATGCTTAGATTGCTTCCTCCCTTGGTCGGATTTTGGTTCAGCGGGATTGTGAGATAAAACAGCTCAGACCAACATTACTCGTACGCTCATGAGAGACCGGTTCCCTCGACGCAACTTGTTGCTTAGATGGCTTGCGGGCAACAGTTTGTCTCACTTTAGTTGGATCGGATTCGACAAAGGCGGTCCTTGAGAAGGTTGAAAAGCAACTAGTGTATCACCGTTGTGGTTTTTGCGTAGGTGAGAATCGTTCTTGCTAGATACCCGTAGCAGCCACGTAAAACATGCAACAACAATTAGAGGACGTCTAACTTGTTTTTGCAGGGTATGTTGTGATATGATATGGCCAATTACATGATGAGATATATGTGATGTATGAGATGATCATGTGATGTATAGATTATCACGACTTGCATGTCGGTGAATACGGCAACCGGCAGGAGCCATAGGGTTGTCTTTAGTTATTGTATGCCCTGCGTGTCAATCATTAAGCGCTATGTAATGCTTTACTTTATCGCTACGGTAGCAATAGTAGTAGAAGCATGCAGGGCGTGAAAACCCCGATGGTGACACGTTGATGGAGATCATGGTGTCATGCCGGTGATGATGGAGATCATGCCGGTGCTTTCATGATGGAGATCAAAAGCACAAGATCATGTCCATATCATGTCACTTATGATTTGAATGTGATGTTAATCCTTTTATGCACCTTGTTTTGCTTAGGATGGCGGTAGCATTATAAGGTGATCCCTCACTTGAATTTCAAGATGAATTGTGTTCTCCCCGAGTGTGCACCGTTGCGAAAGTTCGTCGTGTCGAGACACCACGTGATGATCGGATGTGATAGACTCTATGTTCACATACAACAGGTGCAAGCGAGATTTGCACGTGCAGAACACTCGGGTTAAACTTGATGAGCCTAGCATGTACAGACATGGCCTCGGAACACAAGAGATCAAAAGGTCGAACATGAGTCATATAGTAGATATGATCAACATAGTGATGTTCACCATTGAAGCCAACTTAACTCACGTGATGATCGGACTTGAGTTGGTGAATTTGGATCATGTGACACTCAGATGACCTGAGGGATGTCAATTTGAGTGGGAGCTTTAGTAATTTGATTAACTAAACTCATTATCATGAACAATAGTGTAAGTAACCTTTGCATATTTATGTTGTAGATCAATGGCTCGCGCAGTAGCACCCCTGAATTTTAATGCGTTCCTAGAGAAAGCTAAGTTGAAAGATGACGGAAGTAACTTTGTTGATTGGGCCCATAATCTGAGGATTATCCTTACGGCTTCCCAGAAACAATATGTCCTTGATGCACCGCTTGGTGACCAACCAGAAGACATGACCTCCGAAGACGTTAAGAACGCTTGGGAGGCTCGTGCTGGAGACTACTCAATAGTTCAGTGTGCAATATTGTATGGCTTAGAACCGGGACTTCAAAGACGTTTTGAATGTCATGGAGCATATGATATGTTCCAGGAGTTGAAGTTTATCTTTCAGAAGAATGTCCGGATCGAGAGGTATGAGACCTCCGATAAATTCTATGCTTGCAAGATGGAGGAGAATGGGTCTGTCAGTGAGCATATACTCAGAATGTCTGGGTACTCAAACCGTCTAGCTGAGTTGGGAATTACCCGTCCGCAAGAGGCGATCATTGATAGAGTTCTTCAATCACTGCCACCGAGTTACAAAAGTTTTGTGATGAACTATAACATGCACGGGATGAACAAGTCATCATCCGAGCTGTTTGCGATGCTGAAAGTCGCTGAGTCTGAAATCCAGAAAGAACATCAAGTGTTGATGGTCAATAAAACCACCAGTTTAAGGAAAAATGGCAAGGGCAAAGGCAAGAAGGGTAAAACCAAGAAGGATGGCAAAGAAGTTGCTACTCCTACAAAGAAGCCTAAGCATGGACCTAAGCCAGAAACTGAGTGCTTTCATTGCAAGGGAACTGGTCACTGGAAGCGGAACTGCCCCAAGTACCTGGCTGACAAGAAAGCGGCCAACGACAAACAAGGTATATATGATATACATGTTATTGATGTGTACCATACTAGTTCTCGTAGTAGTGCCTGGGTATTTGATACCGGTTCGGTTGCTCACATTTGCAACTCAAAGCAGGAACTACGGAATAAACGAAGACTGGCAAAGGACGATGTGACGATGCACGTGGGAAATGGTTCCAAGGTTGATGTGATCGCCGTCGGCACGCTCTCTCTTCGATTACCATCAGGATTAGTGATGAACCTAAATAATTGTTATTTAGTGCCTGCGTTAAGCATGAACATTATATCTGGATCTTGTTTATTTCGAGACGGTTACTCATTTAAATCAGAGAATAAAGGTTGTTCTATTTATATGAGTAATATCTTTTATGGTCATGCACCCAATGTTAGGGGTTTATTCATATTGAATCTTGATAGTGATGACACACATCTTCATAACATTGATGCCAAAAGATGTAGAGTAGTTAATGATAGTACCACTTTCTTGTGGCACTACCGTTTAGGTCATATTGGTGTAAAACGCATGAGGAAGCTCCATGCTGATGGACTTTTGGACTCACTTGATTTTGAATCACTTGAAACATGTGAACCATGCCTTATGGGCAAGATGACCAAAACGCCGTTCTCTGGAACAATGGAACGAGCGAGTGACTTGCTGGAAATCATACATACTGATGTGTGTGGTCCAATGAATGTCGAAGCGCGCGGTGGTTATCGTTTTTTTCTCACCTTCACTGATGACTTTAGTAGATATGGGTATATTTACTTGACGAAACACAAGTCTGAAACATTTGAAAAATTCAAGCAATTTCAGAGTGAAGTTGAGAATCATCGTAACAAGAAGATTAAATTTCTTCGATCTGATCGAGGAGGTGAATATCTGAGTTATGAGTTTGGCAGTCACTTAAGACAGTGTGGAATTGTTTCACAGCTGACACCGCCCGGAACACCACAGCGTAATGGTGTGTCTGAACGTCGTAATCGGACCTTATTGGATATGGTGCATTCTATGATGTCTCTTGCCGATTTGCCACTATCATTTTGGGGTTATGCATTAGAGACAGCTGCATTCACTTTAAATAGGGCACCATCATAATCCGTTGAGACGATGCCATATGAACTGTGGTTTGGCAAAAAGCCAAAATTGTCGTTTCTTAAAGTTTGGGGATGTGATGCTTATGTCAAAAAGCTTCAGCCTGAAAAGCTGGAACCCAAAGCGGAAAAGTGCGTCTTCATAGGATACCCGAAAGAGACAGTCGGGTATACCTTCTATCTCAGATCCGAGGGCAAACTGTTTGTCTCTAAGAACGGAACATTTCTTGAGAAAGAGTTTCTCTCGAAAGAATTGAGTGGGAGGAAAATAGAGCTTGATGAGGTTATTGAACCTTTACTTCAACCAGAGAGTAGCACAGCACAGAAAAGATGTTTCTGTGGAACCTACGACGGTAGAAGAGGAAGTTAATGATGATGATCATGAAGCTCCGGATCAAGTTGCTATTGAACCTCGTAGGTCGACAAGGACGCGTACTACTCCCGAGTGGTACGGCAACCCTGTCTTAGAGGTCATGTTGTTGGACAACAATGAACCTACGAGCTATGGAGGAGCAGTGATGGGCCCGGATTCCGAGAAATGGTTAGAGGCCATGAAATCTGAGATGGGATCCATGTATGAAAACAAAGTATGGACTTTGGAAGTACTACCTGAAGGGCGAAAGGCCATTCAGAACAAATGGATCTATAAGAAGAAGACGGACGCGGACGGTAATGTCACCATCTATAAAGCTCGACTTGTGGCAAAGGGTTTTTCACAAGTTCAAGGAACTGACTACGATGAGACTTTCTCACCCGTAGCGATGCTTAAGTCTGTCAGAATCATGTTGGCAATAGTTGCTTATTTCGACTATGAAATTTGGCAGATGGATGTCAAAACGGCGTTCCTCAACGGTTTCCTTGAGGAAGAGTTGTATATGATGCAACCCGAAGGTTTTGTCGATCCAGAGAATGCTGACAAAGTTTGCAAACTCCAGCGATCCATTTATGGACTGGTGCAAGCATCTCGGAGTTGGAATAAGCGCTTTGATGAGGTGATCAAAGTGTTTGGGTTTATACAAGTTTATGGAGAAGCTTGTATTTACAAGAAAGTGAGTGGGAGCTCTATAGCGTTTCTAGTGTTATATGTGGATGACATATTGCTGATCGGAAACGATATAGAAATGCTGGAAAGCGTGAAGGAATATTTGAATAAGAGTTTTTCAATGAAAGGACCTAGGAGAAGCTGCTTTCATATTAGGCATTAAGATCTATAGAGATAGGTCGAGACGCTTAATAGCACTTTCACAGAGCACATACCTTGATAAAGTTTTGAAGAAGTTCAAAATGGAACAGGCCAAGAAGGGGTTCTTGCCTGTGTTACAAGGTGTGAAGTTGAGTAAGACTCAATGCCCAGTGACTGTAGAAGATAAAGAAAAGATGAGCGTCATCCCCTATGCTTCAGCCATAGGCTCTATCATGTATGCAATGCTGTGCACAAGACCCGATGTCAGCCTTGCCATAAGTATGGCTGGAAGGTTTTAAAGTGATCCTGGAATGGAGCATTGGCAAGCGGTCAAGAATATCCTTAAGTACCTTAACAGGACTAAGGACATGTTTCTCGTTTATGGAGGTGATGAAGAGCTCGTCGTAAAGGGTTACGTCGATGCAAGCTTCGGCACTGATCCGGACGATTCTAAATCGCAAACCGGATACGTATTTATTCTTAACGGGGAAGCGGTAAGCTGGTGCAGTTCCAAGCAAAGCGTGATAGCTGATTCTACGTGTGAACCGGAGTACATCGCAGCCTCGGAGGCAGCGAAGGAAGGTGTCTGGATGAAGCAGTTCATGACAGATCTTGGAGTAGTGCCTAGTGTACTGAATCCAATAAATCTGTTCTGTGACAACACTGGTGCCATTGCTCTAGCCAAGGAACCAAGGTTTCACAAGAGGACCAGACACATAAAGCGACGCTTCAACTCCATCCGGTTCTACATCGAGGAGAAGGACATAAATATTTGCAAAGTGCACACGGATCTGAATGTTGCAGACCCGTTGACTAAACCTCTTCCACAGGCTAAACATGATCAACACCACAACTGTATGGGTGTTCGATTCATTACCATGTAAATCACATAGTGATGTGAACTAGATTATTGACTCTAGTGCAAGTGGGAGACTGTTGGAAATATGACCTAGAAGCAATATATAAAGTGTTTATTATTATATTTCCTTGTTCATGATAATCGTTTATTATCCATGCTATAATTGCATTGATTGGAAACACATTGCATGTGTGGGTAAATAGACAACACTGTGTCCCTAGTATGCCTCTAGTGAACTAGCTCGTTGATCAAAGATGGTCGGGGTTTCCTAGCCATTGACATGTGATGTCATTTGATAACGGGATCACATCATTAGGAGAATGATGTGATGGACAAGACCCAAACTACAAACATAGCATATGATCGTGTCAGTTTATTGCTCTTGTTTTCTGCATGTCAATGTATATGTTCCTGTGACCATGAGATCATGCAACTCACGGATATCGAAGGAGTGCCTTGTGTGTATCAAACATCGCAACATGATTGGGTGACTATAAAGGTGCTCTACAGGTATTTCCGATGATGTCTGTTGAGTTGGCATGGATCGAGACTGGGATTTGTTACTCCGTGTGACGGAGAGGTATCTCGGGGCCCACTCGGTAATGCAACATCACAATAAGCCTTGCAAGCAATGTGACTAATTGTTAGTTGCGGGATCTTGCATGATGGAACGAGCAAAGAGACTTGCCGGTAATGAGATTGAACTAGGTATGGAGATACCGACGATCGAATCTCGGGCAAGTAACATACCGAAGAACAAAGGGAACGTTATACGGGATTAATTGAATCCTTGACATAGAGGTTCAACCGATAAGATCTTCGTAGAATATGTAGGAACCAATGTGGACGTCCAGGTCCCGCCATTGGTTATTGACCGTAGAGGTGTCTCGGTCATGTCTACATACTTCTTGAACCCGCAGGGTCTGCACACTTAAGGTTCGATGACGTTTCGGTAGTGTAGAGTTATGTATGGTGGTGACCGAAGGTTGTTCGGAGTCCCGGATGAGATCCTGGACATCACGAGGAGCTCCGGAATGGTCGAGAGGTAAAGATTCATATATAGGAAGTCCCAGTTTGGTCACGGAAAAGTTTCGGGCTCATCGGTAGTGTACCGGGAGTGCCGGTAGTGTACCGGGAGGCCTCCGGGAGGGGTATTTCGACCCCAAGAGGTCCATGGGCTGTGGGAGAGTGTTAACCAGCCCTTAGTGGGACGGTTCGTGATTGGATCGTGGGACGCTCGGCGATTTGGATCGCGAAGAAGTTCGACTACACCAACCGCGTTTCTTAACGCTTCCCGCTTAGCGATCTACAAGGGTACGTAGATCCACTCTCCCTCTCGTAGATGCTCATCACCATGGATAGGTTTGCGTGTGCGTAGGAAATTTTTTGTTTCCCATGCGATGTTCCCCAACATGGCTTCCCAAGATGAAGACTCCTCTGTTGTGTTTGTGTTGAGAGACCTGCCTAACATGAATCGGCTAGAGACACAAGAAGGTTACACGGCGAGCCTAGAAAGATTTTCTTTTGCAGGAGATAAGACAAAGGAACGAGTGGCTCTGGATGTCCGTAGATAGCTATGCGTGGTCCTCCATCAGAACGCGTGGCGTCCAGGCGACGCCCAGAAATCATCTGAGCGATCTTATACGTTTTTATTAAAGTATAGGCCGGTTACTATGACCGGCCGGTTTTGGTTGTAATTATATCTTTATTAGTTTTGGAGTCCAAGTCTTGTAATCTATATAAACAACCCTTTGAGGCCCCAATCAGTACAATTATTATTCTCCAATTATCTTGGTATCAGACGCCTAGGTTTTTTCACACCTGGCATGGCACCGTCGCCAACGCCGCCGCCCCAGCCGACTCGGCCCCTCATCTCCATGGCCGAGCTTTGCGCCGCCGGTGCCCCTACCTCTTCGTCCTCTACAATCGCCCAACTAGTTCCTTCTCAACTACCAACAATTTCCCTAGCCGACACCATCGCCGATGTCTCCCCCTTCATCCCGATCTCTCTCGATCTTGGCGCCCACAACTATTACCACTGGCGGCATCTCTTCAACATCCACCTCGCCCGTTGCGGCCTCCGCCACCACATCGACCCGTCATACCCGCCGTAGCCTGCCGATCCACATTGGGCACCATCATCCAGTGGATTTACATCCAAATCTCCACGGAGCTCTTCAATCTGGTCGCGTGCTTATCTCTCGCCATGTCACATTCGATGAAAACACTTTTCCTTATTCTGTCACTAACACCACATAACTCAATCACCAGCCAAAGACCACCACCACCACCTCTGTCGCGACCTCTCCCTCTCTCGTGGCGAGGTCGGCAAGCCTGGCAGGACCGGCAAGCCCGGCAAGCTCGGGAGGTCCGGCAGGCCCGACAATCCCGGCAAATCCGGAAAGCCCGATAGGCCCGGCAAGCCTGACAAGTCTGGCAAGCCCGGCAGGTCCGGCAAGCCCGACAAGTCTGGTAGGCCCGGCAACCAGCAAGCCCGACAACCGAAAGGACCAGTAGGAGCAACCGGCAAGCCCAACAACTCCACCATCCGAACCACCACTCCCACCCAACGCCGTACCTATTCCACCATCCACTAATGATCACGTCATGTGCACCCGCGGCAAACGTGGATTCCTTCTACCCACAAAACGCCTCAACCTCACGGCCATCCTAGCCCTCTCTCCTATTCCCACTTCTTACAAGCGAGCTCTTCTTGATCTTCTTTGACTCAGCTATGCATGATGAATTTAACGCTCTTCAGCAAAATAATACATGGACTCTTGTTCCCAAACCTCCTTGTGTTAATGTTGTTTCTGGAAAATGGGTTTTTCATCATAAATTTCATTCTGATGACACTCTTGCTCGTTACAAAGCCAGATGGGTGTCTCGTGGTTTTCCTCAGCAACATGGCATTGATTTTGATGAAACTTTATCTCTCATTGTTAAACCAAGTAATATTCGCTTTGTTCTTAGTCTTGCTGTTTCTTCCTCTTGTACCATTCATTAGCTAGACGTTTAAAATGCTTTTCTTCATGGCACTCTTAGTGAAACATTTTATTGTCAGCAACCATCTGGTTTTGAGGATCCCTCTTCTCCCAATTCTATTTGCCTTCTTAAGAAATCTCTTTATGGTCTTAAACAAGCTCCTCATGCATGGTTTCAATGTTTTGTTGCCTTTATTCATACAGTATGATTCATTCCATCCAAATCTGATTCTTCATTATTTATTTTTCGCTCCTCTTCCCACACTGCCTATCTCTTGCTTTATGTTGATGATATAGTTCTCACGGCTAGCTCTGACTCTTTTCTCCAACATATAATCTCTTCTCTTAGTCATGAATTTTCCATGACTGATCTTGGTCCTCTTCATCATTTTCTTGGCGTTACTGTTTCTCACACAAAGTCTACCCTTTTTCTCTCTCAACGATCCTATCTTTTAGACTTGCTTTCTCGTTCTGGTATGTCTGATTGTCAACCCCCTCGTACACCAACCGACATTGGTGCCAAATTATCGGCTGATGGTGACCCTGTGTCTGACCTCATTTTGTATCATAGAATCACCGGTGCCCTTCAATATGCCACTCTTACCAGGCCCCACATTTCATACTCCGTTCAGCAAGCCTGTCTTTTTATGCATGATCATCATGCTCCTCATTCGGATTTAAAAGGAACTCTTGATCATGGTCTTCTCATTAATTCTTCTTCTCCGACAAGCTTGATAGTTTATTCTGATACAGACTGGGCAGGTTCTCCAGATACTCGACGGTCCACATTCGGATTTTGTGTTTATTTGGGTGATAATCTTGTTTCTTGGTGTTCTAAAAGGCAGACGGCAGTTTCCAGCTCTTCTGCTGAGGCTGAGTATAGGTCGATTAGTCATGCTGTGGCTGAAGCGGTATGGCTGCGTCAGTTTCTAGTGGAACTTCATCACCCACTTGATCGTGCAACCATCGTTTATTGTGATAACATCTCTGCAGTATACATGGCTTCCAATCCAGTTCAGCATCGTCGCAACAAGCACATTGAAATTGACATACACTTCGTTCGAGAGAAGGTGGCTCTTGGCGAGGTCCGTGTTCTTCATGTCACTAGTAGAAAACAGACCTTTCGTCCCAAGCATTAGTCCCCGTATGGTTACGAGCCAGTACTAAAGACGGTATTAGTCCCGATTCGTGTCGGCTCCAACGGCTAAGAGCAGGGCAACCTTTAGTACCGGCTCGTGAGCGATCTTTAGTACCGGTTCGTGTCACGAGCCGGTACTAAAATGGCATGGCAGGCTTTTGGTCAGACTTGGGCCCCGCGTGCACCTTTAGTACCGGCTGGTGACACCAACCGGTACTAAAGGGCAACCTTTAGTACCGGCTGGTGTCACCAGCCGGTACTAAAGACTTCCTACATATACGGTAATTTTTAGGTTTTATATAATTTTAGTTTAAAAAATACTAGAGGTTTATAAAAGCTTTTAGAGTTTCTTTTTGCTATTAGAGTTTTATAAAAGCTTTTTAATTGATTCTTTTTGCTATTGAAGAATATTATAGTTCATAAAATAATATTTAAATTGATTATTTTTAGTTCTTTTTTTGCTGGATGCACTTCATGTACAAAAGGGACAGTCTCTTTCGAAGTATCAGGGTTTCGGACGGAAACTCATCTGTTACAGAAGGCATTTCATTTTCTTGAACTTATTTGAACTCCAGGCTTTTTGTGTGTTCAAAATGCACCATTCAAAGCCACATCATCAATTTTCAACCCTTTCTGACTTCATTTGTTATTTTTCATGCAGTTATTGATTTTTTTTGAGCTAAATGACCCTGAAATTGAAAATCACTAAAAATGAACTCTGAAAAGGTTGAAAGTTGGCATGGTATCATCATTTCACCCACATAGCATGTGCTAAAAAGTTGAGAGGGTTACGGCAAAAGCTGGATGCACTTCCTATACAAAAGGACCGTCTCTTTCGAAGTATCAGGGTTTCGTACGAAAACTCATCGGTTACAAAAGACATTTCATTTTCTTGAATTTATTTGAACTCTAGGTTTTTTGTGTGTTTAAAATGTACCATTCAAAGCCGCATCCTCAATTCTGAACCCTTTCTGACTTCATTTGTTGTTTTTCATGCAGTTATTGATTTTTTTGAGCTAAATGACCCTGAAATTGAAAAGCACTACAAATGAACTCTGAAAAGGTTGAAAGTTGGCATGGTATCATCATTTGACCACATAGTATGTGCTAAAAAGTTGAGAGGGTTACGACAAAAGTTGAATGCACTTCGTGTACAAAACGGACAGTCTCTTTCGAAGTATCATGGTTTCGGATGGAAACTCATCTATTACAAAAGGCATTTCATTTTCTTGAACTTATTTGAACTCCAGGCTTTTTGTGTGTTCAAAATGCACCATTCAAAGCCACATCATCAATTTTCAAACCTTTCTGACTTCATTTGTTATTTTTCATGCAGTTATTGATTTTTTTGAGCTAAATGACCTTGAAATTGAAAAACATTACAAATGAACTCTGAAAAAATTGAAAGTTTGAATGGTATCATCATTTCATCCAGATAGCATGTGCTAAAAAGTTGAGAGGGTTACGGCAAAAGCTGGATGCACTTCGTGTACAAAACGGACAGTCTCTTTCGCAGTATTAGGGTTTTGGACGGAAACTCATCGGTTACAAAAGACATTTCATTTTCTTGAATTTATTTGAAATCCAGGTTTTTTGTGTGTTCAAAATGCACCATTCAAAGCCACATCATCAATTTTCAACCCTTTCTAACTTCATTTGTTATTTTTCATGCAGTTATTGATTTTTTTGAGCTAAATGACCCTGAAATTGAAAAGCACTACAAATGAACTCTGAAAAGGTTGACAGTTGGCATGGTATCATCATTTCACCCACATAGTATGTGCTAAAAAGTTGAGAGGATTATGACAAAAGCTGGATGCACTTCGTGTAGAAAACGGACAGTCTCTTTCGAAGTATTAGGGTTTCGGACGGAAACTCATCTATTACAAAAGACATTTCATTTTCTTGAAATTATTTGAACTCTAGGCTTTTTGTGTGTTCAAAATGCACCATTCAAAGCCACATCATCAATTTTCAATCCTTTCTGATTTCATTTGTTATTTTTCATGCAATTGTTGATTTTTTTGAGCTAAATGACCCTAAAATTGAAAAGCAGTACAAATGAACTCTGAAAAGGTTGAAAGTTGCCATGGTATCACCATTTCACCCACATAGCATGTGCTAAAAGTTGAGAGGGTTACGGCAAAATCTGGATGCACTTCGTGTACAAAACGGACCGTCTCTTTCGAAGTATCAGGGTTTCGGACATAAAATCATCTGTTACAAAAGACATTTCATTTTCTTAAACTTCAGCTTCCCCCATTGTAGCATCACCGTATTCAGGGGGAGGGTAGTTGTCGTCATCCTCTTCTTCTTTGTTGTCTTCCATCATAACCCCTTCTTCTTCGTTGGACCAAGCACGGAGAAAGAGGGGTTAGAATGGAAGACAATGAAGAAAAGAGGATGATGACAACTATCCTTTCGCCAATACAACCATGGGAGAAGCTGAAGAAGAGGCATCAATGCGGGAAGCTGATGATTTGGGTCGGGTCATTGCTGATGCAAAGAGAAACTGCGAAAATGATAAGGAGAGGTTGAAGTTGAAACGCATGTTAGAGGATCACCGGGGTTAGTTTAATATATCATAAAAACTAGAGAAAAATTGAGACTCGATTTCACCGGGGTTTACCCAGTGAAGTTTTCTTAGATTCTCGAAATCCTAAAAGTAAAAATAGTTATTTCAAAAAGAAGATTTTTTCCTACAAAATCAAAAAAATAAATTAGAAATAATTTTATTTAAAAATAAATAAATAATGTCATATTTGGATTCCTGACATTTTTCTGTTAATAATGGATATATTATTTGTTGAATTTCGATTTACAGATTTAAGGATATTAATTATGCCATATGAATTGAATATATGGCAAACAAATGAATAAAATAATAATATTACTTATTTTATTTTCATAGATATGCATTATTATTATTATTTATTTGTTTTATTTTAATAATTGTTTGGAATTCAAAAAATTAAATAATGTGACATCAAGACCTAAGGGTTAATAGGATTGATAGCTTACTATTGTCAAGAAAACAACAAGTGCAGACTTGGAAACAAAGGGTGATAGAACTCAAAAGTTAATCATGCTCGGGTTAGAGCAGTGAGAGGATGGGTGACCGGCTGGAAAGTTAGATGATTTGGAGTGAGGGGTGATTAGAGATTAAATTGTCAAATAATTCAAAAGCAGTGAAGAGGGATGATTAGAGATTAAATTGTCAGATAATTCACAGATTTGAAAATCAGGAAAAAATAAAAAAAAATCGAAAAACAAAAACAAAAAAATATTTTAAAAACAGGTTGGTAACACTTAGTACCAGTTGGTATCACCAACCGATACTAAAGGTCCTCCACCACCAGCCCACGCAGGCAACCACATGGTGGGCCTTTAGTATCGGTCCATGGTCCAAGCGGTACTAAAGGTCTGGACCTTTAGTCCCGACCCTTTAGTACCGGTTGGGGAACCGGTACTAAAGGCACATCCCAACCGGGACTACTGATCGACATTCTACTAGTGTAAAATATTCCTGGCCTCGGCAACTCCAGGACAAGAAACATAGAAGTAAGCCTATTCAGAAGCGTTAAAGCTTCAACGCAGCGCTCCAACTTCCTTGGAGTAGCTGCACCATTCGCTACACGTCGATCAGCTTCCATGGGCTGAGGGGTTGCCACAACAGAGCAAAGGCAGACAACGGGGAGGTGGTCTACGTCGGGGTAGAGGGCGACACGGGAAACGAGGCCAGCAGGGAGGTCGGCGGGAGGAGAGGAAGGCACTAATGGGGCGGCAGGACGAACAGAGGTAGGCGGAGGTCTAGTGAGTGGGCGGTGGCGAGCTCATGAGAAGGGAACAATGACGACGTTATGGGATGGTGCTTCGACAGGGTTCGTGACAAGGGGAATTCATGATGAAGCGTCATGCGACTTGGCCATGGCATTCCCATGATTTCGGATTCAGGAAGCTAAGTTATGTCAGCTTCAGTAAATTGCACCGCGAGAAACCTCCGCTTCACATAATGGGTACCCTCACATAATTGGTAAAGCACCGATTTGAGATGATCTGAACAGTCCCTACACTAAAATTCTCTTAGACACAATATATTAAACTAAAACAATACCGATGGATGTGACTACCCTATCTATGGTTGAATATAATTTGATTGGTCTTAGTATCGGCTCTACATGCATTTCTTCTCGACCTTAAATATGGCTTTACAAGAGTGATTATAAATGATGAGCAAGAATTTAGAAACCAATGCTCCATTATATGTTATTCATGCATCTTACTCATCTATTCGTTTGATTCATTTACATGCATTGTCATCCGTAGCAACGCATGGTCATTTTACTAGTTACTTGAAGGAAATTATGTGTTGGCTTCTATTAAAAACTGTTTGGGAATGGCACTAAGCTAAGGTACATCAAACTGCATGTAAACCAAACAACACGTCGTCTGGCACATCTCGCGCAAGGGGAATAACGGTCGTCGGCATCTGCGTCGACTGCCAACCCCATCACAACACCTCCACTAAAAGAAAAAAAACATCCACGTGATTGTTGCGGCGCCATCTCTATTTGTCGCTTCCTACTTGGAGGTTGCAGCATCGCCGGCTAGTCGCGGCCTTCAACTCCGGTCATCCCGGATTGCCGTATCCATCGTCTTCCAGTTCCAGCTGTCGCCGCGGATGGTTCCAGCAAACCGTGGTGTTGGTCGTAGCATGCCGCACCGACGGGTGCCAGCATCTGGCCTTCGAGCTCCGACGAAATATGCCGCATGTGACCACCGTAGTCAGTTGCATCAAATCGTTGTGCAGTTGTAGCACTCTTGATACCGGTTCCAACGAAAAAACTTGTCACACCAAAATTGCAACACAACTGTGCTGCCTCCGTAGCACGTCCATCGCAACACCATTGTGCCACCGGCCGCAGCTCTCAGCGTCACCACTCGCATCCGTTGAAGCGTTTTTTCATGTCGGTTGGAGCTTTTTGCCACACTTGTTGAAACTTTTTTCCACCGTCGATGCTCGCTTCATAGGGTTGCATGAACGACGATGACGACCAGTCATTACCATTGAATGGATGCAGCAAAAGAACTCGCTGGTTGTGGCAAAAGACAACAACGGTTGCAGCAAAAATCGCCGCCGCCCTTGTCTCCGGTTGCATCTCTGCCATGAATTTATGTAGCAAATTTCCTCGTCGGTTGTAGCAAAACCCGACGACAGTTGCGACAAAAATCGTTGTCCCCGTCGTCGACTCGTAGCTCCACCATGAGTCGATGCGCAAAAATTGTTGATGGTTCGAGCATGCCACGACGTTGGTTGCATCATGCAATCACCGCAATCGCAGCATGCGACACCCCCCACCGGCCCTCGAGCTCGCAGCGCCATGATGGTGTGGGCATGGCCATAGTCACCGCGTTCACAACATAGCCAACAAACGGATGCAGCTTCATCGGGCTGCTGTTGCAGCTCTTTTCCCTTACCCACCTTGGAGCTTCAGCGAGCAGTTGGTGAAGATAGAGCTTTGAAGACGACATGGGTGCGCTCCTCCTCGTGCGAAGAACAAGATAAGAGAAAGGCTGAACGAGCGGCCGTGGTGGGCGGCCAAGGACACGTGATGGGTCAAGAAAGGGAAACCCAACTATGCAAACATGGATCTGGAGATGCTGAGCGGTGGATGGCTACACGATCGAGCTGCTCGTGCGCGTCCGCCTTGTAAATAGGATCGTGAACCACGCCCTGGCCTGCCCACGTGCCGCGCCTCCCGGGCCCGTGGTTACTGCCTTCCTGTATATATGTCCATGGAATAACACAGTGAGCAATTCTATCGTCCAGCTTCAACAGCACATGCATGACCTGCTGAAAACCCTAGCGCGAGCAGCGGAAAGGAACTCCGATCTCCCG
Source organism: Hordeum marinum (assembly GCA_022496015.1). Classification (NCBI taxonomy): domain Eukaryota; kingdom Viridiplantae; phylum Streptophyta; class Magnoliopsida; order Poales; family Poaceae; genus Hordeum; species Hordeum marinum. Next base: position 15,384,590 of record CM039678.1, read on the forward strand.
GCCGAGACCACCGCGGCGCGCGCCTCCATGAAGCTGACGGTGGAGACTCTCGATCTCATCCGCTTCGAGATCCGGGTCCAGCACAATGACACCGTGAGATCCCCTCATTTAGTTTCAAATTTCCCTGACATATTTTTCAATTCAAACAGGGCCCGAGGGCGGTTGTTCGCTGGATGCATAGCTTCACGGCGATTTTGTTTCGGAACTTCTCTAGCATTTCGATTAGTGCAGATGACGTGACGGTTACCTAGATGTTAGCGACATGTTGTTATGAGTTACGGGAGGGATTAGCTTGTTAGATATGGGTGTGCTACTGCTGATTAGGTTTTTTTTGTAGAGGTGTTGGCTCCTGAATTCGACTGCCCTCTGCACTGCATCCTCGCATTTACTTGTGTGTGCTCACGATCATCGTAGGAAAAGAACAGTCCCGGTGAGTTTGCAGGAAGGATCGTGAGCGTGTTGTTGTAGGCACGATTTTTGGTAGTATGCCAAAATGGACATGATTGGTCGACGCATGATACTGTGGATATGCTGTGCTAATATTAGTGTGTTCCGGGGGTTGTGGTTTGGGAGGATGGAAAGATGCAGATGACGAGGATTTAGGTCCATGGCAGTTGGCAAGTGATCTTCATGATCCAGGTTCAGTTTGGGGTTGCAAGGTTGAGTTTCAGGAGTGCCATTCTCATTCTTTCCCATCTGCAGTAACCATGTCCTTTGGACGTCTTGTAGTTGTTATCCACTGTTCTTCCCCACCTGTGTCCCTTTGCCATGTGGAGTACACTTCTTTCCAAACTGTTTTGTGATCATGGCCTGATAGCCCAATATTTTTTTGTCAAGATATATATACTATCTATGTTCCTTTTGACTTGATGACACCTAGGATATGTGGCTGCAAAGTTTAACTCCCGATAGTTCTTAAACTATATAGGTTTATATAGTAAATACATGTGAGATTTTCTGTTAATTTCTTTTTCAGAGTATTATAATCGATGTATAGATGTATTTTTTTTGGTTTTGTTGAAACTCAGCTAGGTGAGTTTTAGTTTGGTCTCATTCACGTAGTGGACCATCCCACATTTTGGCATCATGATTCGTGCAGACCCAGTAAGCGTTCGGTTGTGAGTAAGAGGGTGCTTGGATATGTTTTAGTCCCATGACTAAAAGTAGTGGGACTAAAACTTGCTAGCCTCATCCATGCTTGGATCCAAATACTAAAGAGACTAAAATCAAGTTACTAAAGAGACCCATGCAAGTTAAAGGAGAGGAAATAAATGAGGAGAGAGAGGACAAAAAAATTTAGTAGGGGTTTTCCTGACTAAAAACTTTTAGTTTTAAGACTAATTTTAACCCCGCTTTAGTAAGGGGTGCTTGAAACTTTAGCCTCTTAAAAAGACTATTTTTAGTTTTTAGTCCCTTGGATCCAATAAGGCCCTAAGCTATTCATGTTTCTTTTAGGGTGCGTAAGCTATTTATGTGGTGTGACCTGCGGCCTGTGCTGCCTTTGCTAGTTGTTGGGCATCGGTTGTGGTGCAGCCCAATAGATTTTTGTGCTTTGACTTTTCCGTGTTGTCCTTTTTTTAATGCAACATGTTGTTGTCGTTATTCGAACATGAACCAATTAGTATGTGTTTTCTTCTTTTTTGGCATACATTTTTTGGGGCTTCACTTTTTTAAAAATTCTTCTGTCAGTCTTTCTAAAATATTTTTAACGTTGATTTTTCCTTCCAAAAATCACGTGATGACAAGCCAATGTAGAGAGTCTTTTTGTTCTTTTCTTTGTTGTTTTGCAGTACATAGTGGATAGAAATCTAGTCCAACCCACAGAACAAAAGGTGACGAATTGGCCTGCCAATGGAAACAGGCTAGAATATTAAATAGGTGATGTAAGCTGAGGTGAATGAGGCCAAACTATAACGCATCTAAATGAGTTCTAGGCATTCCTTTTTTTTTTGTCAAAGTAGCATCTCGAAGACCTTTTAAATATGAATAGTAAAATAATCAGTGGGAGTAATTACTTCAATATCATGCTAACTATTTGCTTTGAATCAGATTATGGCTGTCAAGAAGAACATTGAAGAGATGAGTAGTTATCCATGGGGTCCACAACTGCTGGTTCACAAGGGCAAGCTTTTGGAGGATGAAAGCACATTGTATGAAAATCAAGTTAGCGAAGATGGAGTTCTAGTTCTCATGCTTAGAAAGGTAGGTTGCTTATGCCCTATACAATATGGATAGTTTCAGTTTTGTCATATGCTATTGGATTATTTTCACTGAGTGAATACTTGGTGTAACGGTTGTAATAACATGAATTATTGATGACTGCAGAACTAGCATAAGCGGTTACACATGAAAATTAAATTCATATATGACACCTGACAATTATTATTCACTAATGAAGAATATGCCTGAAATACTTTTTCGCCTTATTTGATGTGCCACAATTTTCTGGCGTCCTGCCATAGTCCATCTATATTGCCCCTTCCTATGTTACAGCTATGCCGTACTATGTCCATTTATATCAACATTGAATAAAGTATTTGACACTCGTAACACTATTTTAACATTATTCCCTGCTTAGTGCATAGGGCTTTTTCTTGTTCTCTTAAAATTAAAAGTATAGATCTTTATTTACTTTCTGCAGAGGAAAGCTTCTTCTTCCAGTAGAGCTTCACACTAGTAGAAAACAGAGCATTGGTTCGGGCCTCCTAAGCCCATTAATCTCGGTTCGCTCACGAACCGGGACCAAAGGTGGCAACCGTCCCGGTTCGTGAGCCCAGGGGGCCGACCGGGCCACGTGGACCATTGGTCCCGGTTCGTCTGGTCCCTTTGGTCCCAATTCCAGGCACGATCCGGTGTTGGGAACGTCGCATGGGAAACAAAAATTTTCCTACGCACACGCAAACCTATCCATGGTGATGAGCATCTACGAGAGGGAGAGTGGATCTACATACCCTTGTAGATCGCTAAGCGGGAAGCGTTAAGAAACGCGGTTGGTGTAGTCGAACTTCTTCGCGATCCAAATCGCCGAGCGTCCCGCGATCCAATCACGAACCGTCCCGCGAACACATCATGATCCGTCCCGTGAACTCATCACGATCCGTCTCACGATCTTGATCACGATCTGTCCCGCGAACTCATCACGATCCGTTCCGTGATCACATCACGAACCGTCTCGCGATCTCAATCACGGTCCTTCCGATCTAGCGCCGAACAGACGGCACCTCCGCGTTCAGCACACGTACAGCTTGATGACGATCTCCACCGTCTCGATCCAGCGAGAGGAGGTGGAGAGGAGAGAGAGTTCACCGGCAGCGTGACGGCGCTCCGGTGATGGTGGTGGAGCAATTCCGGCAGGGCTTCGCCTAAGCGCTGCGGAACTACGATCTAGAGGAGAAACTATGCACCGGTGGAACGGGTAGCACGTGGCCGGAAATTTTGTCCAAAAACCACCCAATCCACTAGTATATATAGGACGAGAGGAGAGGAGAGGCAGCCAAGGCCTTTGGGTCGGCCGAAATAGGAGGTGGGAGCAATCCTACTTCACCTCCAATCCTAGTTGGAGTAGGATTGCCTCCTATTGGCTGATTTTCCACTTTTTGCTTTAGGACTTTCTCTCCTGCGCCATGGGCCTTTGTGGCTGTTTTCCCAGCCCACTAAGGGCTGGTTATTATTCTCCCACAGCCCATGGACCTCTTGAGGTCGAAGTACCCCTCCCGGAGGTCTCCCGGTACACTACCGGCACTCCCGGTACACTACCGGCACTCCCGGTACACTACCGATGAGCCCGAAACTTTTCCGGAAACCAAACTGGGACTTCCTATATATGAATCTTTACCTCCGGACCATTCTGGAGATCCTCGTGACGTCCGGGATCTCATCCGGGACTCCGAACAAACTTCGGTCACCACCATACATAACTCTACACTACCGAAACGTCACCGAACCTTAAGTGTGCAGACCCTACGGGTTCGAGAAATATGTAGACATGACCGAGACACCTCTACGGTCAATAACCAATGGCGGGACCTGGACGTCCACATTGGTTCCTACATATTCTACGAAGATCTTTATCGGTCGAACCTCTATGTCAAGGATTCAGTTAATCCCGTATAACGTTCCCTTTGTTCTTCGGTATGTTACTTGCCCGAGATTCGATCGTCGGTATCTCCACACCTAGTTCAACCTCGTTACCGGCAAGTCTCTTTACTCGTTCCTTAATACTAGATCCCGCAACTAACAATTAGTCACATCGCTTGCAAGGCTTATTGTGATGTCGCATTACCGAGTGGGCCCCGAGATACCTCTCCGTTACACGGAGTAACAAATCCCAGTCTCGATCCATGCCAACTCAACAGACACCATCGGAGATACCTGTAGAGCACCTTTATAGTCACCCAATTACGTTGCGACGTTTGATACACAGAAGGCACTCCTCCGATATCCGTGAGTTGCATGATCTCATGGTCATAGGAACATATACTTGACATGCAGAAAACAGTAGCAATAAACTGACACGATCATATGCTATGTTTGTAGTTTGGGTCTTATCCATCACATCATTCTCCTAATGATGTGATCCCGTTATCAAATGACATCTCATGTCCATGGCTAGGAAACCTTAACCATCCTTTGATCAACGAGCTAGTCCATTAGAGGCATACTAGGGACATGGTTTTGTCTATGTATCCACACATGCATTTAAGTCTCCGATCAATACAATTATAGCATGGATAATAAACGATTATCATGAACAAGGAAATATGATAATAACTAATTTATTATTGCCTCTAGGGCATATTTCCAACATCCGGGACTAATGCGCCTTGCTGCTGGCCCGCGACCATTGGTCCCGGTTCGTGGCTGTAACCGGGACCAAAGGGGACCTATTGTCCCGGTTCCATCCACGAACCGGGACCAATGAGCTGCCTATATAAACCCTTGCCCGCGGCTAGCAGAGCCGTGGGGTGCTCTGTTTTTCGAGGACAATAGTGTTAGAGCTTTGTGGTGCTCTAGCTCACCTCCTATGCACATGAGGTGTTCGATGAAATGCCCGAGCCATACTTAAGCTTTGTCTCTCGAAGCTCCTTGTCCAAACTCCATTTTCGTCAAGATTTGTCTAGGTTTGGCGGTCCGTCCTGTCCCGTCCCCGTCCTGAAACCGCCGTTGATCGCCCGCACGTGGTGAGCCTCTTGATCTTATCTTCTTTCTAAAAGAAAATATACTTACTCGTATGATTTTCTTACTTTTATTATTTTTTGTTATTATATAGTGCCATGGTTATGGTATCCGCCCACGTCGGCCCTTGTCCAGTTTATGATTTCAGATGTGGTATATTATTTTTTATAACTATTTCACACATCTAATGTCTATGACAATTAATTATGCCACCAACTTGACGTAGATGTTTTTATCTATAGGAAGTAATTGAACCAGAAATGGATACCGACTATGCAATTCTGCTCGACAAGTTAACTAAAGCTGAAAATGCAATCGATCGTTTGAAAGAAAAAATGAAAAGAACTAACGATGAGAAGATGAGATTGGAGTTGCATGTTGCCGATATCATCGATGGTCACAGGACCAAGATGGATGCAATGCGCTTGAAGCTTAGAAAGATTAGAAAATATGCCATTGATAAAGAGGCTTGGTATCATTATGCCCTTGGATCAATTGTTACCTTAGTTGTGATTATGATCGCATTTGTTGTTGCACTGAAATGTTTTAAATAGTTTCAATGTATGGTTTAATTAGATGCTCTGGAGAGCTATATGTTGGTCAACGAGAACTATGTATCTACTTTGGTTTTAATGTGATGATGAACTTCTATTAATTTAGTCACTTATGTATTCCTGATGTTCCATAATGGTTTTTGACACACTTAATTATATATAATGCACGCAGATGAACCGGCAATGGATGTACGGTAACAGACGCACCGACGAGTACATTAAGGGGGTGCATCATTTTCTGGAAGTGGCCGAGGCAACCAAGTAGAATGGTTTTATGTGTTGTCCATGCCCTACATGTGGGAATTTGAAGTCTTACTTTGACCAGAAAATCCTTCACAGCCACCTGTTTGTGAAGGGTTTCATGCCACAGTATAATGTTTGGACCAAGCACGGGGAAATAGGGGTTATGATGGAAGACGTCGAAGAAGAAGAGGATGATGACAACTATGTGCCCCTGAATATGGTGATGCTGTAACCGGGGAAGCTGAAGATCAAGAGGAACCAGACGATGTGCCCGATGATGATCTTCGTCGGGTCATTGTTGATGCAAAGAGACAGTGCGAAAGTGAAAAGGAGAATCTGAAGTTCGATCGCATGTTAGAGGATCACAAAAAAGGGTTGTACCCTAATTGTGAAGATGGCAACACAAAGCTCGGTACCACACTGGAATTGCTGCAGTGGAAGGCAGAGAATGGTGTACCTGACAAAGGATTTGAGAAGCTACTGAAAATATTGAAGAAGAAGCTTCCAAAGGATAACGAATTGCCCGACAGTACGTACGCAGCAAAGAAGGTTGTATGCCCTCTAGGATTGGAGGTGCAGAATATACATGCGTGCCCTAATGACTGCATCCTCTACCGCGGTGAGTACGAGGAACGGAATGCATGTCCGGTATGCGGTGCATTGCGCTATAAGATCAGATGCGATGACCCTAGTGATGTTGAGGGCGAGCGCCCCAGGAATAGGGTTGCTGCCAAGGTGATGTGGTACGCTCCTATAATACCACGGTTGAAACGTCTGTTCAGAAATAAAGAGCATGCCAAAAATATGCGATGGCACAGAGAGGACCGTAAGAAAGACGGGAAGTTGAGAGCACCCGCTGACGGGTCGCAGTGGAGAAAGATCGAGAGAAAGTGGAGTGACTTTACAGGTGACCCAAGGAACGTATGGTTTGGTTTAAGCGCGGATGGCATTAATCCGTTTGGGGAGCCGAGCAGCAATCACAACACCTAGCCCGTGACTCTATGTATCTATAACCTTCCTCCTTGGTTGTGCATGAAGCGGAAGTTCATTATGATGCCAATTCTCATCCAAGGCCCTAAGCAACCCGGCAACGACATTGATGTGTACCTAAGGCCATTAGTTGAAAAACTTTTACAGATGTGGAATGAAAATGGTGTACGTGTGTGGGATGAGCACAAACAGGAGGATTTTGACCTGCATGCGTTGCTGTTTGTAACCATCAATGGTTGGCCTACTCTCAGTAACCTTTCAGGACAGTCAAACAAGGGATACCATGCATGCACGCACTGTTTAGATGACACCAAAAGTAAGTACTTCTGTAATTAAGTCTCTATATATAGCTCACCTCTTTCATTGCATGTATATATATAATTATCTTCATCACTATATTATTGCAGATTGAAGATCGTCGAATGCAGAAAAGCAGGAATGTATGACATTGGATTCATTAACCCAGATATCATACATGAATGGACGGTTAAACACAAAGCCCGAGAAACCGAGGACAACTTGCTACAATCGATGCTTAAAATCAAAACAAAGACAAAATACTCTTTCCTTATGACTTCAAGTGAGTGTTACTGTCTTGTGCATATTCGGTTTCTCCCTTATTACTCGAGGGTATAGTAATGTAATTGATGAGCTATGCATGTGTGCACAGCCACCACCTACTAGAGATTAAGCTTGAGCGGGGAGTGGTAACCGTCTTAGACTCGAGACGAAATGCTCCCGAGTTGTATGCGAACCTGACTGAAATGCTCCATAGGTAAGTTCAATCGATCATTATCGCATCATATCGGCAACTTTGTTCATTTCCTGATATATATCAAGTAATTATTTTCTTAGTCTGCCAGGGTTTGGAAAGATTTCACCAAAACTGCTCTGGGACTTCCTACCGAGCTACAATTTAGACACCCGAGAGTAAGTAATATATACTACCTAGTTCCACCCATCTCCCATTGATTTTAGCTAGTTTCATCAATATATACCATTTAGCATGCTTGCTTATCATTTTGATTGATCTCTATTCTCATATAGTGCTTGTTTCGGGAACAAAGGACTAGTTTTTGTGGATACTACGTTTGCGAGTTCATCTACAATGAGACGAATCCTAATAAGCGGGGCTACACTGAAAAAGAATATGAAGTGCGTAAGCAAAAATATTCACAATTTTATTTTATTACAATCATTTGTGTTGAGTTTCATTCATATACATGTATTGACCCTCTTCTTCAATTTATATCTGGCGGATGCAGGATGAACTCCTACCACAAGATTATATACGAGCAATTCAAGAGGAATTGGCGGGATTCTTTATTGACCACGTCATCAGTAAAGCCGAAGAATACCATGTGAAACTTGATATTATATGTTAGGGATTGTAACATAGGATAGATATACAAAAACTTGTTGTTTGACCAATCTCTCGAAGAAGGAGGAGGTCGATCACTTCTCTCTGTATATATGACGATCTTGTGTACTTAATGGTTTCCTTCATTTGCTTACTAACCAGCGTGTCGCGAGTTCTCTCTATACGTATAGTACATAGCGTTGCGACCAAGCACGAAGATAAGAGAGGTCACTTCTCTTTATTAGCTAGCTAACACAATATATGAAACCCCTAAATTAACCCTCCAAAACCCTCAACCCTCCCCCCTCTTTAAAAAAACAGCTCCTGAGCTGCTGACGCGTGGACTCTCTTTGGTCCCGGTTGGTGTTACCAACCGGGACCAAAGGCCCTCCTACTTGGGCTCGGCGGAGCGGCCATGTGTAGCCCCATCTGTCCCGGTTCGTAAGTGAACCGGGACTAATGGTCATGGGTTTTAGTCCCGATCCTTTAGTCCTGGGTCCAGAACCGAGACAGATGGGCCTCTGAAACCGGGACAAATGGGCCTTTTTCCATTAGTGTCATCTGGCCAGGTAAAATTTTGTTTATTACTATCATCGGTCGTCAAACTATCCGATGATCTAATGTACTAGGAACAGAGATGAGACATGTGAAATGTGTACTTATAATTTGATGGTGTGATGGTAGCCAGTACTTGTCATGTGAAAGCTGGTAGTTTGTCCACTCAACTCTATACTTCCTCCACCTCAAATTATAAGGCATACATTAATTTGTTAAGACAAGGTGTTTATAAGGCATACACTCCACTAGTGTCAAAAACACTCTTATATTATGTGATGGAGGGAGTACTTTGTCAGTATGTGGTTTATGTGAGATAGAGTTGATATCATTAGATTTGTATTAAAAAGTTATGATTGTGATTTTATATATGTAGACAACATTAATTGAGTAACTATTGATGAAAATCTCCTCTTAACAATTCAAAAGATGCTCATGTACATGTTTTCCTGTTGCCAATTGTCTACTTATCAATATATATGAAAAAAATGCTCCTAAGAGTTGGAAGAAAGATGCTCCTGCCTGTTCATGTCCAATTATCACTTGTAATTTTTCCTACTACTACAGAGAGCTACATGTTTCCTTGGCTTCATGCTTGGTGGCTTCCGGAGAGTGGGACTCCTACTGTTGGGTGTTGGTGTTGGAAATATGCCCTAGAGGCAATAATAAATTAGTTATTATCATATTTTCTTGTTCATGATAATCGTTTATTATCCATGCTATAATTGTGTTGATCGGAAACTCAGATACATGTCTGGATACATAGACAACAGCATGTCCCTAGTATGCCTCTAGTAGACTAGCTGGTTGATCAAAAGATGGCAAAGGTTTCCTAGCCATGGACATGAGATGTCATTTGATAACAGGATCACATCATTAGGAGAATGATGTGATGGACAAGACCCAAACTACAAACGTAGCATATGATCGTGTTAGTTTATTGCTACTGTTTTCTGCATGTCAAGTATATGTTCCTATGACCATGAGATCATGAAACTCACGGACATCGGAGGAGTGCCTTGTGTGTATCAAACGTCGCAACGTAACTGGGTGACTATAAAGGTGCTCTACAGGTATCTCCGAGGGTGTCTGTTGAGTTGGCATGGATTGAGACTGGGATTTGTTACTCCGTGTGACGGAGAGGTATCTCGGAGCCCATTCCGTAATACAACATCACAATGAGCCTTGCAAGCAATGTGACTAATTGTTAGTTGCGGTATCTTGTATTACGGAACAAGTAAAGAGACTTGCCAGTAACGAGGTTGAACTAGGTATGGAGATACCGACGATCGAATCTCGGGCAAGTAACATACCGAAGAACAAAGGGAACGTTATACGGGATTAACTGAATCCTTGACATAGAGGTTCAACCGATAAAGATCTTCGTAGAATATGTAGGAACCAATGTGGATGTCCATGTCCCGCCATTGGTTATTGACCGTAGAGGTGTCTCGGTCATGTCTACATAGTTCTCGAACCCGCAGGGTCTGCACACTTAAGGTTTGGTGACGTTTCGGTAGTGTAGAGTTATGTATGGTGGTGACCGAAGTTTGTTCGGAGTCCCGTATGAGATCCCGAACGTCATGAGGAGCTTCGGAATGGTCCGAAGGTAAAGATTCATATATAGGAAGTCCCAGTTTGGTCGCCGGAAAAGTTTCGGGCTCATCGGTAGTGTACCGAAAGTGCCGGTAGTGTACCGGGAGACCTCCGGGAGGGGTATTTCAACCCAAGAGGCTTCATGGGCTGTGGGAGAGTATTAACCAGCCCTTAGTGGGCTGGTGGAATAGCCACACAAGGCCCATGCGGCTGAGGGAAGAATCCCAAAGGAAAAAGAGTGGAAAAAAGGCAAAAAAGGGAGAGTCCTACTCCTACGAGGAGTGGAGGAGAAGTAGGACTTCTCCTCCTTGGCTCGGCCGGCTCCTAGAGGGCTTTGCCCTTGCGCCAAGGCAGCCTCTCCTCTCCTCCTATATATACTGGTGAAATAGAAGGGATATGCACATAATTTACGGCCACATGCTACCCGTTCCACCGGTGCTCCTCTCGATCGGTTTTCTGCAGTGCTTAGGGGAAGCCGTGCCGGAACAGCTCCACCACCATCGCTGGAGTGCCGTCACACTGCCGGAGAACTCTTCTACCTCTCCGCTCCCTCTTGCTGGATCGAGAAGGCAGAGATCGTCATCAAGATGTACGTGTGCTGAACGCGGAGGTGCCGTCCGTTCGGCGCTAGATCGGAAGGACCATGATCGAGATCGCGAGACGGTTCATGATGGGATTGCAGAACAGATCATGATGAGTTCGCGGGACAGATCGTGATCAAGATCGTGAGACGGATCATGATGAGATCGTAGGACGGATCGTGATGAGTTCACGGGACGGATCGTGATCGGATCGCGGGACGGATCGTGATGAGATCGCGGGACGCTCGGCGATTTGGATCGCGAAGATGTTCGACTACACCAACCGCATTTCTTAATGCTTCCCGCTTAGCGATCTACAAGGGTATGTAGATCCACTCTCCCTCTCGAAGATGCTCATCACCATGGATAGATCTGCGTGTGCATAGGAATTTTTTTGTTCCCATGCGACATTCTCCAACAGTGGCATCATGAGCTAGGTCTATGTGTAGATGAGATCTTGAGTAGAACACAAAAGGTTTGTGGGCATTGATTCTTAGATTGCTTTCTCCCTTTGTCAGATTTTGGTTCAGCGGAATTGTGACGGCCCGGACCAACATTACTTGTATGCTTACGTGAGACCGGTTCTCTCAACCGCAACTTGCTGCATAGATGGCTTGCGGGTGCCAGTTTCTCTACCTTTAGTTGGATCGGATTCAACAAAGGCGGTCCTTGAGAAGGTTGAAAAGCAACTAGTGTATCACCGTTGTGGTTTTTGCGTAGGTGAGAATTGTTCTTGCTAGATACCCGTAGCAGCCACGTAAAACATGCAACAACAATTAGAGGACGTCTAACTTGTTTTTGCAGGGTATGTTGTGATATGATATGGCCAATTACATGATGTGATATATGTGATGTATGAGATGATGATGTGATGTATAGATTATCACGACTTGCATGTCGATGAGTACGGCAACCGACAGGAGCCATAGGGTTGTCTTTAATTATTGTATGACCTGCGTGTCAATCATTAAGCGCTATGTAATGCTTTACTTTATCGCTAAACGGTAGCAATAGTAGTAGAAGCATGCAGGGCGTGATAACCCCGATGTCGACACGTTGATGGAGATCAAGATAATGGAGATCATGGTGTCATGCCGGTGACGATGGAGATCATGCTGGTGCTTTCTAGATGGAGATCAAAAGCACAAGTTCATGGCCGTATCATGTCACTTATGATTTGCATGTGATGTTAATCCTTTTTGTGCACCTTGTTTTGCTTAGGACGACGGTAGCATTATAAGGTGATCCCTCACTTAATTTCAAGATAAATTGTGTTCTCCCCGAGTGTGCACCGTTGCGAAAGTTTGTCGTGTTGAGACACCACGTGATGATCAGGTGTGATACACTCTATGTTCACATACAACGGGTGCAAGCCAGTGTTGCACATGCAGAACACTCGGGTTAAACTTGACGAGCCTAGCATGTACAGACATGGCCTCGGAACACAAGAGACCGAAAGGTCGAACATGAGTCATATAGTAGATATGATCAACATGATGATGTTCACCATTGCAGCCACCTCAACTCACATGATGATCGGACTTGAGTTGGTGAATTTGGATCATGTATCACTCGAATGACCGGAGGGATGTCAATTTGAGTGGGAGTTCTTAAGTAATATGATTAATTGAACTCATTATCATGAACATAGTCAAAGTGTCTTTGCAAATTATGTTGTACATTACTAGCTCACGCTGTAGCTCCCTTGTATTTTTATATGTTCCTAGAGAAATAGAATTGAAATATGATGGTAGCAATATTGCCGACTGGGTCCGTGATTTGAGGATTGTCCTCGTTGCTGCACAGAAGGCTTATGTCCTTAATGCACCGCATGGTGCGCCACCCCCTCTAGCATCGTCTGTAGATCTTATGAACATCTGACAGGCACGTTCCGATGATTACTTGATAGTTTAGTGCGTCATGCATTACGGCTTGGAATTGAGGCTCCAAAACATTTTGAACGTCACGGAACATATGAGATGTTCTAAGAGCTGAGATCGTGATCTCAAGCTCGTGCCCGTGTTGCGAGATATGAGATCTCCAACAAGATTCTTTGCCTGCAAGATGAAAGAGAATAGCTCAATCATTAAGCATGTGCTCAGATTGTCTGGGTGCTACAATTGCTTGAATCAAGTGGGAGTTGATCTTCCAGATAAGATAGTGAGTGATATAGTTCTCCAAGTCACTGTCACTAAAGCTACTAGAACTTAGTGATGAACTATAAAACGCCAGGCATAGAATTATTGATCCCTGAGCTGTTCGCGATGTTTGACACCGCGAAGGTAGAAATCAAGAAGGAGCGTCAAGTGTTGATGGTAAATCAAACCACTAGTTTCGAGAAGGGCAAGAGCAAGGAGGGAAACTTCATGGATAGCAAGTCAGTTGCTGCTCTAGTGAAGCAACCCAAAGTTGAACTCAAACCCGAGACTAAGTGCTTCTGTTATGAGGTGAACGGTCGCTGAAACAGAACAACCCTAGATACTTGGTAGATAAGAAGGCTGGCAACATCGACAGAAGTATATTTGATATACGAGTTATTGATGTGTATCTTGCTTGTACTCCTAGTAGCACCTGGGTATTGGATACTGGTTCGATTGCTAAATGTTAGTAACTCGAAATAAAAGCTACAGAATAAACGAAGAACTAGCTAAGGGTGAGGTGACGATATGTTTTGGAAATGTTTCCAAGGTTGATGTGTTCAACATCGCACGCTCTCTCTACCTTCAGGATTAGTGACGAACCTAAATAAATGTTATTTGGTGTTTTGCGTTGAGCATGAACATGATTAGATCATGTTTATTGCAATGCGGTTATTCATTTAAGTTAGAGAATAATGGTTATTCTGTTTACATGAATAATGCCTTCAATGGTCATGCACCCAATGAGAATGGTTTGTTGAAATCTTGATCGTAGTAATACACATGTTCATAACATTGATATCAAAAGATACAAAGTTAATAATGATAGTACCACATACTTGTGGCGCTGCCGCAAAATGTCATATTGGTATAAAGCGCATGAAGAAACTCCATGCTGATGGATCTTTGGACTCATTCGATTTCGAATCGATTGAGACATGCGAACCATGCCTCTTGGGCAAGATGACTAAAAAACCCGTTGGATGGAGCGGGCAAGTGATTCATTGGAAATGATACATGTTGATGTATGCAATCCAGTGAGTCTTGTAGCGTGCAGTGGATATCGTTATTTTCTTACCTTCACTAATGATTTAAGTAGATATAGTGTATATTTACTTAATCAAACACAAGTCTGAATAGTTTGAAAGGTTCAAGCAAATTCAGAGTGAAGTTTAAGATCATCGTTACAAGAAGATAAAAATGACTGCGATATGATCGTGGAGGTGAATATCTGAGTTACGAGTTTGGCATACAACTGAAGACAATGTGAAATTTGTTTCACAACTAACGCCACCTGGAACACCATAGTGTGATGGTGTGTCCGAACACCATAGCCATGCTCTATTGGACATGGTGCGTGCTATGATGTCTCTTATCGTTTTACTACTATAATTTTGGGGTTATGCATTAGAGACAACTACATTCACTTTAAATAGGGCACCATCTAAATCCGTTGAGATGACACCGTGTGAATTAGGGTTTGATAGAAACATAAGCTGTCATTTCTTAATGTTTGGGGTTGCGACACTTGTGTGGAAAATGTTTTCACCTAATGAGGTCGAACCCAAGGCGAACAAATGCATCTTCGTAGAATACGCTAAGAACAGTTGGTGAACCTTCTATCTCAGATCCAAGTGCAAAGTGTTTGTTGCTAAATCGGATCCTTTCTCGAGGAAAAGTTTCTCTCGAAAGAATTGAGTGGGAGGAAGATAGAACTTGATGAGGTTGTTAAACCTTTGTTCAACCAGAGAGTAGCGCAGCGCACAAAGATGTTTCTGTGAAGCCTATGTTAGTTGAAGAGGAAGTTAATGATGATGATCATGAAGTTTCAGGATCAAGTTACTATCGAACTTCATAGGTCGACAAGGATGTGTATTGCTCCTAAGCGGTACGACAACCCTGTCTTGGAGGTCATGCTGTTGGACAACGATGAACCTACGAGCTATGGAGAAGCGATGATGGGCCCGGATTCCGACAAAGGTTGGAGGCCATGAAATCCGAGATAGGATCCATGTATGAAAACCAAGTATAGATTTTGGTAGACTTGCTCGTTGGACGGCAGGTCGTTGAGTACAAATGGATCTTTAAAATGAAGACATACGCTGATGGTAATTATCACCATTTTTAAAGCTTGACTTGTTGCAAAGATGTTTGTGACAAGTTCAAGGAGTTCACTGCGATGAGACTTTCTCACTCGTAGCGATGCTAAAGTCTGTTGGAATTATGTTAGCAGTTGCTGCATTTTCAATTATGAAATCTGGCAGATGGATGTCAAATCATCGTTTCCTTAACGGTTTACTTGAGGGAAGGTTGTATGTGATACAACCATAAGGTTTTGTCAGTCCTAAGGATGCTAAAAGGTGTGCAAGATTCAGTGATCCTTCTATGGACTGAAGCAAGCATCTCGGAGTTGGAATATACGCTTTGATGAGGTGATCAAAGTTTTGAAGTTTATACAAAGTTTACGAGAAACTTGTATTGACAATAAAGTGAGTGGGAGCACTATAGAATTTCTGATAAGTATATGTGGATGACATATTGTTGATCGAAAATAATGTAGGATTTCTGGAAAGCATAAATGGTTGTTTAAAAAGTGATTTTCAAAGAAAGACCTAGATAAACCTACCTAATTGTTGAGCGTCAACATCTATAGAGATAGATCAAGATGCTTGATGAGACTTTCAATAAGTACATACCTTGACAAGATTTTGAAAGAGTTCAAAATGGATCAGTCAGAGAAAGAGTTCTCGCCTGATTTGTAAGGTGTGAAGTTGAGTGAGACTCAAAGCTCGACAACGACAGAAGAAAGAGAAAATATGAACGTCGTCCCCTATGCCTTAGCCATAGGCTCTGTGTAGTATGCCATGCTGTGTACCGCACCTGAGTGTGACTTGCCATGAGTTTGTCAAGGGGTACAAAAGTGATCCACGAGTGGATCACTGAACAACGGTCAAGATTATCCTTAGTGACTAAAAGACTAAGGAGATGTTTCTCGATTATGGAGGTGATAAAGAGTTCGTCGTAAAGAGTTACGTCGATGCAAACTTTAACACCAATCCGGATGACTCATAGTAGCAATCTGGATACGTATAGTGGAGCAGCCATTTGGAATAGTGCCAAGTGGAGTGTGGTAGTAGTGTTTACAGTTTGACATAGAGATTTGCAAAGTACACACGGATCTGAATGTCGCAGACCCGTTGACTATAAGACCTCTCTCACATGCAAAGCATGATCGAGCCCCAGAACTCATTGGGTGTTAGATTCATAACAATGCGAATCACATGGTGATGTGAACTAGATTATTGACTCTAGTGCAAGTGGGAGACTGTTGGAAATATGCCCTAGAGGCAATAATAAATTAGTTATTATCATATTTCCTTGTTCATGATAATCGTTTATTATCCATGCTTTAATTGTGTTGATCGGAAACTCAGATACATGTGTGGATACATAGACAACAGCATGTCCCTAGTATGCCTCTAGTAGACTAGCTCGTTGATCAAAAGATGGTAAAGGTTTCCTAGCCATGGACATGAGATGTCATTTGATAACGGGATCACATCATTAGGAGAATGATGTGATGGACAAGACCCAAACTACAAACGTAGCATATGATCGTGTCAGTTTATTGCTACTGTTTTCTGCATGTCAAGTATATGTTCGTATGACCATGAGATCATGCAACTCACAGACATCGGAGGAGTGCCTTGTGTGTATCAAATGTTGCAACGTAACTGGGCGGCTATAAAGATGCTCTACAGGTATCTCCGATGGTGTCTGTTGAGTTGACTGGGATTTGTTAATCCGTGTGACGGAGAGGTATCTCAGGACCCACTCGGTAATACAACATCATAATAAGCCTTGCAAGCAATATGACTAAGTGTTAGTCACAGGATCTTGTATTGCGGAACGAGTAAAGAGACTTGCCGGTAACGAGGCTGAACTAGGTATGGAGATACCGACGATCGAATCTCGGGCAAGTAACATACCGAAGAACAAAGGGAACGCTATACGGGATTAACTGAATCCTTGACATAGAGGTTCGACCGATAAAGATCTTCGTAGAATATGTAGGAACCAATGTGGACGTCCAGGTCCCGCCATTGGTTATTTACCGTAGAGGTGTCTTGGTCATGTCTACATAGTTCTCGAACCCATAGGGTCTGCACACTTAAGGTTTGGTGACGTTTCGGTAGTGTAGAGTTATGTATGGTGGTGACCGAAGTTTGTTCGGAGTCCCGTATGAGATCCCGGACGTCACGAGGTGCTCCGTAATGGTCCGGAGGTAAAGATTCATATGTTGGAAGTCCCAGTTTGGTCGCCGGAAAAGTTTCGGGCTCATCGGTAGTGTACCGGAAGTGCTGGTAGTGTACCGGGAGACCTCCGGGAGGGGTATTTCGACCCAAGAGGCTTCATGGGCTGTGGGAGAGTATTAGCGAGCCCTTAGTGGGCTGGTGGAATAGCCACACAAGGCCCATGTGGCTGAGGGAAGAATCCCAAAGGAAAAAGAGTGAAAAAAAGACAAAAAAGGGAGAGTCCTACTCCCACTAGGAGTGGAGGAGAATTAGGACTTCTCCTCCTTGGCTCGGCCGGCTCCTAGAGGGCTTTGCCCTTGCGCCAAGGCAGCCTCTCCTCTCCTCCTATATATACTGGTGGAATAGAAGGGATTTGCACATAATTTACGGCCACGTGCTACCCGTTCCACCGGTGCTCCTCTAGATTGGTTTTCCGTAGTGCTTAGGTGAAGCCCTGCCGGAACAGCTCCACCACCATCGCCGGAGCGCCGTCACGCTGCCGGCGAACTCTTCTACCTCTCCGCTCCCTCTTGCTGGATCGAGAAGGCAGAGATCGTCATCAAGCTGTACGTGTGCTGAACGCGGAGGTGCCGTCCGTTCGGCGCTAGATCGGACGGACCGTGATCGAGATCGCGAGACGGTTCGTGATGAGATTGCGGAACGGATCGTGATGAGTTCGCGGGACAGATCGTGAGACGGATCGTGATGAGATCGCAGGACGGATCGTGATGAGTTCACGGGACGGATCGTGATCGGATCGCGGGACGGATCGTGATGAGATCACGGGACGCTCGGCGATTTGGATCGCGAAGATGTTTGACTACACCAACCGCGTTTCTTAACGCTTCCCGCTTAGCGATCTACAAGGGTATGTAGATCCACTCTCCCTCTCGTAGATGCTCATCATCATGGATAGATTTGCGTGTGAGTAGGAAAATTTTTGTTTCCCATGCGACGTTCTCCAACAGTTGGCTTCTCTTCAACTTAGGCACTGGAGCACATCTGCAGTGCACTGTTTGGTGGCACTTCAGTCTTGGCTGTTTGCCTATGTTTTAAAGTGTTATAAGTAGACTTTGAACTTGGTTGATTGTGTGTTTCACTTAATTCTTGTGGAGAACTAATTGAAGAATATGGTACAGAATTCGATTAAAATCGAAAACCGAACCGAAACGTGGGTTAGCACGATTTTAGTACCAAATTCGGTTACCATATCTACAAACTAAATTCATGAAAAACCCGAACAACAGAAACCAAAATCCAAAATAGTTTGCTATAGCCAGCCCGCTATAGCTCCGTTATGACTTTGCTATAGCCTTTTCAGCACAGTGCCGCTAAATGGTTTCATGTACAAATTGCCCGCTATAGCCTGTTATAGCCCGCTATAGCTCCGCTATAGCTTATTTGGAGGTCTGCCGCTATTTGCCATAGCCCGCTATTTAAAACATTGGTTTCTACCGAACGCCCAGCCCTAATCAACCCTTTTGCATGGTTTTCTGTACAGTGCCAACGAGATAGAAGAGCTGATTACTATACTATCTATGCTTGGAATGCAGCTTAGGGTAGTGATAGATACCTCCTGGTCTGGAGTTCCAAACCGATGGCTGGCCCTTCCTTGGTGTCCAGTTCCCATTCGATGATTGGCCTCTTGTTGGGATTTATAGGGATCTCTTGAGGATATGGCTGACCATGCATGTTGCTTGAGCTGTCACTTGAGATGACCATGGTTGGGCTTAAATTTGGGTTTCTCATCTCGAAACAACAGTCCTTGGACTTGGAATATAGTTTCCCAATCTTCAGTCAGCCACATAGCACACTGAAGTACACTTTCAGAAAACTGTTGGGTCTCAAGTACAACTGGCATGAGCATTTCTCTAATCTCATTGGTGAGCAAAAGGAGACACTCAAGGGTCATGCCAACCACATGATGAAGGTTAGCCTTTTGTAACATTCTCTACTCTCCTCTCAGTTTTATTTCAACGATGAGGTGTACGTGTTCCCTTCGAAAACCCAGTTCATGGAGAAACCTAAGTAACTTGAGTTTGTGTTGCCAATCAGTGCATCCGAAAAAATACGTGCTAGTATTTCACAAAAATAAAAATTTGATATAACTGAAACTACGTAGACCTGCTTTTGAGCAGTATGCAAACTTTGAGTCAATCATTGTGAAGTTGTTCGGTCATGTCTGACCACTTCCCCCCTTTTGTTTTCTTCTCTACTATGAACAGACACTCGAGAGGTGTGGCTGGGATGTTGTTGGCTTCCATGGTGGTATATCGATGCTGGCCAAACCAACCGCTTACATTGAAAAATCATTCAGGGTCAATGGTTTCGAAGGCATGCTCGATGGTTGCAACATCAGGGAAGGGCTTCTTAGAACCACTTGATTGTGTATAAGCACTAACCGGCAGCACATGGACCGGGATAACTGACTAAGCCGCTTCAGCTTTGTCCTCGAGAGTGGTGAATTCAAGCCGACAATGGATTGCATAACTCGGTTCAAGGAGTTGGTACTAGGAGGCTTTGATGAATCGTAACAAGTACTTTCATCGTCATGGAAAGTAACAAGAATAAAACCTACAAGTGCAAAAATGTGTGTATCTTTCAAAGAATATGTGCAACTCTTGAAAATTACAAACAACTTGGAAAACTTCTGCCGGCGTTCAACAAAATTCGCATGAATGGCAGTGGATATAGACAGTGCTGGAGTAGCGGCGAAGCACAAGGCAGAAGGAAGAGACAGACTTGTCACTTGTGCATGGCCTCCTAATTGAGGGACTGAAGGACCTGCTGCATATATGGGTTCTAGTATGTCTCCGTGAGGGTTGTATGGCCATCGAGCAAGCTAAATGAACAAAGGTTAAACGACCGCCATGATCAACCAGTCAGAGAAGGGAAATATAAAAATAGTAGTCAGAATGAATAGCTCAAGAAGCAAAGAAAACCATCAAGTGATGAAGACTAAATGTGCAGCACGTGGACATATAACCAATCTCCCTCACATAAATGAACTCGAAGAATCGTTCGAGGATCTCTAGGGTCTAATGCGAGGAGTCTCATATGACTCTGACCAACATCGGGGAACATAAGTTGGAGAGGGTATTGATGAGTCACGTATAACTTGAGCATGCGATCAAACCTCCCTTGACGCTTTTCTTGTATGGGTACGAGGTAGGCTAACTAGCGAAAACTATTTGCTATTGTAATGGATGATGGGGCTACCACTAGATGCACCGACTGTTGCAGAGAAGATTGTTGCAGTTGTAGTCAAAATTGAATCTCCTTGTTGGATCCATCGAATAGTTCGCCCGTCCAAGCCTCACGGGTGCAACGCCTTCAAGGTGTCGGATGAACATCGATTGCATAGATTGCTAGATCCAAATGGGCGACTTTTGGTGTCCGAGAAATGGCACATGTTTTTTGGGTATTCCGAACGGATTGACCCAAGACGTCTGCCCCTTTCTCCTTTTTTGGCGAGAAACTTTCAATCTATTCATCTTTCCCTTTCTCCTTACAAAGAAATTATACATAATAGGTTTCTTCGTTAGAGGCCTATTAGGAATCAATGCACAATCTAATTTGGATCCTAATACAAATTAGGCTCTAGCACGGTGACCCTATAGTTTCATGCATGCTAAAACATGATCGCAGTACTCGGTCCTTTCAAAAAAACTTTCGATCTTGAAAGGATTGATACAAACCTAGAGGGGTGGGGGTGAATAGGTACAATTTTTTTAGTTAATACTTAGTGATTTTAGGCAATTATGCGGAATATGAAAGTGAGACAGACAGTTGCAACGTAATTCTAGTGCTACAAATATACTCTACAATAACAACTTAGTAGAGATACAAGCAACCACAATATGATATAAGTAAAGAAAAGGAGAGAAATAACCACAAGTAAGGACTTAGGATTAGGATAACTGGAACTCCGAGACGAGGACGTATTCCGATGTTCACTTCCTTGGAGGGACCCTAGTCAAAGTTAGAGGGGCGGGTATTACCACGAACGCACACCTATACTACGAAGTCTTGCCCTATTCTCCTTAAGATATCACCACAAATGCAACTCTCAACCACTAGCGGTAGATCTTGAGGTGATCTCCAAACTTTCAGAAACTCTTTTTGAGGTAATCGCAAAAACAAGTTCCTCTCCAAAGAACTCCTTCTCACCTAGAAGTCTCCAACCTTCAAGAGCAACATGAACGATGGGAAAAATCTCAAGACTTGCTAAAATAATGAATTCCTTTAGTCAAGAAAGGGGGAAGAAGTGGGTCTATCACTTGGTGTTCTAGAGTTATTTTCGAAGTGATTGGTCAACCCTCTGCTGGACTGGTAAGTGAGATGCATGTTAAAACATTTCTAGGCATTCGAGGAGTAATTGAAAGCCACAGGCCAGACGTCTAGCTTGGGGACATACATTCAACGATGATAAATTAGCATCTCTACCTAATAATAAATGGGCTATTGCTTTTGACGGTATGTCATTTAATTTGCCTAAAAATTTGCAAAATATTACCCACGAATGCAACCTATTAGTCATAAAAAACCGTTTCACACAGAAAAAAATCTGAGACTTAGTGCATAACCTTAGTTAATCGGGGTCGCCCCATGTAGGGACCTCCTATATTGCGCTCTGTGCGCTGGGGAAGATGCAGCACGCTTGTTTCTGTCAGGCCATGTCCGGGCGGCCTCTTTATAAATTTAATATTTTATTTTGTCTTTTTATTTTCCATTTTTGTTTCTTCCACTTTAAATAATCCGGGACATAATTACAGGAAAAATAATAATTTTGAAAAATGTTTTGTAAATAAAAAATATTGGTGGATTATAAAACTATTCATGATTTTGAAATAAAATGATTGCTTACTACAAAATGTTGGAAAATTTTGAAACTGAATATTCAGAATTCAAAAAGTGGTCATGATTTTCTAAGGAACATGTATTAAAAAATGTTAATGAAATTGAACAAAAATTTTAACATTGCGCAAATATCCTATAAAATACTAAACTATGCATTACTTACAAATTAGTTTACTCATTCATAAAATGTTCGCTAATTCAAAAAACTTATCATGCATTTCCCAAAATGTCGTTTAAATCAAGAAAATGTTCATCAAGTAAAACAATGTTCGCAAAATTCAAAACTCATTCCAAAAAAAATCTAAATATTGTTCATCGCTTCTAGAAATGTTTGCCAATTCAGGAAAGTTGTTTAAGAAAAGTTCAGAATTTTTTAAAATTTCTTGCAAATAGAATAAAATTTTCATGACGTTAAAAAATGTTCTTGATTCCAGTAAATGTTCAGAAATTGGTGATAGTATTTTGTTGATCTATTTTTTTATATATACAGTCGCCTTATTCGACACTCTGGGTGAGTAATAGTTATTCTTCACCCCTTGTAATTTAACATCAATACACCGTTTCTTTACGTCCCGTAAATTTTATCTTACTTCATATGTAAGCAGAGCATGTAGGAAAATATATGATCATAGTAAAAAATATTTTATATAACATAAAATTATGAACGTAACACCGTAATGTACAATATACATAAAATGTATTTTTTCTAGCCTGGTGACCTACATTTTTCTTTTCTTGTGCCAAATTTTACGTGGTGAATCAATATGAATATAACTACTTGTATTCCGAATGTAATTTGTTTCCAAAATGATAATAAGATTACATTGGGTGAAGAATAACTTATTATGCATCCTGGGTGAGGAGTATTATTACTCTCTACCACCTAGGGGTAGTTACCCCAGATGTCTCATATAGTATCATCTGATAATATATATATACTATTTTATCATTGTAGGTATGTTGATATACTATATATATGTGACACTTTAAAGTGAGTTACATGAAAAAATTGCAAGTTGGTCCATGGTTTTATTATATTTATGAAATACATATATATTTGTACGTAAAAAATGAGCATACTCAAAATACGAGACATAGTACCAAAAAATCAGTATATATACTCACTAAACATTCTTATATATTACATATTACACGTACATTATCTCGGATTTGATAGATACTGCATACAATATACAAAACACAAGTGTTGATAACTACCACCAGTGGTATATATAATACGGAGTGTATCGGCCCGTTTTTCATATATTATACAAAGAAACCTCCTTTTTCTTTAGATAACCTGCGGTCCAATATTTAGTGACTTTTTCTGTTGGGCTTCGGCCCAACTGCGGTAGCCCCTATCTTGCCCGCCCAGCTGCCAGTCAGTATTCCACCTATGCCCAGTCCGCTTTGTGTTCGGCCCATTTAGGTCCCTGGCCTTTTATTATTTATTAAATATATATTAAACATGATCATGCTATAACTTTGCATCCGTAATTTGGATTAAATTTATTTATATATGTAATTTGATTAGAAAGATGTGTAGTTTTTAACCGTGCTATTTTTTGTTCCTGTAACCCATTTTTAGATTCTATTTAGTGCATAACCTTAATTAACCTAATTAATTGTAATAGTGTATTTTGGAAAATACTAACACAAAATATAAATATTTTATATAACCTTTATAAATATGAAGTATGTTAGAAGGGTTTATATGGATCAGAGGGACTATGAATGATAGGTTTCAATGGCGACATAGTATTAATAAGAAAAGAAGAGAATAAAGGGCGTGAGGATAAAAGAGAACCGGAAATTTAAAAGGTATGAAGAAAAGAATAACAAAAAGGAATTGGTATTAATATTAAGGGTGTAACATGCATGCAATGCAATAATGAAAAGAAATTAATATTGAAGGACATGGAAGGGGAAGGCATATATGCGTTGTTGCGAAATGTGCCACCATTATGTGCAACAAAAATAACACAACCAGGAAGGTGAGAGGAAGTTTGTGAGCATCGAGTTGCATGCAACGAACTAGGGACATTTTTCTCAGAGTAGAATTTTTTTTATTAAGATTTTTTTGCTCATAGGAGGTTTGTTAGCGTCGAGTTGGATGCAAAGATGGCCTAAAACGCATTTAATAGAATCCCTTTATTGAGATTTTTTTTCATGAGTTCATATAAATTTCGAACATTGTTTATCTTACAAATAATGCCTTGATATTAGAAATTTTGAAATTAGGCACTTTAAGATTAGGATTGCTGTACCAAAAGTATTGTCTATGTATCATGCTTCTTTAATGTACTACTGATATGAATTTCTAATAGACCTTAGTGTGCGCCTCTTTGTCATTGCCGATACAATTCGAATGTTGTCGTGTCGTGCTGACGGATACTTCACTAAGCATGCCAATTATATCTCCCATTACAACGCACGGACATATATGCTAATACATGCTAAAGAAGAAGAACCAGGTAAAACAGACTACCCGGACATCCGAAGATGTCCGAGACATTCGACGCTACCTAGAGAGGACATCCAGCAAAGATATGCATACTAAAGACTATAGAGCCCGAAAGGATTCTTTTCCCTGGTTTTTCTGGAAAAAAAATTTGTGTTCTCCGGTCTGCGTCCTGCGTGTTTGGACCCCAATCTACTACCTGCCTGCGAGGATGGAGAAGGAGCAGGACACACACACTGCCTGTGAGGCCTGCTGTCTCCGGTCTGCCTGCCCCAATTAAGAGCTTCACGAGAAGCGGCTCCCAACAGACGTGCCCATGGACCTTCGGGTCAGCTCTATCTTCAGCCATGCGTGCATTTCTGCCGAGGCAAATTTGGCATGCAAGTCAGCTTTAACAATTGGTTCATCTGTTTGCAGGATAGAGATGAGAGCCTCTTATTCTTATATGAGCTCACGTTTTTCTTTCTTGATTTAAGAAATCATGTGGAAAATTTATGTGTTAACCTTTAATACGAAAGTATTATCCTTTCTTTTATTAAAATATAAGTCACCAAGATGAGGTGTAAAGGCCAATGTCTAAAAACGGTGAAACGATCTCTTCTATGATCTATCTAGCTTTTAATTATTGACTGCAACCAAAAATCCCGTTGTCAGTTTAGTAACGGCATAGCTGAATGTATTTACTATGACATTCTGGTAATTTGCATTGTTATTTTGACCATTGTCATTCCTATATGGATTCATACCATTGCGGGTTCTCGTACCTCACCCAATTTCTGTCTATAGATTTTTCTTCCGCAATCTGCGCAACTGAATCAGTAATTATCTAGCTAAAATAGACTCCTGTTATTACTAGCTTAACAGTCTACAATTACTATATCTACAATGGGTTCAATGAGGTGGTTGGTAATTATGGTGTAACCACTTTTGCTTCGGTAGTCTCTCTATACCCCTTCATAATAAAGGGTAGGATGGTCCTTTCACCCGTACCGATACATGGTTGCATAAATATACGTGACGTCTTAGTTTTTTGTTTAAAATAAAATTATGCACACAATAGGATTTGAACTCAAGACCTCTTGGTCTAAGGACAACCACACTAACCAACTACAACATCCTATTGTTTGTGATTTCTTTTCTTTCATTTCTTTTGTTCTACTTAAATTCGTGGCTGGGCCGTCCCATTGGTGAATCTGTACTTTTATCACTAATTCTTTTTTTTTTCAAAATTCGTCTCTTTTTTTTTCAAAAAATACTCACATTTATAAATTTTGTAATTTTTTCTAAGAAATATTTTTTTTACTTACATTTTATTCATAAAGTACTAATATTCGTATTTTGAAAATATTGTATAGATATGTAAATATATTGTTCGTGCATTTCAAAATTGCTCAGCATGTCATAACACGAACATACTTTAAAAACAGCAAAAAAATATTTTGATACAAACATGTTTTGAAGAATCCTATGAAATTAAATTTAAATATAAAATCAGAAAATATGAAAAACAAAATTAAACCAATTTATTTTAAATATTCACCCCAAAAGGACCAGTTTTCAAAAAAAATGTTCATAAATTTAAGAAATGTTTGTGTTTTAAAAATGTTGATAAATTTTAAAAAGTATGCAGTTTGTAGTAAATTCCCCCCAAAAGTATGCAGTTTGCAACAATTTTGGAATAAGTATTCATGTTAATAAAATTTTCACACACAATTTGAAGTCCTAAAATTGTTGACAAATTTCAAAAAGTAATTCAGATGAAAATTTTCATTTTGATTGATAATGACAGAGATTGCAAATAAGAAAAGCCTTGTCCTGTGGGCCTACCCAAATCATCGACTTTGAACACGATGTTCTTCTTGACCTGCTTGAAATGACATCAAAAAATTTCAGCATGTGGGAATGCTCATGGCGGACCTCCGTGCAAAATTTGAAAAAAGTCGGACACCGAACGCACATTGCATCACGTTCGATTAGTGTTTTAGGTTTTTTCACCAGAAAAACATTAGGAAATGCATAAAATGTGAGAACTCAATAAATTTTATCACGGATGCTTGGCATGATGATGCTAGTGTGTGTGGAAAAATTTAGGTCCATTCTATTGATGTGAGCATTTGTTGAAAAATAAAAGGAAGAAAAAAAGGCAAAACAAAGAATAACAAGAAAGAAAAAGGAACAAATATGGATAATAAACTAGTCGCTGATTTATATATTTTTATTTTTATTTTTTATTTAATAAATGTTTAGAAAACTTAAAATTGCCTGATTGTGTTTGATTTTTTATGTGAGCATGTTTCTATTTAAACAAGCAATAAACGATATTTATTTTAGACGAACCATTTTTCTATTTAATAGACATTCAGAAATTTAAATATATGACGTGATCATTTTCATATTAAACGCATATTTTTTGACATATTTTTACAAATTTTTAAAAATGCGAAATATTTGTACTTTATGAACAAATTTTAAAAAGCGAACATATTTTGAAATTTGAACAGATTTTTGTAAGTGTGAGAATTTTCTGAAAAAAGAAATTAAAAAAGAAAAAAGAGGAAAAAAGAATAGAAAAAACAAAAAGTGATAGTGATAAAAGGACCCTACCATAATGAGTCGGCCTAATCACGAAGTGAAGTAGCACTAGACATGGAAAAGAAGTTAATTTATATAAGCATTAGCATGTCCTAGTTGGTTAGTGTGGTTCTTGTTAGATTGGGAGGTCTTGAGTTCAAATCACAATGCTTGCATTGTTTTTGGAGTTTATCATAAAAAATGAATATGACGCCTTGTATGTGTCACATATACAAAGTGTATACGGCTTGATGAAATGATCTTACTGCCCTTATACGGTTTGTTAGGGGGGGGGGGGGGTGTTCTACCGAAGCAGGTCTCTTGGTGTAACATGTTTGAGTCAAATTGATGTATGTACGAAAGCTATGAACCAAAACTGAGAGGCATCCTGGCTTCGTGCTATGGATAGGTGTGAGATACTTATTTGTGCAGGAGATGAAGTAGAGAGTGTATTGAATGTGCGTGTCATTAGTAGTAGGTAAGACAAACAATGTGAATGAATATCCCTCTTGTGTTGGTTTGTAAACTACTACCTCCGTTCTGGTTTAAAAAATAAATTATATACCCTAAAAATAGTATCATCGGAAACCTCTTTCAAATATGAATCCAACAATATAAATTTTGTGACTAAAAGGCGACATGTGCAACAGTTAGGTGTGGCGGAGATGCGCATGTTGAGATGGATGTGTGGCCACATAAGGAAGGACCACATCCGGAATGATGATATACGAGATAGAGTTGGGGTAGCGCCAATTGAAGAGAAGTGTATACGGCTTGATGAAATGATCTTACTGCCCTTATACGGTTTGTTAGGGGGGGGGGGGGTGTTCTACCGAAGCAGGTCTCTTGGTGTAACATGTTTGAGTCAAATTGATGTATGTACGAAAGCTATGAACCAAAACTGAGAGGCATCCTGGCTTCGTGCTATGGATAGGTGTGAGATACTTATTTGTGCAGGAGATGAAGTAGAGAGTGTATTGAATGTGCGTGTCATTAGTAGTAGGTAAGACAAACAATGTGAATGAATATCCCTCTTGTGTTGGTTTGTAAACTACTACCTCCGTTCTGGTTTAAAAAATAAATTATATACCCTAAAAATAGTATCATCGGAAACCTCTTTCAAATATGAATCCAACAATATAAATTTTGTGACTAAAAGGCGACATGTGCAACAGTTAGGTGTGGCGGAGATGCGCATGTTGAGATGGATGTGTGGCCACATAAGGAAGGACCACATCCGGAATGATGATATACGAGATAGAGTTGGGGTAGCGCCAATTGAAGAGAAGTTTGTCCAACATCGTCTGAGATGGTTTGGACATATTCAGCACAGGCCTCCAGAAGCCCCAGTGCATAGCAAACGGCTTAAGCATGCTGATAATGTCAAAAGAGGCCGGGGTTGACCGAACTTGACATGGGAAGAGTCCGTAAAGAAAGATATGAAGGACTGGAGCATCACCAAAGAACTAGCCATGAACAGGGGTGCGTGAAAGCTTGCTATCCATGTGTCAGAACCATGAGTTGGTCGTGAGATCTTATGGGTTTCACCTCTAGCCTACCCCAACTTGTTTGGGACTAAAGTCTTTGTTGTTGTTGTTGTTGTTGTTGTTGTTGTTGTTGTTGTATAACTTATAATTTTTTAATCAAATCTACGGTCAAAGTTGGACACAAAATACGAAAGGGACCAATAATTCCGGATGGAGGTAATACTTACTACTATACTATGTATCGGTGGAAATAATAGTTACTTGAAGGATGAAGATATTTGTGACTCAAAATAAAATGGGTTGACAAGAGAGCTACCAGCAGGTCAGGGAACACATGAGGGTATAGTTCTGGGTTCATGCTAATATTTGCAGTCCTTTTTTGCTGCCCAGTGGTACGAGCTAAATACTCTAAATATGTAGTATGTTAATCAGTATTCTTGAATTAAGAGTACGAGAGTGACGCTGAGCTGTTTCAGTTATTACTGAATTTAGGAACACTTGATGTAAGAGTACAGAGTGATTCTGTTATGTTTCAGTTATTACTGAATTTAGGAACATCTTTGTATGTCCCTGTTGTTGATATAACAAGGCCCGATATGTTTCAATATATTCCAATAATTTATATGGTGCTACTGTACTATTGGTTTAAGACACTGATGATAATTTTAGTCTTATGTGTCACTATATTTTCTTTTGACGTTGTGGACTGTTAGAAAAATTGATGAACTTACTGTAGTCAAGGCATACTTGCTTCATGACTAGAAATTGACGGATTGTGTCATTTTTCCTTTGCACTAAAGTATTCAGACAGAGGGTCTGGGTGG
Source organism: Hordeum marinum (assembly GCA_022496015.1). NCBI lineage: Eukaryota > Viridiplantae > Streptophyta > Magnoliopsida > Poales > Poaceae > Hordeum > Hordeum marinum. Next base: position 15,414,280 of record CM039678.1, read on the forward strand.
TAACATGGGAGCAAATGTGCTAACTTAAGCACATGTATGCAATGCAGTACCAATCTGTATTTGTATATGACGAGCATTGACATGAAACAGGCACCTAACAAAATACATGCTACTACTGATCTCAATTTCAACTACAAGGATGCAAGTAGTGTGCAATGTGCACTATATCCACTTGACACCTGCAACGAAACATCGGATCGATCATAGAACTGTATGGGCCAAAAATACCCCAGTAAACAAGTAAGAATTTTTCTTCAACCAGCTTCTCCTCGAAGTTCTCTATCTTTTTCCTCGGGCACGAAACAGCAGAATCAACACAATCACTTTGATCTGGAAGGTGGAATGTGTTTGCTCAGACCGATGGAGGATCCTGATCTTTCTGAGACGCAAAGGACCGTTGCCTTGGTACAATAGCTCCTTCACCGGACTCCCTTGCTCTACACAGAGGCACTGGAACTGGCTCGCGACGAGCTGATTCGGACTATCGGAGCAAGCTATTGCTCAACTTGGGCTGCAAACTCACTGCCTGCAGGAGGGAGAAAGGGAGGGGGTGGGCTGGCTGACCTAGGTTTTTGCGGCGACGGTTGAGCAAGGCCGGGAGGTACTCCGACCTGAGGTCTCCGGCGGCCTCTATTGGGGCTCCGGTGGTGGATTTGGAACTGGATGAGTGGCAGCCGAGCCCCACACTCACGAGACGTTTCTTTGAGTGACCGCTCACGTGCGGCACACGATTACTGTATGTGTTGCCACGTTGCCACCTAATCCATTGTTTCTCGGTCAAGTCGTTCTAGAGATCGTGGGTTTTGTAACTGAGACTGTGGCTTAATTATTAGGAGTATTTTTCTCAAATAGACAAGTATGTGTGTTTTGCATCCTTGTTTACTGGTTTAGCATGACAAGATTTTAACTCGGTTATAGCTCTCCTAGAGTATACTACTATTGTGTTGTGTGTGGTCTTGCCGACGCAGCGGCTATGGGGCTGGTCAAATGGCTATACAGGTTATCTACCGAGATCGAGAATTTAGAAATGAAGAATAGATGCTTGCTTAGCAACTGGCTATACAGGTTATCTACTGAGACCGAAAGGATATGGATACAAATCTTGCGAAATAAGTACTTACATACTAAGACATTGGCTCAGGTTACTGCTAAACCTAATGACTCACATTTCTGAAAGGGGTCAATGAAGATGTAGGTAACCTTTTTTCAGTGAGTAAAGTTTTTAGTTGGCAATGGTATCACAACTAGATTCTGGGAGGACACGTGGCTAGGGGATATGCCTTTGGCTTTGCAATATCCCTCTATATATAGGCTCGCCTCACGCCTAAGGAGAGTGGGCCGCAAACCTCCTCCTCAGCAGCAAACACGGATGACCGGAGTATATGGGATGTTATATGGAAAGCGAAAGTTCATGCTAAGATTAAAATCTTTGCGTGGAGAGTGGCGACCAACACCCTACACTATTAGGAAAATAGCTATAGGCAATATGGACACTAATGGCGCACTATACATGTGGTGTGCCATTACTAAATAGTAATGGCGTACCATGTGTAGGTGCGCCATTAATAACCAAAACAGTAATGGCGCACCAGGTGAAAAGTGCGTCATTACTAAGTTTGACCAAGGTTTGACACAGTCATACATATAGTAATGGCGCACTTTGCATAGGTGCGCCATTACTATGGTGCGCCATAACTATGTGTATGACTGGGTCAAACCTTGGTCAAACTTAGTAATGACACACTTTTCATAGGTGCGCCATTACTATATCAAACTTAGTAATGGCGCACCCATACAAAGTGTGTCATTACTAATTTTGACCAAGGTTTGACCAAGTCATACACATAGTAATGACGCACTTTGTGAAGATGCGCCATTACTAACTTTCTAGGTGGCTGAAAATTTCACCAAATGCACCCCCCTCGTGGACCGCCTTTTCAATTTTTTAAAAAATAAAAGAAAATGATGAAAATGTCAAAAAAATAAAAGAAAATAAGTTTCCCATGTGATATGTGGTCTAGTTGTTTGGAAAATTTACAAATATGAATTTCAACTTTATTTGCAAAATCTCTCTGGAATTTTGGTAAAATGGCCATAACTTTTGCATACGAACTCGGATTAAAAAGTTTTTTATATGAAAAATCATCTACTCGAAAAGTTACATCCGAATTCACCTGGGGGAATCCCGTTGAAGATTTTTAGAATCCCCAAAAACCTAACAGAATAAAAGATACGGGGCTTTTAAGATCTAGAGGGGAAATTTCAAACTTAGTAATTTGTTTCGAATTTTTTTGGGGGGGGGGGGAATGTTCAAAATATGTACGTAATATGACCAGGAAGTTCGAAATATTTTTTTAAAATTTCATCACACTCATGAACATGAACAAAGTCCTAGACATCAACAAGGTTTAATAGGATTGATATGATAGATATATCAACAAGCGCATGTTAAGTGAGTGGTGCTTGGGTTGGATAGAACTGAGAAGTTAAGCATGCTCGGGCTGGAGTAGTGTGAGGATGGGTGACCTTCCGGGAAGTTTGATCACGGAGTGCAATTTGACTTGAGATTAAGCATATTGACCCGAGATTAAGCCATAGTGACCCGAGATAAAGAAAGAAAAAGGGCATAGTGATAATAATGACACACCAAATGTGCGCAATTACTATTTGTGTTAATAGTGACGCACCTATAGTGCGCCATTAATAGTGACGCACCTATAGTGCGCCATTAATAGCAAAAACAGATGCGTCATTAACAACCTATTCTGTAGTAGTGCTAGCAACCAAAATGAACAAGTGACACACCAAATGTGCGCAATTACTATTTGTGTTAATAGTGACGCACCTATAGTGCGCCATTAATAGTGACGCACCTATAGTGCGCCATTAATAGCAAAAACAGATGCGTCATTAACAACCTATTCTGTAGTAGTGCTAGCAACCAAAATGAACAACTGCAAGCGCACATTAGCCACCGACAATACTTGTGTCATATGTTCCCCATCAAGCTTGTTCCCCATCGTTCCGGATATTAAAAGAGTGCTGGATGGATTCAGCTCCCATAAAATCGATTGGATTAGGAGGGAACAGAACAAAGTTGCCCATAGCCTAGCAGACCGAGCTAAGAGATTTGATGAATTTGTCCAACTGGCAGCAGTGTCGGACGACCTCCTACATATCCTGACTAGGATTGTAATCTGTCATGTTAACCCTCTTGGGTGATGCTCAAAAAAAAGTATATGACATGTTTGACTTGTACCACACTTGTGCGTTTAAAGCACCTTTCAGTCATGCCCAAATTCAGAGTCAGCCTGTTTTTCATATCAGACTAGTGGGATGCACGTGGGAGGTGGTGGGAGCACGCGAGAAGCCACCCTAGACGTCGCATTATTTTTCGAACCGTTGGCAATAATTACCCTCACTTTCTCTCACTGCTCTCTCCTCTCTCTTCACTCTTCCACTCTCACACCGATCGCGTTCAGCGGATTAGAAAATAGCAAGGCGAGCACTGACCTTCATCACCAGCATCAGAAAGATCACCGCAACATTTTGGCAATGACGGTAAGCCCTGTTTTCACCTCCTCCCTACTATTTTGTATTCGATCCACGTTTAGATTTGGTCTGCGTAATCTATCCATGCTCAAGGAGAATGGAGGAAGCAGAGTAAATAGCCATAGGATTGTTCAGAGCTTCTTCATGAATATAAAGTATCGATGGATTTTAGGGTTCTGATTCGGATTGAGTACAAGCGGAATGGGAATTCGGGTTAATTGTACACGATAGTTTAAAATCCTACCGGCGGCGAACTTGGAGGCGTTTGGAGAGGCGGGGCCCCTTAGCCATGTAGTTCTCCTCCGGCTCGACTGTATCATGCACCGTCTCATCATCCTTGTTGTCGTCCAGATCGATTGGCATACCCGCTTCTTCTTCCTCCTCCGGTTTTCATGAGGATTACAAACTACACTAGTAGAAAACGGGCCTTCAATCCCGGTTCGTAAGGGACTAAAGCCCCCTAGTCCCGGTTCAACACGGACCGAGACTAAAGGCCCTCCACGTGGCGCACTAGGGCTGGAGGACCTTTAATCCCAGTTCGTGTTACCAACCTGGACTAAAGATATTTTTTTTATTTTCAAATCTTTGAATTATTTGACAATTTAATCTCTAATCATCCTTCCTCACCACTCCAACATGAAACACTCATTCCAAATCGTCTAACTTCTCGAACGGTCACTCATCCTCTCACTGCTCCAGCCCCAGCACGCTTAACTTTCAGGTTCTATCACCCCTAGTTTCCAAGTCTGCACTTATTGCTTTTCAGACAATAATAAGCTATCAATCCTATTAACCCTTAGGTCTTGATATTACATGATTTAATTTTTTTGAATTCCAAACAATTATTAAAATAAACAAAATAAGTAATAATAATATTGAATTTTAATGAAAATAAAATAAGTAATAATACGATTTTATCCATTTTTTCTCATTTATTCATTTCATGTGGCATAATTAATATCTTTAAATCTGTAAATCGAAATTTGACAAATAATATATCCGTTATTATCAGAAAAATGTGAGGAATCCAAATATGACATTATTTATTTATTTTTAAATAAAAACATTTTTAAAATATTTTTTGATTTTTCCGGAAAAAATCTTCTTTTTGAAATAACTTTTTTTACTTTTGGAATTTTAGGTAAACCCGGGTAAAATCGAGTCTCAATTTTTCTCTAGTTTTTTTGTATATAAAACTATTTTTTGACGTCGTATGCAAAACTTATGGCTGTTTTATATTTTTTTCGTTTTTTTGCAAAAAGGTCAAAATTCATATTTCAAAATTTCTGTACCAACTAGACACTAAAACTTAACTACTCCCTCCGTTCCTAAATATAAGTCTTTTTAAAGATTTCACTAGGAGACTACATACGGAGTAGAATAAGTGTATCTACATTCTAAAGTATGTCTATATACATCCGTATGTAGTTTCCTAATGAAACATCTAAAAAGACTTATATTTAAGAACGGAGGGAGTACATCTCAAAGGATTTTAGTTTTTGAAGATTTTATCATTTTTGTTTATTTTCTACAATACTAAAAAAGGCGGTCCACCGCCGGGGGGGGGGGGGTAGAGTTCGAAAATTTCAGAACCCCTTTAGTCCGGTTGGTGTCCATCCAATCATACCGTTGAATACATCTGCTAGCACCGTTCCTGTCAGAGTCACAACTAAGGTTAACCAAGCCAGAGTTAACCCTTTCTAACTTCATTTGCTATTTTTCAACACATCTGGTAGCCTCTTGCGTGTGTGTGAGAAAATTGTGGAAGAGTGGAGAATAATAAATGGTCAATTAAGTTGGGAACTAAATAATAATTCAAGGCTTGATCAGATATGGAATGTTTTGCATCTGAGCTTCATCTACCTTCCAACACATTTGAAAGTCGTTTCTTGTACTGCAGCTTATTTCCAGAAGATCATCTCTTCTCAAATGGAAGGAACTTCTAAGGTTATGGATAGCTGAGGCGTTCATTGAGGAAAGGGGTGAAAGCACATTAGAAGAAGTGGCAGAAGGCTATTTGAAGAAGTTGATTGATAGGAACAAGTTACAAATTGTTGAGAGGATCTCATTTGGTAGGTGTTGGGGAACGTTGCATGGGAAACAAAATTTTCCTACGAACATGCAAGATCTATCCATGGTGATGAGCATCTACGAGAAGGAGAGTGGATCTACATATCCTTGTAGATCGCTAAGCGGGAAGCGTTAATAAACGCGGTTGGTGTAGTCGAACATCTTCGCGATCCAAATCGCCGAGCGTCCCGCGATCACATCACGATCCGTCCCGCGATCCAATCACGATCGGTCCCACGAACTCATCACGATCCGTCCTGCGATCTCATCACGATCCGTCCCGCGATCTCATCACGATTCGTCCCGTGAACTCATCATGATCCGTCCCGCGAACTCATCACGAACCGTCTCGCGAATTCATCACGAACCGTCTCACGATCTTGATCACGGTCCTTCCGATCTAGCGCCGAACGGACGGCACCTTCGCGTTCAGCACATGTGCAACTTGAAGACGATCTCCACCGTCTTGATCCAACAAGAGGAAGTGGAGAGGAGGAAGAGTTCTCCAGCAGCGTGACAGCGCTCCGGCGATGGTGGTGGAGCTATTCCGGCAGGGCTTCGCCTAAGCACTGCAGAAAAACCGATCTAGAGAAGAAACTATGCACTAGAGGAACGGTCAGCACGTAGCTAAAATCTGGTGCCAAAAAACCCTAAAACCTCTAGTATATATAATAAGAAGAGAGGAGGAGGCTTGGCCCTCAAAGGACCAGCAATTGGGTCGTCCAAATCAAGTGGGAGAGGTGGAATCCACCTCCAATCCTAGTAGGACTAGGATTCACCCTATTTTTGTCTTTTTCCACCTTTTTCTCTTTGGGATTTTCTTCCCAGCCTCATGGGCCTTGTGTGGGACTTCCACCAGCCCACAAAGGGCTGGTATTCACTCTCCCACAGCCCATGTAGCCTCTTGGGTTGAAATACCCCTCCCGATGGTCTCCCGGTACACTACCGGTGAGCCTGAAACTTTTCCGACGACCAAACTGGGACTTCCTATATATGAATCTTTACCTCCGGACCATTCCGGAGCACCTCGTGACGTTCGGGATCTCATACGGGACTCCGAACAAACTTCGATCACCACCATACATAACTCTACACTACCGAAACGTCACCAAACCTTAAGTGTGCAGACCCTATGGGTTCGAGAACTATGTAGACATGACCGAGACACCTCTATGGTAAATAACCAATGGCGGGACCTAGACGTCCACATTGGTTCCTACATATTCTACGAAGATCTTTATCGGTCGAACCTCTATGTCAAGGATTCAGTTAATCCCGTATAGCGTTCCCTTTGTTCTTCGGTATGTTACTTGCCCGAGATTCGATCGTCGGTATCTCCATACCTAGTTCAACCTCGTTACCGGCAAGTCTCTTTACTCGTTCCGCAATACAAGATCCCGTGACTAACACTTAGTCATATTGCTTGCAAGGCTTATTGTGATGTTGTATTACCGAGTGGGTCTTGAGATACCTCTCCGTCACACGGAGTAACAAATCCCAGTCTTGATCCATGCCAACTCAATAGACACCATCGGAGATACCTGTAGAGCATCTTTATAGCCACCCAGTTACGTTGCGACATTTGATACACACAAGGCACTCCTCCGATGTCTGTGAGTTGCATGATCTCATGGTCATACGAACATATACTAGACATGCAGAAAACAGTAGCAATAAACTGACACGATCATATGCTACGTTTGTAGTTTGGGTCTTGTCCATCACATCATTCTCCTAATGATGTGATCCCGTTATCAAATGGCATCTCATGTCCATGGCTAGGAAACCTTAACCATCTTTTGATCAATGAGCTAGTCTACTAGAGGGATACTAGGGACATGGTGTTGTCTATGTATCCACACATGTATGTGAGTTTCGGATCAACATAATTATAGCATGGATAATAAACGATTATCATGAACAGGGAAATATGATAATAACTAATTTATTATTGCCTCTAGGGCATATTTCGAACAGTAGGATGACTGATTTCAGAATGCATGATATCGTACGTGAATTGGCAGTTGACTTGCGCAAGAAGAACCTGTGCAATAGAAAGACAACAAAAAGAAAATGAGAGAGAATGCAAATATACATGTTATATCCATGATTAATCACTTCAGGTCATGGCCAGTTGCCGGCAGACAAAGTAAACTCATACCACAACACATTATGAATGACAATTATGTGGCTGCAATATGAGCTCTCCAGGTTTATTCACACTAGTTACATATCTATATAATCAACAAGACAAGGTTGTGATAAAAAAGGTATGAGTGTAATATTATGGTAGGCTATTGTACATGGTTGGTACTGTATGAAAAGCATTGTAGGTGCATATATAATACTTCTCCAAAAGAAAGTTGTGCGGGTATCATTAGGTAACAAAACATAACAAGTCTTGCTATTTTATGATCCACCAGACCTCCCTTTGGAAAATTATAGGGCACTAAATTATTTATATATCCTTGGAGCACACAACAATCCACAAGATATATTAGAGCATTTGGGAGCACAACTTTATGGGTAGACCTCAATGACAGCTCGAGCTCCAACTTTCTTGAAAATCTTATATTCCCCGAAACCTGCTTTCATGAAGATGTCGCTCCAGTCCTTTTCATCACGCTGGCGGCCTCTCGTCATTACCAACTTCAACATATCCACTAGGTGATGGGTTTCCAGCATTAGCCCCGAAGCCGAGCTGAGCACAATATCTATCACGATGACTTTTCCTCCTGCGCCTCGAGGAGGAATGGCCTTCTTGCATTGTGCCAACATCCTGATGCAATCGTCGTCGCTCCACAAGTGCAGAACAGATTGCCACACGCAGATAATTTTTATCAGGTTATTGAAACCCAAGAAGAAAATATAACTTGAATTAAATTGTTTCTTCAAACATAAAAAGTTAAAAACCAATCATTTTTGGTCCGCGTTCTCTATTGGTTTTCACCCATGGATCATGAACACATGCATGAAACACTAAACTTTGGAGACCACAACGGCATGACGGTTCATCGCGCAACGACCATTCAAAGATTTCACATTGCCTATTGATGTCATACACCTCATCAGAATCTTGCGAGCGTGCAACTCGAAAACAAATCCAAAGACATATACTGGATCATGCTACATGACTACAGGGAGAGTGTTCGTTCGCTCAGGACCAGCTACATAAGTACTAATCTGACTCGAGCTTGACAAAGTTAAGTACTCTCTGGGTTTCTTTGTATACTTCAGATACTAGATTTGTCTTTGGGTCAAACTTTGTACACAGTTTCATCAGAATTATATAAAAAATACGAACGTTTAAACCACCAAAGAAGTACAATATGAAAATATACTGCATGAGAGATCTAACCAGCATGCATGCAACGGTGGACACACTGATTATAGCTTAACTCAAGCAGGCATCCAAATGCAATCTCTAAGATAGAAACTAACAAATCTACTAGACAAGATTATTTCTAACACTCTCCACCGAGCTTAAATTAGAACCCGAGAAACTTTTGCTTTCAACGGAAAATGATGTTATGTGGCACATTTCTAAATACCTTGAGCAGCACAGCTTGAGCAGGTGGGACAACGTGGAAGATGTCACCAGCAACATACTTAACCACTCCCTCAGCCGGAGCTTTGTCGATGACCTTTGGCAGGTCCAGCACGGTGCACTTGATGTGCGGGTAGGCCCTGACGATGGCCCTCGCCGTCGTCCCGTCACCACCGCACAAGTCAGTCAGAGACTGGAGCCCCTGGAACAGCTCACGGCACTGCCGGAGCACAAGACCGATCCCCATATGGTTATGGGAAGCCTTGGCCTCGTGGACCAGTTTATCCATCTCCGGGTCCAGGAGCGCCAAGCTGTCGTCGAAGATGGTCGCGCCGTGCAAGTCCTCGAACGGCGAAGGCACCGGCCCCTCAAAGTCCTTCCTGAACCAGCCCGCCAGCCCCAATGCCGCCTCCACGTAGTAGCGCGAGGAGGCCGCACGCACTATGGCCGTCTGGCAGGCGTCGCCCTCGATGTGGACGCCGTCGACCAGCAGGTACGATATCAGTTTGAGGCGGTAGGTCGTCGTCCCCGAGTCGACGGTGGAGTCGAAGACGCCCGCCGTGGCCAGCTGAGACAGTAGGCGGCCGAGGAACGACAGCTTTGACGGGGGCAGGGACAGCGCGGTGATCAGGTCGGGGGGCGACGCGGCACCGCCGAGGCCGTGGATGGCCGTGGGGATTCCTAGCTCGACGGCGCACCGGAGCGCCATGGGCGTGAGGTAGCACAGGGTGTGGCGCCGCAGGTCGGCCTGCGCCTGGAGCAGCTCAGCGTCGGTGGGGACGGCCATCTTCTCGGTCTGAGCTGCCATGATCGTCTTTCTCTCTCTCTGACCTCAGTGTTGTGTTGTGCTCGTGCACTTGTGCTAATTATATAAGGGAGGACTGATCTATATATATAGCATGTGTTGGCTGTCATGTGTTTTCTCGTGGAACACGAGGATGATAGGGTACAGCATCGTATAGGGCTTACATTCCGCTTGCTGCTGAAGAGTAATTATGACATCTCATGATAGTGGAAGTATCACAAAAGCGAACGCGAATAATAGTTAATTGTTGGTTATGTCTTGTTAACATGTCATCAATAGCCAATTTAATAGTTTGCATATATATAGTTGTAAATAAAAAATAAATATGCAGTCTCACAAAGTTTGCTACTGGGGTGTGGAACTCAATCGTGATGTTGCTCAGACACTCATGACACATGTGATTGCTGCCCTTCGTTATTCGTATGACTTAGCTCGCAACCTTTGATAGATTTATGATCCCTGCATCTTGTTAGTAGTATTAGTTACGGCGATATTATTTATCCCTCTGCATTTGCCACAGACTTGGAATCTTACGGGTCATCCCTGAAGATATATTTTCTGCGGTCCTCATCGTTAACAGACTTCTGAGAAAGGAAGAATGACACAAGTTTTAGTTCATTGATTTAGAACTTGATTCTTTTCGTTCAGAGAAAAAGGGAGGAAAATCTTGAAACCCTTCCATATAATTCATATCAAGTTGCCAGCAATCCTATCTCGAGTCAGCATGAACTAGCGGTCCATCCAACATTCCGAAATAAGCAAACATTGTGTTTGTGTTATGGTAAATCAACACTGAATTGCAGTCTCTCGAGATTATTTGAATTTGGGTCAGAAAAGTGTTAGTACTCCCTCTGTAAACTAATATAAAAATGTTTAGATTACTAAAGTAGTGTTTTAAATGTTCTTATATTATCTTACGGAGGGAGTACATGCTAATCTCGGATTTCCACTATACTTGTCAACTATCGCAATAGCAGGTACTTTGTAAGAAAATAGATGGTTAAGAATATTTGGTGGCAGTATAGCCTTTCTGTTGAATCGGTGGATGTTCGATAAAAGTAATTTCCTTTAGCTCTCTGTATATGAATGTATGTATAAAGTTTAGTTTGCGCAAACGGAGGTGTCACGTGGCACCTCAGTAAGCCGGGTATCGAGCCTAAGCCATGCTTACCCGACCACGGTATATATGTATGCCGAGTGTTCACTGTAAGCCGAGGCCCCTGCTCCGCATACTTCCTATTCCATGAATCTTCCAGGGGTTGATACGTGTCCGCCATAAGCCGAGTGGTCTCCTACATACACTCGGTTTATATGAGCATTTGGTGCTAAATAGTAGTGCTTCATAAACCCAGCTTACCTTGTTAAGTACCGGGCCAAGTTTAGTTGATAACGAAAGATGATAACATGATAATTTAAGCACCGCATATCTGATAAGTTACGAAAAAACACCGTGATTACTTTTGACTCTGGGAAAAAGGTTGTTTAAAACATTTGGTGCCAAATGGTGGTGCTTCATAAACCGTTGTAAGCATCCATGCTACTAATCCTCGTGATCAAAATTCGACACATGGGCTTGTGAATGGATGTGGACACGGGCATAAATGATTGAGGACCAAGCACTTTGAAGTGACTGGATGTGCACACAGGCACGGAGCTTTCAAATAGGGGAGCTTGTCGGAAAATAATTGAGCTTTGTTTAATTCTCCTGAAGAAAAAAATTGAGCTTCAACCACAAGACTAGCATCGACTTGACAGTCATGATATGCAGATTCTCTGGCTTGTCCTTGTTGGCTTCAACAACAAGAGTAGCATTATCCACTCAGCAAGCCATGACAGATGGCACAAGTAAGTCACCACAGGTCCAAATCTGTCGGGATCTACATTGATTACTGTCTTTGCCAAACGGCAACTCTCTCACGAACACGAGGACGAACTCTCAGCCAAACAGCTCAAGAATATGATGGAATTTTGTGCCGCGCAACTGACTTGCTGCTTCGCTGTTTGTGCTCTTCTTATTCCTTGTGTAACAGACGTGCCCGGTCAAGACGCCGTGCCCCGCAGCGGACCTGCCATCCCACGTCGTTCGGATCATGGCCACGCCCACGCTGCTAACGGCCCTCCGTGCTCGCATCAGGACCTGGCCCTTCTACTTCTACTTTTTAGTCCGAAAAAGGGTTTCCCCGTTTTGTATTACAAAGCAACCAACCGAACATTCAGGATAGATGCTGGGATGAAAGCAGCATAGTCACATCCAAAAGAAACGACAAAGAAAGAATAGAAAAAACAAATGCTGACAACAGCAGATCAACAAAACGAAAAAACCTCGTGACCGCTGCGTTGTAGGAGATATGTCGTAGAGGCAATAATAAATGTTATTGATTATCTTCCTGTTCATAATTAGGTTTATGTTCCATGCTATAACTGCTATGGTTCTCGAGTCTAGAATAACCATGAGGCTTCAAGAAAGACTCATATGCACGTATGAAATAATAAACGTTAAATTGTATTCCTAGTCTGGCCTCTAAGACTGACTCAAGTATTGTATGATGATCCTGTTTTCCTGATCATGGGCATGGCTATGCCGGCAATTTTGAGGGCACAATGTTAGAAGAACATTTGTGTTGAATCGACCCGAATTGATGTTGTACTATGAGATACATTCGTCATAAGTTAATGGTTAATAACACAGAGAAGTTAATATTTGCGTAATTCCTTAGACCATGAGAGTATCGAGTTTCTTCATGCTTGCTTCATGAACTTTGGGGTTTGTTAAACGTCATCCGTAAATGGGTGGCTATTACGGCGGCTTACGGGTTCATGGAAAAGTATGTCAAGTAACTTGATAGCTCAAGATTGGGATTTGCTCCTCTGACGATGGAGAGATATCTCTGGGCCCTCTCGGTGTTACGGTATCCATCATCGTCTCCAGACACTTTGTGATTTGATCACGGGGATGCCGAAACACGGGAACGAGAAAAGAGAACAACACCGGTAACGAGGTAACTGGCATAGTGGACAAGTTGTTGATCCGTGGGGATGCCAACATGTCTCACCTCGGTTATTTGTAACATATCGCGAAGCAACAGGAATAGCACACGGCACCTGGAGGTTCACTCGAATATTCATTCGTGTGGGTATAGGGGTCAATATGGGTGTCCACGGCTCCGATGTTGATCATTGATCGGAAGGGGTTCCGGGTCATGTCTATACTTCACAGAACCTATAGGGTCACACGCTTAAGGGTCATCTATCTGATGAATACTAGACAAGGAGTCCAAGAGAAAGTCACTGAAATAGTTTCGGAGACAACAGAAAAGTTCCGGAGAGCACCGAAAAAGTTTCGGTAAAACCGAAAAGTTGTTTCGGATAAAACCATTGATCCAAAAAGGTTTCGGCAAGCACCGGGAATGTTTTGGAGGTTGCCAGAACGGTCTGGTAATTTCTGGCATTTTTTGGAGAAAAAACCGAAAAAGGTTTTTGGAGCTGCCGGAATTGTTTACCGGGTAAACAAAGATGGTTTTAAATTAAACCACCATACCGGAAATGTTCCGGAGCGTGTCCAGATAATTTTAGAGGGTGCCGGAAATGTTCTGGGACCTTCCAGAATTTTTCAAAAGTAATAGTCGCGGAAAACATCTTGTCCCAGCGTGAGGGGACAAGATCCCACGTTTCGTGGGGCAGTTTTGGGGTGCCTCCCTTTTGGGGGGCAGCCCCTTGTGGCTGGACAAAAGGTGTTGGGCCCCCCCCCCTGGTGGGGGCAGCCTCCACAAATGGTGGAGAGTGTTGGGAGGAAGGTGGGGCCCCATGGGGGAACACCATGGACAAGGGAACATGTTTTCTCCATGTTTGGTGGGAACATGCTTCCTTGTTTTGTGGGTGCTTGTCATGTGGCTGAAATTTCAGCCACCACCACCCCCTCCTTCACCTTTAAAAGAAGGTGGAGAGGAGCTCTCCATAACCACTCCAACTCTCATACACATGCCATGCATTATCTGGCTTCTTCTCTCCCTCCCACGAAAAGAGTTTCATAGAGCCGAAAGGCTGTGTGGGTTCCGGTGGGAACTAGTTCTGGACAGCGAAGCCCTGCCGGATAGATGATACCGTATGTGTGCAACTCTGTAGAGAGATCGTAGTATCGGTCTTAGTTCGAGAATGCCTCCCTAAGGGCTGTCCGTGTGACCGTCTGAGTTTTGGAGGTCCTCCCGAAGGGCTGTCCGAGTGACAGTCCAAGTTTCGGAGGTCCTCCCGAAGGGCTGTCCGCGACACCGTGTGGGGGACTGTCTGACCGCCTCCCGAAGGGCTGTCCATGGGGCAGATGAGGGTATACATCCTCGCGGTTGGGAGGTTTTAAAATCCTAGCTGCGGGAATCTGCACCGCCGATCGTCATTGACTCTACTTCCGCTGCGCTACGAGTCAGCAACGAAAAGATCAAACCTTGTATGCAGTCTTCATAGTGGTCCTGGGCTGGTGCGTAGGTCGGAATTTTTTTGTTTTCTGCTGCGTTACCCTTCAGTGGCATCAAGAGTCGTGCTATGCGTAGATGCAGGTTGCGATCTAGAATACATAGAGATGTATGGGTGTTGCACAATATAATTAGATAGTAGATGAGATCTATTGCTGAAAATTATTTGTGCGGGTAGCATATGAAATCTGCTACCCGATGTTCCTTTTGCTTCCCCTGAATTCGCATAGTCCCTATCTTGATGGAATGGTTGAATCTCACAAAGTTCTGGCAATCCGCGATCCTTTCATGCTGCTCTTGAGTATGCTGATTGATAGATCAACGAAGTGGTAACAGTTCTTTGGGTTCCACCATAGTTGAGAAAGATGGATGTTTCGCAGACGAAAGGGCAATGCAGATGTGATCTGCACGGGGGTCACGCGTATGACGAAGTTTAGTATGGGGCTCGAGATTTTATTATCTCGTGTTTTATACACCCTGGAAAGTTAATCTAGCAACTTGAATTATCATACTTGATGATGGACGTTGGTAGATTCGGTTTGTTTCAAAACCTTAGAAGCCACGTAAAACAAGTTTTTGCATGAACCGATTAGAGGCGTCTAACTTGGTTTTGCAGGATGGTTTGCATGTGCATATGATGTGGTATAGCAATGCTCATATTAATTTTGATTATGTATGAGATGACTATATGATGTAATATTAACATGAATTGCGTATCATGATTCGGCATGATGGCTGGAGCCATATGATTGTCACTTTACTGACCTGCATGTCAACCTTAAGTAATGCACTTATTTTATTAGCTATAGAGATGGAAATATTACCCAGTGCATCGACAAGGTGGTGGCAATCTTCGCGAAGGTGAACACCGACGCGAATGCCGAAGAAGAAGAAATGAAAGACTTCTCCGTCAGAAAGGGCTATACCATATCATGCTATTATGAATTGCCTGAGATGTTTATCCCTTATTATGCACCCTTCTTGATTGCGCGGTAGTCGCTTTTTATTAGGATGATCTCTCACAAAAATATCAAGTAGTTAGTGTTCTCCCAAGTGTAGCACCGTCACGGCACCTATCTTTTCGGGGTGCGCCGTGTCACACGAGTACGAACGATTAGAGAAGTGTGAGGCGGGTGAGTTGAGACCTCGCAGTGAGATCACTTGGTTGTCTTGACGTTTAGGCATGACCGTCATGAGCTTGGAACACACGCATCGAAAGATGAACAAGAGTCACATAGAGATGTGATTGGCAAGTTGGCCTACCGGTTGAGATTTTTCGTCATCAGTGGTGTTACACCAATAGCGAAGAATTTAAATGCGGGTCTTGTATCACTCACAATCAATTGTGAGAGATATTGATTTGAGTGGGAGCGCACTATAGAATTAATTCTTTTAATTCTCAGTGCAATTAATTGTGAATTTTGTCTAAGTGTAGATTGCATAATAGTTGTAGGATAATGGCTCGCGTTTCCACCTTCCCTATTAAAATTGAATAGCTATTAAATATCTGGTTAAAACTTTACGGTTGGTAACGTAATGTGAGGATTGTCCTCTAGAGTGCCAAGAAGGACTTTGTCCTATCGCATGCTTTTGGTATTCTCCCGCTAATGCTATGGATGATGTGACTCTCGTCCTTCGATCCAAAAGCTAGAAATCCTTTTCAGTCAAAGTTCAATATGTTTGCTTCCATGAGACCCGAACTTCGAAAGTTTGGATAGTTATGTGATATTCATGGAATCTGAAAATCATTTTCAGAGACAAACAAAGGCTAAAAGATATGAGATATCCAAAGCAATGTTTTTTTGCAAACTACTAATAGAAGTTTACTATGCATTAGACTGATAATAGAGGGATCCAGGAGAACGCCTGTCATATGATGAAAGGTGAATAAAAAAAACAACTTAAAGAGAAAGGAAGTGTCCGAAGGGTGTTAGTGAGACTTTCACGCCTAGGAAGTCCAGGGCTAATGCCACTCTTAAGATTGGATGCTTCTTCTGAGAGTAGGAGAAACACTGAAAAGTTAAACTGTTAGAAGTATTATGGCAAAAAGAAAGAAGACTGGAATATCCAGCTCATGTATGAATGGCATACAAGTTTTTGATGTATAGAAGGCTGGTCGAAGATATAGTTCTTGGGAATTATGGTTAAACATGTTAATCACTAATTCTTGGGTATTGTGAGTTGGTCACAAAGATACCCGCTCGATTGCATTCTATTGCAACTCGATGTAAGAACTACGATGGCCCAAAAGACTAGCCAGGGATGAGGTTTAGATACACGCAGGGAACATAGTAAATGTTAGTATGCCTTCCATCGGTGTATTCCCTATGTATTAAGTTTCATAATTCATTTTAGAGTTTCACACTCTATCCCTTTGCATAAGGTATCTTGCAAGAAGGTTGTTCATAAGAGAACTTTTCATGTTCGGTGTTATGAATAACATAAGGTCCATACTTTCATTATGAATGATACGTATGTTATGAATATTTATAATAATACATTACCTCTGGGTTTACTTTCATAATTCATTTTAGAGTTTCACACTCTAGCCCATTGCACAATGTTTGTTGCAAAAGAGTTGTTCATAAAAACAACAATTGTTGTTCAGTATTATGAATAACATGAAAGGCCATGCTTCCATCCTAGATGGGATGTATGTTATGAATATTGATGGAAATATGATACATCCATAACACTGACGCTAAATGTCGCAAGACTAAAAAAATACCACATATGTGTGGCACTACATTTGGTCACATTGGAGAAACCCGCATGGATAATTCCATTATGATGGATTTTGAAGTCGTTTGATTTTGAATCATCGGACACTTGTAACTTTCCTCTGAAAAGTGAAGTGACTAAAATACCCTTCACAGGCCATAAGGAACGAGCAAAGAACTTATTGGTGATCATACATTTGATGTATGTAGTCTGATAAATGTTGTTGCAAATAGTGGATTTGTCTACCTTCAAAAATGACTCAAGTAGATATATGGATATTTACTTGATGAGACGCAAGTCTGGATCTTTTGAAATCATTCGAAAGGTTTTCAAAAATGAAGTAGAAGTTATTGTACCAAGAAAATTATGTTTCTACAATTTGATTGCGGAAAGGAATATTTGAGTTACAAGTTTAGCGAATGTCTGATGAGTTATGAAAAGAGTTTCATAACTTGCACCTCCCGGAACACCACTGCAAGTGGAAAGTCCGTGAAGTTGTAATCAAACCATTTATGACGTGGTAAGATCAAAGATGACATAAATAGATTTGCCATTACCCCCTTTATAGATTTATGCTTTAGAGACTGCGGCTTTTACACTGAAAAGAGATCCATCAGGTCTGTTGAAATAACGCCATGGTATGGTATGCCCAACCATGTTATACCTTTTCTTAACATTTGGAATATGGGGCTTGTGTAAAAGGTTACAAATCTATTCCAAATCAGACAAGTGCTACTTTGTATAGTTATCCCAAGTCATTGGGTATTCCCCCACCACTATACCGAGGCAAAGGGTTTTGCCACAAAACGGTATGCTTTTAAAGAGAATAGTTCTTACAAAAGGTGAGTGGGAGGACAGTGCAACTCGGCGAGATAACCAGTATCTTCGTCATCAGTTCAAAGGAAAGAAACCCTGGAAATGATTCTGTTGTTTCCTACTACGACTGATACAGAAGTCTCTACAATAAAATGTATGGACTTCGGTCGAACGTGCAACTGAACCACGTAGGCAAAGCTCGTGCAAACCTATCAGGTGCGCAAATGAGATATTGTTGTTAGACAACAGTATACCTACAATACACAAGGAAGCGTTGATGGGCCCTGACTCTGGGATTGGCTAAATGCCAATACAATCTAATATAGTTTCCATATAAGTGATTCAAGATTAAAACCTTGATACACCTTTCAGAGGACTTAGAGTCTAATGAATATTTATGGAACTAAAAACTGATACAGATAAAAATGTTTTATCCATAAATCTCGACTTGTTGAAATAACAAGTTCAAAGAGTTGACTACGATATGGTTGTTTCACCGTAGCGATGCTTAAGGTCGGTTCGGGTTGAACTAGCAATTAATACATATATCAATCATGAGATATGAAACATGGATGACAAAAGGATTTCCATCTGATGAAAATGAAACCTAGGACTTGTATGTGATACAGTCCAAAGTAGTTTGTCGATCCAGAGGATGCTAGTAAGTATGCAAACTTCAGAGTTCCAGCAATGGACAGAAGAGAGCAAAATGGAGTTGGAATCTTCGTGGTCTGATGAAATGGTCAAAAGGGTTTTTGACTTCATCAATGGGTAACGAAGATGCTTGTGATTCAAGAAAGTAAGTGGGAGCATAATAATATTTCTAAAAACGTTGTGTGCTTGACACATTGTTAATTGGAAATAAATTTCTTGACACGAATTAGGACTTCATTTGAAAATAGTTTTGCGATGAAGTGCTTAGGATAAATAGCCTCAATATTGGGCATGATGATCTATGGAGATAGATTTGCCTAATGGGGCTAAGAAATGAATACATATTGACAAGGTACTAAAACCTTTTAGCATTTAAAAACACCAAGGAGTGATTCTTGCCGAAGTCACATGGAAAGAGTTTTTGCAAGACTCGGTGTCCCAAAACACTGATGAGTAAAATACATGATGGAGATTCCACACACTCTAGTGTTTGGATTAAATCATGTATTCCATGGTATGTAAAAACAACCAGATATGTCCGATACTCCCAAGTTGTTACGAGTATAGATACCAAAGTGATCAAAGCACTGATAATGGGACAACAGTGAAAGATGTCATTAAGTACTAGAGTAGTGTTGATGACATGTTTTCTTATAAGCAGTGATTATGAAGTGCTTGTTGTAAGTAATTACATCGATACAGTCTCAATCAATGCTCCATGCGATTTTCGATTTAAGTTAAGAGTTTTGTGTAATACACAATATGTTGGCACGATAGTTGGAAATTGTTCCAAACAAGATACTGTAGCGAATTCTATAACAAAGGCTAAGTATCTTGACGCTTTGGAAGCGACAAAGAAGTTGTTGAATCATATAGTTCATTCATGAACTTAGTATGGTTCCAAGATGGCTTTGGTCTATGAGACACTATTGTAGATAGTTGCTCCATAGCTCAGTCTGAGGAATCAGGTTTCGACCAATGATTCACACATATGCAAAGCCAAGTTCACACAAAATACGAATTTTGTGATAGCGTGAAAACGCGAGGATATGCAAAGTTACACACGGAGCTGAAGTTGTTAGATCCGTTGGACAACAGGCTATACCACAAGCGAAGCATATTTTACACCAGTATGCCATAGGTGTAAAGTGCATTAGCATTGACTAGATTATTGACTCTAGTGCAAGTGGGAGTCTGTAGGAGATATGCCCTAGAGGCAATAATAAATGTTATTGATTATCTCCCTGTTCATAATTAGGTTTATGTTCCATGCTATAACTGCTATGGTTCTCGAGTCTACAATAACCACGAGGCTTGAAGGAAGACTCATATGCACGTGTGGAATAATAAACGGTAAATTGTATTCCTAGTCTGGACTCTAAGACTGTCTCAAGTATTGTATGATGATCCTGTTTTCCTGATCATGGGCATGGCTATGCCGGCAATTTTGAGGGCACAATGTTGGAAGAACATTTGTGTTGAATCGACCCGAATTGATGTTCTATTATGAGATACATTCATCATTAGTTAATGGTTAATAACACAAAGAAGTTAATGTTTGCATAATTCCTTAGACCATGAGAGTATCGAGTTTCTTCATGCTTGCTTCATGAACTTTGGGGTTTGTTAAACGTCATCCGTAAATGGGTGGCTATTACGGCGGCTTACGGGTTCATGGAAAAGTATGTCACGTAACTTGAAAGCTCAAGATTGGGATTTGCTCCTCCGACAATGGAGAGATATCTCTGGGCCCTCTCGGTGTTACGGTATCCATCATCGTCTGGCCATACACTTTGTGATTTGATCACGGGGATGCCGGAACACGAGAACGAGAGAAGAGAACAACACCGGTAACGAGGTAACTGGCATAGTGGACAAGTTGTTGATCCACGGGGATGCCAACATGTCTCACCTCGGGTATTTGTAACATATCGCGAAGCAACAAGAATAGCACACGGCAACTGGAGGTTCACTCGAATATTCATTCGTGTGGGTATAGGGGTCAATATGGGTGTCCACGGCTCTAATGTTGATCATTGATCGGAAGGGGTTCCGGGTCATGTCTATGTTGGAAATATGCCCTAGAGGCAATAATAAATTAGTTATTATCATATTTCCTTGTTCATGATAATCGTTTATTATCCATGCTATAATTGTATTGATTGGAGACTTAAATGCATGTGTGGATACATAGACAAAACCATGTCCCTAGTATTCCTCTAATAGACTAGCTCGTTGATCAAAAGATGGTTAAGGTTTCCTAGCCATGGACATGAGATGTCATTTGATAACGGGATCACAACATTAGGAGAATGATGTGATGGACAAGACCCAAACTACAAACGTAGCATATGATCGTGTCAGATTACTGCTACTGTTTTCTGCATGTCAAGTATGTGTTCCTATGACCATGAGGTCATGCAACTCACGGACATAGGAGGAGTGCCTTGTGTGTATCAAACGTCACAACGTAACTGGGTGACTATAAAGGTGCTCTACAGGTATCTCCGATGGTGTCTGTTGAGTTGGCATGGATCGAGACTGGGATTTGTTACTCCGTGTGACGGACAGGTATCTTAGGGCCCACTCGGTAATACAACATCACAATGAACCTTGCAAGCAATGTGACTAATTGTTAGTTGCGGGATCTTGTATTGCGGAACGAGTAAACAGACTTGCCGGTAACAAGGTTGAACTAGGTATGGAGATACCGACGATCGAATCTCGGGCAAGTAACATACCGAAGAACAAAGGGAACGCTATACGAGATTAACTGAATCCTTGACATAGAGGTTCGACCGATGAAGATCTTAGTAGAATATGTAGGAACCAATGTGGACGTCCAGGTCCCGCCATTGGTTATTGACCGTAGAGGTGTTTCGGTCATGTCTACATAGTTCTCGAACCTGCAGGGTCTGCACACTTAAGGTTTGGTGACGTTTCGGTAGTGTAGAGTTATGTATGGTGGTGACCGAAGGTTGTTCGGAGTCCTGTATGAGATCCCGGACGTCACGAGGAGCTCCGGAATGGTCCGGAGGTAAAGATTCATATATAGGAAGTCCCAATTTGGTCGTCGGAAAAGTTTCAGGCTCATCGGTAATGTACCGGGAGTGCCGGTAGTGTACCGGGAGACCTCCGGGAGGGGTATTTCGACCCCAGAGGGTCCATGGGCTGTGGAGAGTGATAACCAGCCCTTAGTGGGATGGAGAAACAGCCACAACAAGGCCCATGGCGCAGGAGGCAAAAATCCTAAAGGAAAAAGGTGAAAAAAAGGCAAAAAGGGAAGAGTCCTACTCCTACTAGGAGTGGAGGAGGAGTAGGACTCCTCCACTCTAGCCGGCCGAATCCTAGAGGCCCTCGGCCTTGCGCCAAGGGTTGCCTCTCCCTCCCTCCTTTATATACCGGTGGATTGGGGCTGTTTAGACACAGTTTACGGCCACATGCTACCCGTTTCACCGGTGCTCCTCTAGATCGGTTTTCTGCAGTGCATAGGCGAAGCCCTGCCGGAACCACTCCACCACCATCGCCGGAGTGCCGTTATGCTGCCGGTGAACTCTCCCTCCTCTCCGCCTCCTCTTTCTGGATCAAGACAGTGGAAATCGTCATCAAGCTGCACGTGTGCTGAACGCGGAGGTGTCGTCCGTTCGGCGCTAGATCGGAAGGACCGTGATTGAGTTCGCGGGAGAGATCGTGATCAAGATCGTGAGACGGATCATGATGAGATTGCGGAACGGATCGTGATGAGATCGCAAAACGGATCATGATGAGTTCGTGGGACGGATCATGATTGGATCGCGGGACGGATCGTGATGAGATCGCGGGACGCTCGGTGATTTGGATCGCGAAGATGTTCGACTACACCAACCGCGTTTCTTAACGCTTCCTGCTTAGCGATCTACAAGGGTACGTAGATCCACTCTCCCTCTCGTAGATGCTCATCACCATGGATAGATTTGCATATGTGTAGGAATTTTTTTGTTTCCCATGCGACATTCCCCAACAGTGGCATCATGAGCTAGGTTGATGGTTCGATGAGATCTCGAGTAGAACACAAAAGGTTTGTGGGCGTTGATGCTTAGATTGCTTCCTTCCTTGGTCGTATATTGGTTCAGCGGGATTGTGAGATGAAGCGGCTCGGACCAACATTACTCATACGCTTACGAGAGACCGGTTCCCTCGACGCAACTTGTTGCCTAGATGGCTTGCGGGTGACAGTTTCTCTCACTTTAGTTGGATCGGATTCGACAAAGGCGGTCCTTGAGAAGGTTGAAAAGCAACTAGTGTATCACCGTTGTGGTTTTTGCGTAGGTGAGAATTGTTCTTGCTAGATACCCGTAGCAGCCACGTAAAACATGCAACAACAATTAGAGGACGTCTAACTTGTTTTTGCAGGGTATGTTGTGATATGATATGGCCAATTACATGATGTGATATATGTGATGTATGAGATGATCATGTGATGTATAGATTATCACGACTTGCATGTCGATGAATACGGCAACCGGCAGGAGCCATAGGGTTGTCTTTGATTATTGTATGACCTGCGTGTCAATCATTAAACGTTATGTAATGCTAAACGGTAGCAATAGTAGAAGAAGCATGTTGGGAGCGACAACCCCGATGGCGACACGTTGATGGAGATCAATATGATGAAGATCATGGTGTCGTGCCGGTGACGTTGGAGATCATGTCGGTGCTTTCATGATGGAGATCAAAAGCACAAGATCATGGCCATATCATGGCACTTATGATTTGCATGTGATGTTAATCCTTTTTATGCACCTTGTTTTGCTTAGGACGACGGTAGCACTATAAGGTGATCCCTCACTTAATTTCAAGATAAATTGTGTTCTCCCCGAGTGTGCACCGTTGCGAAAGTTCGTCGTATTGAGACACCACGTGATGATCGGTTGTGATAGACTCTACGTTCACATACAACGGGTGCAAGCCACTGTTGCACAAGCAGAACACTCGGGTTAAACTTGACGAGCCTAGCATGTACAGACATGGCCTTGGAACACAAGAGACCGAAAGGTCGAACATGAGTCATGTAGTAGATATGATCAACATAATGATGTTCACCATTGCAGCCACCTCAACTCACGTGATGATCGGACTTGAGTTGGTGAATTTGGATCATGTATCACTCGAATGATCCGAGGGATGTCAATTTGAGTGGGACTTCTTAGGTAATATGATTAATTGAACTCATTATCATGAACATAGTCAATAGTGTCTTTGCAAATTATGTTGTAGATTACAAGCTCGCGCTATAGCTCCCTTAATTTTTATATGTTCCTAGAGAAATAGAGTTGAAAGATGTTGGTAGCAATATTGCGGACTGGGTCCGTGATCTGAGGATTGTCCTCATTGCTGCACAAAAGGCTTATGTCCTTAATGCACCACTCGGTGTGCCACCCCATCTAGCGTCGTCTGTAGATGTTGTGAACATCTGACAGTCACGTTTCGATGACTACTCGATAGTTTAGTGCGTCATGCATTACAGCTTAGAATTGAGGCTCCGAAACGTTTTGAACGTCACAGAACATATGAGATGTTCTAAGAGCTGAGATTGTGATCTCAGGCTCATGCCTGTGTTGCAAGATATGAGATATCCAACGAGATTCTTTGCCTGCAAGATGAAAGAGAATAGCTCAATCGTTGAGCATGTGCTCAGACTGTCTGGGTACTACAATCGCTTGAATCGAGTGGGAGTTGATCTTCCAGATAAGATAGTGATTGATGTAGTTCTCCAAGTCACTGTCACTGAGCTACTAGATCTTGGTGATGAACTATAAAATGCGAGGGAAAGAAATGTTGATCCCTGAGCTGTTCGCGATATTTGACACCGCGAAGGTAGAAATCAAGAAGGAGCATCAAGTATTGATGGTTAATCAAACCACTAGTTTCGAGAAGGGCAAGAGCAAGGAGGGAAACTTCATGGATAGCAAGTCAGTTGCTGCTCCAGTGAAGCAACCCAAAGCTGAACTCAAAACCGAAACTAAGTGCTTCTATTATGAGGTGAGCGGTCGCTGAAGCGAAACAACCCTAGATAGTTGGTAGATAAGAAGGCTGGCAACATCGATAGAAGTATATTTGATATACGAGTTATTAATGTATACCTTGCTAGTACTCTTAGTAGCACCTGGGTATTGGATACCGGTTCGGTTGCTAAATGTTAGTAACTTGAAATAAAAGCTATGGAATAAACGGAGAACTAGCTAAGGGTGAGGTGATGATATGTGTTGGAAATGTTTCCAAGGTTGATGTGATCAACATTGCACACTCTCTCTACCTTCAGGATTAGTGACGAACCTAAATAAATGTTATTTGGTGTTTTGCGTTGAGCATGGACATGATTAGATCATGTTTATTGCAAATACGGTTATTCATTTAAGTTAGAGAATAATGATTATTTTGTTTACATGAATAATACCTTCAATGGTCACGCACCCAGTGAGAATGGTTTGTTGAAATCTTGATCGTAGTAATACACATGTTCATAACATTGATGTCAAAAGATGCAAAGTTAAAATAATGATAGTACCACATACTTGTGGCACTGCCGCAAAATGTCATATTGGTATAAAGGGCATGAAGAAACTCCATGCTGATGGATATTTGGACTCATTCGATTTCGAATCGGTTGAGACATGCGAACCATGCCTCTTGGGCAAGATGACTAAAGGACCCCGTTGGATGGAGCGGGCAAGTGATTCATTGGAAATGATACATGTTGATGTATGCAATCTAGTGAGTCTTGTAGCGTGCAGTGGATATCGTTATTTTCTTACCTTCACTGATGATTTGAGTAGATATAGTGTATATTTACTTAATGAAACACAAGTCTGAATCGTTTGAAAGGTTCAATCAAATTCAGAGTGAAGTTTAAGATCATCGTGACAAGAAGATAAAATGACTGCGATATGATCGTGGAGGTGAATATTTGAGTTACGAGTTTGGCATACAACTTAAGACAATGTAAAATTTGTTTCACAACTAATGCCACCTGGAACACCATAGTGTGATGGTGTGTCCGAACATCATAGTCATGCTCTATTGGATATGGTGCGTGCTATGATGTCTCTTATCATTTTACTACTATAATTTTGGGGTTATGCATTACAGACAACTACATTCACTTTAAATAGGGCATCATCTAAATCCGTTGAGATGACACCGTGTTAATTATGGTTTGATAGAAACCTAAGCTGTCATTTCTTAATATTTGAGGCTGCGACACTTGTGTGGAAAATGTTTTCACCTAATGAGGTCGAACCCAAGGCGGAAAAATGCATCTTCATAGAATACCCTAAGAGCAGTTGGGTGAACCTTCTATCTCAGATCCTAGTGCAAAGTGTTTGTTGCTTAAACGGATCCTTTCTCGAGGAAATGTTTCTCTCGAAAGAATTGAGTGGGAGGAAGATAGAACTTGATGAGGTTGTTAAACCTTTGTTCAACCAGAGAGTAGCGCAGCGCAGAAAGATGTTTCTGTGAAGCCTACGTTAGTTGAAGAGGAATTTAATGATGATGATCATGAAGCTTCAGGATCAAGTTACTCTCGAACTTCGTAGGTCGACAAGGATGTGTACTGCTCCTAAGTGGTACGACAACCCTATCTTGGAAGTCATGTTATTGGACAACGATGAACCTACGAGCTATGGAGAAGCGATGATGGGCCCGGATTCCGACAAATGGTTGGAGGCCATGAAATCCGAGATAGGATCCATGTATGAAAACCAAGGATAGACTTTGGTAGACTTACTCGTTGGACGATAGGTCGTTGAGTACAAATGGATCTTTAAAATGAAGACAGACACTGATGGTAAATGTCACCATTTGTAAAGCTCGACTTGTTGCAAAGTTGTTTGTGACAAGTTCAAGGAGTTGACCGCGATGAGACTTTCTCACTCGTAGCGATGCTAAAGTCTGTTGGAATTATGTTAGCAGTTGCTGCATTTTCAATTACAAAATCTGGCTGATGGATGTCAAAACATTGTTTCCTTAACGGTTTACTTGAGGAAAGGTTGTATGTGATACAACGAGAAGGTTTTGTCAGTCCTAAGGATGCTAAAAGGTGTGAAAGCTTTGGTGATCCTTCCATGGACTGAAGCAAGCATCTCGGAGTTGGAATATACACTTTGATGAGGTGATCAAAGTTTTTGAGTCTATACAAAGTTTACGAGAAACTTGTATTTGCAATAAAGTGAGTGGGAGCACTATAGAATTTTTGATAAGTATATGTGGATGACATATTGTTGATCGGAAATAATGTAGAATTTCTGGAAAGCATAAATGGTTGTTTGAAAAGTGATTTCAAAGGAAGACCTAGATAAAGCTACCTAATTTTTGAGCATCAAAATCTATAGAGATAGATCAAGATGCTTGATGAGACTTTCAATGAGTGCATACCGTGACAAGATTTTGAAAGAGTTCAAAATGGATCAGTCAGAGAAAGAGTTCTCGCCTGATTTGTAAGGTGTGAAAGTTGAGTGAGACTCAAAGCTCGACAACAACAGAAGAAAGAGAAAGGACGAACGTCGTCCCCTATGCCTTAGCCATAGGCTCTATATTATGCCATGCTGTATACCGCACCTGAGTGTGCCTTGCCATGAGTCTGTCAAGGGGTACAAAAGTGATCCAGGAGTGGATCACTGGACAACGGTCAAGATTATCCTTAGTAACTTACATACTAAGCAGATGTTTCTCGATTATGGAGGTGATAAAGAGTTCGTCGTAAAGAGTTACGTCGATGCAAGCTTTAAACACCAATCCGAATGGCTCATAGTAGCAATCTGGATGCGTATAGTGGAGCAGCGATTTGGAAATATACCGAGTGGAGTGTGGTAGCAGTGTTTACGGTTTGACATAGAGATTTTCAAAGTACACACATATCTGAATATCACAGACCCGTTGACTATAAGACCTCTCTCACATGCAAAGCAGATCGAGCCCCAGAACTCATTGGGTGTTAGATTCATAACAATGCGAATCACATGGTGATGTGAACTAGATTATTGACTCTAGTGCAAGTGGGAGACTGTTGGAAATATGCCCTAGAGGCAATAATAAATTAGTTATTATCATATTTCCTTGTTCATGATAATCGTTTATTATCCATGCTATAATTGTATTGACCGGAGACTTAAATGCATGTGTGGATACATAGACAAAACCATGTCCCTAGTATGCCTCTAATAGACTAGCTCGTTGATCAAAAGATGGTTAAGGTTTCCTAGCCATGGACATGAGATGTCATTTGATAACGGGATCACATCATTAGGAGAATGATGTGATGGACAAGACCCAAACTACAAACGTAGCATATGATCGTGTCAGTTTACTGCTACTATTTTCTGCATGTCAAGTATGTGTTCCTATGACCATGAGGTCATGCAACTCACGGACATCGGAGGAGTGCCTTGTGTGTATCAAACGTCACAACGTAATTGGGTGACTATAAAGGTGCTCTACAGGTATCTCCGATGGTGTCTGTTGAGTTGGCATGGATCGAGACTGGGATTTGTTACTCCGTGTGACGGAGAGGTATCTCAGGCCCACTCGGTAATACAACATCACAATGAGCCTTGCAAGCAATGTGACTAATTGTTAGTTGCGGGATCTTTTATTGCGGAACGAGTAAAGAGACTTGCCGGTAACGAGGTTGAACTAGGTATGGAGATACCGACGATCGAATCTCGGGCAAGTAACATACCGAAGAACAAAAGGAACGTTATACGGGATTAACTGAATCCTTGACACAGAGGTTCGACCGATGAAGATCTTTGTAGAATATGTAGGAGCCAATGTGGACGTCCAGGTCCCGCCATTGGTTATTGACCATAGAGGTGTCTCGGTCATGTCTACATAGTTCTCGAACCCGCGGGATCTGCACACTTAAGGTTTGGTGACATTTCGGTAGTGTAGAGTTATGTATGGTGGTGACCGAAGGTTTTTCAGAGTCCCGGATGAGATCCCGGACGTCACGAGGAGCTCCGGAATGGTCCGGAGGTAAAGATTCATATATAGGAAGTCCCAGTTTGGTCGCCGAAAAAGTTTCGGGCTCATCGGTAGTGTACCGGGAGTGCCGGTAGTGTACCGGGAGACCTCCGGGAGGGGTATTTCGACCCCAGAGGGTCCATGGGCTGTGGAGAGTGATAACCAGCCCTTATTGGTCTGGAGAAACATACACAACAAGGCCCATGGCGCAGGAGGCAAAAATCCTAAAGGAAAAAGGTGAAAAAAAGGCAAAAAGGGAAGAGTCCTACTCCTACTAGGAGTGGAGGAGGAGTAGGACTCCTCCACTCTAGCCGGCCGAATCGTAGAGGCCCTTGGCCTTGCACCAAGGGTTGCCTCTCCCTCCCTCCTTTATATACCGGTGGATTGGGGCTGTTTAGACACAATTTACGGCCACGTGCTACCTGTTTCACCGGTGCTCCTCTAGATGGGTTTTTTGCAGTGCATAGGCGAAGCCCTGCCGGAACCACTCCACCACCATCGCTGGAGCACCGTTACGCTTCCGGTAAACTGTCCCTCCTCTCCGCCTCCTCTTGTTGGATCAAGACGGTGGAAATCGTCATCAAGCTACACGTGTGCTGAACGCGGAGGTGCCGTCCATTCGGCGCTAGATCGGAAGGACCGTGATTGAGTTCGCGGGACAGATCGTGAGACAGATCGTGATGCGATCGCGGAACGGATCGTGATGAGATCGCGGAATGGATCGTGATGAGTTCGCGGGACGGATCGTGATTGGATCGCGGTCCGGATCGTGATTGGATCGCGGGACGGATCGTGATGAGATCGCGGGACGCTCGGCAATTTGGATCGCGAAGATGTTCGACTACACCAACCGTGTTTCTTAACGCTTCACGCTTAGCGATCTACAAGGGTACATAGATCCACTCTCCCTCTCGTAGATGCTCATCACCATGGATAGGTTTGCATGTGCGTAGGAAATTTTTTGTTTGCCATGCAACTTTCCCTAACAGTCTATACTTCACCGAACCTATAGGATCACACGCTTAAGGGTCACCTATCTGCTGAATACTAGACAAGGGGTCCGAGAGAAAGTCACTGAAATAGTTTCGGAGACAACAAAAAAGTTCCGGAGAGAACACCAAAAAAGTTTCGGTAAAACCGAAAAGTTGTTTCGAATAAAACCATTGATCCAAAAAGGTTTTGGCAAGCACCGGGATTGTTTTGGAGGTTGCCAGAATGGTCTCGTAATTTCTGGCATTTTTCGGAGAAAAACCGAAAAAGGTTTTCGGAGCGCTGGAATTGTTTACCGGGTAAACGTAGATGGTTTTAAATTAAACCACCATACTAGAAATGTTTCGAAGCGTGTCCAGATAATTTTAGAGGGTGCCGGAAATTTTCTGGGACCTTCCAGAATTTTTTAGAAGTAATAGTCGCGGAAAACATCTTGTCCTAGCGTGAGGGGACAAGATCCCACGTTTCGTGGGGCTGTTTTGGGGTGCCTCCCTTTTGGGGGGCAGCCCCTTGTGGCTGGACAAAAGGTGTTGCCCCCCCATGGTGGGGGAAGCCTCCACAAATGGTGGAGAGTGTTGGGAGGAAGGTGGGGCCCCATGGGGGAACACCATGGACAAGGGAACTTGTTTTCTCCATGTTTGGTGAGAACATGCTTCCTTGTTTTGTGGGTGCTTGTCATGTGCCTAAAATTTCAGCCACCACCACCCCCTCCTTCACCTATAAAAGGAGGTGGAGTGGAGCTCTCCATAACCATTCCAACTCTCATACACATGCCATGCATTATCTGGCTTCTTCTCTCCCTCCCACGAAAAGAGTTCCGTAGAGCCGAAAGGTTGTCTGGGTTCTGGTGGGAACTAGTTCTAGACGGCGAAGCCCTACCGGATAGATGATACTGTATGTGTGCAACTCTGTAGAGAGATCGTAGTTTCGGTCTTAGTTCGAGAGTGCCTCCCGAAGGGCTGTCCGTGTGACCGTCCGAGTTTTGGAGGTCCTCCCGAAGGGCTGTCTGAGTGACAGTCTGAGTTTCTAAGTACACCGTCCGGGGGACTGTCCGCGACACCGTCCGGGGGACTGTCCGACCGCCTCCCAGAGGGCTGTCCGCGAGGCAGATGAGGGTATACATCCTCGCGGTTGGGAGGTTGTAAAATCCTAGCTACGGGGATCTACACCGCCGATCGTCATTGACTCTACCTCCGCTGCGCTACGAGTCGGTAACGAAAAGATCAAACCTTGTATGCAGTCTTCATAGTGGTCCTGGGCTGGTGCGTAGGTCGGAATTTTTTTGTTTTCTGTTGTGTTACCCTTCATGCGTCCACCGGGGGTCTTCAACTAAGCTCCAAGACTCCGAAGCACCGGCACCAATCAACACCTCCAAGAAGGATTGCGACGATGACGACGCTGCTGCCAAGGGTTTTCCCCGGTACACGATGAGGCGAGAGGAAGGGTAGCCCCCGACACCCTCTAGGAAGGTCAGGCGGCATCCACAGGCACCACCGCGCCGATGTCGGCCATGCCGATAGGGGTTTCCCTTGATCCTAACCCGCACCTCGGGCGCTTCGGAGCCTGCCACCAAACCAACCACCACCCTGCGCCAACACGGACATGAAGCCCCCCACGTCGTCTGACCACGGCACCCCGAAGTGAGGACAACACGGCGATGATTCGGAGCCGGGACTAGGGAAGTAGCACCGTCGGCACGCGGGAGGGCTCAACCTCCACCGTCAACGACGGTAGCCGTCCGGACGCAATAGCAGGAGCACACCAGACCCGTGGGCCCATAGGCCCGACCGAGCCCTCATAGGCCCATAAAGCTCCCGCCCTCGCATGTTGCAGGCACGCCATCGGCACCGCCGCCCCACATCCAAGCCGCACCTCCTCCTCACCGCGCAGCAGACAACGAGGCCATGTGGGGGCGCCGGCTCACTAGGACCCAGATGGGGCCCGCCTGGCCTAGATCTAGGCCGGGGGCGTGTCGCCGGCCACCCAGCGCCACCACGCCGCCCCGCCGACTGCGATAGGGGGGAGACGAGGGAGGAGGGATCCCACGGAGGTGGAGCTCGAGCTCCGCCTCGGCGACCTCCCAGGGAGGCGGCATGAGGGCCACTAGTAGAAAAAGGTCCATTTGTCCCGGTTCGTAAGGCCCATTTATCCCGGTTCCGGAACCGGAACTAAAGGGTCGGGACTAAAGCCCATGACCATTAGTCCCGGGTCACTTACGAACCAGGACAAATGGGGCTCCACGTGGCTGCTCCGCCGAGCCCAGGCAGGAGGGCCTTTGGTTCCGGTTGGTAACACCAACCGGGACCAAAGAGTGTCCACGCGTCAGCAACTGAGTGGCTGTTTTTTTAAAGAGGGGGGGGGGTTCATGGTTTTGGAGGATTAATTTAGGAGTTTCATATATTTTGTTAGATAGCTAATAGAGAGAAGTAATCTCTCTTATCTCCATGCTTGGTCACGACGCTACGTACTATACTTATAGATAGAACATATGACACAATTTAATCATCATTTTCGTCAATGAGACATCATATCACAAGTTGGTCACTGGTCATAATCACAACTCCTCCTCCTCATCATCATCAACTCTAACACATTATAGCATATAATAAAACACTATACCTAGGACCTACGTAATCCTATCTCGTAGGACCTACTCTACCCTCTCTTAGGTACAATATCATACTATATCCACTTCGAAGGTCTCATCCAGCATGATGCTGAAGCGCCTACAATTAACTAGGAAAGTCTTGTCACACGGGCCGCGCTCGTCTTCGCAGTATTCGCACATACCGAATTCACTTTCGTCGTCAGACATTTCATATGTTCATAGTTGAAACATTTAAAATCGATCGAAGGAAACTACGAGAAAACTGATCAACACACAGATCACTATTACTCAATATGCAACAGGTTGACTTTAGGTCTGTCGAGTCTTTCCTTCGTAAACTCTCATCTCACGTATATGTTCGGCACTCCCTCTGATAGTGCGACCGTCGGTGAAGGTGGCTCCTCCATTCGTCCCCGAATGCATTACACCAAAATGTCTAGCACACGGGAACGAAGGAGAAGCGACCCTCACGACAACAGTCGGGATTCTTCCTCTCTCTCTCTCTCATATATATATATATATATATATATATATATATATATATATATATGATGGACACTCTCCCTCACTGAAAGACACACAAGGAGCCGAAACAGACCTAAAGTCAACCCGTTTCATATACCGAGCAATGACATAGAAATTTTTTCCTATGTTTTACCGAAATGACTTGCAAGTCACAAAAACATTTATAATAAACTCGAATATAATATCACTAATACATCATCCCGAATAAGCCAGTTCAAGAATTACGGCACGCTTTGGATCTTAATGCATGTGTGACTTTTGGTCCGCCGAGGCTTTGCTTAAGTAACTCGCATATTTCATGGTGTGTTGGTACGCTCTCTCTCACACTGATATGGTGGTGTATATATGTTGATAGGCACTCTCTCACAGTAATAGTTCAACCACCGGTGATGGACGCCTCTCCTCTTCTCTTCTTGCGCAATATATCGACGAGTATATCGCAAAGAAGAGAAAAAAGAAGAGGCACCCCCACGACAACAGTCGGGATTCCTCCATCAAGAACACACATGAAGGTCACACAAGGAGCAACAACAGACCGAAAGTCACACACGCATTATACCGATAAAATATCATTAATACATTAATATATATAATGACCTCGAATATAATATCACTAATACATCATCTCGAATAATCCAGTTAATGCATCATCAAATATTAACTAATACATCTCGAATATTATTATATAAGATCACTAATACAGATCGAATATCCTAGAATCCAAAATGGAGGACGATGAACTCGGTTCACTAGCGGTCTCTGAGTCACTGGCGGTGGACACCCAAAGATAAGGAACCATCACGGGATCATAACTCAAGTGAGATCCCTGAAGGATCTGTCAGGTATTGTCAAACCGGGCGTCCAACGCCGCCATGTAGCGATGGACATGCTCGTCCTCCTCCCTAACACGGCGACGTACCACCTCCGCGGGTGTCGGCTCCCTCCACACCAAAAGTGGCCCGCGTGACCGCCACCATAGAAGGTCCAGGTCGACGATGATACCTACATTCCTCACCAACCTACGAGCCCGGGAAGGTAGCACCTCCCAGTGCCAGCCCGGCGGAGCCCAGTACTGGACATGGCGCCTATCAAGCACGCTCTCGCGGACTACTTGATAACGAGGATGCAGGCCGGGGATCGTCGACAAATTCCTATGAGAACGTTTTCTTATCGTTTAATCACCAAGTTTTCATAAAACCCAAAATCAACATACAAATACTAATCTAACATAAACATACTAATCTACTTTCAAAAAAACATAAACATACTAATCTAACATACACATACTAATCTAGCTAACATAAACATACTAATCTAACATAAACATTCATCATATAAAAAAATCAACATATATTTAAAAAAATTGCAACGAGTCGGGGCGGCGGCGCCTCACAGCGGGGGAGGCGACGGGGGAGGGGCGGCGACGGGGGAGGGGCGGCGACGGGGGAGGGGCGGCGACGGAGGAGGCAACGGGGGCGGCGACGGGGACGGCGGGGGAGGCGACGGTGCGGCGGGGGAGGCAACGGGGGCGGCGGGGGAGGCGACGGGGGCGGCGGGCGAGGCGACGAGGCGGCGACGGGGGCAACGGGGGAGGCGACGGGGACGGGAACGGCGACGGCGGGCACGGGGCGACGACGAGGGCAAAGTGACAATGAAAACTACGAATTTCCTAAGTGCTTGTTATATAGAAGGAGAATTGGTCCCGGTTGGTGGCACAAACCGGGACCAATTCCTCCCTTTAGTCCTAGTTGGTACCACCAACCGGGACCAAATCCCTGTTTTTAGCCGCCCAAAGGGCGGGAAACAGGGACGTTTGGTCCCGGTTAGTCGCGCCAACTGTGACTAAAGGTGGCATTGGTCCCGGTTGGTGGCACCAACCGGGACCAAAGCCCTGTTTTCAGCAGCCCAAAGGGTGGGAAACAGGCCCTTTGGTCCCGGTTGGTGGCACCAACCGGGATGAAAGAGGGGGCATTGGTCGCGGTTGGTGCCACCAACCGGGACCAATGGTCTCTTTTCGCCGGCCGGCACGGAAGCAGCAGATGTTTAGTCCCACCTCGCCAGTCGAGGGGAGACAACACCTGTTTATAAGCCCCGATGCACTTGACTTGTCAAGCTCCTCTCATAGTGAAAATAGATGCCCTTATACACGAAAATTGTCCTGAATTCAAAATGCTAGTTAGGTGCCTAACTAGCACTTTGAATTTAGGCTGAATTTTAGTGTAAGCGCATCTATTTTTACTTTTGCTATTTTTATGTTGTTTCTTTGCTATTTTTCCTGCTATTTAATATTACTTTGTTTTAAAATTATATTCAATTTGGTAATTTTTAGGTTTTATATAATTTTAGTTTCAAAAATACTAGAGGTTTATAATTTTAGTAATTGTTTTTTTTTGATCTAAATGACCCTGAAATTGAAAAGCACTATAAATGAACTCTGAAAAGGTTGAAATTGGCATGGTATCATCATTTCACCCACATAGCATGTGCTAAAAAGTTAAGAGGGTTACGACAAAAGCTGGATGTACTTCGTGTACAAAACGGACAGTCTGTTTCAAAGTATGAGGGTTCATGACGGAAACTCATTGGTTACAAAAGACATTTCATTTTCTTGAACTTATTTGAACTCTAGGCTTTTTGTGTGCACAAAATGCACCAGTCAAAGCCACATCATCAATTTTCAACCCTTCCCGACATCATTTGCTATTTTGCATGCAGTTATTGATTCTTTTGAGCTAAATGACCCTGAAATTGAAAAGCACTACAAATGAACTCTGAAAAGGTTGAAAGTTGGCATGGTATCATCATTTCACCCACATAGCATGTGCTAAAAAGTTGAAAGGGTTATGGCAAAAGCAGGATGCACTTCGTGTACAAAACGGACAATCTCTTTCGAAGTATCAGAGTTTTGGACGAGAACTCGTCTGTTACAAAAGGCATTTCATTTTCTTGAACATATTTGAACTCCAGTCTTTTTGTGCGTTAAAAATACACCATTCAAAGCCACATCATCAATTTTCAACCCTTTCTGACTTCATTTGATATTTTTCATGCATTTAATGATTTTTTTGAACTAAATGACCCTGAAATTGAAAAGCAATACAAATGAACTCTGAAAAGGTTGAAAGTTGGCATGGTATCATCATTTCACCCACATAGCATTTGCTAAAAAGTTGAGAGGGTTACGGCAAAAGCAGGATGCACTTCGTGTACAAAACGGACAGTCTCTTTCGAAGTATCGGGGTTTCGGACGGAAACTCGTCGGTTACAAAAGGCATTTCATTTTCTTGAACTTATTTGAAATCCATTCTTTTTGTGTGTTCAAAATGCGCCATTCAAAGCCACATCATCAATTTTCAACCATTTCTGACTTTATTTGGTATTTTTCATGCAGTTATTGATTTTTTTGAGCTAAATGACCCTGAAATTGAAAAGTACTACAAATGAACTCTGAAAAGGTTGAAAGTTGGCATGGTATCATCATTTCACCTACATAGCATGTGCTAAAAAGTTGAGAGGGTTACAGAAAAAACTGGATGCACTTCGTGTACAAAACGGGCAATCTCTTTCGAAGTATTAGGGTTTCGGACGAGAACTCGTCTGTCACAAAGGGATTTCAATTTTTTGAACTTATTTGAACTCCAGACTTTTTGTGTGATAAGAATGCACCATTCAAAGCCACATCATCAATTTTCAACCCTTTCTGACTTCATTTGATATTTTTCATGCATTTACTGATTTTTTTTGAGCTAAATGACCCTAAAATTGAAAAGCACTACAAATGAACTCTGAAAAGGTTGAAAGTTGGCATGGTGTGCGTGCTTGCCAACGATGACAACCCACTTTTTTGTTGCATTTTGTTCTCAGCCACAATCGGAATTTAAGAAAAACCTGAATTGAAAAGCACAACAAATATATAATAGCTAGAGAGATATGTAATATATAATAGTTCAGATATCCATTACAGAAAGTTCGTGTCCAAGCGAACACTACTAGCTAGTCTGAATTAGAATCTCCCCATGGTGGTGGTGGTGCAAGGTGACGCTGCCCATAGTTCACGGTTCGAATCTTGCAGTACAACTCATATGCAACGTATCCATCTTTTGCTGCATACTCAATGTTGATAGGCTCAAGTGGGGTCCTCTCCCACTCTTTGTGTTGCATCGGTGGGAATTTGGTCTTCATATCTCCTTAACAGTCGTTGATCAAGGCGACTGCCATAGAAGCCATCGAAGTCCTCTCATACTGAAGTCTGAATATGTCTTGGATATCAATAACGTAGCCAGCTGGTATCTCAATACTGAAGCTGTGATTCATCTTCAACTTGTCATTACTTACATCAACGCTAGCAAAATGTATGCCACTACGTAGGAAGTCCATGAGTGCTGGACAGTGCTTGTCACTATTACAACATCAACAAAGTAAAATGGAACAAATGTTAAATATTGCTGCAACAAGTATATTTCAGCAGAATTATAATATGCAACTATATAAAGGAAAATTATTTCGCTGCAACAAAAGAGGAAGACGCAGAGTTTTTGCTCCAGGGCTCATTTGAGCCCGGTGAACAATAATATCATAAAAATATCGAAAATTGTTTCACTACAACTTAAGAGAAATTGATCTTTTCCATAGGATTCAAAATAGAACATATATATTGCTATATCCTATATATATATATGCAATTTTCATATCCTATGAATTGATAAAGAAACCCTAAATTAACTATATGACATATATGTTCTCCCACGTTTTGCAACAAGGAGAATTGTTTCACTACAAACTTAAAAGACATATTGATCTTTCCCATAGGATTCAAAATGGAACATATTTTTATCCTATGCAATTTTCATAATAATCTATAAATTATTAATTGATCAAAGAAAACCCTCAAAACTCACCTTGCCCATTGGAACATCATGACATGTTTCTTGAAACATAGCTGGATGACAGCAACATCTTCTTGCTTGGCCATGTACTCGAGATCAAGCCCTATGAACTTGTCTTTCTCATTCGCCACTTGAAGCCATTTTTGCAAAAGGGAAAGAAAACGCGGCACCATGGTGCTGTCGTTCGTGTAGACGACATCGAGATTGGTCGCGCCATGTGTGAGCACCTCCCTGTAGCGAGTGATTGGATTCATGGTAGAAGATATGGGGAAGAAGAGAGGGGAATGGAGGAGAAGAAGAGAGGAGAATGGAGGAGAAGAAGAGAAATGGGCGAAGTTACTGTAGCCCTCGCCGCGGAACAGTTGCTTTATCCTGCCTGTTTCTCGGAGCGCGAAACGTCATGGGATGCGAAACGTTCAAACCTTTAGTCCCGGTTTGCCGGGACTAAAGGGGCTCGCACCAGGCGAACGGTTGCCCCCTTTGGTCCTGGTTCCATCCACGAACCGGGACCAATGGTTGTGGGCCAGAAGCGAGGCACATTGGTTCCGGTTCGTGTCTGGAACCGGGACCAAAGGTTCCAGATGAACCGGGACTAATGCCCCACATGGCCCGCCCGGCCCCCTGGTCTCACGAGCCGGGACTGTTGCACCCATTTCTCCCAGTTCGTGACTGAACCGGGACTAATGGGCTGGCCCGGCCCGAACCGATGCCCTGTTTTCTACTAGTGGGCGGATCTGGACGGGGGGAGGAGGGGGGGCGGGAGGGGACGGGGTCGGGGGGCGTGGCCGGTGGCCGGTGGCGGCGGGAGGGGGGAGAAGGAACCCTAGTCGCCCCTCTCAAGCACTCTCTTGGCCCCGTATACTTGGTCCTACTTCTACTTCTACGCAAAGGAAACAAAAGACATGCGACACCATGCGAGGCTGCCGCGTGCATGAAATAACAGAAAAACAAGACTAATATCCCTGGCTAAAAGCGACTCTAGTAAAATCCTAACATATATATATATATATAAGCCAGGTGCGTTTCCCTTAATTTAATTTTGATCCTAGTACTCTTGTTGATTGATTATATCCACTAGTAGAAAAAGGCCCATTTGCCCCTGTTCTAGAGGGCCATTTGTCCCTGTTCCGGAACCGGGACTAAAGGGTCGTTACTAATGCCCAAAACCTTTAGTCCCGGTTTGCCCACCAACCGGGATAGATGGGGCTCCACGTGTCCTCTACGGCTTGCCCGGGCAAGAGGGCCTTTTGTCCCGGTTGGTAGCACCAACTGGGACCAAAATGCATCCACGGGTCAGCTGTTCCGGAGCTGGGGTTTTGGGGTTTTTTTTTAGAGGGGGGATGGGGGTTTTGTAGGATTAATTTTGGGGTTTAATATATTGTGTTAGCAAGCTAATAGAGAGAGGTGTCCTCTCTTATCTCCGTGGTTGGTCGACGCAACGTACTATACGTATAGAGAGGACTCGACATGCTACCTAGTAAGAAAATGAAGAAATTAAACCATTAAGTACAGAAGATCGTCATGAACATATACAGAGAGAAGTGAGATTGTTCGAACAACAAGTTTTCGTATATCTATCCGACGCTACTGGCTACATATATACAATATAAGATCTCTTACAAATACCCTAACATCTGAAATCAAGTTCCATATGGTATTCTCCCTCTTTCCTGATGACGTGTTCAAGAAAGAATCCCGCCAATTTCTCTTGAATAGTTATTATGCGATCTTGTGGTACGAGTTGTTCCTGCAGCTCCCAAAGCTAATTCGAAGAAGGGGGTCAATACATATATATGAATGACATTCAACACAAATGATGGTAATAAAATAAAATTCTTAATATTATTGCTTACGCACATCAAAATCTTTTTTAGAATAGCCGCCCTGCTTAGAGATCGTCGCGTTGTAGATGAACTCGCATACGTAGTATCCACAAAGATTAGTCCCTGGTTGCTGCCACAACCACTTTACGAGAAATAAAGGTCAATCAAACCAAGAATCAAGCATTATATAAATGGTATTGATGAAACTAGCTAGAATCAATATAATGGGAGATGCGCGGAACTAGCTAGTAGCACTTACTTTCGGGCGTGTAAATTTCAGCTCCTTCTACAGTCCCGGAGATTTTGTGGTGAACAGTATCCAAACCCTGCCAGACATAGAAAATAATTATTACCTGATATCAGGAAATGAACAACGTTGCCGAAATGGTGCGATAATGATCGATTGAACTTACTTCTTAAGTATTTCAGTGATGATCGCATACATCTTGGGATCTTTTCGTCTTGAGTCTAAGACGGTTACTAGTCCCTCCTCAAGCATAATCTCTAGGAGAATAAAGTGGAAGCTGCACACGCATGCATAACTCATCAATTACATTACTATAACCTCGAGTAAATAAAGGAAAACCGAATATGCACAGTATAACACTCACTCGAAGTTGTAAGGAAAGATTATTTTTTGTTTGTTTTGATGTTGAAGCAACGATTGTAGCAAGTTGGCCTCG
This sequence comes from Hordeum marinum, assembly GCA_022496015.1. Classification (NCBI taxonomy): domain Eukaryota; kingdom Viridiplantae; phylum Streptophyta; class Magnoliopsida; order Poales; family Poaceae; genus Hordeum; species Hordeum marinum. Next base: position 15,454,422 of record CM039678.1, read on the forward strand.
GCTTGTTTGGGATTCTTTTTCATCTCCCATTCATCAAAGAGATTTAGGTTAATGAACCCAATATTATAGATTTCTCTTTGCTTGCATTCGACGATCTTCAATCTGCATGATATAGTGAATTATATGTACATACAATGAAAGAGCTGAGCTATATATAGAGACTTAATTAAAGAAGTAGTACTTACAGACAGTAGCAAGTGAAAATTACTTTATCGATGGCCTTTTGATTGAAAAGCTTGAATAACTCCTCAAATGGAACACATAACACGTCAATTCCAACGAGGTCGTGCTTGTCTTTAATCATAATCATCAAATTATCCAACCCAGAGTTCTTGCAGGTGTCGATGTACCACTGATGGAATTTTTCGCATCATCGTTGGTAGCTGTTGATCACGTCTGACGAGAGGATACCCGTGCCGGAATTTGTGTTCGTCCACCTCTAGTGTATCAAAATGTGTATAGTCGGGCAGGTAATCAGCAGGATTGGTACCGGGCACCATCCCGGCCGGCAGATTTGCGACGACGATATCGCTAGACACCTGCAGTGGGGGGCACGATTGTTTCGCCTGTTCGCCGAGCTGGGGAATTTTTTTCCCTATTGCAATTTGTTGTTCTCTCCTTTTGTCAGTTGCAGTGGTTCCGGACCGGCGCGCTTCTTGCACTTTCTTTTTAAGAACGCGGACATGGTTGTCATCCAGCGGAGCCGGTGCTAGTCGCTTCACGGCATCCAAAGTGCGCTTCAATTTCACCTCATCTATCTTCTCGTCCGGAGGTGGATTTTTCTTTTTAAAAAAGGCATCCACTTCGCCTTTAGAGATCTTCGCGTTTTCCTCATCGCTCCTCTCGTATGGTAACGGCTCAAGAGGCTTGAGAGATGATGGATCGTATTGGTATCGCCTCCCGCCACAGGTTGTAGTGCTAGACGCCGAAGCGACGGCTGCTATTTTCCTTTGTTGCTTAAGAGGCGCCGGAGCAGCCGGAGCGGCGGCGGCAGCTCTCTTCTGCTCTTGCTGACGAGGCGGAGGAGGAGACGGGCTGCTCGGACGTGCCGACACAAGCGGAGAAGGAGGCAGAGGAGGAGGCGGAGGAGGAGGCGTGCATCGATCACTCGCCGGAGGAGGAGGTGGAGAAGGAGGCGTGCCCTGATCACTCACCGAAGGGGGAGGAGGAGGAGGAGGAGGCGGGCCCTTACTCGCCGGAGGAGGAGGCGGGCCCTTACTCGCCGGAGGAGGAGGAGGCGGAGGCGCCGTCCAGTTCGGAAGCTTGATGAATTCCTTCGGCCATAGACATGACGTCCTCAGAGCATTCTCCAGGAGAGTTTCCCCTTCGCCGGTAGGGTAGTCAAGTTCGAGCTCCTCATATCCCTCCATTATTTCTTCGACCATGACAACAGCATAGCCTTGTGGAATCGGACGACAGTGAAAAGTTCCTTTGGGTCAAGGAGGTGCAACATGGCCGATAGCCACTGTGGGTTTGAGGTGCATCATCAATTGCTTATTAAGGTGGCAATCTTGATACTTTGTGATTTCATCCACGGGGTACCTAGGAGCCGTCAAATCAGGCTGCGCAATGAGCTCGGTGGAAGCCACCCTGCTTCTCTGCTGCGATGGCGGGGTAGCTTCTAGGGTAGCTTCGTGAGCTCGATGCCTCTCCTCTAGCGCTTGTACTCTTGCATTTAGGTTCTGTATTTCGCTTTGCTCCTGTTTCCTCTTCCTGCCCCTGCTTTTGTAACCGCCTGCATCGGGAAACCCATGCTTCCACGGAACGAAGCCTGCCATGCCTCGTGTTCGTCCAGGGTGCTCAGGATTCCCGAGGGACATTGTGAGCTCGTCATTCTCTCTGTCAGGAAGGAACGTCCCTTCCTCCGTTTTGGCGATTAACTCCTGAAGCTTGGTGATCGGTACTGCCAGTTGGTCGTTCGTCCAACAGCACTTCCGTGTTTCAAGGTCCAAGGTTCCCCCAACCCCGAAGAACCAATTCCTTCCACGCTCTGGCCAGTTCAATGTCGCTGGTACGATCCCTTTGTCAAGAAGGTCCTTTTCAGCCTTGTCCCACAACGGTCGGGCTTTGTGGTAGCCACCTGACCCCGTGCGATGGTGATGCTTCTTCTTTGCAGCATTTAGTTTGTTTATCGCTGACATCATCTTACTCTTCTCTGATGTCTTGTGGGCCACAAATGCGGGCCACTGTTCTCTTATCTTCACAAATCGGCCCTCGAATATTGGAGTCTTCTTTTTGTCGACAAACTTTGTTTTTAACTCATTCTTCCATCTCCTGAATAGCTCTGCCATCTTCTTAAGAGCATGAGTCTTGACCTTTTGCTCTATAACTGGCTTTTCCGGATGCTCCTCTTCCGGTAGGGTGAAATTTGCCTTCAGCGCGGTCCAAAGATCATCTTTCTGTCTATCGGTGACAAAAGACACTTCAGGGTCTCCGGCCTTCGGCTTATTCCATTGATGGATGGTGATCGGGATCATGTCCCTAACAAGAACCCCGCACTGAGCAGAAAATGCATCCTTGGTCCGGCTGGGTTCAATCGGTTGGCCATCTCTATTGATGCTGGTGATCGTGAACCTTTCATCCGGGCGCAACTTTTTCTTCGGGCCTCATCTCGCTACCGAAGTTTGGCTCGATCCGGATACGGAGGGCTAGAAAATAAGAAAGAAGAGAGTTAATATGTGTACACATACCAAAACAATTAATGCATCAATTAGCTAGTCAGCATAGGCTTAATTATTATATATACCTTGCCGGACATTCCAACAACTCCTTCCTCCATTCGCTCACCGGAGCCGTCATCACGGTCTCCTTCCTCCGTTCGCTCACAGGAGCCATCATAAGCATGTCCTTCCACCTCTGTCCGATCATCGGAGCCTGCTTCACCCTCTTCTTCCAGACCATCGGTGTCGTTCAGAAACTCGAAGAGATAACCTCCTTCCCGGACGATGTCGCCACCAACAGCGGTCCTTCGCGGATGATTTCCCCCAACATCTCTTCTTCTTCTAAGTTTCTTTGACGATCGTCCATAGTTTCTGCAAAATATTAATTACAACATGACACTTAATATACAAACATGATATAGCATGGATATATTATTGTGCCAAACATACAAGTTTTGCCGAAAAACATGGGGGCATGTGTTGAGCCCAGTTTTTGGCACGACAATAAACCTATATAAGATGGCACCCGGAGCCAAACACCCGTGCAACCGATGTCTGATGGAAAACGTGACTAGGGGTGAAACCGGATCGGATTCGGAAGGATAATCTCTCATGTCGAAGTTATCGGAGAGGGGGTATATCGGAGAGGACGTGACTAGGGATGGAAAATGTGATGGGCCTCGAGAGTTGGTCGCCCAGATATCGAGACGGGGGTGAACATTTTACCTTAGTAACTTAGAAAAAAATGTTATCGAGGACGGGGTATATCGACCCCCCCCCTCATGTCGAAGTTATCGAAGAGGGGGTATATCGACAATGACATACGTTCCGGATCCATTGGAAATCTCTCGGGGAGCTGATGGCAACGCGATGATATGGGGCCGGGGTGCTCGCGTGGCCTGGTTGATAGATAGAGCCGATGCCAACGTGATGATAGAGCCGATGCCAACATTTCCATTTAACAAAAAAACAACTTCAAAAAAAGACTTGCTTCGCCAACATGAACATATCAAAAAAAGATTTGCTTCGCCAACTTGATGATAGAGCCGATGCCAACTTGAACATATACACACATATACATGAACATATATATATATATATATATATATATATATGAAAAAAACATATACACATATACATGCCCGCAAAAAAATACACATATACATGAAAAAACAGAGCACGCGCAGTGCTGCCGGCCGGCGACCATGTAGCAGTGGCGACGGGGAGTAGGGGACATTGGAATGGGGGCTCACTGTGGGGGGGCGGCGATGGCTTGATCGGTGACGAGGCCGGCGACGAGGATGATGGGCTCGGGGGGGCAAGGGAGCGACGAGGACGGCAGGCTCGAGGCCGGCGACGAGGACGGCGCGCGGCGAGGTCGAGGGCGCGGGCAAGGGCAAGGGCGAGCGCGTCAGCGAGTACGACGGCGGGCTCGAGGCCGGCGACGAGGACGGCGCGCGGCGAGGGCGAGGGCGCAGGCGAGGGCTCGGGGAGGGGAGCGCATCGGTGACGGCGAGCGCGTCGGTGACGGCGTCGGGGATGCCGACGACGATGACGGCGGGCTCGGGGAGGCGACAACGCGGCGACGGGGATGAGGACGATGGGCTCAAGGCAACTGCTGGATGAAAACTGAAATTTTCTAAGTGTTTTCTTATATACAACAAGCATTTGTCCCGGTTGGTGCCACAAACCGGAACCAATACCCGCCTTTAGTCCTAGTTGGTGCCACCAACCGGGACCAAAGGTCCCTTTTCGTCAGCCCAAAGGGCGGGAAGCAGAGACCTTTGGTCCCGGTTGGTGGCACCAACCGGGACTAAAGGTGGGTATTGGTCCCGGTTGGTGCCACCAACCGGGACCAAAGGTCCCCTTTCGTCAGCCCAAAGGGCGGGAAGCAGAGACCTTTGGTCCCGGTTGGTGCCACCAACCGGGACCAATGCCCTGTTCCTGGTGCGGTGGGAGTTTAGTCCCACCTCGCCGAGCGAGGAGCGCACATACTGGTTTATAAGCGCGGCTGAACTGACTGTCTGGAACTCCTCTCTATCGTAGGCAGTGCATGCCTAATTGTCTCTGTCTGTTGGGCCTAGTTGCCCCGTGGGCCTGCGTCCTGGCCCATGTATATTGGGTTACTAGTCGTATGCAGGCCATGGTGGCTTAGTAGGTTTGCAATTTTTTATGTTATTTTTTTGCATATTAAAAGTTCTTAACAAAAAATACTTTATGGTGGCTTAGTGTGTTTTATCATTATATTCTTTTTGCTATTAATTTTTTGAACAAACAATACTTTGATAATTTTAGTTGCATAATTTCCATTATTTTTGTTTTGTTTTTTGCTTTATTTATTTTTGCTTTATTTTTTGCTTTATTTATTTCCAGTGTGTTTTATCGTTATACTCCTTTTGCTATTAATGTTTTGAACAAAAAATACTTTAATAATTTTAGTTCCATAATTTTTATATAATTATAGTTTCAGAAATACTAGAGGTTTATAAAAGCTTTTTAGTTGATTCTTTTTTGAACTTCACTCCCACGATGTTTTGAAAGAAATTAAAAAGCACTTTAAATGAACTCAGAAAAGGTTCAAAGTTGGCATGGTATCATCATTTCACCCACATAGTATGTTCTAAAAAGTTGAGAGGGTTACGATAAAAATTGGATGCATTTCGTGCACAAAACGTACCATCTCTTTCAAAGTATCACGGTTTCGGACGAAAACTCATCTGTTACAAAGGGACTTCATTTTTTGAACTTATTTGAACTCAAGAATTTTTGTGCATTCAATATGCACCATTCAAAGCCACATACTAAAATTTCAACCCTTTGTGAGTTAATTTGCTATTTTTCATGCATTTAATGATTTATTTTGAGCTAAATGACCCTGAAATTGGAAAGCACTACAAATGAACCCAGAATAGGTTAAAACTTGGCATGGTATCATCATTTGACCCACATAACATGTGTGCAAAAGTTGAGATGATTACAGCAAAAACTGGATGCACTTCGTGTACAAACTAGACCATCTCTTTCGAAGTACGAGGGTTTCGGACGAAAACTCGTCTGTTACAAAGCCATTTCATTTTTCTAAACTTATTTGAACTCAAGAATTTTTGTGCATTCAATATGCACCATTCAAAGCCACATACTAAAATTTCAACCCTTTCTGACTTCATTAGTCTTCACTTTTTCTTCGCTTGTGTCCTTTGCTTATTGCTCCGTAACCATGGATATTCTTCATCGCTTAACATGGTGCTTGGATCAGCCTTGACTTTGAAGGGAGGAATCTCATGAAACTTTTCATAATCTCCAGACATGTCTGTCTTGCCCTCCAATCCCACGATGTCTCTTTTTCCTAAAAGAACTATGTGGCGCTTTGGCTCATTGCATGATGTATTCTCTTCCATATCTTTTCTTTTCTCGGTTTGGTAGACATGTCCTTCACATAGAAAACCTGCGCCACATCATTGGCTAGGACGAATGGTTCGTCTGTGTACCCAAGATTGTTCAGATCCACTGTTGTCATTCCGTACTGTGGATCTACCTGTACCCTGCCTCCTGACAGATTGACCCATTTGCACTTAACAAAGGGACCTTAAAATCATGTCCGTAGTCAAGTTCCCATATGTCCACTATGTAACCATAATATGTGTCCTTTCCACTCTTGGTTGCTGCATCAAAGCGGACACCGCTGTTTTGGTTGGTGCTCTTTTGATCTTGGGCGATCGTGTAAAATGTATTCTCATTTATCTCGTATCCTTTGTAAGTCAATACAGTTGAAGATGGTCCCCTGGACAACGAGAACAGCTCATCAGAAACAGTGTTGTCACCTCTAACACATGTTTCCAACCAATCGCCAAAAGTCCTGATGTGTTCATGTGTAATCCAGTCGTCAAACTCCTCCGGGTGTTTGGAGCGCAGACTGTTCTTGTGTTCATCGACATACGGGGCCACCAAGATAGAGTTCTGTAGAACTATGTAGTGTGCTTGAGACCAAGAATGTTCGTCCCTGCATATTATTGAGTCCCTTCCAATCGTGCCTTTTCCAGTCAGTCTCCCCTCATACCGCGATTCAGGTAGACCAATCTTCTTAAGGCCAGGAATGAAGTCGACACAAAACCCAATTACATCCTCTGTTTGATGGCCCATGGAGATGCTTCCTTCTGGCCTAGCGCGGTTACGGACATATTTCTTTAGAATTCCCATGAACCGCTCAAAGGGGAACATATTGTGTAGAAATACGGGCCCAGAATGAAAATCTCGTCGACTAGATGAACTAGGACGTGCGTCATGATATTGAAGAAGGATGGTGGGAACACCAGCTCGAAACTGACAAGACATTGCGCCACATCACTCCTTAGCCTTGGTAGGATTTCTGGACCGATCACATTCTGAGAGATTGCATTGAGGAATGCACATAGCTTAACAATGGCTAATCGAACGTTTTTCGGTAGAACCCCCTTCAATGCAACCGGAAGCAGTTGCGTCATAATCACGTGGCAGTCATGAGACTTTAGGTTTTGAAAATTTTTCTCGGCCATATTTATTATTCCCTTTATATTCGACGAGAAGCCAGACGGGACCTTCATACTGAGCAGGCATTCAAAGAAGATTTCCTTCTCTTCTTTGGTAAGAGCGTAGCTGGCAGGACCTTCATACTGCTTTGGAGGCATGTCGTCTTTTTCGTGCAAACGTTGCAGGTCCTCCCGTGCCTCCGGTGTATCTTTTGTCTTCCCATACACGCCCAAGAAGCCTAGCAGGTTCACGCAAAGGTTCTTCATCACGTGCATCACATCGATTGAAGAGCGGACATCTAGGTGTTTCCAGTAGGGTAGGTCCCAAAATATAGATTTCTTCTTCCACATGGGTGCGCGTCCCTCGTCGTCATTTGGAACAGGTAGTCCGCTGGGACCCTTTCCAAATATTACTTGTAAATCATTGACCATAGCAAGTACGTGATCACCGGTACGCATGGCGGGCTTCTTCCGGTGATCTGCCTCGCCTTTGAAATGCTTCCCTTTCTTACGACATTGATGGTTGGTCGGAAGAAATCGACGATGCCCCAGGTACACATTCTTCCTGCATTTGTCCAGGTATATACTTTTGGTGTCAGCTAAACAGTGCGTGCATGCGTGGTATCCCTTGTTTGTCTATCCTGAAAGGTTACTGAGAGCAGGCCAATCATTGATGGTTACAAACAGCAACGCATGCAGGTCAAATTCCTCCTATTTGTGCTCATCCCACACACGTACACCGTTTCCATTCCACAGCTATAAAAGTTCTTCAACTAATGGCCTTACGTACACATCAATGTCGTTGTCGGGTTGCTTAGGGCCTTGGATGAGAACTGACATCATAATGAACTTCCGCTTCATGCACACCCAAGGAGGAAGGTTATACATACATAGAGTCACGGGCCAGGTGCTATGATTGCTCCTCTGCTCCCCGAAAGGATTAATGCCATCCGCGCTTAAACCAAACCATACGTTCCTTGGGTCATCTCCAAACTCAGCCCGGTACTTTCTCTCGATTTTTCTCCACTGCGACCCATCAGCGGGTGCTCTCAACTTCCCATCTTTCTTACGGTCTTCATTGTGCCATCGCATCAACTTGGCATGCTCTTTGTTCCTGAACAGACGTTTCAACCGTGGTATTATAGGAGCATACCACATCACTTTGGCAGGAACCCTCTTCCTGGGGGGCTTGCCGTCAACATCACCAGGGTCATCTCGTCTGATCTTATACCGCAATGCACCGCATACCAGGCATGCGTTCAAATCCTCGTACGCACCGCGGTAGAGGATGCAGTCATTAGGGCATGCATGTATCTTCTGCACCTCCAATCCTAGAGGGCATACGACCTTCTTTGTTATGTACGTACTGTCGGGCAATTCGTTATCCTTTGGAAGCCTCTTCTTAAATATTTTCAATACATCCTCAAATCCCTTGTCAGGTATACCATACTTTGCCTTCCACTGCAGCAATTCCAGTACGGTATCGAGATTTGTGTTGCCATCTTCGCAATTGGGGTACAACCCTTTTTTGTGATCCTCTAACATCCGATCGAACTTCAGCTTCTCCTTTTCACTTTCACACTGTCTCCTTGCATCAACAATGACCCGGCAGAGATCATCATCGGGCACATCGTCCGGTTCCTCTTGATCTTCAGCTTCCCCCGTTGCAGCATCACTGTATTCAGGGGGCACATAGTTGTCATCGTACTCTTGTTCTTCGCCGTCTTCCATCGTAACCCCTATTTTTCCGTACTTGGTCCAAACATTATAGTGTGGCATGAATCCCTTATAAAGCAGGTGGGCGTGAATGGTTTTCCGGTCAGAGTAAGACTTCATATTCCCACATATAGAGCATGGACAACACATAAAATCATTCTGCTTGTTTGCCTCAGCCACTTTGAGAAAATCATGCACGCCCTCAATGTACTCGGAGGTCTGTCTGTCACCGTACATTCATCGTCGGTTCATCTGCGTGCATTAAGTGTGTCAAAAACCATTACAGAACATCATGAATAGATAAGTGACCAAATTAATAGAAGTTCATCATCACATTAAAACCAAAGTACATACATAGTTCTCATTGAACAACATATAGCTCTTCAGAGCATCTAATTAAACCATACATTGAAACTATGTAAAACATTTCAATGCAACAACAAATACGATCATAATCGCAACCAAGGTAACAATTGATCCAACGGCATAATGATACCAAGCCTCGCTATGAATGGCATATTTTCTAATCTTTCTAATCTTCAAGCACATTGCATCCATCTTGATCTTGTGACCATCTACGACATCCGCAACATGCAACTCCAATATCATCTTCTCTTCTTCAACTCTTTTCTTCTCTTCTTCAACTCTTTTTAATTTTTCTTTTAAATACTCGTTTTCTTCTTCAACTAAATTCTCGACAAGAGGGTCGTATGTAATATCCGGTTCACATACCTCCTAGATAAAGACATCTATGTCAAGTTGGTGTCGGCATAATTACCATAAACACTAAATGAAACAAATAGTTATAAAAGATAATATATACCACATCCGAATCATTGACAGGACGAGGGCCGACGGGGGCGGATACCAAAATCATCGCACTATATAATAACAAGCAATAATACAAGTAAGAAAATTAGAAAATTATCTATCTAATCATACAAGTAAGAATTTTTTTTCTTTTATAAATAAGATAAGAACAAGAGGCTCACCATGGTGGTGCCGGCGACGAGATCGGCGCGGGCGATCGACGGCGGTGAAGACGGAAATGGGACGTGACGGACCGCTAAATCTGGACAAATCTTGAGGAAAATGGAGCTTGGAGGTCGAGTTTGGAGAGGAGAAAGCTTAAGTAGTGTGGCTCGGGCATTTCATCGAACACCTCATATGCATAAGAGGTGAGCTAGAGCACCACAAAGCCCTCTCCTCGCCGGTCAGGAAAAAACAGAGCAGTGTGGCTCACGGGCGAGGGGGTATATGTAGGCATCTCATTGGTCCCGGTTCGTGGCCGGAACCGGAACTAAAGGACCCCCTTTGGTCCCGGTTCCAGTCACGAACCGGGACCAATGGTTGTGGGCCAGAAGCGAGGCGCATTGGTCCCGGTTCGTGTCTGGAACCGAGACCAATGGGTCCAGACGAACCGGAACCAATGCCCCACGAGGCCCGGCCGGTCCCCTGGGCGCACGAACCGGGACGTATGCCCCATGAGTCCCGGTTCGTGACTGAACCGGGACTAATGGGCTGGCCAGGCCTGAACCAAAGCCATGTTTTCTACTAGTGATCCTAGCTAGGTCGATGCAGAAATGAGCAGTTTTACTTGCCATGACTAGCCAGTTACGTGGTTATTCTCTGTTCTGATGGGTAAAAACAACAAGGAGGACACCTCAAGTTGAAGATTATATCCAGCTACTTGTCATCAGCAATAAGCTTCAACACTCCATGATTCTTTTCGACCATTGATGTATCGATGTTCGCTCGCTCACATCACAGTTTCGGTCCGGTTTGTTTTCTTTAGGGTTTTCTCTATATTTTTTTCCCTTTTTTTCATATTTCATCTCTGGTTTTCTTTTTCGTAGTTATACTTTGGTTATTTATTTATTTTTCGTTTTTCTTTGGTTTATCTTCGTTTCTTTCATTGTTTCTATTGGTTTTTCTTCCACTTTTTTGTTTCTTTCTTGGTTTCGAACAGTATTTTTTCCTTTGTTATTTTTACTAGTTTTCACTATTTCTACAGTTTTTCGTTTTTCTTTGTTTGTTTTGGTTTTCATCTACATTTTTCATATATGTAAAAAGCAATTTCCTAATACACGTTTAATAAAATCAAGTAAAACTATAATATTTTTTTAATACATTGTCAATATTTTTTCCATACACATATTAATACATGATATATATGTTTTCTATACACATTTTAACTTGATTAAGTTTTATAAAATATATGATTAACATTTTTTATACATTGTCAATATTTTTCCTATACATATTTAAAAAAATTGGAATACTAGATTAACCCTTTTTTAAATGCAATAGTAATTTTTACAAATGGTTGATTAATTATTTTTTCTAATAAAAGTTTAATTAAAAAATATAACACAAGATGAACCTTTTTCAAATACATGGTCAACACTTTTTATATGCATGGTTAATATTTTTTAACTGATTGATTAACATTTTTACAAATACTTTTGTAGAAATTAAAGTGTTTGATTAACATTTTCTAAATACATGATAAACGTTTTCCACACACGTTGTATTGTTTGTATGCATTTTCCATGTACATGAGATATATTTACTTTATACACATTTATCATTTCTTAAATGCTTGATTGAAATCTTTTCAATTGTCTTATGTAAATTATATTTTAGGGAATGTAAATTAAGTATAAATAAAAGTTTAGAAAAAAAAGATATCTAAAAACAAGGCCATGGCCTCCCGGGTGCCTTGGCGGGCGCATTTCGCACTGCCTTGGGGCAAGGCTTTTCTGCGTAGCACCGCCCATGCCATGGGCAAGGCACGACTCGTATAGTTACGTGTCGGTTCAGGCCCGTTATGTGTCGCACACACGTTTGGTCAGCTCTGACTGACTGGTATGGGGCTGTTAACGGCAACGCCCATAGTGTAGCTAAGCAATCCCTTAATATCATTTCAGGGCGACACATTTGGTTGGCTAACCCTCACGATCCGATTTCTATCCCACACCATGTGGATTATCATTAATAAAGCTTAGCATTTTCTTCACAAAAAAAACAGACTGGTATAGTCGCCCCCATATCTCGCCTTCAGCGTTCCACCTTCGGACTCGCTGCAGGCCACAGCCTCTTATTCTGTTTTTCTCTGTTTTCTGTTTTCATTTTTTGCGTTATTTCTGTACTTTCATGGATACTTTAAAATATTATAAATAAAACAATTAAACAAGTATTTGAAAACATTCTAGAAAAAAATGAAAAATGTTGATCAAATATTTGAAAACTGTTCATCAAGCACTCAAAACAATGTTGAATGTAAAAAAGAATAGTTTTTGATCATGTATTAAAAAATGATCATGTACATAAAAATGTTAATAAAATATTTCGAGAAAATGTGAAAAAATTATTTCAAAAATGTTGATCAAGCATTTGGGAAATGTTAGATGTGTATAAAAAAACATCGACAATCTATTAATAAAATGATGAAAACAATTGATCATCTATAATAAAATGTTAATTAAGCATTTGAAAAAACTGTTAAACGAGTATTAGAAAAATGATAATCAATCATTTGGCAAATGTTATATGTGTATATAAAAATATTGACCATGTATTAAAAATGATGAAAAAATTAGATCATGTATATAAAAATGTTAATCAAGCATCTAAATAAATGTTAAAAATTGTTTTAAAATGTTAATAAAGTGTTTGGAAAAAATTAAATGTGTATAGAAAAAATGTTAACCATGTATTCAAAAAATATTAATCCTTTTTCTAAAAATTATTGATCAGATGTTTTTAAAAATGTTTGAAATGTACAAAAATGTTTACCATGTATTAAACAAGTGTTAATATTGTTTTTTTAATTAATCAACAACAATAACAACAACAAAAACAACCAAGTCTCTAGTCCCAAACAAGTTGGGATAGGCTAGAGGTGAAACCCGTAAGATCTCGTGACCAACTCATGGTTCTGCCACATGGATAGCAATCTTCCACGCACCCCTATCCATGGTTGGTTCTCGTGATGCTCCAATCCTTCAGATCTCTCTCTACGGAGTCTTCTCATGTCAAGTTTGGTCTATTCGGCCTCTTTTGACATTATCAGCATACTTTAGCCGTCTGCTATGCACTGGGGCTTTTGGAGGCCTGCGCTAAATATGCCCAAATCATCTCAAACGATGTTGGACAAGCTTTTCTTCAATTGGCGCCACCCCAACTCTATCTCGTATGTCATCATTTTAGATTCGGTCCTTACTTGTGTGGCCACACATCCATCTCAACATGCGCATCTCCGCCACACCTAACTGTTACACATATCGCCTTTTAGTCGGCCAACACTCAACGTCATACAACATTGCGGGTCGAACCGCCGTCCTATAAAACTTGCCTTTTAGCTTTTGTGGCACCCTCTTGTCACAGAGAATGTCAGAAGCTTGGCGCCACTTCATCCATCCGGTTTTAATTCAATGGTTCACATCTTCATCGATATCTCCATCCTTATACAACATTGACCCCAAATATCGAAATGTGTCCTTCTGAGACACCACCTGTCCATCAAGGCTAACATCCTCCTCCTCCTCGTGCCTAGTAGTACTGAAAGCGCACCTGAAGAAAATGTGTTTACTAAAAATATTGAATATGTATTACAAATATGTTTTATTTGTATTGAAAAAATGTAGACGGTATTCAAAAACTTTTTTTGACATATACAAAAAAATTAAAAGAACATAGGAAACCTAAAAAGGAAAGAAAATAAAAAACTAAATGAAAAAACAAATAAAAAAATGCAAAAAAAAGAATGGAGCAAAAAAAATTAAAAGAAAATGATAGCCTTACTAGTGGAAACCTCAAACTGTTTGGACTTAAGTAACCTAGTCTTACTAGTGTGTCATGAATCTAAGGAAAATCGGCTTGGTGAGCGGCGCTTGCTCCAGGCCAGGTGACCATGGTAGGCCGGCCCAAGTACTGTAGAGCCTTCAGTGAAAGAGATCATTTCCAACTCGCTTAATGTGAGATATAACATTCACGCACTGGTACTGTGTTGTTCTGTTCTGTTCAAGGGGCCCTCCGCCTCCAGCGCTGACTGATCTCGGCAAGCAAACATACGACTCCACCGCCCCCGTCGAGGGTCGGGATTAGGGTAGAATGCTGCGTCTCGTCTCCGGGCAAGCCCACCCCAACCACCCACCGCCACCGTCGAGGGTCGGGATTAGGGGAGAATGTTGCGTCTCGTCTCCGGGCAAGCCCACCCCAACCACCCACCGCCACCGTCGAGGGTCCGGATTAGGGGAGAATGCTGCGTCTCGTCTCCGGGCAAGCCCACCCCAACCACCCACCGCCTCCGTCGAGGGTCGGGATTAGGGGAGAATGCTGCGTCTCGTCTCCGGGCAAGCCCACCCTAACCACCCACCGCCACCGTCGAGGGTCGGGATTAGGGGAGAATGCTGCGTCTCGTCTCCGGGCAAGCCCACCCCAACCACCCACCTTCGCCCTCTTCCTTGATGTGGCGACACGGCCTCCGCTGCCCGGCCAACACATACCCCCTCTCGCTGTGCCTGCCGCGGGCGTCGAGGTAAGCCAGCCAACCACAGTAACATGCATCCATGCCCTCTTTGTATCGTTCCTACTTGGTAGGACGTGGGTTACAATATATGAACTTAAATAAGCATGTTTTGTCCTCTGTACCCACCAGTTCGATCTTTAATAACCCCCAAATCGTTGCCATCTTGAGTTGTGGGCTTTGATTACCAGTATTAGCCACGGCAGATTATTTGACTTGATTTGATGATTCTTGTGACAAAAATAAAAGGTGTCATATAGCCAAGGTAAATTATTTGACTTGATTTGATGCTTCTAGATGAAAAAACTAAAAGGTGGCATACGGCAATTGTGGTCAGACGGGATACTATCCCAAGGAAATTAAGGAGCATCGGTGAAAAGACGCTATCGATCTCAAAAAAGAAATGAGACCAACGCACGGTCTAAGAGCATCTATAGCCAAACGCCTCAAATAACCCCTCATACGTTCGTGAACGTGTCCGGTCAGTAAAAAAAACTGTCCTAATCGGATCCCTCGCATCATCCCTATTCGGCCAGGCTGTCTGCGAACCCTCATATCCATCTCAAATATGGGGAGGATACGAGGGCTCGCGGCCGCGCCCGGCCGCACCCGGTTAGTCCGTCACGTAGGACGCGACCTCACCCCGAACACCTTTTTCTTTTCTTTATTCATTTTTTTCTCTTGCTCTTCACCAATCATGTGTAAGTGACCGGACATATGAGGAAGAAATTGAGAAGTGTGGCTGCGCGGACAAACAAATAGGGGACACGCCCGGTCACTGACCGGGCACGCCCACTAACGTTTAGGGGGGTCATATTTATAATGTCCGGCTGTAGATGCTCTAACCTTGTTGGGTCTTTTATACTATAGGAAAAAGTCCGCATTCACCGCGTGTTAGAGCAGAGGCTTAAATCCGTGCGGGCGGCAGCTACCCCTAGCTGTCCAGCCAACATGTCGACAATCCATCCTAAAGAAAACTGATAATATGAGAATAATAATTGTATTGATTGGGGCCTCAAAGGGCTGTTTATATAGATTACAAGACTTGGACTTCAAGACTAATAGAGATAGAATTACAACCGAAACCGGCCGGCCATAGTAACCGACCTATACTCTAATATCCTCCCGCAGTCTCAACATCAGGAGTAACGATGTTGAGACTAGAGCGTATGTCGGTGAAGGACGCAGTCGGAAGTCCTTTGATGAAAATGTCAGCAAATCGAGCACTGATGGGTACACACTAATAGAATATCGATCAGTAGTCCCGGTTGGGATGTGACTTTAGTACCGGTTCCCCAACCAATACTAAAAGGTCGGGACTAAAGGTCCCGACCTTTAGTACCGCTTGGACCACGGACCGGTACTAAAGGGCCACCACGTGGTTGTCTGCGTGGGCTGGTGGTGGAGGACCTTTAGTACCGGTTGGTGACCAACCGGTACTAAGTGTTACCAACTGGTTTTTAAAATAATTTTTTTATTTTTGTTTTTCAATTTTTTTTATTTTTTTCTAATTTTCAAATCTGTGAATTATCTGACAATTTAATCTCTAATCACCCCTCTTCACTGCTTTTGAGTTATTTGACAATTTAATCTCTAATCACCCCTCTTCACTGCTTTTGAGTTATTTGACAATTTAATCTCTAATCACCCCTCACTCCAAATCATCTAACTTCCCAGCCGGTCACCCATACTCTCACTTCTCTAACCCGAGCACGCTTAACTTTTGAGTTCTATCACCCTTTGTTTCCAAGTCTACACTTGTTATTTTCTTAACAATAGTAAGCTATCAATCCTATTAACCCTTAGGTCTTGATGTCACATTATTTAATTTTTTGAATTCGAAAAAATTATTAAAATAAATAAATAATAATAATAATATTGAATATCTATGAAAATAAAATAAGTAATATTATTATTTTATTCATTTTTTTGCCATATATTCAATTCATATGGCATAATTAATATCCTAAATCTGTAAATCGAAATTTAACAAATAATATATCCATTATTATCAGAAAAATGTGAGGAATCCAAATATGACATCATTTATTTATTTTAAAATATATATTTTTAATTTATTTTTTTGATTTTGTAGGAAAAAATCTTCTTTATGAAATAACTTTTTTTACTTTTAGTATTTCGAGAATCTGAGAAAACTTCAGTGGGTAAACCCCGGTGAAATCGAGTCCCAATTTTTCTCTAGTTTTTCTGATATATTAAACTAACTCCGGTGATCCTCTAACATGCGTTTCAACTTTAACCTCTCCTTATCATTTTCGCAGTTTCTCTTTGCATCAGCAATGACCCGACCAAAATCGCGGGCTCATCTGATGCCTCTTCTTCAGCTTCCCCATTGATGCCTCTTCTTCAGCTTCCTCCATTCTTGTATTGGCGAAAGGATAGTTGTCATCATCCTCTTTTTCTTTATTGTCTTCCATTATAACCCCTCTTTCTCCGTGCTTGGTCCAACGAAGAATAAGGGGTTATGATGGAAGACAACAAAGAAGAAGAGGATGCCGACAACTATCCCCCCTGAATACGGTGATGCTGCAATGGGGGATGCTGAAGTTCAAAAAAATGAAATGTCTTTTGTAACAGTTGATTTTACGTCCGAAACCCTGATACTTCGAAAAAGACTGTCCATTTTGTACACGAAGTGCATCCAGCTTTTGCCGTAACCCTCTCAACTTTTTAGCACATGCTATGTGGGTGAAATGATGATACCATGCCAGTCCACCACCTAAACTTGTCATCCTCTTCTTGCTTGACATGCTCCGGTGACGGCCTCCAGTCCTGGTCGAGGCCCGCATCCATGCGGTGGAGGTACTGATGCTTGAACATCGCGGGGTTGCTGGCGAAACACTTGCGCAGCGCCGCCGTGGCCTTGACGCAGGCCTTGGCGTCGAGAACGCGGTTCGTGCCGTCGCCAGGCTCCTGGAATAAGTCCTTTGGAGGACTGGGGTGGCACACCCTAATCGCCGTGCCGAAGTCCTTGGCGCAACCGCCGTTGGTCACGTGATGCAGGTTGACCGTCTCGCCGCTGATGACGACGATCTTTGACAGCATCGGCGGTGTCATAAGTTTCACCGTCGCTGCAGCCGTTTCATCGACTATTGCACTCCAGATCCCCATGACGTTAGCTAGGGTAAGCAATGAAACAGATTGATCGATCAATTGCTATGTCGCTTTGAAAACCTACCGAATATCAGCTTGGCTTGGGCTTATTTATATATCCCAAAAATCCGTGACCCTACGTATCAACTTGTCGGTCACGCCGTCAAATAACGAATCCAGGCATATTACGTAAGTAGTATTGTACTTTGCAACATCCATCCCGTGACTTCCTTTTTTTCCGAGTTTATCTTTTTTTTGCTGAACTATATATATAGCTCACTATCTTTTTTAACCCGTAAAGAAAAAACTCCTTTTTGAGAAAACATATAGCTCTTCATTCACCCCGTGACATGTGCTAGGCAATCGATGATCATCACGTTCCTATTGGCCTATCCCTCCAACAACAACAACAACAACTTAGTATCGCCATCGTCGAAGCCGGAGCCGCCCGCGCCCTTCTTCTCCATGTCCGGCGATGCACATCCCCTGTCTTTACGGTGAGCAACCTAGTGTCGTTCGATCTCTCCCCTAAACGGCTAGGATTAGATTCCGTTTTTATTTATTTTGTCCAGGACCGTTTTCTCTTATATGTCGGACATCCGTCAGTTAGCCACAAAAGCGAACACCCACGGGCCATTCATGTCGTGCCATGTGGCACACACACAGCAGCCGCTGCAGCAGTTCAGAAACGCTGCCATGGCAGAGTTTTGGAGAGATTTTGTTCAAATTTTGTTTTGGCTATATCTTGAGATCTGTAACTCCAAATTCATCGATTCTTTTTTCTGTGTTCTCGTATTGACCAGAAGAATCTAATAGAATCAAAATTTCCAACTTTACGAACTTTTCAAATTTGATCAATTCAAATTTAAATTCCAACCATCATATGGTCATATCTTGCAACCCATATATCCTATCTTGTTGATTCCTTTTGCATATGAAAACCTATACCAAATAATTTTTGAAAATGTTCTATGTAATCAATCCAGATATTCTTTGACCTATTTTGAATTCGAATTTGATTCAAACGTCCTTCCACTATAACTTGTGTTGTAGTATTCCTATTTCATCAATTGTTTATGCAAACGAATTCATGTGTCATATATGATATGTTAAACACCATGTGTGTTTCTTCGTATACCGTTGACCCTGTTCCATACCATCTCCAATGTAATATTATATATTAACACTTCATCATTCATTGACACTTATGAGTTGATTCCTTCACCCGTCATATTATAGCACATAAGTGCCCTATACCATATATTATATTAATGTTGTTCAACCTTGCCATGTTTGTTTTATTGTTCTTTGGTTCTTATATATGGCATGGTTATTGATTTAGATTCTTTCGTTAATGTTAGATTGCACGGAGTGCGGCGAGTAGAATTATCGGGAATTGAGAGTGCGATGATAGTTCCATGCATAATCTATCTCCTCAATCCCTACTTAAAACCTCCCTTTTTAATTTCTCTGGCATATTTTGATCGAGTAATATCTTCTAACTTAAACTCTTATTTTCTAAATCTGTTATATGATGCAAATGATAGGATATGGTATTTGAAACGAACCGAATATTTGAATATATATTCTAAACTTGTTTAAGTTTCATAGTTTCATAAAAGGATTGGAATAAATTTCACAATTTTCACAAGCGATAACAACTATGACGAAAATGATCTCAATTATTTTGAAATTGTTTGCATTATTTCTGAAATGGTTTTATTTTTTAAAGCATAAGTGAAATATGTGATACATGAACTATTAAAAACCATGTGAAATAAAAATAGGTACTGAAATAAGTGAGATGTACGTTTTATAAACATTTCAAAATAATTTTTTTATTTGTAAACTATTTGAAAATGTGATATTGTAGTAGTTAATGAAATTAGTGAAATGTATGTTTGAGAAGTATTTCCTTTTTGAGCATAGTCGGAAACATTTCAATCAAGGAAAGTATTGCAAAATGTGTAACTGAAAATAGTCACTGTAACGACTGTAATGGATATTTCAAAACACATTGCATATAATTCGTGAATTTTTATATAGAATGAAATATAAATAATTGATTCAGGAGTGGAATATACTAAAATATATGTTATTTGTCAAATACTTAATGAAAATATATATCAGCTAGAGTTTGATAACGATTAATCAAAAAATTGAGTTTCCCAAAATAATAATATTATGTACGTCTCTTGTTCGATGTCTAAGGAATACAACTTTATTTATACATGAATTAAAAATAATAATAAAAGAAGATTATGAAATATGCCCCTCTTTTATAAAATTAAGATGTATGGCTTGACTATAAAATTTAATCTGTAATGTAGTGCATCAAATTAAAATTCAAATAAACTGTAATCCTAGTCTCGGAAGAACATAAGTTGATGAAGAAGAACAAGAGAAAAACGAGCCCATGGCAAGATTAACCAAGACAAAATTCATTACACCTTTAGATCACTATACAAAAATAATTACTAGCCATGAAGAGCTCTGATAACTTTGACGTTAGTTTCCTTCTGTTTTGTTTTCTACCCCATTTCTTTTTTAAAAACCAATATTTGGATAAAAACTATTTATAAATAACAAATTTTACAATATTCTTATAAAAGAATCTTTATCTTTTCAAAGAAGCTCTAAAAACTTCAAAATATCTTATTTAAAACAAAAACACCTTACACAAATTGCAAAAGAATTTCAAAATTATCCATGAATAAAACAATCTATTTACAATTGCTAAGAATAACCAATTTTAAAAAATATATAATTTATTTATCAAATTGAAAAAAATTGTAGGATCACATTTCTTGAAAATGCACGCTTTTTTTTCAAATCTCAATTTTAGGGAAACAATTATTCAACTTTGCAAATATTTTTGGCAACTAGAGAAATTTATGGAATTATTGAAAACATTTTTTGAAAATGTGGTTTTTTACTAATTGAGAAAATATTTTCAAACTGTTTTTTAACTAAAATTTCTTTTTTAAAATACAAAACGTTTTTAAAACGTGAAACACATACAATTTTACTAATTTGTAAATATTTTTATAAAATGTTAACGTTCCTCGAAAGTTTTGTTTTGTTGAAAACACGAGTATATTTTTGAATGTTGATGTTTTTTAGAAAAAGTTAATTTTTTATATAAATATTCAAAATAAGACGGGAGAGAAAAAAGAAATAAAATAGAGGAGTTATCATGTTAAGAATGTATAAAAAATGTAAAGTAAAAAATATAAGAAATAATATAAACTAGCAAAAATAACAACTACTGAACAACTAGATAGACGAAATAAATCAGGCAAAAATTTTAGTCCCTCTGGTCCAAATTAATTGACGCGGACTTAATAAAACTTTGTACTTCTTCTAGAAAAAGTACAACTTTGTACTAAAGTCACACTAAGTCTGCATCAATTAATTTGTATTGAAGGGAATGGATTCTAGTCCCTCTGGTCCAAATTAATTGACGCGGACTTAATAAAACTTTGTACTTCTTCTAGAAAAAGTACAACTTTGTACTAAAGTCACACTAAGTCTGCATCAATTAATTTGTATTGAAGGGAATGGAAAACTCCGCCTATGCTATCTCAGCATAGCGGGTCCCAAGCCCGGATAAAGGAGGAGGGTTGTGATAGGCTTGGCGAGCCAACATCAAAAATCAAACACTCTTATGGAGATGAAACCCAAAAGATTTTCGTTGGGGCGTAACCCTCTCAGCGACACGCCACATCGGAACCCGAGTATGGTGGAAAATGGGCAAGGGCCAGGCCGTCACCCCCAGGTGGCGCGTCGTATCGTAATCTGGATACGATGGTAAGTGAGTGAGGATCGGGTCGTCCCTTCCTTAGTGGCGCGCTACATCGGCGCTTGAGTGTAGTGGAAAATGAGCTAGGGTCTTCGCATTTGACTCGACGAGTGCGAAGGGTAAGGAAGCTAGCCGAGCCTAGGAGGATTCGCTTAGGTAGCTGGAATGTAGGCTCTTTGACAGGTAAGCTTCAGGAGGTAGTTGATGCAGCAGTGTGGAGAGGTGTTGATATCCTTTGCGTCCAAGAGACCAAAGGAAGGGGACAGAAGGTGAGGGAGGTGGAGGGTACCGGCTTTAAGCTGTGGTACACGGGGACGGTTGCAAACAGAAATGAAGTAGGCATCTTGATCAGCAAGAGTCTTAAGTATGAAGTGGTAGACGTCAAGAGACGTGGGGACCGGATTATCCTGGCCAAGCTGATAGTTGATGACTTAGTTCTCAACGTTATCAGCGCGTATGCCCCGCAAGTAGGCCACAATGAGAACACCAAGAGGAAGTTCTTGGAAGGCGTGGAGGACATCGTTAGGAGTGTACCGATTGGCGAGAGGCTCTTCATAGGAAGTCAAAATAACTTTATCTCATATTTATTTATTTAAAATAAATAGTATGCAATAATTGAAAATCAAAGTCAAAGTTATGCGATGCAAACAAAAAAGTCATCATGCGCCTTATATTTTGTGAAGGACGGAGTACGTAAGGTCGACACGCGCCTTGTATTCGTAAGCGTATATGTCAAATACTTGTATTGGTAAGCTGAGAGTAGACATATCGTGCACATTAACAAAACTCTATCTATCTAGAACTAAAAGAAAAACTAATCTTCCAGTATACTGCATCAACCGCTAGCTAATCAGTGTAATCTGTTATACGAGTACAGGACTGCAAGATGACAAGATTGATTACGATCACTAGCCAAGTAGCCATGCATAGCATAGTTCAGCTTCTCCGCATGCCAGTCCACCACCTGAACCCGCCACGCTCGTCTTTCTTTATCTCCTCCGGCGATGGCCGCAGATCCTCATCGAGGCACTCGTCCATGACGTGGAGGTACAGGTGCTTGAACATGGCGGGGTTGCTGGCGAAGCACTTGCGCAGCGCCGTCGTGGCCTTGACGCAGGCCTTGGCGTCGACGACGTGCTCGGCGCCGTGGCCCCGCTGCACGATCGACGTCGGGGGACTCGGGTGGCACTCGCCCATCGCCTTGGCGAAGTCGTCCAAGCACCCGCCGTTTGTAACGTGATGCACGACGGCCTTCTCGTCGGTGATGGCGGCGGTGCTCACCACGAGCGGAGACATACGATACGCTGTTTCTTGGGCCGTTTTATCGAACAATGATTCGAGTAATGTCTTCCACATCCCCATGGCGTGAGCTATGCTAGCTAGCTAGGGTTAGCAACCAAATCGATCGGTCGCTATGTCGCTTTTTATATATAAATATAAATATAAATAAATAGCTGCGTACCGAGGATCGGCCTCGGCTTGTTTGATACTCCAAATCTGTCACCGTACGTACCAGCTTCGATCACGTACACTCGGTATCAATCCGTATCCATGCATGGTACGTTACGTACGTATCTGTTGCAACCTGCATAGATCCCGTGACTTCCTTTTTTTCCCTAGGGTAATCGATCCCGTAATTTATCCACGGGCAAATTAAAAAGGAAATTATGGGCCAGAGAATGGGCTAGCTAACATTGCATTAACCAGATTAACAAAAAGCTATGCAGAGGTCGAGAATGAAATTTCTTCCAATTTTTAGGATCCGAAACTAGAGGAGCCAATGAGGCCACTATCCTTGACCCGTCACCCCTGATCTGATGCAGGGCTTTTAGCTGCCACCACCCATCTCCTCGCCACCGCCGGAGCTCCGCGGGGGAAAGCCCAAGCAGTTGATGGTGGCGGTCGCAGGGTCTTCCTCCACAACGCATCCAAAACTTGATAAATTTTTTGAAGTTGTAGAAGGACAATAACGGCGTATGCCGACGGCCTTTTTACGCCTACGGTCTAGCCATAGCCATGGCCGTTGGTATACCTCCATCTATGTCAATGGCTTATGTTTGGGGCTAATTGTGTAGAATTTATATTGTTGTGGATCCTAACATTTGGTGTTTGCTCATAACCTTTGTTGTTCAAAACTTCGTAATAACTAGAGATATTACTTGTGCTTCCAAAATCCTTGATCCAAGCTTCTTTCTTGTGAGTTCACCATAACACCCATATATGGATTTTCACTGCCACTCCAAGTAAATTTGAATGTGTCACCTCTAAAATCTTCAAATAAACATCTATTTTGTGTGCCCGTAACGCTTACGGATCGTCGGGATGGTTAGTATCTTACGTGCTAAGCGGGTTATTCTCATGATTGGGCTTATCTACTTTTCATTACATGAGAGAGGATGGTAAAAAGGGATGCCCCGTCCTGCTTAATATTAAAATAAACAAACAAGAACTCATCCTAGAAAGTTGATTGTTTGGAGGACACCCGTAGATGTGGCTAGCCACATAAAGTGTTTGAATGGCTGAGGGGGAGTACATTTTTTATTCTATTTGGTAAAAACTATTAATGTGTTTAGCATGGAAGATATTGAAATCAGTTGTCGTGACGTTGATAGGAAAGTCACACTAGCCAAAATATATTTATCTTTGCTTTAAAATTTGAGCTCCGGCACCTTTGTAAATCCTTGCTTCCCTTTGCGAAGGGACATTCTATTTAAGTTTATACTATTTACTTTCATGTTGAGTCAACTTCTTATTTCAACGTCAATATCTACTTGGCAAGCATCATGTGGTGGGGAAAGATCCAAGCATATATATCTAGTAAAATATATTTAATTATGAATTACTATTATTGACAATTATCTCTATGATAGGTATGTTGGGAGGTGAAATAATAAGCCTATATCTTTCTCTGTGTTCGAGGGATGCTAATTGTTATAAAAATATGATTTGAGTATTATCAATCATAGAAAACTATATGAGAATTGAGTATGTGGGTCTCTTATACTTTGCTGAAACAATATGAATTATAATTGTTTGGTGACTAAGAACAGAGATTGCTAAGTTTCCAGAGTGCATTGTTTCAACCATAACATGTGAATTGATCGCTACTTTATCACGAGGAGTTTTGTGAGAAAGAGTTGTTGTTAATGATGCTAGGACAAGGGATTGAAATTATCATTGATCAAACTTATACTTGATGCTAGCATTCACATTTCAGAAATTATTTTATCATTTAGCTACTTGAGGATGAATAGGAGTTAAGCTTGGGGATGCTGATACGTCTCCAAGGTATCGATAGTGTATAATGTATTCATGTCATGTTTACAATAATTTTACGTTGTTTTGGTGTACTTTTATATGATTCGAATGGACTATCATGATGTTATTTTTTGTGCTGTTTTTCGCAGACTCACGCTGTTTTCCGCAGAACTATCATGATGTTATTTTTTATGCAGAATGAAAAGTTATCCGATTGATCTAAAAATTTACGGTGAATTTTTATGGACCAAACACGATAATCTTTTTAAAGATTTTTTTCTGGACGATAAGAGACCCTCGAAGCTTCGGGGGACGAAGAAAAGACCCACGATGGCACCACAAGGCAGGGAGGAACCCTGAGGGTAGGAGAAGCTCTTTCTGTAGTATTTTCTTGATAGTATGTCTATACTGCTGTTGAGATTAAAAATATCCACAATACTACAATATTTCCTTTGTTATTTATGTGGGATGTGGTGTAAGTGTAAATGATATGGCGGAGGTTCTCATGGATTTCTCCCAATCGATAATGACATTGACCGATGAACGTGAGGAGTGGAGCTGGTCCGTGGTATCATTACTCTTGATTGAGTCGTCATGCTCGCTAAGCTGGGAATCATGTACGTGTGGACGACATGCTAGGGTTTCCAACCAATCACGCGTGGTGCAGGATAGAATCTCGCTTCGATCAACCTGCTGGCACCCATCACCTACGCACAAGGAAGACTTGCGATCCAACACACCGGTTCTTGATTTGTTGATCAAGACCACGGGCCACAATTTTATTGCAAGTAGAAAGTCAGCAAAAATAATAAAGAAATAGATCTAAATTGCGAAACAAATTTCCTAGGTCTGTCCGCCATTAATAATCAATCTAGTCTGTATAGTTATAGCTGCGACTGCCAGGATTACACGTATTAAACAAGCACAGCTATCTTGTCCTCAATCCTCATGCCTTGTGCTCCGGCGAGCGCTTCTTGAAGCCCTCTTGGAGGCTGAGGTCCTTGCGGGCGATGTGCTCCATGCGGGCGACGAACTGGTGGTCGAACCACTCACGGTTGCAGCCGGCGACGCACTTGCGGAGCGCCGCCTCCGCCCTCGCGCACGCCTCTTTGTCCACCAGGCGCACGGCGGTGCCGTCGTCCCGGCGCGCCCCCTTGATCTCCCTGGGGTAGCACTCGCCCATCGCCACGATGAACTGGTCTCCGCAGCCGCCTTTCTCCGCATGCTCTATGACCTCAAAGACTTCGCCCAGGAACTTTAGGGACGACTCGATGGCCCCCATGTCCGCGGCCTGCCGGCGATCTGCTAGGGTTAACGTACGTATAGCTTACGATTGTTACGTTCTGCTAGAGCGGTGCCGCCAGTCAGATATTTGTGTACACTCCCGGCAAAAAGAAGAAGATATTTATGTATACGTGTGTATACGCGGTAGACTTTACACCCAAGGAATGACCGGCGTTGATTAATGAGTTGGCCGTAGTGAAACAGCGTTTTCTCCTTCCCCGCGGCTGGAACCCTAGCCGCCGTCAGGGACAGGAAAATCTCCAGCACCTTACTCCGGCGGCTCTCCTCCGCCAGCAACCTCGGTCGTCGGTGATAAGGAGGGTCATCGGATTCATGTATGTGGGTCGTTTTTAATGCTCGTAGTCTAGGTTTTTAGATTGTTCATCGTCTTGTCTTCGGCAGCGACGATGGCGACGCTGAATAAAGATCATTCTGATTTTTCCCTGACGAGGCCATCGGTCTTATGGTTGGGGATGGATTTGAAAATCAGTCTGTTCAAGCAAGGATGGCGTGGCGGCGACGACATCCTTGTGGTGGACCTGTGTCCTCGGGCTCCGCCGTTGCGACGACGTTTGCTCCAGCGTCGACGCGTAGCTTGGGAGGTAGTTTAGGAGCGGATGCAGATTGTGATCTGCATCGACGACATCTGGAAGACGAAACATTTGCTGGTTTCGTGGTTCGCAGATAAGGAAAACTAAATCATAATACATAATATGCATCATCGAATATAATCTCGAATAAATCGTTTCTAATATTATCGAATATAATCTCGAATATTTTACTAATACATCTTGCATATTATTGATTATATAATATCACTACTACAGATCCAGTTGACGTCTCGCGCGGCAGGCGGTGGACACCCAAAAAGAAGGAACTATGACATGATCATAGCTCGAGTGAGATCCCTAAAGAACCTGCCAGGTATTGGAGAACCTGACGTCCACCGCATCCATGTACCGACGGACGTGCTCGTCCTCCTCCCTGACATGGCGGCGTACCACCTCCGGCAGGGCCGGCTGCCTTCGCACCGAAAGTGACCTACGCGAACGCCACCAAAAAAGCTCCGGGTCGACGACGGAAACCGGGTTCCTCACCAAGCTGCGCCCCCCTGAAGGTAGCACCTCCTAGTGCCAGCCCGACGGAGCCTAGTCCTGGACATGGCGTCTCTGAAGCAGGACGGCGTCGCGCACGAGTCAACGATGAGGATGGGGCCAGGCATCGTTGACTCCAAGAAGAAATTATTATGAAAAAAATTCCTCTAATAATTAATTAACATTCAAAATTCATCTAGTAAACATCTAATTAAAATTCATGTAACATCTAATTAATATTCAAAATCCATCTAATATACATCTAACATCTAATTAACATCTAATATACATCTAATTCATCTAACATTTAATTAACATCTAATAAACATTCAAAATTCATCTAATATACATGTAATTAACATCTAATATACATCTAACATCTAATGTACATTAACATCTAATATACATCCAACATCTAATTAACATCTAATTAAGAAAAATACAGAGGCCGACGAGGCGAGGTGAGTCAGGGGCTCACAGCGGGGCGACGACCAGCGAGGCAAGGCGAGTCGTCGGCGACGGCGATGGCGACGGCACGCGAGCTCCAGGAGGGGGTGGCGCACGAAGGGGGCGACGATGGAGGCGGGGCGTCTGGGGCGGCGACGGCGTTGGCGGCGTGTCGGGGGCGGTGACGGCCTCAGGATGGCGACGGCGTGGGCGGCGACGGCGTCGGGGGCGTGCGGGCGGCGATCTCGTCTGTGGTCGAAGAGATGAAGAAAGCAAAGGGAAAATGAAAAAAATTTCAATTCCTGCTTATATAGGAGGACCTTTAGTCGCGGTTAGTGACTCCAACCGCGACGAAAGACCCCCTTTCGTCGCGGTTGGAGTCACCAACCGCGACTAAAGGTGAATTTCAGCTGGCGCCGGAGGCGGGGGGGGTCTTTAGTCGCGGTTGGAGCAACCAACCGCGACTAAAGGCTGGTGCTCGCGTAGGCGCGGTGCGGGGCAAGTTTAGTCCGACCTCGCCAAGCGAGGGGCGCCCGCACCAGCTTATAAGCCTCGCCGCGACAGCTCTCTCGAGCTCCTCTCCAAGCAGGCGTCTATGGGCCTAATGAATCTGTGTGGCCTTGTTGGGCCTACTGGGTCTTGCGGGCCTGCATCCTGTCCCAACTAGAGGTTGGCTTTCTAGTCGTATGCAGGTCGTGGCAGCCGAGTAGGCGGCTTATTTTTTATTTTTTTTTCATTTTTTTTGCTTTATTTATTTTCTTTTGTTTCTGAGTTTGTTTTGTGCTTTATTGAGAGTTAATGAGTGAATATTTTTGCGTTAGGTGAAAAAATATAAACTTTCCGTTAGTGGCAGTAGTTTTAAAATTCGAATAGTTTAAATTTGAATTATTTGAAATTTGTGTGAGTCACTAGTTTGTGAATAACTTTCTTTAAAAATAGATTTTCTAGGGATTCTTTTTTATAATGTTTAACATTATCGTGCTTTATCATTATATCCAATTTGGTAATTCTTAGATTATTTAAAAATGAAATGCCTTTGTAACAGGCGAGTTTTCGTGTGAACCCCTGATACTTCGAAAGAGATTGTTCATTCTGTAGATCAAGTGCATCTACTTTTTGCCGTAACCTTCTCAACTTTTTAGCACATGCTATGTGGATGAAATATGCCAACTTTCAACCTTTTCTGAGTTTATTTGTAGTGCTTATCAATTTCAGGGTCATTTAGCTAAAAAAAATCAGTAGATGAATGAAAAATAGCAAATGAAGTCAAAAAGGGTTGAAAATTGATGGACTCCCTTCGAATGGTGCATACTGAACGCACAAAAAGTCTGGAGTTGAAATAAGTTTTAAAAAAATGAAATGCCTTTGTAACAGGCGGGTTTTCGTCTGAAACCCCGATACTTCGAAAGAGATTATCTATTTTGTACACGAAGTGCATCCAGTTTTTGCCGTAATTCTATCAACTTTTTAGCACATGCTATGTGGGTAAAATGATGATATCATGCCAACATTCAACCTTTTCAGAGTTCATTTGCAGTGCTTATCAATTTCAGGGTCATTTAGCTCAACAAAATCAGTAAATGCATGAAAAATAGCAAATGAAGTAAGAAAGGATTGAAAATTGATGGCCTCCCTTTGAATGGTGCATAGTGAACGCACAAAAAGTCAGGAGTTAAAATAAGTTAAAAAAATAAAATGCTTTTGTAACAGACGAGTTTTCATCTGAAACCTGATACTTCAAAAGAGATTGTCCATTTTGTACATGAAGTGCATCCAGTTTTTGCCATAACCTTCTCAACTTTTTAGCACATGCTATGTGGGTGAAATGATGATACCATGACAACTTTCAACCTTTTCAGATTTCATTGTAGTGCTTATCAATTTTAGGATCATTTTGCTCAAAAAAAATCAGTAAATACATGAGAAATAGTAAATGGATTCAGAAAGGGTTGAAAATTGATGCCCTCCATTCCATTCGAATGGTTCATACTGAACGCACAAAACACATAAGTACACTACTATTACAAAAATTCCTTTCGGTTTGTCTGAAGTGGGACTTTCTAGATATATAAGTTCGAAAACTAACTAGAGAAGCCGGTCACATCCCAGAGTGGGATCTTTGGGTGTAAAACTTTTTCTTCGCGGGTGTCCCTTTGCATCGTAACCATGGACAATATTCATCGTTTAACTTGATGCTCGGGTCAACATTCACTGTGAAGGGAGCAATTTCATGAAACTTGTCATAATCTTCTGACATGTCTGTCTTGTCCTCCACTACCACGCTGTTTCTTTTCCCTCAAAGAACTATGTGGCGCTTTGGCTCATCACACGATGTATTTGCTTCCTTATCTTTTCTTTTTGTCAGCTTGGTAGACATGTTCTTCACATAGAAAACCTACGCCACATCATTGGCTAGGACGAATGGTTCGTCTGCATACCCAAGATTGTTGAGATCCATTGTTGTCATTCCGTACTGTGGGTCTTCCTTTACCGCGCCTCTTGTAAGATTTACTCATTTGCACCTAAACAAAAGGACCTTCAAATCAAGTCCATAGTCAAGTTCCCATATCTCCTCTATGTAACCATAGTATGTGTCCTTTGGTCCATTGTTGTTTGCTGCATCAAAGCGGATACCACTGTTTTGGTTGGCGCTCTTTTTATCTTGGGCGATCGTGTAAAATATATTTCCATTTATCTCGTACCCTTTGAAAGTCAATATAGTCAAAGATGGTAACTTGGACAGCAAGTACATGTCATCTTTAACAGTGTCGTCATGCATGAGACGTGTCTGCAACCAACTGGCGAAAGTCACCGTTTGTTCATGTGTAATCCAGTCGTCAGACTTCTCCGGGTGTTTGGAGCGTAGAATATTCTTGTATTATTCGATATACGGAGCCACCAAGGAGGAAGTTTGTATAAATGTGTAGTGTGTTTGCGCCAAAGAATGTCCATCCCGGCATATTAATGAATTCTTTCTTAGCATGCCTTTTCCAACCAGTCTGCCCTCATGCCGTGATTTGGAAACACCTATTGGCTGAATGTCAGAAATAAACTTAACACAAAACTCAATGAACTCCTCTGTTTCATGGCCCTTGGAGATGCTTCCTTCTTGCCTAGCACGATTAAGAACTTATTTTTTTAAGACTCCCATGAACCTCTCAAAGGGGAACATATTGTCTAGAAATACATCACCCAGAATGGCAATCTCCTCGACTAGGTGAACTAGGACATGCGTAATGATATTGAAGAAGGATGGTGGGAACACCAACTCGAAACTAATAAGACATTGCTACAAATCATTCTCTAATCTTGGTAGAATTTCTGGATCGATTACCTTCTGAGAGATTGCATTCAGGAATGCACATAGCTTCACAATGGCTAATCGAACGTTTACCGGTAGAAGCCCCCTCAATGCAATCGGAAGCAAGTGCATCATAATCATGTGGTAGTCATGAGACTTTAGGTTCTGGAACTTTTTCTCTGCCATATTTATTATTCCCTTTATATTCGACGAGAAGCCAAACGGGACCT
This sequence comes from Hordeum marinum, assembly GCA_022496015.1. Taxonomy (NCBI): domain Eukaryota; kingdom Viridiplantae; phylum Streptophyta; class Magnoliopsida; order Poales; family Poaceae; genus Hordeum; species Hordeum marinum. The sequence continues at coordinate 15,485,363 of CM039678.1, forward strand.
TCATAGAGCAGGCATTCGAAGAAGATTTCCTTCTCTTCTTTGGTAAGAGTGTAGCTGGCATGACCCTGAAAGTGCTTTGGATCCATGCCATCTTCTCCGTGCATACGTTGCTGGTCCTCCCGTGCCTCTGGCGTATCTTTTGTCTTCCCATACACGCCCAAGAAGCCTAGCAGGTTCACGCAAAGATTCTGCGTCACGTGCATCACATCGATTGCAGAGCGGACCTCGATGCCTTTCTAATAGGGTAGGTCCCAAAATATAGATTTCTTCTTCCACATGGGTGCGCGTTTGTCAGCGTCATTCGGAACAGATTGTGCACCAGGACCCTTGCCAAATATTACTTTTAAATCTTTGACCATATCAAGTATGTCATCACCCATACGGTGGCGAGGCTTCTTCTGGTAATCTGCATCACCTTTGAAATGCTTGCCTTTCTTTCTTATGGGATGCGTGCTCTGAAGAAATCAACGATGCCCCAGATACATATTTTTCTTACATTTATCCAAATATATACTGTCAGTATCATCTAAACAGTGCGTGCATGCATGGTATTCCTTGTTTGCCTGTCCTGAAAGGTTACTGAGAGCAGGCCAATCATTGATGGTTACAAACAGCAACGCATGTGGGTTAAATTCCTCCCGATCTTTCGCATCTCACGCACGTACACCTTTTCCATTCCACAGCTGTAAAAGTTCTTCAACCAATGGCCTTAGGTACACATCAATGTCGTTGTTGGGTTGCTTGGGGCCTTGTATGAGCACTGGCATCATAATGAACTTCCGCTTCATGCACAACCAAGGAGGAAGGTTATAGATACATAGAGTCACATGCCATGTGCTATGATTGTTGTTCTGCTCTCCAAAAGGATTAATGCCACCTGCACTTAAACCAAACCATACGTTCCTTACATCCTTTGCAAAGTCCTTCCACTTTCTCTCGATTTTTCGCCACTGCGACCCGTCAGCGGGCACTCTACACTTCTCGTCTTTCTTACGGTCTTCGTTGTGCTATCGCATCAACTTTTCATGCTCTTTGTTTTGGAACAAACGTTTCAGCCGTGATACTATAGGAGCATACCACATCACCTTGGCAGGAATCTTCTTCCTGGGGCGCTCGCCCTCAACATCACCAGGGTCATCGTGGCCGATTTTATAGCACAATGCACATCATACCGGGCATGCATTTAAATCCTCATACTCACCGCGATATAGGATGCAATCATTAGGACATGCATGGATCTTCTCGACCTCTAATCCTAGAGGGCAAACATCCTTCTTTGCTTCGTACATACTCTCTGGCAATTCGTTGTCCTTTGATAGCTTCTTTTTTAACATTATCAGCAACTTTTGAAATGCCTTGTCGGATACACCATTCTCTGCCTTCTATTCCAGCAATTCCAGTGTGGTACCCAGCTTTTTATTGTCATCTTCGCAATTTGGGTACAACCCTTTTTTTTGATCCTTTAACATGCGCTGCAACTTCAGCTTCTCCTTTTCACTTGCGCAGTTTCTCTTTGCATCGGCAATGGCCCGACCAAGATCATCAGCGGGCTCATCTGATGCCTCTTCTCCAACTCCTTCCTGCATTGTCGGCTCAGCTTCTTCCCCCATTTTTGTAGCATGGAACCCATGGCCAGGCCATAGCTGTCGTCATCCTCGTCTTCTTCATTCTCCTCCGTTAGGACCACTATTTCTCCGTGCTTGGTCCAACAGTTATAGCCGGACATGAAACCAGACTCAAACAGGTGGACGTGAATGGTTCTTGAGTTAGAGTAATTTTGATCATTCTTATAGCCAGCACATGGACAATACATAAAACCATCTGGTAGCCTGTTTGCCTCAGCCGCAACCAGAAAAGTATGCATGCCATTAATGAACTAGGGAGGGCATCTGTCGTCGTACATCCATTGCCGACTTATCTTCATTACACAACACCGAAAAGACCAAATTGATACAAGTTCATACATAAAGTTCATACACACTTGTTCTCATAAAACAACATACAAACTCTCTAAGGTGATCAACATCGCAACTAAGGTGACAATTGATCGAACAACATAGTGATACCAAGCCTCACTATCAATGGCATATCTTTTATTTTTTCTAATATTCAAGCGCATTGCACCCATCCTGATCTTGTGATCATCGACAACATCGACAACATACAACTCCAGTTTCATCTTCTCTTCTTCAACTCTTTTCAATTTTTCTTTCAAATACTCGTTTTCTTTTTCAACTAAAATTAACTTCTTGACAAGAATATCTATGTCGGTAGGAATCTCCGGTTCACACACCTCCTAGATAAAACGATCTATGTCAACTTGATTGGCATAATTGTCATGAACACGAAATGCAACAAAGAGTTATAAAAGAGAGTATATACTACATCATCATAAACCAGACGAGGGCCGACGGGGACGGATTTCAAAACCATGCCACCATGTATAACAAACAACCATATAAGTAAGAAAACTATACACGTAACTAACTAAATCTTACAAACATGGTTTTTTTATTATAAAAAGGATAAGAACAAGAGGCTGACCAAGGTGGTGCAGGTGATGGGACGGTGCGGGCGATCGACGGTGGTTACGATCGGGACGGAAAGGCACTAAGTAAACCACACCAACAAATGCAAAGTAAGAAGTTAATTTGAGCTCAAATTGCATAAATCAAATAAAATACCACATACAAACTAAAACCCATAAATTAGTATACTTATAGAGCATTGCAAGAGCTAATCTAGCAATGAGAGATGAAAGGACAAAGTTGCTAACCTTTGTGAACACTTGGATGGATGGGATGCGTCCAAATCTTGACAAATTTTGGTAAAAATGGAGGATGAGCTCGAGGAAGAGTGCAAGAACAGAGAGGAGATGAAAGGAGAAGAACAGAGAGGACTCTGCTCGGGCTAGCGTCGAAGGGTTTCAATATAGGGGATCTTTAGTCCTCGTTGGTGGCCCCAGGCTCATGCCGGCCTGCCACCACACCTTTAGTGCCGGTTCCTGACATGGACCGACATTAAAGGTCCGGAACGAACATGCACTAATGATGCCCGCCACGAACCGAGACTAATGAGCACATTACACTAGTAGAAAACGGGGTTTTAGTCCCGGTTCGTAAGGGCCATTAGTCCCGGTTTTGCAACCGGTACTAAAGGGTGGGGACTAAAGCCCCCCCCTTAGTCCTGGTCCGTGTTGAACCGGGACTAAAGTGTTGGAAATATGCCCTAGAGGCAATATATAAAGTGTTTATTATTATATTTCCTTGTTCATGATAATCGTTTATTATCCATGCTTTAATTGCATTGATTGGAAACACATTGCATGTGTGGGTAAATAGACAACACTTTGTCCCTAGTATGCCTCTAGTGAACTAGCTCGTTGATCAAAGATGGTCAGGGTTTCCTAGACATTGACATGTGATGTCATTTGATAACAGGATCACATCATTAGGAGAATGATGTGATGGACAAGACCCAAACTACAAACGTAGCATATGATCGTGTCAGTTTACTGCTACTGTTTTCTACGTGTCAATGTATATGTTCCTATGACCATGAGATCATGCAACTCACGGATATCGGAGGAGTGCCTTGTGTGTATCAAACGTCGCAACGTAACTGGGTGACTATAAAGGTGCTCTACAGGTATTTCCGATGATGTCTATTGAGTTGGCATGGATCGAGACTGGGATTTGTTACTCCGTGTGACGGAGAGGTATCTCGGGGCCCACTCGGTAATGCAACATCACAATAAGCCTTGCAAGCAATGTGACTAATTGTTAGTTGCGGGATCTTGTATTACGGAACGAGTAAAGAGACTTGCCGGTAACGAGATTGAACTAGGTATGGAGATACCGACGATCAAATCTCGGGCAAGTAACATACCGAAGAACAAATGGAACGTTATACGGGATTAACTGAATCCTTGACATAGAGGTTCGACCGATAGATCTTCGTAGAATATGTAGGAACCAATGTGGACGTCCAGGTCCCACCATTGGTTATGGCCGTAGAGGTGTCTCGGTCATGTCTAAATAGTTATGGAACCTGCAGGGTCTGCACACTTAAGGTTCAGTGACGTTTCGGTAGTATAGAGTTATGTATGGTGGTGACCGAAGGTTGTTCGGAGTCCCGGATGAGATCCCGGACATCACGAGGAGCTCCGGAATGGTCGAGATGTAAATATTCATATATAGGAAGTCCCAGTTTGGTCGCCGGAAAAGTTTCGGGCTCATCGGTAGTGTACCGGGAGTGCCGGTAGTGTACCGGGGGACCTCCGGGAGGGGTATTTCGACCCCAAGAGGTCCATGGGCTGTGGGAGACTAATTACCAGCCCTTAGTGGGCTGGGAGAACAGCCACAAAGGCCCATGGCGCAGGAAGAAGAAATCCTAAAGAGAAAAGGGAAAAATCAGCCAATAGGAAGCAATCCTACTCCAACAAGGATTGGAGTAGGAGTAGGATTGCTCCCACCTTGGCCGGCCGAATCCCCTAGGGGGTCTTGGTGCGCCAGACCCCCTCCTCTCCCTCCCTCCTATATATACTAGTGGATTGGGTGGTTTTTGGACACAACTTACGGCCACGTGCTACCCGATTCACCGGTGCTCCTCTAGATCGGATTTCTGCAGCGTTTGGGCGAAGCCCTGCCGGAATTGCTCCACCACCACCATCACCGGAGCATCGTCATGCTGCCGGTGAACTCTCTCTCCTCTCTACCTCCTCTTGCTGGATCAAGATGGTGGAGATCGTCATCAAGCTGCACGTGTGCTGAACGCGGAGGTGCTGTCCGTTCGGTACTAGATCGGAAGGATCGTGATCAAGGCCATGAGACATTCGTGATTGGATCGTGGGACGGATCATGACAAGATCGCGGGACGGTTTGTTATTGGATCGCAGGACGGTTCATGATTGGATCGCGGGACGGTTCGTGATTGGATCGCGGGACGCTCGGCGATTTGGATCGTGAAGAAGTTCGACTACACCAACCGTGTTTCTTAACGCTTCCCGCTTAGCGATCTACAAGGGTACGTAGAACCACTCTCCCTCTCGTAGATGCTCATCACCATGGATAGGTTTGCGTGTGCGTAGGAAATTTTTTGTTTCCCATGCGACGTTCCCCAACAGTGGTATCAGAGCTAGGTTGATGGTTCGATGAGATCTTGAGTAGAACACAAAAGGTTTGTGGACGTTGATGCTTAGATTGCTTCCTCCCTTGGTCGGATTTTGGTTTAGCGGGATTGTGAGATAAAACGGCTCAGACCAACATTACTCGTACGCTTACGAGAGACCGGTTCCCTTGACGCAACTTGTTGCTTAGATGGCTTGCGGGCGACAGTTTGTCTCACTTTAGTTGGATCGGATCCGACAAAGGCGGTCCTTGAGAAGGTTGAAAAGCAATCTATGTATCACCGTTGTGGTTTATGCGTAGGTGAGAATCGTTCTTACTGGATACCCGTAGCAGCCACGTAAAACATGCAGCCACGTAAAACATGCAACAACAATTAGTAATTTGATTAACTAAACTCATTATCATGAACAATAGTCTAAGTAAAACTTGCATATTTATGTTGTAGATCAATGGCTCGCGCAGTAGCACCCCTGAATTTTAATGCGTTCCTAGAGAAAGCTAAGTTGAAAGATGACGGAAGTAACTTTGTTGATTGGGCCGGTAATCTGAGGATTATCCTTACGGCTTCCCAGAAACAATATGTACTTGATGCACCGCTCGGTGACCAACCAGAAGACATGACCTCCGCAGACGTTAAGAACGCTTGGGAGGCTCGTGCTGGAGACTCCTCAATAGTTCAGTGTGCAATATTGTATGGCTTAGAACCGGGACTTCAAAGACGTTTTGAACGTCATGGAGCATATGAGATGTTCCAAGAGTTGAAGTTTATCTTTCAGAAGAATGCCCGGATCGAGAGGTATGAGACCTCCGATAAATTCTATGCTGGCAAGATGGAGGAGAACGGGTCTGTCAGTGAGCATATACTCAGAATGTCTGGGTACTCAAACCGTCTAGCTGAGTTGGGAATTGCCCTTCCGCAAGAGGCGATCATTGATAGAGTTCTTCAATCACTGCCACCTAGTTACAAGAGTTTTGTGATGAACTATAACATGCACGGGATGAACAAGTCATCATCCGAGCTGTTTGCGATGCTGAAAGTTGCTGAGTCTGAAATCCAGAAAGAACATCAAGTGTTGATGGTCAATAAAACCACTAGTTTCAAGAAAAATGGCAAGGGCAAAGACAAGAAGGGTAAAACCAAGAAGGATGGCAAAGCAGTTGCTACTCCTACAAAGAAGCCTAAGCATGGACCTAAGCCAGAAACTGTGGTTTCATTGCAAGGGAACTGGTCACTGGAAGCGGAACTGCCCCAAGTACCTGGCTGAAAAGAAGGCGGCCAACGACAAACAAGGTATATATGATATACATGTTATTGATGTGTACCTTACTAGTTCTCGTAGTAGTGCCTGGGTATTTGATACCGGTTCGGTTGCTCACATTTGCAACTCAAAGCAAGAACTACGGAATAAACGAAGACTGGCAAAGGATGAAGTGACGATGCGCGTGGGAAATGGTTCCAAGGTTGATGTGATCGCCATCGGCACGCTCTCTCTTCAATTACCATTTGGATTAGTGATGAACCTGAATAATTGTTATTTAGTGCCTGCGTTAAGCATGAACATTATATCTGGATCTTGTTTATTGCGAGACTGTTACTCATTTAAATCAGAGAATAAAGGTTGTTCTATTTATATGAGTAATATCTTTTATGGTCATGCACCCAATGTTAGGGGTTTATTCATTTTGAATCTTGATAGTGATGAAACACATGTGCATAACATTGATGCCAAAAGATGTAGAGTTGTTAATGATAGTACCACTTTCTTGTGGCACTGCCGTTTAGGTCATATTGGTGTAAAACACATGAGGAAGCTCCATGCTGATGGACTGTTGGAGTCACTTGATTTTGAATCACTTGACACATGTGAACCATGCCTTATGGGCAAGATGACCAAAACGCCGTTCTCTGGAACAATGGAACGGGCGAGTGACTTTTGGAAATCATACATACTGATGTGTGCGGTCCAATGAAATGTTGAAGCGCGCGGTGGTTATCGTTACTCTCTCACCTTCACTGATGACTTGAGTAGATATGGGTATATTTACTTGATGAAACACAAGTCTGAAACATTTGAAAAGTTGAAAGCAATTTCAGAGTGAAGTTGAGAATCATCGTAACAAGAAGATTAAATTTCTTCAATCTATTCGAGGAGGTGAATATCTGAGTTATGAGTTTGGCAGTCACTTAAGACAATGTGGAATCGTTTCACAGTTGACACCGCCCGGAACATCACAGCGTAATGGTGTGTCTGTACGTCGTAATCGGACCTTATTAGATATGGCGCGTTCTATGATGTCTCTTGCCGATTTGCCACTATCATTTTGGGGTTATGCATTAGAGACAACTGCATTCACTTTAAATAGAGCACCATCAAAATCTGTTGAGACGACGCCATATGAACCGTGGTTTGGCAAAAAGCCGAAGTTGTCGTTTCTTAAAGTTTGGGGATGTGATGCTTATGTCAAAAAGCTTCAGCCTGAAAAGCTGGAACCCAAAGCGGAAAAGTGCGTCTTCATAGGATACCCGAAAGAGACAGTCGGGTATACCTTCTATCTCAGATCCGAGGGCAAAGTGTTTGTCGCTAAGAACAGAACATTTCTTGAGAAAGAGTTTCTCTCGAAAGAATTGAGTGGGAGTAAAATAGAGCTTGATGATGTTATTGAACCTTTACTTCAACCAGAAAGTAGCGCAGCACAGAAAGATGTTTCTATGGAACCTACAACGGTAGAAGACGAAGTTAATGATGATTATCATGAAGCTCCGGATCAAGCTGCTATTGAACCTTGTAGGTCGACAAGGACGCGTACTACTCCCGAGTGGTACGGCAACCCTGTCTTAGAGGTCATGTTGTTGGACAACAATGAACCTACGAGCTATGGAGGAGCAGTGATGGGCCCGGATTCCGAGAAATGGTTAGAGGACATGAAATCTGAGATGGGATCCATGTATGAAAACAAAGTATGGACTTTGGAAGTACTACCTGAAGGGCAAAAGGCCATTCAGAATAAATGGATCTATAAGACGAAGACGGACGCGGACGGTAATGTCACCGTCTATAAAGCTCGACTTGTGGCAAAGGGTTTTTCACAAGTTCAAGGAGTTGACTACGATGAGACTTTCTCACCCGTAGCGATGCTTAAGTCTGTGAGAATCATGTTGGCAATAGCTGCTTATTTCGACTATGAAATTTGGCAGATGGATGTCAAAACGGCGTTCCTCAACGGTTTCCTTGAGGAAGAGTTGTATATGATTTAACCCGAAGGTTTTGTCGATCCAGAGAATGCTGACAAAGTTTGCAAACTCCAGCGATCCATTTATGGACTGGTGCAAGCATCTCAGAGTTGGAATAAGCGCTTTGATGAGGTGATCAAAGCGTTTGGGTTTATACAAGTTTATGGAGAAGCTTGTATTTACAAGAAAGTGAGTGGGAGCTCTATAGCGTTTCTAGTGTTATATGTGGATGACATATTGCTGATCGGAAACGATATAGAAATGCTGGAAAGCGTGAAGGAATATTTGAATAAGAGTTTTTCAATGAAGGACCTAGGAGAAGCTGCTTTCATATTAGGCATTGAGATCTATACAGATAGGTCGAGACGCTTAATAGCACTTTCACAGAGCACATACCTTGATAAAATTTTGAAGAAGTTCAAAATGGAACAGGCCAAGAAGGGGTTCTTGCCTGTGTTACAAGGTGTGAAGTTGAGTAAGACTCAATGCCCAGTGACTGCAGAAGATAAAGAAAAGATGAGCGTCATCCCCTATGCTTCAGCCATAGGCTCTATCATGTATGCAATGCTGTGCACAAGACCCGATGTCAGCCTTGCCATAAGTATGGCTGGAAGGTTTCAAAGTGATCCTGGAATGGAGCACTAGCAAGCGGTCAATAATATTCTTAAGTACCTTAACAGGACTAAGGACATGTTTCTCGTTTATGGAGGTGATGAAGAGCTCGTCGTAAAGGGTTACATCGATGCAAGCTTCGACACTGATCCGGACGATTCTAAATCGCAAACCGGATACGTATTTATTCTTAACGGGGGAGCGGTAAGCTGGTGTAGTTCCAAGCAAAGCGTGGTAGCTGATTCTATGTGCGAAGCGGAGTACATCGCAGCCTCGGAGGCAGCGAAGGAAGGTGCCTAGATGAAGCAGTTCATGACAGATCTTGGAGTAGTGCCTAGTGTACTGAATCCAATAAATCTGTTCTGTGACAACACTGGTGCCATTGCTCTAGCCAAGGAACCAAGGTTTCACAAGAGGACCAGACACATAAAGCAACGCTTCAACTCCATCCGGTTCTACATCGAGGAGAAGGACATAAATATTTGCAAAGTGCACACGGATCTGAATGTTGCAGACCTGTTAACTAAACCTCTTCCAAGGGCTAAACATGATCAACATCAGAACTGTATGGGTGTTCGATTCATTACCATGTAAATCACATAGTGATGTGAACTAGATTATTGACTCTAGTGCAAGTGGGAGACTGTTGGAAATATGCCCTAGAGGCAATATATAAAGTGTTTATTATTATATTTCCTTGTTCATGATAATCGTTTATTATCCATGCTTTAATTAAATTGATTGAAAACACATTGCATGTGTGGGTAAATAGACAACACTATGTCCCTAGTATGCCTCTAGCGAACTAGCTCGTTGATCAAAGATGGTCAGGGTTTCCTAGCCATTGACATGTGATGTCATTTGATAACGGGATCACATCATTAGGAGAATGATGTGATGGACAAGACCCAAACTACAAACGTAGCATATGATCGTGTCACTTTATTGCTACTGTTTTCTGCGTGTCAATGTATATGTTCCTATGACCATGAGATCATGCAACGCACGGATATCGGAGGAGTGCCTTGTGTGTATCAAACGTCGCAACGTAACTGGGTGACTATAAAGGTGCTCTACAGCTATTTCCGATGATGTCTATTGAGTTGGCATGGATCGAGACGGGGATTTGTTACTCCGTGTGACGGAGAGATATCTCGGGGCCCACTCGGTAATGCAACATCACAATAAGCCTTGCAAGCAATGTGACTAATTATTATTTGCGGGATCTTGTATTACGGAACGAGTAAAGAGACTTGCCGGTAACGAGATTGAACTAGGTATGGAGATACCGACGATCGAATCTCGGGCAAGTAACATACCGAAGAACAAAGGGAACGTTATATGGGATTAACTGAATCCTTGACATAGAGGTTTGACCGATAGATCTTCGTAGAATATGTAGGAACCAATGTGGACGTCCAGGTCCCGCCATTGGTTATTGGTCGTAGAGGTGTCTCGGTCATGTCTACATAGTTCTCGAACCGGCAGGGTCTGCACACTTAAGGTTCGGTGACGTTTCGGTAGTATAGAGTTATGTATGGTGGTGACCGAAGGTTGTTCGGAGTCCCGGATGAGATCCCAGACATCACGAGGAGCTCCGGAATGGTCGAGAGGTAAATATTCATATATAGGAAGTCCCAGTTTGGTCGCCGAAAAAGTTTCGGGCTCATCGGTAGTGTACCGAGAGTGCCGGTAGTGTACCGGGGGACCTCCGGGAGGGGTATTTCGACCCCAAGAGGTCCATGGGCTGTGGGAGACTAATTACCAGCCCTTAGTGGGCTGGGAGAACAGCCACAAAGGCCCATGGCGCAGGGAGAAGAAATCCTAAAGAGAAAAGGGAAAAATCAGCCAATAGGAAGCAATCCTACTCCAACTAGGGTTGGAGTAGGAGTAGGATTGCTCCCACCTTGGCCGGCCAAATCCCCTAGGGGGTCTTGGTGCGCCAGCCCCCCTCCTCTCCCTCCCTCCTATATATACTAGTGGATTGGGTGGTTTTTGGACACAACTTACGGCCACGTGCTACCCGATTCACCGGTGCTCCTCTAGATCGGATTTCTGCAGCGTTTAGGCGAAGCCCTGCCGGAATTGCTCCACCACCACCATCACCGGAGCGCCGTCATGCTGCCGGTGAACTCTCTCTCCTCTCCACCTCCTCTTGCTCGATCATGACGGTGGAGATCGTCATCAAGCTGCACGTGTGCTGAACGCGGAGGTGCCGTCCGTTCGGTACTAGATCGGAAGGATCGTGCTCAAGGCCACGAGACATTCGTGATTGGATCGCGGGACGGATCGTGACGAGATCGCGGGATGGTTCGTGATTGGATCGCGGGACGGTTCGTGATTGGATCGCGGGACGCTCGGCGATTTGGATCGCGAAGAAGTTCGACTACACCAACCGCGTTCCTTAACTCTTCCTGCTTAGCAATCTACAAGGGTACGTAGATCCACTCTCCCTCTCGTAGATGCTCATCACCATGGATAGGTTTGCGTGTGCGTAGGAAATTTTTTGTTTCCGATGCGACGTTCCCCAACATAAAGGCCCTCCACGTGGCGCGCTGGGGTTGGAGGACCTTTAGTCCAGGTTGGTAAGGCCCTCCATGTGGCGCGCTGGGGTTGGAGGACCTTTAGTCCCGGTTGATGTTCCCAACCTGGACTAAATTATTTGACAATTTAATCTCTATTCATCCTTAATCCCTGCTCCAGGGTGGAACACTGATTCCAAATCGTCTAACTTCCGAGTTGGTCGCCCATCCTCTCACTGCTCCAGCCAGAGCACGATTAACTTTCAGGTTCTATTGCCCCTGGTTTCCAAGTCTGCAATTGTTGTTTTCCTGATGATAGTAAGCTATCAATCCTATTAACCCTTAGGTCTTGATGTCACATGATTTAATTTTTTGAATTCCAAACAATTATTAAAATAAACAAAATAAGTAATAATAATATAGAATTTCAATGACAATAAAATAAGTAATAATACAATTTTATTCATTTTTTCCACCAATTCATTTAATATGGCATAATTAATATCTTTAAATCTGTAAATCGAAATTTGACAAATAATATATCCGTTATTATCAGAAAAATGTGAGGAATCCAAATATGACATCATTAAATTATTTTAAAATAAAAATATTGTTAATTTTTCCAGAAAAAAACTTCCTTTTGAAATAACTTCTTTTTTACTTTTGAAATTTCGAGAATCTGAGAAAATTTCACCGGGTAAACCAGGTGAAATCGAGTCCAAATTTTTCTCTAGCTTTTTTTATATATTAAACTTTTTTTCGACGTCGTATGCAAAAATTATGGCCTTTTACATTTTTTCATTTGTTGCAAAAACGGTCAAAATTCATATTTCAAATTTCTATACCAACTAGACACTAAAACCTAACTACTCCCTCCGTTCCTAAATATAAGTCTTTTTAAAGATTTCACTAGGAGACTATATACGGAGCAAAATAAGTGTATCTACATTCTAAAGTATGTCTATATACATCCGTATGTAGTTCCCTAATGAAACATCTAAAAAGACTTATTTTTGCTTATTTTAGTCCGGGTTGGTATCCATCCAATCATACCGTTGACTACATCTGCTAGCACCATCCCAGCCAGAGTCACAACTAAGGTTAACCAAGCCAGAGTTAACCCTTTCTAACTTCATTTGCTATTTTTCATGCATTTGATGAGTTTTTTGAGGTACATGACCCTGAAATTGAAAAACCCTACAAATAAACTCTAAAAAGATAGAAACTTGGCATGCTATCATCATTTCACGCACATAGCTTGTGCTAAAAAGTTAAAAGGGTTACGACAAATACTGGATGCACTTCGTGTACAAACTGGACCATCTCCTTCGAAGTATCAAGGTATCGAACGAAAACCCACCTGTTACAAAGGCATTTCATTTTTTTAACTTAATTCAACTCCAGACTTTTTGTGCATTCAATATGCACCATTCAAAGCCACATCCTCAAAGTTCAACCCTTTCTAACTTCATTTGCTAATTTTCATGCATTCATTTATTTTTTTGAGCTAAATGACCCTGAAATTGAAAAGCACTACAAATGAACTCTGAAAAGGTTGAACTTGGCATGGTATCATCATTTCACCCACATAGCATGTGATAAAAAGTTAGAAGGGTTATGGTAAAAACTGAATGCACTTCGTGTACAAACTGGATCATCTCCTTCAAACTAGACGAACTATTTTTAAACTCCAGTTATTCACAATCTAGGGTTTGTAGCAAATTTGAAAAAAAATCATATTTAAACCATTCAACTTTGAAAACTAATGGCATAAACAGAAACTAGACAAAATTTTGAGTCTAATGCAAAAAGAATCACTCAAAAACATCAAATATCCTAAAAGATATACGCAATTTAAAACAGAAACTTTTAGAACCCCTTTTGTCCGGGTTGGAGACACCAACCGAGACTAAAGCCTCAACCCCTTTAGTCCCGGTTCTTGGCAGAACCGGGACTAAAGGTCCGGAACGAACCGGGACTAATGTTGCCCGTCCCGAACCGGGACTAATGGTCTCATTAGTGTCGGTTCAAAACCTAAACAGGACTAATGCTATGGACAAAATGTCCTTTTTCTACTAGTGTTAGTGCCGGTTCAAAACCGGACGAAGACTAATGAGACGGGCGAAAGGTCTGTTTTCTACCAGTGAACCATGCATTTATGTGAGAACCAAAAAAACAATGGTATCAGCGCAACTAATGTAATTTGTAAAATTTGAAAAAATATGTTATCCCCCAAGCTGCATATTCGATTTACGATTCATCATCACGGTTTGCTCTGTCTTGATAAGAGATTCTATATCAGATCAGATATGTCTACATTTCAATGAAAAAATATCCACCTTAATGAAGCCACCTAGTGATTAATGAAATTGCGATGGTATTGTACCCAAGTGCCCACTTTGATACTGACACTAGGGTAATTGTGGCATTCATTCATTCATCATTGAGTGGCATCTTTAGGGTCCAATAAGTATGTCCAAATATACCCAAGTGCCCAAGCCTTTGGCGTTAAACAACAATCTGTGAAAACAAATCGTGATTTTGTGTGCAAAACAGTTTCCCACTTGCTATTGTTGTTATACAAAATAGATTCAGGTAGCCGATTTTGTAATTGAAAGGCAAAAGGACATCGTGTCTAACTTCAAGTGAGCGCACATTCCATTGATTTTTTTAGTAAGAAGAAATGTGTTCGCAAACCAATCCGTTGTTGGATGGTTAAGAGGACAGTGGTATCCTCTATCCACCGGAGTTCAAGTTCCAGACTTGACATTGGGTCTTTCATTTTTCTAGATTTATTTAAGGCCTTCCGGCGATGTCCGTTATGAATGCGTCTGTAGCGACTTCGTCAATCTCAAGATGATGTGTCGGCTCAGTCTCTCGAAAGTGCTCATAGGGATGGAGTCTGCGTGCGTGCATTCATAAGGGATAGTGTATGTTCGTGTATGTGAACAACTTCAATTGTACACAGTTCAAAAAAAAATGGTTCAACAGTTAATGAAAGAATACTCATTGTCAATAAAATATTCTTTGTATGATATCCAATTATACTTCATCCATCCTAAAATGCCATGATTACTACTCCCTCCGTTCCTTAATATTTGTCTTTATAGAGATTTCACTATGAACTACATACGGATGTATACAGACATAATTTAGAATATAGATTCATTCATTTTATTTTGTATGTAGTCCATAGTTGAATTTCTAGAAAGACAAATATTTAGGAACGGAGGGAGTAGATTATAGGAATGAGGTAGTATAGGTCATATGCATACATGCACAGAAAATAAAACTCCAAGCGTTTAAATTGTCTCGGTCTAGGAGTATTTGTACAAGAAGGGTTTGGTGAAGCGCCCCTGTTATGGCCGAATGAGTTTGTACTAGTCAGGGAACATGGATTAAGTAGGGGTATATTTTGGCCGAAAGATTTTGTACTGAGTTGTCAAGGAACACGGACGAAGTGAGAACAATGAATAGCGTGCCCATACAGGGAAACTCCACAACTAAAAGAGAAAGGTAACATGCATGCACAGTTTCTCCTCTTGCCGGTTCATCTCTCCAAATATTGTGCGGCAACGGCTTCGTGTCCTGGTCGACGCTGACGTTCATGCGCCCGGTGGTGCTTGAACATAGCGAGGTTCCCGAGTCGCGGAGCTTTGGGCTTCAGGTCTGTAGCGGCCGCGGCACTCCCATCGCCTTGTCGAAGTCGTCGAAGCACCGGCCGTTGCTTAGGTGACTGTAGCTTGGCCAGATGTAGAGCCCCCATGGCCTTAGCTAGCAAGGGTTAACAAGGAAATCGATCAATCCCTCTGTGTGTTGCTTTAATAGCTAGTTTGTGCCCACGATTGGCTACTACAAGTTTGCATATTTTACCAGACAAAAAAAAGAAAAGAAAAAGAGCTTCATAATTCATGTGATCAAAACAAGCTTCACATCAGATATTCACCATGTTGAGTAGCAACGGGGCTACAGCCAATCAAGCACGACGTACACTGAAATACGTATGATATACTAATAAAAACTAAATAGACAAATTAAAGCCTCCAATTCTATAGGACCTAACTACTCTGCTAGTATCAACAATTGATCTCTTTTCAAAAAAACGATCGATCTATAGTACTTCCTCTGTATCATAATAAATGTAAATCTTGTTGGAGAGAAGTAGACAGTACAGAGGAAGTACAAGCTAGTTAGCTTCTCCTCATGCCGGTCCACCACCTGTACCGCGTACTCTGCTGCTCCTGCACCTCCTCTGGTGATGGCTTGACGTCTTCGTCGAGAAGGTAGTCCATGCGGGCGATGTACTGGTGCTTGAACCACAAACGGTTGTGGTCGAAGCACTTGCGCAGCGCCGCCGTCGCCTTGATGCACGCCTCAACGTTGACGACGCCTGGACGTCCATCGTCGCTGTCCATGGGGTTGCACTCGTCCGTTGCCTTGATGAACTTCTGGATGCACCCGCCGTTCTCCACGTGGTGCCAGACCACGTTGAAGTCGCACTCGGTCCCCATGGGATGACGCCGCTACCTTATGTGGTATAGCTTAGGTTACCTTACTTATGGGGTTGCACGCATACACACACACACACACGTGCGTGCAGATCGGAGACTTGCGGTGCAAGCAATGTCCAGAAGCGCTTTTATTTTCACATGGCATCACTTTGTGTTGCCAACGGTGATCTCAGTGCCCACACAACGAAAACACGTTTGCATATAGTCAGTCCTAAGACGGCTTTCTTTGTCTCTCTGATCTCTCACTCACCCTCACCCTCTCGCGTGCGCTAACGCACACTCACCGAGTTTTTCCAGCAGTGTACATGCTTGTTATTTTTGCCTGTCAGCAACTGAGACTTTTTGGTAGCCGGGCCATGATCTTAGACGTCGGATCGTTTCGTGTGGCTGTGCCTATGTATGTGAGCCATCGGTCAACCCCGCCTCTTCGGATCCTGTACAGGAGAGGGGTGATTAGATTTTTTTAGAGCGATCTCACACGACTGCTCGCCGTCGTTCATCTTCTTCCTCTACGTTTGCGTCACCCTCGTGATCACCATATCTTCCGAGACCGAACGTGCCACCACCGAGAACATTGAAGACGACACGAAGGCAGCCAAGGACGCTATCGCCACCCGTGCTGCTGCTATGGCCAACTGGCCTAACAGAGGGTATAATTCATCTATCCCGCTCCTGATCGTTACTATCTTAGCCGTACTAGTGATCTTTATAGTTGTTTATACTATGTGTCTAGTACGCGATAATACGGTCAAATATTAGTATGTGCTATGTAATGAACGCGTCATGTTCATGATTTATTCTAGACTAATTAAATTGAAAAATTGCATATTCATTGAACAATTCAAAAACCCAACATCTGTAGGGTTTTTTCAAGTTATGATTTTGCTGCTGCACTGAAACCGGATAAGTTTACCGGTACATATCTTAAGCGTTGGTACACCAAAATCACCTTATAGCTGATGGCAATGAACATTTTTTGGATCGCCGGTGCTACTCTCACAAGAACGATCACTCCTGAATAGGCGAAGGCGTTCAGGGAGGCCATCGTCTACTTTGTCGAAGCAGTTCTAAGCGTGATTGGAGATAAGTTAGTTGACGCATATTTACATATGCGGGTTGCTAAGAACTAGTGAGGGGAACTCGAACATAAATTCGGTGCCACTAATGCCGGGAGCAAGATGTGTATCATCGAGTAATTCTACGATTACAAGATGGTCGAGAACCGTTCTGTATTGGAACAGTCTCATGAGCTGCAATGCATTGCTAAGGAGCTTGAGATTCTTAAGTGCAATTTACCGGGCAAAATTTTCGTGGGATGCGTCATTGCTAAGCTCCCTAATTCCTGAAGAAACTTCGCTATTACTCTGAAACATCAGAGGCGTGAATTCTTGGTGGATTATGTCATTGGCCTTCTGAGTGTTGAGCAGTATCGAGAGCAAAGGACTCACACGGGAAAGGGGCCGAAGGAACTATTATTGCCAAAAAGTCACACCAAAGGATCTTCAATTCCCACGAGCCCAAAGGAAATAATTTTTTCCAACAAAATACCGACTTGAAGAATTAGGGCAGGAAGACCTTCAATAAGAACAAGAAGGGAGATTGTTGCATCACTTGTGGTTTGGAGGAAAACTGGGCCAACAAGTGCCCAATCGAGTAAAAGAAGACAGGGCAGGACACCAAGTCTGCCAATATAATTTTGAGAAACAATGAGAGTCGTGCATCTATGTATGGTAAATTATTTATAGTATTTTCAGTTTGTCAATCCACCAATATGTGGGTGGACACAGGTGGAAATATTCATGTGTGTGCTGACATCACATTGTTTTCTACTTACCATGCCAGAGGTCACAGGTCCGTATTAATGAGGGATGGCAAGAGTCCTTCTGTTTTTGGTGTTGGCACGGTTCATCTGAAGTTTATTTCAGGGAGGATTGTACAGCTCAAGAACGTGCAACGTGTCGCCTCCATCAACAAGAATCGCGTTAGTGGCTCCCGTCTGTGTAGAGAAGGATTTAAATTGGTCTTCAAGTCTAATAAAGTACTCCCTCCGTCCCATATTAGGTGACTCAACTTTGTACTAACTTTATACAAAAGCTAGTACAAAGTTGCTAAAGTTCGTACAAACTTGAGTCACTTAATATGGGACGGAGGTATTAGTTGTTACGAAATATGGATTTTTTATTGTAAAAGGTTGTGAATGCGGAGGTCTATTTCGCTTTTATTGGAAAAGTTATGAACAATATGTTGGAAATATGCCCTAAAGGCAATAATAAAGTGTTTATTATTATATTTCCTTGTTCATGATAATCATTTATTATCCATGCTATAATTGTATTGATTGGAAACACATTGCATGTGTGGGTAAATAGACAACACTGTGTTCCTAGTATGTCTCTAGTGAACTAGCTCGTTAATCAAAGATGGTCAAGGTTTCCTAGCCATTGACATGTGATGTTATTTGATAACGGGATCACATCATTAGGAGAATGATGTGATGGACAAGACGCAAACTACAAACATAGCATATGATTGTGTCACTTTATTGCTACTGTTTTCTGCATGTCAAGTATATGTTCCTATGACCATGAGATCATGCAACTCACGTATATCGGAGGAGTGCCTTGTGTGTATCAAACGTCGCAACGTAACTGGGTGACTATAAAGGTGCTCTACAGGTATCTCCGATGGTGTCTGTTGAGTTGGCACGGATCGAGACTGAGATTTGTTACTCCGTGTGACGGAGAGGTATCTCGGGGCCCACTCGGTAATACAACATCAGAATGAGCCTTGCAAGCAATGTGACTAATTGTTAGTTGCGGGATCTTGTATTACAAAACGAGTAAAGAGACTTGCCGGTAACGAGGTTGAACTAGGTATGAAGATACTGACGATCGAATCTCGGGCAAGTAACATACCGAAGAACAAAGGGAACATCATACGGGATTAACTGAATCCTTGACATAGAGGTTCGACCGCTAAAGATCTTCGTAGAATATGTAGGAACCAATGTGGACATCTAGGTCCCGTCATTGGTTATTAATCGTAGAGGTGTCTCGGTCATGTCTATATAGTTCTCGAACCCGCAGGGTCTGCACACTTAAGTTTTGGTGACGTTTCGGTAGTATAGAGTTATGTATGGTGGGGAACGAAGTTTGTTTGGAGTCCCGGATGAGATCCTGGATGTCACGAGGAGCTCCGGAATGGTCCGGAGGTAAAGATTCATATATAGGAAGTCCTGTTTTGGTCGCCGAAAAAGTTCCGGGCTTATCGGTAGTGTATCGGGAGTGTCGGTAGTGTACCGGGAGACCTTCGAGAGGGGTATTTCGACCCAAGAGGCTTCATGGGCTGTGAGAGAGTGAATAGCAGTCCTTAGTGAGCTGGTGGAAACTCCCACACAAGGCCCATGTGACTGGAGAAGAAAACCCAAAAGGAAAAAGGTGGAAAAAGGCAAAAAAGGAAAAAAAGGAATCCTAATCCTACTAGGAGTGGAGGAGGTGGACTCCTCCTGTCCTAGTTCGGCCGAAGCCTACATGTCTTGGAGGCCAAGCTGCCTCCTCCCCTCCTCTCCTCCTATATATACTAGTGGATTTCTAAGGTTTTGCACTAGTTTTTCAGCCACGTGCTACCCGTTCCTTCAGTGCATAGTTTCTCCTCTAGATTGGATTTCTGTAGTGCTTAGGCAAAGCCCTGCCAGAATTGCTCCACCATCATCGCCGGAGCGCCGTCACGCTGCCGGCGAACTATTCTACCTCTCTGCTCTCTTTTGCTAGATCAAGACGGCGGAGATCGTCATCAAGCTGTACGTGTGCTAAACGCGGAGGTGCCGTCCGTTCGGCGCTAGATCGGAAGGATCATGATCAAGTTTGTGGGACGGATCGAGATCAAGTTCGCGGGACGGATCGTGATTATATCGCGGGACGGGTCTTGATTGGATCACGGGACGCACGGCGATTTGGATCGCGAAGACGTTCGACTACACCAACCGCGTTGCTTAACGCTTCCTGCTTAGCGATCTACAAGGGTATGTAGATCCACTCTCCCTCTCGTAGATGCTCATCACCATGGATAGATCTTCGTGTGCGTAGGAAATTTTTTGTTTCCCATGCAACGTTCCCCAATAGTGGCATCATGAGCTAGGTCTATGTGTCGATGAGATCCCGAGTAGAACACAAAAGGTTTGTGGGCGTTGATGCTTAGATTGCTTCCTCCCTTGGTCAGATTTTGATTTAGCGGTATTGTGAGATGAAGCGGCCCGGACCAACATTACTCGTACGCTTACGAGAGACCGGTTCCCTCAACCGCAACTTGTTGCATAGACGTCTTGCGGGTGACAGTTTCTCTCACTTTAGTTGGATCGGATCCGACAAAGGCGGTCCTTGAGAAGGTTGAAAAGCAACTAGTGTATCACCGTTGTGGTTTTTGCATAGATGAGAATTGTTCTTGTTAGATACCCATAGCAGCCACGTAAAACATGCAACAACAATTAGAGGACGTCTAACTTGTTTTTGAAGGGTATGTTGTGACATGATATGGCCAATTACATGATGTGATATATGTGATGTATGAGATGATCATGTGATATATAGATTATCACGACTTGCATGTCGATGAGTACGACAACCGGTAGGAGCCATAGGGTTGTCTTTATTTATTGTATGACCTGCGTGTCAATCATTAAGCGCTATGTAATGCTTTACTTTATTGCTTTGGTAGCAATAGTAGTACAAGCATGTTGGGCGCGACAACCCCGATGGCGACACATTGATGGAGATCAATATGATGAAGATCATGGTGTCGTGCCGATGACGATGGAGATCATGTCGGTGCTTTCATGATGGACATCAAAAGCACAAGATCATGGCCATATCATGTCACTTATGATTTGCATGTGATGTTAATCCTTTTATGCACCTTGTTTTGCTTAGGACGACGGTAGCATTATAAGGTGATTCCTCACTTAATTTCAAGATAAATTATGTTCTCCCCGAGTGTGCACCGTTGCGAAAGTTTTTCGTGTCGAGACACCACGTGATGATCGGGTGTGATAGACTCTACGTTCACATACAACGGGTGCAAGCCAGTTTTGCACGTGCAGAACACTCGGGTTAAACTTGACGTGCCTAGCATGTATAGACATGGCCTCGGAACACAAGAGACCGAAAGGTCAAACATGAGTCATATAGTAGATATGATCAACATAATGATGTTCACCATTGAAGCCACCTCAACTCACGTGATGATCGGACTTGAGTTGGTGAATTTGGATCATGTGTCACTCAGATGATTTGAGGGATGTCAATTTGAGTGGGAGCTTTAGTAATTTGATTAACTAAACTCATTATCTTTAACAATAGTTTAAGTACCCTTTGCATATTTATGTTGTAGATCAATGGCTCGCGTAGTAGCACCCCCCAATTTTAATGCGTTCCTAGAGAAAGCTAAGTTGAAAGATGATGGAAGTAACTTTGTTGACTGGGCCCGTAATCTGAGGATTATCCTCACGGCTTCCCAGAAGTCATATGTCCTTGATGCACCGCTTGGTGACCAACCACAAGACATGACCTCCGAAGACATTAAGAACGTTTGGGAGGCACGTTCTGGAGATTACTCAATAGTTCAGTGTGTAATATTGTATGGCTTAGAATCGGGACTTCAAAGAGGTTTTGAACGTCATGGAGCATATGAGATGTTCCAGGAGTTGAAGTTTATCTTTCAGAAGAATGCCCAAATCGAGAGGTATGAGACCTCCGATAAGTTCTATGCTTGCAAGATGGAGGAGAACGGGTCTATCAGTGAGCATATACTCAGAATGTCTGGGTATTCAAACCGTCTAGCTGAGTTGGGAATTACCCTTCCGCTAGAGGCGATCACTGATAGAGTTCTTCAATCACTGCCACCTAGTTACAAGAGCTTTGTGATGAACTATAACATGCACGGGATGAACAAGTCAGTCGCCGAGCTGTTTGCGATGCTGAAAGTCGCTGAGTCTGAAATCCAGAAAGAACATCAAGTGTTGATGGTCAATAAAACCACTAGTTTCAAGAAAAATGGCAAGGGCAAAGGCAAAAAGGGTAAAAACAAGAAGGAAGGCAAAGCAGTTGCTACTCCTACAAAGAAGCCTAAGCATGGACCTAAGCCAGAAACTGAGTGTTTTCATTGCAAAGGAACTGGTCACTCACTACTAGATTTTCCGTTTTTGCCGAGGGTCCAATTACCGTCGGCTATTTAAGTTCACCCTCAGGTAAAGCTATAACCGACGGTACACTGTCGGCCATCTCCCATCGGCTATGCTTTGCCGGCCATTACACTAATAACCAACAGTACTATCAGATAATTTATTTGCCAACATTAATAAGCCGACGGTCGGCCATCGGCCATTCCTTGGACACCAGCTGACTCCCATTAGCTTGACGAACTCATAGCCGAAGGTCTCCCGTCGGTTATTTAACTTTGGACGGTCCTTGCTTCCCGTCGGCATTACCAATAGCCAATGGTTTATTTGAACCTTCGGGCTAATTAATAACCAAGAGGAAATCCAAACTGACAGTTAGTATGATTACCAACGGTACATACACCCCTTTGGGGATTTACCCACACTGCCAAGCATTGTTGTATTGTGCACCTCCGATGTTTATTGAATGGTAGGCCATTGTAACTCCCAAGAGTTGCTTTCACCAATGGGTATTGAACAACATGAAATTATGATTTACCATGACAATATTTTGAATTATTGGCATTTCACATGCATAAAAAAACACTTGGCCAAATACCATAAGTTATATTTGCGAACACATGTGACTAAATGCATACACATAAAGTATCAATAGCCAAGCCTAACGAGTTTCGTCCAGATTACATAGAACATAATGCATAATAAAGTACTAGTAAGATACAAGTGTTGAACATCCTGCATGCATAACCTAAATTGTCAATAAATTCCTGAACTTCACTTTATTGCTTGACTACACATATCGGTATCTCCGTCATCGGTATAGTAATCATAGTTCTCATCACCACATGGATCATAGCCCTCATCGCCGTATGGATCATCTCCTCACACTGTAGATATCAACCACATCAACATTGACATTGTGATCATTCTCACAACGCATACTTCCTCCAGTATTGCTTCCACCGGCGTAGAAATGATAAGACTAGCTGTAAGATCAAGAGATGGATAGAAAAGCTTAAGCACACATAAGTAGAATCTCAAGTTTAATACATGGAAAGATAAAATGAACATTACTATATTTATATCCACCTATTATAAATGTTTACATAACCAAGCGTATATAACTGAAGTAGGAGAATCTTGATATCTAGCATGCAAAATAATTGAATGTATGTGAGCAAGATGCCAGATGAACAGGGCATCAATAAGCATTTGACAATTAGGAGCCAATGAAAGAAATGCCATCCCTAGGATACATAATGTGAACTAGAACACTGTGCACTTAGGGAACAGAAATGCACATGAAAAATGGCACCCAAGCATTGTTCCTTAGTTTGGACACTCAAAAGTTTCCATTCCGGATGTGCTAACTGAGTTCATTTGTACATGGCTTAATCCTACCATTAATTGTCGACAATGCATTTCCCTGCAACTAATTTATTTATGTTTGAGTTTTTTTTTGCTAAAACCTGAATTTTCATTACATAATGCCAAACCTGAGTAGACAAAATGAGACATCAAATACCAAGATGTCACCATTGATGAGGCGACCTTTGGCAGCCGTGCAGTAGACTCCCCCAGCTCAGCAGCTGGAGCTCTCCGTTGGAGATGAACGATGCAGGGGTGCCAAACATGAGCGGTCCACCACTGCTGGTTCCCTAGTCAAACTCAAGGTCAGCTTGTGCGAGCTGCAAATAGTCTGTACAACTTAACAAAGATACAAAAAAATGAGGAACAGACACTACCAGAATCCGGCCCTATGCCGATGGCCCAGGCCGTCGGCATAGACTTGATTCCCGTCGGGACAGGTCTATGCCGACGGCCCCCGTCGGCATAGACCCGTCGGCAACATATATGTCGGCGTAGCCGGGAGGCCGTCGGCGTAGAAATGCCGTCGGCGTAGGTGCTATGCCGACGGTGTCCGTACATCTATGCCGACGGCTAGAGCCGTCGGCAACGTTTCCGCCTAACGCCGTCCGCCGTCAAGTCCTGGCCAACAGCTACTTGACACGTGGTGAAGAGCCGTCACTCCTGTGGCGGGCTATGCCGACGGCTAGGCCGTTGGCACAGTTTCACACTATGCCGACAGCCTGGCCGTCGGCATAGCCCCGCCCCAGGCGCGCCCCAGTTGCTGACACGTGGCTACTATGCCAACGACCTAGCCGTCGGCATAGGTCCAAAATTATGCCGACGGTTAGGCCGTCGGCATAGATGCCACGTGTCAGCAACTGGGTGCTCACGCCAGCTCTATGCCGACGGCCTAGCCGTCGGCATAGATTCTTTTTCAGTTTTTTTTTTCTTTTCCCTGTTTGTTTCCAAATCAATTCAATTCAAATATACAACATATATATGATGAAAATAGACATATAGAACACATCTAAGTATCATCCGGCACCGTCACAACAATATATGCATAAGCATCATCACAATCAACATAAACATAAGCATAAGCATATAAAGAAGCACACAAGTCATCTAAAGGACCATCAAAGACCACAAGTTTATCATCATCATCACCACAACAAGTCATCTAAAGAAACATAAGCATAAGCACACAAGTAACCGAAAGTCTTAAGCGCTAGGACGTCGAGCATCGTGGAGGTCATCACCGCCAAGACTGCCGAAGCCCAGGTCGTCACTGCTAGCGGCAGCGTTGGTTGTGCTGGAGGAGGTGGTGCTGCTTCAAATTGAGGAACCCGTCCGGCCGCCATTTCCTCAAGAGCCCGTTGCATCCTGGCATTGTTCTGCTCATGGTATGCATGAAGGCTCGTGTGCCACGTCATGGTCTCTTGGCGTGTGTACTCCATGTAGGCCTACGGTATGACATGATGGAACTCATAAACATCTCAATGCTGGAAAGTAAAGTGAGCAATGTAGATAAGAGGGAAAATACTTATAGATTGCCGCTCCTGAAAGAGGGACTGTGACTGCGCACTAGTCATGATAGTGCTCGTGCGCTGGCTCAGGCTCGGGTCTGTAGATCGGAGCTGCTTGTAGGAGATACTCAGAGTGATAACAGCATCGAGAACCACCTGCCGACCGTGCTTCTTGGGCCCCATGCCCACCACCAACCTCTTGTCCAGATCCGCACTCATGGGGTCAGATGTCTCAGGATGTAACCTGATATACTCCTGAGAGTAGGCCTGCTTCTTCTCCGCGGTGTTGCCGTAGTACTTGGGCTCGCCAGGCTTGGCACTCCTCCGCGTATGGGCGATCTCCCACGCCTCCATGTGTGAGAGCGGCCGCTTCAGTTTCTCCTCCTGCACCACCAAACAGAGGTTAGTCATACATAAGAAAGTGACGGTAAATAGAAGAAGAAGAATGTTTAATGAGGTTAGTCATACATTATGTGCCTTCTGGAGAAAGTGGTTTCGGTTTCCCTGAGCATGTACTCCCTCCGTCCCTCGGTTAGCCTTGTTTTTCATGCTCGTAGACGCCCAGGCTCCATCCTTACCACACCAAACATCCACCAATGCCGCCCAAGACTCGTCTTTTCCATAACACCAATTTGGACACACCTACATAGTGAAAGCATAATGGCATGTCAACACGAAATGGTAAAATGTACCACAAACTTCGGAATGAAAAATCTATTATACTTACCGCCAAGTACTGATCCCTCTCCAAGGTAATGCCCATCCTCCGCTGATCTTTCTTGGTCATCTTCACACCAAGAGCGTCGTGATAGTATGTCGTGATGGCCACATACGCACCTCGTACTGCAGCTGGCGGGCCTTCTTCTTGAATTGGCGCAGCACGATTTGGTCGGCTATGGCCTTGTGCTCCGAAAGAACTCGATAGTATTTCTACAATCATGCATGAAACAAGAATGGAAGAAGGCATGAGTTAAATAATTCATGAAACAAGAATGGACTTGTGCTTCTGAAGAGAACTCACCCAAAAAGTAGTGATCACGGCGTTGGCATGGGTCTCATGCTCTGCGTGGAGGGCCGCTTTCCAGTGGTCCCATCTCGTGGCCAAAACCCGACGGTCCGGGTGCCCGACTGGATCCGGACAGTACAACCCCGGCCAGTATAACTTCAGCAAGACGGTGATGAGGCCATTGGGAATACGGACCCCTTTAGAATATATCCAGTTGCTGCAAAAGAATGAACTATTAGCATGTGACAAGCAAAATAATGAAATTGTTATAAGGTGACATTTACTCTTTCCCCTTGGGCTTAATGAGCCACTTCTGCTCCTCAGTAGCAGGAACCTGCTTTGGTAGCCTTGCGTTACCACGCAGCCACCCCTTGTTGTTACCATCCCCCTCCCCGCCAGCACCATCATCTCCGCCACCACCATCCTCCTCGCCTGCCTCCTCATCCTCATCCTCATCCCCCTCCTCCTCGCCCCCATCTCGAGCCTCCGCCTCCTCCTCCTCCTCGTGAACCACCTTGTCCTCCTCCTCCTCCTCCTCTTTGTAAGAGGGTACCTAACTAGAGGAGGGTACCTCACTAGATGAGGGCCTCGAAGACAACGCCCCTAAGTCAGTGAGGGTGCGCTGTTTCTGGCCACGACCCCCTCACCCTCTAGGGGCTCTCCCACCGCCACCTCCTCCTCTAGGGGCACCTCTCCCTCGACCTCCATGTGAGGAGTCATCCTCAAGTAGTCGGGGGGGGGGGGGGGCAGGATTACATGCTCGAACACTCTGACTAGGCATGCCAACGACCTTGTATAGGAAACCCACGCCGTCGGCCTTCCCCTTGCCCATGTTCCACGAACCTGCATTGAAAAGAGAATAAACAATTAGTAAATTAATAATGAAGGAAAAAGCATTATGAAAAGCATTAGTAATGAAGGAAAAAGCATAGCATTATGAAAAGCATTAGTAATGAAGGAAAAAGCATAGCATTATGAAAAGCATTAGTAATGAAGGAAAAAGCATAGCATTATGAAAAGCATTGGTAATGAAACGTACATCTGCTAGAACCCATACGAATCATCACTGTTGTAACCTATTTCTCTGTCGGTCTCATCATCACTATCAATCATATCATCTTCGTTGTCTGACGGAGGTGGGGGCTCTTCCTTGTCATCAGCGTCTTCGTTTAACTTTTGTAACATAAGTATGTCACTTTCATTGACAATGGTCTCACCATCATTCCGTGCATCGTCCTCGTTTGGATCCACATCATCATCAGCCAATGGTCTAGAGTCATCGTTTCTAACCACATCATCATCAGGTTGCTCTTGATAGAACACTCGCTCGTATGTCACGGGGTTAATGTTGTAGTAATCGTCTTCATTCGGGTCTGGTAGCTTACCATGTAGAGACACCTTGAACACAACTTCCCAACCCTTTAGGTACTCTTTCTAGCATGGGTAAGGCAGATAATAAACTTGTGTAGCTTGGGTAGCCGTAATGAAGAGATCGGCTCCTGCATACACGGTTGATGGTTTAACTTCGACCAAACCAATAGAAGGCGTATGTCTCTGCCCCTCACGCGGATCGAACCATCGGCATTTGAACACAGCCAGACTTAGGGTTTCGCGCCCTTTGTGGAATTTAATCTCATATATATTTTGTACCCTTCCGTAGTAGTCTACTGAATTTTGACCGGGGGTGTACACTCCCCTATTTATAATTTTGGGATCCGGACGGCTGTTCTGGTGCTCCTCTGTATGGAAGCGATACCCGTTCACATCATACTTTTTACATGTCATGACAGCAGGGCCAAAACCCATGGAAACCCATCTCAATTCGTCATCCATAGATATGTTCGGATTATTTCCCTACAAGTATAATTGAAAGTGTTGGGTGCATTAGTCCGGTTAACTAATAGATGTTGAACTAGGTATTTAATAGGGGAATGTAGAAAGTTACTTTCTCCATGAACCAAGCAACAAAATTTTTACGTCCAGGGTTTCCATGACGGAGAAGAGTAAGTGCCTCCGCCTCAGTAGGAGGATTAATTCCCGTCCATTCCTCTAGAAGGAAATCACTAAAAGAAGAAAAGAGGTGTTAGACTGGGAATAAGTGAACATAGAACATGATGATGTGGAAGACATAAAGGAATTGTGTACTGGTATTACCTCATCCACACTTCCTCAACTTCCTTGATGTTGTGCAAGATATAGAACATGAGGTCCTCCCACTCTTGTCGTGGCATGTTATAAGATTTCGAGCCCCCAGCCCTGCCACCTTGCACGCTGAATAGATGGAGCTTGGGTTGATACTTGGGATCTTCTATATTGTATCGAGGCACCTTGTTCTGCAAATGGAGAACATGGTCTGGATAGTATGATGTCCTAAGGTCTGACACCTCCTCTAGGATAACTGCCTCAGCTATGGAAGCTTCAATCTTAGCTTTGTTTCCACATTTCTGTCGGAGATGCTTGTTCTGTCTCTCAGGTCCATACTGCCAACGATTCTGCACAGGCCCCCCCAACAATACCTCTTTCGCGAGGTGCAGAATGAGATGTGTCATCGGAGTGAAGAAGCCTGGCGGAAAGATCTTCTCTAGCTTGACTATCAACTCCGGTGCCTTCTTATGCAATTGTTCAATCACATCTTTACTTACTTCTTTAGCACAGAGCGTGGGAAGAAATGGCTTAGCTCGGCAAGCACTCGCCAGACATACTCGGGGACATAGCCTCAAACTATTACCGGCATTATCCGCTCTATCCATACATGATAGTCATGACTCTTGAGCCCGGTCACTTTGCCCGTTGAAAGATTGACTCCCTTACTTATATTCGATGCATAACCATCAGTGAACTTCACTATGTGTTTGAGCCACTTAAGTACCTCTGTCTTTTCAGGCTTTTTAAGAACGAAGTCAGCATCTGGCTTGAACCAGTTTATTCGACTGCCTGTGGGAGGCTTCATGTTTAGTCGTGGTCTATCACAAATTTTCTGTTGATCGGCTCTAGCTTTAACGTTATCCTTCGGCTTATCAGGATTGTTGAGGATCATGTGGAAAAGAGACTCTGCGACATTCTTTTCTGTGTGCATCACATCGATGTTGTAAGGAAGTTTGAGGTCCCTGAAATAGGGAAGTTGCGACAAGTGGGTAATGTGAGTCCAGTTGTGCGTCTCAGCATATCCCTCGAATCCTTTGCCTTTGGCGTTGCCTTTAGGCTTGAGAGCTTTCAGTTGAGTAATAACATCTGCCCCTGAAAACGTTGGAATCTCGGTTACTTCATGGACAACCCGGCCTTTCGTGAAGTTCTTCTTGTCTTCCCTGTCTGGATGGTCTGGAGGGAGGAACTATCGATGCAGGTCAAAGGCTACATACTTGCCACCCTTACTCAACCAAATCATTCGCAGAGCCTGCATGCACATTGGGCATGGCATCTTCCCACTGGTACACCATCCGCAGAATAGAGTATAGCCGGGAAACTCATGCATGCAATAGTGCAACCAAACTTTCATCAAGAAATTTCTCTGCAGATCCCGGTCGTATGTCAACCTCGGAAAGTACCAAGAATGGAGCAAATCATCCACCAGCGGCTGCATAAACACACCCAATTGCTTCCCCGGGTATTCAGGCCCCGGAATGATGAGCGACAAGAACATGGTCTTCCGTTGCATTAGGGCACCGGGAGGGAGATTGAGCGGAATTACAAACACGGGCCAGCAGCTGTATGGGTTGGACGACATACCATATGGATTAAACCCATCACCTGATATGGCAATTCTGACATTTCCAGCCTCGGCTGCTTCCTCGGGGTATTCTTCATCGAACGACTTCTATGCTTCTGCTTCCGATGGATGTACGATTTTATGCGGATGGTACCTTATACCTTGCTTGTGCCACTTCATCATTTTGGCAGTCTCCTCCGTGAGGAAAAGGCACTGCAGTCTTTCAATGAAATGGAGATACCGAAGCACCTTTGCGGGGATGCCTAGCCGCCTCTTCTCACCATCCTCACCGACCACCTCAAGGTACCGAGACGAACCGCACTCCCTACAGTACTTGTCAGCCGCATACTCGTGCCTAAACAAAAGGCAATTCTTCGGACAAACATGTATTTTCTCATAATCCATAGAGAGTGCGTTCATGATTTTCTTTGTAGCGTACATGCTTTTCGGCAGTTCATGACCCTCAGGGAGGCTGTTAGCCCATACTCCCAGGAACGCTTCGAAGCATTTCTGGGTACAACCATACTCAGCCTTGACTGCAAGCAGTTGCGAGATGGCATCCAGCTGAGATATTTTCGCACCCGCATACAGAGGTTTCTTCGACGAGGCCAAGACCTCCAAGAAGACCTTCGCGGTTGCCTCCGGCTCCTCCGGTTCATTCTCTGAAGGTGTCGCATTTGCCGTTTCTGCAACAATGACATCATCTAGCATGTCCCTGACCCCGTCGTCCTCATATCCATCGATGCGTTGTCGCATCACCTCCTCTCTACCACGGTCTTGCTCGGCTATGTTTATCGGCAGCATGTCAATGTTTGGCATATATCCGTACGTGCAAAGGTACTCACTCATGTCCTTCTGATTTCTACGGTGACGTCTCTCACATCTAGCACAGGGGCATGGTGGGATAATTCTCATTGGACGACGGAATATCTCCTTCAAATACACATCAGTTTTCGTGATCCACTCTGATGTTACTCGATTCCGACGGATAAAACCACTGTAGATCCACTGATTATCTGCCATCCTCTGCTTTTTTGCAAGCCACACAACATTTTGATAATTTTCAGTTTCTACCGCGTTGAATCCACCTACATCTCTAATAGGTAAAGATGGGTCCTAATCCCACCCGAGGATGTGTAGATTGGGTACGTTCTCCATGTCGTACCCCGTTGCGAGACAAAATTTCGGCAGCACCTACCCGCTGTTCTCCAGATACACGTCTCGACAAATAGCCGAGAGAATGTGCTCCGGAGAACAACGGGGAGGCGCCACCGAAATCTTGTCTCACAACGGGGTACAGCATGGAGAACGTACCCAATCTACACATCCTCGGGCTGTCCATGGAAAACGCTGGACAATCCGAAAGTGTTGCGGTAATAAATATGCAATTGAATGCATATTTATCAATGCAACCCTTTCGGACGGGAGACGCCTAGGTTACGCAACTTGACTTGAAAATAAAGTCTACTGGCTTGATTCGTAGCTCACCCACATATGTAGAGGAAGTAGTCCAACACCAGAGGGACGATCGGGGACCAACAACTCCTACGACGATCACTCCACCGAGATGGAACACCACACAACCTGCAAATTGCACCCTGACCAAAATGAGTTTTTAATGGTAGCACACACGACGAGAAGAATTTTGCGACGTGTAATGGTAGTAGTTTTTATTTCGTTTTTCCCTTTATTCACTAGTTCAACAGACCAATTGGGGCTGGGGCGGTGCAGGGCGGCGGCGCTAGGGCGGTGCGGCGGCGTGGGGCTGGGGCGGCAGGGCTGGGCGGTGCAGGCGGTGCTAGGGTGGGGAGGCGGCGCTAGGGCAGGGGCGGCGGCGCTAGGGTGGGGCGGCAGCGCTAGGGCAGGGAGGCGGCACGGGGCTGGGGTGGCAGGGCTGGGGCGGCGGGGCTGGGGCGGCGGCGCGGGGTCGGGTCGGGAGGGGAGGGTATGAGTGGAGGAGGGAGAGGCTGCCTGACAGGATAAGGGGGGTCTATGCCAACGATTATGCCGTCGGCATACCTTCGGGCCCCACACGGTGGCACGGATCGATGACGTGGCAAGGGGATATGCCGACGGCTTAACCGTCGGCGTATCTACATTCAATGTTTTTTAATAAAATTTTTATATATAATTTTTCCTTAAATAATCCTTTTTATATATACTTTTTCCTTAAATAATACATTTTTATATATACTTTTTTATTCAATTTTTTTATATATACTTTTTTAATAATTTTTGCCGGAGGGGGTGTAACCGATGGACATTTTCACCTTCATGTGATAGCCCAACCCCTAGGTACACTTCGTATCAAGGTCCGGACGCAGCCCACACCAGGATTCCGTTCGTTACTGCCCGATGGGGTTGTTCCCCCCTCCGTGCGGGGGCGACGGCGACGTCGGTGAGGGGGTCACACCATGGACCCGCGTGTCGTGTGCTTGCACCCACTGCCGCACTTCCGGACGTGTAGGAGGGCCCAGATACAGACCTGGCGGAATAGCTACCGCCAAACTACACCCGTCCCGTCTAACCCTGCGAGAGTTGACCGGGCGGTCTATGCCTTTGACTTTCGTCGGAGGGGGTGTAACCGATGGACATTTTCACCTGCATGTGACAGCCGAACCCTTAGGTACACTTCGTATCAAGGTCCGGGCGCAACCCACACCAGGATTCCCTCCGTTACTGCCCGACGGGGTTGTTCCCCCCTCCGTGCGGCGGCGGCGGCGACGTCGGTGAGGGGGGTCACACCATGGACCCGCGTGCCGTGTGCTTGCACCCACTGCCGCACTTCCGAACGTGTAGGAGGGCCCAGATACAGACCTGGCGGCATAGCTACCCCCAAACTACACCCGTCCCGTCTAACCCTGCGAGAGTTGACTGGGCGGTCTACGCCTTTGACTTTCGGCGGAGGGGGTGTAACCGATGGACATTTTCACCTGCATGTGATAGCCCAGCACTGAGGTACACTTCATATCAACGTCCGGGCGCAACCCACACCAGGATTCCCTCCGTTACTGCCCGACGGGGTTGTTCCCCCCTCCGTGCGGGGGCGGCGGCAACGTCGGTGAGGGGGGTCACACCATGGACCCGCGTGTCGTGTGCTTGCACCCACTGCCGCACTTCCGGACGTGTAGGAGGGCCCAGATACAGACCTGGCGGAATAGCTACCCCTAAACTACACCCGTCCCGTCTAACCCTGCGAGAGTTGACCGGGCAGTCTACGCCTTTGACTTTCGCCGGAGGGGGTGTAACAGTTGGACATTTTCACCTGCATGTGATAGCCCAACCCCTAGGTACACTTCGTATCAAGGTCCGGGCGCAACCCACACCAGGATTCCCTCCGTTACTGCCCGACAGGGTTGTTCCCCCCTTCGTGCGGCGGCGGCGGCGACGTCGGTGAGGGGGGTCACACCATGGACCCGCGTGCTTTGTGCTTGCACCCACTGCCGCACTTCCGAACGTGTAGGAGGGCCCAGATACAGACCTGGCGGCATAGCTACCCCCAAACTACACCCGTCCCGTCTAACCCTTCGAGAGTTGACCTGGCGGCTACGCCTTTGACTTTCGCCGGAGGGGGTGTAACCGATGGACATTTTCACCTGCATGTGATAGCCCAGCCCCTAGGTACACTTCGTATCAAGGTCCGGGCGCAACCCACACCAGGATTCCCTCCGTTACTGCCCGACGGGGTTGTTCCCCCCTCCGTGCGGCGACGTCGGTGAGGGGGGTCACACCATGGACCCGCGTGCCGTGTGCTTGCACCCACTGCCGCACTTTCGGACGTGTAGGAGGGCCCAGATACAGAACTGGCGGAATAGCTACCCCCAAACTACACCCGTCCCGTCTAACCCTGCGAGAGTTGACCGGGCGGTCTACGCCTTTGACTTTCGCCGGAGGGGGTGTAACCGATGGACATTTTCACCTGCATATGATAGCCCAGCCCCTAGGTACACTTCGTATCAAGGTCCGGGCGCAACCCACATCAGGATTCCCTCCGTTACTGCCCGACGGGGTTGTTCCCCCCTCCGTGCGGCGACGGCGGCGACGTCGGTGATGGGGGTCACATCATGGACCCGCGTGCTGTGTGCTTGCACCCACTGCCGCACTTCCGGACGTGTAGGAGGGCCCTGATAGAGACCTGGCGGCATAGCTACCCCCAAACTACACATGTCCCGTCTAACCCTCCGAGAGTTGACCGGGCGGTCTACGCCTTTGACTTTCACGGGAGGGGGTGTAACCGATGGACATTTCACCTGCATGTGATAGCCCAGCCCCTAGGTACACTTCGTATCAAGGTCCAGGCGCAACCCACACCAGGATTCCCTCCGTTACTGCCCGACGGGGTTCTTCCCCCTCCGTGCGGCGGCGGCGGCGACGTCGGTGAGGGGGGTCACACCATGGACCCGCGTGCCGTGTGCTTGCACCCACTGCCGCACTTCCGAACATGTAGGAGGGCCCAGATACAGACCTGGCAGCATAGCTACCCCCAAACTACACCCGTCCCGTCTAACCCTACGAGAGTTGACCGGGCGGTCTACACCTTTGACTTTCGCCGTAGGGGGTGTAACTGATGGACATTTTCACCTGCATGTGATAGCCCAGCCCCTAGGTACACTTCGTACCAAGGTCCGGGCGCAACCCACACCAGGATTCCCTCCGTTACTGCCCGACGGGGTTGTTCCCCCCTCCGTGCGGCGGCGGCGGCGACGTCGGTGAGGGGGGGTCACACCATGGACCCGCGTGTCGTGTGCTTGCACCCACTCTCGCACTTCCGGACGTGTAGGAGGGCCCAGATACAGACCTGGCGGCATAGCTACCCCCAAACTACACCCGTCCCGTCTAACCCTGCGAGAGTTGACCGGGCGGTCTACGCCTTTGACTTTCGCCGGAGGGGGTGTAACCTATGGACATTTTCACCTGCATGTGATAGCCCAGCCCCTAGGTACACTTCGTATCAAGGTCCGGGCGCAACCCACACCAGGATTCCCTCTGTTACTGCCCGACGGGGTTGTTCCCCCCTCCGTGCGGCGGCGGCGGCGACGTCGGTGAGGGGGGTCACACCATGGACCCGCGTGCCGTGTGCTTGCACCCACTTCCGCACTTTCGGACGTGTAGGAGGGCCCAGATACAGACCTGGCGGAATAGCTACCCCCAAACTACACCCGTCCCGTCTAACCCTGCGAGAGTTGACCGGGCGGTCTACGCCTTTGACTTTTGCCGGAGGAGGTGTAACCGATGGACATTTTCACCTTCATGTGATAGCCCAACCCCTAGGTACACTTCGTATCAAGGTCCGGGCGCAACCCACACCAGGATTCCGTTCGTTACTCCCCGACGGGGTTGTTCCCTCCTCCGTGCGGGGGCGACGGCGACGTCGGTGAGGGGGTCACACCATGGACCCTCGTGTCGTGTGCTTGCACCCACTGCCGCACTTCCGGACGTGTAGGAGGGCCCAGATACAGACCTGGCAGAATAGCTACCGCCAAACTACACCCGTCCCGTCTAACCCTGCGAGAGTTGACCGGGCGGTCTATGCCTTTGACTTTCGTCGGAGGGGGTGTAACCGATGGATATTTTCACCTGCATGTGATAGCCGAACCCTTAGGTACACTTCGTATCAAGGTCCGGGCGCAACCCACACCAGGATTCCCTCCGTTACTGCCCGACGGGGTTGTTCCCCCCTCGGTGCGGCGGCGGCGGCGACGTCGGTGAGGGGGGTCACACCATGGACCCGCGTGCCGTGTGCTTGCACCCACTGCCGCACTTCCTGACGTGTAGGAGGGCCCAGATATAGACCTGGCGGCATAGCTACCCCCAAACTACACCCGTCCCGTCTCACCCTGCAAGAGTTGACCGGACGGTCTATGCCATTGACTTTCGCCGGAGGGGGTGTACCCGATGGACATTTTCACCTGCATGTGATAGCCCAGCCCCTAGGTACACTTCGTATCAAGGTCCGGGCGCAACCCACACCAGGATTCCCTCTGTTACTACCCGACGGGGTTGTTCCCCCCTCCGTGCGGCGACGTCGGTGAGGGGGGTCACACCATGGACCCGCGTGCCATGTGCTTGCACCCACTGCCGCACTATATAATTTATTATGTAAGTTACATAATAATTTATTATGGACCCGTGTGCTGTGTCGAAAACAAATACAAACTACATATACATAATATATGAAAAATTCAAAACAAATTTATATATAATTTATTATGTAATGTTTATGTTTAGATAAGACACATTTCAGTTAGTCAAATTTTAATTTTGAAAAAAAAATATAAAAATAAGTAAAAAACAGATAAAAGAAATCTATGTCGACGGCAAGGCCGTCGGCATAGGTTTGCACACGGAGACCGGCCGGCAGGCCTTGGATTAATGACGTGGCACACGTCGCGGATCGGTACGTGGACAAACCTACGCCGACGGCCTTACCGTCGGCATAACTATGCCGACGGCCTCCGTCAGTGCCATCGGCGTAGGTGTGACGGCGTCAGACTCCCGTCGGACGAAGACTCACCAGGCCCCACATCTATGCCGACGGCTCTTATATGCCGACGGCCACTGTAGGCATATATTGTTATATGCCGACGGCCACCGTAGGCAGATCTGCAAGTACGCCGACGGCCTTGGCTTGGCCGTCGGCATACCGCCCTTTATGCCGACGGGGGTCGTCGGCGTAGAATAGGCCGTCGGCGTAAGGTGTTATTCTGGTAGTGAGAGGAGGAGATGAACCAGTCGGAGTTGCAAGAAAGGGACCAAAATAATGAGCGTGGCTACCTCTGCTGCCGGCCGAAGATGAGCCTCCACCGGATCTGATGGCCGAGCTCTACTGCTGCTGGCTCCCATCATGCCCAGGACAGCGGATCCCGTCTGCCCTATGTCATGGTCGCGGCTGTTGTAACAGTCGAGCTCAATGCCGCCGCATCTATGGGAGGCGCGCACCGGCTCTGGCCACATGCTGACGGAGAGGTGGGCTAGTAAGGCGCCTGCTCTGGCCATGCCGCCGCTGCCCATGGCCAGAACCGGTCCACGGCAGCCCAGATCCGGCCGAATCCATCCAGCCCAGGCCACCTGCATCCACCAGCCGCACACTGCGGTGCTCACAGCAGCAGCAGCGAACTGGCAGCAAGCTGGACGGTGCACAGGTACACAAAAGCAGCCGTAGGCGCGCTGCAGCACCTGCACGGGGCAGATCGATGAGCACGTCCGCCCACATCTTGCCTGCTGGAACGAGCAGCCTCGAGGCTCAGATCCGTGGAGGAAGTCCCCTGCACAATTCAGATCCGGGGATGTTGCGCGTGCAGGCGTACCCAGATCGAATCGACCGGCGACCGGGCTTAGCGGGAGGAGACGAAGACCGGGTGGCTGCACATGTCATGCCGCCCCGTCGACAAGGCCACAGGCGGAGGGAGGTCCTCCTCTCCGGTGAGCAGGACGACGACGTGTCCGACACGGACGGGAAGGAGCTGGAGCGACTGATTGGATCAGGCGGGAGAGCTGCGTGCGCCCGTTTCGAGCGGCAAGCCTTCGCTGCCGCCGACGACGGGTGCCGCCGGCGGCGGCGAGGTGTTGGTGGAGAGAGTGGGCCGGCGGCTAGGTTTTGGGGCGCACCGGTGTCGCCCGTCAGAGCAATACGGGAGCGGCTAGGTTTGGGTCCAGACATCATATTTGCTTGCTGCTTCAAAAATCGATCATCTGCTTTAGTTGCTTGCATTTTCTTCAACTCACACTTCAGTTCAGCACTGTCCATCATGGGACCGGCTCTGTCCGACAAATGTGGGTCGTGTTCCACAGCAAGCTGCCCTTCAAAATTGAGCTCTTGGGTTGATGCCCTCAATTTCAATCTCTCAACGTACTCATCGAGCCACTCGAAATACCCACATTTCTTCAGAACCTGAAAAACGGGGATAGGCGGCGCATGACCCTAGATCCACCGCCCAAATTCGACAAAAAGAGAAATAAATCGGCAGAAATTAGACCATACGATGGTGAAGTACACAGATCTAACCTGCCCCCAGTTGTGGCCTGCTCAAGCATTTCACGAATTCGTGCCCACGGTTGCCATTTTCTTTCTTCACACAAGTCAAATGCTTAAGAGGGTCCATGTGCTGGCATCTGGGGCATCTTGTCAACGACACTGGACCGTACTGTGTCCATTGGCGGGAGGCCGAAGTCGAGCTAGACATCACTCGCCGGCGGCGCGCTTCATTGCCGGAGTAGAGGAAGAAGAAGGTGCGGAAAGGAAAGGGGAAGGGCAAGCAATGGGGGAATGGGCTGGCTCGGGCTCGTGGCTGGCTCGGGTCGGGGCACGTTGATGAGCAACGGCCATGCTTATGTGGATAAGTTGTGGGTCCCGCCCGCATACGAGTAAGTGGTGGGTCCCATGTTGATGTGGATAACTGATGGGTCCCGCGTGTCATAACTCAAATCGGTAACCCCTTGTGTTTTGCATTTTATGGTCAAACAGAGCCATGTCGCATTGCAGCTATAGTTTGACTCAAGAATGTGGCACGAGAGCAATTTTCCGCACTCCTTCCATTTCATCTCAAAGATGTCGCAAGAGCTATTGACCCTACGTTAGTGCTACCGATTCGTGTTGACCCAGTCGCCCTCTTTTTCTGGCTTCGCCCCTGAGTCCGGTTAGAATTCTAGTGATCTTGTACGGGTAGGTTTAGGAGTACGAGCTCTGGACGGGAGGGTATAGTGAGATTCGTATACGTGAGGCTAGAGTGAGATTCGTATCAGGTTGTATCGAGTTGAAAAAATAAGAAGAAAAGAAAAGGGAAAAAAATGAGTCATGACATGTGTCTTTGATTAAAGATTTACGTGTGTTTTTTTATCGTGATTTGATGTGATTGATCATGTGTACGAGTTTCAACAACGACTATGATGTACCCGGTAAGAGACAACAATGATAGGGCCACGTTGAAACGTCTTAAACTTAGACTTCCAAGAGACGAAGATATCTGCATCGCATGTCTCGACCACTAGTTTGGTAGGATTAGTAAAACGTACAAGCTTTTGCAAGTTGCAAGGATCAATCAACTCTGAAACTGACATCTGCTAGTTCTTGCTTCTTAGCCAGCTTACTTTGAGTCCAGTCACTGTCATGCATACTTTTACTCGTTGCCCTCTTTGAATAGGTGCTCGCAACTTCCTCGCGCGTCCACTTCAATTAGCATCTCTGATTCCGTTCAAGTTACCAGGAAAAATAGAAAGCCCTGGATAATCGATCTTCCTACACTTCTGGTTATGCTTGCAACCTATCTTCATGGCGATCGCGATGGGCATTGCGCTGCTCCGGATGCTCCCCACCTGGCCCCTCCTCTCCTGCTCCACCTACGCCTTCGCGTTCACCGTCTCCAGCCACATCGGCATCGGCGTCAGCATCGGCGTAGTCATTGACGACGCGGCGTAGGTCACTGTGGCCGACTGGATACTCGCCGGCGTCGCCACGGGCAGGTTCCTCAAACGTTTCATCAACCACCTCCCCTCCAAGGGGTACACGCCCAAGGGGCCATCGCCGCGGATACGCTCATCGGACAGTGGCTTCCCCGCATGCTTGGCCTCGGTGTCATGGCCGTCGTCATGACATGGGACAGCTGATCGATCGTGTGAGTGGCATGTGATTGGTCTATTAGTTTTAATCGCGTGAGAAAATTTTAACATTGTCCTTCTTACCTCCTCTTTTCACGGGTGGTAAGAAGATAAGAGTTACTCAAATCCACTATTTAATAAATCTAACGGATCAGATTTAATTTGTACTCTTACTTTTTGTGGGAAAACAGAAGGTAAGAGAGACCATGTAAAACTAGTGTGTGTAAACTGTTGTGTATATACAGGATGATAACAATAAACTGTTTTATATGTACAGAACTAAACAACAATATGTGTGGTCGGGGTCTTCGATCTGGTAAAATGTTGAGATATTTGTCACGTATAACAGGCTCCAGTAAAGTAAGTTCGTTCATCTTCCACTGCTGGCCCAAGACACATCGCTGCAAACATTAGCCGACGACGACGACGCACTATAGCCATGTGATCCATGGAAAATATAGGACGCCGACGGACCCGGCCGTGACAGGGTTGGCAGTGTGACTTCCTTCGACTGCAAGATGTTCATGAACCGCAGGACGGACGGCCGCGCTCTCGGGTCGGGGTGCGTGCACCAAAGCCCGACGACCAGCGCGCGGTGCACCTGCCACATACCATCGTGGCCACCGCCGAGCTGTTCGTCTCCGTTTAGCCTTTCGTCCACTGCCTCGAGGATGGCGCTCTTCTCGTACAGGTCCCAAATCCACTTGAGCAGCGGGATGGCCACCTTGTCAGCTCCCGCAGTTGGTTGCTCCGTGTCCATGTCCATGTCCGGCCGCCGGCCGGAGACGACCTCCAGCAGAACCATGCCGAAGCTGTAGACGTCGGATTCGGTGGTCGGCCGGCGTGTGCGGATGAACTCCGGGTCTATGTACCCTGCGGTGCCCATGACGACCTGCGTGGTCCGCGGCCCGGCTCCATGCTCCACAAGCCTCGCTAGCCCGAAATCCCCCAACTTGGTGTTGCGCGATGAGTCGAGGAGGATGTTGCTGGGTTTGATGTCGCCATGCAGCACGCATTGATCCCACTCCGTGTGAAGATAGCGCAGTGCAGATCCCAGGCCAAGGATAATTTGGTGTCTGTTAGTATTAATTCAACCAGGTTAATTAACATATATAAGAACCTAGTCTCTACGTTCATTATTATAAGAAGATGTTCCAACTTTCTTTTGATGAATATATAGACACATTTTAGTATATTCGTTTACTCATCTCAGTTCATACATAGTTCATACTGAAATATGCAAAACATCTTATATTTATGAATGAAGGAAGTATCAGTTAGTGATTGAATGGAGTTAATTACAAAAAACCACCACATTTCGGGTTTGTTTTGCAGAAAACCATGTGGTCTCTAATTACTTGCAAAAGTCATAAACTTTTTACAAAAAGCACTGACTGGGTGATTTGGCCCATTTGATCACTTTCTAACAAGTGGAGTCAGATTATAGGGAGCTGACTTGCCAAATTTTTGACATAAACACCCCTACAACTAAATACAAAATGCAAGCAACCCCTTTCTCCCATAGCTCGCGCCACCGCGTAGCAGGACGCCCTGGACGAGGGTGACGCGCTGCTTTGGGACGTGGATTTCATCCCCAACCTCCCTGCTTCTCTGCTCCTCGTCGTGGATCCATGGAGCAGAGGAGACGGCAGGTGCGCATATGCTCACCTGTGCGGGCAGGGAGCACGTTGGAGAGCAGCGGGGTCTGCGGGCCGCCATGGAATCCAGCGTCGTTGACATAGTCGTGGTTGGGGGCGACCATGGCTGCGAGCGGCTGGGCTAGGCAGGACGAGGTGAGGAGAAGGAAAGAAAAGGGAGTAGGGAAGAGATGGTAGGCGGGGTAGCAGTGGTCGTCGGCGAGCTTGTCAGTGATGGCGAGGTCAATGGAGTAGCATGGGGGTTGGGTGGATCGGGGGCTCTTCCTATCCAGACGGGATCAAGGAATGGGGGAAGGTCTGATTGCTTTTTGTTTTTAGAATCTAGGGGTGTGTATGTCAAAATTTTGCCAAGTCAGCTCCTTACAATCTGACCCCACTTGTCAGAAAGTGATTAAATGGGCCAAATCACTCAATCAGTGCTTTTTGTAACAAGTTTACTGAATGCGCAGTGACTCTTGCAAATAATTAGAGACCACGTGGTTGGATGCAAAACGAACCCGAAATGTGATAGTTTTTTGCAGTTAACTCGATTGAATGGGAATGAAAACGAGAAATTAGTTTTGTTGCGTACCTCTGTGCCCAAGTGAGGCAGCTGGTGTGTATATGCCGGTCAAGGCTGCCTTCCTGAACGAGCTGGTAGACGAGCAAGAGCCCTCTGCGGCTATCGGACCATCCTAACAATTGCACAAGGTTTCGGTGTCTCAGCCGGCTTATGATCTTCACTTCCGCCTCGAACTCTTTTCTCCCCTGCGCAGATGATTCCGCGGACAACACCTTTATGGCCACCTGGCCGTCTTGGTCGCCCAGGCTGCCACGATAGACATTCCCGAAGCCCCCTCGCCCGAGCTTCTCCTCCTCTGAGAAGCCCTTGGTTGCGGCGGCGAGCTCACGGTAGCTGTATCGCCTAGGGCCTACCCCTCTCTCGAACTCAGCTTGCTCATGTTCTTCGTCGTCGTTGTCATCAGAATCCCGTATGCGTCGCCAAAGTACTAGGATGCCGACGGCGAGCAACCCAAGAAAAGCTACTGCCGCGCAAGGCACCAGGACGGGCACTAGCCACCGTAGCCGCCGTGGATTGGTAGCTACTCGTAGTACAGTGGCATCTTCTAGAGTGGAGCTAAACGACCAAGACAGTACCTGATGCAGCTCGATGCAAATACCGCTTGATCCAGAGAAGCCGACGGCAACCTGCTGGGGCAACTCCTTCTTCATGTCCACCGACGTGCTCACCGTGTACCACCGCTCGTCGCCGCTGAACTGGAGCCGGGCGAACAGAACAGCCGTACGGTTGTCGTAGCTGACCTCGGCAGTCACGACGGCATCGTCGGAGCCCAGGCGCTTGTTCACGTATGTGTCGGCCTTGGAGTC
The DNA here is from genome assembly GCA_022496015.1 of Hordeum marinum. Lineage (NCBI taxonomy): Eukaryota > Viridiplantae > Streptophyta > Magnoliopsida > Poales > Poaceae > Hordeum > Hordeum marinum. The sequence continues at coordinate 15,527,749 of CM039678.1, forward strand.
GATGGAGTTGACGTCTATGCCAACGTGGTTGTTGTTATGGTCCATGGGGCTGCGGTAGGTGTCGAACTCCACGGCGACAATGCGGTCATCGCCGGTGAGCCTGATTTTGTTGCCTTCGCTGAAGAGGCCGAGGTTCATGCCGTAGCTGCTGGGAGGGATCCTGGACGGGTAGCTCGCCAGGAAGAAAGCCATACCATCACCCATGCCGTCGCTGCCGTTCAAGTCACATTTAGGGAACGTCGTGTCCAACTCGTTTTGGGGCCTGATCTGGAACGTGAAGTTGGAGGAGAAGCTGGCCACCTCACCGGTGGCGTTGTCCCACAGCGGCACCGGGCGATCATACGACGCCCTGCCGGCGCTGTACAAGTTGGCTCTGAGCTCGTTCTTGGTTAGGTCGATGACGCCGGAGCCCATGCGCGCATCACGTTCGCACCTCAGCTCCGTGTCGCAGAGGTCGCCGGAGTCGCTGCTGGAGAAGTTGAAGCTGAAGGAGAGCGCGGTGGCCAGACCCGGAGGTGCACCGGTCAAGGACAGCAAGTAGCAGAGACAAATGATGCACATGGAGACGGGGAGACGGTGGTGAGTTGCTGCCATTGTTTCTCTCGGGATCGAGTTGGGACTGGCGGTTGCGATAGCCAGCTCGGTTTTAGTTGCACGACCACCACCACGCAGGATGTGATATATATGTGTCTTCTAGCTTTGAATTATCTTTTGCTTCTATACGGTAACTATTCTATTTCCAACAAGTTGAATTATCTTTTGCTTGTATGTGGCTACTAGTCTATTCCATATTAGTTGAATTATCTTCTGCTTCTATACGGTTACTAGTCTGTTTCCAACTAGTTGAATTATCTTTTACTTCTATGGTTTCGCAGTTTTTTCACATATTGCCGATTACGCTGCCAATTGATACCGTTAAATGTGTTTGTTTTGCTCGGTCCGTAAAAGACTACCATATAAACATATTACACAACAGGTCTCCATTGATTCCGCCCACCCGTGACCATACACAGATAACGTTACCGCTTTGTGCCCTCCAGTCCATTGGAGTTTCATCGAGATCGATCCATCCGCCCTCGGTCCCTCCCTCCGCTGCCGATCTCTCTGCCCGATTTACCAGCAATGCTGATGCCGAGTCAAATGTGTCTGTCTTATCTCGAGAGATAAATTCATGGGAGTTCACTTAACTAAGCTGCCTCAGCAGATGATCCATGTTTGCTTGTAGCTCTATTAGTTGTGCTCCATACTTTGTACAGTGTGTGCTTGTCAGGTATGCAGTTCCATTTGCCGAGGCAATGCCTTTCTTTTTAATGGCTAGTAGAATTACAATCTCTGCCATTATTTTTTGAGAATTCCTAATTTCCCACTGGTGGCTGGTCGCCTAGTTGTATATTTTCCCCATTATCAATAGAATGACCACTACAAGATGAAGCGTCGAGTTATATATAAGTTAATCCGTCAGTGCAGTATGCTAGGAACAAGCACTTGCCAAAACACTTAAACATTTCCAACCACAACGAAAAATCTCAATCGGCAGAATATTTCAGATAATTCCTCCGAAACTCTTATTAGCTCTTGTTTACCTATCTAACTCTAACCCACACAATCAAACAAACAAGTATTTAGCACAGTCAGGTCCATGAGAAATGCAAAACACTTGAGATTGTGCAATAATCTCCTGCAACAAACTTTGTGTTATTAACTAACAAGCATGAGTGACATTGATATTTGAACCAAATAAATGACCGATCGTGCATACACTCTTCTGTATAGGGGCATCTCATTTTTTTTTTTGAACAAGAGGGGCATCTCAGGTTAAAGTGGACCAAATGTTAAAATTTGAACCAACTAAAGTCAAAGTGGGAAGCAATCTGATACACATGCTAGCTTGCCAATAAGAATATTGTACTTCCATATTGTTGGCTAGTGTGACCCTTTGAAATAACTTTGTTCCATATCTCAATATCTATCAAATAGTATCTCCACATGTACGTGGAAATACAAATAGCTAGAGTTCTGTCATTAAGCAGCAAGAAATATGTATGGCAATCAACAAAATAAATAATGAAGCAAAACAATAATGTCATAGGATCATATATTTTCCTACCTTTTCCGTTCTTAAATATAGGTATTTTTAGAGATTTCACTACAGACCACATACGGAGAGCAAAATGAGTGAATTCACACTCTAAAATATGTCTATATACATTCGGATGTGGTCCGTAGTGAAATGTCTGGAAAGACTTGTATTTAGGAACGGGGGAGTATGACATATTTGATGGTTCTATGTAACCTAGGTCAATATTTTCCTCAATTTCCTTCGAATAATATCTCGATGTGTATAGAGAAACAAATTGATAGAATTGCTAATTAAGCTGCAAGAAACAACATGAGAGGTTTCTGTTACAACTATAGGAGATTGTTCTTAGTACAACCTAAGATATAAAAAAAAACTAGCTAAAGAAGGTCCACACACCTGCATCGTAATAGCTTAAGACCGATCTATCTTAATTAGCATCCTTGTGCATTCTGAATTTGGATTCATCAGAACAGCGCTTAAAGCAAACCTCATGGCGTGTGGTGCGCGTGGGCATGGGGGCTTGGTTGCGGCTGTGAACCGAGGTGGTTCATAGCCTCGGAGACATATATCTGGTCCTGTCGGTGTGGTGCTCATCAAGGATTGGCGGTTCATGCTGCGTCCGATGACCCGACTTTCGGTCGGATCCAATGATTGGTGTTGGTCGGCGACCTCCGCAAGGTGCGGATGGCTGCTCTGGTGATGGGCTTCTTTAGGTGCGAATGGGCTCAATCGTGGTGCTAGGTGGGCGCCATTGTGGGATTACACTAGTGTAAAAAAGCCTAGCTATGGCTTGACAAAATGATTTTGCTGGTGTGGACATTCGACACCATCAATATGACATCATAGTTAAAAAATAATGGTGGCGTTGGAGCCAACGCCAGCAGTATTTCACTTGTTAATGGCATTGCACGTGGACAACACCAGCATTAATATACGTCAGTAGTGACATTCCATGTTAGTGCGATGCCATCAGTTTCATTTTCAGATTTAAAACGAAAGTTGTACATTAGCGCGATTCCAACCAAAATGACAGCATAATCAAGGTTTAAGAACAGTACTTAAAACAACTTTGAACGGTACAATGCAAATATCAGACTCTAAATTCAACAATATACACTTATTGGCATAGTTCAAAAAAGAATAAAAAATAGGCAAGTAACACAAGTACGAGTTCAAATAAATTGGAGGTAGTAATGAGATTTGCCATGCATTCATGCCTTCTAGCTACCTAACTAGACATTTCGGCAGACGGCCTCAGGGTCATAGTCTGGAGTAAGTGAACCATCGCTGACAGCAAGCCTGTAGTAGATCATGATCTCGTCACGATCGTAATCAAGGTAGTGTTGAGAAACATTGCATGGGAAACAAAAAATTTCCTACGCACACGCAAGATCTATCCATGGTGATGAGCATCTACGAGAGGGAGAGTGGATCTACATACCCTTGTAGATCGCTAAGCGGGAAGTGTTAAAAAACGCGATTGGTGTAGTCGAACGTCTTCGCGATCCAAATCGCCGAGCGTCCCGCGATCTCATCACGATCCGTCCCGCGATCTCATCACGATCCGCCCGCGATCCAATCACAATCCGTCCCGCAAACTCGTCACGATCCATCCCGCGATCTCATCACGATCCGTCTCACGATCTTGATCACGGTCCTTCCGATCTAGCGCCGAATGAACGACACCTCCCCGTTCAGCGTACGGCTCGATGACGATCTCCGCCTTCTTGATCCAGCAAGAGAGAGCGGAGAGTTAGACGAGTTCTCTGGCAGCGCGATGGCGTTGCGGCAATGATGGTGGAGGAATTCCAGCAGGGCTTCGCCTAAGCACCACTGAAAACCGATCTAGAGGAGAAAACGATCTAGAGGAAGAAGAGGGCAGCACGTGGCAATTAGGGTTAGCTCTTTCCTCTAAATCCTCTAGTATATATAGGAGGGAGGGAGGGGAGGAGGCAGCCTCAAACCTGGCCGAAATTGGAGGTGAAGGAGTCCTACTCCAATCCTATTAGGAGTAGGATTCCTCCTTTCCACTTGGAAACTCTTTCCACCTCTCCACCTTTGGATTTTTTTCCTTCTCAAACCACTCCAGCTGCACGGGCCCTTAAAGGAGGCTTAGGACAGCCCACCAGGGGCTGTTTTACCTTCTCCCACAGCCCATGTAACCTCTTGGGTCGAGACACCCCTCCCGATGGTCCTCCGGTACCCTCCCGGCACTCCCGGTACACTACCGATGAGCCCGAAACTTTCCCGGCGACCAAAACAGGACTTCCTATATATCAATCTTTACCTCTGGACCATTCCGGAGCTCCTCGTGACGTCCAGGATCTCATCCGGGACTCCGAACAACCTTCGGTCACCACCATACATAACTCTATACTACCGAAACAGCAACGAACCTTAAGTGTGCAAACCCTGCGGGTTCGAGAACTATGTAGACATGACCGAGACACCTCCATGGTCAATAAACAATAGCGGGACCTGGATGCCCATATTGGTTCCTATATATTTTACGAAGATCTTTATCGGTCGAACCTCTATGTCAAGGATTCAGTTAATCCCGTATGATGTTCCCTTTATTTTTCGGTATGTTACTTGCCCAAGATTCGATCGTCGGTATCTCCATACCTAGTTCAATCTCGTTACCGAAAAGTCTCTTTACTCATTCCGTAATACAAGATCCCGTGACTAACACTTAGTCACATTGCTTTCAAGGCTTATTGTGATGTTGTATTACCGTGTGGGCCCTGAGATATCTCTCCATCACACGGAGTAACAAATCCCAGTCTTGATCCATGCCAACCCAACAGACACCCTCGGAGATACCTGTAGAGCACCTTTATAGTCACCCAGTTACGTTGTGACGTTTAATACACACAAGGTACTCCTCCGGCTTCAGTGAGTTGCATGATCTTATGGTCATAGGAACATATACTTGACATGTAAAAAACAGTAGCAATAAACTGACACGATCATATGCTACATTTTTAGTTTGGGTCTTGTCCATCACATCATTCTCCTAATGATGTGATCACGTTATCAAATGACATCACATGTCAATGGCCAGGAAACCTTGACCATCTTTGATCAACGAGCTAGTTTACTAGAGGCATACTAGGGACACATTGTTTGTCTATTTACCCACACATGCAATGTGTTTCCATTCAATACAATTATAGCATGGATAATAAATGATTATCATGAACAAGGAAATATAATAATAAACACTTTATTTATTGCCTCTAGGTCATATTTCCAACAGTCTCCCACTTGCACTGGAGTCAATAATCTAGTTCACATCACTATGTGATTTACATGGTAAAGAATCGAACACCCATGCAATTCTGGTGTTGATCATGTTTAGCCCTTGGAAGAGGTTTAGTCAATGGGTCTGCCACATTCAGATCCGTGTGCACTTTGCAAATATTTATGTCCTTCTCCTCGATGTAGAACCAGATGGAGTTGAAGCGTCGCTTTATGTGTCTGGTCCTCTTGTGAAACCTTGGTTTCTTGGCTAGAGCAATGGCACCAGTGTTGTCACAGAACAGATTTATTGAATTCAGCGCACTAGGCACTACTCCAAGATCTGTCATGAACTGCTTCATCCAGACACCTTCCTTCGCCGCCTCCGAGGCTACGATGTACTCCGCTTCGCACGTAGAATCAGCTACCACGCTTTGCTTGGAACTGTCCCAGCTTACCGCTCCCCCGTTAAGAATAAATACGTATCCGGTTTGCGACTTAGAGTTGTCCGGATAAGTGTCAAAGCTTGCATCGATGTAACCCTTTACGACGAGCTCTTCATCACCTCCATAAACGAGAAACATTTCCTTAGTCCTATTCAGGTACTTAAGGATATTCTTGACCGCTTGCTAGTGCTCCATTCTAGGATCACTTTGAAACCTTCCGGCCATACTTATGGCAAGGTTGACATCGGGTCGTGTGCTCAGCAGTGCATACATGATAGAGCCTATGGCTGAAGCATAGGGGATGACGCTCATCTTTTCTTTATCTTCTGCAGTCATTGGGCATTGAGTCTTACTCAACTTCACACCTTGTAACACAGGCAAGAACCCTTTCTTGGACTGCTCCATTTTGAACTTCTTCAAAACTTTATCAAGGTATGTGCTCTGTGAAAGTGCTATTAAGCGTCTCGACCTATCTCTATAGATCTTAATGCCTAATATGAAAGCAGCTTCTCCTACGTCCTTCATTGAAAAACTCTTATTCAAATATTCCTTCACGCTTTCCAGCATTTCTATATCGTTTCCAATCAACAATATGCCATCCACATATAACACTAGAAATGCTATAGAGCTCCCACTCACTTTCTTGTAAATACAAGCTTCTCCATAAACTTGTATAAACCCAAACGCTTTGATCACTTCATCAAAGCGCTTATTCCAACTCCGAGATGCTTGCACCGGTCCATAAATGGATCGCTGGAGTTTGCAAACTTTGTCAGCATTCTCTGGATCGACAAAACCTTCGGGTTGCATCATATACAACTCTTCCCCAAGGAAACCGTTGAGGAACGCCGTTTTGACATCCATCTGCCAAATTTCATAGTCGAAATAAGCAGCTATTGCCAACATGATTCTGACAGACTTAAGCATCGCTACGGGTGAGAAAGTCTCATCGTAGTCAACTCCTTGAACTTGTGAAAAATCCTTTGCCACAAGTCGAGATTTATAGACGGTGACATTACCGTCCGCGTCCGTCTTCTTCTTATAGATCCATTTGTTCTGAATGGCCTTTCGCCCTTCAGGTAGTACTTCCAAAGTCCACACTTTGTTTTCATATATGGATCCCATCTCAGATTTCATGGCCTCTAACCATTTCTTGGAATCCGGGCCCATCACTGCTCCTCCATAGCTCGAAGGTTCATTGTTGTCTAACAACATGGCCTCCAAGACAGGGTTGCCGTATCACTCGGGAGTAGTACGCGTCCTTGTCGACCTATGAGGTTCAATAGCAGCTTGATCCGAAGCTTCATGATCATCATCATTAACTTCCTCTTCTACCGTCGTAGGTTCCACAGAAACACCTTTCTGTGCTGCGCTACTCTCTGGTTGAAGTAAAGGTTCAATAACCTCATCAAGCTCTATTTTCCTCCCACTCAATTCTTTCGAGAGAAACTCTTTCTCAAGAAATGTTCCGTTCTTAGCGACAAACATTTTGCCTTCGGATCTGAGATAGAAGGTATACCCGACTGTCTCTTTCGGGTATCCTATAAAGACGCATTTCTCCGCTTTGGGTTCCAGCTTTTCAGGCTGAAGCTTTTTGACATAAGCATCACATCCCCAAACTTTAAGAAACGACAACTTCGGCCTTTTGCCAAACCACGGTTCATATGGCGTCGTCTCAACGGATTTTGATGGTGCCCTATTTAAAGTGAATGCAGCCGTCTCTAATGCATAACCCCAAAACGATAGTGGCAAATCGGCAAGAGACATCATAGAACGCACCATATCTAATAAGGTCTGATTACGACGTTCAGACACACCATTACGCTGTGGTGTTCCGGGCGGTGTCAACTGTGAAACAATTCCATATTGTCTTAAGTGACTGCCAAACTCATAACTCAGATATTCACCTCCTCGATCAGATCGCAGAAATTTAATCTTCTTGTTACGATGATTCTCAACTTCACTCTGAAATTGCTTGAACTTTTTAAACGTTTCAGACTTGTGTTTCATCAAGTAAATATACCCATATCTACTTAAGTCATCAGTGAAGGTGAGAAAGTAACGATATCCACCGCGCGCTGCAACATTCATTAGACCGCACACATCAGTATGTATGATTTCCAACAAGTCACTCGCCCGTTCCATTGTTCTAGAGAACGGTGTTTTAGTCATCTTGCCCATGAGGTATGGTTCACATGTGTCAAGTGATTCAAAATCAAGTGACTCCAAAAGTCCATCAGCATGGAGCTTCCTCATGCGTTTTACACCAATATGACCTAAACGGCAGTGCCACAAGAAAGTGGTACTATCATTATCAACTCTACATCTTTTGGCATCAATGCTATGAACATGCGTATCATCACTATCAAGATTTAATATGAAAAAAACCCTAACATTGGGTGCATGACCATAAAAGATATCACTCATATAAATAGAACAACCTTTATTCTCTGATTTAAATGAGTAACCATCTCACAATAAATAAGATCCAGATATAATGTTCATGCTTAATGCAGGCACTAAATAACAATTATTTAGGTTCATCACTAATCCTGATGGTAATCGAAGAGAGAGCGTGCCGACGGCGATTACATCAACCTTGGAAACATTTCCCACGCGCATTGTCACTTCGTCCTTTGCCAGTCTTCATTTATTCCGTAGTTCCTGCTTTGAGTTGCAAATGTGAGCAACCGAACCGTTATCAAATACCCAGGCACTACTACGAGAACTAGTAAGGTACACATCAATAACATGTATATCATATATACCTTGTTTGTCGTTGGCCGCCTTCTTGTCAGCCAGGTACTTGGGGCAGTTCCGCTTCCAGTGACCAGTTCCTTTGCAATGAAAGCACTCAGTTTCTGGTTTAGGTCCATGCTTAGGCTTCTTTGTAGGAGTAGCAACTGCTTTGCCATCCTTCTTGGTTTTACCCTTCTTGCCTTTGCCCTTGCCATTTTTCTTGAAACTAGTGGTTTTATTGACCATCAACACTTGATGTTCTTTCTGGATTTCAGACTCAGCGACTTTCAGCATCGCAAACAGCTCAGATGATGACTTGTTCATCCCGTCCATGTTATAGTTCATCACAAAACTCTTGTAACTAGGTGACAGTGATTGAAGAACTCTATCAATGATTGCCTCTTGCGGAAGGGCAATTCCCAACTCAGCTAGACGGTTTGAATATCCAGACATTCTGAGTATATGCTCACTGATAGACCCGTTCTCCTCCATCTTGCAAGCATAGAACTTATCGGAGGTCTCATACCTCTCGATCCGGGCATTCTTCTGAAAGATGAACTTCAACTCCTGGAACATCTCATATGCTCCATGACGTTCAAAACGTCTTTAAAGTCCCGGTTCTAAGCCATACAATATTGCACACTGAACTATTGAGTAGTCTCTAGCACGAGCCTCCCAAGCGTTCTTAACGTCTTCGGAGGTCATGTCTTCTGGTTGGTCACCAAGCGGTGCATCAAGGACATATTGTTTCTGGGAAGCCGTAAGGATAATCCTCAGATTACGCGCCCAATCAACAAATTTACTTCCGTCATCTTTCAACTTAGCTTTCTCTAGGAACGCATTAAAATTCAGGGGTGCTACTGCGCGAGCCATTGATCTATAACATAAATATGTAAATGTTACTTAGACTATTATTCATGATAATGAGTTTAGTTAATCAAATTACTAAAGCTCCCACTCAAATTGACATCCCTCAGGTCATCTGAGTGTCACATGATCCAAATTCACCAAGTCAAGTCCGATCATCACGTGAGTTAAGTTGGTTTCAATGGTGAACATCATTATGTTGATCATATCTACTATATGACTCATGTTCCAATAACCAATGGACACCTCTACGGCCAATAACCAATGGCGGGACCTGGACGTCCACATTGGTTCCTACATATTCTACGAAGATATTTATCGGTCGAACCTCTATGTCAAGGAATCAGTTAATCCCGTATAACGTTCCCTTTGTTTTTCGGTATGTTACTTGCCCGAGATTCTATTGTCGGTATCTCCATACCTAGTTCAACCTCGTTACCGGCAAGTCTCTTTACTCGTTCCGTAATACAAGATCCCGCAACTAACAATTAGTCACATTGCTTGCAAGGCTTATTGTGATGTTGCATTACCGAGTGGGCCCCGAGATACCTCTCCGTCGCACGGAGTAACAAATCCCAGTCTCGATCCATGCCAACTCAACAGACACCATCGGAGATACCTGTAGAGCACCTTTATAGTCACCCAGTTACGTTGTGACGTTTGATACACACAAGGCACTCCTCCGATATCCGTGAGTTGCATGATCTCATGGTCATAGGAACATATACTTGACATGCGGAAAACAGTAGCAATAAACTGACACGATCATATGCTGCGTTTGTTGTTTAGGTCTTGTCCATCACATCATTCTCCTAATGATGTGATCCCGTTATCAAATGACATCACATGTCAATGGCTAGGAAACCTTGACCATCTTTGATCAATGAGCTAGTTTACTAGAGGCATACTAGGGACACATTGTTTGTCTATTTACCCACACATGCAATGTGTTTTCATTCAATACAATTATAGCATGGATAATAAACGATTATCATGAACAAGGAAATATAATAATAAACACTTTATTTATTGCCTCTAGGGCATATTTCCAACAGTTGGTGTGTGAGAAATCGATCCGGATGTATATCTGTGGTTGAATTTGATGGGCGACATAGTGTTTGCTGGGGTTGCCCGACATGACCAACGTCATTGCTATGTAATTTTATTTTATTTTATTTATTTTTATACACATTTTTTGTATTTATATATATATGTTTAGTTTATTACTTATTATGTTATTTATTCTATTATTTATGATTTTGTTATTATATATATATATATATAATATTTTTACTAATATTAGATCTATACTAAAAACATCATCAGTGTAATGATTCCCATGATAAGAAATGCTGCCATCGATCCTGCTGGAAGAAAGAGGCCAAGCATGCCACAAGCTAAAAGTGCATATCGAAGCATCTATAATTTTTTAATTTGATCTTGCATCACATCATTTTTAGTTCCATCTCATCTACATGTTGTCTCAGTGGTCCAATGGATTAGTCGAGCAACTCGATTACGTACTTCTGAACGAGATCAACCCATATTCATGTATAGCAATAGTTTCTCTCTACGGTAGCGGGTTCCAACGTACGATGACAGCCCGCAAGTGGTTCATTTGATGATCTTCGACGTGCTAACACTGCCTAGGTCTCCTCCCTGGTTCTTCATCGGAGTCAGAGTTGCACTTTCTGGTCACAAGTAGCTGAATTTTGGCGTGGATCTTTGTACATCTCCACAGAGCCTCTACTGTGTGGGTTGATGATGGTGTACGACGAAGTCGTTTTCTCATAGTTTAGGGATGTCAATGACGCCTCTAACTGGGTGTCATGGTTTTTTGAGAGTATGTAATACTAGTCTTGTCGTTGAATCCGTCTCAAGAGCCAGCTAACGTATGAACCGCTGAGGACTTGTCAATGTCAATGCTAGCTAGCCTGTCTTCTGTGGCTGGAATTACTTCGCGAACTGTAGCCAACTATTTAAAAGTAGAATATTGATATACCCATCAAAACCAGGTGAGATTCATGTTGGTCAATGCTAGTCTTCCTGTGGTCGTGGTTGTGCTCCAAGTTCCGATTATTTTCCAACATGATGCGTTGTCTGAAAGCAATGTGCATTACTGAATAGTCAATCACTTCAACGTTCAAGGACTCCACATCCGACCACTTCCGTAATCGGTCTATGCGCTCAGTATTCATGCTTCAGCAATCTCCTCCAAGAATATTCATACGCTGTTTGACGTTTCGCTTGGGGATCTGCGACTCTGCATTTAGAAATTCTGAAACATCGGAAATGATGCGGATGGCATTTTTTTTCCAATTTAAGCATATGTCGGTGAAAAGCTTACATGGGTTTTTGGAACACTGCATAAAATGGTGTGTCGTGTCAGACGCCTGGAAGCTTACAAGGATTTTCAAAACACCCACTATAAATAAGTAACAATGAGGCTATATTCAGATAAGCCTGAGAAGTGGAGTAGCTAACCCGCCAGCAGCCAAATAAGCTACTATGATGCATACTGAGAGCTAAAGGAAGTAACTTTGATAGGGCATCCATCGACTTGGTAATTTCATTTACTATATATACTACGAGCATATATTCTTGTCCATTTACTTTCAATAATTCCAGCTACGGAGCACCTGCAATACTTCACAAGTATGGAAATCTCAGTTTAGCACGTACGGAAGCTTTCCTTGACCAACTTCAGTTAATTTTGGGAGACTGAAATTCAGTGTTGATTTTCCATAGCAGAAACGTGATGTCTACTTACTTCGGAATTCCAACTGGAAAGCTAGTTCATGCTGACACAAGATATGGTTGCTGCCAACCTGGAACAAATTATGTACATGAGCAAGAAAACCAAGGAGCCAAAACAAACTGCATTGCTGGAAATGACGAAATTGGCAAAGGCTAAGATCCTGATGCTGTAGTGCTGTTCTGCATCAGTGTATGAGATGTCTTTTGGTCTTCTATGCATGGGCTTTGTCCTTGCTGGCTACGAGAGCCTGGTTTAATAGGACTGATAGACTATTCATATTAACAAGGAATTCCTTCTTTTCTGGAAGCCCACTCGAAAAGAACTCTAAAGTTAAGCATGCTTGGCTTGGAGCGATTCTAGGATGGGTGACCGATCGGGAAGTTGGTCCCGGGTGCGCACGAGTGAGGACAAAGTGCGCAGGAAAGACTAGTGTTGGTCTGTGAGGCCAATCTAGATCCCGCCAGGCGTAACGAGGTGTTACAATTGGTATCAGAGCTGACCCTTACGGTTACATGGGCATGCGCGGGTCAGGTGCACGGGCATGTGGCGCATGGCGCGTGTGGCCCGTCGTAGCATACAGCATGGCACATGTGCCGGACTGGACGCACATACGTGTGCCAAAAGGGAACGTTCCTGATGGGCCGACTAGGACGTCGGTTCCTTTGAGTGGGGGTGTATGTGAGAGCCTGGCTTAATAGGAATGATAGACTACTCATATCAACAAGGAATTCCTTTTTTTCCGGAAGCCCACTCGAAAAGAACTCCGCTTGGAGCGATTCTAGGATGGGTGACCGACCGGCAAGTTGGTCCCGGGTGCGCACGAGTGAGGACAAAATGCACAGAAAAGACTAGTGTTGGTCTGTGGGGCCAGTCTAGATCCCGCCAGGCGTAACGGTGTGTTACACTCTCTGTTAGAGTAGCCTGGGAATGTTCAGCGATATTCAGTAGTGTCCTTTCCTTTTTTTTTCTCTCATTCACTTTCGTTTTGTTGGCTTTAGCTAACTCATTAATGAAATTGGGGGAAACCCCTTGCTCAAGAGAGGAAAAAAAAACAGAGGCTAAGCTACAGCCTACAGCCATGGCTTCAGTACTGAAGCAAGAAAACAAAAAAGAAACATCTACGTATAAGCATATAGGAAACTGAACAAAGGCTGCAAGAAGTTACAACAGAAGCAACCAAAGACAGTAACCATGCATATGACAATGAGAAGGAATACCTGAGCAATAATGAATCACAAGGAATTTTTGTGTTCAAAAGGGCATGATACCTGAGCTAGCACACATGAATAGAAGTCCTTTATTTAACAGCCACAACTGAAATAGGTGACATCATACAGCTGACACACCCGAATACAAAGTACATAGTTCTTCAAACAGGTAATGGAACAAGAAAGTCTGAAAATGGAAACACGACTCAAGTCTGTCTCACAATAAGAACACACAAATAGCAGTGCACATAGGTAAAGTAGTTTCAATGTGGAGACATAAATCGCTCGCAGTGATAAGCACACGATGCACAGACAGGGGTAGTAGCACACCACAAACACAGTAGCAGTAGGGGACGCAGGCAGGGGTAGTAGCAGAAGTGAATCACACTGTACTGGAGGTAGCAGCAAACTGTGCAGACGTGCGGTAGTACACGTTTTGGGACAGCAGTGGAAAGCCAGACGGCATAGCAGAACAGCAGCAGCACCGTTTTCTGCATGTTGAGTGAGATGCATCGGCGCCTTGACTCGTTGGCGAAGCATCTTCCTTGTTTCCGGCAGGTGACCTGCATAACCAACACCAAATCACATCAACATGTTAAGCTAGTATGACTAGAGAGGGGGAAGGAAGCAAGTAATGGTACACTAGTTGGCAGGTGATTGGCGATACCTTACGTACATCTCCTGATCAATCTCGGAGTAGAATACCTCACCCGTGACAGTATCCCTTGGATTGCAGAACACTGGCTTAGGGCTGTCAAGAAGTCACCGCTGATTTCCGAAAAGCCTAGATACTTGGTGGATGTGAGGAACTCAATGCCACGTGGGACCTCCGTCATGCTGCTGAGGTTGACTAGGATTAATTGTTCCAGGCTCACCATGGCACCTTGCTGTATCACTAGGCAATTCAGGTTAGGCAGGTCTCTCTCTTAGGGAGAGAATCTTTAGCAATTCAAGTTCTGCCCCCCAACAGCTTGGAAGAGAGGAGACTCGTCCAACGCCCCTTCCGCTAGTCGTCCTCTCAAAGTTAGCTTTTGCAGGCTTGGTAGGCGGGCATTCAACTGCAGAACCTCGTTCTCATCACTTGCATTCACACTTAGGAAGGACAAATACCGCATCTGAACTAGAGACTCACTGATGCGTCCACAATTAATTTCCTTCACATTCCATAACCTCAAGCTTCTCATTTGCTTCAGCTCCCCTAAATGCCTAAGAGACTCATCTTGTGCTTCCAATGCTTGCATTGTCTGCAGGTTTGTTAGATTTCCAAGACCATTGGGGATACACATGCCACTGCGACATTTGAACACCCTCCCAGTTGGATCAATTACTCTCTCAGCAAATAAGTGCCTAAGCTTCTTCAGTTTCACAATCCCACTAGGCAGCTTATGTATATCAGATTCATGAATGTCGAGTGTTAACAAATTTGATAGATTCTCAATAGTCTTGGGGAGCATCTTCACCTTTGAACCCCGCAAACCCAAATGACGGAGATTAAAAAGATCTCCGATAGCATCTGGAATCTTCTCCATGGGCAGACCACTTAATTCTAGCACTGTCATATATCTTGACTCCTTACATGGTAGGGGTAGTGGAGTGAATGATGACTTGCTATCACCCAGTGTAATCATAGTTCGAAGTTGGTGCATATTCGAAAATGGTTGTTGAATATCATCTTTTAGTTTGTGCAGTACCAAACGGCGTCCATCCTTTTGATGAGCCCCTCCACATTTTTCCTCATATGTAACACCAAAACAGTTCTTCTGGCACAAGTCAACTGCCAATTCACGTAAGATATCGTGCATTCTTAATTTCTTCATCCTACCAAATGAGTTCCTCTCAACAAGTTGTAGCATGTTTCTATCAATCAACTCCTTTAGATAACCTTCTGCCACTTCTTCCAATGTGCTTTCACCCCTCTCCTCGATGAACCCCTCCGCTGTCCATAACCGTACAAGTTGTTTCCTTTTGAAAACATAGTCTTCCGGAAATAAGCTGCAGTACAAGAAACAAGCTTTCAAGCATGTTGGAAGGTATATGAAGCTCAGATGCAAAACATTCCTTATGTCACTGAGACTTGAATTATTAATTAGCTCCCAACTCAATTGAACATCTATTCTTCTCCATTCTTCAACAGTTTTGTCACACACACGCAAGAGGCTACCAACTAACACAATGACAAGAGGCAAGCCTTTGCACTTGTTAACTATTTCCTCGAACAAAAGCTTCAACTCCATTGGACATTCGTGATTTGTATCTCTTGAGAAGGCTTTCTTACAGAAGAGGTCCCATGCCTTGTCTTCGGGTAAAGCTGGCAGTGTTAAGATTTGTCCTCGAGAGGCAAGTGCAGCAACACGGCTTTCCCTTGTTGTGACTATCAGTCGACTGCCCTTATCATTATGAATAAGCACCCTAGACAAATCATTAAATACTTCTGGAGTCCAAATCATTAAATACTTCTGGAGTCCAAGCATTTCTAGAATTTAAGCACATACACATACAGTGCATGTATTTTGATTATTAAGAGCACCCACTGTTGAGTAATAATAATGATATACTATTCAGATATGCCTGAGCAGTACAGTAGCTAACCCACTAGCAGCAAAGTAAGCTATGCGTCTACAGAGATCTAAAAGGACATTATTTTGACAGAGCATCCATCAAATCAAAGGAACAGTTGTATTATCAGCTCAAATTATTGTCCACGGTTCTGTACATATTTTAAAAAAAGAACGTTACCTCCGATCTCTACATCAACATGATGCATACCGCCTTTTTATTAAAACAAAAGCGTAAACAAATAGTTCACATCCTCAGCCAAGTTGCAAAGGAGCAGCATAATAGTTCCAGAAACAAATACGGCAAAAATAGACGTAGATGCCTAACCATCTATCATATTATTGCACCGCCATCCAAACCGGTTGAATTTATCCCGAGCTGCCATCTCTCACGGGCAGACCCAGTAACCAAAGGCTTCCTGGTTTCCGCAGGAGTGAGTAATGACCACATACGGATCAACGCCGACGCCCTATGTAGTACCTGCAAGAAATGTATACGTATTTGTCTGTTAAAAACCATGTCATTACTGCAATTCCATATAGCACATAGTAGTACACAAACACCTATGCGCATATGTCTAGCAATGTTTATATCAACTCCATTTAGCCACGTCCCAAACAACGTGTCAATGCTATCTGAAGGAGCAATATTAAAAGTAACTCTAGCAGTTTGCCATAAAAGTTTCGCTAGCGGGCAATGAAGAAAGAGGTGTTGGATAGTCTCCTGATGATCACAAAAACTACATCGCATGCTCCCTGGCCAATTACGCTTTGCAAGGTTCTCCTTAGTGAGTATCACCTTCTTGGATTGACTTAGGCACCGCCCTCGTGTCAATAAGGTCAAGATAAATTGATTTTACTGTGAATATACTAGAGGTTGTGAGCTGCCACGAAATTTTGTCGGGTTCTCCCGATAAATGTATGTCCATTAGTCTTATAACTAAGTGTAACCACTCCACCCAGCGATGACCAATCAAACGTGCGCCTAAATTGAATGTTTAGAGGAGTGGTTTGTAATATTGTGGCCACATATCTTTCCTTATGTTGCACAATATTATATAGCGATGGATACTGTACGGCCAAGGGCGTCTCTCCCAACCACGTATCTTCCCAGAATCTAGTTGTCTCTCCATTTCCAATGATGAACTTAGTTCGATGGAAAAATTGAGCCTTGACCTTCATCAAGCCTTTCCAGAATGGAGAGTCAGTCGGTCTAGCAGAGACCTGGGCTAGTGTTTTGGAGTGTAGATACTTATTACGTAAAATTTGTGCCCACATTCCTTCCGTCTCGACAGATAGTCTGAACAACCACTTGCTGAGCAAACATCTATTCTTAGATTCTCAATTCCCAGGCCTCCCTGGTCTTTGGGACGGCAAATAATGTCCCATCTAGTAAGTCTATATTTTTTCTTAACCTCATCACTCTGCCAAAAGAAACGGGACCTAAAGAAGTCCAATGTTTTGCGTACCCCTACCGGTATCTCAAAGAATGACAAGAGGAACATGGGCATACTCGTAAGAACCGAATTAATCAATTTGAGCCTTCCTCCATATGACAACAGCTTGACCTTCCAGCAACTCAACTTCTTTTCGAATCGGTCCTTTATCCTCTTCCACTCTTGGTTTGATAGTTTACACTGTTAAGTTAATAAGGCTATATTCAGAAAAATATGCATGAGCAATAAACTAAGCCATGTATGTACATACAGAATCCAAAATAAAATTACTTTGATAAGAAATGGTGGAAATCTGAGACCCAGCTTGATTACTTTTGTTTTGGGAGACCATAATTCAGTGTTGATTTGCCATAACACAAACACAGTGTTGGCTTGCTTCAGAATCTTGACTGGAGACAGCTAGCTGATCCCAGATATGAATGCTAGCAGCTTGAGAGCCATAATTGGGAAGGGTTTATAGATTGTTGTGCACTTAATTTTCGGAATGACATGGATGCATCTCTATACTAATCCATCATGAATCCGACATATACACTCCCTATTAGAAGGACAGAAAAATAAGCACAACAGCAACTACCTCTGATATCCATTGAGGACAACGGTGGTCAGGCATTGTGGCAGGTCGGTGGCACCGATACGGCAACAATCGTTGGCACCAATCTACTTCACACAAGGTCAAGGGTGACGTCAGTGAGACGATCTATGGCTGCTCGGCAGCGGCATGGTTCCAGTTGCCTAGAGCAGCTTGAGGCAAGCGCCAGCCATAAATCAAGCTCTTTCTTCAGCAAATGGAGCCACATCATTTGTCACGGTGTAGATGGTGCGAAACCCTACCATTTGTGCGGGTTCAGGCTCAACACCAGGCTTCATATTATATATGCAACCAATAATGAGAAACCCTTTCCTGGCTATTGGTTATAATTCAGTCAAAGATCAATTCCCTCCGTCCCAAAATAAGTACAGCTGCCTTAGTACTAAAACTGTACTCCCTTTGTACCTAAAACGTCTTATATTTCCTTACAAAGGGAGTACTAACTTAGCACTAAATTTATCACACTTATTTTGGGACGAAGGAGTATTTATCAGTCCAAGATGAGTTGACTGACCAAACATAAAACTCGAAAACAGAACATCAATCAAAGAAAATAAAAGACAGGGCCGCAGGGGTCTACGCATGTTGAAATTATCCATACTGATTGTCAGAGGTCAGTTATTGACAAGGAGCGGCAGAAAAACATGTATCAAAGGTAAATCTGGAATCTGTCACATGTAGCTACCATCAGTAATACCAGTAACAAGATGCAGGGACTATTAATAATCTGTCAAAGTTAGGTGCTTACGAGTTATAAGTCACAAGAACAATCATTTATGCCAAGAGCCTCTGAGCTATGTCACGAGTTCCTGGCAGCGCCCCTGGCAGCAGCGGCGGCGGCGTGCGATCCCGCGCAGATCCATGCGCCAGTCCTGCCCCTAACGTCATGCCGGCCGAGGCAGATCGCCATGCAGCCAATCAGGCGGATGCGGCCGACAGCCCGGATCTGGTGGACCCTGATAGCCCATGCGCGGGAGAAACCGCATCTCCACGTGGCACGCACGGCACCGAGAGCCCGCGGATCGAGCCAGCCGCCGATAGTGGAGCATCTGCGGGGTCAAGATCGCCATCGGATCGTGAGCCGGGATTCCCTGTGCGGCTTTCCTTCTCGGATCAAGTGTTGGGATCCTCTGCGCCGATCCTACAGCGGCTACTGCATCAGGATCTTCTGCGCCTATAGCACCAACAGTGCATCAGCCTCCCCTTCGGCACACCGGGTCACAGTCAGGTATTGTCAAGGAAAAGAAATACACTGACGACACGATCAGGTATGACAGAACTAAACGTGCTTTTCTTAGTACTACTGGTGAGTCAGCCCATTTGCATGATGCTCTTGCACATAAACATTGGAAAGAAGCCATGGATCACGAGTATGATGCACTCATGAAAAATAAAACATGGCATTTAGTACCACCAAGGCAGACTCACAATGTCATAGACTGTAAATGGGTATATAAGATAAAAAAATATGATGGAAGCATAGACAGATACAAAGCTAGACTAGTTGCCAAAGGTTTCAAACAAAGGTTTGGTATTGATTACAAAGATACTTTTAGCCCTGTTGTTAAGTCAGCTACTATTCGACTTGTACTGTCTATTGCTATTTCCAGAGGTTGGAGCTTACGACAGCTAGATGTTCAGAATGCATTTCTTCATGGTGTTCTTGAGGAAGAAGTGTTCATGCGGCAACCACCAGGATATGAGGACCGAAGTGCACCACACTATGTCTGTAAGTTGGATAAAGCTTTGTATGGTTTGGAACAGGCCCCTAGAGCTTGGTACTCAAGATTGAACATGCAGCTACAACAACTTGGGTTTACACCATCCAAAGCAGATACCTCGTTGTTCTTTTATCATAGAGATAAGGTCACTATATTTGTGCTTGTCTATGTTGATGATATAATTGTTGCTAGCTCAAGTGCACACACTACCACTTGTTTACTTAAAGATCTGAAGTTGGAATTGTTGGAAATATGCCCTAGAGGCAATAATAAATTAGTTATTATCATATTTTCTTGTTCATGATAATCGTTTATTATCCATGCTATAATTGTATTGATCGGAGACTTAGATGCATGTGTGGATACATAGACAAAACCATGTCTCTAGTACGCATTTAATAGACTAGCTCGTTGATCAAAATATGGTTAAGGTTTCCTAGCCATGGACATGAGATGTCATTTGATAACGGGGTCACATCATTAGGAGAATGATGTGATGGACAAGACCCAAACTACAAACGTAGCATATGATCGTGTCAGTTTATTGCTACTGTTTTCCGCATGTCAAGTATGTGTTCCTATGACCATGAGATCATGCAACTCACGGATATCGGAGGAGTGCCTTGTGTGTATCAAACGTCGCAACGTAACTGGGTGACTATAAAGGTGCTCTACAGGTATCTCCGATGGTGTCTGTTGAGTTGGCATGGATCGAGACTGGGATTTGTTACTCCATGTGACGGAGAGGTATCTTAGGGCCCACTCGGTAATACAACATCACAATGAGCCTTGCAAGCAATGTGACTAATTGTTAGTTGCGAGATCTTGTATTACGGAATGAGTAAAGAGACTTGCCGGTAAACGAGGTTGAACTAGGTATGGAGATACCGACGATCGAATCTCGGGCAAGTAACATACCGAAGAACAAAGGGAACGTTATACGGGATTGACTGAATCCTTGACATAGAGGTTCGACCCATAAAGATCTTCGTAGAATATGTAGGAACCAATGTGGACGTCTAGGTCCCGCCATTGGTTATTGACCGTAGAGGTGTCTCGGTCATGTCTACATAGTTCTCGAACCCGCAGGGTCTGCACACTTAAGGTTCGGTGACGTTTCGGTAGTGTAGAGTTATGTATGGTGGTGACCGAAGTTTTTTTGGAGTCTCGGATGAGATCCCGGACGTCACGAGGAGCTCCGGAATAGTCCGGAGGTAAAGATTGATATATAGGAAGGTGGTGTTTGGACTCCGGAAAGATTTCGGGCACTTTCGATAGTGTATCGGGAGTGACGAATGGGTCCCGGGGGTCCACCAGTGGGGCCAACCCACCCCATGGGCCAAAGTGGCGACCCACCATCCCCTAGTGGGCTGGTGGGATCGGCCAAGGTGGCCTAGGTGCAGGGAGAGAGGCCCAAACCGAATTGGGGTGGAGTCCTCCCCAAGTTTCACCTCTCGTGTGAGAGGTGGACTCTCAGGTGGAGGAGGACTCTTCCTCCACTTGGTTCGACCGAGCCAGCAGGCCTTGGAGGCCAAGGCTGCGCCCTCCTCTCCCTCCCTCCTATATATACTGGTGGAATAGAGGGTTTTTGCACAGAATTTACGGCCACATGGTACCCGTTCCACCGGTGCTCCTCTAGATCGATTTTCTGCAGTGCTTAGGCGAAGCCTTGCCGAAATCACTCCACCACCATCACCGGAGCGCCGTCACGCTGCCGGTGAACTCTCTCTCCTCTCCACCTGCTCTTCTGGATCAAGACGGTGGAGATCGTTATCAAGCTGCACGTGTGCTGAACGCGGAGGTGCCATCCGTTCAGTACTAGATCGGAAGGATCGTGAACAAGGCCACGAGACGTTCGTGATTGGATCGCGGGACGGATCGTGACGAGATCGCGGGACGGTTCGTGATTGGATCGCGGGACGGTTCGTGATTGGTTCGCGGGACGGTTCGTGATTGGATCGCGGGACGCTCGGCGATTTGGATGGCGAAGAAGTTCGACTACACCAACCGCGTTTCTTAATGCTTCCCGCTTAGCGATCTACAAGGGTATGTAGATCCATTCTCCCTCTCGTAGATGCTCATCACCATGGATAGGTTTGCGTGTGCGTAGGAATTTTTTTGTTTCCCATGCGACGTTCCCCAACAGGAATTTGCTCTCAAGGACTTAGGTGATCTTCATTATTTTCTTGGCATAAAAGTTAATCAAATAAAGGATGGTATACTTCTCACACAGGAAAAATACACTACTGATATACTCATGAGAGTAGGGTTGGAAAATTGCAAACCTGTTAGCACACCAATTTCAACTTCAGAAAAACTGACAATTGAAAGTGGAGAGGCACTTGGACCAGAAGATGCAACACAATACAGAAGTGTTGTTGGTGCTCTACAATATTTGACTCTTACTCGTCCTGATATTTCTTACTCTGTCAATAAGGTATGTCAATATTTACATGCACCTACAACAACTCATTGGACTGCAGTCAAAAGGATTTTAAGGTATCTTAAATATTCAGAAGGTCTTGGACTTCAGATTACCAAGTCACTATTTATGCTTGTTACTGCATATTCTAATGCAGACTGGATAGGGTGTGTTGATGACAGAAGGTCCACAGGTGGTTTTGCTGTGTTTCTGGAAACAAATCTTGTGTCTTGGAGTGCAAGGAAACAGGCTACTGTCTCTGGCTAATGCTACAGCTGAAGTAATGTGGATACAAACTTTGCTATATGAGCTTGGAATCAAGACTCCACGGGGTGCAAGGTTATGGTGTGATATTATTGGTGCAACCTATCTCTCACCTAAACCTGTTTTCCATGCACGGACCAAACATATTGAAGTTGATTTCCATTTTGTCAGAGAAAGAGTAGCTCAAAAGCTACTTGATATTCGTTTCATACCAACTGGTGATCAACTTGCTGATGGCTTCACAAAATCTCTTACTACAGGAAGATTGAATGTGTTCAAAAACAATCTTAACCTTGGTAAAGTTCATTCGGTTCAGATTGAGGGGGAATGTTAGAATATGTCGTATAGAGATAGGAGAGTAGTTTAAACTATGTAATCTCTTCTCTCTTCTTCTGTTTCCCTCTTTGTAACCGATTGGGTCTCGATTCTCTCAATCGATCGATCCTCTTCTTGTAAGCCACGGCATGTTCTCTATATAATACAATGCGGCCCAGACGAAGGGTTCAACGCTTTCAACCACTTTCACAAGGCCTAGTTGGCTTGCTGCTAATAATGGGCTAATCGCTAAAGATGGAGATGGTGCTAACTGACGACAGTGTTTATATCTTTCTTTTTTTAATTAGATCAACAGTGTTTATATCTGATCATGAGAAGCAGTAGCATTGAAGCTTACAATGGTTTTTGAACACCCACTATTAAGTAATAATAAGTCTACATTTAGATAAGCCTGAGCAGTACAGTAGCTAAACCCACTAGCAGCACTGCAGCAGCTAACTAAGCTATATGCATACAGAGAAGAAAATTACTTTGACAGAATACCCACAAACACAACAGAACAGATAGAACACAAGTTTGGTGGAAATCTGTTTCAAGAGACTGAAACACGGTGTTGATTTTCCATGAAACAAACAAAATGTTCGCTTACATCAGAATTTTGACTCGACAGCTAGTTCATGCTGGGCCGAGATATGGTTGGTTGCTGTCAACTTTAGACGAATAATTAACAGGGGAGCATTTAAAGATTTTGACTCACTTTAATATGAAAATGCTTCTCTAAATTATTTAACTAAGAGTATAAAATCAATGACCAATCATATATATAGATTAATAAAAAGAAGAGGAAAACTAAGTGCACCAGTCTACACACGGCGGGCGGTCGCGATGGAGGGTGACAGCCAACGAGATTAACTCCAACTGCTTGGCAGAAGCATGGTGCCTGTTGCCTGCAGCAGCCTGAGGCGAGCAACAGCGGCAATCCGAGCTCGTCCTTCAGCAGATGGTGCCACATCATTTTGCCCCGGCCTCGAGTGGCGTCAGACACTAGCATCTGTATTATATTAGTGCAGGCCTATCATCAGGGCATGAGCCAATTCATGATTTCTTATTACGCAAACCGGTAATGAGAGACTCTTTCCAGACTATATCAGCTATGGTTAAGTCAAAGATATGCCTACAAGCCCGCATCTGTTGACCTAAGCTTGCTCAGATAATTGGCACAAAAACGTGTGGCAGGGAAAAACAATGCCACAAGATGCAAATGAATAATAAATCTGTAAAGGTAACAAAGGGAGGCAACAGCAATGATGCAAATGCATCCATATTTGCCAGTGGAAGCAAGATCAAATCAAACATGACATTTCCATTTGGCTAATGCATGCTGGCAAAATCGAGCGAAGCCCACAGCTCGAGCTCAAGATGGCGACGCCTTTTCTTTTTGGGATGCTTAAATCGGTTCAGATTTAGTATACCAAGTTCCTCAAATTGTCACACACGTCGTCCTACGGACAGCACAAACAATGTATGCAAGGGCGGTTGGCTGATTTACCTCGGCGTCGCCGCCGCCGGCCGGGAGTCTACTTCGCGGCCGCCACCAAGAGCGAGGGGTGGCTTGGCCCCGTCGCCACACCGGGGGGTAGGGGGCGGGGCTGGGGGTGGAGCGGGGGCAGGCTTGACCGGAGACTAGACGCAGCATTCTCGCTCCTATCCTATTCCTAACAATCGCCGCCGGTGTGCCTGGAGGGAATGGAGGCGAGCGCTAATGGCCCGGCCCAGTTCTGGTGCGAGTTTTTCTTAGCGTTTCCTTTTTTATAATTTAAGAGATGTTCAGGGTTTATCAAAAAATCGCTAACTTTAAACAATAAATAAGTTGCAAAGTTTTCATGGATTTAAGAAAATACCCGAATATGAATAATGATCCAAATTTTAAAAAATGTTTGGAATCCCAAAAAAACTCACTAATTTTAAAATAATGGAATATACTGTTTGAATTTTCTAAAAAAACACGACTTAGAAAAAATCTTGAATTATATATTTTTTAATTTAAGAACAATATTATCCTATTAAATTTTTGTTTGTGCTTTGCACTACGCCCAAAAGAGCACGACCCTAGTCTCAACATTAAGCTGATTTGTGAAGGATTTTCACAAAAAAAAAGAGTTGATCTACGAAGGAAGTGGGAGCCGGGAAAGAGGAGAGGAAACGAGACGTGGTTATATGTATGAACTCTCTTAAACAAACATTTGGCGTTTGGAAGCCTTTACGTGCTCCTCTAAGTTATGTCGAGGTCAACCCATTTGGTCTTATGGCCACATTGAAGTCATATGGAGAATCCTATTCAACGCGCAAGTTGATGTTTATCTACCAAGCACACACCTTGTGGTTGCGCATAAATTTGATGTTTATCGACCAAGCATGCACCATGTGGTTGCTAAACACAAATGTTGTGTCGACTGAAGTAGACATTTGCAGGAAGACTCGCTCTTCTGGTTTTGGGAAGGTTCTAGAACGTGCAACTCATAGATATTGGGCTGGCCGAAGTAGACTTTCCCAAGAGACCCTGTGTCCCATTTTTTTATTTAAATTTTTACTGGGTTTTTGTTTTTCTCATTTTATAAAAAAATTCTGATCATGTTTTAGAGTTTGTAAACATTTTTATAATTTTGGAAAAAAATATTTCCAACTTTTTATCATTTACGTATTTTGAAATTTGGAACCTATTTTTCAGTATGTGAACATATTTTAATATGCTTGAATTTTTTTAGAATTCCAAACATATTTTCATTTAACAATCATTTTCAAATTCCTGACATTTAAAATTTGCAAAAAAAGGATAATTAAATAATATTTTTTAATCCAGAAAAAATTCTTGAATTAACGAACTCTTTGTGAATGCAAAACATTTTTCTGAAATTCAGGAACATTTTCAACACTCTCGAACTTTTCCAAATTCAAAAACATTTTTCAAATTATGAACATTTTTTTTTCAAAACAAAGAATATTTTTCTGATATCGCAAACATTTGTTGATAAATTCTTCCTTGATTGATATCACAAACGAGGAAGTAGCGTGCCCACGTGTCCAAAATAAGAACCAAGGAGCAGAGTAAGGCTAGGTGCAAATTAAGCAGAGACATATGTACACTGGTACAACATTTTTCAAGGATTCCCCCAGCCAGCAAGTAAGTTAAAACAGCATCAGCTAAAGGCAATACGGTTACCACGGGACGATGGAAATGAATACCCAGACCAATATCTATGCATGAAATCCCAAACCAAATGTTCTTTATTTAACAGCCACAGCTGAAATGAGTTCACAGCGAGCACACTCGTAAATATCAGTACATATATAGCTGAAACAAATCATGCATTGATCAGTTTCTGAAATAAAAACCGGGGAGCGGAGAGCGGAGAGCTTCTTAATTCGGAAAACAAACCACGCGAAAATAAGTCTGGACACGGAAATGGAGCTCGCTTGCAGACTTACAGTAAGCCGCTGACTGTAAGCGTCGTTTTCATATTTAATAAAAGCACACGGGCCACAGCAGTAGCAGTAGCACGTTATCAGTGGCTGGATTGAATACGCATGCTGCCCGCAACAAATGCCGGTGGCCTGCATAACCAGCATCGTACATATTAAAGTACAGTAGTAAGATTGGAGATGAGGGAGGAAGTAGTGGTACTGGATAGTTGCCAGATTAGTGTAGTAGCTTACGTACCTACCTATGCACTTCCTGGCCAGTGTGGCAGGTCACTCTCACTCTCGGAGAGAATAATGCCACATCTGCGCTTCAAGTACAGAACATTGGTACAGCAACGCCAAGAAGTCGCTGGTGATTTCCAGGAAGCCTAGATACTGGAGGGGTAGGACGAACTCAATGCCAGCTGGGACCTCCGTCATGCTGCCGAGGTTGGCTAAGAATAATTCCTCCAGGCTCGCCAAGGCACCTTGCTGTATCTCTAGCCTTTTCAGGTTAGGCAGGTCTCTTAGGGAGAGAATCTTTAGCTTGGGAAACCACCCCGTGAGAAATGCCAGCTGCTCTCCGTTGTATGCTCTTATGAAAAGTAGCTGCGTCAAATTTGACAACCGAGAAAGGGATGGCAGTGGGTCTTCTCTCAGCTGCGACCAATATAGATACAATTCATACAAGTTCTGCCCCCCAACAGCTTGGAAGAGAGGAGACTCATCCAACGCCCCTTCCGCTAGTTTTCCTCTCAAACTTAGCTTTTGCAGGCTTGGCAGGCAGACATTCAACAAGAGAACCTCGTTCTCGTCACTTGCATTCACATCTAGAAAGGACAAACGCCGCATCTGAACTAGAGACTCACTGATGCGTCCACAGTAGATTCCCTTCACATTACATAACCTCAAGCTTCTCATTTGTTTCAGCTCCCCTAAATGTCCAAGAGACTCATCTTGTGCTTCCAATGCTTGCAATGTCTGCAGATTCGTTAGATTTCCAAGACCATTGGGGATACACATGCCACTGCCCCATTTGAACTCCCTCCCAGTTGATTCAATTGCTCTCTCAACAAATAAGTGTCTGAGCTTCTTCAGTTTCACAATCCCACTAGGCAGCTTATATATATCAGATTCAATAAGGTCGAGTGTCAACAAATTTGCAAGCTTCTCAACAGACTTTGGAAGCATCTTCACTTTCGAATTACGCAAACCCAAATGACGGAGATTAAAAAGATCTCCAATAGCATCTGGAATCTTCTCCATGGGCAGACCACTTAGTTCTAGCACTGTCATATATCTTGACTCATTACACAGCAGAGGTAGTAGAGTGAATGATGACTTGCTATCACCCAGTGTAATCATAGTTCTAAGTTGGTGCATATTGGAAAATGGTTGTTGAATATCATCTTTTAGTTTGTGCAGTACCAAACGGCGTCCATCCTTCTGATGAGACCCTCCACATTTGTCCTCATATGTAACACCAAAACAGTTCTTCTTGCACAAATCAACTGCCATTTCACGTAAGAGATCGTGCATTCTCAATTTCTTCATCCTACCAAATGTGTTCCTCTCAACAAGTTGTAGCAT
Source organism: Hordeum marinum (assembly GCA_022496015.1). Lineage (NCBI taxonomy): Eukaryota > Viridiplantae > Streptophyta > Magnoliopsida > Poales > Poaceae > Hordeum > Hordeum marinum. Next base: position 15,555,423 of record CM039678.1, read on the forward strand.
GTTTCTGTCGACCAACTCCTTCAGGAAGTCTTCTGCCACTTCTTCTAGTGTGCTTCCACCCCTCTCCTCGATGAACCCCTCTGCAGTCCATAACCGTACAAGTTGTTTCCTTTTAAAATGATAGTCTTCAGGAAATAAGCTGCAGTACAGGAAACAACTTTTTAAGTACGTTGGGAGGTAGATGAAGCTCAGATTCAAAACATTCCTTATGTGGTCCAGACTTGGATTGTTAATTATCTCCCAGTTTAGTTGGTCATTTATTCTTCTCCATTCTTCCATGGTTTTCTCACGCACACGCAAGAGGCTACCAACTGACACAATAGCAAGAGGCAAGCCTTTGCACTTGCTTACTATTTCCTTGGACGATGGCTTCAATTCTGTGGGACATTGATGATTTGTATATCTTGGAAAGGCTTTCTTACAAAAGAGATCCCATGCCTTCTCTTCTGGTAAAGCTTCCAGTGTTAAGATACGTCCTCGAGAGGCAAGTGCGGCAACGCGGGCTTCCCTTGTTGTGAGCATCACTCTACTGCCCTTATCATTATGAATAAACATCCTTGACAAATCATCAAATGCTTCCGGATCCCAAACATCATCCAATATGATAAAGTACTTCCTTTGCTCTAGATATTTCTTTAGTGTCTCTTCAAGGCTCATGATGTCCATAGCCAGAGTGCTAGATAAAACACTGGGATTATCTTTAAAAAGTTCTTTGATCATATTTCTCAAGACATCTTCTCTAGAATAAGTTTGAGAAATGGAGACCCAGGCGTAGCACTGGAATTTCTCCCTCTCCTTCTTGTACACATTTGCAGCTAAAGCAGTTTTACCAAGACCTCCCATTCCAAGCAGGCTTATCACAGAGCATTCCAGACCTGCCAACCATTGCTCGAGTTTTTCTCTGTTTTTATCCACCCCCACTAGATCTTCTTCATCAAGAGAGCGTGAAATGTTTGCCAGATCTTGGGATCTCTTAACAATGTAATTTGAGTTGCTTGCATCCGTGTTGTTTATTGTGGGAACCCAGTGGTTTTTTGTATCTGACAGGTGTGAAAGGTCTTTCTCTATTTCCTTCATCTTGGAAGCTATCCTGTTCAAAGAAAGCAGAGATCTTGGCTTCTTGAAACCCTTCCTCAGAAAAAAACAACAACCTATATCATGTTCCTGACCAACAAGATACAAGTACTCATCCACCATGTCCTCCATCACATATGCTACTTTCTGTACCTCCTCCAACCAGACCTCATATACTTGATTGTTGCGACTACGAATGTCCATCTGACACAGAACATCATGCATTATGCGAAGCTCCCTAGCAACACGGCCCATACTGCCCTGTAGCTCTAGTAATTGTGTTCCATACTTTCCAAACTGCACGCTGGCCTGGTCTGCCGCTCCCTTTGCCAACACGGTCCCGATTTTTCTAAGGGCTAGAAGGATCACAATCTCCGCCATTACTTTGAGAATTGCTAATGTCTCGGTGTTAGGTGGTGGCCTAGTTGTATGTTCTCCTCTGTATGATCAAGTTGACCAGACCACTGTAAAATGAAGTGATACGTTAGTTATAAAAAATAGTGAAATTCTACTATACTAGCAACTACGAAGCACCTGCAAAAACACTTCAAAACTCAATAAACACGTGCCATAACACTTCAAAACTTTTCAACCACATTGGGAAAACAAAATAAGTAGAACTTTCCCAAGAAATATTACTCCCTCCATTTTCGTATACAAGGCCACAAACCCATATTACAGGTACCAAGGTAGAAATTAATGGCTACTTAAGCCAATGCTGCAAGCTAGTCTTTTCTCCTCGATTGACGTGTTAATTAATGTGTATTTTTCTCTCCAGCGCACAACTACGCTATTCTCTCACTCATTGGTTAATTAATGTGATGCATTCAAACCAACCTGCTCACTCCCACATGCATACATGGGGTATTAATGTCCTTGGTTGCTAGTACAAGGCAAACCTCGTCATTTTTACCTCTATTGGTGTTAGTGGCCTTGTATAGCTGCAAATTGTAATTTTGATAGTGGCCTTGTATACAAAAATGGAGGGAGTACTAACATCTTAATTAATATTGTTAGCTTTTCTAATTCTAACCGAGATAGCCAAACAAAACTAGCTCTTTGGATAGACATGTCCATGAATTTTAAAACACTTGAGACTGTGCTATAGTCAACTATGGCAAACAGAATGTTATTAACTAGCAACAGGATATATTAGATGCTAGGAGTATATATTAGGTTATGTATGTTCCTCTTCCCTATAAGGATATATTAGGTTAAAACACCCCAAATGTTGGACTCTGAACCAAGTCAAAGAGGAAACAATCTGGCATACCTGCCAGCTTGCCGATATGCATATTCTACTTCCATGTAACTTAGTTCAATATTTCCTTGGTATCTATGTAATTGACATACCCAGATGTATGGAGAGACTAATAGCTAAAGTTGTAGATTAGGATACAAGAAAGAAAATTGTAGCGCAATCAAGAAATGAATAATAAAGCAAACCTATAGTGTCACAGATGTCATTAGGCAAATCAATATGTACTCCCATGATTACAGTGACTCCAACTAAAAGGAGTCATCAATTTTCACTTTAGGAAATACTCATACAACAGGAATGTTCGTTTTTTTAGGGTAGAATTTCCCATAATTAAGAGCATATGAAACTTGCCAATATATTGGCACAAGATATTTGCCAATACATTGTATATTCAATGAAAGAGCATATGCTTGGCCCAATTGCCCATTACCGACAAGCATTATAAACAGCGACTTTCGGGATTCATTCCAGATATTTTGGCTATCCAGGAAAAAAATGAATGGCAACTACAAACTGAACATACATACATGCCAGCTCGCCAGACCTTGGCACCGACAAATTAAGCTTGTCCTTTTCCACAAGAAATCTTGTTCTGTTTATGTTGTCGAAAGAAATCGAAATGCGTCACCCATAAAGTATACTAGGCTTGCCAAGTTCAAAAGATACAACATAAGTGGGTTTTATTTGCACCAAGGAACATTGTTCTGAGTGCAACCTAAGATAGCAAGAAAAGTAGTGAAGGATGATGCACCTGACTTGTTATAGCTCAGATCTGATCGATCTTGTTAAGCTCCTTGGGCACTTCTGAATCTGAAATCACCAGAACAATCTTCTCAAAAGAAGAGACCTCATGGATCAGCTGGTCTTGTTGTCGTTGTAGCTTGATTAGATTCTGAACTATCATGGAGTCATTGGCATGATCGAGAGTGTGCAAGCTTGTTGCTGATGACAAGTAGCTGGATCTGATTTTGCTCCTTGGGCAACGTACCTGGATTATAATCGGCGTAGATCCGGTTAGATTTGGACATATGGCAACCTACTTGTGTCATCTGTCATGGCTTGGTGAGTGGGTAATGCCAGTCTCGTTGTTGAAGCCAACAAGTACTAGCCAGAGAACCTGCAAGTAAAGTCAGGGAGTCGATGCTAGCCTTCTTGTGGTTCCATCTCAACTTTTCCTTTTCCAGAGAATCTAAAAAAGCTCAATTGTTCTCCGGCATGCTGCATTGTTAGAAAGCAATGTGCCTAGCTATTTTTGTTATGGTCCCCATGCATAAGGGTGCTGATGTGCAACCAAGGATTCCTGCTTCAGATTCTGCTGTTGGACCTTCCTTATGCGCTCTTTCTTTTTATATGTTTTTACCAAGGTAATCTCTGGGAGAAGATTTAGAAATTTTGAAACCTCAGAAATGATGTGATGAATGTCAACCTTTTCAGAATTTAAGTATATGCACATACAGTGCATGTGTTGCCAACCTCAAAAGATACAACCGTAACATATAGGCAATACCACACTTTACTTGGCTAACGCCGGTAATCGAAGCCAAGCAGCTCAAGATGTCAACACTTCGGATGACGCTTAATTAAGATCGATGCCATGTATACAGAAGGTAATTCGGTTCAGACTTGGTGACATTAAAAAAGTTCAAATTCTCACCCATGTCCTATGGACAACACAAAATGGGCACGGATATCTGCAATGACCTAGCTAAGATATTGACAAGAGAACTAGGAACAAACCAAATTAAGACAACGCTCCTGTGACTTGTAGATGTAGAGCTGGACAGATTTGGACTTGCGATGGCCTTCTTGTGCGCTTCAGAATCTGAAAACATGATGCTAGCCTTGTTGAACCCATCCAGAACCATACCGAGAACCTGCAAGTCAAGCATATGCTTGGCTTCGTGAATGGGGAATGCTAACTTGTGACTAAAGGCATCAAGAACCAGAAAGAGAGCCTCCAAGTCAAGCAAATTCTAATCTTCTTGTGGTTGAAGCTCAATCCTTTTCCGACATGCTGCACTACTTGAAAACAGAGCACTGCGTCTGTGTGCAAAATCCAATCACTTCTAGCAATTTGATTAATTAAAGGTGATTTATGGTGCTTTCATGATGGGTCCATATGCTTGGTAGTCCATATTCCATACTTTAATAAAAAGCCATATTCCTACTTTAGTATTCTGCATGTAGCACAGCCACATGATGTTGGACGTTCCTTTTGAGCCCCTGCGTTCTTGTTGAAGGTCTCTTCTGGGAGAAAATTTAGATATTTTAAAACTTCTAAAATGATATGGATGGTAACATTTCTTGAATTTAAGTCTATGCACTGATGCACATATAGTTCATGTATTGTATTTTGATCATAAGAAGCAGTAGCATTGAAGCTTACAAGAACACCCACTTAATAATAAGCCTATATTCAGATAAGCCTGAGAAGTACAGTAGCTAACCAATTAGCAGCAAGCTAAGCTATATGAATACTTGAGAGCTAAAGTAAATTACTTTGACGACAGAACATCCACCAACAAGATGGAACAGCTATATTGCAGGTATGGTGGAAATCTGTTTTGAGAAACTGAAATTCAGTGTTGATTTGCCATGACACAAGCAAAATGTTTGCTTACATCAGAATTTTGACTGGATAGCTAGGTCATGCTGGCCCGAGATATGGTTGGTTGCTGTCAACTTTAGAGGAATAACATGGAAAGGTTCAAAGATTTTTACTCACTTCCTTTTTCAAATGGCATGAATGCATCTCTAAATTAATTAATCAATTAAGAGTGTTCCATGTATAAATCAATTATCGATCATATAGACTGAAAAATAGAAGAAGAGGGAAAAGAAGTGCATCGGTGACTACCTCTGATGTCCGTCGAGGGCGCCGGTTCATGCACCATGGGCAGCCAGGATCGATGGCGACAGCCAACGACATTAATTCCAACCGCTCGGCAACAGCATGGTGGCTGTTGCCTGCAGCAGCCTGAGGGGAGCAACAGCCGTAATCCGAGCTCTTCCATCAGCAGATGGTGCCATGTCATCTTGCCCCGGCCGACAGTGGCGTCAAACACTACCATCTGTATTTGTGCAGGGTCATTATCAGGCCATGAGCCATTCAGGATTCTTATTTATGCAAAACAATAATGAGAGAGTCCTTTGAGACTATCAACTATAGAATGGCATGAATACATCTCTAAATTGATTAATTAATAAAATGTGTGCTATGTATAAATCAATTATCGATCATATAGACTGAAAAACATAAGAAGAGGGAAAAGAAGTGCATCGGTAACTACCTCTGATTTCCGTCGCAGGTGCCAGTCTACGCAGCACGGGCGGCCACGGTCGAGGGCGACACCCAACGGTATCAACTCCAACTGCTCGACAGCAGCATGCTCTGCCTGTTGAGTGCAGCAACCCGAGGCAAGCAACAGCCGTAATCCGAGCTCTTCCTTCAGGAGATGGTGCCACATCATTTTGCCCCGGCCTAGGGTGGCGTCAGACACGTATTGGTGCAGGCTCATTATCAGGGCATTAGCCATTCCGGATTCTTATTATGCAAACCAATAATGAGAGAATCTTTCGGGACTATCAGCTATAGACCTACAGTTAAGTCAAAGATTTGTCAGTAAGCCCGCATCTGTTGACCTAAGCTTGTTCAGATAATTGCTAGAAAAACATGTTTTGGAATCCAACGTGTGGCAGGGAAAAACAATAAATCTGTAAAGGCAACAAAAGGGAGGAAACAGCAATGATGCAAATGCATTCCCATTTGCCAGTGGATCAAATCGAATAGATAAATACTGTATGGCATTCCCATTTGCAATCGAAGCCACAAGTATGCTTATTAAATCGGTTCAGATTTAGTATAGCAAGTTCCTCAAATTGCCACCCACGTCCTGCAACAACACTTATGCTTATAGTTATAAGTGCGGCTGACTGGATTACCTCGTCGTCGTCGCCGCCGGCCATGGATCTACTCCGCGGCGAGAAGGGTGGCCTTGGCCGGGCAGGGACGCCCAGTCGCCGAACCGTCGGCAGAGGGCGGGGTGGGGGTGGAGCGTTGGTGGGGTTGGACAGAGACAAGGACGCAACATTTTCCCTCCTACCCTAACCCTCGCCGCCGGTGGCCTTCCACCGTGTCCGCTCTCCAGTCCAGGGCGTCCAGCATTTTTTTTCAGCGTGCTCAGCTGTGTGAGCCGGAGAGAAGCGAGCCCTAATGGCCCGGCCCAATTCTGGTACGAGTATTTTCTTTATGTTTCCTTTTTTCTTTCATTTCTATTTTTCTATTTATTTCCATTTTCGAAAAATGTTTCATATTAAAAAATAGATTTCCCAAGAATATTCACAAATTTTAAAAAATAATTAACATTTAAAAAATAATCTTGAAAATGTCCTTTGATTCAAAAAATGTCGCCGAATATGAAAAATGTTCTGATTTTTTAAAATATTTGGAATTTCAAAAAAATGAATTTTAATTTTTTTATTTGATTTTGATTTTTTTTGAAATTTCAAAGGTATCATAAAATTGGAAAAATATTAAATTTTCGTGTCTGCTTCGTGCCTGCTGAAAAAAGCATGATCCAAGTCTTAGCATTAAGTTGATTTGCGAAGTAAGAGGGAACCCAACAAAAGAGGAGAGAAAACAAGGTGTGGATAGTGTTGTGGCCATGCTGAAGTAAAAAGGAAAACCATGTGGTTGATGTTCATCGACCAAGCACCCATCCCATGGTCATTGAACACAGGTAATGGGTCGACTGAAGACGACTTTTTCAGGAGACTCACTCTTCTAGTTTTGGGAGGTTTTAGAACATGCACCATGTGGTAGCTACATAGAGATATTGGGTCAGGCCAAGTAGACTTTCCCAAGAGACTCCATGTGTCCCTTATTCTATTGTTTTCCTTTCCCTTTTCCCCATTTCTAAGTTCACTTTTTTTACGCAAGTGATATCCGGGAACATTTTTTCACATGTTTAGAATTTTTTTACGCAAGTGATATTTTTCATAATGTTCCCGGATATCATTTTTTTTACGCAAGTGATACCATTTCTAAAACACGCAAGTGAAAAAAAAATGTTCCCGGATATCATTTTTTACGCAAATTCATTTTCAAATTCATGACATTATGAAATTTTCAAGAATTATTTACAAAACATGGATTTGAAAAAAAAATTCAAATCAAAAAACATTTTTTGGATTCCCGAACATTTTCTGAAATCTTGAATGCCTTTTCAACTCATGATCATTTTACAAAGACAAGAACAATTTCTGATATCACAAAAAAATTGAATCACCGACATATCTTTTTCAAATTCGTGTACGTTTTTCAAACATTTGTGACATTTTATGGACTTTGTAAAAAAAGGAAATTCAAACAAAAATGAGATCATGTGAACAGTTCTTTTTTTTTTGGCCCGCTAGGCATACGGGATACCAGTTTTCTCCAGTCTCGAAATCTCCTGAGTGCTCCTCTGCTCTCCCGAAAGATCCCAGCGCCGCCACCTCCTCCCGTCTCCGGTGGCCGGCGAGCAACCGCTCCGGACGTGCGCCTTCTCCTCATCCTCCTCCCTGGCCGCCATCGCCGCCACCCCGTTCGCTGCAAGGTACGGGCTCTCGCCTCTCCCCCCTCCTTCCTCGTCCTTCTGTCATCAGTCCTACGTCCTCCTCCCTCCCTCTAGATCCGTCCCTCCTCCTTCATCCTCGTCCGTCCTTCGTCCTCCTCCTTTCTCCCTTGTCCTTCCTCCCTCCCTCCTCTCTCCTCCCTTGCCTCCTTCTTGCTCCTCCCTCCCTCCCTTGCCGTGCCATGCCTCTGTTTTTTATTCTAGATTTTGTGTATGGTCTGCGATTTTTTGTGTGTGCTGCCATCTGATGATTAAAATTAGGATTGGATGCTGCCAGATCACTATTGGATGCTGAAAATTAGTACTGGGTACCGTGTATGCTCATTCTGTAGAATGAATGGATGTTTATGCTCATTTTGTGGAATAAATGTTCGTGTTTGTGATGCTCAACATTATTAATGGACCACTTAAATCATGATCTACACTTCAGATTTAATAAGTAACTCAAAGTGAGAGGAGTTACTTTGCATAGTTAAAGTGAGAGGAGTTACTTCTGTATAGGCCAAGTTAAAGTTTTCATCATGTTTCAGTTACCAGCATAGCTTGGATGGATTGTGCTCTGGGGCATATGATGAGTTCATGTTGCATTTGGTAGCTCAGAAACCAGTATGGGTTTATGAACATTGCTTGTTGATGTTCTAGTATTCCGTTTTATCCTCCATGAGTCTTGAACCACAAGCAGGCTTCAATGTGTCTGATTGCTGGGTAGGTTTTCCATGCTGCCGGTACAGGTTCTCATAATTTATTGCGCCGAGCAGAACAGCAGAAGTAATTAGAATTCCAATGGATGAGATGGCCCAAAATAGCTAGGTGTTTACCTTTGTAGTCGAATCAGGTTTGTAGTTTCTGTAGCAATCTGTCAAATTTAGTCAGGGCAGCATGCATGGTGTATGGAATCTATAGAAAGTTTATGGTGTATGGAATCTGTTTTATATTGGTTTCTTTTTTGCTGTTAGTGCATCAGAAGGAAAATGGCAAGTAGAGCAGGTGGCGAACCCATAAACGAGCAAGTGGTTGCAAACACTTATGCGAACATGCGCACTGAGATGAACCAGCTCTACACCAAGATCACGGAGCTGGAAATGGAAGTCAGCGAGCACTCTCTTGTGATTGGCGCCATAGAGCCCTTGGACCCCTCAAGGCGTTGCTACAGGATGATTGGTGGAGTCTTGGTCGAGAGGACCATCAAGGAAGTGCTGCCCGCGGTGCACCGGAACAAGGAGGGCCTTGAAGAGGTGGTGGCTCGCATGAAGGAGGCCCTGGAGAATAAGAAGAAAGAGATGACCGAGTTTGAGCTCAAGTACAAGATCAGGATCCGGAAGGGGGGCGACAGCGGTGCTGAGGAAGGCAGCATGAAGGAAGCCTCTGCGCAGGGTGTCCTTGTTGGCCCTGCTGGCCAGTAGAGCAGAATGACTGGACAAGGAGGGTGACTTGCATAGTTCTTTATCAAAGCCAAATTGCTGTGTACCAACCTGACTGACTGTTTTCTCGTGCAGTTTATCGTGCTGCACTCATGCAGTAGTCGTGTGTAAAACTAGCTAGAGATTATGCTATATCAGGGCTTTGCTGGTAACCTCAGATTTTGCGCAGGTTGTGGCATAATCTTTCGTCATGGTTCTGTTTTTGTGCTTGAGAATTTTCATCTGTCGATGACATGTTTTGGTTGGCAATATCAGATGTTTGGATTTGTTGTTTAAATGACAAGATAGATGTTTTTTCTAGATGAGAGTTGAATAGGGCATGATGAGACTTTCCATTCAAGTCGTACGGCTCATGAACTATGGCTTATAGTATATTTGTGTTTGAATCTTACGATGTACTAGGCTGTTATAGACTTTTGGCTAGGAGCAGAACAGTTGCTGAAATGCAAAACAGTTTTGCATATCAACAAGGTCGGTCTCGGTAGAACAGCAGACCGCGCATAACAGTTGTCCAACCAACCTATTCTGTGTGATGTGTGGTTCTAGAACGACCTTGTGTGTTTGATGAGAAAGTCGAAGAGAGGCCCTGACAAATCGTTGAACAAGAAAGCGAAGTTTGACGATGAGGATGATGACCGTTGGCTAGCAATGGGGAGGAATGATGCAGAAAAGGTGAAGGCTAATTCATTTGAGCAGGAACACCAAAGAAGCAAAACGTGTAGAAGATCCTCTGGTTTCTCAACTGACTGAACCAAAAAAGCCCACTGCTAAACGAATCAACAGAGGCCATCCATAAACCAACAGAGACCAGATATGAACCGAAAGCGTCTGATGATGATTTAATTGATGAGGACCTGAAACCAGCTACTGCCTACTGTGGTACAGGAAAAAGGTCTGTTCGCTTTCTGAATTCAGTTACAGTTTAAGATATGTATGTACAAGGTGCTCGTTTCTGTCCATATAGCAACCAACACAAATGATTAGATTTAACCAGATGTGCTAAGAATCTCTTGGTGCATCTGTAAGTAAATATCTTGTATTTATTTTTTAGATCCAAGCATGAAATTTATATTCGTAGCCCGTAAGCAGTTTAGTTTTGCTGGATTCTGGATAAATTGAGTTTTCACTTAGCGATGATCATAACATCTACATCCTTTGCCCATATCATATGCATGCTGAAGATTAAAATGATTTTCGAACGAGTCAATTACACCACAGGTGTCACAACTTGGCGAAAAAAGTCAGTTTAGTACTAAAACTTGTGGCATACACTGAACTGATGCCACAACTTTGCTTTGTCATGCATATACGGTGCAAATCACGTTTCTGTATGAACACAACGTTGATTTGGCGTGCCAACGTTGCATGGGGACCGTTGTTAGCGACTGGACGATGTGTGCCTCCTATTTTGCGAAATAACTCACGATTTTTTTTCTCACAAAAAAGCTCCTAATAGTGACACATATTTTTCTCATGGATGGAGGGGTGTGGGGTCCATCTGTTAGCAACCCACATTTTAAAATCATCTTAGGATTTATTGAAATAAACTATGCAATTAATCTTAAAATTTATTAAATAGGCAAATTATTACATGAAACTGTTATAATTTATGATTAATTATATGAAATAATACATGAATACTTTATAATGTAATATTAATATATATTACTATTATTTATAACATAAAAATATAATTTACATATATTTTATAAATTCCTAAAAAAAGTAACGCTGCTTGGTGGTGTGGTGGCCACTCGCACATGATGAATACATGTCGCTGCTTCTAGTCCCATCCAACTATTTTTATATTATATGAATATATCTTTCTTAAAGCACGAACACTTTATACTACCTGAATATTTTGTTAAAATTGTGAAAAATATATACAAGTGTAAACCCTTACATAAAGCATGAAAACATTTATATATTACATTAATATTTTGTTAAAACTGTGTACAATCTTAAACTTACATAAAAATTAATGAATATATGTTTTTATTCAATATGAAAATTATTACATGAACAGTTTTGTAATTCATAATTTCTTTATATATAAATGTTAAATCAATACCTCATTCTAACAAGTCGAAGGTACTAGCCACCCAGAATATATTTTCTGTTCTGACCTTTTATTGAAACATAATCCAGAATTAACCTCGTTTTGAAAAGAATTTTAAATCTGATCTTTTTTGGTGACGTCAACATCCCTGGCGTCCAGTTTACATGGGAAACGTCAGGGACCATGGCATCTGGCTGACACGAGACGCCAGGGATCCTTCATGGCGTCCAGCTTACTCGGGAGACGTCAGGGACCAGACGCCGGGGTCCTTGGCGTCTGGTATGTAACCTGGATGCCAAGGATGTTGGCATTAGCAAAATAGGTCAGATTCGAGAATTTTTTTCAAAACAAGGTCAATTCGTGAATTTGTTTCATCAAAAGGTCAAAACAGAAAAATTGTACAGCCAGCCAGCCAAATCAAGATTGATGTCTTGACGTGATAGCTATATCCGGTGACCCATATTTGGCATAAAAAAACATAATGACCCAGATGGGGCTTGTGGGCAGAGTAACCAAGGCCCATTATTAACATGATAGTGTTTTTAGTTCATAAATAAAATTATAATTTTCTAAAAAAATTGACTAAAATTCATATTTAATATTCCCCCCTAAATAGAAAAAGTGAAATTCATAATTACTATTTAAATTATATAATTATTTTTCTAAATAATGCTTGAATTTATTTTAGAATTACAAGAACAATATTTTAAGTAATAATATTTCACGTAAAGTGAATACATGAATATTTATCTGAATGCATGAATACAACCAAAAATTTATATTTTTCGAATACGTTAATACTGCATGATTCTTTTATAATTTATGAAAATTATTATAATTCATAAATATTATTTCAAATACAGAAATATTTTGAAATAGTACTTGCATATTTAATAGAATAAAATTTACATTCTTTTTGAAAATAACATTTTTTAGAATTACGTGAACATTACATTAAATAATAATATTCTTAGAATTACATGAACATTATAGTTTTAGAATTACATGACCATTATGTTAAATAAGAATATATTTTATAATTACATGAACACTATCTTAAATATTTTTCTTATAATTACGAGAATACTATATTAAATAAGTTAATTTATTTTTATGTATAATATTTTTACTTTAGATTCTTACAAAATGCTATGAAAAATAAAAAAAAACTAACCTGTGAAAATGGCCTGAGGTGACTTTAGTCCATTTAAGCTCTATGTGCGTGCTTGTCTATAGGTCATTATGAGTGGAAATCCCATTTGTACAGCAAGTTATACACGGTGTGGTGGCTAGCTTGTTTGAGCTAATGTTAAAAGTGTTGTTTTCAAACCTGGACGGTGCAATATTTTGCGTCCCAATTTTTCTTTGTTGCATTGTGTCCTGGCGGGTGGTGCCCAATTGTTATAGTGATGTTTCAGGGTTATTTTAAGAAGAAGAAAATTGAGGTGTTTTTTGTGAGAAAATAAAATAAATTATCAAGGTGTTTTTGGAAGAAAAAATAGGCCCCATGCCCGTCCCTGCCTTCCGGTTACTGACATTGGGTCCCATGTCATGTTGACGCGCCTCGTCAGCACGTTGTGCGTATACAAAACGTGATTAACACCGTAGATGCACGCCCAAGCTAAGTTTTAGCACCGGTTCAATGTATGCCGCAAATTTTAACATCAAACTGACTTTTCTTGCCAAGTTCAGACACTTGTGGTGTAATTGACTCTTTTCGAACACTCAAGTATTCTTTTTGTGCTAGCTTAATAGTTGAAATCTACAGTTTCTCACACGGCCCTAAATATTGAGATTATCTTGCTTTAGATAGAAAGGTTTCGGCATTTCAGCATGTTCATAACTAGCTTCAAAGGTTAACTCTACTATTAACTATTAATGCATTGATGCTTGTTTTGTTCTCGTTACCATATTCCTGTGCAGTTAGGCGGTACAACAGTTTAACTTAAGCATCAAACTTGTAAGGATTCAAACTCGTTTGATGAGAGAGTTTTGTACTACACCTCTGATTTTAGGCACTATTTCTAATTAACTTGGCTCTGAGGCTTTCGATTCAGAATCGGAATCCTCCCTGGTGCGTGACCTCTCCTTCTAGAAACAACTCTCTAACATGAGAAAATGATGCAGCAATGCTAGTCCCATAGATTTTCTCTTTGCCTCATCTTGTTTATGTACTAACTTATACTATGATGGAAACCATCGTACTTCAAACAGAGTTGCTAGCTTCGATCCGGTTGCAACGATGGCATCTTCATTCCAATACCCAAAGGAGACGGAGACCCTGGTCCAGCTGAGATTGTACAAAACATGATGTCTTCAATTGCTTCAACTCGTAAACATATGTTCAGGTGGAGAATTGATTTTTTGAAAAGGAGGTGGAGAATTGATGCTATTGTAGTATATCTTTTTGTCATACCAATAAGTCTCGTGTTTCAAGACATGCTTTCTATGCTCTGTGTAGTAATTTTCTTGCTTATAGATTTTCATCTCGAATTTATTCTAGGTTTATTATGAGGGCGTTGTCTGCTGAAGTGGCATGTGCTATGCTTCGGAAAAGGAAAAAAAAATGAGCCACTAGTCGACTGTTGTTGAAAATTACTTCACCAAAGTTTTCTCTTCTAGTTGGCACCACAGATTATAGTTGCTTGAATTTGGACTGGAAAAAGATTAAAAAGCCAATCTAAAGTATCTCCATGGTTTGGTAACGACTCTTTGAGGTTTGAAGGCTCAGCGGTATATCCAAGTAGACAAGACGTGTATTTTGGTTACCTAAATATCATTATGGCTAAGCAGTTACATACTACCTCGTACTGGTTTATTGGTCCCCTCGTATTTTGAGTCTTATTTTGATCATGATTTTGCCATGTTAAGTTATAGATGTTCTGATATAAAAAAATGATGCAACAATGCTACTCCCATATTTTTTTTATTTGCCTCACTCTTGTTTATGTACTACCTTATACTATGATGAAAACCATCGCGCTTCAAATAGAGACATTTTGCAAGTGTCAATCATATTGCAACACCGACATCTTCATTCAATGCACAAGGGGCATGGAGACCTTGGTCTAGTTAAGATTGTACAAATCATGATGTCTTTGTCTACTTCAACTCATAAACATATGTTTAGATTCAAAATTGATGTTATTGCGGTCCATTTTTACTTGTCCTCAACCAGTCTTGTATTTCAGTATATGATTTTTGTAATATGTACAATGTACAATTATTTTCTTACTTATAGATTTTCATCTTGGATGCACTCTTGGTTCATTGTGAGGGTGTTGCCTGCTAAGGTGACATGTTATGCTTTGCATGAGAAAATAATAATAATAACACTATTCACTTATTGAAAATTACTTCACAAAAGAATCCTGAGTGGACTTGTAGGCTTGTTGCTGTACGGATCTTGTCGCACAGATGACCAATGACAGATAAGCTAGGCAGAATTGGGCAATAACATCCTGAGTAATTAAGCAACACAATGTTGCAATCATTGTACAATATAAACTCCACTTAGCAACATTCTATGTTCATGCTATATCATACATATAAATGAAAAAAAATACTATATCATATATATGTCTACAAGAGAAAATAAATAAAAGTGGATGACATTTGCTTAAAAATGGACATATTAAGTAGACATCACATAGAACAGATCTCATGAAGAAATCACATCCATAGGAGCAATGTTTTACATGCAATCATCCATGAAAGTGTGCACGTTTGAACATTTTTTTACGGTTACGACGCGAGGCACCTTTGTAACACAATTTACAGCATGTGGATGAATTCCGAGATGCATCTAAATGCATCCATCTAACCATCTAAATGCATCCATCCATCCATCTAAATGCATCCTTTCATCCATCTAACCATCTAAATGCATCAATTCACAACCATCTAAATGCATCCTTTCATCCATTCATTCATCTTATTTACTAGTGCAAAAATAGAGGGGAGGAGGGAGAAGGGTGAGGGTGGGATAGAGGAGGGAGGGAGAGATACCGCTGCGTGGATGGATGGGACGAGGAAGGCCGGGATGGGGGAGAGCCGCCGTGTGGCGAGGGCGGGGAGGAGGAGGGCCACTGCGTAAGAGCTGCCGTGTGGGACTGCTGGCGTGGGGATGTGGGAGCACCGGCGCGAGGGAGATAGTGAAGAGGGAGATCTGAGAGTGAGGAGTGAGGGGAGAGCGGGGAAGATGATAAGTCAACAAGGGGAGTAGCATGGGGCCGGGAAGAGCGCTAGTGCTACTTATTTAGCAGTAGCATTGCTCTGTGACAACTTCTACTACTACCGGTCACCCCGTGAAAGCACAAGGTGCTCCCATGGTGGTTTTGATAATTCATGACAACATACATTGTCTCTTGGACTAATACTTTCATCTAGTGTATTTCAGATAAAGTCCATAGAGAATGATGGGTTGGCAAAAGGATTGTGGAATACCCCAAGATACAAGGAAATAGATTGGCAAAGCTTCAAGCAAAGGACTCTACACTTTACCTTTTGTGAGAAATCACTTTGAGTCCATAGGAAAGCCAATACTATTAAAAGGGGGTAAGGTTTTGTTGGTGAACAAAATGCTCACGCGTGCACAAGTCATAGTCACCACATACACCCACAAGCTCTTCCACAAAAGTCTGTCCAAAGCCAAATATCCAAAATCGGTGCAACCAACACTTTCCACTCGGTGCCATCGATTCCCAGCCTCAGACAGACTCAGCCAAACCCTAGCTTTTCGGTGCAACCGATTCCACTTCGGCGCCACCGAGTTTGGATTGCCAACTTCCTGTTATGCAAGTTTACAAAATCGGTCCCACCGAGTTTTGTGAACCGGCGTCACTAAGTTTGTCAATCTGACCGTTGGTCACCTTATAGGTGTAGTCGAGTTTTATGTATCGGTCTCACAGAGATTCAAAAGTTGCTACCTTTGAGGCAACTCGGTACAATCGAGATTTACACATCGGTTCCATCGAGTCGGACTTATTAGGCGTAACGGTTGGATTTTTGGAGATGCCTATATATACCCGTCCACCACCACTCATTCGCAAGAGAAGCACTCAAAACAGTTCTCCACTCATACCTACTGATTTTCTGAGAAAGAGCCACCTAGTCATGTGTGTAGATCATGCCATTCCATTCCTACCATATGAATCTTGATCTCTAGCCTCCCCAACTTGCTTTCCACCCAATCTACCTCTTCCACCAAGCCAAATCTGGGAGAGAGTGATTGTGTGTTGAGGAGTCTATCATCTTGAAGCACGAGAGCAAGGAGTTCATCGACATTATCGAGCCTATTACCTTTTGGAGGGTGGTGCCTCCTAGATTGGTTAGGTGTCACTTGGGAGCCTCCTACTTCGTGTTGTGGAGTCAACCAAGAAGTTTGTAAGTGCAAGGAGATCGCCTACTTCGTGAAGATCTACCCCGAGTTAGGCTAGTCCTTCGTGGACGTAGGCCATCATGGTATAGTCAAGGTTGCTTCTTCGTGAAACCCTCCATGGGTAGAGCCCTCCGTGGACTCTCGCGACCGTTACCCTCCGTGGGTTGAAGACTCCATGAACGTGGATGTACGATAGCACCACCTATCGGAACCACGGGAAAAATCTTTGTGTACTTAATGTGTTTGATCTCTCTATGTCTATGCTACCTCTTGAGCTTGCGTTGGTTTTCCCTTAAAGAGGAAAGGGTGATGCAGCGAAGTGGATAAGTATTTCCCTTAGTTGTTGAGAACCAAGGTATCAATCCAGTAGAAGGAACAAGCAAGTCACCAATGGATGCACCTACACAAACAATCAAATTCTTGCACCCAACGCTATAAAGGGGTTGTCAATCCCTTCACGATTATTTGCAAGGATTAGATCCGATAGATATAGATGTAAACGAGAACGGAAAGTAAAAGGTAAATAAATTGCAGCAAAGTATTTTTGGTATTTTTGGTTTATAGATCTGAAAATATATTATGGAAAGTAGACCCGGGGGCCATAGGTTTCACTAGTGGCTTCTCTCTTGAAGGAAAATATCATGGTGGGCAAACAAATTACTGTCAAGTGATTGGTAGAAAAGTGAATAATCATGTAGTTATCCAAGGCAATGATCATGCATATAGGCATGACGTCCGTGTCAAGTAGACCGAAACGATTGTGCATGAATTACTATTAGTCCACACATCGACCGACTCCTGCCTGCTGATGACCCACAAGTATAGGGATCTATCGTAGTCCTTTAGATAAGTAAGAGTGTCGAACCCAACGAGGAGCAGAAGGAAATGACAAGCGGTTTCCAGTAACGTATTCTGTACAAGCACTGAAATTATTGGTAACAGATAGTGTTGTGATAAGACAATTCGTAACGAGTAACAAGTAACAAGCGTAGCAAAGATGCAGCAAGGTAGCCCAATCTTTTTTGTAGCAACGGACAGGCTTGGACAAACTCTTATATAAAGCTAAGCGCTCCCTTCACATTCGTTACTTTGATAATTTGATATGTGGGGTGTATCGGTGCTTGGGTGTTGCCCTTACTTGGACAAACTTCCCACTTATGATTAACCCCTCTCACAAGCATCCGCAACTACGAAAGAAGAATTAAGGTAAACCTAACCATATCATGAAACATATGGATCCAAATCAGCCCCTTACGAAGCAACGCATAAACTATGGTTTAAGGTTCTGTCACTCTAGCAAACCATCATCTACTTATTACTTTCCAATGCCTTCCCCTTGGCCCAAATAATGGTGAAGTGTTATGTAGTCGACGTTCACATAACACCACTAGATGAGAGACAACATACATCTCATCAAAATATTGAACGAATACCAAATTTACATGATTACTTATAACAAGACTTAACACATGTCCTCATGAACAAACGTAACTACTCACAAAGAATATTCATGTTCAAGATCAGAGGAGTATTAATTATCATTAAGGATCTGAACATATGATCTTCCACCAAGTATACCAACTAGCACCAACTACAAGGAGTAATCAACACTACTAGCAACCCACAGGTACCAATCTGAGGTGTTGTCACAAGGATCGGATACAAGAGATGAACTAGGGTTTGGGGAGGAGATGGTGCTGGTGAAGATGTTGATGGAGATTCCCCTGCCTCTCGACGAGAGCACTGCTAGGGAAAACCTTATACACAGAATCTTAGCAGCAGCACGGGACAGGAAAAGGCACTACTGCTAATTAGCAGTAGCGCGGTCCGTGGACAAGCGCTACTGCTACAAACTTAGTAGTAGCGCGGCTCGGTAGAACAACGATGCTACTAAAATTGACCGACCGTTCCCGCCACTCTAGGTTTAGTAGTAGCGCGCCCCGAATAACCTCGATACTTATAATGTAATAGTAGTAGCGCGCTTTTCTTTCATGTCACTACTGCTAATTCTGAAATTGGCCACATGGAGGGCCCCGCTTAGACGTATCGCGTGTGCTGGAGGAGCGCTACTGCTAGCTTATTAGCAGCAGTGCGTTTTGAGCCCAGTGCTACTGCTAAGATGCAACCATACCACCTTTCCCCCTCCCCTCCTCTCTTCCTCACTTTCCCCTAGTTCCCACCTCCTATCTCCCTCACTTTGCTTCTTCCTCACTACTTCTCCCCCCATTACTCTCCTTCTTCTACCTATCTTTCTCTCTCTTTATTACTCCTAGCTAACAACACCAACCTCCATTAATGCATCTCCTTTCTCTTTTTCCTTCCCCCTCTACTAGTTAAACTTGTCTCCTCCAAAACTAGCAAGCTAGGTAGATCTAGCTAGCATTTAGTGAAGTGACATATGTACCTCCCTAACTAGATCTATAGCCTTGTCAAGAAGAGCTTTGTCCACTTTTGATCATTCCATAGGTGTGTGTGGCAACACCTATCAACATCATCATCACCGTGCTCGATCTCGAGATAGGTGATTAAAAATTTATACAATTCTAATCTCCATAGACCCCGCATTAATTTAGTATGACTATAATTATCAAATCAGTCGTCACGTCCATTGTGCTTAACTAATTCACCGCTTCACGGCTTCATTGCATCTACCTTCTTAGTTATGTCATTACAGTCACTCTATTCGATTTACAGGTCATTTGTATTTCGTTTTTATTTTTTTGGTGCATTTGTCTTGTGCCGTTATTTTCAGTTTGATAATTAGAAATAACACACATAATGAAATTTCATTTTAATCATGATTAAAAATTGGAATTATTATCATATATGTAGGGTGTGTTCTATTAATACATTGTTATTAAATAATGATAACTTTCATACACATTTAAATCAAAATAAATAACACTGCTTATACTAAACTTTAGTGCTTATTTATAAGTTAATTTTGCCAACTTATAATCATGGTTAATTATTATGGCAATTTAAACTATATTCCCTGATAAAAGTTACATTTCTCAATAAAATAAAAAAGAAATGTAAAAAAATTCATGCCTTCTTGGATTAAATTGTGAATACTGCATTAATATAGCATATATGTATGTGTGTCATTGGGTATCTTAATAAATATCTTAACGTGAGTGATATACAAATATATCTTGATAGTGGTCTTTATAATTAGATAAATCATAAAGACAACGAGCAAATAGAAAAATCCGGAGCACACAAGATGCTTACGTGGAGTCGCACTGGACACAAGCCAGCTCGGTCTAGTTTCGGACGGAGCTAGGCTTTGGACCACTCGCCAATGAGCTGACAGGGTTTAGGTTAACTATTTGTCCATTGGTACTTGTTTTATTCTGGTTGCCACATTCATGTGCAGTTAGGTACAATTGTTTAAGTAAACTTTAACAGCTGAATATGGCAAGAAAGCCTTGTAAGGATTCAAAGTCGTTTGGACAGAATTCTGTATCACGACTCTCATTCTCTTTGCCTCACTCTTGTTTACGTGCTTACTTATATATGACGAAAACCATCGTACTAGAAACAGAGGCATGTTGCAAGCGTGGATCTTGTTGCAGTAGTGGCATCTTCATTAAAATGGACAAAGAAGATGGAGACCCTGGTCCAGTTGAGATTATACAAGTCATGATGTCTTGGGCTGCTTCAGCTCGTAAACATATGCTCAGGTTCAGAATGGATGTTCAGCACCCAAGGATGCTAATTCAATACTCCCTCCCTCCAGAATTACTTGTCATACATATGGATGTATCTTGACAGATTTTAGCTCTAGATACATCCATTTTTTTACATTTTGACAACAAGTAATTCCAGACGGAGGGAGTAGATGCTAATTTGAATCCTTACAAGGCCACTTATTTCAGGGCGTCTCTGTTAATTCATGTTTCGAGGACACCCAAGAATTAGCATCTCTTTTTTTGTAGTATCGCACAAAATATCTATGGCAAACCACGTAAGCTAACTCTACTACCGACTTCCACATCTACTTTTTCATCATTTTTTGTAGTATCGCACTACCACAGAATACTCAAATTTTAATTACGAGGCTACGTGCTTGGCCGCAGGAAGAGCCTCCCTCTGTCCCTGCCTCTAGGCCTCAACTGATTTCATGACAACATTAGCCAACCGGTCGACAAAACTGCTACCGAAAAGTATTTTTCACATGTACCAAGAGTGATATTCTACTCACCGCTTATTACAAGGACAAACAGACCTTCTGGACAAACCGATATAATTGGCAAAATTACAACTGTTATTAGGGCTAGGGCACCTTAGCAATCAAATGAACAAATCAGGCAAACAGAGACAATGCCCTGCGCTCATCGTGAGCCTTCTCCTATGATCCGGCTCCGTATCTCAGAAAATTTCTTCACATCTTCTCCCCACAGCCTGAACATGATCGACATCAGTAATAATCAGTTAGCCAGCCGGCCAGCCACCGAACCAGATATTCAATACTTTCTTCTTATTTTTTTCCTTTTCTTTTTGTCCCAATATATTTAAATACCTGATACTACTGAAACATGATGTGAAACCACAATGTACAAACAAAAATTGCATACCAGCACTCGAGTCCGATAGCATCAGCGCCCGCCTTGTCCGCGGTTTCATCATCTCCTACATGTACTGCATTGCTGGCTTCCACACCAATTTGTTCTGCCACACAGGAATAAGAGAACTAGTTACATAATTTAGTCCTAATAAGAACACTGTGCGCGGAAACATAGGACTGCGCGGAAGCTTCTTGTTTGTGGGTGTGGCTCAAAGTATTACCTTCAGCACAAACGTGTATTCAGAATCAGGCTTACTGCTATTACACTTAATACATATATAAAAGTAAACTCTCCAATACCTAATGCTATTTTGAAGATCTCTGGAGCAGGTTTCTCATATCCAACCTCCGATGATACCACAATGGCATCAAACCTGGACAGCTCAACAGCTTTTAGAGCATGGCCATTACTCACAGGAAAACAAAACCAATCATAATGTACCAAGATTGAGATATTTAGACAGTAGTAGTGAGCACTTACATGTCTGAGACGTTGAGATCCTTAAGCAATTTCCTTAGCCGTGTGTCGAAGTTAGATACAACTGCTAGCTTAACTGAAATCGAGACATTATTAATATAATAGTCTCAATGGGGTTTTTTAAAATAACTTGAAGTAAACTGCTGAATATCATAAAACGAAAAAGAAAAAGATACATGGGCTGTATGACCTCCAGCATATTTTAAATTACGCAGTGTTCTTTTAGCTCCAGTAGGCAGACACCATGCATCTCCATGTGCATAGTACTAACAGATAAGAACAATTCATTGTTAACCACACATTACACAAGCAGCTGAGTTCCGAGAAAAGAATGCTGGTCTTGAGATACCTGATATACTTCTTCGAAATAATCATTGTCTGTGCAGTCAGTTGCTTCCGCCACGACAATCCTCCAGAACGGTCGCCCATCACCCTGACATGACAAGGCAGTCCAGCATATCATCCCCTCAACAACAATCAAGCCACAGTTCCACAGTCTAATATATATGCAACATTGCTATTTTATGATGCAATTATATTCCGCCCACGGGGGTTACCTGGTACCTGAGCGTCTTGGGCCATGGCGCCGAGAAAGCCCGCTTGAATCCCTCCATGATGTACTCTTTACGCTTCACCACACCTGGAGAAGAACGGCGAACAGTACAGAACCTTAGCGCACGCCATGTGTTCAATGAAATGGCCAAGCAAGACACATGCGAAAACAAAGCCGGTTTTTCTAGGGGATGTCCAAACCATATGGACGGCCGAGGGCTGCGTACGTCTCCGCGACTGGCTTCGCCAACTGCAGCAGCGTGCCACCGGCGTCGAGCAGCAGCCCACCATACGCCGGTGACCGCCCCTGGCTCCCACCCTCCGCGGCTCCACGCACAGGCCGCATGCGGGAGGAGGAGAAGGAGCGTCGGAGGGCGGCTACCGGGTGCCGCCCGAGGAGGAGGGGGCAGCGCACCACTGCGGCAGGCATCTCAAGAAGCTCTCGCCGGCGACACGAAGGTTGTGTTTGGTTGATCTGTGAATTCCCAAGAATCTGTTGTGAGCTGAGAACTGCTGGAAAGCTAGAAATTGTTTGGCTGAGACCACTGTGGTAGGAATTGTCTGTAATACCACTAAGGCGTGAAAAACTGTTTAGATGCTAATTGACCATAAAGCAGTAATTTGTACACCAATTGGCATTACCATGATCATTTTGGAAATAAAAACAAAAAGCATGTTCAACAACAATTTTCCTAAATGTAGCACACATATAAATTATATAAATAGAGAATGACAGCATAATATATTATCGCAAAAGAAATGGATCACACAAAATACATGTGGTTCACATGATGATGTCCTCCATCAACATAGCTAACATATCTTCCTCTCGCGCAACAAGCATCAGCCGTTCTAATACATTACCACTCACAAAACTAGAGCATAAAGAATGTTAAATAAGGGAGACGAACAGGGTAATAACAAAATTAAAGAATATAACAGGTAGGCAAAGAAATTGGTTGAACTTTCTTCCGGCAACATCATTCTGACGATAAGCAACAAATCATATTCGGAGAAGGCTGTAAGAAACAGATCTCTTGTTTAGTAGGCTATATATACACAAGTTGCACAGGCTTGTTCTGTTTTATTTTTTTCGCAGTCATCTTATACTGAACAGCATAGGAGCATCATCCGTGTATAACGACCGCAAAACTCATCTGCTAGCTGCAGCAAGAACAACACAAAGTTGTGGATCTATCCTGGTGAGTGGTGACTCCTGCCATGTCATGCTAAACAACATACTAGCAATTTCAACATGTACTGTGTGTTACAAAGTTTTATTTCAGTACTGGCTCGAACACAGTAATCATTGAAACATATACTCACAAACAACTCCATCAGTAAAAACCAGGACACAAAAAAGAAAGAAAGAAGAAAACTGAACAGAGCATGCCACGGGAGGGGAGGTGGGGGGGGGGGGGGGGAGGGCGGACTGGAGGAGGGAGGAGCGGCTGGCGCTGCCGGACTCGTGGGCGAGCCCGTTCGAGCGGGAGCTTCTGGGCGGCAAGGGCAGGCTCCTCCTCGGCCCCAATCCCGTGCCCGAGAAGAAGGAGGAGGGAGGGGGCGTGCGGCGGCGTACCTCCCGTCGGCGGCTTTGGGTTGGGTGGGAGCAGCTGCTCCGGGGAGGGAGTCGCTTCTGGGCGGGAGGGGCTGCTCCGGGGAGGCGGCGTCGCTGCTGGAGGCTCCGGCCGGATGGACTTGGGCGGCGCCGCGGCGGAGGCTACGAACCCTCCCTCCCCTGTTCGTTAGAAAAATTGATAAGGAGCGAACAATAAGTGGAAACGGTTTCTAGAGCGAACACTCCATGGTGTGTGTTCGATCCCACGACCTAAACCTTAACCGTTCGCTCTATTCATACTCCGAGTGAACGACACAAACTTTTTTTAGACCTACCGCATGTCGTGCTCAGTTACACAATGATTACACATGAGATGTTTGTGAAAATGTCAGAGAGATAGAGAGAAGGAAGAAGAATGACGTGTGAGACCCACATGTCATCACACAGTCAAAAATAAACCAAGGTGACTTTCTCGTCACCTTAGCCCTGACAGACGGCCCCGCATAGTGGTGGTTTTTTAGTCACAAAATATTAAGAAATTCTGCTAGCTTTCGGTCACTTTTTAAAAACTAGTAGTTTCGTGGGACACGTACCCCTGAAGTGGTAGTTTTTTTTGTCAGACGCTCCAATGCTCGTAGCATAGAATTCGGACGGTTCTTTCCTAACTTGATGATGTCACTAATGATTGAGTAAAGATGGATCGATTCTCTACGCATGATTATAATTTTTTTGCACTCATGTTGTTATCCATCTCCGGGATCACAAGACCACGATAAATAGCCGATATGGCTGTCAGGCCAAATAAAGCAGCATATGCCTCCAATTTTTCGATGCACGAGTATGTGGGCATAAAGAAAAGAGACTGACACATGTAAATAGTACTCTCTTTGTAAAAATATAAGAGTGTTTATATCACTACTTTAATTACCTAAATGATTTTGTGTTTTTTTAAGTACCAAGCAATGGCCCTAACTGAGCGTCGCCCGCTTATGAAGGACGCATCCAACAGTCTACACCAGCTCTTCCTTGGATGTCGTCGAATAGGCTTGATCACCCATTTGCTTTTCATGGATTCAGTATATATCTGCACACCCATTAACTCCTTATCATATATGTCCACGAAGCAGGTTGATTCGCCGATGAATGTCCCTTCCCCGTGCACAATGTCGTTGCAGAGATGCCAATAGCGCCATAGTAGCATGAGGATTCTCAAGCGCATGGACTCACTGCAGTTATACTTAGCAGCAACTGAAGCAAATCATTCCCCGTGCCATGGAACGGAGAATCCATCACTACTAGGAGAAAGACTAGTAGTAGCGCTGGAAATAGGGCTAGTAGTAGCGCGGGAGCCGACGCTACAACTAACTTTTAGCAGTAGCGTCGTTTGCCCAGCGCTACAACTAAAGTTTAACAGTAGCGCCTCTTAACCAACGCTATTGCTAACTGATAATGACATCACTAGTGTAACTAGCAGTATCGCTGATGGGTCCCATGTAGCAGTAGTGTCATTAGTAAACATAAGTGGATGTGTTTATATATAGATATATATTTATTGATGACAACTTGAGTTCAAACAGATAACTAGACTTCAAAAACCTTACAAGTCCAGACCGAACTGCTACATCGAGACCAATAATGATAAAACTATTAAACCTTAAACTAGAGCTTAATCTTACTATAATACTCTTAATGAGCAGAATCTGGTGGTGGTGGGAGCATTCTCGGCGGAAGTACCCTGACAACACTTCCCCATCGGGCTCTCTCAGCTGGGCACGAAGATATCACCTGTTGTAGCGCCGATTCCATAACCAAGTGGGGACTACTCTAAGGCGGCATTCGAGCATATGCTCTGCGGCGTTGGCCTCCGAGAAGATGATGTCTGCCATCCATTTTAGTTGTTTTTTCAACATTACTCTTGCACATATTGACTTCGTGCTCCCAGTTAGTACACTAAGTCTCTCGGAACATATTATCCGCCTCTTTTAGCTCCCGCATACTTTCTCTCCATCCGAACACTACATCGTCAATCCTTTTTCCCCACGCCACCAACTTCCTCCGCCACTCCAACTCCTATTCACAAGAACGTCTAGGAGACATGGAATCCCTGTAAATTTGGCATGACATTTGCTTAAAAATGGACATATTAAGTAGACATCACATAGAACAAATCTCATGAAGAAATCACATCCATAGGAGCAATGGTTTAGATGCAATCATCCACGAAAGTGTGCACGTTTGAACATTTTTTTACGGTTACGACGTGAAGCACCTTTGTAACACAATATACAACATGTGGATGAATTCCGAGATGCATCTAAATGCATCCATCCATCCATCCATATAAATGCATCCTTTCATCCATCTAACCATCTAAATGCATCCATTCACAACCATCTAAATGCATCCTTTCATCCATCTTATTTACCAGTGCAAAAATAGAGGGGAGGAGAGAGAAGGGTGAGGGTGGGAGAGAGGAGGGAGGGAGAGATACCGCTGCGTGGATGGATGGGACGAGGAAGGCCGGGATGGGGGAGAGCCGCCGCGTGGCGAGGGCGGGGAGGGGGAGGGCCACTACGTAAGAGCCGCCCCGTGGGAGTGCCGGCGCGGGGATGTGGGAGCCCCAACGCGAGGGAGATAGTGAAGAGGGAGATTTGAGAGTGAGGAGTGAGGGGCGTGTGGGGAAGATGATAAGTCCACAAGGGGACCGATTAGCAGTAGCACGGGGCCGGGAAGAGCGCTAGTGCTACTTCTTTAGCAGTAGCATTGCTTTGTGACAACTTCTACTACTATCGGTCGCCCCGTGAAAGCACAAGGTGCTCCCTTGGTGGTTTTGATAATTCATGAAAACATACATTGTCTCTTGGACTAATACTTTCATCTGGTGTATTTCAGATAAAGTCCATAGAGAATGATGGGTTGGCAAAAGGATTGTGGAATACCCCAAGATACAAGGAAATAGATTGGCAAAGCTTCAAGCAAAGGACTCTACACTTTACCTTTTGTGAGAAATCACTTTGAGTCCATAGGAAAGCCAATACTATTAAAAGGGGGTAAGGTTTTGTTGGTGAACAAAATGCTCATGCGTGCACAAGTCATAGTCACCACATACACCCACAAGCTCTTCCACAAAAGTCTGTCCAAAGCCAAATATCCAAAATCGATGCAACCAACACTTTCCACTCGGTGCCATCGATTCCCGGCCTTAGACAGACTCAGCCAAACCCTAGCTTTTCGGTGCAACCGATTCCACTTCAGGGCCACCGAGTTTGGATTGCCAACTTCCTGTTACGCAAGTTTACAAAATCGGTCCCACCAAGTTTTGTGAACCGACATCACTGAGTTTGTCAATCTGACCGTTGGTCACCTTATAGGTGCAGCCGAGTTTTATGTATCGGTCTCATAGAGATTCAAAAGTTGCTACCTTTGAGGCAACTCGGTACAACCGAGATTTACACATCGGTTCCACCGAGTCGGACTTATTAGGCATAACGGTTGGATTTTTGGAGATACCTATATATACCCCTCCACCACCACTCAGTCGCAAGAGAAGCACTCAGAACAGTTCCCCACTCATACCTACTGATTTTCTGAGAAAGAGCCACCTACTCATGTGTTGAGATCATGCCATTCCATTCCTACCATATGAATCTTGATCTCTAGCCCCCCCAACTTGCTTTCCACCCAATCTACCTCTTCCACCAAGCCAAATCTGGGAGAGAATGATTGTGTGTTGAGGAGTCTATCATCTTGAAGCACGAGAGCAAGGAGTTCATCGACATTATCGAGCCTATTACCTTTTGGAGGGTGTGGTGCCTCCTAGATTGGTTAGGTGTTGCTTGGGAGCCTCCTACTTCGTGTTGTGGAGTGAACCAAGAAGTTTGTAAGGGCAAGAAGATCGCCTACTTCGTGAAGATCTACCCCGAGTTAGGCTAGTCCTTCGTGGACGTAGGCCATCATGGTATAGTCAAGGTTGCTTCTTCGTGGAACCCTCCATGGCTAGAGCCCTCCGTGGACTCCCGCGAGTGTTACCCTCCGTGGGTTGAAGACTCCATGAACATGGATGTACGATAGCACCACCTATCGTAACCATGGGAAAAATCTTTGTGTACTTAATACGTTTGATCTCTCTATGTCTATGCTACCTCTTGAGCTTGCGTTGGTTTTCCCTTGAAGAGGAAAGGGTGATGCAGCGAAGTGGATAAGTATTTGCCTCAGTTGTTGAGAACCAAGGTATCAATCCAGTAGAAGGAACAAGCAAGTCACCAATGGATGCACCTACACAAACAATCAAACTCTTGCACCCACGCTATAAAGGGGTTGTCAATCCCTTCACGATTACTTGCAAGGATTAGATCCAATAGATATAGATGTAAACGAGAACGGAAAGTAAAAGGTAAATAAATTGCAGCAAAGTATTTTTGGTATTTTTGGTTTATAGATCTGAAAATATATTATGGAAAGTAGACACGGGGGCCATAGGTTTCACTAGTGGCTTCTCTCTTGAAGGAAAATATCATGGTTGGTAAACAAATTACTGTCAAGCGATTGGTAGAAAAGTGAATAATCATGTAGTTATCCAAGGCAATGATCATGCATATAGGCATCACATCCGTGTCAAGTAGACCGAAATGATTCTGCATCTATTACTATTAGTCCACACATCGACCGACTCCTACCTGCTGATGACCCACAAGTATAGGGAATCTATCGTAGTCCTTTAGATAAGTAAGAGTGTCGAACCCAACGAGGAGCAGAAGGAAATGACAAGCGGTTTCCAGTAACGTATTCTCTGCAAGCACTGAAATTATTGGTAACACATAGTTTTGTGATAAGACAATTCGTAACGAGTAACAAGTAAGAAGCGTAGCAAAGGTGCAGCAAGGTAGCCCAATCCTTTTTGTAACAACGGACAGGCCTAGACAAACTCTTATAAAGCTAAGCACTCTCTTCACATTCGTTACTTTGATAATTTGATATGTGGGTGTACCGGTGCTTGGGTGCTGCCCTTACTTGGACAAACTTCCCACTTATGATTAACCCCTCTCGCAAGCATCCGCAACTACGAAAGAAGAATTAAGGTAAACCTAACCATAGCATGAAACATATGGATTCAAATCATCCCCTTACGAAGCAACGCATACAGTATGGTTTAAGGTTCTGTCAGTCTAGCAACCCATCATCTACTTATAACTTCCCAATGCCTTCCCCTTGGTCCAAATAATGGTGAAGTGTTATGTAGTCAATGTTCACATAACACCACTAGAGGAGAGACAACATACATCTCATAAAAATATCGAACGAATACCAAATTTACATGATTACTTATAACAAGACTTATCCCATGTCCTCGGAAACAAACGTAACTACTCACAAAGCATATTCATGTTCAAGATCAGAGGAGTATTAATTATCATGAAGGACCTGAACATATGATCTTCCACCAAGTATACCAACTAGCATCAACTACAAGGAGTAATCAACACTACTAGCAACCCACAGGTACCAATCTGAGGTGTTGAGACAAAGATCAGATACAAGAGATGAACTAGGGTTTGGAAAGGAGATGGTTCTGGTGAAGATGTTGATGGAGATTGCCCCCCTATCGATGAGAGCACTACTAGCGAAAACCTTATACACAGAATCTTAGCAGCAGCGCGGGACAGGAAGAGGCACTACTGCTAATTAGCAGTAGCGCGGTCCGTGGACAAGCGCTACTGCTACAAACTTAGTAGTAGCGCGGCTCGGTAGAATAGCGGTGCTACTAAAATTGACCGACCGTTCCCGCCACACTAGGTTTAGTAGTAGCGCGCCCAGAATAACCTCGATACTACTAATGTAATAGTAGTAGCGCACTTTTCTTTCATGTCGCTACTGCTAATTCTGAAACTGGCCACATGGAGGGCACCGCTTAGATGTAGCGCGTGTGCTGGAGGAGTGCTACTGCTAGCTTATTAGCAGCAGCGCATTTTGAGCCCAGCGCTACTGCTAAGACGCAACCATACCACCTTTCCCCCCTCCCCTCCTCTCTTCCTCACTTTCCCCTAGCTCCCATATCCTCTCTCCCTCACTTTGCTTCTTCCTCACTACTTCTCCCCCCATTACTCTCCTTCTTCTACCTATCTTTCTCTCTCTTTATTACTCCTAGCTAACAACACCAACCTCCATTAATGCATATCCTTTCTCTTTTTCCTCCCCCTCCATTAGTTGAACTTGTCTCCTCCAAAACTAGCAAGCTAGGTAGATATAGCTAGCATTTAGTGAAGTGACATATGTACCTCCCTAACTAGATCTATAGCCTTGTCAAGAAGAGCTTTATCCACTTTTGATCATTCCATAGGTGTGTGTGGCGACACCTATCAACATCATCATCACCGTGCTCGATCTCGATATAGGTGATTAAAAATTTATGCTTTAGCAAGAATGGAATAATCGAAAAATGGTAACCCCATTTCAAGCTTAACGATGAGTATGACCTATGATCAAGTATTCTTGCTTGGCTCCTAAGTCAATATACTCTAATATAGGTGACCTAGTCACCACCCATCATCTCGATAAGAATCTTGTTTGGTTCATTCTCTATAGCCAAATTTCTTTAAACCATTCAAATATTTACTAGTTGATACCTATCTGTATATTATCTGCAATTTGTATCCCTTATTTTGCAATTCATTTGTTTTTCTTCCTTGGTTGATTTTCATTTACAACTTTGTCTTTGATTCAAAATTTCCATTTGCCAAGTTTATGTTTCTTGGCTCGGCGGCTCCGATCCAAAGGACTCGGTTCTACCAATTCCGCAGATAAGTTGCACAACACCATATCGGTACCACCGACAACTTTGCCTCGGAGCCACCGACTTTCTATTTTATTCCAGTCTGTATTTAAATTTGTATATCTTTGTGTTCCTTATTTGATTTCTCAATCCTTCGATGATCCCTTATATTAAAAGAATGATGAAGGGGGAGAAATACATTCAAGGATCCCTAACTCAAAGGAGGAGAAGTTCTGCAAATTTCAGTTTAGCCAAAGGAAGAGAAATTATTTTCAATGATTCCCTCATTTTTTTTCTCATGCTTTTCATATTCTATGAATCCTACATTCTATGACCCTTGTTCTCAAGGATCCCTTCTATATCAATGATCCCTATATCTGGCCCTATATCTGAACTTTTTGGCAATTAATGCCAAAGGGGAAGAAAAATACAAAGCTTCAAAGCTAAAGAAGGAGATACATGTTTATGCAAAGGGGGAGATATAACTTAGGGGGAGAGAAGAATATCAAAGTTTATAATTATATATAAACAAGGGGAGAATACCAAAGTAAGGGGAGAAAATTTGCTTTAAATAAATTTATTACATTTGTTTTCTCATGTTAGAATTTTCTCACCCTAGCTATCCAATCCCTATATCTACATGCTAGGATTTAGGGGGAGAGTATGTCCTACTATTTCATATCTAGGGGAGAAGTTCTAGATAATCTTGAAGGCATATCAATTCTTGAGGAATACTATATTCTATATGTTCTCCATATCTTGGTATCTTTGAGTTCAACTGCTTTTGATTGGTAGAATACTCTTGTGTTTCCTAACATTGTTTTCTCGAGTGTATTTCTACTGCTAAAACGCTCAAGAACTCAAGGTAAGTATATGCATCATATACTTGATCAAGATGATATCTTGCTTCTTACACATATTGTTTGCAAGAGTGAGGTCTTGAATAAGGATACGCCTCATTCATATACAATTGATGCACATGGCCAAGACACACATGAATTATCATATCCCTTCTACTACATGTGTGTCCATGCATTCCAAAGCAACTATCCTTTAAAGGGATTGCACACATTTAGGGAGAGCAAGTCTAATTCATGTCTCTCTCAAAGTCTTCATTATATACATGCATATCTTTATTTGAATCTTTGATTGTATGTTGTCATGAATTACCAAAAAGGGGAATTTTGAAAGCACAATGTGCTCCCTTGGTGGTTTTGATAATTCATGACAACATACATTGTCTCTTGGACTAATACTTTCATCTAGTGTATTTTAGATAAAGTCCATAGAGAATGATGGGTTGGCAAAAGGATTATGGAATACCCCAAGATACAAGGATATAGATTGGCAAAGCTTCAACCAAAGGACTCTACATTTTACCTTTTGTGCGAAATCACTTTGAGTCCATAGGAAAGCCAATACTATTAAAAGGGGGTAAGGTTTTGTTGGTGAACAAAATGCTCATGCAATGACAAGTAATAGTCACCACATACACCCGCAAGCTCTTCCACATTTTTTTACCAAAGCCAGATACGAAAATCGGTGCAACCAACACTTTCCACTCGGTGCCACCGATTCCCTGCCTTAGACAAACTTAGCAAAACCCTAGCTTTTCGGCGCAACCGATTCCACTTCGGTGCCACCGAGTTTGGATTGCCAACTTCCTGTTACGCAAGTTTACAAAATCAGTCCCACCGAGTTTTGTGAATCGGCGTCACTGAGTTCGTCAATATGACCGTTGGTCACCTTATCGATGCAGCTGGGTTTTATGTATCGGTCTCACCGAGATTCAAAAGTTGCTACCTTTGAGGAAACTCGGTACAATCGAGATTTACACATCGGTTCCACCGAGTCTGACTTATTAGGTGTAATGGTTGGATTTTTGGAGATGCCTATATATGCCCCTCCTCCACCACTCACTCGCAAGAGAAGCACTCAGAATAGTTCCCCACTCATACCTACTGATTTTTTGAGAGAGAGCCACCTACTCATGTGTTGAGATCATGCCATTCCATTCCTACCATATGAATCTTGATCTCTAGCCTTCCCAACTTGCTTTCCACCAAATCAACCTCTTCCACCAAGCCAAATATGTGAGAGAGTGATTGTGTGTTGAGGAGTCTATCATCTTGAAGTACAAGAGCAAGGAGTTCATCGACATTATCGAGCCTATTACCTTTTGGAGGGTGGTGCCTCCTAGATTGGTTAGGTGTCGCTTGGGAGCCTCCTACTTCGTGTTGTGGAGTGAACCAAGAAGTTTGTAAGGGCAAGGTGATCGCCTACTTCGTGAAGATCTACCCCGAGTTAGTCTAGTACTCCGTGGACGTAGGTCATCATGGTATTGTCAAGGTTGCTTATTCATGGAACACTCCGTGGGTAGAGCCCTCCATGTACTCTCGCGACCGTTACCCTCCGTGGGTTGAAGACTCCATGAACATGGACGTATGATAGACCACCTATCAGAACCACGAGAAAAATATTTGTGTCCTTCATGCGTTTGATCTCTCTATCTCTACTCCTTACTTTCATGTGCAATGTCTTTACTTTCCGCTGCTATACTTGATGACTTGCATGTGTAGGGTGTTTTAGACTTGCTATATATGTTAAAACTGCCCACCCTTAAACTTATGCTTGTGGTAGTTTTAAATTCCTGCTAGTAGTCTATTCCCTCCCCCCAGACTTACAATTCTAGTGATCCCGCACCCCGCTCGGTCGGGATGGGACCGATTAGCAGTAGCGCCGGTTGAATGTCCAGCGCTACTGCTAACATCATACATGTGCGTCTGTCGCCGCCCGCGCTACTACTAATTAGCAATAGCGTCGTCCATTTAACAAGCACTACTGCTAAAAATCTTATCTATAAGCATTCTCCTAGTAATGTATGGGGAGTTTCAAAATTGCCCTTGCTTCTCTTCTGAAGGCCTTGCTCTTTGTACATGAGATCACAGCGTGGAAATAATTTTCTTCCTCTTATCGGCACATGTTGCAGGTATTGTCAACTTTCAGAGTTCGTTTCCACTTGTCCCGTTTTGTTGGGAGAGTGTGGCTGCCCTCCAAGCAATTATTTTTTCTGGCATCTTAGTCTTCCAGATCAGATCCCAAATACTATACCATGTTTATCCACTCCATTTGTCACTTCAGTCCGTTGTTGGGCATCAAGTTTGTATGCACTTTTAACTGTTAAACTCCATGTTTCTACGGATTCCAGGCCACACGATCTTTGGTCTTGTTATCTGAAAACTTAATCTTACAAATTTCCTCGTATATGGAGAGAGGAAAACTCCCGAAGACCTTTCGGTGGCCACCGCAATCCGCAGCGAGACCGTCAACGCATGCCAAAGTGGCTTAGATAATGAAGCCTCTGGATTTGCCATTGAAGATGCTTTTGAGCACTCCAATACCTACACCGATTTGAGGCACACCACTACCACCACCGGATCAGCCGTCGAACACACTAATGCCGTCGGAACCGTGTTGTCATTAGGGAACATGAATCTAATCAGCCAAATCGAATACCCCCATCGATAACAACACATGCCTGCCTCCACTGGACACCTCCACAGCGCAGCAGGACATCAGACTGATGTGCCACTGCTGGATGATCTTCGGCTAGACTAAGAATTCGTACATAACATTGTTGTACATAAATTTATCTCAGGCATTATTGCTAGTGTGTCCATGCATGTTATAGATGAATTGTTGTACATGCATCTTATAGGTGTACCATATTTCTGAAATAGTACCATTGTTGTACAAAAAATAACCGAAAATAACAGCAAAAAATCTTAACATTTTTCAGAAATAGTACCATTATTATAGCAATTTTGAAAAAAGTGCGTGAGTTAAAAAAAATTCATTATTAGTACCCTGTCGGCCGTTACTGGGCCGACCGGAGGCCAGTCAGCCAACCCTGGGCCGAAACAGGGCTGTCGACCCGCTCCTGGCCGAGGGCCCACCTGTCGGCCTCGTGCCGGCCGAAAGGTACCCAGATAAGGCACCATCGGCCAGCTTCCTTCTTCCTCATTTCTCTCCCATTTTTCTCTAGTTCTAGGCCGACCCCCCTCCCCCTTGATCTCCCATTCCCTCCACTCATTTGCCGTTTCAATCCGATGAATTGATAGATCGTGTGTTTCTCCCCCGCCCTACGGTTTTATTTTTCGCAACAGTGTACTGGTTTGTTCGTTTGGAGGAGAAGATGGTGTGGTGGTGGAGCTTGCAATGGTGAGAAGGTGGAGTGGTGGAGAGGAAGAAGAAGGTGGAGAGGAAGGAGTGCACTCACGCATCGAAGGTATAAATTTTTGCTATTATTTTCGGTTATTTTTTGTTATTTTTTAATGTACGTACAATTAGTTTATGTTAATTTTCATAGCGTAGTTATTTTAGGTTACTTGTGTTAGTGTAGTGATTTTAGTTTAGTCATATTAGTGTAGTTTTAGTTAGTGTAGTCATATTAGTATCGGGGTTTAGTTAGGTTAGTCATAGTAGTGTCGGTTATTTTTTGTGTCGATATATTCGTTACAGTGTACGTTTTGGTAGGTACATTACAATGTACGTTTTATTTTAGTGTATGTTTTTAGGTACATTTTATTTTAGTGTCGATATATTCGTTGCGAATAATGCAAAGCTGGCATTGTCTGACAAGTTAAAATGTCTGAATCCATAAATTTGACTGTGTATTACGGCCCTGGTACTGTTCGATATAATGAGTTGGGGGTTGATCTTAGCGAGTTTAAAACAGGCGAGATGACACTTTCAGACCCGGACAGACTGGACATTAGGCAGTTGAAGCATTGGTTGACTACTAGTTTTGGTCTCGATCCCCAAGTTTATTCCGTCAGTATTCATGCCTTGTGGACCAAATCCTGTAAAAATGTCAAGTGGGATTTGATTCCGATAGATAGGAGCCAGCATTGGTTGTCTCTGTTAAGTCGTTGCAGAGACCGAAGAATCCATCCTTATGCCCTAGTGCAACCAGTGGCGAAGGAGGAGAACATCGTACCGCCAACCGTGGAGTATGATCAAGGGCAGGGTAG
This sequence comes from Hordeum marinum, assembly GCA_022496015.1. NCBI lineage: Eukaryota > Viridiplantae > Streptophyta > Magnoliopsida > Poales > Poaceae > Hordeum > Hordeum marinum. The sequence continues at coordinate 15,591,193 of CM039678.1, forward strand.
TCAAATGGCTAACAAGATTTATGTAGCCGGGTCACAGCCACCGGATGTGAATGGTACCCAAGCCGACAATGAGTCAGATTATGTTAGCGGTCATGCTGCTGGTCAGAGTATTCAATCGGTAGTATTAGCTGCCTCTGGTGTTGCTGATGGGGACGAGGAAGGCGAGGAAATGCAGAGGTGACGGAGGAAGAGGACGAGGATGGGATTGTAGAGGAACTTGATTATGAAAATTCCGAGGATGAGGAGGAGGTACTAATTCCTGCTTCATGAGAGCAGGACATATCCGCCGGCTTTACTGTCAACGATGGCCATGAGACTCCATGGCAATATAATCTGAACCAAGTCCAGATTGGTGCTACGTTTGACACAAAGAAGAAAATGAAGTATGCGGTGATAAAGTGGGCTATGTCTACGCAGAGGGTTTTCTGGACACACACATCTAGTCCAACAAAATATACCGTGAATTGTGTTGAATCAGGTTGTCCTGCGAAAGTGCATGCCCACGTGCCAAAGTATCATATGCACTGGGTTGTGACAATTTTTGTACCGCATAATTGTGTTAGGAAAAACATGTTGGCTCGTCATCCCAACCTTACTTCAACTCTCATAGCGCAACTCATGTATACTGAGATAGTGACGAAGAAAGATATGGAAGCAAAGCACATCCAGACAACAGTGAAGGTCAGATGGAAGTATGACATTCCATATGGGAAGGCTTGGAGAGCTAAGCAGAAGGCTATGGAGGAGAGGTTTGGGACGTTCTTCGACTCCTATGATAATGTTGTGCGTCTCCTTGACATACTGAAGGAGAGGAATCCCGACACTTATGTTAACATTCATCACACGAGGTTGGAAAGCATACCTGATTGCAAGGTGTTGAAACGAGTATTCTTCTCTTTTGGTATGTGCATCGAAGCTTTCACGCATTGTCCTCCTGTGATTTTTGTGGATGGTACATTCCTGACTGGTCAGTACAAAGGGCAAATCCTGACTGCTATTGGTGTGGACGGGAACAACCAAATCATCCCACTAGCCATGCCATTTGTGGAGGGTGAGAACTTTCCGAGCTGGGTATGGTTCTTCCGTCAAATTAAAATTGCGATCATGAAGGACCAATCAAATGTGTGTCTCATTCATGACAGACATCCCGGTATATTGAAGCTCGTGAAGACAATGAGTAATCCAACTGCTGACGACCCAACACCTTGGAAGGACTTGCAAAGCCGGTGGTGCATGCGCCATCTTGGTGCTAATTTTTTCTCATAGTTCAAGAACAAATGGTTGATGAACTTGTTCAAGAAGTTATGCAAGCAGAACTAGCGGCGCAAATACAATTTTATTTGGTGCCAACTATGGTTACCCTAGACAACGATCGGCACGGGCCTCTTTTCAGGTGGTTGAGCCAGTTTCAGATTGTTGCCTTAGGATATCCCACTTATCAGTTGTCAGAGGCACAGATTGACCGGTCCCTAGAGGCATATATTATGTGGTTGTTTGGCAAGACTATGTTCACAGAGAACCACGTGACCACTGTAGATGCACGACTGATCGACATTGCACGAGAGATAGTTGAGGCACGTTCCCCTAAGGACATTGTGCAGAGGAGTTTTGGTTCTGCCGTGTTAGCAGCTACGTATAGAGGCCTCTGCAAAGCTTGCCAGTTGAGGTCTAGGAAATCTGGTCTTTTCGGATGTCCACTTCTGTTGCAGCTTTGGTCTTATGAGAGATTCCCTATTGGTCGACCCTACGTGAGCGTTGACAAACCTTTTGGTAATGAGGACATGGCTGGACATTACGTGCCTTCTATCGGTGACTTGCCTACTATGAGATCAGTTTGGGCACGGAGAGAGGTATTTTCATTACTAACAATATGAATTGGAAATGTTTATTTCTCGCTATTCAATATTATGTACTAATGTTAGTTGTCATGCACAGAGACAGTTTACGCCTAGCCAGGTGAGGGGCTGCTACCCCTCCTTCACGGCGCAGTTTGATAGTCTGCACGAGTATCAGGTTATATGGGAACCATACACCCGTAAGGCTATTTCAGATAGGTTCCGAGGTGGGATTTCTGGATACTGCACTAGAGATCAACATTACTGGATGACCAAGGCCAAGTTTGTCTTCGATGTGACAGTTGAGGAGATAGCTATTAATAGGGTGATGAGACAGTTCGGTCTGTTCCAAGAGCCTGGCATTCCGGTTATTTCACGATTACCAGATCATGTGCACAAGTAAGTAATACTACTTTGATTCTCATCTCTGCATTAATAGGTTCTCATCTTTACTTATAGCTAATCATGTAACGTGCATTTCAATCTCAGGTACAATCGCAGCGGAGGAAACAAGTCCCATACTTCTTGGGTTCGCGATATCAGACCTTACCTTGAGGAATGGAATACTGCCCTGACAAATATATGGGATGAAGTTCGTGTCTTCGACTGGGATAGGTATGGGTTGTATCTGAAGCGTTACAGACAGAGCACGAGGATCTACTTGGTTCCATCATCTGCTCCGGAACATATCCCAACTCCTCTGGCTAGCGATCTGTTCCCAACTTCCTCACTTGTGGGAACTAGACACCACGCGGTATGTCCTCAGTTGTTCTCACATGCTACATTTTCCGTATACATGAACATGTATAATTGGTTAACTTTCTGCGTACAGGGTGAATTGTCAACTCAGGCGCTAGAAGTGGTTACCGCTTTGGTGGACCGCTTTGAGAGAGGAGAAAATATCCCACAGCGAGATGCAGTATCAAGGTTGACGAGTCTTCAGGCGAAGATACGCGGGATCATCGCAGCTGTTACATGTAGGCGATCTTCTGATGTTGTTGACACTCGAGCAGCACATCGTCCGCCACGCCCCTCTCTGCAGCGTTCAGAACCTCAGCCTTCACAGCCAGGGAGCTCCTACTGGCAGCAGGAACCTCCTTCACAGCCAGGGAGCTCCTCCTGGCAACAGGCACCTTCTTCACAGCCAGGGTCCACTTCCTGGTAGCGGGCACCTCCTTCACAGCCGGGGGCTCAGCAGGCACCTCCTTCACAGCCAGGGGGCTCCTCCTAGCAGCAGGCACCTTCTTCATAGCCAGAGAGCTCCTCCTGGCAGCAGGTACCTCCTTCACAGCCAGGGGGCTATTTCTACCAGCAGCCACCTCCTTCACAGCCCGGGGGCTATTTCTACTAGCAGGCACCTCCTTCACAGCACGCGGACTCTTCTTGGCTTCAGCAGATAGACCTAGGTAACTTAACTTTGTACATTCTTTTACAAAATTTAGTCTCGTAAGTCATTCCTTACATGTTTTATTTCACCAGCAGGAGGCAGCCAGTCGCAACCGTTTATGACTTCAGTTCAGTCACCTCTATTTACTGGTCCTGGTTCGTACATACCTGGTGACGGTGAGGACGATGATCGTGCTGCATGCACCTATGGTATCTCGGAGATAGTTCTTGCCACTCCATCACCACCATCAACGCAGGAGACGCAAGCATCGACGGACGAGGTGTTCTATGGTCGTGGTCATCGTGACACTCGTCCACTGCCTCAGCGCTTATCGCCTTCCGGTCCACGTCCGAGGAAGCCGAAGATTCGTCGCAAGCCCCAGGAGTGATATTGTCATCTATGTATGAGACATGACTATCTATTTATGTATGAGACATATGTAGCCTTTATGTATCGGACATATTCATGTATTTGACATATTTAGCCTCTATGTATCGGACATATTTAGCCTCTATGTATTTAATATATTTATGTTTGAGGCTTATTTGGTTTGGAGAGAGAACAATAGTAACACAAACCAAATCCATCGACATCAGTTGCACGTTACAACTGGATTAAACGTTACAACTTAATTAAACCACAGTACATAGAACAACACTACAGAACATAGTACTACATGAAAAATGTATTACATGAATGCATCATCGTCATCCTCCGTCGATGCAGATCTCTTCCCCTTTGTCGTTGCAGAACTATTGCCCTTCGACGATGCGGTGGTCTTCACCTTGGTACTCGGCATGAAGACGTCATCTTCATCCTCCGTTGCTGCAAAAGTATTCCCCTTCATCGATGTAGAACTCTTGCCCTTTCTCGATGTAGAATTCTTGCCCTTCGATGCAGAACTCTTCACCTTGCTGCTCGGCATGAAGAGGTCGTCCTCGTCCTCACTTTCTGCTGACCATAAACCTGAATTATTAACAGCAATCCTGAGATAAGCATCACCCTTGTGCAGTTGCTTCTGCCATCTGGCGTGCAACCTCAGAAGTTCTTTCCGTATCTCCTTAAAAGTCCTGGGAGGCCACCCGGCCCTAGCTAATTGATGAGACAACTCATTCATTATCAAGTCACTGCTAATGAGTTCCTCCCATGGTACTGCTCTATCATTCATCTTGAAATTGACAGCTAGACAAAGAAGACGGTCAGACATACCCTTATGAAAACTACGATCAAAAGGATAGTGAGGATGAGGAGGATGAGACATCTCCACGAAATAATGGCGAGAGCGGAAGGAAGGATGCGGGAGCGACAGGGAAATGAAGGGCCTGCTCACCCTCCTTACTGCGAATGTGGTTATATAGGCGGGAGACAAAGTGGCGGGAGAGAAACGCGGGAAAGACAATGGCGGGAACGAAGTGGCGAGAGAGGAACTGGCGGGAGAGGAAGTGGCGGGAGAGGAACTGGCGGTACATCTTGCTGAAATTAAGATACCATATGGTGAAATTAAGATACATCTTGCTGAAATTAAGATACAACTTGCTGAAATTGAGTTACTGCAATCTAAATCTACTGGGTCCAACGTGAATATTTTCCTTTTCCATCTCCAGCTTCTTCTGCTGCCTGGGATGCACGAGCCCATTCTTTCTTTCTCTGCCTCTTAGCTTCACGGGCCTCCTCTCGCTGTCGGTAGACCTCCGCCAGTCGAAGTTGGTTTTCTTGGTTTTTCTTCTGCATCTCAGCAAGAAAAGCCCTCTGCTCCACATAGTGCTCTTGCCAAGCTCTCTCCTGCTCTGCTTTCTCCTCTGCTGCCGCCTTCTCGCGATGCTCCTCCAAGTCCAAACTTGCCCATGCACGACGACTTCTATCACGAATCTCAGTCACCGCCCAGTCCGGCATTTTCGTGTCTATCCAACGATAGTACTGGCACAGGGGCGGAGGAGACTACAAAAGAAAAAGAAATATGAAAATCAAATAAACAACAATACGAACAACGTGTTTAATCTGTGTGACTAAAACATACCGGAGGCGTGATCTACGGTGAAGGACCAATGGGTGGATCTTCCTCATAATTAGCGCACATGAAAAACTTCATGCCCAACGAATCTGAAAAATCCGTCACCTCCTTCACCTTGCAGAGATCCCCGCACCAACAACGAACTACTTCCACCCCCTAAGGCAACTTCGCACTCTTCCATTTGCTAGGCCTTATGCTTTGATCCGAAGAAGGCAAACTCATAATGACTACCGCGCTGGTTTTTTGAGTGTTGGTGGTCAATGGAGGAAGGCAGATACAATGCCTCCTTTTATAGGCAGATGACAACCGCAATGGCAGGAAAGCGAGCGGGAGAGAATGGCGGGACAGAGAATGGCGGGAGAGAATGACAGGAGAAAATGGGGGGAGGAATGGCGGGAGAGAATGGCGGGAAATATAATGGCGGGAGAGAATGGCGGGAAGGAAAGTGGCGGCAGAGATTGGTGGGACATAGGTGGTGCCACAGTATGGCGGCAAATAAAAACGGCAATAGTACGGCTTGCTGAAATTAAGATACATCTTGCTGAAATTAAGATACAACCTACTGAAATTAAGATACAACTTGCTGAAATTGAGTTACAAGAATATAAATCTACTGAGTCCAACGTGGATATTTTCCTTCTCCATCTCCAGCTTCTTCTGCTGCCTGGGCTGCACGAGACCTTTCTTTCTTTCTCACTGTGGTAGATAGCTGAAAAAAACAGCTAGCTCCTGTTCACGCTGTTTGAAAGTTATGAGCACCAAATTGTTGACTTCGATAGACGATGCTAGCAGAAAATTTCGGAAACCTTCCTTCTTCAACACCATTCGATCACCCAAGCCAATGAAGTAGGAACAAGGAATGCTCACGAATATTTCATCATCTTCTGAATCCCATGTAATTTTAAGAGTTAAAGAAACAGTCCTAGGAATAGCCACAAATTCCATTAAACTCCTCACAACCATGGTAGGAATAACCTGACAAAAACAAGCAAGTTATATGATCCATCCTATGAACCAACAAAGAACAAACAAATAATTAAAACCATAAACCAAATCTTACCATATGTTGAGAAATAACATTCATGCGATCCATCCTATGAACAAAAGGAGTACACGGTATGTAGTTGTCATCGAAGAGCTGGCGCGACATGACATACATTTGATGATAATTCAGAGTGACACCACGACTATAAAAACAGCTGTCAACAAGTTCCCTCTGAGTTTCAGTGAGATCCTCAAGAGCTACAACAAAATGATATCACTAACTGAGATGAACCGCAAAACGTATAAGCTGAATCAAATCTGAGAATTAATCAAACAAATATCTTACCAACATGGGGTAAAGGAAACAACATAACACCATCCCGGTGGAATTCGACACTAATATAAGTTCCATAGTGCTCAAGCATAACAGTCATCATGTCACTGTGGCTGACACCATAAACATTCACGAGTTCCTCCCACCAAGGACCATGGAATTTACTGCTCATCCTACCATGTGTAAATATAACATGGTATAAGTTACCCTCGGTGTTGTGCAGAGCAAGATCAATATCTGTGTCACCTTTCTGAATAGCTAAAGCTCTGCACTCCTCAATGTACCGAGCAAGATGTGATCTAACACTGCAAGGAACATACTACAACAAGAATGAAAGCAAGGATCATAAACTTATAAACAAAGGCATTCGAATATGCCACGGTCAGATAATCAAGACATAGAATCTTACAACACGTCTTGAACATCGACGATCCAGCACCACAGTAAATACAGACGCACCGGAATCAACGGCATCACAAGGGCCACCTAGAGCTTGGCAAAATGGGCAAGCCATTACCTACAGACGAACGGTGGCAAATAAGAACTAAATCCTCTACCGACTTGAGAGTTCTCATTCGATTGAGTTGGAAGCCAAAAAAAATTACCGTAGGCCGGTGGAGAGCTCCCTGATCTATTGTTTACGCGGGTTGGATAACAAAATGGGTGGTCGAGCGAAGAGATCGGCGAGGCGGTGGAAGCACTGGAGAGCAACGGGAGTGAGATGTGAAGAGGGGCAGGCTACTAGACGGGGGAGGGTGAAACGACTGGCCAGAGGAGGAAGAAAGGAGGGATGGGCCTTATCCAGTGGCCCATCGGCCTCCCACTGGCCGACAGGTGGCCGAAGGGCCACCCTTTGGCCGACAGGCCTCTACCCTGGCCTCTGATTGGCCGAGAGGGGCCCTTTGGCCTACTTGTGGCCGACAGGTCCCCTGGTCGGCTTGGTGCTGCCCGACAGGTCCCTTCTCGGCCTGCTACTGGCCGACAGGGTTATAGTTTTGATATTTTTTCAACTAGGACACCGGTTTTCAAAATTGCTACAAAATTAGAACTAATTCTGAAAAAAATCCTTCGATCTTAGCCCCGCCTATAAATAGCAACTCGGTCATGTCTAGCCTTCTCATCCATCCATCCATCCATCCAAACATGTGGTCGCGGCACTATGCACCCTGCTCGGCCTCACCATGGCGCAGGTCGGCCCATTTGAACAGTGCAGGCGGAAATGCTGGGGGGAAGAAGGGAAGTGCATCGCAGGCTGCGTCGACATAGACAAATATATGTGCATGAATATGTGCTCAACCACCGTGTTCAGGAATTGCATGGCCCCGTGCCCCCGCGGAATTCGATGCGGGTTCCGTAAGGCAATGCTGGCTGCCATGGCATGAGGAACTATGTACGAGGCCTTGTCTAGAAATAAACAAGCCCTTTGTGCTGTTTTTGCTTCTTTTACTCTATACTGTCTCGTAGTAGTGTTTGTGGTTTGGTAATCAACTTATCTGTGGTGTCGATCCGCGGGGCGTATCTGTCATTGCCATAATGTTATGTGGTGTGGTTGTTAACAATGTTTTCTGTGTAATAATAATTATAATAATGTATATGTTTGCCGTTGATCTACATACAGATTGCTGATTTTCTGCATCTCTGCCTGCAACGTGTATTGGTGTGGGTTCTCAAATAACAGCGGCTCAACTCACTGACTAGTCAGGAGCAACTAGCTCGCTTCATCACTGTCTTCGTAGGATCTTATTCCAACGTGAAGGATCAACGACTCCGACTAGATTGACCGGTGAATAGACGGCTATCAACTTTAACTTTCTTAGTTAATCTTACAAACATGAAGAGTAATAAATTCTCTGAAAATGCAACTAAGCGGAACACCCTAAAATATGAGCTACTACAAGCACTACTGGAATCGAGGTGTTAGCCGAGTGTCTTGAATATATATAAGTAGGCCCTTGGTGCGCGATTTGCCAATCATTTTCTTGTAATTGTCCAATGCATACACCTCTTTCAGGGAGACCATCTAGCAACAAAACCTAAGTCCCATGCCGTGCCATGCCGCCATCATACCTTCCGTCTAACCTTACAGCAACATTTTCTTCTCACCAAGCTCTCGTCTGACCTTATGATCAAGTTCAACAAATCTTTGCACTACCAGAATCAGGGTCGTTGCCGACGGCCTAAACCATGCCGACGGTCACCGTAGGCATATGTCACCCTATGCTGACCACCAGTGTCTCACCATCGGCGTACTACAAACCGTCGACGTAGATCACCCTATGTCGACGGCTACCTTCAGCGTACAAAGGCCATCGGCGTAGATTCATCTATGCATACAGTGGTCATCGGCATACACACCCCGTCAACGTATCAGTGGGCCTGGTCACTCGATGAGTAATGCTCGTTTGACGCCGTCAAACATATGCCGACGGCCCAGACGGACACCGTCGGCATAGCTTCGATGGTCCACGTCATCGATCCGCGGTTGGTGCCACGTCATCGATCCGAGGGAGGTGCGGATCCGGAGGCGCAGCTACGCCAACGGTTACGCCGTGGGCATACCTTATTGTCTACGTCAATGGTGTAACCGTCGGCATAGGTAAAATGTACCTATCTTGACGGTTACATCGTCGGCGTAGGTACATTTTTTTAGCTACGCCCACGGTATAACCGTCGGCGTAGGTACAGTTTTTTTTGAAATCTTTCTCCCATACTAAAATTTAATTTAATTAGGAAGTCTATAGCCCATGTCCATGTTATATATAGTCTACGCACTATTTTTTCAATGCATCGTCTATTTAGCTGTGTGTATAGGCGCTAAATGTTGGAAATATGCCCTAGAGGCAATAATAAATTAGTTATTATCATATTTCCTTGTTCATGATAATCGTTTATTATCCATGCTATAACTGTATTGATCGGAGACTTAAATGCATGTGTGGATACATAGACAAAACCATGTCCCTAGTATGCCTCTAATGGACTAGCTCGTTGATCAAAGGATGGTTAAGGTTTCCTAGCCATGGACATGAGATGTCATTTGATAACGGGATCACATCATTAGGAGAATGATGTGATGGATAAGACCCAAACTACAAACATAGCATATGATCGTGTCAGTTTATTGCTACTGTTTTCTGCATGTCAAGTATATGTTCCTATGACCATGAGATCATGCAACTCACGGATATCGGAGGAGTGCCTTGTGTGTATCAAACGTCGCAACGTAACTGGGTGACTATAAAGGTGCTCTACAGGTATCTCCGATGGTGTTTGTTGAGTTGGCATGGATCGAGACTGGGATTTGTTACTCCGTGTGACGGAGAGGTATCTCAGGGCCCACTCGGTAATACAACATCACAACAAGCCTTGCAAGCAATGTGGCTAAGTGTTAGTCACGGGATCTTGTATTACGGAACGAGTAAAGAGACTTGCCAGTAACGAGGTTGAACTAGGTATGGAGATACCGACGATCGAATCTCGGGCAAGTAACATACCGAAGAACAAAGGGGACGTTATACGGGATTAACTGAATCCTTGACATAGAGGTTCGACCGATAAAGATCTTCGTAGAATATGTAGGAACCAATGTGGACGTCCAGGTCCCGCCATTGGTTATTGACCGTAGAGGTGTCTCGGTCATGTCTACATAGTTCTCGAACCCGCAGGGTCTGCACACTTAAGGTTCGGTGACGTTTCGGTAGTGTAGAGTTATGTATGGTGGTGACCGAAGGTTGTTCGGAGTCCCGGATGAGATCCCGGACGTCACGAGGAGCTCCGGAATGGTCCGGAGGTAAAGATTCATATATAGGAAGTCCCAGTTTGGTTTCCGGAAAAGTTTCGGGCTCATCGGTAGTGTACCGGGAGTATCGGTATTGTACCGGGAGTGCCGGTAGTGTACCGGAGGACCTCCGGGAGGGGTACTTCGACCCCAAGAGGTCCATGGGCTGTGGGAGAATAATAACCAGCCCTTATTGGGCTGGGAAAACAGCCACAAAGGCCCATGGCGCAGGAGAGAAAGTCCTAAAGCAAAAAGTGGAAAATCAGCCAATAGGAGGCAATCCTACTCCAACTAGGATTGGAGGTGAAGTAGGATTTCTTCCCACCTCCTATTTCGGCCGACCCAAAGGCCTTGGCTGCCTCTCCTCTCCTCTCCTCCTATATATACTAGTGGATTGGGTGGTTTTTGGACAGAATTTCCGGCCACGTGCTACCCGTTTCACCGGTGCACAGTTTCTCCTCTAGATCGGATTTCTGCAGCGCTTAGGCGAAGCCCTGCCGGAATTGCTCCACCACCACCATCACCGGAGCGCCGTCACGCTGCCGGTGAACTCTCTCTCCTCTCCACCTCCTCTTGCTGGATCAAGATGGTGGAGATCGTCATCAAGCTGCACGTGTGCTGAACGCGGAGGTGCCGTCCGTTCGGCGCTAGATCGGAAGGACCGTGATCGAGATCGCGAGACGGTTCGTGATGTGATCACGGAACGGATCGTGATGAGTTCGCGGGACAGATCGTGATCAAGATCGTGAGACGGATCGTGATGAGTTCACGGGACGGATCATGATGTGTTCGCGGGACGGTTCGTGATTGGATCGCGGGACGCTCGGCGATTTGGATCGCGAAGAAGTTCGACTACACCAACCGCGTTTCTTAACGCTTCCCGCTTAGCGATCTACAAGGGTACGTAGATCCACTCTCCCTCTCGTAGATGCTCATCACCATGGATAGGTTTGCGTGTGCGTAGGAAAATTTTGTTTCCCATGCGACGTTCCCCAACAGTGGCATCATGAGCTAGGTTGATGGTTCGATGAGATCTCGAGTAGAACACAAAAGGTTTGTGGGCGTTGATGCTTAGATTGCTTCCTCCCTTGGTCGGATTTTGGTTCAGCGGTATTGTGAGATGAAGCGGCCCGGACCAACATTACTCGTACGCTTACGAGAGACCGGTTCCCGCGATGCAACTTGTTGCTTAGCTGGCTTGCGGGTGACAGTTTCTCTTACTCTAGTTGGATCGGATCCGACAAAGGCGGTCCTTGAGAAGGTTGAAAAGCAAACTAGTGTATCACCGTTGTGGTTTTGCGTAGGTGAGAATTGTTCTTGCTAGATACCCGTAGCAGCCACGTAAAACATGCAACAACAATTAGAGGACGTCTAACTTGTTTTTGCAGGGTATGTTGTGATATGATATGGCCAATTACATGATGAGATATATGTGATGTATGAGATGATCATGTGATGTATAGATTATCACGACTTGCATGTCGGTGATTACGGCAACCGGCAGGAGCCATAGGGTTGTCTTTAATTATTGTATGACCTGCGTGTCAATCATTAAAGCGCTATGTAATGCTTTACTTTATCGCTACGGTAGCAATAGTAGTAGAAGCATGCAGGGCGTGACAACCCCGATGGCGACACGTTGATGGAGATCATGGTGTCGTGCCGGTGACGATGGAGATCATGCCGGTGTTTCGAAGATGGAGATCTTAAACACAAGTTGATGGCCATATCATGTCACTTATGAATTGCATGAGATGTTAATCCTTTTATGCACCTTGTTTTGCTTAGGACGACGGTAGCATTATAAGGTGATCCCTCACTTAATTTCAAGATAAATTGTGTTCTCCCCAAGTGTGCACCGTTGCGAAAGTTCGTCGTGTTGAGACACCACGTGATGATCGGGTGTGATAGACTCTACGTTCACATACAACGGGTGCAAGACAGATTTGCACATGCGGAACACTCGGGTTAAACTTGACGAGCCTAGCATGTACAGACATGGCCTCGGAACACAAGAGACCGAAAGGTCGAGCATGAGTCATATAGTAGATATGATCAACATAATGATGTTCACCATTGAAGCCACCTCAACTCACGTGATGATCGGACTCGAGTTGGTGAATTTGGATCATGTGACACTCAGATGACCTGAGGGATGTCAATTTGAGTGGGAGTTCTTAAGTAATATGATTAATTGAACTCATTATCATGAACATAGTCAGTAGTGTCTTTGCAAATTATGTTGTAGATTACTAGCTCGCACTGTAGCTCCCGTGTGTTTTTATATGTTCCTAGAGAAATAGAGTTGAAAGATGATGGTAGCAATATTGCGGACTGGGTCCGTGATATGAGGATTGTCCTCATTGCTGCACAGAAGGCTTATGTCCTTAATGCACCGTTCGGTACGCCACCCCCTCTAGCGTCGTCTGTAGATGTTGTGAACATCTGACAGGCACGTTCTGATGACTACTTGATAGTTTAGTGCGTCATGCATTACGACTTAGAATTGAGGCTCCAAGACGTTTTGAACGTCACGGAACATACGAGATGTTCTAAGAGCTGAGATTGTGATCTCAGGCTCGTGCCCGTGTTATGAGATATGAGATCTCAAACAAAGATTCTTTGCTTGCAAGACGAAAGAGAATAGCTCAATAGTTGAGCATGTGCTTAGATTGTCTAGGTGCCACAATCGCTTGAATCGAGTGGGAGTTGATCTTCCAGATAAGATAGTGATTGATATAGTTCTCCAAGTCACTATCACTAAGCTACTAGAACTTGGTGATGAACTATAAATTGCCAGGGATAGAAATGATTCCTGAGCTTCTCGCGATGTTTTGACACCGCGAAGGTAGAAGTCAAAAAGGAGCATCAAAGTGTTGATGGTTAGTAAAAACCACTAGTTTCGAGAAGGGCAAGGGCAAGTAGGGAAACTTCATGGATGGCAAGTCAGTTGCTGCTCCAGTGAAGCAGCCCAAAGTTGAACCTAAACCCGAGACTGAGTGCTTCCATTATGAGGAGAACGGTCACTGAAGCGGAACAACCCTGGATACATGGTAGATAAGAAGGCTGGCTAAGTCGACAGAAGTATATTTGATATGCATGTTATTGATGTGTACCTTGCTAGTACTCCTAGTAGCACCTGGGTATTGGATACCGGTTCGGTTGCTCGAAATAAAAGCTACGGAATAAATGGAGAACTAGCTAAGTGTGAGGTGACGATGTGTGTTGGAAATGTTTCCAAGGTTGATATGATCAAACATCGCACGCTCTCTCTACCTTCGGGATTAGTGACGAACCTAAATTTTATTTGGTGTTTTGCATTGAAGCATGAACGTGATTAGATCATGTTTATTGCAACACGGTTATTCATTCAAGTTAGAGAATAATGGTTATTCTGCTTACATGAATAAATACCTTCAATGGTCATGCACCTAGTAAGTGTGGTTCATTGAATCTTGATCATAGTAATACACATGTTCATAACAATGATGCCAAAAGATGCAAAGTTAATAATGATAGTACCACATACTTGTGGCACTGCCGCTAAATGTCATATTGGTATAAAGCGCATGAAGAAACTCCATGTTGATGGATCTTTGGACTCATTCGATTTTGAATCGGTTGAGACATGCGGACCATGCCTTTTGGTAAGATGACTAAACCCCGTTTTCTGGCTTGATGAAACGGGCAAGTGACTTATTGGAAACAATGCATGTTGATGTATACGATCCAATGAGTGTTTATAGCTTGCAGTGAATATCATTGTTTTCTTACCTTCACTGATGATTTGAGTAGATATAGTGTATATTTACTTAATGAAACACAAGTCTGAATTGTTTGAAAGGTTCAAAGCAAAGTTCAGAGTGAAGTTTAAAGATCATCGTGACAAGAAGATAAAAATTTCTGCGATATGATCGTGGAGGTGAATATCTGGGTTACGAGTTTGGCATACAAATTTAGACAATGTGAAAGTTGTTTCACAACTCACGCCACCTGGAACACCATAGTGTGATGGTGTGTCCGAACGTCGTAGTCATGCCTTATTTGATATAGCACATACTATGATGTCTCTTATCGTTTTAATACTATCGTTTTAGGGTTATGCATTAGAGACAACCGCATTCACTTTAAAATAGGGCACCATCTAAATCCGTTGAGATGACACCGTGTGAATTATGGTTTGATAGAAACCTAAAGCTGTCATTTCTTGATGTTTGGGGCTGCGAAGCTTGTGTGGAAAATGTTTTCACCTAATGAGCTCAAACCCAAAGCGAACAAATGCATCTTCATAGAATACGCCAAGAACAGTTGGGTATACCTTCTATCTCAGATCCGAGTGCAAAGTGTTTGTTGCTGGAATGGATCCTTTCCTGAGAAAAGGTTTCCCTCGAAAGAATTGAGTGGGAGGAAGATAGAACTTGATGAGGTTATTGAACCTTGTTTCAATCAGAGTAGCGCAGCGCAGAAAGTTGTTTCTGTGAAGCCTATGTTAGTTGAAGAAAGAAGTTAATGATGATGATCATGAAGCTTCGGATCAAGTTACTATCGAACCTCGTAGGTCGACAAGGACGTGTACTGCTCTTGAGTGGTACAACAACCCTGTCTTAAAGGTCATGTTGTTGGACAGCGATGAACCTACGAGCTATGGAGAAGCGATGATGGGCCCGGATTCCGACAAATGGATGAGACCATGAAATCCGAGATAGGATCCATGTATGAAAACCAAGTATAGACTTTGGTAGACTTGCTCGTTGGACGGCAGGTCGTTGAGTACAAATGGATCTTTAAAAATGAAGACAGACGCTGATGGTAAATATCACCATTTGTAAAGCTCGACTTGTTGCAAAGTAGTTTGTGACAAGTTCAAGGAGTTGACTACGATGAGATTTTCTCACTCGTAGTGGTGCTAAAGTCTGTTGGAATTATGTTAGCAGTTGCTGCGTTTTCAATTATGAAATCTGACAGATGGATGTCAAAACATCATTTCCTTAACGGTTTACTTGAGGAAAGGTTGTATGTGATACAACCAGAAGGTTTTGTCAGTCCTAAGGATGCTAAAAGGTGTGCAAGCTTTGGTGATCCTTCCATGGACTGAAGCAAGCATCTCGGAGTTGGAATATACACTTTGATGAGGTGATCAAAGTTTTTGATGTTTATACAAAGTTTACGAGAAACTTGTATTTGCAATAAAGTGAGTGGGAGCACTATAGAGTTTCTGATAAGTATATGTGGTTGACATATTGTTGATCGGAAATAATGTAGAATTTCTGGAAGGCATAAAAGGTTGTTTGAAAAGTGTTTTTCTAAGGAAGACCTGGATAAAGCTACCTAATTGTTGAGCATCAAAATCTATAGAGATAGATCAAGATGCTTGATGAGACTTTCAATGAGTGCATACCTTGACAAGATTTTGAAAGAGTTCAAAATGGATCAGCCAGAGAAATAGTTCTCGTCTGATTTGTAAGGTGTGAAGTTGAGTGAGACTCAAAGCTCGACAACGGCAGAAGAAAGAGAAAGGATGAATGTCGTCCCCTATGCCTTAGCCA
This sequence comes from Hordeum marinum, assembly GCA_022496015.1. NCBI lineage: Eukaryota > Viridiplantae > Streptophyta > Magnoliopsida > Poales > Poaceae > Hordeum > Hordeum marinum. The sequence continues at coordinate 15,607,068 of CM039678.1, forward strand.
TAGGCTCTATATTATGCCATGCTGTGTACCGCACCTATGTGTGCCTTGCCACGAGTCTGTCAAGGGGTACAAGAGTGGTCCAGGAGTGGATCACTGGACAGCGGTCGGAATTATCCTTAGTAACCAGAGGACTAAGGAAATGTTTCTTGATTATGGAGGTGATAAAGAGTTCGTCGTAAAGAGTTACGTCGATGCAAGCTTTAACACCTATCCGGATGACTAGTAGTAGCAATCTGGATACGTATAGTGGAGCAGCCATTTGGAAATAGTACCAAGTGGAGTGTGGTAGCAGTGATTACAGTTTGACATAGAGATTTGCAAAGTACACACGGATCTGAATATCGCAGACCCGTTGACTATAAGACCTCTCTCACATGCAAAGCATGATCGAGCCCCAAAACTCATTGGGTGTTAGATTCATAACAATGCGAATCACATGGTGATGTGAACTAGATTATTGACTCTAGTGCAAGTGGGAGACTGTTGGAAATATGCCCTAGAGGCAATAATAAATTAGTTATTATCATATTTCCTTGTTCATGATAATCGTTTATTATCCATGCTATAACTGTATTGATCGGAGACTTAAATGCATGTGTGGATACATAGACAAAACCATGTCCCTAGTATGCCTCTAATGGACTAGCTCGTTGATCAAAGGATGGTTAAGGTTTCCTAGCCATGGACATGAGATGTCATTTGATAACGGGATCACATCATTAGGAGAATGATGTGATGGATAAGACCCAAACTACAAACATAGCATATGATCGTGTCAGTTTATTGCTACTGTTTTCTGCATGTCAAGTATATGTTCCTATGACCATGAGATCATGCAACTCACGGATATCGGAGGAGTGCCTTGTGTGTATCAAACGTCGCAACGTAACTGGGTGACTATAAAGGTGCTCTACAGGTATCTCCGATGGTGTTTGTTGAGTTGGCATGGATCGAGACTGGGATTTGTTACTCCGTGTGACGGAGAGGTATCTCAGGGCCCACTCGGTAATACAACATCACAACAAGCCTTGCAAGCAATGTGGCTAAGTGTTAGTCACGGGATCTTGTATTACGGAACGAGTAAAGAGACTTGCCAGTAACGAGGTTGAACTAGGTATGGAGATACCGACGATCGAATCTCGGGCAAGTAACATACCGAAGAACAAAGGGGACGTTATACGGGATTAACTGAATCCTTGACATAGAGGTTCGACCGATAAAGATCTTCGTAGAATATGTAGGAACCAATGTGGACGTCCAGGTCCCGCCATTGGTTATTGACCGTAGAGGTGTCTCGGTCATGTCTACATAGTTCTCGAACCCGCAGGGTCTGCACACTTAAGGTTCGGTGACGTTTCGGTAGTGTAGAGTTATGTATGGTGGTGACCGAAGGTTGTTCGGAGTCCCGGATGAGATCCCGGACGTCACGAGGAGCTCCGGAATGGTCCGGAGGTAAAGATTCATATATAGGAAGTCCCAGTTTGGTTTCCGGAAAAGTTTCGGGCTCATCGGTAGTGTACCGGGAGTATCGGTATTGTACCGGGAGTGCCGGTAGTGTACCGGAGGACCTCCGGGAGGGGTACTTCGACCCCAAGAGGTCCATGGGCTGTGGGAGAATAATAACCAGCCCTTATTGGGCTGGGAAAACAGCCACAAAGGCCCATGGCGCAGGAGAGAAAGTCCTAAAGCAAAAAGTGGAAAATCAGCCAATAGGAGGCAATCCTACTCCAACTAGGATTGGAGGTGAAGTAGGATTTCTTCCCACCTCCTATTTCGGCCGACCCAAAGGCCTTGGCTGCCTCTCCTCTCCTCTCCTCCTATATATACTAGTGGATTGGGTGGTTTTTGGACAGAATTTCCGGCCACGTGCTACCCGTTTCACCGGTGCACAGTTTCTCCTCTAGATCGGATTTCTGCAGCGCTTAGGCGAAGCCCTGCCGGAATTGCTCCACCACCACCATCACCGGAGCGCCGTCACGCTGCCGGTGAACTCTCTCTCCTCTCCACCTCCTCTTGCTGGATCAAGATGGTGGAGATCGTCATCAAGCTGCACGTGTGCTGAACGCGGAGGTGCCGTCCGTTCGGCGCTAGATCGGAAGGACCGTGATCGAGATCGCGAGACGGTTCGTGATGTGATCACGGAACGGATCGTGATGAGTTCGCGGGACAGATCGTGATCAAGATCGTGAGACGGATCGTGATGAGTTCACGGGACGGATCATGATGTGTTCGCGGGACGGTTCGTGATTGGATCGCGGGACGCTCGGCGATTTGGATCGCGAAGAAGTTCGACTACACCAACCGCGTTTCTTAACGCTTCCCGCTTAGCGATCTACAAGGGTACGTAGATCCACTCTCCCTCTCGTAGATGCTCATCACCATGGATAGGTTTGCGTGTGCGTAGGAAAATTTTGTTTCCCATGCGACGTTCCCCAACACTAAAAACATGTTATATATAGTCTGCACATAGTCTTGATGGACGGTGCTGCCGCTTGCACCTGAAGGGGGGAAACATTGGCGTCGGGTCGAGACGGAGGGAATCTTGCGGTGGGTTGGGTCCGGACCTTATTTTAAGATGTTGCTATAGGCTGACCTATCACAGCCAGGTGAAAATACCCCTCGGTCAAACCTCGTCCGATGAAAGTCAAAGAGGTAGATCCGTCAGGTCAATAGTGCAAGGGTTCGACGGAATGGGGTACTTGGGTGATTGGCAATGCCACCAGGTCTTGCACCGGACCCTCTTATACGTATGGAAGTTGGGTGGCAAGTGCAAGCACCCCGCATGCGTCTCCGGAGTGTGTGCCTCGTCAGGGATGTCGCTGCCGCCGTCACACGGAGTGTGGAAACAGCCACGTTGGTGAGACACAAAGGGAATCTTGCGGTGGGCTAGGCATGAACCTTGCCCTGGGCCCTCTTACAGTGGGAAACTCTGGCATCGGGTGGATACCGAGGGAATATTGCGATGGGTTGGGCACAGACCTTGTGCTAAGATGTTTCTATGGGCTCGCCTATCACAGCCAGGTGAAAATTTCCCTCGGTCAAACCGCGTCCGGTGAAAGTCAAAAGGGTAGATCCGTTCGGTCAATAGTGTCAGGGTTAGACGAGACGGGGTGTTGTAAATATGCCCTAGAGGCAATAATAAAATGGTTATTATTATATTTCCTTGTTCATGATAATTGTCTATTGTTCATGCTATAATTGTATTAACCGAAAACCCTAATACATGTGTGAATAGATAGACCACACCATGTCCCTAGTGAGCCTCTAGTTGACTAGCTCGTTGATCAATAGATGGTCATGGTTTCATGACCATGGACATTGGATGTCATTGATAACGGGATCACATCATTAGGAGAATGATGTGATGGACAAGACCCAATCCTAAGCATAGCACAAGATCGTGTAGTTCGTCTGCTAAAGCTTTTCTAATGTCAAGTATCATTTCCTTAGACCATGAAATTGTGCAATTCCCGGATATCATAGGAATGCTTTGAGTGTATCAAACGTGACAACATAACTGGGTGACTATAAAGGTGCACTACAGGTATCTCCAAAAGTGCCTGTTGGGTTGGCACGAATCGAGACTAGGATTTGTCACTCCGTGTGATGGAGAGGTATCTCTAGGCCCTCTCGGTAATACATCATCATAATGAGCTCAATGTGACCAAGGAGTTAGTTACGGGATCATGTGTTACGGAACGAGTAAAGAGACTTGCCGGTAATGAGATTGAACAAGGTATAGGGATACCGACGATCGAATCTCGGACAAGTAACATACCGATGGACAAAGGGAATTGTATACGGGAATAATTGAATCCCCGACATCGTGGTTCATCCGATGAGATCACCGTGGAACATGTGGGAGCCAATATGGGTATTCAGATCCCGCTATTGGTTATTGGCTGGAGAGGTGTCTCGGTCATGACTGCATGGTTCTCGAACCCGTAGGGTCTACACACTTAAGGTTCGGTGACGCTAGAGTTGTAATGGGAATTGTATGTGATAACCAAAAGTTGTTGGGAGTCGCAGATGAGATCCCAGACGTCACGAGGAGTTCCGGAATGGTCCGGAGGTGAAGATTTATATATGGGAAGTCCAGTTTCAGTCGTCGGAAAGGTTTCAGGGTTTATCGGTATTGTACCGGGACCACCGAAGGGGTTCCGGGGGTCCACCGGGAGGGTCCACCTGCCCCAAGGGCCTAATGGGCTGAGTTTGCATGGGACACTGCCCCTTAGTGGGCTGGTGCGCCCCCCAAGGGCCCATGGCGCCTAGGGTTGGAAACCCTAGGGGGTGGGGGCGCCTCCCACGTAACTTGGGAGGCAAGTTTCCCCCCTTGGCCGCCCCCCTCTAGATGGATCTAAGGGGGCCGGCCACCTCTACCCTTCCCCCTATAAATAGTGGGGGTGGGAGCGCAGCCGCATCCTTCCCCCTGGTGCAGCCCTCCCCCAACTACACCTCCTCCTCCTCCGTAGCGCTTAGCGAAGCCCTGCCGGAAAACCACAAGCTCCACCGCCACCACGCCGTCGTGCTGTCGGAGCTCTCCCTCAACTTCTCCTCCCCCCTTGCTGGATCAAGAAGGAGGAGACGTCCCCAAGCTGTACGTGTGTTGAATGCGGAGGCGCCGTCCGTTTGGCGCTTGGATCGGATCTTCCGCGATTTGAATTGCCATGAGTACGACTCCATCAACCGTGTTCGTTGTAACGCTTCCGCTTAGCGATATTCAAGGGTATGAAGATACACTCCCTCTCTCTTGTTGCTAGCATCTCCTATATTGATCTTGCTGACATGTAGGAAAATTTTGAATTGTTACTACGTTCCCAACAGTGGTATCAGAGCTAGGTCTATGCATAGATTCTATGCACGAGTAGAACACAAGTAGCTGTGGGCAATGATTTGGTCAATTTTCTTGCCGTTACTAGTCTTATCTTGATTCGGCTGCATTGTGGGATGAAGCGGCCCGGATCGACTTTACACGTACGCCTATGTGAGACTGGTTCCACCGACTGACATGTACTTGTTGCATAAGGTGGCTAGCGGGTGTTTATCTCTCTCACTTTAGTCAGATCGGATTCGATGAAGAGGGTCCTTATGAAGGCTAAATAGCAATTGGCATATCATAGTTTGGCTTTTGCTAGGTAAGAAACGTTCTTGCTAGAAACCCATAGCAGCCACGTAGAACTTGCAACAACAGTTAGATGACGTCTAACTTGTTTTTGCAGGGTATGCTATGTGATGTGATATGGCCAAAAAGATGTGATAAAATATATTTGATGTATGATATTGATCATGTTCTTGTAATAGCGATCACGACTTGCATGTCGATGAGTATGACAACCGGCAGGAGCCATATGAGTTGTCTTAATATATTGTATGACCTGCGTGTCAATCAAAAACGCCATGTAATTACTTTATTTTATCGCTAACCGTTAGCCATAGTAGTAGAAGTAATAGTTGGCGAGACAACTTCATGCAGACACGATGATGGAGATCATGATGATGGAAATCATGGTGTCATGCCGATGACAATGGTGATCATGCCACGCCCCGAAGATGGAGATCAAAGGCGCAAGATGATATTGGCCATATCATGTCACTTTATGATTTGCATGTGATGTTTATCATGTTCTTACATTTTATTTGCTTAGAACGACGGTAGCATAAATAAGACGATCCCTCACTAAAATTTCAAGAAATGTGTTCCCCCTAAGTGTGCACCGTTGTGAAGGATCGTTGTTTCGAAGCACCACATGATGATCGGGTGTGATAGATTCTAATGTTCGCATACAACGGGTGTAAGCCAGATTTACACATGCCAAACACTTAGGTTAATTTGACGATCCTAGCATGTACAGACATGGCCTTGGAACACGAGAGACCGAAAGGTCGAAAATGAGTCGTATAGTAGATGTGATCAACTTGGAGTTGTTCACCATTGATGACTAGTCCGTCTCACGTGATGATCGGACACGGCCTAGTCGATGTGGATCATGTATCACTTAGATGACTAGAGGGATGTCTATCTGAGTGGGAGTTCATTAAATAATTTGATTATATGAACTTAATTATCATAAACTTAGTCTAAAATTGTCTTACAATCTATCTTGTAGATCCAATGGCCCATGCTAGTGTTGCCCTCAACTTCAACGCGTTCCTAGAAAAAACCAAGCTGAAAGACGGTGGAATCAACTATACGGACTGGGTCCGTAACTTGAGGATCATCCTCATAGCTTCCAAGAAATTATATGTCCTTGATGTACCGCTAGGTTACACACCCGTTTTCCCAGCAACTCAAGATGGTATGAATGCTTGGGAGTCGTGTAGTGATGATTACTCCTTGGTAAAGTGTAGCATGCTTTACAGCTTAGAACCGGGGCTCCAAAAGCGTTTTGAGCAACATGGAGCATATGAGATGTTCCAAGAGCTGAGAATGGTTTTCCAAGCTCATGCCCAGGTCGATAGATATGAAGTCTCCGACAAGTTCTTAAGTTGTAAGATGGAGGAAAATGTATCTGTCAGCGAGCACATACTCAAAATGTCTGGGTTGCACAACGGCTTGTCTCAGCGGGGAGTTAATCTTCCGGATGACTCGGTTATTGACAGAATCCTCTAGTCGCTTCCACCTAGCTACAAAAGCTTTGTGATGAACTACAAGGGATGGAGAAGTCCATTCCTGAGTTATATTCGATGTTGAAATCAACAGAGGTGGAAATCAAAATGGAACATCAAGTGTTGATGGTGAATAAGACCAGTAGTTTCAAGAAAGGCAAGGGTAAGAAGAACTTCAAGAAGGACGGCAAAGCAGTTGGCGCGCCCGGTAAATCAGTTGTCGGGAAGAAGCCCAGGAATGGACCCAAGCCTGATACTGAGTGCTTTTATTGTAAGGGAACCGGTCACTAGAAGCGAAACTGCCCCAAGTACTTAGCGGATAAGAAGGCCGGCAACGTGAAAGGTATATATGATATACATGTTATTGATGTGTACCTTACCAGCGCTCGTAGTAGCTCCTGGGTATTTGATACCAGTGTGGTTGCTCACATTTGTAACTCAAAATAGGAGCTGTGGGATAAGCGGACTCTTGCAAAGGATGAGGTGATGATGCGTGTCGGGAATGGTTCCAAGGTCGATGTGATGGAGTTCGGCATGTGATACGTCTCCAACGTATCTATAATTTTTTATTGTTCCATGCTATTATATTATCTATTTTGGATGTTTTATATGCATTAATATGCTATTTTATATTATTTTTGGGACTAACCTATTAATCTAGAGCCTAGTGCCAGTTTCTGTTTTTTCCTTGTTTTTGAGTTTTGTAGATAAGGAATATTAAACGGAGTCCAAACGAAATAAAACCTTCGGAATGGTTTTTTTCTGGAACAAAAGGAAACTACGAGACTTGAGAACCAAGGCAAATGAGCCACCGTGGGGCCACAAGCCCTAGGGGCATGGCCAAGGGGGTGGCCGCATTGGGCAGGATTGTGGGCCCACGACAGCTCCCCTAATCCTAATCTTTGGCCTATAAATTCCCAAATATTCCATAATTATCAGAAAGAGCCACGAAAACACTTTTTCGCCGCCAAAAGCCTCCGTTCCCGAGAGATCCAATCTTGGAGCCTTTTCCGGTAATCTGTCGGAGGGGGATTCGATCATGGAGGGCATCTACATCAACTCCATTGCCCCTCCAGTGATGCGTGAGTAGTTCACCACAGACCTACGGGTCCATAGCTAGTAGCTAGATGGCTTCTTCTCTCTCTTTGCTTCTCAATACCAAGTTCTTCATGATCTTCATGGAGATCTATCCGATGTAATACTCTTTTGCGGTGTGTTTGTTGAGATCCGATGAATTGTGGGTTTATGTTCAGATTATCCATGAATATTATTTGAGTCCTTCCTAAATTCTTATATTCATGATTTCATATCTTTGCAAGTCTCTTCAAGTTATTGGTCTGGTTTGGCCAACTAGATTGGTAATTCTTGCAATAGGAGAAGTGCTTAGTTTTGGGTTCAATCTTGTGGCGTCCTCACCCAGTGACAAAGTAGGGATAGCGAGGCACATATTATATTGTTGCCATCAAGGGTAAAAAGATGGGGTTTTCATCATATTGCTCGGGTTTATCCCTCTACATCATGTCATCTTACTTAATGTGTTACTCTGTTTTTGATGAACTTAATACTCTAGATGCACGCAGGAGTCGGTCGATGTGTGGAGTAATAGTAGTAGATGCATAATTGTTTCGGTCTACTTGTCACAGACATGATTCCTATATGCATAATCATTGCCTTGGATATCTTCATAATTATTCGCTTTTCTATCAATTGCTCGACAGTAATTTGTTCACCCACTGTAATACTTGCCATCATGAGAGAAGCCATCTAGTGAAAGCTAGGGCCCCCGGGTCTATTTTCCATATTATACTTTCAGATCTAAAACCAAAAATACTTTCTGCCCTATTTTTACTTTTAGTTTTACTTTCCATTCAAGCATCCTATTATATCTAACTCTATTAAATCTCATTCTTGCAAGTAACCGTGAAGGGATTGACAACCCTTTTATAGCGTTGGGTGCAAGAGTTCGATTCTTTGTGCAGGTACATCTATTGGTGATTGGCTTGTATCTCCTACTGGATTGATACCTTGGTTCTCAAAAACTGAGGGAAATACTTATCTACTTTGCTGCATCAAACCGTTCCTTTTCATGGGAAAACCAACACATGCTTGAGAAGTAGCAAGAAGGATTTCTGGCGCCGTTGCGGGGGAGATATATAGCAAGTCAAGATACCAAGTACCCATCACAAACTCATCTCTTGCATTTACATTATTTTCCATTTTCCTCTTGTTTTCCTCTCCCCCACTTCTAAAACGATTTTTAGAAAATACCAAAAAGATTTGCCTTTTATTCGCCCTTCTTTTGCTTGTGTGTTTGCTTTGCCACCATGTCTGAAATAGGGGAGGTTATCACCGAAAATCTAGGGGGTATCGCTAGTACTAATCTTGAGGAAAAAATTGAATCTAGCTCTCTAGATCATGAAACTGAATCTCTTCTTAAAACTAAAACTTTTCAAGTTGGATATGGAAGCATTATCGGTAGGAGCGTTATTCAAGAGTTCTTTGATTGTACGGGAACGATACCTATGAGTAAGAGATCTATTCTTCTTAGCACAAATAGTTATGCGGATGCTATTGTCATGCTCATTGAAAAATTCGAAAGGATATTTGTGCATATTCATCCCGCTTTGTAGAAAGTGTTTTATGAACTTCCCAATATTAATCATCCTAAGGCTAAAAAGATTGCCACTATTATCCTTATGTGAGAATTTGATTTCATCATACAATAAGCTAGGGAGATTTTTCCCTTCTATAATAAAGATGTTGAACACCCTCCTATTGAAGAAATCCTCCATGATAAAGAAACCTCGCATAGCTTAGAATCTAGAGACTATCAATCTTATAGTGAAAATCTTAGGAAGAGAGCTCCCTACGCGGAAATAACTCACGCCTTATATCACGAAACCTATGAGGAATTTGATTGGATTACTAGGGGAATTTTGTAAGGGTATAAGGATGATTTTCTTGAAGATATGGTTAAAGAACCTCTTAGAAATAATATACATGTGTTATACGATGATATCTATGGTGATGATCTAGACTACGGGTTTATGAATGTTAAAATCACTAGCCATAGCCCCTTTCATGATTTAAGTTCTTCTACTAGAAAGGAAATGAAGAAAAGGATAGATCTAGTTAGTAAATATTTTGATTTATTGATCAAGTTTGGGTTCTTTACCAAAGATGACAATACCTAGATCTATTGCGTTTTGCCTAGCTAGGGGCGTTAAACAATAGCGCTTGTTGGGAGGCAACCCAATTTCATTTTGCTTTCTGCTTTTTGCTTCTGTTTTGGTATGTTTGGAACATTATTACTTCTGTAGTAATTGTGTTTTTGTGTTTTGATTACTGTTTGATCCAAGTAAAACCTTTGGGGTGATCTATGGTACTTGTTGATTTGATCCTGCTGAAAAACAGAAACTTTTGCGCTCAGTCCAGGAATTTTTCAATTTTTCCAGAGAGTTGAATTGATCTGAAATTGTTACACAGAATTTATATACAAATTTACCTGATTTTCCTAATTGTTCAGAATTTTAGAGTCCCAGAAGTATTCGAAGTTTACATATTGCTACAGACTGTTTTGTTTTTGATAAATTCTGTTTTCTTTGTGTTGTTTGCTTATTTTGATGTATCTATGGGTCGTATTGGGGGTATGAGTCATGGAAATGTTAGAATACAGTAGGTATTACACAAATACAACTAAATAATTAGTTCACAACAGTACCTAATGTGGTGACTTATTTTTCTTGTACTAACGGATCTCATGAGTTTTCTGTTGAGTTTTGTGTTGTGAAGTTCTCAAGTTTTGGGTGAAGATTTGATGGACTATGGAATAAAGAGTGGCAAGAGACTAAGCTTGGGGATGCCCAAGGCACACAAAGTAATATTCAAGGATACCAAAGATCCTAAGCTTGGGGATGCCCCGGAAGGCATCCCCTCTTTAGTCTTCAATCCATCAGTAAATTTACTTGAGGCTATATTTTTATTCACCACATGATATGTGTTTTGCTTGGAGCGTCTTGTATGATATGAGTCTTTGCTTGTTAGTTTGACATAATCATCCTTGCTGCACACATCTTTTGAGAGAGACACGCAGAATTGTGAATTTGTTAGAATACTCTATGTGCTTCACTTGTATCTTTCGAGCTAGGCAATGTTGCTCTAGTGCTTCACTTATATCTTTATAGAGCATGGTGGTGTTATATTTTATAGAAATTATTGAACTCTAGTTCCTCACTTATATTATTGTGAGAGTTTCTTAAAACAACATGTTAATTTGTTTAGGTTATGAATTTAGTCCTAATATAATAGGCATCCAAGAGGGATATAATAAAAACTTTCATATTAAGTACATTAAAAACTATGATAAGTTTGATTCCTTGCATATAGTTTTGAGATAATAGGGATGGTAATATGAGAGTCATGCTAGTGTGTAGTTGAGAATTGGAAGAGATACATGTGTTAAAGCTTGTGATTCCCGTAGCATGCACGTATGGTGAACCGTTATGTAACGAAGTCGGAGCATGATTTGTTTAATGATTGTCGACCTTTGTGTGAGGGTCGGGAGCACGCGATGGTTAACTCCTACCAACCTATCCCCTAGGAGCATGCGTCTAATGCTTTGTTTGATAACTAATAGACTTTTGCAATAAGTATGTGAGTATTTATGAGAAATGTTGAATCCATGGATTATACGCACTCTCACCCTTCCACCTTTGCTAGCCTCTCTAGTACTGCGCAACTTTTGCCGGTACACCAAACCCTCCTTCCTCAAAACAACCACCTCATATTCCTCAAAACAGCCACCATACCTACCTATTATGGCATTTCCATAGCCATTCCGAGATATATTGCCATGCAACTTCCAACATGTAGCTTTTCTATGACTTGCATCATCACTTCATATTGCATATAGAGTCATAGGAATCGAGTTGTAATTTCTTTTTCTTTGAGTTATAAGTAAATAAAAGTGTGATCATTTTTCATTAATAGAGCATTGTCCCATGAGAGAAAAGGATGATGGAGGCTATGACTCCCTCAGAAGTTGGGATGAGTATCCAGACTTTACAAAAAATAAAAGAGGCCAACGAAGCCCAAACAAAAAATAAAAGAGGAAAAAGAAGCCTACCATAAAAAAAGAAAAAAAGAAAAAAATGAGAGAAAGAGAGAAGGGACAATGCTACTATCTTTTTCCACACTTGTGCTTCAAAGTAGCACCATGATCTTCATAACAGAGAGTCTCCTATTTTGTCACTTTCATATAGCTAGTGGAATTTTCATGATTTGCACGACCACTTAGTTTTCTTTTTGAGATTTCATACACTTATAGTGCTAGTGCACACGTTGCATGGCAATCCCTACTCACTCACATTGATATCTACGGATGGGCATCTCCATAACCCGTTGATATGCCTAGTTGATGTGAGACTATCTTCTCCTTTTTCCTCATCGCCTCCACCATATTCTATTCCACCTATAGTGCTATATCCATGGCTCACGCTCATGTATTGCATGAGATTTGAAAAGGTTTGAGAACATAAAAGTGTGAAACAATTGCTTAACTAGTTCACCGGTGTTGTGCATGATTTAGATACTTTTTGTGGGGAAGATGGAGCATAGCCAAACCATATGATTTTGTAGGGATAACTTTCTAAGGCCATGTTATTTTGAAAGGACACGACTACCTTGTTGGTGTGCTCGAAGTAGTACTGTTTTTCTGTCAATATTAGACTATTGTTTTGAATTTTATGGATCTGAATATTCATGCCACAATAAAGAATATTACATGGATAAATATGTTAGGTAGAATTCGACATCAAAAATTCTGTTTTTATCATTTACCTACTCGGGGACGAGCAAGAATTAAGCTTGGGAATGCAGATACGTCTCCAATGTATCTATAATTTTTTATTGTTCCATGCTATTATATTATCTCTTTTGGATGTTTTATATGCATTAATATGCTATTTTATACTCCCTCTGTTCCTAAATATAGGGTGTATAGTTTTTGGCACGAAAATTAAAGAACGCACAAGGAGGGAAAATTTCACACGTTTAGGGTGAGATTACACCTGACTAATTGACATCAGAAAATAGAGGAGCTTGCATGATATAAGGATATGTAGTCAAATTGCTAAAATAAATATCCAAACGAGTGGTGCAACGCAATACACCTTATATTTTGGATTTTTTTCTCAAAAATCTATACACCTTATATCAAGGAACGGAGGGTGTATTATTTTTGGGACTAACATATTAATCTAGAGCCTAGTGCCAGTTTGTGTTTTTCCATGTTTTTGAGTTTTGCAGATAAGGAATATTAAACAGAGTCCAAATGGAATTAAACCTTCGAAATGATTTTTTCTGGAACAAAAGGAAACTACAAGACTTGAGAACCAAGGCAGAGGAGCCACCGTGGGGCCACAAGCCCTAGGGGCGTGGCCAGGGGGGTGGCCGTGCCGGGCAGGATTGTGGGCCCACGGCAGCTCCCCTAATCCTGATCTTCGGCCTATAAATTCCCAAATATTCCATCATTATCAGAAAGAGCCACGAAAACACTTTTCCGCCGCCAGAAGCCTCCGTTCCCGAGAGATCCAATCTTGGAGCCTTTTCTGGTAATCTACCGGAGGGGGATTCGATCACGAAGGGCATCTACATCAACTCCATTGCCCCTCCTATGATGCGTGAGTAGTTCACCACAGACCTACAGGTCCATAGCTAGTAGCTAGATGGCTTCTTCTCTCTCTTTGCTTCTCAATACCAAGTTCTTCATGATCTTCATGGAGATCTATCCGATGTAATACTATTTTGAAGTGTGTTTGTCGTGATCCGATGAATTGTGGGTTTATGTTCAGATTATCCAAGAATATTATTTGAGTCTTTCCTGAATTCTTGTATGCATGATTTCATATCTTTGCAAGTCTCTTCGAGTTATTGGTTTGGTTTGGCCAACTAGATTGGTAATTGTTGCAATAGGAGAAGTGCTTAGTTTTGGGTTCAATCTTGCGGTGTCCTCACCCAGTGACAAAGTAGGGTTAGCGAGACACGTATTGTATTGTTTCCATCAAGGGTAGAAAGATGGGGTTTTCATCGTATTGCTTGAGTTTATCCCTCTACATCATATCATCTTACTTAATGCGTTACTCTGTTCTTCATGAACTTAATTCTCTAGATGCAGGCAGGAGTCGGTCGATGTGTGGAGTAATGGTAGTAGATGTAGAATCATTCCGGTCTACTTGTCATGGACGTGATGCCTATATGCATAATCGTTGCCTTGGATATCTTCATAATTATTCGCTTTTCTATCAATTGCTCGACAGTAATTTGTTCACCCACCATAATACTTGCCATCATGAGAGAAGCCATCTAGTGAAACCTATGGCCTCCGGGTCTATTTTCCATATTATACTTTCAAATATAAAACCAAAAATACTTGCTTCCCTATTTTTACTTTTAGTTTTACTTTCCGTTCAAGCATCCTATTATATCTATCTGTATTAGATCTCATCCTTGCAAGTAACCGTGAAGGATTTGACAACCCCTTTATAGCGTTGGGTGCAGGAGTTTTGATTCTTTGTGCAGGTACATCTATTGGTGATTCGCTTGTATCTCCTACTGGATTGATACCTTGGTTCTCAAAATCTAAGAGAAATACTTGTCTACTTTGCTGCATCAAACCGTTCCTCTTCACGGGAAACCAACGCATGCTCGAGAAGTAGCAGCACACTACCTCTACATCTACCTTCAGGATTAGTTTTCAACCTCAATAATTGTTATTTAGTACCAGCTTTGAGCATGAACATTGTATCTTGATCTCGTTTGAGGCGAGATGGCTACTCATTTAAATCTGAGAATAATGGTTGGTCTATTTATATGAGAGATATGTTTTATGGTCATGCCCCTCTGGTCAATGGTTTATTTTTATTAAATCTCGAATGTGATGTAACACATATTCATAGTGTGAATACCAAACGATGTAAGGTTAATAATGATAGTCCCACATACTTGTGGCACTGCCGCCTTGGTCATATTGGTGTCAAACGCATGAAGAAACTCCATGCAAATGGACTTTTGGAGTCTCTTGATTATTATTCATTTGACACGTGCGAACCATGCCTCATGGAGAATATGATTAAGACTCCGTTCTCCGAAACAATGGAGCAAGCAACCAACTTGTTGGAAATAATACATACTGATGTATGTGGACCGATGAGCGTTGAGGCTCGCGGTGGCTATCGTTATGTTCTCACCCTCACTGATGACTTAAGCAGATATGTGTATGTCTACTTAATGAAACACAAGTCTGAGAGCTTTGAAAAGTTCAAGCAATTTTAGAGTGAGGTAGAGAATCAACGTGACAAGAAAATAAAGTTCTTATGATCTGATCGTGGAGGAGAATATTTGAGTCATGAGTTTGGCACGCACTTAAAGAAATGTGGAATTGTTTCACAACTCACGCCGCCTGGCACACCTCAGCGTGAGGACTTGATACCTTATAAGGCTATGGTTGGATTTTACCTTAATGATCTTTAGTAGTTGCGGATGCTTGCTAGATTTCCAATCATAAGTGTATATGATCCAAGTAGAGAAAGTATGTTAGCTTATGCCTCTCCCTCATATAAAATTGCAATAATGATTACCGGTCTAGTTACCGATTGCCTAGGGACAATTCCGCAGCTCCTACCACCACCTTTTCCACACTCGTTAAACTAACTTAGTTGTTACTTTATCTTAGCAGCCCCTAGATTTTATTTATGTGCTCTTTATTATCTTGCAAACCTATCCCGTCACACCTACAAAGTACTTCTAGTTTCATACTTGTTCTAGGTAAAGCAAACGTTAAGCGTGAGTTATATCGGTGAACTTGAGGGAATATTTGTTCTACCTTTAGCTCCTCATTGGGTTCGACACTCTTACTTATCGAGAAAGGCTACAAATGATCCCCTACACTTGTGGGTTATCATGGGGGATCAGATAGCCGGCACCCGCATCACCGCTTGCAATATGGTGTCTGATTTGGGTGTCAACGTTGGAGATGCCCTAAAAAAAATTTAACAGACAAAACAGATATTGATCTTATGCATGTGTCGGACCGAGCTCCATGATGAGAATACCGAATTTGGTTGGAAGACCAAGCTAGGAACATCTTCCCGGCTGATGCTGATGCTATGTGCAGAAAACAACCATAGTTGTGATGACATCTGATCTATATTGTGTTTGTTCTGCATAAAGAATGATGATGTAAAACATTTCTACTCGTGTCAACTTGGCGAAAACAAAAAGTCAGTCCATCAACATGTCCAAATTAGTCCAACATACGCGCTAACACATGGCTAGGCGATGATGCAGATGATCATCAGGGCCGAAAAGTATTTGCACTACCATGAGTAGCATTTTCTTCATAGCACTTATTACAAGGACTTCAACAGACCGCGCAGAGACACAAATATATTTGGCAAACTTACAATTGTTATTAGGGGCCCTTAGCAATGCATTGAACGAATCAAACCATCCAAAATTCTCTGCTTAGCTCAGCTAGGCTACGTTTAGGTCTGCTAGGTCGGCTCATGATCCGAGAGTAGCTAAAAATACTATGGCTCCATTTTAGATTGTATTTAATTCCTTATAGCACCTTTTTGTTATATTAAAAGTAAATGGAGCAACAACAACACATAGATGAGCTAAAAAATAAACATGTAACACAGTGTTGCAAAACAGGGTGAAATTGATGAAAAATGAGCATGTTTTGCTAACAAGCATTTAGGAATGGATCAAATATGACATAAGGAGAAATTGGACAATATTTCAATTTGAATTTTGGACCGTTCAGCGGTCGGTTATGTGTGAGTCATAACTAGTTAGTTGTAGAGGTTACTCTAGTGTTAATGATTTGTCGATTGATACTCATTTTATTCTGGTTACCGCATTCATGTGCAGTTAGGTGCAATTGTTTAACTAAACTTAAGCAATTGAATGTGGCAAGTAAGCCTTGCAAGGCTTCAAGCTCATTTGACGAGAGGTGTGTATTACGCCTCTAATTCTGTTTTCCTCACTCTTGTTTATGCACTTAATTATATTATGATGGAAACCATCGAACTTTAAACATAGGCATTTTCTAAGCATGGATTTGGTTGCAATGGTGACATCTACATTCAAATGCACAAAGGAGATGGAGACCTTGGTCCAATTGATATTGTGCACATCATGATGTTTTCAGCTGCTTCAACTCATAATGTATGTGCACGTTAAGAATTGATGCCAATACAATCTATCTTTCCTTGTTCTCAAAGATACAATTTATGTGCTCTTATAGTGTGCAGTTACTATGGCATGGCAGATGTGGTTAGCAAACTCCAAATTTACCGAGTATGTTGTTATTTTTGCTTATAGGTTTTCTTATGTGCTCTAGGTTTATTCTGAGGGTTGTTGTCTGTTGATGTGGCATGTTGAAGAGGTAATAGAAAGAGCCACGAGTCCACTTGTTGAAAATTACTTCACTGAAGAATCTCCTTTGGGACATAATATAAGGTAACTTGTTACTACATGATTATTGGATTGTCAATTGTGATGTATGGTCAAAAACTAATAGTGACAAAAATGAAATGTCAAATTTTAGAGTAGCGTAAACAAAATAGTCAAAAGTTAGAGTGGGAAAATCAAAGTTTTCCCAAAAAAACATAGCACGAGGCACTAAGACTCTTTTTTAATGGACAAAGCACTAAGATAATGATCGTACACGTGTGCCCAATCTTGTTGATGAGAATATAAGACTTTGTGTCTGATCTTATTGATGAGAATACCAGACTTTGGTTGAATGACATAGCCAGGGACATCTCCTTCCTGGTTGATGCCTATGATATACATTTTCTACATCACATGGTTTCATTTAAGCCAGCTAAAAATTGTGGCCGTCGGTGCAAGGCATCGTCGGCTGTTATATACACGCGCGCGCACGAACGCACGCACGCACGCATACATACATACATACATATATACAAACATACATGCTAAACACTAGAGTCTAGAAAGTTCAACATGTACTGTATGTTACAGATTCTTGTTTCAGTACTAGCTCGAACACAGCAATTATTGACATGTACTCACAAACAACTCCATCAGTAAAAATCAGGAAAAAAAAGAGAGAGAGAATATAACAGAACAGAGCATGCCACGGGATGGGGAGGGGAGGGAGGGAGGAGGACGGACCGGAGGATGGAGGAGCGGCTGCTGCTGCCAGACCTTGTAGGTGAGCCTGTTCGAGCAGGAGCTGCTGGGCGACAAGGGCAAGCTCCTCCTTCGGCTCCAATCCCGTCCCCAAGATGAGAAGAGGGAGGGAGGGAGCATGCGGCCGCTTTGGGTTGGGCAGAAGCGGCTGCTCCAGGAGGGAGGGAGTCGCTGCTGGGGTGGGAGGGTGACGGGGTTATTACCCCTAGGTAGGCCAAAGCAATGGGGTCTTCCCCCCTTTCGCTTCAAAGAAAATCTACGTGGCCGGCTGGCCGTGGCCGACTGGAGGCCGTCCGGCGCGAGCCAGTGCCGGCTAGCGCCCCGGCCGGCTAGTCAAGGAGCCGGTAGGACCCTCGGCCAGCTGCCCACGGGCCGACTCTTCCGTTGACCTTGGGATGGACATGCCCCGTCCCGTCCCTCTGCGCGCGGGTATGACGACGCGACATGACCGGGACGACGGGCAGCCCTGTGGCTACAGTGGCCGCTTGCGCACTACGGCGCGTGGCTACAGTCCAACTGTCCCGGCCGCTGACCTTGGTGAGCATGACCGGGCGGGGGAACAGTGCCGGCAGGCCCTCGCCACTTGATTACCTGCCCCAGCATGGCTACAGTGCCGCCGGCCGTACCGGAGACTTCGACCGGCTGGCGCTAGACGATGCCCCCCGGGCTGCCTATGCCGCGGCAGGTGGGCGAGGGCCAATCCTAGAGCCGGCTGGCGGGCCCCAATGGGAGATGGGACTACACGGCAGGCGGGCCCCACCAACGACAAGATGGCACGAGCGGCGAGACCCTCTGGCCAACCGGAGAGACTGCCAGCCGGGTCCCCCCACCTTTGTACTTATGACATATTGTAAGAGCCGGGGGGTGGCCTATAAAACCCCCAAGCCCCCATGCAACGGGAACGGAAGGACAGACACGCGCTCGCACAAACTATCATCACCATACACACACAACCCCTACTAGCAGTGGAGGAAGAGGAGCCAGCTGCCTCTTCTTCCTCCTCTAAACACAGCTCCAGGAGCGCTATTGTACTTATACCCTTCCATCCAACCAAACCAAGCAGGACTAGGGGTATTACCTCCCTCGGAGGACCTTGAAGCTAGGTACATCGTGTGTCGACACCGCTTGTGCCCAATCTCGCACCCGGAGGCCGTCGGCGTTCTTCCGTCCCAACCATCTACGATAAGCCACCCCATGGCATATGTCGTGAGAAAACGACGACAGTTGGCGCCCACCGTGGGGACGTACGCGGCGCCAGCTGGATTCATGCTTCGGGCGAGGCCCCTCGCCATTCCCCGTTGTCGCCGCTCGTCCTGGCGAAACCGTGGGGGGCTCGCGGGGCTTGCTCCGGCATGCCCTACGGGCAACTCCGTCGGCCTCAAGGCCGACATCAACGCGCTCACCGAGCGCTTCGGTAGGCTCAGCCTCGCCGAGGCTCCGGCCGCTGACAAGTACCCCGCGGGGGTGCTCGTCTGCGCTGGTCCGCCCACGGTAGTGGGCACACTCGCTGCGACTCAGCCCAGCGGCTCCCACGATCGCGTGGGAGTAATGGCCATCACCTCCTCCACCGCTTCTGGATGGGCACGGGTCGCGGCTACCGTTGCCGCTGCCCACGTCGGCATGTCCGCCCCGCTTGGCACGGCCCTTCGGGGATTGAGCACTCCGATCGCCCCGATGGCGAACCCGGACACCGCCGCGGCCGATCTCGAGGCGGCTCGTCGCGTCCTGTTTGAGGACGCCACCGCCCTCGCGGCCACGCGGCGCCGCGTGGAGGCGGCGCAACAGGAGTACGCTTCCGCCTACAGGACCACCCCGACTGGCACCGAGCCCAGCCAGCGTGGTCGCCGAAATCCTCGACGACAAGATGCCCGTCTATGACACCCCCGCAGCTAACCTGCGGGCTCTCAAGGTGGCCTACGAGGAATTGGCCACCTTGGGGGGCGAAGAGCACGCCGTCCATGAGCGCCACATCAAGGAGCTCATCGATGCTGCTGATGTGCGGCAGCATCTGCTCGCGATAGGCGGTGCCGCCACTGAAGGCCCCCGGCCCGAGCACGAGGGCATGGGAACTGCCGGCCGCCAGGCGGCCCAGTACTCCTGCTCCCCTCGCATCTCCAGCCGCCGGGCCAGAGCAAACAACCCCCGGACTTCTCAGACGCCGGGGAGTGAGTAGCCGGCTGTCAGCAGCCGGTGCACCAACGAGCCGCCTCGGAGCGGCCGCAACCTTGAAGCGCCTGCATCCGGCAACCGGCGCAGCTGTGGGCACACATCGCCCCCATGGCGCGAGTCGGGGCAGTCGGCGCCACCCACCGTCCGTCCCGAGCTCTCGGCTCAGCTCAGACCACACGTCCCTCGCAGCGAGAATGACGTCCGCAGCCGCCTCGACAGACTTGCGCAATCCACCCTGCTCGAGGAGGAGGGCTCGATTGGTCCGGCTTGCTTCGGCCCCTGGATCCGCACCGAGCCGTTCCCGACCGGCTTCACGCTCCCCTAGGGACACCCCAAAGTATAACGGGGCCACCAAGCCCGAAGACTGGCTAATCGACTACATCACCGCGATGGGCATCGCCAGGGGGAACAAGCGCATAGCCGTTCGCTACGTCCCACTCATGCTGACCGGCTCGGCCCGCACCTGGCTCAGCAGCCTGACAGCCGGCAGCACCAACACCTAGACGGACTTCAAGAAGGCCTTCGTCCACAACTTCACTAGCACCTACAAGCGGCTTGGCCGCCCCCGTGGACTCGCCATGTGCGTTCAAGGGCTGGACGAATCCCTTAGCGACTACCTCACTCGATGGACCGAGCTTCGCAACTCCTGCGAGGGGGTGCATGAGGTGCAAGCCGTGCAATACTTCATCGAGGGCTGCCGGGACGGCACCCCTCTCAAGCATAAGCTCCTGTGCTCCGAGCCGCCCACGCTTGCCGAGCTCATGACCAAGGCAGACAAATACGCCACGGCCGATTCGGCCATCCGGGTCAAGACGACCCCACCTGCCAAGGCGATGACGACACCGGCCACGACCCGGGCAGCTGCCGACAGCCAGCAGCCGCAGAACAACAAACGCAAGAACGACCAGCCAGATCCCCGCTACGGGAGCCGGCAAGTCAACACTATCAAGGATCAGGAGCCGGCTGCCCAGCCTTCTGGCTAGCGCCAGCACACCGACAAGGCTGCCTGGCAGCCGAAGCTCACCTTCGAGCAAATGCTTGACCTCCCCTGTAAGAACCATTCAGGGGCCAAACCCTCTACGCACACGCTCCGGCAGTGCAGCTTCTCACAACGATTGGCCCGGGGGGATGGCCTTACGTCTCCTCCTGCGCCGCCAACCCGTGCGCCGCCCCTGGCCCAAGCTGCCGCCCAGGCGCCGGCTCTAGCTCAGGCCCAGAATAACGATCGTCTAATCGACCAGTTGCCCAACCAGGACGGTTGCTACATCGTCTTCACCAGTGAAGAGACGGGCAAGCACGCTCAGCGCCATCTTCGCCGTGAGGTGAACGCCACCATGTCAGCAACTCCCTAGTTCATGCACTGGTCGAAGAAGCCAGTCACTTGGAGTTAGGCCGACCATCCTACCGTGATGCCGAATCCCAACAGCTATGCTTTGGTCCTTGACGCCACCATTGCCACCAAGGAGCGAGCTTGCCACTTCTCTCGGGTGCTGATAGATGGTGGTAGCAGCATCAACATTCTCTACCTCGACACGATGCATAAGCTGGGGCTGAAATGAAAGACCTACAGGCGAGCCAGACGGTCTTCCCCTGTCAGCAAGATCATGCTCCATGTCCTCTTCGGTGGACCCGGCCACTTCTGCCGCGAGCTAATGCTGTTCGAGGTCGTGGACCTCGCGAGCCCCTACCACGCGCTGTTGGGCCGACCGGCTCTCATCCGCTTCATGGTGGTCCCTCAGTATACCTACCTCAAGCTCAAGATGCCAGACCGCAACAGAATTATCACCATCAAGGGCGACTACAAGATGTCGCTCGAGTGCGATCGAGACGGTAGCCGGCTAGCCGAGGCCCTGGAGATTGCCGAGGAGAGGCCACAGCTCGATCGGCTTGTGGCCCTTGCTGCCAGCCAGCCGACCGTGCCGGCTCCTCTCTCGCAATCCATCGGCGAGGCCTCCTTCCTTCCGTCCAAAGACACCAAGAAAATCACGCTCGACCCGGCCAACCTGGCTCAGTGCGTCACCATTGGCTCCCGCCTCAACAGCAAATAGGAAGGCGAGCTCGTCGACTTCCTCCATGAGAATCGGGACATCTTTGCATGGTCCCCCAAGGACATGCCGGGTGTTCTGAGGAAGTTTGCCAAGCACAAACTCCACGTCCGTCCGGAAGTCAAGCCGGTCAAGCAACCCCTGCGCCGCTTCTCCGAGGAGAAGCGGCGTACTATTGGCGAAGAGATCGCTCGGCTGCTCACAGCCGGATTCATCATGGAAGTGTTCCACCCGGAGGCTGGCCAACCCAGTCCTGGTGCTGAAGAAGAACATGACCTGGCGCATGTGCATCGACTACACTAGCCTGAACAAGGCGTGTCCCAAGGACCCATTCGCCCTGCTGCGGATCAATCAAGTCATCGACTTCACGGCTGGCTGCGACTTGATGTCCTTCCTGGACGCCTACTCGCTACCACCAGATCAAGCTGGATCCGGAAGACTGGCTCAAGACCTCCTTCATCACACCCTTTGGGGCCTACTGCTACATCACCATGTCTTTCGGCCTGAAGAACACAGGCGCCACCTTCCAACGGTGCATGCAGAAGTGCCTCCTGCCTCAGATAGGCAGGAATGTCCACGTCTACATTGACGACATCATCATCAAAACCAAGAAGCACTTCAGCCTCCTCGACGATCTCCGGGAGACCTTCACGAACTTGCGCGAGTACAAGATCAAGCTCAACCCGGAGAAGTGTGTCTTCGGCGTCCCCGCCGGCCAACTCCTGGGTTTCTTTGTGTCTGCTCGCGGCATCGAAGCTAACCCTGAGAAGATCAGCGTAATCGAGCACATGCCAAAGCCGACCCGGCTCCGCGACGTCCAGAAGTTCACCGGCTGCCTCGCCTCGCACAGCCGGTTCATCAGCCGGTTGGGGGAGAAGGTCCTGCCCCTCTATGGGCTCCTTCGCAAACCAAGAGGCCGGGCGTCTTCAACTGGCCTGACGAGGCGGACGAGGCCTTCCACGGCCTCAAGAAGGCTCTCACCCACGGGCCCATCCTGGTCGTGCCGGCTGAGAAGGAACCACTACTCGCCTACATCACGGAAACCACCCACGTGATCAGCGTCGTCCTGGTGGTCGAGCGGCCGGAGGAGGGCAAGTCCCTACTGGTCCAATGGCCCGTCTACTACCTCAGCGAGGACCTCTCCGCGTCCAAGAAAAACTACCCCCACTACCAAAAGATGTGTTATGGCATATACTTCAATGCCAAGAAGGTCAAGCAGTACTTCCAGGAGCATACCATTACCGTGGTGAGCACGGCCCCGCTCGGCGAGATCATGAGCGGCCAGGACTCCACTGGACGGATCGCCAAGTGGGTCATCGCCCTCACCGATCATGAGATCTGGTACGAGCCAAGAACCGCCATCAAGTCACAGGCGTTGGCAGACTTCCTCGTCGACTGGGCGGAGACAGAGTTCGTTCTGCCTCCCCTAGACTCCACGCGTTGGCGCATGCACTTCGACGGCTCAAAAATGAGGACCCGCCTGGGTGCCGGCATAGTCCTCGCCTCCCCGAAAGGTGATCCGCTCAAATACGCCCTCCAGATCCACTTTGCGCCTCCAACAACGTGGCCGAGTATGAGGCCATCGTCCATGGCCTTCGGCTCGCCAAGGAAATCGGCATCAGGCACATCCTCTGCTTTGGCGACTCCGACGTCGTGGTGCAGCAAGTCTCCGGCGAATGGGACGCCAGGGATGCCAACATGGCTAGCTACCGCTTCCTCATACAACAGCTCACCGGCTCCTTCGAGGGTTGTGAGTTTCATCACGTCCCCCGGGCGGACAACGAGGCGGCGGATGCGCTGGCAAAGATCGGCTCCACCCAGCAGGCCATCCCAGCCGGCGTCTCCCTCGAACGGCTGCTCAAAGCGTCGATCAAGCTTTCCCTAGAATTAGTCAATCTTCGTGCCGGCGGGCACCACCGGCCGCTCAACAACTCCGTCCGCCTCTCCGGCACCGCTGCAACCGGCCGCCGAACCGTCGGCCGCCCAGCCGGTCCAATCGAGCCGGCGGTGCCCGAGGCGGCCGGCTCCTGCAACACGGTCGTCATGATGACCATCGATCAGCCGGTCTCGGTGGCTAGCGAGCCGGTCCCGGGGACTGATCAACCAGTACCGGGGGCTCCCGAGCCGACCCCCGTCTCGGCCCCCTTGTTGGCCCAACCCATCTTGGTGTTCCTCCTACATGGCGAGCTCCCTCCGGACGAGGCCTTGGCTAGGCAAGTCCAACGCCGGGCCACGGCCTAGGGCATCTTCAACAACGAGCTCGTCCACCGCAGCACCACCGACGTCTTCCAGCGATGCGTCGAGCCAGAAAAGGGTTTGGAGATCCTCCTCGACATTCACCAGGGCGAGTGCGGGCATCATGCCGCCTCCCGGACCCTGGTAGCCAAGGCTTTCCGCCACGGCTTCTTCTGGCCGACAGCTCTCGAGGCGGCCAAGAAGCTGGTCGACGAGTGCGGGGCTATCAACGCTTCAGCATGCAAAGCCACCTGCCGGCAACGGCCCTCCAAACCATCCCCCTCTTGTGGCCCTTCGCCATTTGGGGGCTGGACATGGTGGGCCCATTCAAAACTTCTCGAGACGGCATGACACACTTGCTGGTGGTTGTCGACAAATTCACCAAGTGGATCGAGGCGCGGCCAACCAAGAAGCTGGACGGCCCCACGGCTGTCCGGTTCATCGACGACATCACGGTGCGCTATGGCGTTCCCCACAGAATCATCACCGACAACAGCACGAACTTCGCCAAGGGTGCGCTTGCGCGCTTCTGCTCCAAGCAGGGAACCCAGCTCGACCTGGCCTCCGTCGCTCATCTGCAGTCAAACGGCTAGGTCGAGATTTCGAACGGCCTCATCCTGTCCGGCATCAAGCCCCGGCAAGTGACGCCGCTGCTAAGGTTGGCCGGCTGCTAGATCGACGAGCTGCGGGTCGTCCTTTGGAGTCTTAGGACCACCCCAAACCGTTCAACCGACTACACTCCCTTCTTCCTTCTGTATGGGTCCGAGGCAATCATCCCCACCGCCATCGAGTTCGATTCGCCTTGGGTCACCCTATACACAAAGAAGGACGCAAAGGAGTCAAGAGAAGACGGTGTCGATCTACTCGAGGAAGCTTGCGAACTGGCCTTGAGCCGGACGGCGATCTACGAGCAGATGCTCCGGCACTACCACAGCAAGCGGATTCGGCCACTCTCGTTCTGCAAGGGGGACCTGGTCCTCAGACGTATCCAGCGAACCGCCGGATAACACAAGCTGTCCTCCCCATGGGATGGCTCGTTCATCATCAGCAAGGCGCTAGACAACGACGCATACTACCTGATAGACGCCCAGAAGCCGCAGAAGCGCAAAAGAGATGCCTCCGGTGAAGAGGCGAAGCGCCCATGGAATGCGGCACTCATGC
The DNA here is from genome assembly GCA_022496015.1 of Hordeum marinum. Taxonomy (NCBI): domain Eukaryota; kingdom Viridiplantae; phylum Streptophyta; class Magnoliopsida; order Poales; family Poaceae; genus Hordeum; species Hordeum marinum. The sequence goes on from CM039678.1 coordinate 15,632,504, forward strand.
ACCCGTTTTACTGCTGAAAAAATCAATGTATGTTGTATCCCCACCCTTTTGGGCTTATGAATGCAATGGGCGCCCCAAGCCGGCTCTTAGGGCGCGCCCCGTTTCGTTTCTCTCAAAAGTGTTCCTCACTCACCGGCTCCCCGGCCCGGCTCCCGGGCCTGGGGGCTAGCCGGCTGGGCCTAGAAGCGCCTCTCTGGAAAATGGCTAAGTAATGTGAGCCGGCCAAAACTTCCCCACCCTTACCATCTACAGAACTGGCTTCCGACTGTCCGGCTGACGGGGCCCTGGGCGGCAAGGTTTGGCTCACACGAAAGGTCGAAACAAAGGGAGACCCCTTCGAGGCCTAGCCGGACCATCATCGCGTCTCTACTGCTCTACTTATCCCGAAAAACCCTCGCGATTCCTAAGTTTTGAACCGGCTCCCTTGAGGCGGACGCCTCGACCCAGCTACAGACCGGTTCCCGGCTGTCGGGCTGTCGGGGCCGAAACCAAAGGGGAAAAGGAATAGAAACGAAAAGAGTTGAGGCGGGAAAAAAGGATAAGGACGAGCAAGCATGAGTCACAAGGCAAACACGACAAAATATTCATGGCATAAATATTAAGGCAAAAGCGGCCCACAGCCAGCATTCAGTTCATTACACAAACACCCCTAGTGGGTGGATTCATGTTTTACATGCAGGGAGAAAAAATAGAAAGATAAAAAAGACGCCCGGGGGCTCAGGCCACTGGCGCGTCGCCAGCCGACGTGCCCCAAGCCGACGCGTCGCGGGACGGCTCGGTCCTTGCCTCGGAGGTGGTCGCGGCCTTCGGGTGGGCCTCCTTGGCCTTCGAGGCGGGCTCCTTGGTCTCAACCGTCTCGCCGCTCGAGTCGGTGACTTCATCATCCGCCGGGCCCTGAGGGATGCCGAAGGAGTCCTCGGGCAGCGGCTCGTCATCCTTGCCAAGGGCCAGCAGAAACTCGTCCACGTCGACATGCGACGCGAGCTCGTTGGCCCGCTGGACAAGGGCCGGCTCGCGGGCCTCCCGCTCTATGGCCGCCACGTCCCGCATGGTCGCCAGCCGGCATAGGTCCACGCCACGGTACCAAGACGTGATGAACCGGAGCGCCATCTGCGCCCCGACTCGGGCAGCCGACGCCTTCTAGGCTTCGAGGCGGGGGACAGCGTGCTCCAGCCAATGAGCCATGCGGTGCGTTGGAGCTCCCCCGCGACCCGGACACAGCGCGACGATGACCTCTTTGCCGGTGGTTTTGAGCCGCTCCACGCTCCGCTCAAGATGGGTCATCCTCATCTCGACGGCAAGCCCGTTCTCGTTCATGTCCCACGCGACATGCTCCTTGATGGAGCGACCGCACTCTCGAAGGTATTCCCGGTGCTCCTCAACGGCGCCGCAGCGCGGCGATGAGTTTCCGGGAAGCGCCCTGAAAGGAAGAAGAAGAGAAGGAAAGAAAGACAAGAAGAAACACGAGAAACGACAAAGGGAAAAAAAACCGGCTGGGGAAGAGAAAGACTGGCACCTACCTTTGATCGCGTTGTCCACCCCAAGGGCGAAGTGGAGTGCCGCCTTGCACTCCGAGGCCAGGGCTGCCTCCGAGGCGGCGAGGGAACCCTTGACCTCCTCGAGCGTCCTCTCGAGGCGGGTCAGCTTGCCTTGAAAGGCGGCGGTCCTCAGGACGGCGTCAGCCGCCTCCTTAATGGCCGTCTCCCGGGCCGCCACCTTCTTTGTCGCCTCGGCCTTGAGCCGGTGCCGGGCCGCCTCCCCGTCGACCAGCAGCACGGCCAGCCGGTCCGTCTCCTGCACGTCCGCCTGGACGTCTCGCGCCAGCCGGTCCCGCTCGGAGATAAGTCCGGTCTTCTCCCTCTGAGGCGTGGCCAGCTCACCTGCAAGACACAACGGGTGTCAGCCGGCTCTCGGGGCCTATGTGCCCCTCCTACGAAGTGCAACTGACCTTGCACGTGAGTCAGCTCCTCCTCTAGGCGGTAGAAGACGTATTTGCCGCGGTCGTGAATGGCGACCGCTTTCGCGAATAGCTTCTACCGCAAGGAGGTTCCCTCCTATCGCAAAAAGGCAAAGGTCAAGACATGCTCGAAAGAGATCCGGCCCGGCTGCCCATCAGCCGGTCAACCGGCCCGTATCTCGGGGGCTACACCCAGTGGGTGCGCTCGCGCGCCCCCACTAAAAACCAAAGTAGTCGGCTTACCTCTACACGCTAAAGGGCGATGTCTACCGCCTCCGCGAACCGGGCCAACTCCTGCCGACACCGGTCCAGAACACTCCCCAGGTCCACAAAGGAAGGGACCGGGCCGCCTGCCTGGGGGGCTGGCAGGGCTGGCGCACTCGCCAGCGCCTCCCAGTCGCAGACGACCTCCTGCATCGACCGTAGGGTCCGTCGGGCCCGGCCGCCGCTGCCGCCCGGGCTCGCCGTGGCTCCAACCACCGAGGGCGGATTGATGACGGCAAGGGGCCGGGAGTCGCTCCCTGCGGACACCCCGCCTAGCGCCGCCTCTGCCTCAGCTTCCTGCCGCTCCGGCGCGTCGGCCGCGATGGAGGGCCCCTCCACCTCCATGGCCGCCGCCTACGGTGTCGCCTCTGACGCCGTCGGGACCTCCGGCACCTCGGCCCGGGCCAGCTCCGTCGCAGGCGGGGACACCTCCGGCACCTCAGACCGGGCCGCCTCGGGAGCTGGCTTCGCCGTCGCCGCCCTAGCCTGGGCCGTCTCCTGCGCGGGAGGAGGCGAGGGCGGGTCCAGAGCTGCCCCTCGCGGCTTGCTCGACGAGGGCCTCGACATGCGGGTTGACTCCGCTGCTGAGTCTGATGCCTGCGGAGGATCCACCGACCCCCTCCGCCTCCGGCTGCTCGAGGTTCCGGAGTGCGCGACCCCTCCTCACAACCCGGACCTGGAGGCTTGCAGCTCCGCGAGCTTCCTCTTCTCCTCCCGCTGGGTGGTCGCGTGCTCGCGGGCCAGCCGTCTAGCGGCATCTGTCGGCTCCCTAGCCGGCTCCTCCTCATGGAGCTCGATGGGGTCGCTGCAACGCCCAATTACCGGTCATTGACCGGCTCGCGAGGCGAAAGCAAAAAACTTACGCGAAATAAAAACTTACCCGATGACAAGGGGCAAGGCCCGCTTGGCGCGTGGCGGCGGCTTCCGTGCGACCATCTTCACCCGCTTCGGGCCGGGCGGCGGGGCCGCCCCCCCCTGAGCCGGCCTCTTCCCCCGGCTGGCCTCTCGGGTCGCTGGGGCTTGAGCCGGCGGCTCCTCGCTCCTCCGACACTGGCGCGCTGAAGGGGGAGGCTCGTTCAGAATCATCAAGGCGTCATCATCATCGTCGTCATCCGTCCAGTCCTTGATCGAGGGGGCAAGAGGGAACTCACCCGCTCTGCTGGGCTCCCCGGCCACGCTGGATCCTCCGGCTCCACTAGGAGCACCGGTTCGCGGGTCGGCCGGCTCGTTGGCTCCTCCAGAGGAGTCCATTCCTTCCTCCGGGGGGCCTCCCGTCTGGTAGTCTTCGGAGTCGGAGTTTTCATGCTCCGCCTCGAAGATTTGCGGGTGCGGGCCGTCCGGCGTGTTCTATCGCACCAGCAGTTGCGGTCAGCACATCAAAGTAAGTTCTCCAGCCGGCTGCCGGCTCGGGAATATCAAACGAAAAAGAACCGCCTCGACGGAAAACATACCAGGGAAGGCCGGTTGATGCGGTCGTACGGCTACATGCCGAAGGACCACGAGGCGGGCTTCAGCTTGAATGTCGTGAGAGCATTCACCCGCTTCGCCACCTGAGCCGGCGTCAGCTCGACGATGGACAACCGGCAGGGGTCGTGCCGGCCGGACATCTCGCAAATTCGGTGTGGCCTCATCTGGAGGGGCGACACCCGGTGCGAGATAAAGGCCGCCAACAGGTCGGCAGCGACCAGCCCCTCGGATCTCTTCAGCTGCGTGAGCCGGCCAAGCTCGTCCAGGGCCACACCGCGCGGGGCAGTCCCCAATCAGTTCTGTTGGGAGGACTACCTGTCCTCAAACGGCGGCAGCCGGATGTAATCCGTCCTTGGGTCGACGTTCTTCACGTAGAAGAACGTCCGGTGCCACCCCTTGACGGAATCGATGAGGGAAAGAGGAGGAAAGTGAGCGACGCCACGGCAGCACACCACTATGGCCCCGCAGGCATCGCTTTTCAGAGGTTTGAGGTAGAAAAGAGCGTTGAAGAGGTTGATGAAAGGAAGGATACCAAGGTACCCCTCGCACAACGTCATGAAGGCAGAGAGGTAAATGATCGAATTCGGACCGAGGTTGTGCGGCTGGAGGTCAAAAGTATCTTGAAGGAGACGAAAGAAGATACTCACTGAGAGCCCGAAGCCCCGGGAGAAGTGACAGAGGAACATGACGTATTCACCTGGCTGTGGCGCCGGCGCTATCTCGACGCCCGGTGCGCGTGCGGCCACCCGCTTCTCCGGCGACAGCATGCGTGCGCGGCGCAGCTCGGCGATGTCCGCCTCGACCACGAAGGAGCCAGCCCAGCTGCCACCGCGTCCATCGGCCATCGCGGCGACGGTGCGGCGTGCGGACGCGGGTGCGGACTCAGATGCGATGGCGAGTGAGGCAAGAAGAGAGGCAACGAAGAAGGACAGCAAGGAGGCAAGTGGGGCGCGGGTACCTCCGCCTCCTGCCCTTCCTCTCCTTTTATAGGGGAGGCCACGACCGGGGGACGTGGGATTGATTCTGCCCACTCCCCCAGGAAACTCCGCGTGCGTGGGCGGCTCGGGCCGTAACGGCCGTTTCAGGGCGCAGAGGATCCTGCCCTGCGCCCCGAGGCCTACTAGGCTACGCCTAGGTCCTAGCGGGCTAGGCCCAAACGACGTCCCGTCTCCCCGCGTGCGCGGGGCCCATCGCACCATTATTCGCCGCGTGGCGTGCCGCGTGCCGGCATGGGTACCGGGGCGGCGCGCCGGTACCCGAGGCGTCGGGTCCAACGGCCGACACGGCTGCCCCTTCGCCTTCGAGCCGGAGGCGGGTAATGCTGAGGGGAAGCCGCCAGCTCCCCACCGTCTGCCAGACGCGGGCCCCCACCGGCTTCGGGGACTACTGACGGTGTTATTACCCCTAGGTAGGCCAAAACAATGGGGTCTTCCCCCTTTCGCTTCGAAGAAAATCTACGCGGCCGGCTGGCCGTGGCCGGCTGGCGCCCGACCGGCTGGTCAAGGAGCCGGCTGGACCCTCGGCCGGCTGCCCACGGACCGGCTCTTCCATTGACCTTGGGACGGACATGCCCCGTCCTGTCCCTCTGCGCGCGGGTACGACGACGCGACGTGACCGGCACGACGGGCGGCCCTGTGGCTAAAGTGGCCGCTTATGCACTTCCGTGCGTGGCTATAGTCCAACCGTCCCGGTCGCTGACCTTGGTGAGCGCGACCGGGCGGGGAACAGTGGCAGCATGCTCTCGCTACTCGATTACCTGCCCTGGCGTGGCTACAGTGCCGCCGGCCATACCTGAGACTTCGGCCGGCTGGCGCTAGACGACGCCCCCCCGGGCGGCCTGTGCCGCGGCGGGTGGGCGAGGGCCAATAGCAGAGCCGGCTGTCGGATCCCAATGGGAGATGGGACCGCTCGGCCGGTGGGCCCCACTAACGACGAGACGACGCGAGCGGCGGGACCCTCTGGCCAGCCGGAGAGACTGCTAGCCGGGTCCCCCCACCTTTGTACTTATAACATATTGTAAGAGCCGGAGGTGGCCTATAAAAAAACCCGTGCCCCCATGCAACGGGGACGGACGGACAGACATGCTCTCGCATGAACTAGCATCACCATACACACACAACCCCTGCTAGCAGTGGAGGAAGAGGAGCCAGCTGCCTCTTCTTCCTCCTCTAGACACAGCTCCAGGAGCGTCATTGTACTTATACCCTTCCATCCAACCAAACCAAGCAGGACTATGGGTATTACCTTCTCGGAGGGCCCTGAACCTGGATACATCGTGTGTCGACATCTCTTGTGCCCAATGTTGCACCCGGAACCCGTCGACGTTCTTCGGCCCCAACCATCTACGATAAGCCACCTCATAACATCTGTCGTGAGAAAACGACGACAGAGGGGATGGTCCAAGGTGGCGGCGTCGCTGCTGGAGGCTCCGGATGGACTTGGGCGGCGCCGCAGCGGAGGCTACGAGCCTAGGAACCCTCCTCTGTTCGTTCACTCGGGGTGGATTTTTTTTTTCGTTTTACAATTCGCTCGGGAGGCCCTGTTCGTTTTTACCAAAAAAAAAGGGCAAGAATGATAAGGGGCGAGCGTTAGGTGGAAACGGTTTCTAGAGCGAACACTCCATAGCACGGTGATATTGCCGCGATTTCTGTGGGTGTACCGTTCGCTCTATAAGCGTTGGACCTAAAATAAGCTTTACAGCTTGTGGACAACTCCCGCGATGTATGTGCCGTAGGCAGCCCATAAGGAGGACCTTTTGACTTTCACCCATAAAATTCACTCACTCTGTGCGTTCGGTTTATTTGGTTTACCTGGTTTGATTTATATGTTTTTTGGTTTGTATGCTATTAATATTTCGGTAAATACTGTATGAAATTTACATACGGTCCTCGGTATATACCAAATTATTTTGATATGGTTTCGATATATACCGTAAAAACAAAAGTTGACGCTAATTTAAAAATGGCATATTATAAGTTACAAACTTACAACTCTAAACATATATCTTGCTATACAAAGAGTATATAACTATATGCAGGTGTGTATGCATACATGGATTCGATGGTTATAAACGTGCTTAGCATTCTTTTAAAGAGAAATATGACTGTTACAAAAAAATGGATGCACTTAATAGGAAATTTGGCTTCTGTACACAAAACTGACTACGTGTATAGTAATTCATCCCAAGATATATAAATATATTTTTTTACTTCGGTCTATTCAGTTAACCATTTGGTTTTTTGGTACTCCCTCCATTTCACAATGTAGTGCATATAGATTTTTCTGAAAGTCAAACTTTGTCAACTTTGACCAAGTTGGTAGACAAAACTGTCTACATCCACACTACAAAACATGTACATTATGAAAATATAGCTCATCATGTATCCAACGATATGCATTTTGGGTGTTCTAGATGTACCTATTTTTCTCTATAAATATGGTCAAAGTTTGTAATGTTTGACTTTTACATAAATCTATAGGCACTATATTATAGAATGGAGGGAGTATATACCAGAAAAATCAAAAATCAAAACGGTATGAAAGGGTTATACCATACCGAAATCATAAAACCATAAAAATGGTTCGGTTTGGTTTACTTCAGTATGGTTTTTTGGTTCGGTTTAAAATGGATAGGGAGACGTAGTTAAAGGCAAGGAAAGTTTGGATCTAGCTAAGATTTTATTTGAATAAATTAATGCACAGCGTTTCTTAGGGAAAGTGCCGATTTGATTGTTTTAAATCACTTATCAAATGGGACGGCCCAAGTTGGCTACTATGAAAGATGGGTGTGGAATAAATTTGCGGGTGTAATATAGAAGCGGCGATAGGAGTAGTAGGAGGAGTGATGGTAGGGATGACAGATGAGGCGAGGAGACGCTACCAACTCTACGTTATCTTGTTAGTATTTCCCTTTCTATTTAATAATAATAGATTGCCCGTAGCACCTATTTGGGGAATCTAGACCGCCCAAACAGTTGAATTTTGGACAGGCTACTAAGCATTCGTTTGATGTTCAAACACGTCCAAAATGTATGAGGAAGAAATGATATTTGACCTTCAAGATGACCTTAATTATTTGTTTGATTTATTATATATCCAATCCAGCCTGTAGCAACGTACGGGCATTCTAATAGTCTATAGTGTGTTTCAAAAACTAAATGGTATTTACTTTGGAAGGCCTTGAGTTTGTCCTCGAGAAACTTGGTTGTGAGAAAGATAGGGTTGTGGTCTTCTTAGCGAATTATGGTAGAGCTGAGGTGACGAACCATGTGTTGGTTGCATCACTCACCTATATTTATCTCAAGGCTATTGCTAGCCGACCGTAACCTTGTCACTGCCATACAGGAATGCGACTGTGTGATTTCTCTTGTAAAAAAACAAACAAATGATAAAAAGCGAATGTGATAACCGAGCGTTGCGACGCGTGATCGCGCGTTAGCCATTCCTAACTAACGAGTGAAACACTCAACCAGGGAAGGAAATAACAAGTGATCATGTACTCCCTTCGTTCCTAAATGTAAAACCTTTTGAAGATTTTGTTATAGACTACTTACTAATCAAAATGAGTGAATCTTTAAAAGCTAGCTATATACATTTGTAAGTCTATAATGAGATCTCTAAAAGCTCCTATATTTAGGAACGGATGAAGTATACAAGATCAAATTTATTGAATGGATATGCATGCTATAATGATAGAGTTAATAACGTCCAAAGAAAGACAAAAAAATACCAATGCCCATGGCGCTATATATAGACATAGCTGCAATGACATATTGGCAAGAACAACAATAGCAGGACAAAGAAAAAAACTAGCTACAAACTCAAGTACTCCTTATGGCCCTTGTCAAGAACGGCGTGCTGGCTATGTGCCTGTTGGCTCTTGTTGTCATATCTGCCACTTTCTTGCCCTCTCATGTAGAAGGAATGATCATGGGTATATTTATTTCGTCTTCTTTTCTATTAATATTTGCACACACTGTTCGATGTTGTTAATTGGGAAGTTGTTGTTGTGATCCCCATCCTTTACGTGCAGATACGATGGGCACGACGGTCCGCACATCATGTGTTGTTATGAAACACTGCACAATCGGTCAATGCCAGAAAAATTGTTCAGCGCGTGGATATGATAAGGATAAAAGCAGTTGTGTGTCCTTCGAAGATAACAATTGTTGTTGTTTCAGTAAGGGAATACCGCCACCAAGATGACATACATACCCTCCTTGCTAATTTCAAATAAGAATATGTGATGTAATTGATGTAGTAGATTCAATAAACTTTAAACTTTACTCTATGAATGCAAGGTTTAAAAGGAAACTCATCAATGCATATAAAAGTTTATGCTCATTTAGTGATACACGTGCATGTCTCAGTGGAACTTGCCACGGCGTTGTCAACATCCTTCCCTCCTTTACGAAGGAACACATCGACCATGGCTAGCAGGTCAACTCCTCAATTGTCCTTCTTAATGAATTTGCACGCAATCTCTCAGAGTTGTGTTCGAGGCGGAAATCGGAAAACAAAATGTTGATGGATACATGTTTGTTGATGATTTTCGACGCCCACATGGATGTTTGTTGATAATTGTTGCTATATACATGCTTGTGTCCGAGGCAGAAATCAGCAAACAAAATGTTGATGTATACACATGCAGTTATTTTATAGCATTCAAGTTTTATTGAACAAACTCCTCCATACAAATTTATGCCTATTGAGTTTAAAACTTCACCTATTAATGGATCATTGATCAATCACTACTCCCAAGCCAAGCGAGTAGCTACCAGTTAACGATTTCCTTCACGTTGGTTGCAAGTAATGCAATTTAATGCGTCGATAAAAGAAAATCCTTGGCCCATTTTTGCGGTCGTTTGGTGGGGCCTTGGTACCTTCTATTTGATAGAAGAGTTTGTTCCATCGATCGCTCAGGTACTGCTCCTCGTCATGAAGATGCTTTTTCTCGCTCTTTATTTTTCTGGAGATACCGACTAGCCTTAGCAACAACGCATCATGGTTAGGGCTATTGAACGATTCGTCCAAGATGTCATCCTCGTCAGGGATGAGGCTGCTTCGTGCCTCTTCGGCGCCGTCATTGGGATTAGCGCTATTGTCGTTGTTGCTATTTTTCCCTCCTTGTTGCCGCTGCCGCCCCCACCATTATTCATGTTTCCACATGTGTCATTATTGTTGTTACCGCCGCAATTGATGGGGTTGCTGCCTCCACCGTTGGGGATGTCTACTATGTAGAAATCATAGGTGGAGATTGTCGTCCACTTCCCCACGGGCATGGTGGTTGTTGGCGGGCTGTCCAAGGACTCGTCGCCCCCTCATCCATGTCATCAACTTCGTTGGAGGAACTTGTGAGGGCGAGGACTTCAATGAAGTCCTCAATATTGGCCACTATGTGGGTGGTGAGTGGGCCAAAAATTCCAGTTTTCCAGGAGACTCCCACAGCCGGTCATAAACCAAGGCCTGGTCGTCTAATATTGCGAGCCTCTGAATTCGATCTAATATCTCATTCAAAAGAAATTATGTGCGCTCCTCTGGGGTCTGGTCAGACGATGGGACCAGTGGAAGTTTTCGTAAGATCCAATCTGACATGGATCAATGTTCTTTGTCACCGAGCAGATTGAGCGCTTGGCCTTTGGGAAATATTCATCTATTTTTCGATCATTCCAATTCCCAAGCACATGCGGTAATAGGTATGGTGGAAATCTCAGTTCAATATGTACTGCCTTTTTTGAGCCAAATTTAGTTAATTTCAACATGTCAAGATTCAATGTTGATTTGCCATAGCCATAACACAAACACAATGGTTGCTTAGTGGGAAATCACTGGTACAACCATCGAGCTACTACTCCACTCGTAGATGCCATTCATTTCCATCTCGAGGCTGGTACATATGACTTCGAACTTTCGAAGTGTTACAGAACACTCACAGGCCCCCTTGCTTGCTTCAGAGTTTTGACTGAACAACAAGTTTGCACTCACGATTGCTGGCAACTGGAGAGGGGTGACATGGCAAGATTTTCCTCAAAAAATTTATAAATGACACGAATGCTTCAGTTAATTGATTAATTAAGAGGAGTGCTATGTACAAATTAATCATCGAAGTACTAATAAACACAAAATAAGTAAGTGCACCAACCGGTAGCTCTGAATTCCGTTGGCGACAGGGCGATGGAACCGGTGCCGACAAAGATTAAGGGCGCCTATCTACTGCAGATCTGTTGATTCAGAGTTAGTTTTGGCTTAACTCCAACTGATTGCCTGCATGTAGCAGCTGCGGCGAGCAATGGAAGCGGGAAAAAAATCAGAAGAAATAATTTGTCTTGGTCGACGCTTGGCAATTGAAGCCAGCAGAGCAACATGGCAATTATTTGGAGGATGCTTCATTAAGGCTGAGCTCATGGATACGAAAAATTGATCAAGGATTTAGTAATTCGGTTCAGACTTACCGAGTTCAAATTTCTATTCGACTTAGTAATACTAGCACAAATGTCCGTGCGTTGCAACGGGTGCAAAATAAATAAACTTGTTCTTAGATTGAAATAAAAAACCGAACAACTTTGAAAGTAGCAAAACATTATTAGAAGTATTGAAAAGTGCACTTTCTAGTTTCTATGCCATGTTGAAGGACCAATCTCATAATTCACAAATAAATATTTTCTAATAATTAGTTCATAATCATAATGGAACACATAAAAAATCAGTCAATTTTCTACACAAAATTAAAAGGCGGTGTGGGTGCAAAGTTGCAGGTTGAGCATCACCGGCATATTCTGAAGTTGTTGATGGAACATCATGTACCCGGATGTTGCTGAGGAAGAGAATCACTATGACAGCCATCATATTCCTTTGTTTTTGTAGGAGGCAAGGATAAGAGCAGTAGTATGATGAGAGAGTGAAAGAAAAGGCTTCCATAAAAACGTAATATAATTCACATTCACCAAAAAGCAACAGAATATTGCTACATCAGACCATAGTATGTGCCAGCGCAATCTTTACTTTCTTGGTGCATGGATCTGCATTCTATGGATCTCAATTACAATTAATGGATAATAGCAAATTAACTTAAGGGTTTTGTGACATATCTGGCCATCAAACACAGATTCCATGATCCACAACTTGTGTTTGGAGAGGTGCATTAGTTATTTCATCAGTTGATCGTGGCTAAAAACCTACAGCTAAAGACAGGTACGCGAAGCCATGAGCTTTCTAATCAATAGAGAAACTTATCAGTGGAGTAGGGCGTTTTGGTGGCCGAGCTCCATGAAGCCCTTTATTTTTGAAAAATTCAAAATTCAAAATTCAAACTTTTTGACTTCAAAAAATTCTGAAAAAAATATGCAACTATACAAGGATGAAATGAATGTGTGTGTACAAATTCAAGATGAAATACTTTGAAATGCAACCTGTACAAAAAAGACAAATTGCTGGACTTTGAGTATGAATAGAATCATGTGTTAAAAAGCCTCAGATTTGTCTTATTTGCGAAGCCTTCATTTCAACGTATTTCATCCTAAAAATTTACACACGTCTGTGTTATGCCTCAATGTATATCTGTATTTATTTCAAAAAAGAATTTTGAAATGTAAATGTATGAATTTTCATTAATTTTGGGTTTTTCAAAAACCGGCCTCTATGGAGGCCGAGCTCCAAAAGGCATTTTCGCTTATCAGTGTTTGAACATCATGGAACTACTAAACCTTATAAGATAAGCTTCTGATTTTTTTTATGTACGCTAAGGTCAATCAACACATATCAAATATGTTGATCTCAATGAAAATAGATTGTGGAGAATAAAAACTGTTACTTTGTTAATGTTACCTTCATGATGATGAGTCTCTATCACGATGGGAAAACCCACCGGCACAGAAAACACATCTACGCACTAAGTGACCACGGGACGACACAAATCATTCCATTTTTCAGTTTATATATCAGGGTATATTTTAGTGGTTATTGTATGTGCGCAAAGCACATTTGTTGGACAGGAAAGATGCTTCGCTGTTGCTGAAGCTGCTTCCACGATGAATTCTAATCACTAGCAAACAGTAGCCACAAATCCAATGCATATGCATGCCTAATCACCAGCAGCCACAAACCCGTTGGCACATGCATGCCCTGAAATTAACCATAGATCCATGTACGCATGCATGAACAGCAAGACTCGAGATAATTAACACGCGCACGTAGGGAAGCCAGGGTGGGTTTGCCTGATGAGGTGTTCTCCGACGTGGCCGAACCTCTCCTGCGCTTGTAGTCTTCCAACGGTGTGCGCTCTCCGGCATCTCTTGTGCGACAGCCACCCATGCTCCTTGAGAGATGTGGCTGGGGGAAACTGGCCTGGAGCGTCGGGCGCCTTGTTCCTCTCGATGGAATCGTAGTAGTGGCCAGATTGCGGTTTGAGCGCCGCCCATGCTCCTTGAGAGATGTGGCCGGGGAAAACAGGTCAACCCCTTCTATCCACCTGCCGACAGATTTAAGTCCTCGTGTACTTCATCCATTCATCGGATCAAAAACAATGGTTGGCGGCGACGGTCGGATCGACCCAGCTCGGGCCGTCCACCTCGAGCACCACCAGCACGGAGCGCATCGATCCCGAACTTTTCATAGGTGTTACGACGCTCCCGTCAAAAGAAAATAAGGTGGTTCGTGCGAGCAGGATCTTAGGAAGGAAGGGCGGAGGAGTCCAACTGATGAGAAGAAGAAGAGTCCCGGCTCAGACACTTTTTCCCCTCGCCTCGGTTGGGCTATTCGGGCTGAGGCCGAGATACCCGGCCGCGGACGAAGTGACCTATCATCATCGAACGCATCGTTCTTTTCTTTACGCACGGGCAGAAACGCTCAATGACACGTTTTTTATGCACGGAAAAATACGCTTTTAACGTCACGGAAACATACGCTTTAAAAAGTACTTGAATCTACCTAAAAAACAAATAAACAGAGAGTAGGATAATAAAAGGGAGAAAAGAGGTGCACTGGGAATCGAACTTGGGTCTCCCCAATAGATTAGCATGGACCAAAAAAAATTGGGCTATTGTTCACTTGTGATGTCTAAGGGCAATATTCTATAGGAAGTAAACGCGACGGACAGCGACTTAAAGAAAAAAAACGAATCATTTTTTGTTACTTAAGGTGGTATTGATGGATAATTATCATCAACTTTGAGAATAATTTGAATGACGTAGCACCAGAAATAATCTATGCTTTATTATTATTATTAGGTAAAGATTATTATTATTATTACTATTATTATTATTATTATTATTATTATTATTATTATTATTATTGTTGCACAAATGTCCGTGCGTTGCAAAGGGAGATATTTTTACATGTTTCATGTCTGAGTTAGTCTCCTCGTCTCATTGTCTCAGTCTACGCTCCTTGTCCTCGTGCTCGTCATCGTCTCCTCATCTTAGTCTGTGTATCGTCCCTGAGTATAGCTGCCGTAGCTCCAACTCCTTTATCTGGGCAAACTATTGCATCAACATTTAGTTTAATGAAACTCAGGGTTGGCTGATGAATTCTGATGATTGCTTGCAATTGACAAGACCAAAAGTGACCATCTCCATGCTGGCAATTACGCATCATTGTGCATAATTTGGTTGTGTATCCACCACAAGTACCAACCTCCGGCTGCTATCTCTTTTTTGAAATTCAAAGTTGGATGTATAGCTAGGTGTTCCTATGGAAGAGATAAGATGTGTTCGAATATAACAGGACCCGATCTATCCACTGGCAAAGTGTGATCAATGTGTTGTATTAACCCAAGGTGTGTCCACATGACTCGTGCATTTGTGCACATGAATAGTACTCGGTCCATTGATGACAAATAGGGCAGGATCCGTTTGACCTGATATGCCTATTGGTTAATATAGCACGGAGAGTAATAGTTTCTCATAAAACTCTCAATCCAAAAATTTATACCTTATGTGGAATCTGCAGTATCCAAAGAGTATTCCAGGCAGTCAAAGGGGTAGAGGCACCAGGTCGCTCTATCATGTTTGCTTGCACCCGAAAAGTATGTAGCTAGTACATATGGTAAGCACTTCAGACTGGAAAAAATCCGATCTATTTGGGTGCCATGCTATGAAGTCTTCAAAGGTTTAAAAGTGAATCGGAATTTGCATAACCATATCCACCGGGTTAAATATAGCAGCTCCTCATCCCATTCCCATTTACATACTGGTACAAGACCAGCATGATAAGAATTTCAAAGACGTCAACATTTAAATGGGCCTGCGTAGTCTTTGTTGGTCATTGTTCACTTAGTCTTTAACACACACTTGCACTTAGGAATTTAACTAAAGCTGGATGTATAGAGCTTCCATGAGTCTAGGAGTCTAGGAAGTAGGGGTGATTGCCGGGCTCCTCCGTAGCCGCCGGTGATGGCTTATTATTTTGTCTACTGATTTCCATACTCATTTTTTACACATGTTCCTTATCTTGTCTCATTTCCTTCCTTTATCCTTGCACGTATTTCTTATTCTTCATCTTCAATTTTTACTTCCTTATTCATTTCCTTATATGGTGTATGTGTTCCTTATTTCTGTGCCTCAATTCTACCGTTCCTCTTTGCATATTAGTAATTCTTAAGGCAGCCCCTTGATACTAGGAATCTCAAAAACATATATAAATTGGAAGAATTTTATGTAAGGGGGCGAGGTGGGATTTTGTATACATGTCAAAGTTGTGCAGCCTTGATGGGCTGGCCCATAGTCTCGAATTTGGTATAAGCAGGCGAGATGGAATTTATTGACGAACCAGTGTAATTGTTCGACAAGGTATCTTAGTCCAGTTCGTCGTGGACTTGTAGGGCGTTAACTATAGGTCGTGTGTTCAAATCTCGGTAGCAACTTTTTTTGTCTTGTGTGAAAATCATTAACATAAGGGGCGACGTACCAAATTGAACCGGCAGGGTGGACGGACGAAAACGGACGAAATTATGAGGGTAAGAAGTGACCCGTGCTTTATTGTTATTATTGTTATTAGGTAAAGAAGCCTGAGCTCATGGATATCTATGGGGCAGGGCTGTCCAGGCCCCTGGGGGGGGGGGGGGTGCTTGGCCGGAGACGAACCATTCAACCCTCACCGGCAGCAAGGTCAGTCTGCATGCCCCTCCCCCCAGTCCAGCACACTCTGAGATGGCTGTTTTTTTTAAGAAAATTGTTGGGAACCATTCCTATTAACTATAGTTTTCACATTCCGTGTATGGCATTTTCCTGAAAACACCTGGCAATTTTGTAATTTGGTCATAACAAAGTAGGGCGTTCGCTGAAAATTTGTCCCCAGCAAATTTTCGTCAGACAAGCACAACCTTCATCGTTTTCCAAAACAAAAGAAAATTTCGTACGAAAGAAAAGGAAAGAAATTATAAACCACCTGCTAATTTATTAATTTTTAGAAGAATGGTTGCATTTAAGTAATAATGTATAACTACGCTAGCGTGCACATGCAATACATATATCATAATTTGTACACAAATATCTATTTTGAATTTTATTTATCTCTATCATAATCTATAATAAAACATGCATTTTGAATTTTATTTATCTCTATCATATATAATTTCTAATAAAAACAACTATTTTGAATCTTATTTCTCTGTAGCGAGTTTCTTTTACCGAGCCATTTAAATGAGTCTAATGCCCAACGATGTGAGCGTGTGCATAAGACACGATTCACACACATGTCTTCGCATAAAATTCAAGATCACATAAATGTATTCAATTAGTTACAAAAATGTTTACAAACAACAACTAAGCAACATTATCTACTATTTATTCTATAATGGTTCCTTCTATGGATGGGATATTAATTGTTTAGAGCTTCATTTCTTCATACTTCAAAATATGTAAAAAAAAATCATCTTTTTAGTTCAAAGCCATTACATATATTTGTTATATAATATTTTTACACAAAATCCATCTGCAACATGTATACAAATGAGCATGGTGTAAATACTCATCCTGGGTACTGGAAAATATAGCACTTCATCGCGCCATGAGCGCATGAAATTAAAAACCAAACAACCCGAGAGAGCGGTGAGTGTTGTGTTTAATGAATCAATTAAGATTGCAATGCAATGACAAGAATCATACCCGTATGAGTTTCTCAAAACAACATCAACTTTGCACCCCCATTTAAAGACGTCATCATTCAATGCAGGATTTGTAAATTGGAGCGCAAGGTTTACATTGTTGACCAAGTTCTTAGCACAATCTTCCCCAAAGTAGGTATTGGAAGCGAGTCCAAAATAGAGACATTTTTTTTTATCCAAGATGAGCAATACGAATAGCCCAAGGATATCCCAAGGCAACAAAATCTGCAACGATTCATAGATTTGAAAATACATTAATCATGAGACCAAATAAACCATTCTTCGTAACAAAGAATTACAATCTGACCGTATCATATTCTGCGATATGGAACTCATTGCTACCAGGACCACTATTAAACAATTATGCCCACCTAGCAACATCCATATCATCATGATGACCTGGGTCTCGTGCATGGCGGGATATCGACTAAAATAATAAGAAGAAAACATTAATAGTATAAGGAAAAATGTAATATATGATTATAGTAACTCACATAGAAGTATAGATCCATGTGGTGAACTGGAATATCTCTAACAAGCTAGATGTCGTGTCACACTAGTATCCGAACAATCAACACATCCATGTATTCATCAGTTTTTAATATATTCCTTATTTGTCTCAAATTTAAACAAACCCATTGTTCAAAATCTAAATGAATATAAGATCTTAGTAAACAAATATATACACCTATTAATTTAAGTTTGAGACAAATAAGAAACATATTAAAAATGATGACTATATGGGTGTTAATTGCTTTAATATGGTTGTGCGGATATTAGCTTGTCACAACATCCAGCTTGTAAAAGACATTCCAGTTCACTACATGGATCTGAACTTCTGTGTAAGATACTATAATCAGATATTACATTTTGTGTTACATTGCTAACGATTTCTTTTTATTATTTTAATTGATGTCCTCAATATATACGAGATCAGGTCGTCATGTCAATATGGACATTGCTAGGTTTTCACAATTGTATGATAGTTAGCCTGATAGCAATGAGTACCATATCTCCGAATGTGATATCGTAAGATTTTAATTCTTCATTACTAAAATTGCTTTATTTGGTATTAATGATTGATGTATTTCTAGATGCATACATCCTTGCAGATTTTATTTCCTTGGGATATTCTTGGGCTATTCCTATTGTTCGTCTTGGATCAAAATAAAAAAAATTGTCTCTATTTTGGACTCACTTTCAATATGTATTTTGGGGAAGAACATACTTAAAACTACGATCAACAATATAATTAAACATTACGCTCCAAGTTGCAAACCTTGCATTAAAGGACGACGTGTCTAACTGAGAATGCAAAGTTATGTTATTTCAATAAACACATACGGGTATGAAATTTTCAATGCATTATAACCAATTCATTCAACGCACAATGTAACATTTGATAAATGTAGTGCTCTGGCGGGTTATTTTATTTTTTATTTTGATGCACTCATGGATGATAGAACGCTACATTTTTCAGTAACTAGGAGTGTATACATCATGCTTATTTCTATACATGTTGCACATGATTGTTTTATAACTATGTTGTATGTAATACATATGTAGGATGGTTTTGAACTAAGGAGACGATTTTTGATATATATTTTGAAGTATGAAGGGAATGAAGCTCTCGAAAATATCTCAACCGTGGAACGAAGCATTATAGACGGCATGGACATTCAAGAGAAAATTACCGTTAAAGAAGAAATAGTAGATAATGTTGCTTACTTGATGTTTTTTGATATTTTAAAACTAACTATAATGCATTTATGTGATCATTAATTTTATGTGTAAAGACATGTGTGTTAATCATGTGTTACACGCGCGCGCACGAGACACATTTGGCTCACTAGTGGCAGAAAGAAAAGAAAAGGGTTAGGAAACCAGCTCTATGTTTTCAAGGGCCTTAGGTCGAAGTCGGTGAATTGGCCCCAAGTTGTGTACTACCGTGTTACTGGTATACTACTAATAGTGCATTGTGGAGCCATTAGGGCAATAGATTCGTGGTGCACCCTGAGGCCAAGGTTTGACTTCTGACGGGACGGATTTCCAACGCCTCACACGAGTGGGCTCCTTCTATAAAAATATGTCCTTGGCGCTACTGCCCACGAATCTATTTTTTTTAAACATTAGGGAAATTTCCAACATAATAATAAACATACTAACATAAATAGTGTATCAAGTTGCAGGTCATCCACGCAAGAGTTGTCAAACAAAGTTTGCGCAATTAAAAAGAATCTGTGGACGGGAATACTAGGACTGGCTTCCATTGTTGTACTGGATTGTCATAAGATTATGCATGAACATGCATCAGCTAGCTTCGTTGACGGACTTACCGGACAACCGTGCAGGGTGCCGGTGGCGGCGCAGGGAGTCGGGGACGACGGAGAGGGGCACGGCACTGTTGCCGTGGAGGGCACCAGCGAGGACGGCGCCGCGGTGGCTCGCCGGAAGGTGATGTGCGGCGGCGGCGCAGCGTGATCGCGTGCTGGTTTGATTAGGGGTTAGGTCAGCCTTTTTTCAGGGTTAGGGATTAGGTTAGCGCCTAGCTTTTATTTTTGTAGACGTGCGCAGGTTTTTTTTTTAGACAAGACGTGCGCAGGGTGGAGACCGATGGAATTCTTTTCGTCTTTATATACGGGCCAGGCCTGACCACATTTATTTGATCCTTTTCTGTTGAGCTGTGTTTTTTCTTTCTGGATTCAGGCCTTCAGGGCATCAGGTGCTCGCGAGAGTTATGTCTCACATTAAGCGAGACAGACGAATCTCTCTCTCGTAAGCGTTTGGAGTAATCAGTCCGGTCCATTAGCATATACTAAAAATAGAAAATTTAGAATGATAAAAATACTCATTTTTTAATATAAAATGATGAAAATAATCATGTTTAATTTTTTTTATACAATTTAACATTTTCCGAATGCTTGTCTAACATTTTTTTAATACTTGTACAACATTTTCTTCAAATGCTTGATTAATATTTTTACTTACATGCTCCAAATATTCATAAATTTTTAATAATACATGGTCAACATTTTTTATACGCATTTATCATTTTCAAATACATGATTACATTTTTCAAACATCGTGTAAAGTATATTTTTAATATATATGTTTAGAATATTCGAAAATGTAAAAAAAGAAAAAATTGGAATAAAAATGAAATAAAAACATAGGAAAAAAACATAAAAGAAAACGAGGATGTGTACTACAGCGAACTGGGCAGACCCATATGCTCGCACGCGCTTCAGCAAGTCGGAACCTCGACTCGCTGAACGCGAGGCATAGATGCGCCCTCTGCTGCTGGCTGGCAAGGCACGAATGGAATTTTGCGCTCGCGCAGGCTGGGCCCTAGACGGATGCCCCTCCTGCCTAGGCCTAGAACCGACCATGTTTATATCCTTCTTATATGACTTGGAATTCCACTCAGCTATCACGTAAACTAGAAGGGTTGTGATTTTCCTCTCATTAGTTTTGAACACTGTAACAGGGAAGTCAGTAGAGTTGCTCATGAACTAGCTAGGTTAGCAAGAGTTTTCGACACAAATGAATGGGTTGACGAGCCCATGAACGATATTGTATCTCTTCTTACAGATGATTTAACTGTTATTTTTCTATTAATAAAGTTATTCATTTTCAAAAAAAGAAGGGTTGGGCATGCTTTACTGCAACATTAGTGTTGTTGGGTTTTTATAATTATTTTACTCCCTCTTTTTCAGAATACTGAGATCAGAAGTGTAGGTCCCAAAGTCCTATAAATACAGTCCAATGTACATGAAAATTTGATGCATGGACGAATTCAAGATGGTGGAAACTATTCGTCAAGGTGAAGTTTGTTCGAATCGTGTCGAATATTATTTATAAGGTAGGTTACAATTAAGCTCTGAGTTGTATCGTGTTTACAAGGTATGGAATCGTGTCCTACTACACTTGTATCCTAGGCTTCTCATATAATATGGGGGTAGATAGATGATGTAATTAATCTATGCCAACATCACAGTACATGCATGCTAGGGGAGCCGACAGCATGTGCTGGCGCCTGGCTGACCAATGTGCAGTATTGTGACAATGTCATGGGAAGGAGCGCTCATAATCAGGCCTCGGGGATATATCCGAGTTCGGTGAACCTCGTTAACAAATCTCGGTGTCATGTCCCGTGTTATTGTTTGTTGCTTGGATGGTCGACGATGTGCCTCGAATTAATTCTAACCAAATCAATCAGTGAGTCAGTCCCAAATACTCCAGGGATCCAAATTTGCTCCAAGATATAGAGAACCAAATCCAAAACATCTTGAGATTCCCACGACAGCCTCATGAAAGTGTACACCAAACAGAGGATGGACTGATGGGGAGAAGGGAGGGAGAGAAACTAGGGTTCAACAAAGAGTGCAGTAGAACATTGCGAACCGTGTTGAAATGTTGAGTGAGTCGGTGGCGGCAATGACAACGTGGTGGTCCGTGGCAGCGATCCCTTTCCTCCCTCATCAACGGTACTTTTGCTATGCTCTGTGTTCTCCCTACTCCTCAAAAACTTCACGACTTTTTTTGAGGGATCCAAAACTTCATTCAAATTGAATAATATTCAACGGGTGGAGACTTTTTCTTAATCTGAAAAAATGGGGTTATGGATGCGCTACTGTGACAGCCCAAGTGTTGCCCTTGCCTTTTGTGGCCTCGTAACCCATGTGGACCCATGTGTCTTGTGTTGTATGAATGAGTTTGCTTCTTGCCATTCCATCTCATCATCATGCATCATGTCATTCATCATCATATCATGCATAATACGAATGTGGTGTGCTTCCTTGTGAACTTGTTGAGTTGTGAGTAGCTCTTCTGTGTTTTTCTGGAGTGTGCATGTGTGGGCTCAACTTCCTCCCTCTCCCTTCTTTTCAAAACAACCTAAACCTCCTTATTCCTTTTAATTTCTGCAACAAACTTATCTTGTTAATTAAATTTGTTAAAAATGTTCAAGTTGTAGGAAATATTATTTTGAACTTGTGTGTGTTGCTCTCTGTGATGTTCGAACTTTAGGCTCATGGGGTTTTAATAACAGAGGTGATGTTTTCATTAAAGTATTAAAAAATACTTGCTTTTAAAATCCACTAGTTAATTTTATTAAATAGTTCACATTTTCCTTTGTGCAAAAGTATTTTTGTTTTACACCAAACCCCATTTCCTTTTCTCTGAGGGCTTTTCTTGTTTTATTTACCTTTTTATTAATAGGAGCTCCTCTGTTTTATTTTTTGTCTCCGAGAGAGTGGAGCTGGGCCTGGTCCCTCCCCGCGCGGCCCAGCCCAGGTAGGCAGCGCCTACTTGCTCCATTGCCTCCTGCCGTCTGTTTCAAAGAACAGAGAGAGAGAGCGCGCATCGCCATGAGCTTTAGTCGTCGCGTCGTCGTCACCCTCGGTCCTATTTAGTTCCCCTCAGCGTGTGTGCGCCCCTAGGGTCCCGCACTCCCCCCTCGCGCCGCCGCCATCTCCATCTCCCCTCCTTCCCCTTCCTTCCGCGGTGACATTCAGAGAGAGAGGAGATGATTCAGAGAAGTTCAGGCGGAGCTAGCTGTAGTCACCGTCGACGTCGTCGTCTCCGGTTGCATCTTCACCCTCCTCCAGGATGGTGAGGTGGTTCCTGGCGTCGCCGGCGCTCCGTTCCCGGTGGTAGGGAGGTCTGAGCTCCTCCGTGGCGTCGCCTCGTCGTCGCCTTCCGTCAGCAAGCGTGCGTGGATCTGCGCTTCTTCAGGCTGTGTCGAGCCATCGCCTTGCATCTCCGCGTCTCCGAGCATCCCCTCGGTGAGCCGTTGCGTCCCCGCTTCGTAGTGCTGCCGCTCCGTCGCGTAGTGCTCGCTGTCGCCGCCGGTAGCCCAAGGCATGGCCTTGAGGTCGCCTCCGTCCTCCTCGTCGCGAGACGAGATGGGGAACGGAAACCCCATAGATCCCCGCAACTGATCTGCCAGTCCGCGTCGCCGGAGAGCCCATGTACTCGCTAGAGATTGACGCCGATGAGCCGCTGTCGCTGGTGTCAATTGTTTCAGTTTTGTTAGTTAAACACCTTTGGGTGTTGGTAGATATTCAGCGAGGCCGCCCATTATTCAGTTGACACGTTGTAGCGTAGTGGTAGGCGCCGATGCGATCGATCACCAGGTCGCGGGAACTCGCCCCCCCCCCTTTCCTTTTTTGTGATTGGCTAGAGCTGTGTTGTGTGTGTGTGGGATCCGGTGCGGCTACGTGGGATCCCGTGTGGCTATGCGCTGGTGTTGTGTGAGCTTGCGTGTGGGGTGAGAGGAGTGGATCTGGTGTGGTGCCAAATCTAATGCAGTGTGTGTGTAATGTTGTGTGAGTGTGTGTGTGTGTGTGTGGTGTGTGACAAAGTGAGCCGAGGCCCCACTTGTCATGCACTAGGGCCCCTGGTGTCTATGCCAGGTGGGCCCCCTGTTAATTGTTGTTTTTCTTTTATTGTTTTTATTGTTTTAATTGTGATATTAGGTTATTTCCATTTCTAGTAATATTTCAAAATCTGGACATGATCATATATGCACGTGGACATATTTAGTAAGTTTTCACTTATAGGAATATTGGGATTTTTCCTACCTAGTGTTTTGCCATGATGCTCCAGACAAACATATGAGTATGATACATGATTTTGGGGTAGAATCATCCAAGGAATCCATTAGTGTGACTTGTTTAGTAATTTGAGCAAGTTTCACAAAATGTCATTTTGTCCCAAAGTGCCATTTTGTCAATTTTGTTGTATTTAATCCATGCATGCTCTGATAATCGTGCCAACATGAATATGCTAGCCTTTGATGAGTAGAATGCCTTGGTATTTATTTTTGTCATGTTAAACTTGCATATAAGTGGGAACCATGTTCTTAAGTAGCTACTAAAATATTGTTGTTTCAAACATGCTACATATTTCTAAGTCTAAGAATCTGTTAACATTTTTAGGCCATGTAGAGTGGATGCTACCAAGTGATATGTTGAGAATTAGCTCAAGCTCAGTGCTAGTGTTTTGAAGTAGATGTTGTCCTCTATCATCCTGTTAATTTTCATGTCATGAGGTGGTCTCTATCACCATTAGTTTCTGCTGTTAACTTGCTATCATCTTAACGCAGATTCTAGAAAACTGTTATTTTCTCTAAGTCCCTAAAATCTGTTTCAGCATGCCAACTTGTGGGCTTCATGCTTATTGATGTGTGCCTCCATTATAGATTGTGTAGTTGGATAATTTGATAAGCATGCTATGTAGTTTCTGTCAATGCCTTGTTTGTGGTTGGAGACTTCCTGTAGCTCTAGTTATTGGCTGTGTAAGTTGTTATGTTGCTGTTTGTGGCAGATTGTTTGTCTTAATGTTTTGTGACTTGTGGGAGCTATACTCCATGGAATTTCTTAATCTTTGACTCCATTGTGGTTGGTTTTTCATTGCCTATCTAGTGGCTACCTTGGAATGCCAAGGAATGGCCCATGGCCTTCTTGTCTTGTGTTTTGCCTCCGTTTCCTACGTTCTTCATATGCATTTGTATCGCTTTTGCATGAAGCATCCATATTTGCCATGTTCATGAATGTTTAAGTAACTTAACATGAGGTTTTGTCCAGAATTGTAAATAACTAAACTATTGCATGTGAAACATTACTAGTTTAGGATTGCCATGTTAAATACTTCAAATGAATCATGCATCATCTTGTTTGTGCATTGCACCTTGGTTGGATGTTTATTGTTGTTGTTTCTCCTTGGTAGATGCGAGTGTTGAAACTGAGTACGAGGATACAGGAGAGTACCACTACGAGGACCCCACTCTTTGTCCCTCTGAAGAATCAACAGGCAAGATGATCGTACCCGGATCTCGACACTATTTTTGCTTTGCTAGATGTCTCATTCTTATCGTTACTTATGCATTACCTACCAATTGAATGTCAATCCTCCTACATTGCCATGATAGCCTCTAACCCTCCACATCCTAACAAATCTTGTTTGGCTAAGTTACCGCTGCTCAGCCCCTCTTATAGCGTTCTTAGTTGCAGGTGCAGGTTGTTTCCATGTGATAACATGGATTTGGCATATGACAATATTATCTTCTATTTAATTTAATGCACATATATATCTTGGTATGGTGGAAGGCTTGGCCTTTTTCTCGATGTTTTGTTCAACTTTTATCGCCATAGTTTCTTGTAACCGGTGGTATGTTTCCATACTTTGTGCTCCTAACATGCTCGGGGTTGTTATGGGGATCCCCTTGATTATTCGGTTGAGATTAAAACTTGTCTGGCAAGACCCAACATTGGTACTATTTGCTTAAACAACTTAATAAAATTTGCATTGGGCTTTGCAACCCCGTGGATTAATCAACAACTCGGTCCAGTGCTCCTCATGAGTGTTGGTCCAAACTGAGCGATGTCCGGTGCCCCCTGGTCACTCGGGGTTTCAGCCAACCCAACGTCTTGCCCATCTGGTAGTGCCCTGAGAAAGAGATATGTGTGGCTCCTATTGGGATCTGGCCTGGCGGCCAGTCTTGCTGGACTTGTTTTACCTTTCTCGAGTGTCTTGCATGTGGGACTCTGACTTTCTTTGGGCTATCCCAAGGTATTGGAATTCCTTTGGAGTTGCCTAGGATGATCACGAGATCCGTGATCGAGGCTATTCCCGCGGAGTGTGGTTAATTTATGATGGACTAGTTGGAGCACCCCTACAGGGTTAAAACTTTCGGAAAGCCGTGCCCACCATTATGTGGAAACTTGGATATTTGTTTAACACCCGGTTATAGTTAACTTGAAGTAAACTCTAATAAAATGCACCAACTGTGTGAGTAACCGTGATCGTCTCTTCTCATGAACATGAACCGAGAGAGAACGCGGTGGGGTTGTCATTGACGTAAGTAGGTGTTCAGGATCTCATAGAGGTCATTCTAGTTTCGAACGTTTATCGTAGACCACATATTTACTTTCATGCTTCGTAAGATTAGCCACCATAAATGCTTACTACTGCTGCAAACTAAACACATACCCCATTCCAACCTATAAGCTTGAATAGTCTCGGTACCCGGGCGTGAGATTGCTGATTCCCCATGGCTCAAAGATTACTACAACAATCCAGGTGCAGGTACAGATGAGATCATGCCAGATGATGTGACGTAGCTCCAGTGGGAGTATGACGAGGAGCGTGGCAGGATGTACGTCACTTATCCAGACGACTAGAGTGGTCGTCGTGGAGATCTTCGGGGCTAGCAAGCCAATGTCATTACTTTATTTTATCGTTTGTTTTCGTCCGTAGCCGGACCCTGTCTTGGATTGATGTTTGCACTCTTTGTGTGGAATTGTAATTTAGCATGTGGCGAGTGTAACCCAACTCATATACTCCTCTCTTCATAAATGTATGATGTAATGATGTTGTACTTGCGAATGACAAGATGCGCCTCTATCCCTGTCAAGGCCCCCGTACCTTAATATGGATAGGTGCGCATCTTGGGCGTGACAAGTTGGTATTTAGAGCCATACGACCAGAGGAGCCCTTTGCTTGATCGAACTTGGCTGAGTCGAGTCTTGTAAAACTATTTTGAGTCTTGTTATATCGGAGAGTAGGTTTCTTTTTACCCTCTTCTATGCTATTGTGAGGTATTGGACTTAGGAATTTTGATTCTACTCCTCTTCTCACTCAAAAAAAAAATTAGGATCACGCGGGTATTTTGGAGTCTATATGATACCGATGTGACGAAGTTCTATCTTGGTGCCTCCAGCCTGACTTGATTTCTTCCGAGAAGTCGAGCTCCAGGGAATTTTTGGCACATCGTTATCATTCAGCTTCCTTAGTATCTCAGGATGGAGAGTGTTCGGAATTACTTCAATACTTGTCGTGGTGAGATAAGGTCGTAGTCACCCAATACTGGGGAGGTGTCCGGGCTACCACCATGATTTAGCATCGTTGTGCTTTCGAGGATTCGAGTTAGATGGATTTGCGAAAGCCTCTGGTTATGTGTTGAAGGATGGATACAGTTGGGGTGTTGGTTTGCTATTTGTGTGAGATATTTCCTCCTTGTATCCCCCACACCGAATTGCATAACCAGAAATTTTTCGGAAGTTCTTAGCTGGGAACTCATGTAGTTATCTAGGATCATCTTCTTCAGATGTATGAGGGCATATACATTTGTTCCAAGCAACATTAGCTCAATACTTTGTGTTATTGCAAGTGGCTTCTAATATCTGATGATGTTATCGTAGAACCAAAGAAGGCATTCTTACTAAATTTTCAGTAGGAAGGTTGTTTGTGTTATTCATTCAATTTCTTTAAAGCATTTGATTCAGCTTTGAATTCATCTTATCAATGAGGTGCTGATGTTTTGTCCATCTTCAAGATGGCTCCACCAACTCACGGGAATCCGGGTCGTGGTGAGGAGCAGGCTGATGTTCCACCACCCCTGCCACCGCCTCCTCCTCCAGAAGCTTGGCAAGCTGTGATGGCCGCAACCAATGCGAACACTTAGATGTTGCTCAGGCTGTTGCAAGAAAGGGACAGGGTCAGCAAGGCTTTCATGGGAATTTTTAGAATCAACCTCAGTTTGCGATGCTCAACCAGTTCCTTGCCAACCAGCCCAAGTCTTTCACCTGTTGTGAGAAACCTTTTGATGTTGTTGATTGGCTCCGTGATATGAGTAAGGATTTTGAGTGCAGCAATGTCAGACCAGAGGACTTTGTCAGATTTGCGTCGTTCCAGCTCAAGGGTCAGGCAGCAGATTGGTGGCAGCAATACATGGATTCCTGGGGCGATCGTGTTGTTACTTGGGACGATTTCTATCGTGACTTTAGGGCCCATTACATTACGACAAGCTTTGTCGAGGAGATGCGTGAGAAATTCAGGCACCTGAAGCAGGAGAGGAAGTCTGTCTATCAATACAACATCGAGTTCCAGAATCTAGCCCGCTATGCTAAGCAAGATGTTCCAGATGACAAGGCCATGATCTATCAGTTCAGAGGTGGTCTCAAGGATGAGCTTCTGCCAGGTCTAGTACTTCAAGAGCCTTGTGAGTTTGATCAGTTCTACAACATGGCTTTGAAGGTCGAGGCAACTCGGCTCAAGTGTTGGAGAACTCAAGGAAGCGTTCAAAGGATTCATATTCTTCTTCTTCTAGCTCTCAGAGGGTTCCTAAGTAGCAGAAATATTGGGTGCCTAATCCTCCTCCGTTTCGTCCACCTCAGTAGCAAAAGTAGTTGGGTGGCCGTGGTTCTTCCCACCCACCCAACCCAGGATATCAGCAGAGACCCCAGGCGCCAAAGTCAGCTTTTGTTCCTCTCCAGACAACTTTCTGTTGGAAATATGCCCTAGAGGCAATAATAAATGGTTATTATGGTATTTCCTATTCATGATAATTGTCTATTGTTCATGCTATAATTGTGTTAACTGGAAACCGTAATACATGTGTGAATGCATAGACCACAACATGTCCCTAGTGAGCCTCTAGTTGACTAGCTCGTTGATCAACAGATGGTCACGGTTTCATGACCATGGACATTGGATGTCATTGATAACGGGATCACATCATTAGGAGAATGATGTGATGGACAAGACCCAATCCTAAGCATAGCAAAGATCGTGTAGTTCGTTTGCTAAAGCTTTTCAATGTCAAGTATCGTTTCCTTAGGCCATGAGATTGTGCAAATCCCGGATACCGTAGGAATAATTTGGGTGTGCCAAACGTCACAACGTAACTGGGTGGCTATAAAGGTGCACTACGGGTATCTTCTAAAGTGTCTGTTGGGTTGGCACGAATCGAGACTGGGATTTGTCACTCCGTGTGACGGAGAGGTATCTCTGGGCCCACTCGGTAAGACATCATCATAATGAGCTCAATGTGACCAAGGAGTTAGTCATGGGATGATGTATTACGGAACGAGTAAAGAATCTTGCCGGTAACGAGATTGAACAAGGTATAGAGATACCGACGACGAATCTCGGGCAAGTATCATACCGATAGACAAAGGGAATTGTATACGGGATTGATTGAATCCCCGACATCGTGGTTCATCTGATGAGATCATCGTGGAGCATGTGGGAGCCAACATGGGTATCGAGATCCCGCTGTTGGTTATTGGCCGAAGAAGTGTCTCGGTCATGTCCACGTGTCTCCCGAACCCGTAGGGCCTACACACTTAAGGTTCGACGACGCTAGGGTTATAGGGAAATGGTATATGTGATTACCGAAATTTGTTCGGAGTCCTGGATGAGATCCCGGACGTCACGAGGAGCTCCGGAATGGTCCATAGGTAAATATTGATATATAGGAAGTCCAGTTTTGGTCACCGGAAAGTTTTCGGGCTCATCGGTATTGTACCGAGAGTGCCGGGAGGGTGCCGAAGGACCCCCGGGAGGGGTGTGACGACCATAGGACTTTGCGGGCCCTTAGAGGAGGTGTGCCATCCCTTATTGGTCTGGCCAAGACCTTCTAGAAAGGCCCATGCGGCTGGAGGAGTAGAGATAAGGACAAAGGAGTTTGAAAAGGAGGAGATCCACCTCCCTTGTGGGAGGTGGACTCTCCTTTTGATTCGGCCGAAGCTCTCCTCCTTGGAGGAGAGTCCAAGACAGCCCTCCCTCTCCCTCCTCCTATATATACTTGAGTTTTTGGCCTTTTGAGAACAGTTCTAAACTCTCTCTCTCTCACGGCAAAGCCCTACCTCTCTTCTTCCTCCTCCGCAGCGCTTAGGCGAAGCCCTGCCGGAATAACTTGCTACTCCACCACCACCACGTCGTCTTGCTGCTGTTGGAGACCCTCCCCAACCTCTCCTTCCTCCTTGCTATATCAAGGTGTAGGAGACGTCACCGGGATGCATGTGTGTTGAACGCGGAGGCGCCGTTGTTCGGCGCTTAGATCGGAATCCACCGCGATCTGAATCGCTGCGAGTACGACTCCATCAACCGCGTTCTTGTAATGCTTACGCTTAGCGATCTTCAAAGGTATGAAGATTCAATCTCTCCCCACTCGTTGCTGGTTTCTCCATAGATAGATCTTGGTGACACGTAGGAAAATTTTGATTTACTACTACGTCGCCCAACAGTGGCATCATGAGCTAGGTCTATGCGTAGAATCTATGCACGAGTAGAACGCAAAGCAGTTGTGGGCGTCGATTTTGTTAATTTGCTTACCACTACTAGTCTTATCTTGATTCGGCGGTATTGTGGGATGAAGCGGCCTGGACCGACTTTACACGTACGCTTACGTGAGACTGGTTCCACCGCCTGACATGCACTTGTTGCATAAGGTGGCTAGCGGGTGTCTGTCTCTCCCACCTTAGTCGGATTGGATTCGATGAAAAGGGTCCTTATTTAGGGTAAATAGAAATTGGCATATCAGGTTGTGGTTTTGATGTAGGTAAGAAACGTTCTTGCTAGTAACCAATAGCAGCCACGTAAAAACTTGCAACTACAAATTAGAGGACGTCTAACTTGTTTTTGCAGCATATGCCTTGTGATGTGATATGGCCAAAGGATGTGATGTGATGCATTGTGATGTATGAGATTGATCATGTTCTTGTAATAGGATTCACGACTTGCATGTCGATGAGTATAACAACTGGCAGGAGCCATAGGAGTTGTCTTATTTTATTGTATGACCTGCGTGTCAATCATAAACGCCATGTAATTACTTTACTTTATTGCTAAACGTTGGCCATAGTAGTAGAAGTAATAGTTGGCGAGACAACTTCATGAAGACACAGTGATGGAGATCATGATGATGGAGATCATGGTGTCGTGCCGGTGACAGTGATGATCATGGTGCCCCGAAGATGGAGATCAAAGGAGCAAGATGATAATGGCCATATCATGTCACTATATTGATTGCATGTGATGTTTATCATGTTTACATCTTATTTGCGTAGAACGACGGTAGTAAATAAGATGATCTCTCACTAAAATTTCAAGAAAAGTGTTCACCCTAACTGTGCACCGTTGCTAAGGATCGTTGTTTCGAAGCACCACGTGATGATCGGGTGTGATAGGTTCTAACGTTCGCATACAACGGGTGTAAGCCAAATTTACACACGCGAAACACTCAAGTTGACTTGACGAGCCTAGCATGTATAGACATGGCCTCGGAACACGGAAGACCGAAAGGTCGAACATGAGTCGTATAGGAGATACAATCAACATGGAGATGTTCACCATGGATGACTAGTCCGTCTCACGTGATGATCGGACACGGGCTAGTTGACATGGATCATGTATCACTTGGATGACTAGAGAGATGTCTATCTAAGTGGGAGTTCATTAAATAATTTGATTATGTGAACATATTTATAGTGAACTTAGTCTAAAATTATCTTTACAATCTATATTGTAGATCCAATGGCCAACGCAAATGTCACCCTCAACATCAACGCGTTCCTAGAGAAAACCAAGCTGAAAGATGATGGAAGCAACTATGTGGACTGGGTCCGTAGCTTGAGGATCATCCTCATAGCTTCCAAGAGATTGTATGTCCTAGATGCACCACTAGGTGACGCACCCATTCTCCCAGCGGAACAAGACGTTATGAACGCTTGGCAGTCACGCTACGATGATTACTCCCTTGTTCAGAGCGGCATGCTTTACAGTTTAGAACCGGGGCTCCGAAAGCGTTTTGAGCAACACGGAGCATATGAGATGTTCCAAGGGCAGAAACTGGTTTTCCAAGCTCATGCCCGGGTCGAGAGATATGACGTCTCCGACAAGTTCTTCAGCTGTAAGACGAAGGAAAATAGTTCTGTCAGTGAGCACATACTCAAGATGTCTGGGTTGCACAACCGCTTGACTCAGCTGGGAGTTAACCTCCCGGATGACTCGATCATTTACAGAATCCTCCAGCCGCTTCCACCTAGCTACAAGAGCTTTGTGATGAACTAGAACATGCAGGGCATGGAGAAGTCCATTCCTGAGTTGTACTCGATGCTGAAATCAGCGGAGGTCGAGATCAAAAAGGAGCATCAAGTGTTGATGGTGAATAAGACCACTAGTTTCAAGAAAGGCAAGGGTAAGAAGAACTTCAAGAAGGACGGCAAAGCTGTTACCGCGCCCGGTAAGCAAGTTGCCGGGAAGAAGAACAAGAATGGACCCAAGCCTGAGACTGAGTGCTTTTATTGCAAGGGTACCAGTCACTGGAAGCGGAACTGTCACAAGTACTTAGCGGATAAGAAGGCCGGCAACGTTAAAGGTATATGTGATATACTTGTTATTAATGTGTACCTAACCAGCGCTCGTAGTAGCTCCTGGGTATTTGATACCGGTGCAGTTGCTCACATTTGTAACTCCAAGCAGGAGCTGCAGAATAAGCGGAGGCTGGCAAAGGACGAAGTGACGATGCACGCCGGGAATGGTTCCAAGGTCGATGTGATCGCCGTTGGCACGCTACTTCTACATCTACCTTAGGGATTAGTGTTAAACCTTAATAATTGTTATTTAGTACCAGCTTTGAGCATGAACATTGTATCTGGATCTCGCTTGATGCGAGATGGCTACTCATTTAAATCTGAGAATAATGGTTGTTCTATTTATATGAGAGAAATGTTTTATGGTCATGCCCCGCTGGTCAATGGTTTATTTTTGATGAATCTTGAACGTGATGTTACACATGTCCATAGTGTGAGTACCAAAAAGTGTAAGGTTGATAATGATAGTCCCACTTACATGTGGCACTGCCGCCTTGGTCATATTGGTGTCAAACGCATGAAGAAGGTCCATATTGATGGACTTTTGGAGTCTCTTGATTTCGAATCATTTGAGACGTGCGAACCATGCCTCATGGGCAAGATGACCAAGACTCCGTTCTCCAGAACAATGGAGCGAGCAGCTGACTTGTTGGAGATAATACATACCGATGTATGTGGTCCAATGAGTGTCGAGGCTCGCGGTGGCTACCATTATGTTCTCACCCTCACTGATGACTTGAGTAGATATGGGTATGTCTACTTAATGAAACATAAGTCTGAAACTTTTGAAAGGTTCAAGGAATTTTAGAGTGAGGTAGAGAATCAACGTGACAGGAAAATAAAGTGCCTACGATCTGATCGTGGCGGAGAATATTTAAGTCATGAGTTTGGCACGCACCTAAGAAAATGTGGAATTGTTTCACAACTCACGCCGCCTGGCACACCTCAGCGAAATGGTTTGTCTAAACGTCGTAATCGCACTCTATTAGATATGGTACGATCTATGATGTCCCTTACCGACTTACCGCTATCATTTTGGGGATATGCATTAGAGACTGCCGCATTCACTTTAAATAGGGCACCGTCAAAATCCGTTGAGACGACACTGTATGAATTATGGTTTGGAAAGAAACCTAAGCTGTCGTTTCTAAAAGTTTGGGGATGCGATGCTTATGTGAAGAAACTTCAACCTGAGAAGCTCGAACCCAAAGCGGAAAAGTGTGTCTTCATAGGATATCCCAAAGAGACTATTGGGTATACCTTCTACCTACGATCCGAGGGCAAAGTCTTTGTTGCCAAGAATGGATCCTTTCTTGAGAAAGAGTTTCTCTCGAAAGAAGTAAGTGGGAGGAAAATAGAACTTGATGAGGTAATTGTACCTCCACTCAAACCAGAGAGTAGCGCAGCACAGGAAGTTGTTTCTGTGGAGCCTACACCGGCCGGAGAGGAAGTTAATGATGATGATCATGAAACTTTAGATCAAGTTACTATTGAACGTCGAAGGTCCACTAGGACATGTTCCGCACCAGAGTGGTACGGCAACCCTGTCCTAGAGATCATGTTGTTAGACAATGGTAAACCTTCGAACTATGAAGAAGCGATGGCGGGCCCGGATTCCAACAAATGGCTTGAAGCCATGAAATCCGAGACAGGATCCATGTATGAGAACAAAGTATGGACTTTGGTAGACTTGCCTGATGATAAACGAGCCATTGAAAATAAATGGATCTTTAAGAAGAAGACTGACGCGGATGGTAACGTGACCGTCTATAAGGCTCGGCTTGTGGCTAAGGGTTATCGACAAGTTCAAGGAGTTGACGACGATGAGACTTTCTCACCCATAGCGATGTTGAAGTCTTTCCAAATCATGTTAGCAATTGCCGCATTTTATGATTATGAGATCTGGCAAATGGACATCAAAACGGCATTCCTTAATGGCTTCCTCAAGGAAGAATTGTATATGATGCAGCCGGAAGGTTTTGTCGATCCTAAAGATGCTAACAAGGAATGCAAGCTCCAGCGCTCCATCTATGGGCTGGTGCAAGCATCTCGGAGTTGGAACATTCGCTTTAATGAAGTGATTAAAGCGTTTGGGTTTGTACAGGTTTATGGAGAACCCTGTATTTACAAGAAAGTGAGTGGGAGCTCTGTAGCATTTCTCGTATTATATGTGGATGACATACTGATATTGGGAAATGATATAGAACTCTTGGAAAGTGTAAAGGCCTACTTGAATAAGTGTTTTTCAATGAAGGACCTTGGAGAAGCTGCTTACATATTACGTAGTAAGATCTATAGAGATAGATCGAGACGCCTCATAGGTCTTTCACAAAGCACATACCTTCATAAGATATTGAAGAAGTTCAATATGGATCATTCCAAGAAGGGGTTCTTGCCTGTGTTACAAGGTGTGAGATTGAGTACGACTCAATACCCGACCACGGCAAAGGATAGAGAAGAGATGAGTGTCATCCCCTATGCTTCAACCATAGGCTCTATTATGTATGCCATGTTGTGTACCAGACCTGATGTGAACCTTGCCATAAGTTTGGTAGGGAGGTACCAAAGTGATCCCGGAGCGGAACACTGGACAGCGGTCAAGAATATCCTGAAGTACCTGAAAAGGACAAAGGACATGTCTCTCGTATATGGAGGTGCCAAAGAGCTCGTCGTAAAGGGTTACGTCGATGCTAGCTTCGACACAGATCCGGACGACTCCAAGTCGCAAACCGGATACGTGTATATTTTGAATGGAGGGGCAGTCAGCTGGTGCAGCAGCAAGCAAAGCGTCGTGGCGGCATCTACATGTGAAGCGGAGTACATAGCTACTCCGGAAGCAGCAAAAGAAGGAGTCTGGATGAAGGAGTTCATCACCGACCTAGGAGTAATTCCAAGTGCGTCGGGCCCGATGACTCTATTCTGTGACAACACTAGAGTTTTTGCCCTTGCAAAGGAGCCCAGGTTTCACAAGAAGACAAGACACATCAAGCGCCGCTTTAACTCCATCCGTGATTACATTCAGGAGGGAGATCTAGATATTTGTAAAGTGCATACGGATCTGAATGTCGCAGATCCGTTGACTAAACCTCTCTCATGAGCAAAACATGATCCACACCAGAATGCTATGGGTGTTCGATTCATCACAATGTAACTAGATTATTGACTCTAGTGCAAGTGGAAGACTGTTGGAAATATGCCTTAGAGGTAATAATAAAATGGTTGTTATTGTATTTCCTAGTTCATGATAATTGTCTATTGTTCATGCTATAATTGTGTTAACCGGAAACCGTAATACATGTGTGAATGCATAGACCACAACATTCCCTAGTGAGCCTCTAGTTGACTAGCTCGTTGATCAATAGATGGTCATGGTTTCATGACCATGGACATTGGATGTCGTTGATAACGGGATCACATCATTAGGAGAATGATGTGATGGAGAAGACCCAATCCTAAGCATAGCACAAGATCGTGTAGTTCGTTTGCTAAAGCTTTTCAATGTCAAGTATCATTTCCTTAGACCATGAGATTGTGCAACTCCCGGATACCGTAGGAATACTTTGGGTGTGCCAAACGTCACAACATAACTGGGTGTCTATAAAGGTGCACTACAGGTATCTCCGAAAGTGTCTGTTGGGTTGGCACGAATCGGGACTGGGATTTGTCACTCCGTGTGACGGAGAGGTATCTCTGGGCCCACTCGGTAAGACATCATCATAATGAGCTAAATGTGATCAAGGAGTTAGTCACGGGATGATGTATTACAGAATGAGTAAAGAGACTTGCCGGTAATGAGATTGAACAAGGTATAGAGATACCGACGATCGAATCTTGGGCAAGTATCATACCGATAGACAAAGGGAATTGTATACGGGATTGATTGAATCCCCGACATTGTGGTTCATCAGATGAGATCATAGTGGAGCATGTGGGAGCCAACATGGGTATCTAGATCGCTCTGTTGTTTATTGGCTGGAGAAGTGTCTCGGTCATGTCCACGTGTCTCCCGAACCCGTAGGGTCTACACACTTAAGGTTCGATGACGCTAGGGTTATAGGGAAATGGTATACGTGATTACCGAAAGTTGTTCGGAGTCCCAGATGAGATCCTGGACGTCACGAGGAGCTCCGTAATGGTCCGGAGGTAAAGATTGATATATAGGAAGTCCAGTTTTGGTCACCGGAAAGTTTTCGGGCTCATCGGTATTGTACCGGGAGTGCCGGGAGGGTGCCAGAGGATCCCCGGGAGGGGTGTGACGACCATAGGACTTTGTGGGCCCTTAGAGGAGGTGTGCCAGCCCTTATTGGGCTGTCCAAGACCTTATAGTAAGGACCATGCGACTGGAGGAGTAGAGATAAGGGCAAAGGAGTTTGAAAAGGAGGAGATCCACCTCCCTTGTGGGAGGTGGACTCTCCCATTGATTCGGCCGAAGCTCTCCTCCTTGGAGGAGAGTCCAAGCCAGCCCTCCCTCTCCCTCCTCCTATATATACTTGAGGTTTTGGCCTTTTGAGAACAGTTCTAAACTCTCTCTCTCTCTCACGGCAAAGCCCTACCTCTCTTCTTCCTCCTCCGCAGCGCTTAGGCGAAGCCCTGCCGGAATACCTTGCTACTCCACCACCACCATGTCATCGTGCTGCTGTTGGAGCCCCTCCCTAACTTCTCCTTCCTCCTTGCTGGATCAAGGCATAGGAGACGTCACCGGGCTGCACGTGTGTTGAACGCAGAGGCGCCGTTGTTCGGCGCTTAGATCGGAATCCACCATGATCTGAATCACTGCGAGTATGACTCCATCAACCGCGTTCTTGTAACGCTTCTGCTTAGCGATCTTCAAAGGTATGGAGATGCAATCTCTCCCCACTCGTTGCTGGTTTCTCCATAGATAGATCTTGGTGACACATAGGAAAATTTTGATTTACTACTACGTCTCCCAACACTTTCGTCCGCTATCAGAGGTTACTAGTCACAAGTGTGGCCAGAAGGGTCACTACTCAAACAAGTGCAGCAACCAGTGGCATCTTCCACCCCCTTCTCAAGTCAGGACTCTAGGCAATGCAATGGTGAAGCATAATCCCGAGTCTGCAAGGGTGAACATAGTGAATGCAGGTGAAGCAGAGCAGTCTCATGAAGTGATTATGAGTAATCTCTCAGTTAATTCTTTTCCTACAAAAGTGTTGTTTGATGCTTGTGCATTGCATTCATCCATTTCAAAACCTTTTGCATCCAAGCATCATTTGCATCATGAGTAGTTGTCCAAACCTTTGTCAGTTGTTTCCCCGGGTGTTTTCATGCATGCAAAGATGATGGTTCCGGATGTTTCTATCAATATGAGCAATTATTCTTTTCTGGCTTCTCCAACTGTTATCGTAAATTCCGACATTGATCTCATTTTGGACATGGACTTCCTGGCTATGAACAAGGCTTATGTTGATTGTCAAGAAAAAGAACTCAAGCTGGCTCATCCTTGAGAAGATGTGATTATTTCCGCGGCTCGTGATGACACGATCCTTCTCTTTGCTCTTAATGAGAAGGGTGAAATGTCGGCTATTTCTCAAATTCTGGTGGTTTGTGAGTATGAAGATGTCTTTCCAGAAGAATTGCCAGGAATGCCTCCGGACCGGCCAGTCGAGTTCGTGATTGACCTCGAGCCCAGAACTGAACCGGTTTGCAAGCGCCCTTATAAACTTGGCCCCGAAGAGCTGAAAGAGTTGAAGAAGCAGCTTGATGAACAAGAACGTCTGGGTCTGATCAGACCAAGTTCTTCTCCATGGGGTTGTGGTGTTTTGTTTGTCAAGAAGAAGGATGGTACGGACCGGCTTTGTGTCGATTACCGTCCATTGAACAAGAAGGCAATCATAAACAAGTACCCACTTCCGTACATCAATGAGTTATTTGAACAACTGAAAGGTGCCAAGGTTTTCTCGAAGCTTGATCTTCGCATGGGCTATCATCAGATTCGCATTCGCGAAGAAGATATTCCAAAGACCGCTTTCAGGATGAGTTTTGGCTCTTATGAGTACACCATCATGTCGTTTGGTCTTGCCAATGCTCCTCCAACCTTCTCAAGAATGATGAACTTTATTTTCTCTCCTTTCAATAATTAGTTCATCTTGGTCTATTTGGATGATACCCTTGTGTTCTCGGAGATAGAAGAAGAGCATGCAGAGCATCTCAGGCTTGTGCTTGACAAGTTAAGAGAACATCGATTCTATGCCAAGTTTTCCAAGTGTGAGTTTTGGCTCAATGAAGTGTTGTACCTTGGGCATGTGATCTCTCCCGAGGGCATTAAAGTGCACCCTGAGAAAGTTGAGGCAATCTTGAAGTGGTAGCCTCCTCAGAATGTGAAGCAGCTTCGGAGCTTCCACGGGCTTTCTAGTTATTGCAGAAGATTCGTGGAGAACTTCTCTCAAATTGCTAAGCCTCTGTCTAATCTCCTTCACAAGATTGTCAAGTATGTTTGGTCTCCTGAGTGTGATGTGGCATTCAATACGCTCAAGCATAGACTGACTTCAGCTCTAGTTCTTGTTCCTCCTGAGCAGTCAAAGCCTTTCCAAGTTTCTGTGATGCTTCTCTCCAAGGTCTTGGTGGTGTTCTTATGCAAGATAAGAAGATAGTTTCTTATACCTCGCGTCAGTTGAAGCCTGCCGAGAAGAACTACCCCACTCATGATCTCGAGTTGGCGGTAGTTGTTCATGCTCTGATGACTTGGAGGCATTTGTTGTTGGGTAGACCAGTTGAGGTGTACACCGATCACAAGAGCTTGAAGTACATTTTCACTCAACCCAATCTTAATCTTCAATCCAAGCATTAAGTATACTCCTGGAAAAGCAAATGTCATTGCAGACGCACTTAGCCGTAAGGCGTACTATAACAGTCTCATTCTGAAGCCTGTTCAACCCGAGATTTGTGAAGCCTTTCGCAAGATCAACCTTTAAATGATTCCACAAGGATTTCTTGCTAATCTTCAAGTCTCTCCGACTCTGAAAGATCAGGTTCACCAAGCTCAACTTCTTGACGCAATGGTGAAGAAAGTGAAGAAAGGTGTGGACAAGGGCATTCCAAAATATAAGTGCTTTCACGTTGATGACAACGATACCTTGTTCTTTGAGGACCGTCTGGTGGTTCCAAAAGGTGATCTCAGGAAGGTTATCATGGACGAAGCACACAATTCTCTTCTATCCATTCATCCAGGCAGTTCCAAGATGTATCAGGATCTCAAGCAAACCTTCTGGTGGACTTGATTGAAGCGTGAAATTGTGCAGTTCGTGAACGAGTGTGATGTTTCTCACAGAGTGAAGGCAGGACATCAACGTCCACTAGGTCTTCTTCAGCCTTTGCCTATCCCAGAGTGGAAATTCGATCATGTGGAGATGGATTTCGTCACTGGGTTTTCCAAGTCCAAGAGAGGCAACGATGCCATTTTTGTGGTTATCGACAAGCTGACCAAAGTTGCTCATTTTCTTCCAATCAAAGAACCTATCTTGGAAGTTCAGCTAGTAGAGTTGTATACATCAAGGATAGTATCTTTGCATGGTATTCCTCAGCTCATCTCATCTGACCATGGAAGCCTCTTTACTTCCAAGTTTTTGGAGTCCTTCTAGACTGCTATGGGTACCAAGATCCATTCCAGCATTGCATTCCATCCGCAGACAAGTGGTCAAGTTGAGAGAGTCAATCAGATCCTTGAAGATATGCTCACAGCCTGTGTGATTTCGTTCGGCATGAAATGGGAAGACTGCCTTCCATATGCTGAATTCTCATACAACAATATCTTTCAGGCTAGCTCAGGCAAGGCCCCTTTCAAGATTCTCTATGGCAGGAAGTGTCGTACCCCGCTTAACTGGTCTGAAACCAGTGAGCATCAAATTTTGGGCAATGACATGATCATCGAAGCAGAAGAGATGTGCAGTGTCATTCGTGAGTGTTGGAAATATGCCCTAGAGGCAATAATAAAATGGTTATTATTGTATTTCCTTGTTCATAATAATTGTCTATTTTTCATGCTATAATTGTGTTAACCGGAAACCATAATGCATGTGTGAATACATAGACCACAACATGTCCCTAGTGAGCCTCTAGTTGGCTAGCTCGTTGATCAATAGATGGTCATGATTTCATGACCATGGACATTGGATGTCGTTGATAACAGGATCACATCATTAGGAGAATGATGTGATGGACAAGACCCAATCCTAAGCATAGCACAAGATCGTGTAGTTCGTCTGCTAAAGCTTTTCTAGTGTCAAGTATCATTTCTTAGACCATGAGATTGTGCAACTCCCGGATACCATAAGAATGCTTTGGGTGTGCCAAATGTCACAACGTAACTGGGTGTCTATAAAGGTGCACTACGGGTATCTCCGAAAGTGTCTGTTGGGTTGGCATGAATCGAGACTAGGATTTGTCACTCCGTGTGACGGAGAGGTATCTCTGGGCCCACTCGGTAAGACATCATCATAATGAGCTCAGAGTGACTAAGGAGTTAGCCACGGGATGATTGATACGTCCATTTTGCATCATACTTTTATATTGATATTTATCGCATTATGAGCTGCTATTACACATTATGGTACAATACTTATGCCTTTTCTCTCTTATTTTACAAGGTTTACATGAAGAGGGAGAATGCTGGCAGCTGGAATTCTCGGCTGGAAAGGAGCAAGTTTGAGATGTCTATTCTGCACAACTCCAAAAGCCGTGAATATCAGAGAGGAATTATTTTGGAATATATAAAAAATACTGGGCGGAAGAAATACCAGAGGGGACCACCAGGAGGCCACGAGCCTGCCAGGCGCGCCCCACCCCCCTGGGCGCGCCTGGGGGCTCGTGGGCCCCCTGTAGCCCCTCTGGCCCCCATCTTGTGCTATAAGGAGGGTTTCATCCTAGAAAAAAAATCAAGGGAGAGCTTTCGGGAAGAAACGCCGCTGCCACGAGGCGGAACTTGAGCAGAACCAATCTAGAGCTCCGGCAGGGCCGTCCTGCTGGGGAAACTTCTCTCCCGGAGGGGGAAATCGTCGCCATCGTCATCACCAACACTCCTCTCATCGGAGGGGACTCATCTCCATCAACATCTTCATCAGCACCATCTCATCTCCAAACCATAGTTCATCTCTTGTATCCAATCTCCGTCTCGTGAATCCGATTGGTACTCGTAAGTTTGCTAATAGTGTTAATTACTTCTTGTAGTTGACGCTAGTGGGTTTACTTGGTGGAAGATCATATGTTCAGATCCTTAATTCTATTCAATACCTCTCTCTGATCATGAACATAATTATGCTTTGTGAGTAGTTACGTTTGTTCCTGAGGACATGGGATAAGTCTTGCTACTAGTAGTCATGTGAATTTGGTATTCGTTCGATATTTTGATGCGTTGTATGTTCTCTCTCCTCTAATGGTGTTATGTGAACGTCGACTACATGACACTTTACCATTATTTGGGCCTAGAGGAAGGCGTTGGGAAGTAATAAGTAGACGATGGGTTGCTAGAGTGACAGAAGCTTAAACCCTAGTTTATGTGTTGCTTCGTAAGGGGCTGATTTGGATCCACTAGTTTAATGCTATGGTTAGACTTTGTCTTAATTCTTCTTTCGTAGTTGCGGATGCTTGCGAGAGGGGTTAATCATAAGTGGTATGTTTGTCCAAGTAAGGATAGCACCCAAGCACCGGTCCACCCACATATCAAACTATCAAAGTAGCGAACGCGAATCATATGAACATGATGAAAACTAGCTTGACAATAATTCCCATGTGTCCTCAGGAGCCCTTTACCTTATATAAGAGTTCATTCAGGCTTTTTCCTTGCTACAAAAGGGATTGGGCCATATTTCTGCACCTTTGTTACTATCGTTACTTGCTACCCGTTGCAAATTATCTTATCACACAACAATCTGTTACCGACAATTTCAGTGCTTGCAGAGAATACCTTACTGAAAATTGCTTGTCATTTCCTTCTGCTCCTCGTTGGGTTCGACACTCTTACTTATCGAAAGGACTACGATAGATCCCCTATACTTGTGGGTCATCAAGACTCTTTTGTGGCGCTGTTGCCGGGGAGTGAAGCGCCTTTGGTGAGTGGAATTTGGTAAGGAAACATTTATATAGTGTGCTGAAATTTATTGTCACTTGTCACTATGGAAACTAATCCTTCGAGGGACTTGTTCGGGGTATCTTCACCTCGACCGGAAGCACAACGAGTTGCTCATCAACCTACTGCACCTACTGAAAATATTTATTATGAGATTCCTTCGGGTATGCTAGAGAAACTGTTGGCTAATCCTTTTACAGGAGAAGGAACATCACATCCCGACTTGCATCTAATCTATGTAGATGAAATTTGTGGTTTATTTAAGCTTGCAGGTTTGCCCGAGGATGAGGTCAAGAAGAAGGTCTTTCCCTTATCTTTGAGGGAGAAATCATTGACATGGTATAGGCTATGTGATGATACTGGATCATGGAACTACAACCGACTGAAATTGGAATTTCATCAAAAGTTTTATCCTATGCATTTGGTGCATCGTGATCGGAATTATATCTTTAATTCTTGGACTCGTGATAGAGAAAGTATCGCTCAAGCTTGGGGGAGGCTTAAGTCAATGTTATATTCATGCCCCAACCATGAGCTCCCTAGAGAAATTATTATTATGAACTTTTATGCTCGGCTTTCTCATGACAATCGCACCATGCTTGACACTTCTTGTACCGGTTCTTTTATGAAGAGAGATATTGACTTCAGATAGGATTTATTGGAAAGAATTAAACGCAATTCTGAAGATTGGGAGTTTGATGAAGGTAAGGAGTCAGTTATGAATCTTAAGTTCGATTGCGTTAAATCCTTCGTAGAAACAAATACTTTTCGTGATTTTAGCGCTAAACATGGACTTGACTCTGAGATAGTAGCTTCTTTATGTGAATCATTTGCTACTCATATTAATCTCCCTAAGGAGAAGTGGTTTAAATAGCGTACTCCCATAGAAGTTAATGTAGCTAAACCCGTTCCAGTTGAAGAGAAAGTTATTGCTTATAATGATTCTGTTGTTCCTACTGCTTACATTGAGAAACCACCTTTCCCTGTTAGAATTAAGGATCATGCTAAAGCTTCAATTGTGATACGTAAGGGCTACATTAGAACACCTACACCCCCTAAGCAAACTAAAGTTGAACCTAGTATTGTTAATATTAAAGATCTCTTGGCCGATAATGTTGATGGCCATGTTATTCAATTATGTGAAGCTTCTGCTAGAATTGCTAAACCTCATACTAGAGACAAACATAAACTTGTAGTTGGCATGCATATTGTTTCTGTTAAGATAGGAGATCATTTTTATCATGGTTTATGTGACATGGGTGCTAGTGTTAGTGCAATACCTCAATCTTTATATA
The DNA here is from genome assembly GCA_022496015.1 of Hordeum marinum. Taxonomy (NCBI): domain Eukaryota; kingdom Viridiplantae; phylum Streptophyta; class Magnoliopsida; order Poales; family Poaceae; genus Hordeum; species Hordeum marinum. The sequence continues at coordinate 15,675,828 of CM039678.1, forward strand.
ATGAAATTAAAGATGAGATTGCACCTGTCGAGATGGAATTTATTGATGTTACTATTAAACTTGCTAATAGAGATACTATCTGCCATGTGGGAATTGTTAGAGATGTTGAAGTCTTGTGTGGTAAAGCTAAGTATCCTACTGATTTTCTCGTTCTTGCTACCACACAAGATAGCTTTTGTCCCATCATATTTGGTAGATCTTTCCTCAATACTGTTAATGCTCAAATTGATCTTCAGAAACAAACTGTTACTATTGGCTTTGGAGGTGTGTCACATGAATTTAATTTTTCTAAGTTCGGTAGACAACCTCATGAAAAAGAATTGTCTAGTAAGGATGAAATTATTGCTCTTGCTTCTATTGCTATGCCTCCTACTGATCCTTTAGAGCAATACTTGCTTGAACATGAAAATGATATGCATATGGATGAAAGGAATGAGATAGATAGAGTTATCTTTGAACAATGTCCTATCCTTAAGAATAATTTGCATGTTGAATTACTTGGAGATCCACCTCCACCAAAGGGTGATCCTGTGTTTGAGATTAAACAATTACCTGATACTCTTAAGTATGCTTATCTTGATGAAAAAGAGATATATCCTGTTATTATCAGTGCTAACCTTTCAGAGCATGAAGAAAAGAAATTATTGAAAACTCTAAGGAAGCACAGTGCTGCTATTGGATATACTCTTGATGATCTTAAAGGCATTAGTCCCACTCTATGCCAGCATAAAATTAAAACTGATCCTGATTCCAAACCAGTCGCCGATCCCCAACGAAGACTGAATCCTATGATGAAAGAGGTGGTAAGAAAAGAAATACCAAAGCTCCTGGAAGCAGGTATTATTTACTCTGTTGCTCATAGTGATTGGGTAAGTCCGGTGCATTGTGTCCCTAAGAAGGGAGGTATTACCGTTGTTCCTAATGATAAAGATGAATTGATCCCACAAAGAATTGTTACTGGCTATAGGATGGTAATTGATTTTAGGAAATTAAATAAAGATACTAAGAAAGATCATTACCCTCTACCTTTTATTGATCAAATGCTAGAAAGATTGTCTAAACATACACACTTTTGCTTTCTAGATGGTTATTCCGGTTTCTCCCAAATACCTGTTGCACAATCTGATCAGGAGAAAACCACTTTTACGTGCCCCTTCGGTACTTTTGCTTATAATGTATGCCTTTTGGTTTATGTAATGCACCTGCTACCTTTCAAAGATGTATGATGGCTATATTCTCTGACTTTTGTGAAAAGATTGTTGAGGTTTTCATGGATGATTTCTCTGTTTACAGATCTTCTTTTGATGATTGCTTGAGCAACCTTGATCGAGTTTTGCAGAGATGTGAAGATACTAACCTTGTCTTGAATTGGGAGAAGTGCCACTTTATGGTTAATGAAGGCATTTTCTTGGGACATAAAATTTCAGAAAGAGGTATTGAAGTTGATAAGGCTAAAGTTGACGCCATTGAAAAGATGCCATGCCCTACAAACATTACAGGTATAAGAAGTTTCCTTGGTCATGCTGGTTTATATAGAAGGTTTATTAAAGACTTATCTAAGATTTCTAGGCCTCTCACTAATCTCTTGCAAAAAGATATTCCATTTGTTTTTTATGATGATTGTGAAGAAGCATTTGAAATACTCAAGAAGGCCTTAATAACTGCACCTATTGTTCAACCACCTGATTGGAACCTACCTTTTGAAATTATGTGCGATGCTAGTGATTATGTTGTTGGTGCTATCCTAGGACAAAGAGTTCATAAGAAATTAAATGTTATTCATTATGCTAGTAAAACTCTAGACAGTGCCCAAAGAAATTATGCTACTACTGAAAAAGAATTTTTAGCATATGTGTTTGCATGTGATAAGTTCAGATCTTATATTGTTGATTCTAATGTTATTATTCACACTAATCATGATGCTATTAAATATCTCATGGAAAAGAAAGATGCTAAACCTAGACTTATGAGATGGGTTCTCTTGCTACAAGAATTTGATTTGCATATTGTTGATAGGAAGGGTGCTGAGAACCCCGTAGCAGATAACTTGTCTAGGTTAGAGAATGTTCTTGATGACCCACAACCTATTGATGATAGCTTTCCTGGTGAACAATTGAATGTCATCAATGCTTCATGCAGTACACCATGGTATGCTGATTATGCTAATTATATTGTTGCTAAATATATACCACCTAGTTTCACGTACCAACAAAAGAAAAAGTTCTTTTATGATTTGAGACATTACTTTTGGGATGATCCTCACCTGCATAAAGGAGTAGATGGTGTTATTAGACGTTGTGTACCTGAGCATGAATAGGGACAGATCCTATAGAAGTGCCATTCCGAGGCTTACGGAGGACACCATGCTGGAGATAGAACTGCACACAAGGTATTGCAATCCGGTTTTTATTGGCCTACTTTCTTTAAGGATGCTCGTAAGTTTGTCTTGTCTTGTGATGAATGTCAAAGAATAGGTAATATTAGTAGGCGTCAGGAAATGCCTATGAATAATTCACTTGTTGTTGAACCATTTGATGTTTGGGGTTTTGATTATATGGGACCTTTTCCAAAGTCCAATGGGTATACTCATATTTTAGTTGTTGTTGATTACGTTACTAAGTGGGTAGAAGCTATTCCAACTAGTAGTGCTGATCATAACACCTCTATTAAGATGCTTAAAGAAGTTATTTTCCCTAGATTTGGAGTCCCTAGATATTTAATGACTGATGGTGGTTCACATTTTATTCATGGTGCTTTCGGTAAAATGCTTGCTAAGTATGATGTCAACCATAGAATTGCATCTCCTTATCATCCTCAGTCTAGTGGTCAAGTAGAGTTAAGTAATAGAGAAATTAAATTAATTCTGCAAAAGTCTGTTAATAGGTCTAGAAAGAATTGGTCTAAGAAACTTGATGATGCACTGTGGGCTTATAGAAAAGCTTATAAGAATCCCATCGGCATGTCTCCGTATAAAATGGTTTACGGTAAAGCATGTCATTTACCTCTTGAGCTAGAGCATAAGGCTTATTGGGCAATCAAAGAGCTCAACTTTGATTTCAAACTTGCTGGTGATAAGAGGTTATTTGATATTAGCTCACTTGATGAATGGAGAACTCACGCATGTTTAAAGAGAAAGTTAAGAGGTGGCATGATAAAAGGATATAAAAACGTGAGTTCAATGTAGGTGATTATGTTTTGCTATACAATTCTCGTTTAAGATTTTTTGCAGGCAAGCTTCTCTCTAAATGGGAAGGTCCTTATATTGTCGAGGAAGTATATCGTTCCGGTGCCATCAAAATCAGCAATGCGGAGGGCACTTTTCCGAGAGTTGTGAATGGGCAAAGAATCAAGCATTATATCTCAGGTACTCCCATAAATGTAGATAGCAATATAGTTAATACCATAACCCCGGAGGAGTACATAAGGGATGTTTACCAGCCTGTTTCAGACTCCGAAAACGAAGAGGTATGTGATACGGTAAGCAAACCGACTCCAAAACTTTTCCAATAGCAATTTTTCTCTGTTTTGGAATATTTAGAAAAATAGAAAAATTTAAAGTAGTCCGGAAAGCGCACGAGGAGGCGACGAGCCTGCTAGGTGTGCCCCTACCACCTGGGCGTGCCTGGGGGGCTCGTGACCACCTCGTGTGCCTCCCAGACTCCGTTTTCTTGTGGAATGCTCCTTATGGTCGGTAAAATTCATTATATAATCTCCTGAAAGGTCTGACCCTCGTATCACGCAAATATCCTCTGTTTTCGTTTCGAGCTGTTTTTTGTCAAGATTCTGAAGGTCAAGCATCATGTCGTCTTCCGCCTCCAATCAAGTGCACGATGATGCTTGGTTGATGCAGATGGAGTCTCAAGGATCAGAAGTCGAGGAGACAAACATGGAGGAAGATGTTGGGGATTCCTTTGAGGTGCACCCTCCGGCTTCGAAGCGGGGCACTTTGGCTGGCATCTCCACTATTCCAAATCCTCATCAAACCATGGGCACTATCAATCGCGGAGGCCAGCAAGCACAAGAAGGGCTCCCTCCTAGGAGGCCGCTACATAGGTTACATCGGAACAACTTCCACAATTTGATTCATAGCTATGGAGTTGAAAATACACCCTGCACACACATACCCTATCCAAGTGAAAGTAATGCAGGAGAAAGTTCATGGGGGCCGACCAACAAACACCTTCTGGAAGAAATCTAGAAGAACACCATTATGATTCAGCGCGTGCTCAGTGAGTTACTGGATCTGAATGCGAGCTTGAGCAAGCCGACCGGCACCCCAACTTCACCACCATCACCTTCGAAGGAAGACAATTAAACACACGGGTATGGGCACTCCCCTTGGCTTGTGCCAAGCTTGGGGGAGTTGCCCCGGTATCATATCACCATCACATCTTTTGCCTTTACCTTTATTTTAGTTCGATCCTTTTGGTAATATCTTTATCTAGTAGAAAAAAGTTCTTAGTATGATCTAGGCTTGAGTTTCGCTTTGTGTTACCCCCCAATGTAATCGAGTTCGTGAGTTATATAATAAAGATTGTTTTAGTTAAGGGCTTTGCTTCATGTCATGATCTAAAGAAAATAATAATAATAGAACAAAAGCATGAAAGATCATGTGATGATCTTATGGCAAGTGATGGCTTCACAAATAAAAAGAATGTTGACTGAAACTTGTTGTGGGTAGACAAACGTAGACCTTCGTCATTGTTGCAATTAATAGGAAGTAATACAGAAAGAGAGGTTCACATATAAATATATCATCTTTGACACCGTCTATGATTATGAACACTCATTAAACTATTACATGCTAAGAAGTAGATGTTGGACAAGGAAGACAACATAATGAATTATGTTTGCTTGGTTCCGAACAATGTTATCTGATTATGGATCCTTTAGCATGTGATGCTTGCTTCCACCTCATATTAGCCAAAACTTTCGCACTAAGTAGAGATACTACTTGTGCATCCATAAAACCCTCAACCCAGTTTTGCCATGAGAGTCCACCATACCTACCGATGGATTGAATAAGATCCTTCAAGTAAGTTTTCATCGGTGAAAGCAATAAAAATTGCTCCCTAAATATGTATGATCTATTAGTGTGTGGAAAATAAGCTTTGTACAAACCTGTGATGAGGAAGACATAAAAGCGACAGACTGCATAATAAAGTTGTTTATCAGAGGGGGCAATATAAAGTGACGTTCCTTCACACTAAGAGATCACACATCCAACCTCAAAAGTGCATGACAACCTCTGCTTCCCTCTGCGAAGGGCCTATCTTATACCTTTACTTTTTATCTTTAAAAGAGTCATGGTGATCGACACCAATTCCTTATTTTGCCATGATTGTGGCAAGCGTCATGTGCTAGAGAAAGATCTATATTCATATATCAACTTGGGAGTAAGTAATCATGAATTATTATTGTTGACATTACCCTTGAGGTAAATAGTTGGGAGGCAAAACTATAAGCCCCTATCTTTCTCTGTGTCCAACTGAAACTTTGATCTCATGAGTACCACGTGAGTTTTAGCAATTACAGAAGACTAAAAGATGATTGAGTATGTGGATTTGCTTTACAAGCTCTTATTTGACTCTTTCCGATATTATGATAAATTGCAATTGCTTCAATGGCTAAAGACTATTGGTTGTTAATTCTCAATAAGGTACTTGATGCATGCTTTACATTGTGAATGAATTGTCACTTTAGCATAAGGATTATATGACGATATTCCTGTTCTAAATATGATCATGATGCGTGCATGTTTGGATTTTATTTTATCGACACCTCTATCTCTAAACATGTGGGCATATTTATCGATCTCGGTTTTCGCTTGAGGACAAGCAACGTCTAAGCTTAGGGGAGTTGATACGTCCATTTTGCATCATACTTTTATATTGATATTTATCGCATTATGAGCTGTTATTACACATTATGGTACAATACTTATGCCTTTTCTCTCTTATTTTACAAGGTTTACATGAAGAGGGAGAATGCCGGCAGCTGGAATTCTCGGCTGGAAATGGAGCAAGTTTGAGATGTCTATTCTGCACAACTCCAAAATCCATGAAAATCAGCGAGGAATTATTTTGGAATATATAAAAATACTGGGCGGAAGAAATACCAGAGGGGAGCCACCAGGAGGCCACGAGCCTGCCAGGCGCGCCCCACCCCCTGGGCGCGCCTGGGGGCTCATGGGCCCCCTGTAGCCCCTATGGCCCCCATCTTCTGCTATAAGGAGGGTTTCGTCCCAGAAAAAATCAAGGGAGAGCTTTCGATAACAAACGCCGCCGCCATGAGGCGGAACTTGAGCAGAACCAATCTAGAGCTCCGGCAGTGTCGTCCTGCCTGGGAAACTTCTCTCCCGGAGGTGGAAATCATCGCCATCGTCATCACCAACACTCCTCTCATCGGAGGGGACTCATCTCCATCAACATCTTCATCAGCACCATCTCATCTCCAAACCGTAGTTCATCTCTTGTATCCAATCTCCATCTCGCGACTTCGATTGGTACTCGTAAGGTTGCTAGTAGTGTTAATTACTTCTTGTAGTTGATGCTAGTGGGTTTACTTGGTGGAAGATCATATGTTCAGATCCATAATGCTATTCAATACCTCTCTGATCATGAACATAATTATGCTTTGTGAGTAGTTACGTTTGTTCCTGAGGACATGGGATAAGTCTTGCTACTAGTAGTCATGTGAATTTGGTATTCGTTCGATATTTTGATGCGTTGTTGTTGTCTCTCCTCTAGTTGTGTTATGTGAACGTCGACTACATGACACTTTACCATTATTTGGGCCTAGAGGAAGGCATTGAGAAGTAATAAGTAGATGATGGGTTGCTAGAGTGACAGAAGCTTAAACCCTAGTTTCTGTGTTGCTTCGTAAGGGGCTGATTTGGATCCACTAGTTTAATGCTATGGTTAGACTTTGTCTTAATTCTTCTTTCGTAGTTGCGGATGCTTGCAAGAGGGGTTAATCATAACTTGGTAGTTTGTCCAAGTAAGGACAGCACCCAAACACCGGTCCACCCACATATCAAACTATCAAAGTAGCGAACGCGAATCATATGAACATGATGAAAACTAGCTTGACAATAATTCCCATGTGTCCTCGGGAGCGCTTTACCGTATATAAGAGTTCGTTCAGGCTTGTCCCTTGCTACAAAAGGGATTGGGCCATATTGCTGCACCTTTGTTACTATCGTTACTTGCTACCCGTTACAAATTATCTTATCACACAACTATCTGTTACCAACAATTTCTGTGCTTGCAGAGAATACCTTACTGAAAACCGCTTGTCATTTCCTTCTGCTCCTCGTTGGGTTCGACACTCTTACTTATCAAAAGGACTACGATAGATCCCCTATACTTGTGGGTCATCAATGATGTGTTACGAAACAAGTAAAGACACTTGCCAGTAACGAGATTGAACAAGGTATAGGGATACTGACGATCGAATCTCGGGCAAGTATCATATCGGTAGACAAAGGGAATTGCATACGGGAATTATTGAATCCCCGACATCGTGGTTCATCCGATGAGATCATCATGGAGCATGTGGGAGCCAACATGGGTATCTAGATCCCACTGTTGGTTATTGACCGGAGAGGTGTCTCGGTCATGTCTACGTGTGTCCCGAACCCATAGGGTCTACACACTTAAGGTTCGATGATGCTAGGGTTATAGGGAATTAGAGTACGTGGTTACCGAAGGTAGTTCGGAGTCCTGGATGAGATCCCAGACGTCACGAGGAGTTCCAGAATGGTCCGGAGGTAAAGAATGATATATAGGAAGTGAGGATTTGGCCACACGAAGTGTTTCGCGAATTACCGATAACTTACCGGGACCATCGGAAGGGTTCTGGGAGTCCACCAAGTGGCGCCACTAGCCCCAGAGGGCTGCATGGGCCGAGAGTGGAAGGTACAAGCCCCAGAGTGGGCTGGTGTGCCCTCCACCCTGGCCCAAGGCGCAGGAAAGGTGGGAGGGAGGGGAAACCCTAGGTCCAGATGGGCCTAAGGCCCATCTAGGGCTGCGCCCTCCCCACTCCCTCTCTGGCTGCCGACCAGATGGCCATCTAGGGCCGGCCGCAGCCCCTAGGGTGGGAACCCTAGGTCTGCGCCCTCCCTCCCCCTCCTCCTATATATAGTGGAGGGTTTTGAGGCTGCAAGACACACGGTTTCTTCCTCTCTCGGCGCAGCCCTACCCCTCCTCTTCCTCGTTCTCCGCGGTGCTTGGCGAAGCCCTGCCGGAGACCATGCAACTCCATTGTCACAACGCCGTCGTGCTTCCGGAGCTCTCCCTCAACCTCTCCTTCCTCCTTGCTGGATCAAGGCGTAGGATACGTCACTGGGCTGCACGTGTGTTGAACGTGGAGGCGCCGTTGTTCGGCGCTAAGATCGGAGTCCACCATGATCTGAATCGCTACGAGTACGACTCCACCAACTGCGTTCTTGTAACTCTTCCGCTTAGCGATCTTCAAAGGTATGAAGATGCAATCTCTTCCCACTCATTGCTGGTTTCTCCATAGATAGATCTTGGTGGTCGTAGGAATTTTTTTCATTTACTACTACGTCTCCCAATAGTGGCATCATGAGCTAGGTCTATGCGTAGAATCTATGCACGAGTAGAACACAAAGTTGTTGTGGGCGTCGATCTTGTTAATTTGCTTACCACTACTAGTCCTATCTTGATTCAGCGGTATTGTGGGATGAAGCGGCCCGGACCAACTTTATACGTACGCTTACGTGAGACCGGTTCCACCGCCTGACATGCACTTATTGCATAAGGTGGCTAGCGGGTGTCTGTCTCTCCCACCTTAGTCGGATTGGATTCGATGAAAAGGGTCCTTATGAAGGGCAAATAGCAATTGGCATATCACGTTGTGCTTTTGGCGTAGGAAAGAAACGTTCTTGCTAGAAACCTATAGCAGCCACGTAAAAACTTGCAACTACAAATTAGAGGACGGCAAACTTGTTTTTGCAGCATATGCCTTGTGATGTGATATGGCCAAAGGATGTGATGTGGTGCATTGTGATGTATGAGATTGATCATGTTCTTGTAATAGGATTCATGACTTGCATGTTGATGAGTATGACAACCGGCAGGAGCCATAGGAGTTGTCTTATTTTATTGTATGACCTGCGTGTCAATCATAAACGCCATGTGATTACTTTACTTTATTGCTAATCATTAGCCATAGTAGTAGAAGTAATAGTTGGCGAGACAACTTCATGAAGACACGATGATGAAGATCATGATGATGGAGATCATGGTGTCGTGCCGGTGACAATGATGATCATGGTGCCTCGAAGATGGAGATCAAAGGAGCAAGATGATATTGGCCATATCATGTCAGTACATTGATTGCATGTGATGTTTATCATGTTTACATCTTATTTGCTTAGAATGACAGTAGTAAATAAGATGATCTCTCGATAAAAAATTCAAGAAAGGTGTTCACCCTAACTGTGCACCGTTGCTAAGGATCGTTGTTCCGAAGCATCACATGATGATCGGGTGTGATAGGTTCTAACGTTCGCATACAACGGGTGTAAGCCAGATTTACACACGCGAAACACTTAGGTTGACTTGACGAGCCTAGCATGTACAGACATGGCCTCGGAACATGGAAGACCGAAAGGTCAAACATGAGTCGTATAGAAGACACGATCAACATGGAGATGTTCACCATGGATGACTAGTCCGTCTCACATGATGATCGGACACGGGCTAGTTGACGTGGATCATCTATCACTTGGATGACTAGAGAGATGTCAATCGAAGTGGGAGTTCATTAAATAATTTGATTATGTGAACTTAATTATCATGAACTTAATCTAAAATTGTCTTTACAATCTATATTGTAGATCCAATGGCCAACGCTAATGTCACCCTCAACTTCAACGCGTTCCTAGAGAAAACCAAGCTGAAAGATGATGGAAGCAACTATGCGGACTGGGTCCGTAGCTTGAGGATCATCCTCATATATTCCAAGAGATTTTATGTCCTTGATGCGCCGCTAGGTGACCCACCCATTTTCCCAGCGGACCAAGACGTTACGAACGCTTGGCAGTCACGCTGCGATGATTACTCCCTTGTTCAGTGCAGCATGCTTTACAGTTTAGAACTAGGGCTCCAAAAGCGTTTTGAGCAACATGAAGCATATGAGATGTTCCGAGAGATGAAACTGGTTTTCGAAGCTCATGCCCAGGTCGACAGATATGACGTCTCCGACAAGTTCTTCAACTGTAAGATGGAAGAGAATAGTTCTGACAATGAGCACATACTCAAAATGTGTGGGTCGCACAACCGCTTGACTCAGCTGGGAGTTAATCTCCCAGATGACTCAATCATTGACAAAATCCTCCAGTCGCTTCCACCTAGCTACAAGAGCTTTGTGATGAACTACAACATGAAGGGTATGGAGAAGTCCATTCCTGAGTTGTACTCGATGCTGAAATCAGCGGAGGTCGAGATCAAAAAGGAGCATCAAGTGTTGATGGTGAATAAGACCACTAGTTTCAAGAAAGGCAAGGGTAAGAAGAACTTCAAGAAGGACGGAAAAGTTGTTGCCGCGCTTGGTAAGCAAGTTGCCGGGAAGAAGAACAAGAATGGACCCAAGCCTGAGACTGAGTGCTTTTATTGCAAGGGTACCAGTCACTGGAAGCGGAACTGCCCCAAGTACTTAGCGGATAAGAAGGCCGACAACGGTAAAGGTATATGTGATATACTTGTTACTGATGTGTACCTAACCAGCGCTCGTAGTAGCTCCTGGGTATTTGATACCGGTGCAGTTGCTCACATTTTAACTCCAAGCAGGAGCTGCGGAATAAGCAGAGACTGGCAAAGGACAAGGTGACGATGCGCATCGGGAATGGTTCCTAGGTCGATGTGATCGCCGTTAAACCTCTACATCTACCTTCGGGATTATTTTTAAACCTCAATAATTGCTATTTAGTACCAGCTTTGAGCATGAACATTGTATCTGGATCTCGTTTGATGCGAGATGGCTACTCATTTAGATCTGAGAATAATGGTTGTTCTATTTATATGAGAGAAAAAATGTTTTATGGTCATGCCCTGCTAGTCAATGGTTTATTTTTGATGAATCTCGAACGTGATGTTACACATGTCCATAGTGTGAGTACCAAAAAGTGTAAGGTTGATAACGATAGTCCCATTTACATGTGGCACTGCCGCCTTGGTCATATTTGTGTCAAACGCATGAAGAAGCTCCATGCTGATGGACTTTTGGAGTCTCTTGATTTTGAATCACTTGAAACGTGCGAACCATGCCTAATGGGCAAGATGACCAAGACTCCGTTCTCCGGAACAATGGAGCGAGCAGCTGACTTGTTGGAGATAATACATACCGATGTATGTGGTCCAATGAGTGTCGAGGCTCGCGGTGGCTACCGTTATGTTCTCACCCTCACTGATGACTTGAGTAGATATGGGTATGTCTACTTAATGAAACATAAGTCTGAAACTTTTGAAAGGTTCAAGGAATTTTAGAGTGAGGTAGAGAATCAACGTGACAGGAAAATAAAGTGCCTACGATCTGATCGTGGCGGAGAATATTTAAGTCATGAGTTTGGCACGCACCTAAGAAAATGTGGAATTGTTTCACAACTCACGCCGCCTGGCACACCTCAGCGAAATGGTTTGTCTAAACGTCGTAATCGCACTCTATTAGATATGGTACGATCTATGATGTCCCTTACCGACTTACCGCTATCATTTTGGGGATATGCATTAGAGACTGCCGCATTCACTTTAAATAGGGCACCGTCAAAATCCGTTGAGACGACACCGTATGAGTTATGGTTTGGAAATAAACCTAAGCAGTCGTTTCTAAAAGTTTGGGGATGCGATGCTTATGTGAATAAACTTCAACTTGAGAAGCTCGAACCCAAAGCGAAAAAGTGTGTCTTCATAGGATATCCCAAAGAGACTATTGGGTATACCTTCTACCTACGATCTGAGGGCAAAGTCTTTGTTGCCAAGAATGGATCCTTTCTTGAGAAAGAGTTTCTCTCGAAAGAAGTAAGTGGGAGGAAAATAGAACTTGATGAGGTAATTGTACCTCCACTCGAACCGGAGAGTAGCGCAGCACAGGAAATTGTTTCTGTGGAGCCTACACCGGCCGGAGAGGAAGTTAATGATGATGATCATGAAACTTCAAATCAAGTTACTATTGAACGTCGAAGTTCCACTAGGACACGTTCCACACCAGAGTGGTACGGCAACCCTGTCCTAGAGATCATGTTGTTGGACAACAGTGAACCTTCTAACTATGAAGAAGCAATGGCGGGCATGGATTCCAACAAATGGCTTGAAGCCATGAAATCCGAGATAGGATCCATGTATGAGAACAAAGTATGGACTTTGGTGGACTTTCCTGATGAAAAGAGAGGCATTGAAAATAAATGGATCTTTAAGAAGAAGACTGAGGCGGATGGTAACGTGACCGTCTATAAGGCTCGGCTTGTCGCTAAGGGTTATCAACAAGTTCAAGGAGTTGAATACAATGAGACTTTCTCACCCGTAGCGATGCTGAAGTCTGTCCGAATCATGTTAGCAATTGCCGCATTTTATGATTATGAGATCTGGCAAATGGACGTCCAAATGGCATTCCTTAATGGCTTCCTGAAGGAAGAACTGTATATGATGCAGCCGGAAGGTTTTGTCGATCCTAAAGATGCTAGCAAGGTATGCAAGCTCCAGTGCTCCATCTATGGGCTGGTGCAAGCATCTCGGAGTTAGAACATTCGCTTTAATGAGGTGATTAAAGCGTTTGGGTTTGTACAGGTTTATGGAGAACCCTGTATTTACAAGAAAGTGAGTGGGAGATCTATATCATTTCTCATATTATATGTGGATGACATACTAATAATGGGAAATGATATAGAACTTTTGGAGAGCATAAAGGCCTACTTGAATAAGTGTTTTTCAATGAAGGACCTTGGAGAAGCTGCTTACATATCAGGTATTAAGATCTATAGAGATATATCTAGACGCCTCATAGGTCTTTCACAAAGCACATACCTTGAAAAGATATTGAAGAAGTTCAATATGGATCAGTCCAAGAAGGGGTTCTTGCCTGTGTTACAGGGTGTGAGATTGAGTACGACTCAATGCCCGACCATGGCAAAGGATAGAGAAGATATGAGTGTCATCCCCTATGCTTCAGCCATAGGCTCTATTATGTATGCCATGCCGTGTACCAGACCTGATGTGAACCTTGCCATAAGTTTGGTAGGGAGGTACCAAAGTGATCCCGGAGTGGAGCACTGGACAGCGGTCAAGAATATCCTGAAGTACCTGAAAAGGACAAAGGACATGTTTCTCGTATATGGGGGTGCCTAAGAGCTCGTCGTAAAGGGCTACGTCGATGCTAGCTTTGACACAGATCCAGACGACTCCAAGTCGCAAACCGGATATGTGTATATTTTGAACGGATGGGCAATCAGCTGGTGCAGCAGCAAGCAAAGCGTCCTGGCGGCATCTACATGTGAAGCAGAGTACATAGCTGCTTCGGAAGCAGCAAAGGAAGGAGTCTGGATGAAGGAGTTCATCACCGACCTAGGAGTGATTCCCAATGCGTTGGGCCTGATGACTCTATTATGTGACAACACTAGAGATATTGCCTTGTGAAGGAGCCCAGGTTTCACAAGAAGACAAGACACAAGCGCCGCTTCAACTCCATCTGTGATTACATTCAGGAGGGAGATATAGATATTTGTAAAGTACATACGGATCTGAATGTCGCAGATCCTTTGACTAAACCTCTCTCATGAGCAAAACATGATCAACACCAGAATGCTATGGGTGTTCGATTCATGACAATGTAACTAGATTATTGACTCTAGTGCAAGTGGGAGACTATTGGAAATATGCCCTAGAGGCAATAATAAAATGGTTATTATTGTATTTCCTTGTTCATGATAATTGTCTATTATTCATGCTATAATTGTGTTAACCGGAAACCATAATGCATGTGTGAATACATAGACCACAACGTGTCCCTAGTGAGCCTCTAGTTGGCTAGCTCGTTGATCAATAGATGGTCACGGTTTCATGACCATGGACATTGGATGTCGTTGATAACGGGATCACATCATTAGGAGATGATGTGATGGACAAGACCCAATCCTAAGCATAGCACAAGATTGTCTAGTTCTTCTGCTAAAGCTTTTCCAATGTCAAGTATCATTTCCTTAGACCATGAGATTGTGCAACTCCCAGATACCATAAGAATGCTTTGGGTGTGCCAAATGTCACAACATAACTGGGTGGCTATAAAGGTGCACTACGGGTATCTCCGAAAGTGTCTATTGGGTTGGCACGAATCGAGACTGTGATTTGTCACTCCGTGTGACGGAGAGGTATCTCTGGGCCCACTCGGTAAGACATCATGATAATGAGCTCAAAGTGACCAAGGAGTTAGCCACAGGATGATGTGTTACGAAACGAGTAAAGAGACTTGCCGGTAACAAGGTTGAACAAGGTATAGGGATACCGACGATCGAATCTCGAGCAAGTATCATATCGGTAGACAAAGGGAATTACATACGGGATTGATTGAATCCCCGACATCGTAGTTCATGCGATGAGATCATCATGGAGCATGTGGGAGACAACAAGGGTATCCAGATCCCACTGTTGGTTATTCACCGGAGAGGTGTCTCGGTCATGTCTACGTGTCTCCCGAACCCGTAGGGTCTACACACTTAAGGTTCGATGACGCTAGGGTTATAGGGAATTAGTGTACGTGGTTACCGAAGGTAGTTCGGAGTCCCATGTGAGATCTCGGACATCACGAGGAGTTCCGGAATGGTCCGGAGGTAAAGAATGATATATAGGAAGTGAGGATTTGGCCACCAGAAGTGTTTCGAGAATTACCGGTAACGTACCTGGACCACCGGAAGGGTTCCGGGGGTCCACCAAGTGGGTCTACTGGCCCTAGAGAGCTGCATGGGCCGAGAGTGGAAGGTACCAGCCCTAGAGTGGGCTGGTGCACCCTCCACCCTGGCCCAAGGCGTAGGAAAGGTGGGAGGGAGGGGAAACCCTAGGTCCAGATGGGCCTTAGGCCCATCTAGGGCTGCGCCCTCCCCACTCCCTCTCTGGCCGCCGGCCAGATGGCCATTTAGGGCCGGCCGCAGCCCCAAGGGTGGGAACCCTAGGGCTGCGCCCTCCCTCCCCCTCCTCCTATATATAGTGGAGGGTTTTGGGGCTGCCAGACACATGGTTTCTTCCTCTCTCGACGCAGCCCTACCCCTCCTCTTTCTCGTTCTCCGTGGTGCTTCGTGAAGCCCTGTCGAAGACCACGCAGATCCATCGTCACCGCGCCATCGTGCTGCCGGAGCTCTCCCTCAACCTCTCCTTCCTCCTTGCTGGATCAAAGCGTAGGAGACGTCACCGGGCTGCACGTGTGTTGAATGCGGAGGCGCCGTTGTTCGGCGCTAAGATCGGAGTCCACCGCGATCTGAATCGCTACAAGTACGACTCCACCAACCGTGTTCTTGTAACGCTTCCGCTTAGCGATCTTCAAAGGTATGAAGATGCAATCTCTTCCCACTCGTTGCTGGTTTCTCCATAGATAGATCTTGGTGGTCGTAGGAATTTTTTTGATTTACTACTACGTCTCCCAACAGTGAGAACCTCAAAGCAACTCAATCCTGACAGAAGAGTTATTACAATAACAAACATCCAAATGTCTCCTTCCAAGTTGATGATCTAGTCTATCTCAGAGTCTCTCCCATGAAGGGCACTCAGTGGTTTGGAATTAAAGGGAAGCTAGCTCCTCGCTTTCTTGGTCCTTTCAGAGTTGTTGGCAAGAGAGGTGAACTTGCATATCAACTAGAGCTTCCTCCAAACTTCGCAAATGTGCATGATGTCTTCCATGTCTCTCAGCTCCGGAGGTGCTTCAAGACTCCCGAGCGTACCATTGACCTCCAAGACATTGATCTCCAAGAAGACCTCTCTTATCATGAGCATCCAGTGGCTATTCTCGAAGAAACTGAGCGTAAGACTCGCAACAAATCAATCAAGTTTCTCAAGGTGAATTGGTCTCATCATTCTGACAAAGAAGCTACTTGGGAACATGAGGATCTTCTCCATTCCGAATATCCAGAGTTCTTTTGTTTCTAGATCTCGGGTCGAGATCCTCTTGTAGTGTGGGAGAGTTGTGACAGCCCAAGTGCTGCCCCTGCCTTTTGTGGCCTTGTAACCCATGTGGACCCATGTGTCTTGTGTTGTATGAATGAGTTTGATTCTTGCCATTCCATCTCATCATCGTGCATCATGTCATTCATCATCATATCATGCATAATATGAATGTGGTGTGCTTCCTTGTCAACTTGTTGAGTTGTGAATTGCTCTTGTGTGTTTTCTGGAGTGTGCATGTGTGGGGTCAACTTCCTCCCTCTCCCTTCTTTTCAATACAACCTAAACCTCCTTATTCCTTTTAATTTCTGCAACATAACTATCTTGTTAATTAAATTTGTTAAAAATGTTCAAGTTGTAGGAAATATTATTTTGAACTTGTGTGTGTTGCTCTCTGTGATGTTTGGACTTTAGGCTCATGGGGTTTTCATAACAGAGTGTTGTTTTCATTAAAGTATTAAAAAATACTTGCTTTTAAAATCCACTTGTTAATTTTATTAAATAGTTCACATTTTCCTTTATGCAAAAGTATTTTTGTTTTACACCAAATCCTTTTCCTTTTCTTTGAGGGCTTTTCTTGTTTTATTTATCTTTTTATTAATAGGACCTCCTCTGTTTTATTTTTTGTCTTCAAGAGAGTGGAGCTGGGCCTGGTCCCTCCCCGCACGGCCCAGCCCAGGTAGGCAACGCCTACCTGCTCCGTTGCCTCTTGTCGTCTGTTTCGGAGAACAGAGAAAGCGAGCGCGTGCCGCCGTGAGCTTTAGCCATCGCGTCGCCCTTAGCCACGGTCCTATTTAGTTCCCCTCGGCGTGCGTGTGCCCCTAGGGTTCCGCGCTTCCCCCTCGCGCCGCTGCCATCTCCATCTCCCCTCCTTCCCCTTCCTTCCGCGGTGACATTCAAAGAGAGAGGAGAGGATTCAGAGAAGTTCAGGCGGAGCTAGCTGCAGTCGCCGTCGACGTCGTCATCTCCGGTGGCCTCTTCGCTCTCCTCCAGGATGGTGAAGTGGTTCCTGGCACCGCCGGTGCTCTATTCCTGGTGCTACGGAGGTCTGAGCTCCTCCGTGGCATCGCCTCGTCGTCACCTCCCGTCGGCAAGCGCGCGTGGAGCTGCGCTTCTTCAGGCTGCGTCGAGCCGTCGCCTTGCATCTCCACGTCTTCGAGTGTCCCCTCGGTGAGCCGCCGCGTCCCCGCTTCGTAGCACTGTCGCAACGTCACGTAGTCCTCGTGTCGCCGTCGCGTAGTGCTCGCCGTCACCGCCGGTAGCCCAAGGCATGGCCTTGAGGTCGCCTCCGTCCTCCTCGTCGCGAGACGAGAGGGGGAACGGTAACCTCGTAGATCCCAGCCTCTGCTCTGCCAGTCCGCGTCGCCGGAGAGCCCGTGTAGTCGCCGGAGATTGACGCCGATGAGCCGCTGTCGCCGGTGTCAATTGTTTCAGTTTCGTCAGTAAAACACTTGCGGGTGTTGGTAGATATTCAGCGAGGCCGCCCATTGTTCAGTTGACGCGTCGTAGCGTAGTGGTAGGCGCCGCTGCGATCGATCGCCAGGTCGCGGGATCGAGTCCCCGACTCGCCCCCCTTCCCTTTTTATGATTGGCCAGAGCTGTATTGTGTGTGTGTGGGATCTGGTGCGGCTACGTGGGATCCCGTGTGGCTGTGCACTGGTGTTGTGTGAGCTTGCGTGTGGGGTGAGAGCAGTGGATCTGGTGTGGCGCCAGATCCAGTGCAGTGTGTGTGTGTGTGTGTGTAATGCTGTGTGTGAGTGTGTGTGTGTGGTGTGTGTGACAAGTGGGCCCAGGCCTAACTTGTCATGCACTAGGGGGGCCCTGGTGTCTATGCCAGGTGGGCCCCCCTGTTAATTGTTGTTTTTCTTTTATTGTTTTTATTGTTTTAATTGTTATATTAGGTCATTTCCATTTCTAGTAATATTTCCAAATCTGGACATGATCATATATGCACATGGACATATTTAGTAAGTTTTCACTTATAGGAATGTTGGGATTTTTCCTACCTAGTGTTTTGCCATGATGCTCCATACAAACATATGAGTATGATACATGATTTTGGGGTAGAATCACCCAAGGAATCCATTTGTGTTACTTTTTTAGTCATTTGAGCAAGTTTGACAAAATGTCATTTTGTCCCAAAGTGTCATTTTGTCATTTTTATTGTATTTAATCCATGCATGCTATGATAATTGTGCCAACATGAATATGCTAGCCTTTGATGAGTAGAATGCCTTGGTATTTATTCTTGTCATGTTAAACTTGCATATAAGTGGGAACCATGTTCTAAAGTAGCTACTAAAATATTGATGTTTCAAACATGCTACATATTTCTAAGTCTAAGAATCTGTTAATATTTTTGTGCCATGTAGAGTGGATGCTACCAAGTGATATGTTCAAAATTAGCTCAAGCTCAATTTTAGTGTTTTGAAGTAGATGTTATCCTCTATCATCATGTTAATTTTCACGCCATGAGGTGGTGTCTATCACTATTAGTTACTGTTGTCAACTTGCTATCAGCTTAACTCAGATTCCAGAAAACTGTTATTTTCTCTAAGTCCCTAAAATCTGTTTCATCATGCCAACTTGTGGGCTTCATGCTTATTGATGTGTGCCTCCATTACAAATTGTGTAGTTGGATATTTGATAAGCATGCTATGTAGCTTCTGTCAGTGCCTTTTTTGTGGTTGGAGACTGCCTGTAGCTCTAGTTATTGACTGTGTAAGTTGCTATGTTGCTGTTTTGTGGCAGATTGTTTGTCTTAATGTTTTGTGACTTGTGGGAGCTATACTCCATGGAATTGCTTGATATTTGACTCCATTGTAGTTGGTTTTTCATTGCCTATCCAGTGGCTACCTTGGAATGCCAAGGAATAGCCCATGGCCTTCTTGTCTTGTGTTTTGCCGTCGTAACTTGTCGTGAGCGTAGCGTGAGAACCGTAACTCTATTTCCTACGTTCTTCATATGCATTTGTATTGCTTTTGCATGAAGCATCCATATTTGTCATGTTCATGCATGTTTAAATAACTTAACATGAGGTTCTATCCAGAATTGTAAATAACTAAACTATTGCATGTGAAACATGACTAGTTTAGGATTGCCATGTCAAATACTTCAAATAAATCATGCATCATCTTGTTTGTGCATTGGATCTTGGTTGAATGTTTATTGTTGTTGTTTCTATTGGGTAGACACGAGTGTTGAAACTGAGTACGAGGATCCAGATGAGTACCACTACGAGGACCCCGCTCTTTGTCCCTCTGAAGAACCAACAGGCGATGATTGTACCCGGATCCAGACACTATTTTTGCTTTGCTAGATGTCTCGTTCTTATCGTTACT
This sequence comes from Hordeum marinum, assembly GCA_022496015.1. Lineage (NCBI taxonomy): Eukaryota > Viridiplantae > Streptophyta > Magnoliopsida > Poales > Poaceae > Hordeum > Hordeum marinum. The sequence continues at coordinate 15,695,335 of CM039678.1, forward strand.
TATGCGTTACCTACCACTTGAATGTCAAGCCTCCTACATTGCCATGATAGCCTCTAACCCCTCCACATCCTAGCAAACCTTGTTTGGCTAAGTTACCGCTGCTCAGCCCCTCTTATAGCGTTCTTAGTTGCAGGTGCAGGTTGTTTCCATGTGATAACATGGATTTGACATATCACAATATTATCTACTATTAATTTAATGCACATATATATCTTGGTATGGTGTAAGGCTTGGCCTTTTTCTCGGTGTTTTGTTCCATTTTTACCGCCATAGTTTCTTGTTACCCGTGCTTTGTTTCCATACTTTGCGCTCCTAACATGCTCGGGGTTATTATGGGAACCCCCTTGATTATTCGGTTGAGATTAAACCTTGTCTGGCAAGACCCAACATTGGTACTATTTGCTTAAACAACTTAATAAAATTTGCATAGGGCTTTGCAACCCCGTGGATTAATCAATAACTCGGGCCAGTGCTCCTCATGAGTGTTGGTCCAAACTAGGCGATGTCCGGTGCCCCCTGGTCACCCGGGGTTTCAGCCAACCCGACGTCTTGCCCATCTGGTAGTGCCCTGAGACAGAGATACGCGCGGCTCCTATTGGGATCTGGCCTGCCGGGTGGTCTTGCTGGACTTGTTTTACCTTTCTCGAGTGGCTTGCGTGTGGAACTCTGACTTTCTTTGGGCTATCCCGAGGTGTTGGAATTCCTTTGGAGTTGCCTACGATGATCACGAGATCCGTGGTCGAGGCTATTCCCGCGGAGTGTGGTTAATTTATGATGGACTAGTTGGAGCATCCCTGCAGGGTTAAAACTTTCGGAAAGCCATGCGCGCAGTTATGTGGCAACTTGGATATTTGTTTAACACCCGGTTATAGTTAACTTGAAGTAAACTCTAATAAAATGCACCAACTGTGTGAGTAACCGTGATCGTCTCTGCTCGTGAACATGAACCGAGAGAGAACACGGTGGGGTTATGATTGACGTAAGTAGGTGTTCAGGATCTCATAGTGGTCATTCTAGTTTCGAACGTTTGTCGTAGATCACATATTTACTTTCACACTTCGTAAGATTAGCCACCATAAATGCATAGTGTTGCTGCAAACTAAACACATACCCCATTCCAACCTATAAGATTGAATAGTCTCGGTACCCGGGCGTGAGATTGCTGAGTCCCCGTGGCTCACAGATTACTACATCAATCCAGGTGCAGGTACAGATGAGATCGTGCTAGATGATGTGACGCAGCTCCAGTGGAAGTATGATGAGGAGCGTGGCAGGATGTATGTCACTTATCCAGACGAGTAGAGTGGTCGTGGTCGAGATCTTCGGGGCTAGCAAGCCAGTGTCATTACTTCATTTTATCGTTTGTTTTTGTCCGAAGACGGACCCTGTCTTGGATTGATGTTTGCACTCTTTGTGTGGAAATGTAATTTAGCATGTGGCGAGTATAAGCCAACTCATATACTTCTCTCTTCATAAATGTATGATGTAATGATGTTGTACTTGTGAATGACAAGATACGCATCTATCCCTGTCGAGGCCCCCGTGCCTTAATATGGATAGGCGCGCATTTTGAACGTGACAGCTACCTTCTACTTGGGCTCTACCTAGCTGCCTGGCCCATGCTAATGGGGCTGGTGCTCGACATCCTACGTACCTTGTGTAGCGACTACAACAAGACCAGAGACCAAGCGTTCCTAAACCCAATAGGCCCATTCTTTTTTCTGTTGTTGGTAAGGTGAGCCACATGTTTCAGTCCATTTAAAATTATGAAAGATCTTTATATTTCTCTAGAAAAAACTTTATATTAGAATAAATACTAACTTGAAGTTCCTTCCGGACAATGGGTACAATGGGTCTAGGAACCATAGTGGGACGGTCTACAATGGTACTCTACGAATTCTGCTGGAGACCGTTCAAGACTACATGGGCACAATGGTATCAAAGATTCATACACGACATACTGACTAAGCAACATAGAAATCCCATCTGTTTGGCAGGAAATTAACAAGATTTGTGGTTTGTTTGATAGGTGCTAGTTCCAATGCGCACCCATGCACCATGGTTATGTGTGTGCTTCCGACTTGATTTTCAATACATCCCATGCATTCACCCTAGTGCATGTCATGTTGTGTGACAGGCAGTGCCATTCACCCAACTCCTTATTGGTGCTCACCTCACATGCCTTGCCATCCTCTACCAGTCTCCTAAATGTGATCCATCTACATGGGGAATAAGTTAGCTCTTTATAGGAGGTTACAGATCGATCAACGATGTGTGTGGCCAAGACATCATCATTGCTTCACCAAACATCTCATCCCAACAATTTTTATTGTTGTTGAAATTCATAGCACTCATGGCATTTCTAAACATGACAGCCCTTCTTGTGTGAACTACCAACGTGACACAGATTTCTTTCCCCACAAGGACAAACACACGAGGGAGTACCAAACAGAGAATCAATTGATGGAGTAAGGGAAAGAGGAAAACTAGAGTTCAGGTGAGAGTGTGGAGGAACAAAGTGAATATGAGATTCAGAAGGGCGAGGATGCTAGCACTCCTTTTCGGCATGTCAGTATATATAAACTACAGAAGATCCGCTAGTTATACTGATGAACCAAAAGTCTATGAATGAGGGGCTAACGGTATCCGACGAGATCCACATGCCATTTTGTGCGGCATGGGAGACCATTGTACTTCCTCCGATTTCTTTATATAAGATGTATTTTTTTTATAAAGTTTCACAATGTAAGCTGCATTTCTTATAATCCCTCGTAATTCCACTTTTAGCCCCTCGAAAAAAAGGGAAGTATCTCTCGGCCGATTGCATGTATTGTTGTCCCGATAAAGTATAGAAAAAAATGGAAAGTATTGTTGTCCCGATTATGTGTACTCGTCCTTTCCTGACCTGAATGATTTATTTGACGCTAATCAATGATTTAGTCTAGGTTAATTTTGCTCTAAATTGTGTATAATTATATGCCTTGATTGTTATGCCGAAAGTAATACTACCTCTAATCATTAATATAAGACGTTTTGGCAGTTCAAACGTCTTATATTAATGAACAGAGGGAGTACACTTTACATAAAGAAATAAAGAAAGTGCATGTTGGGGTTGTAGCCAAAGCAGTCAAGGGAAGGCGAATGTTGCTTCTTCTCAAAACCTACTCGACCAATCAATCAGTCGGGCAGTCCCGCCCATTCTAGGATTCTTAAATTACACCGAGGCGGGAGAGGATAAAACCAGGCAGTGCGATTCAGATCTCTTTCCCCAAGGACAATCGCACGATGGGGTACCAAACAGAGGACAGATGGATGTATGGATGGAGGAAGGGGAGGCGGAAACCATGGTTCAGATGAGTGTGGAGAGGAACTGCGTGAACCTTGTAGAGCGAGTCTGCGGCGGCGATGTCGATAGAGAGGCCAGTTGATGCGGGTTTTTTTTTTTGAAAGACCCAACATCGCTGGCATTCATTGATGACAGCAGGAAGCAATGAAAAACAACAAGATGGTGAAGGTCCTAAGACCAAAGATCCGAAGATTAAAGAAAAAAACAGCTGCCCCTAAGAGCTACAACACACCACTCCCTACAATCCATACTAGACAGCGCAACTCCGACTCCAATGATGCACGACTAAGGAAAGTAGGCAAGGTTGGTGTCACGGAGAATCACCAAAGGAACTAACAGTCCCGCGTCATCGTATACCACCGGCCCCCACCGTGGCTTCGACTTCACAAAAACCACCAGTCGAGGTACTCCACGGACACGCCGGAGAAGAAGGACGACTACCACGACCAAGACCATGCCTCCGACATTGCACACCGCCGTCATCGTTGCCACAGAAGCCACCGTGCACGTCCAATCGTCGGAAGCACGAGCGGGATCAAAATCTTCAAGGCGGCGCCCTAAAGAGGGGAATGGCGTTGAAGACGACGACACCGTATAACCCTACGGCAGGATCTAGGCTTTCACCCGAAGAGAATGATTCGGGAGCAAAGGTTGTGAAGTCCCAATGATGCCTCCAAGGAGGATAAACGATGCCCACGGGCGCCGTCACCGTTGGACGGCCAGCACCGACCAGGCTCTCACTCGTGGCAGCCACTCCCACGCAGCAGGCCGATGTCGACCTGTGCCTCCACTCTTCCGTGCAACTCCCACACAGCAAGTGCGCCATCGTTGCGCAGCGCCACCAGCTAGCCGTCACGCCACGCCCACTACAGCGGTCATCGTCGCCCTGCCAACACCGCTCGCACCCGTGAACCTGCAACAGTCAGCACGCGTCGCCCCGTGCCAGATCCGCGCAGCCCTCCGCTCGCCGCACTCCCGCGCGTCGGATCCACTGCCTACCGCTGCATCCGGCCACAAGCTCACCAGATCTGGCCCACCACCGCCACCGTTGTGCAGGTCCCACCACCAATTGCCGACCCTGCAGAACATCAGGATCCGCCACCATCACGACCTCGAGCAGCAAGACTTGCCAACGGGCACAACCTCGGCAAGTACCGCACCTTCGCGAGCTGGCGCAGCCTCGACCTCGCCCCTGCTCCGGCACTCCGTGCCCACCGCTCGCCGCGCGCGCCCTGGCCACCGGCGCCTGCTCATAGCGCGTGTCGTGCCCACCGGTGCCTGCTCATCGCGCGCGCCGCGGCCATAGGCGCCTGCTCGCCCACCATCGCCTGCTGGCCACTCGCACCGCGCCCATCGGCGTCTGCCCGCCACGACCCCCTACATCTCCTTAGCCGAGTGCCCCGTGCAACCCAGCCCTCGCGAGAGGAGAGAAAAGGGAAGGCCCCACCGCCGCTGACGCCGAGCGGGCTTTGCCCCACGGCGCTTGCCGACGACGGTGAGGGGAGGAGGGGATCTAGGAGGGTTGTTGGTGTGGCGGCTAGGGTTTGCCTGGGTCGCCCTCGGGGCGGGCGACACGAGCGACGGGCGCTGATGCGGTGGTCGACGATGGCTTTGCGTTGCTCTTCTCTGCTCTTCCCCTCTGCTGCTACTTAAGAACTCTTTTTTCTCTAATAGAAATAATGGTTTGGATGGGCACCATTTACCAGGCTAGTCCATACAAGTCAGGCCGAGCTCAACATAAACACTTGCTGATACGATAAAGTAGCTAGCTCGACCGAATACATATTGCTGACCAGCCTCTTTACGGTAAAGTAGCTCCACTGGATACATACTGTTGAGCAACCTCTTTTTTCCTTCTCGGAGGTGAGCCATGGATTCAATTCTAAATTATTCCAACCTTTGAAATCATTGTTTTAACTTGAAGTAAAAGGTTAATGCTAACCAACTACAGCCCAATAGACCGCACACGGGTGCTCCTTCCCCAGAAAAGTTGGATCGCATCCCTGCCGCTCCCACGGGCGACAGGGGAGGCCTCCCGCCGCCGCCGGCCCCCGGACCTCCTCTTCCTCCTCTCCCTTTGCCACCGCCCAGGCGCGCCGGCGGACGAAGCTTGTCTGGCGTGGGCGGCGGCGGGGTGCTTTCTCCCTCCCATGCGGCGGAATCGACATGGGGCGATTTCTTCGGGCTGGGGCGCGGCGCTATATATGCAGGGCTCAGCGGCGTCGGGCCGGTGGTAGTGCTGGCTGTCGCGGCGGCGCATGGACGGCTGTACGAGGTTGGCGGTTGCGCGACTCTACTCCTAGTTTTGTCAGGTGGCGGGTTGTGCGGTGTGTCCGGTGTTGGCTGCGACGGAGAACTGGCCTAGATCCGTTGTCTGATGACACTTGGCGGCGGGGGCTGCATACAACATAGACTGCCGGCTGGTACTATCCTCCGGGTGGTGGTGGCCGGCAGTGATGGTGGTCGGGGGCTATGCTCGGGCCGTGGTGACGACGTAGCAGCGGTCCTCGAGGTTCTGGCGGTTGTGTGCATCTCCTCGGCAAGGCATTGCGTGGTTCCAGTCAGTTACTGGGTCGGGATGGCGAGACTGCTGGTGAAAATCGTGTAGACTTCGGTCTTGGCAGACGATGACGACGTGTTTGACATCGTTTCCTTGTTGAGGCATCGTCCTTGCAGGTAACGTCATCTCCCTCGGGCTGCTTTGATGGAAACCCTATATTTGGGTCTTCCCGGATTGGACGATGACGACATCTTCAATGCCGTGCTACCTCTTGGGGGCATCGTCTTGGAGCCGGTGTTGATTGGAAGGGCCCAAGGTGGAGCAGGGTTTCATCCTCCGCAACAATGACAGTGGATCTCGGCGACATGGTGCAGTGGTGTCTCGGCATCCGATGCGGGTTGATGGACTCGCGTAGGAGGATGGCGTTGTCTGGTGTCCTGACGACGTCGATGATAGGCCTGGCAAGGTCCATGCGTCAGTTCCTATTTTGAAGATGGATATGCGGAAGACGGCGGCGGTAGCCTCTGAGAGTGCGACAGACCGGTGTGTGCCCCAAACCCGGCATTGTGGCTTGGTTGAGGCCTATGGCTTTAGATGTTAGGCTTTGCTGCGGAGTCTGTTTGGTATTCGACTCGGATTTTCGGCACCCCTTCACCAAATGGATAGTAGTAGCGACATATGTTGTCGATGGTGGTTTCAAACTTACTGATGTATTATTTTATAAGGTTTTATGAATAATTAATAACATGGTTGCATGCATCGTCGATATGCAAAGACCAAGGGTCATCCTCCTTTTCTAATATAAAAAAACTATAGCCCAACAATATGACAATAGATCAACGAGCTGCGGAGTATATGGTAGTGTCCGATAATTACGAGGTGTGGTGGTAAACAAATGTTTACTAGTTAAATGCCCGTGCGTTGTTAAAGGCGATAACACAAGAGATGAATCAAAGAGATGATTAAGAGTGACATGATCTCACTCAATGACATACATACCTATTGGAAGCTTGGGAGTGGATAATTATAACAAAATAAGAACAAGACACAAATCACTTAACAATTATACTCCATATCTAATAGATAACGGAATAGCAAGCCATATAGGCATGTCAACACAACAACGAGCAAGTGTTACCAAAAAATATATAACCACTATTGGAAGTTATGTCTTATGTGCAGTTTCAGCTAAACTATACAAGTTCGAGTTTCCTCTCCCTCTCCCTCCCTAACCTAGTATCAAATATCACCACGTCATATATGTCCCGTTCTATCTTTTTTATTTGATCATTTCGGGAGTTCCAATTCCTTGAATAATTCTACGAATGTCATCTACAATGACACGCTGTCCGCCAACACTCCTGCAATTTTCTCCTCCGCCAATGTCAGCCTCCCACTTAGCTTCTCCCCTTCTTCTCCATCGTCTCAGCCTTCACAAGATCCTCTGCATACTTCTCCATCATCGACCCGACATACATATCATCCACCAAGAACGTAATTATGTAATCAAATTTTAGTAATTTTTTAATTTAGATGAAAACATTCATTCAGGCTGTAAATGGTCAATGTACACCACACTGGTCAAATAAACAGTACTTTAGCATCTCCCAAGAAAAGTTCCAAATTTAACCTAAAAAATAAATTCATGTTAGAAATTTAATCTATACTACCAATCTTAAATACGATATGATGAATGTGATAGCTTAACATAAAATAATAGATTGGATCCTTCCTTAACAATATGACAGGTTGATAGTTTTGAGGGAAATCTGCATATATCTTAGTATAGACTTACACAAAGAAAAAGTCACATGACATTTTTTTTGAAGTCCTAGGATAGCCAAGAAGTACATCATCATGACATGCACTACAAGCTGAAAGTGTTAAACCGAAATGCAATTGCATCGTCACAGAACTTGCTAACATCTAAGAAATGGTCATGTCTCTTTATATAAAACTTGATCACGCAATAACTAATATTGATTGGTGTTTATGACCATTTCTTGTTTACAAATTGATATGTGAATCATGTAAGAGATTGCCACATATCCTATGGGGGCCAAAGATGTATCTGCACAAATGAGCGATATTATGGGGGAAACTAATGTGCAATATGGCTAGCTGTTCAACCTAATGTTGCAGCTCAGCAAGTAGATGGCATACGACTGTTGCTATTGTTTCACTATACGCACATTCAGACGGGCAAGAAGGAAGACCCATGCATCAATGGGCACAGATAGTAATAGTTGGGATTTTGGGTATAGAACCTGCAGATCACAAACTTTTGACTGTTGTATGTAATTGATATATTCCAACTGGAAGTGTGCCATCAGCTGCAATCTCTGGACACCAATCAAGGGTATGGCACCGAGCATGCGGAGGCACTATAGCAATTGCGTACCGGTAGGAGAATGGTAGCCCCATGCGTGTACTGGTCTTTGGTCACAGGCACACGCTTGTACCTGTCACTACGGTGTGTCATGGCTGATGAGAGATATAGAGTGCATGATCTAGATATGGAAGAAGATACCCGGGTCGCCGGTGTTGCTGTCGTTGATCCAAAAAACCTAGGACTGCCCCCGCAAAGCGGGCTCTCCTGCAGCTTAGCGCCAAGTGTGCGGCCCTCTCATCCTCCTCAGGGCCGCCTACCGCCTCGCACTACTCCTTTTTCTCGCTTATCACCGCCACTGCTCACCTTCCCACTGGTGCCATCCGGCGTACCCTTCGTCTGACAACAAAAATATTTTTTTGTCAATAGATAAAAGTAATTTAACTTCTCAAAAAAATTAAATTAATAATCCATATACATGTCCATGATTTTATTCCATAGGCATGATCACAAATGGCCCTAGAACAAAAAAAATTGACCTCACCACACATACAGAATGTAAAACTTAGATGGTCAGACCAAATAGTTCATTTCTGAATGCTAGCAGCACTGGAAGCTACATAGTCTCCACAGCTTCCATAGTAGCCTATGGTGTCAGGACTTGCATATTTGAAAGGATTGCAAGCTGAAAGCTACATATATCACAAAAAAACGCTAGGAACTTCTCACACAGACAATAAGATTGTCCAAAGGACTAAAGTTGTAAGGTATAGATGTCATTGCTACTTCATGGTCAGGAATCTAGAAATTGCTAATAACAGGTGAAGACTGTAGTCAGAAATGAATCCGTGCAGAACACATGTAGTGTTGGAATTATAGCTCAATGTACATGTTTTGGTGTAGTGATCTAAACCGTCTTATATCTGTTTACAGAGGGAATACATATTATACTGTGAAGAGTTTCTGGTTATGAACCTAGTAATATAATTGTAGTTAACATAAGTAGTGCCAAAACTACAATTTGAACCATGCATGCTTCTCTAGATGGCCAATAGAAATGAGATTTATATAAAAACAACAAAAACATCCATGGTGGAATCCCATGTCTAGATTTATGTTGCCATCTCTAGCAGTGAATAAGAACTGCTACCGGATACTCCAAGATTTATGTTACCATCCAATTAAATAAACAGAACTTGTGAGAGGAAGAGAGAACCCAGTTAGCCACAACCAAAGTTCTCTTTTGTGGGAACCAAAGAACTGTACTGGCCAAAATTCACGCTACATGGATTCAACACCAAGTAAGAGTACTATTTATACTCTATAGAAGAATATGATCATGTACGAGCGCAACATATGAAGCTATGAATGGATCACTTGTATAATACATGAAGCATGAATCCTCAACATGTCAATTTAGTGTAACTCAAGGAGAAGCACATATAGCAGTGGCTGATTTACCTTCAATAAGTTATGGATCTGAAACAACCACCAGTACCAAGATCACCGATATACAAATTTGCAATACAGATCAGAAATCCATTTGGTCCTGGAAATTTTACAATATATGTTGCCAATTAGGCATGAACAATCATTACAAACTCAAAACTAAATTAATGTAAAAGAAGGAACTCGATATATTATCTGATCTTTCGTAGAGAAAAACAAAATACTAAACTAAGGCTTGCTAGAGCAGCAAGAGGTTAGCCCAAATAGCTGCCCCATCATCATCTGCACAATTAAAAGATAATTAAATACTCCGAATCATCTGCACGGGCATCAATCTTCATTCCAACGATTCAGAATCATCTGCACGTTCCTATTCCCCCTAAATTCTAGCCCAATGTGCTTCTATGTTCCTGTTTCTTACCTCCCCACTCAACGACCAGGTCAAGAAGAAGCACCCAAATCCCCTTGCCGTTCCATCTCTCCATGTGTGTCTCTTCTATCTCTCTTTGACAAAATCAACAAGATTCAGTCCTCTCTCGAAGGCAACATATCTTGAAGGATAGATAGCACTCACTACATTATATGCTACATATCATTCACGATAAGCGCAATCAGGAGAAGAGATCGACAATGTAGGGTCTAAGTAAAATTGATTACACTCTAACTATCATCTACAGACGAAAATTAATCATGATTCAAGTATTTTAAAATTAGAAGACAAAAATATTTAACATTAAAATAATTTCGAATAACAATGGCACCGCCAATACCAAAATTGAGAAGTACGCTTGATGATCTCTGAGATAATGATTGAATGTACTCGTGAGATTTCCATATAGTTAGAGATAAAGCTAACATAACATTTAGCTTACAGTGCAAACATTTTTATATTGCAATAGTCAAAGCAACATCTTTGACAGCATGTTTTGTAGTAGAACATCTGTTTACGAATCGGAAGGTAGTATACTTGTGGTTGCATGAACAGTTATATTATTTACATCGAGCAAACGTAGAAAGAGATGCATGAACAGGAGCCTTTGGTTCTGTCTTAGCAGGCTGGCGCTACATCCGCGTGTTGCTTGTTCGTGAGGAAAGGGGTGGACGCGGGAAGACACGAACCTTGGAGCTGGTCGATGTGGCAGGCAGGGGCATCTCCAGCGGCCAGACCTCGGAGAAGATGCACACTGGAGGGTGAGCGCAGCTGTGTGATCGATGCAGGTGACGTTGCCGGCGGCAAATCGCAGGTTACCAGCAGCACAACAAAGACACAGGTATGTTCAAATCGTAAGTCCGGTAAGACCGACCTCAAGAATCGGGGGAAGAGATAAAGGGGAGCACGAACTGAGATGGAGAGATGTAGGAGAGCATCGGGGCGTAGCCGACGGCCAGATCGACACCATATCGGCGACGGTTCGAGACCAGGTGCTCTCACCTCCTCGTCGCCCGCGATGGGAAGTGCGAGGAATCGGTGATGGCGGATCCAGGGGATGCTGATCTGCACTGCCGCCCACGAGATGGGAAGAAAACTAACTGTCGACGTCGCCGCTGCACTTCGCCGTCGGGCCACCCGATGCAGCTGCGACCGCTGGCAGGGGCAGCGGTGGAGGGCACTGCGAAGCAGCTTGCACCTGCACATGGAGCGGAACAACCGCCGGTGGCCGCGAGCACATGGAGCGTCGAGGCCGAACCGGGCGAGCGGCGGTTGGGGAGAGGTAGGGGAGGAGGCGGGGGTGGGGATTGGGGTGCGGAGGCGGCTGCGATGGAGATTGGAGAAGGGGAGAGGGATCAGGGATCGAGGGATGGATGACGTGTGTAGGTTTTAATGGGTGGGTTTTCTCTGGTTTTCTATTGACAGGTGCGTGGTGGTATAGAAAAAAAAAATCAGTGGGAAGGGGAGATCGCTTGTGGGCGGAGGGGATCGAGGGGAGTCCTAACGAAACAACGTACGGACTCCCCAATCTTTACTACTAAAGGGGATCGAACATCGTCGTCGTCGTGATGGCTCGACCTCGTTCGATCCCCCGCACCTGTTCTATCTCGGGGCCACTGGTCCCAACGCACGCACACACGATCCAGCTGAAAGCCCAATGACGGACGCACGCACGATCCAGCTGAAAGCCCAACGAAACTGCCATCTCATCCCACAACCAAGGGCCCAAACATTCAAATCGAGTCAAGCCACGACCAAAGTCTGTCGACGAAAAAACAAAACCACCTACGAAGATCGAAGATCCATCGACCCCGCCAGGAGGTCTCCAACGACATCGACCTCGCGAACGCACGTCGCGAGAAGAAAAACACCAGTTATTTCTTCCGACGTCAACTGGAAACTCTGATGCAATCAACCAGGGCCGTCGCCTCACAAGACAGATTTCTTCCGGCTAGCCGTCCGACGACGTCGTTCTCGCGTCAGCTGGAGACTCTGATGCAATCAACCAGGGCCGGCGCCTGCGGTTGCTCACAAGACAGCGCCGACGTCAAGCTCGTCCAAACCACAAACTCTGCTCTCCCGCTGGTGCTTCATCCTCCAACCGTCACACCCTAGGTTTGCCATTCCGAACTGTTTCCTACAAAAACAAAAGTGCATTCATCAATCATCGTGTCTCAGCAAAGTAGCTTGCCGTGCATAAAGGAAACATCCTAAACTGAACATGTGAGCAGACAAATTCTTAAAACGAACATGTGGCATCTCACCCAATTTCATATTATGTACACCTGTTCCACTGCAATCCAGTTATAAAGCTTTATCACTTTCTTATTGCAAACGAATGCAGTTTTAGTGAATAACATATAGGAGACAGAGATGTCACAGGAAAGAAGGAATCTGTATGATAAAGGAAAAAGAGGTATGTGTATGCCAATCACATGTCTATATATAAGGTATGCAGTAATCTTTGACAACTTATCCTACATTCATTCTTATCAGTTGTTGAATATGAGAGGACACCGAGGCGAGAACCCACCATTACTCACCGACCACTGTCTGGGTTTTTCATACGCGACCAAACGGACAGTACTAACAACAGTGTTACGTCTTCTCACGATGATGCCAATCTGCCCACGCAACTCCATATGATGGTTCCCATAGCCGGCAATCTCACGGCCTTTCGGTCAGTGCAGCATGTCGAAACCCCAAGTGGTATCGCCCTTACACGCTGACATGTTTTCCGTTAGCATTTATACATTTCATAACCAAAGTGGTCCATAAAATGGTTCTTCAGGAAATCATTCTCGTGAAGCCACCTACTATGATCATCGTGCATCACTTGGAGGAACACACACCAGCACTGGGCATGATATTGTTTCATATATAGCGCCAAGGCTCAACACCTCACAGACTGGTCCTGAACATCTTGCTTCAAGCGCAGTCATTACATCAAAAAACAGAAAAGGCGAGACCAGTATATAGCACGGCAAAATAGGTTAACACCTGAACAGAAGGATGAAATCAATGCCCGTCGCAGAGTAGCTAGGAAAAAAACAGATGAGGAGAGGAATTCCCGTCAAAGAGAAGCCAGGCAACATATGACATCAGAGGAGAAGGAACATAGTAGCGCCCTTATAAAGGCGGCCTACCAAAATATGTCGGTCGAGGACAAGCAAGATAGGAACAGCTGCAGAAGGGCGTCCTACCAAAATAAGTCGGTTGAGGACAAGCAAGATAGGAACAGCCGCAGAAGTGCGGCCTACCAAAATATGACGGTCGAGGACAAGCAAGATAGGAACAGCCGCAGAAGGGCGGCCTACCAAAATATGCCAGTCGAGGACAAGCAAGATAGTAATAGCTGCAGAAGGGCCGCCTACCAAAATATGACTAACGATGATAAGCAAGAGACAAACTCCAGCCGAAGGACACGTGTGCAAAACATGTCACCCGAAGAGAAGCGGAATATGCAAGCTCAGCGAAACGCAAAACTCGCAGCTAGGCGCAACACCCCTTGCATTGAATCCATAGAAATGCCACGACCAGATGCAGCTACCTTAGTCGCCCCCAACCTGATGTCGAGCATTTGTGCGTTGGCAGTCGGAGAGCCCACCGCTTCATCTCATGCCCCCCGGTCAGCAAGTAAGGCTGGTCACGGCTTTGAATCAGACTGTAAACCCCTCATCTTTACTCTACTTGATATGTCCATGTGTGTTCAACCAGTATTTACCGGCTCACTAACGGTGCAGGCGAGTACCTTAGTCGTACCCTAGGCGATGAGGATCAACAGGAAGACCACATAAATGCGTTGCAGCAAAGCAATGATCAGCGAATACACGACAACCAGAATCAAGCCCATGAGCAAAGGCATGAGACCAGAGCACAACGTAGGGCTAAGCAGCGAACTCACAAACAAGGTATGGCGGTAAAGAAGATTCAAGGGAATGCCGGAAAACGAAGAGCACGCCGGAAGAGCATACCAGAAGGTAAGAAGTCAGCATTGCTAGATCGTCGTAATGCAAGCTTTGAAGCTAAACGGAGGACTCCCCACCAAGAGGCAAGTATCTTAGATGTGAACAAATCAGCAACAAGCTCATCTTCACCACCCACAGGAGCTGCTTCACTGGCTTCCTCCCCTGCATCATGCACGCCGTCTTACACCATAGGGACCGATGGTAACCCTCTCATCTTTACTCTCCACCATGTGACCCGTCACACTAAACCTTCCTCCCTTCCATCAAGCACGCCATCTTACCGGCTCAACAATGTTGCAGCTGATATGAAAGCCTTCCTCAGTGGCATAATGGACGATAGTGCACTCTCCGATGACCTCATGGATGATGAGTACTATTTGTTTGCCGGTGAAGGTATTCTGAGGCACCTTTCGCTTCTCGTCCCTGTATACTATATACATTTATGATGTGAATCCTATCGTGACATGTTATGTCTCGACGATGCTTGCAGGATCCGACATTGATGGCACGGACATCGATGAGCCCGTAGACTCCAACACGGGATGTATCGACCTTGATCCTTTCGACTATGTCTACTCGAACATCCCAGACAGCACGCACATCCTGAAACACGCGGCAAACTGCGACCATTGCCTGGCCAAGAAGTTCCAGTACGAGACGGACGGCTTCTGCTATCGAAATGGAGAAATAGAGCTGGCCGAACCAGAGCCTATCCCAGAGCTGATGAGGTTATGGTCTAGCGCAGATGCAGACTCTCGACACTTCCGGGAGAGCATTCGGTTCTTCAACGGTCACTTCTCCTTCACTACCCTTGGCGTCAGCCTAGACAACAACTATACAAACATGAAGTCTAGGGTATACACGTTTCGAGCGCAGGGCACTATTTACCACAAAGTGCACTCGTTCGGTCAAACAGCTCATCCTGGACATCTGCCGTTGTACTTCTATGACGACGACCCCAACTTAAGCCATCGCAAGGAGGCCACCGAGAAATTGGACCAACGCGTTGTTAGCAAGTTAGTGGACATCCTCAGGGGCAACCCCTACTCCCAGCAGTTTAGAAGTTTGGGTGCCCACAAGGAAAACCTTGAGGAGTACCGCATAGACCTCAACGTTGACTAGAAGCTAGATCAACGGAGATATAACAGACCCGTGTCATCCGAGGTGGCTGCGATTTGGGTCGAGGGAAACGATCTAGCAAACAGGTTCAACCGCAGCATTACACTCTATGGGGACAACAACGAGAAGCATAGTATACATGCCACAGATGGATGCTATGACCCGCTCTCGTATCCCCTCTTTTTTCCAAGGGGGGAGCTTGGTTGGCATCCAAATATCCCTAAGCGCAATGTCCCTTTGGAGCTTGCACAACAACCAAGAGGGAACCACGATAACGATTCAGGTTCGCCTATTTGGTATGCTTATATGCAAAAAAACATTGTCTATCCTTACCACCTGGTACCTAACCTTCTTCTTTCATGTCTTTCCATAGAGGGGAACATCCGGTTGTGCGTCTCTGTGAGGGACTACTACTGTTACCGGCTACAGACGCGCCCTGCGGTATTCAACCCCATACTTCACGGAGCACGCCTGTTCCAGCAGTGGGGTGTGAACATGTTCATCAAGATTGAGGGTTGTAGGCTGAAGTGGATCAGGGACCACCAAACACAGATACGTGCCGATCTATATCAAGGCCTTATGGATAGCATCGCGGTTGGGGAGGTGCGAGTGAGCGTTGTTGGCAAGAGGATCGTGCTCCCAGGGTCGCATCAGGGGAGCAACCGAGACATGAAGGGGAGGCATATGGACGCTATGGCATTGGTGCAAACCTATGGGAAGCCTGACATCTTTTTGACTATGACATGCAATCCTAGCTGGGAGGAGATACTGAATGAGCTCCTTCCTGGCCAGACACTCCAGGGCCGACCAGATCTTGTCGCACGCGTGTTCAGGGCCAAGTTGGAGACCATGAAAGATATGTTGTTCAAGAAGCACATCCTAGGTGTTGTGGTAGCGCATGTGTATGTCGTCGAGTTCCAGAAGAGGGGCCTTCCCCATGCGCACTTCCTGTTGATCATGAATAGAGAATATAAACTTGTGGTGCCAGAGCAGTATGACCGCATCATATCCGTAGAGCTCCCGGACAAGCATAAGTATCCAGAGCTCTATGCCATGGTCGTGAAGCATATGATGCACAGCCCATGCGGTAATCTAAATCCCAAAAATGTGTGCATGCAAGACTTGAAGTGCAAGAGCCAGTACCCACGACCATTCAACCAGAACACCTTACAGGGGAAGGATTCATACCCTGTGTATCGACGGCGGGACGATGGTCGTCGGGCTAAGGTCCCCGGATAACAGATGGGTGGTGCCTTACAACCCTTATCTGTTGCGGATGTTCAACTGCCACATAAATGTCGAGGTTTGCTCCAGCATCAAGGCCGTTAAGTACCTTTACAAATACGTATACAAGGGCCACGATCGAGCTTCAATCAGCATTGACCAGCCTGACAGCAAAGGGGTTGTAGACGAGATTAAAAGGTACATCGATGCGAGATGGGTTACTCCACGGGAGGCGATGTGGAGGATATTTGGCTTCAGCCTTTCCGAGAGTTTCCCGTCAGTCCTACAGTGGCCGCTTCATCTTCCAAATATCCATAGTGTCACGTTCAAAGCAGGAGAGGACCTGACCGATGTCGTCGCCCGTGATAATGCACCTAAGTCAATGCTGACGGAGTATTTCCTCGCTAATCAGCAGCACGTTTGGTCGATATATATTGAGCAGATATGCGCCAGAAAATAATAGGGGGGTTGATTGACATGAAGTTTGTTCGGCAATTTATTAAGTGGAGGTGGGCTTTCCTAGCAAGCAAGTTGTCTACAAATGATCCCGGCGCAGGATGTATACAAAGAAAGCTTGGCGCATGTAGTACAAATAGTAGACATGAGTTGTGTCTATTACACATGATTATGTGTTTTAATTTGTAAGTTTAGTTATCGCGTACTTGGTTTGTATCCACTATGTAAATGACTGTTTCGTCATGTTTGTCTGTCTCTATGGTGTTTTAAGGAATGTGCTAATTTTATGAATGTTTTAGTTATTATCTACATTTCAAAACAAGTTTATCCATGCTCATATATTTTCAGTTACCTTTGACATTGTTCTCTTCATAAAATATATTCAATAAAAAGACACTCGTCTAAAATACCCAAAGTCCATACTATCATTTTGCCAAGTAATATTTCATATCATGTTTGGTATTCCATGGCAACGCACGGGCATTTAACTAGTTAGGAATAGAGATTTGTAAATACTGACTTCATATCACTGAGTGGATGGATCGTACTCTCGTGTGGTTGAATTACGTCGTGTCACTGCTAATACCTCATCCATCTATGAATCACGACAGATCATCCAAGATTATGAGCACGATGATGTAGATGACTGAGACGTCACTAGATTCACTCTTTTTTTTCGCGAATACGCATAGTGCGTATCATTACATAGATCGAAGGGGAAGAAGTTACAGGGTTGCAAGCCTCGACGAGCGTTCACCAGAAGGCGCTCGCGAGGTTGCCATTGAGCAGCGGGTGAAGGGGTTGCTCAGCCCCAATTACAAGTGTCAGGAATGATAATGCTAAGTCATGTGGCGCCTGCTGCAGCCCAAGTGCGAGCCTCGTCCTGGATGTTGCGCGGCAAGTGGGTGTGAGAGGGCGTCGCCCCATCAAAGATGCAAGCATTGTGATGTTTCCAGGTCATCCACGCGGTTAGCACGATGAGGGAGTTGAGGCCCCTGCAGTGGCTTGCCGGGTATGCACAGATAGAGGGGGACCACCACTTGAAGAACTCGGTCGTACCGTCGGGAGGTTGCATGATGAGACGGCACCAGTGAAAGACGTCGTCCCAAACAGATCGAGAGAAGACGCAACCCACAAGGAGGTGGTGCATGGTCTCGTCCTCCTGATCGCAAAGGATGCACACTCGGGTGTGTGGCAGACCGTGGCGGGCGAGTCGGGCGGCAGTCCAGCAGCGATCAAGGCAGGCCAGCCAAAGAAAAATCTTCGCACCAGCAGGGGCCCAAGATTTCCACGTCTGTAGCCAGAAGGGTGTTCGCATGGATCCCTAAAAGAGAGCTAGGTAGCAAGACTTGGCGGAATAGGCTCCATTATTGGTCCAACGCCAGCGAATGGATCACATACATTTGATAACCCAAAGCCATGCTTTGTTTGCCTGTAGAGTGATAAGAGCTATCAATTGTTCAGTGTCTTCTTTTTTTTCCTTCTAGTTACACGCATCATGGAATTATGCTTCCATATGTGCCACTACCTCTAATTCCCAATGCATCTCATTCTCCACCAGACTATCTAACTGGTGGTGCCATTCACCTCGCTCGTGATTGGTGCTCTCCTCCCATGCTTTTCACCCTCTACGAGTGTCTACCAACTAAATGTGATCCCTCTACATGGGGAATAAGCTATGTTATGCATCAGGTCATGGAGTGATCAATGCTGTAGTGTGACCAGGACATCATTGTTGCTTCACCAAACATCACATGCCAACTGTTGTGATCATTTAATTCTACCATGAGTTGTCTAGTTGCCGACATTTATAACACCCGTGGCATATCTAAATATGAGAAACCCTAAGTTGAATGTTCCTAGCGAACCATGGGAATGAAGCTGTTCTAAACTCAAGATATTATAAAGGATTAGGGTTTGATGAACCCTGTATACAACCCTGTAAGAGTTATTATATAGTATTTTAATCAATACAAGTTTTTCAATTGTTTTAGTTATTTTTAAATATGTGATTTAATTACCTTGATCTCCAAGACTTTAGACTTGTATACATCAAGAGAGATATGGCAAACTTAAACATGTGAGGTAGTAACCACATCATTTCAACAATCCCTCAACCATACTTATCTAAGTAGAAGATTGCTGAATTAAATTCTATAAGAACTTATTTGCATTAGCGTTTCCAAATTAACTCCGTAAACTAAACGTATTGTTCTAGTGAATTGACTGACAAATATGCTCAACAAATGGTTTTATACATATAATATTTTTATACAAAAAAAATATGAGTTCAATAATTAAACCTATTTTGGAAAAGTAGCTGCCTTCGTTAGGTATTCAGAGAGACGTGGTTAGAGTCTTGAGAGGAACATATGAAGTAGATCATTTCACTAACTGAGTTACAACTATGGAACATCACAGCTACACAATTGACCTAGCAATGAAATCAACATACAGATTCAGTTACTAGGATAGTTGGATGTTCTTTGTTCACAAAATAACTTTGTTGAAAAGCATTTCAAAACCTGTACGCTTTGGACATTAGCTATCTTCTTCAGGGATTCATAGAGATGAGAGTTAGGCTGACAGGGTAGGAAGTAGATCATTTCACCAACTCGGTTACAACTGCGAAATATAACAACTATGCAATTGAGCTTGAAATAAAAAGAACACGCAAATTAAGTTACCTAGATGCTACTGCCATTGAGGTTGCAAGGCCTTAGAGAAAAATCAGAAGAAAGTTCACCTGACCATGAAAATAATAACAGATCATATATCTGTTGTTCTTGGAGATATAATATGAGAGCCAATGGCTATTAACGGACAATAAGTTACTAAGAGCGGGTCTAATCCCTTCCACAACTATTCCTTCAAGGCTGACCGTGAGTTAGGGACAAAGGGTTGACCGCTTTCATGCATTGCTAAGGAGTGAATTCCCATATGAAATATGTCTTAGGGGTGGGATAAAAATATCATAAGTTACACCAGCAGGATGGTGTGCTCGGGGCCGAAGCCATAAATTGCCTAGGGGCAAAGGTCTTCATGCTAGTGCACTCCCTTCCCTTTAATTAGGGGGCGACCAATTCCTCCCCTCCCCTCAAATCGATAAGAAGACTTCGCAATTCACACAAGTTTATCTTGTTTTCTAACTTTCAAGTGCACTCTCGCATGTCTCAGTCATTTTCTCCCCGCCGTGCACACTTATGTGATTGTGTAGTTAAATATGAGGCCACGGGTGCACTTATCCAACTGCACAGTTCATTCATGTGCCCTTTTCTTTTGTTACTTGAACACCATTGTCACTGTGAGCACAATATGTCACATTTGATTGAAATGTGATAGTTATGCATGGAAACTGATGCATGTTTACTGCTCGAGCACTAGTACTTTTTTCTCGATAAAAGACAATATAATAATATCAAATTGAAACAATGCTATGTCAAAAGCTAGCTGAGACATGACAACTAGAAATCCCATTTCCCCCACCATTTCAAAATTTCTTTGGTAAAGATGGAAACAAAAATATGAAAGGATATGTCCATGACGTGTGGTTGGCAAAACTATGGAAAAAACACTTTCTATACTAACTATGAAAGAATATGTTCATGATGTGTGGTTGGCAAATTTATGAAAAAACACTTTGTATAATGTTGACTTCAGCTTCATAAGGTGCATGCATGCGTGCGTGCATGTGAACCATCTACCGTGCTAAAACCTAGGGGGCGGTAGTTTCCTTATTATCACTCTTCTATTTCTTTACTTGAGGAAGAAGCCCTTTGTCTTCCTTGTTGCGGGAGGAAAAACAAACTTCAGGAAGCTCTTTGCTATCCTCTTCATATTCTAAATTTTTCAAAGAGCTCATAAAAATGAAATTAGCAGATAAAAATCGTGAGAAACTCAAACATATAGTAATTATTCAAAGCTACTTGCAAAATACTAAAATCAATGTGCAAGCTCATTTTCTAAGTCACTAGTAGCAGGGAAAATAGCATAATGTAGAGCATTATTCAAAACAAAAGTAATTGGATAAATGGAGGAGTCACGTACCAAGGGGAAATACCTTCAAAGGAATTTGAAAATAGTGCAAGGAGCAAGGAGATCAAAATGGCGCATCAAAGCACCATGAAAATCCTGATTTTTTTTGGAATATTGCAAAACGGTAGGGTACATCCTTTTTCTCGACGGTATTTTTCTGACCATGTTTTCCTTACGATAGGTACTAACGTAGTTATTTCCTTATAGTTTTAAGAGTATTCATTAGAACCCCACAAAAAGAAAGAGGATTCCTTGGGGCCTTTTTCATTCGAAGGATTTTCATAGGATTTTTGGAGGATTATAATCCTTAGGAATTTTCCTACGTTGGTCATCTGATCAAATAGAAACTTTTTCTAAAGTATCGTTTGTAGTACATTTCATAGAAAAACCAACATCCACTTCAAATTCTTAAAATAAAGCCTTTGATGGAATCAAACAAATGCAAATCATGTAGGATTCAAATTCGCTTTTACAATCATGGATAATCTAGACACCGTGTCGTGGAGGCTCGTCCCTTCAGAGTCTTCTCTGTTGGCATACCATACCATGCTTTGTGCCAAACGCCATCTATGGCCTGGACATCTCCGTTCTGGAGAACGCATTTACCATTGAAAATGATAAAAATAAGACGCCTCTTCTGATTGGTGTTTGCGGCACTAGCTTGGACGTTGTTGACAACACGTAATAAGATGGCGGTCTAGCGGGTTTTGTTAGGCGGGCCTCTGACTCCATTTTTGCAGCACTGACATCAGCGTGATCGCAATCAACTGGGCTTTATGATGGATGTGATGACTGTTGTTGTTCCCTGACTGGCCTAGCCACAGACTTCCTAAGACACTGGCCAGTTGGTGGTCTTTTTCATCTTTTTACTTCATTCCTAAATATAAAACCTTATAGAGATTGTACTATAGACTACATACGAAGCAAAATAAGTGACTCTAGACTCTAAAATACAACTACATCCATCCATATGTAGTTCATAGTAAAATCTCTAAAAGGTCTTGTATTTAGAAACGGAGGGAGTACTTTCTTAGGGGGTGTTTGTGTTGTTGCTCTAGACGGATATTTTATTTGACTGCATGTGAACTTGTTGTTTGGATGTGGCGATGGTGATGATGGCTTTATTTATAAAAATACAGCGGGACGAAAGTCTATTTCAAGAACTTTCCACGGTAAATGAAAGGAAAATTCTGGTGCGGGTGAGGTAGCATATAATAACTATATATTAAAGTTGCTAAGCATCCGCTCCTCCTGTGCGTTCACAGTGTTTTGCCCAAGCTCTCACACATGGCCACGTTTTTAGCTCTTCTGATGGACAGCGTGTTGATCTGGTTTTCATTTGAATACTTTGTACTTGCATTTGAGGTTTTGGCCTATTTTTTTTGCGTTGACACGTGGTTTAATTTAACACTATTTTGACACAATGCAAACACAGATGCTCATACATACACACACGCACATATTCGTCATGCATACGCTGACACATACACATATACACTCGTTTCTATGAATGCATATACTTAACCCCACTCCTATGAGCATTTTCGAGAAACCCAGCTGGTACATAAAATTGACAAAGTTACATACGCCTTCGTAGTCAACGGAAACGTCTCCTCCTACTTAACACACATCGCGAGAAGGCCTGAATTAAATAGAAGAATTATATATGTATATAACAAATATATATATATATATATATATAGTATATATATATATATATATATATATATATATATAGAACAATTAAACCGGCTAAGCTAGGAGCGCTCCCATGCGTTTGCCGTTGTGAGCTATGGCTCTCCTAAGCCCGACACGTGTACCCGCTTTTCATTGTTCACTTTAGGTTCTTCATTGTTTTTGTTTTTTTGGGTTAATTTAGATTTTTTTTCATTGCTTGAGACGCTTGATATTTTGCTCCGTTCTTTTTTGTGGTTTCTTTTCTTTCCTCTATCATTTTCTTTTATTTTCATTTTACTTTTGTAAGTTTATTTCCCTTTTTCAACAAATGTTTAGAAAATTATTAATTGTTTGTACTTTTCCGAATTTGTTTATTTTTTAAAAATGTTCACGTTTCCAAATTTTGTTTAGAAATACCAAAAAAATTAGAAATTTAAAAATTGTCACATTCTTTTCAAAAAATGTTTGCAAATTAATAAAGTTTAGAATTTCAAAAAATGTTCGTATTTTTAACTTTAGGGTTTTCACTCATTTACTCCTCCCACCGTCTCATGTTCCCCTCCTCTTCGTCCTCCTTCACCATCACCACCTCCCCCACCTTTCTCTTCCACCTCCCTTGCGCACCTTCCTCAACCCTGGGTGCCTCCAGATCCAGCATCCCCTCTCCTCCCATCACACGCATTGCCACCCTCGTGAGAGGCCCGAGCGTGCCTCACCGCCTCCTCTCACGTCTCATAGATGCTCTCGAGAACAACCATGTTAGTAGCTACCGGTCATCGGAGGACATCTCTCCGCCTCCTCTTCCTCTCTCCCCTCTCCCCCTTAACCCACATGCCGCCCGAGCTCACATATGAGCCTGTCCAGTGTCTCTGCCACCATTCACCAGCGAGGGCCTCTATTGTCGGATCTCACTAACCGACTCCTCTCCTGTTCACCCAGATGCCTCCCGCACCTGCTGCCAGAGCCCTTCACCGCGTCGTCCCCTGCCCCACACAACAGCGTCAACATGCTCCACAGCTGGCTAGCCATTCCGCAACAATGGGATAGGAGGCAGGAGACTATGCTACGCTCGGAGCCATACCCAGAGGCCAAACATGACTTCCTACATGCCACGAGACTGATCAGGCTGTTCCCGTTTGGAATCAAAGGCTTGAAGGTGAAAGGATTGAATGGAGATTCCTTCTCTTACGTATGTGAGCATCCTTGGCTGTTTTCTCTTTAATCGGTTGATATTCATTGATTCACAGATTTACTTACTTCTATAGGTTCATCTGAGTACATCTGATATTCATATTGTTTATCCATTCTTTAGTTTCTTTGAAGCAGCTGAATGCTATATAGCAGTCAATCTTCACTTGGAAAAGTCCATTTCTACCATCTTATATGATTGGTCTTGCCTCTCTCAACTAGCCATCCGGATGGACAATCCTTTTCATGGTCAACTTCCCTCACCATATTGGTGCCATTTATTTGCACTACAGCTCTATTGTAGTACCTATAAATGTTAACAATTCAAGTAGCAACTATTTTTGTATTCCACAAAATTTTGTTTAATCCAAGCATAGTTTACTACAAATATATACGAGAATAAAATCGCAGCACATCCCCATTTTTACTGTATGTTGACTCTTCTGGTGTATTTATCCATGGTGTTTATTTGTCTTAGGTGTGAAATATTCGCAAGGACTTCTAATGTATTTATCCATGGTACATGGAATTTCCATCTGTATGTGTAACTATACTACATGGTTTTAGACAATAGCTATATAGATGGCACACACATTTATGAAGTGTTAAATTTATGTGCAGGAACGTTATCATATATATTGTACAATTGCCTTGAGTAATTTAGCAACTAACTGATGTTGGATTAATGGAAAATAAGTTATACAATATCATAGGGCACCATATTATTCTCACGTACGAGTTTTCCAGTTTTTATACAAAGCTAAAAAAGGTTGACCTGAATGTTCCTCTAGAAATTTGTATATACCAGTTTCTATAAAAATACAAAAGTCTATGTTCCAGTTTAAATTTAGTAAGTTTTTTAAGAGCATATACGACAAACATAGTAGATCACCAGCAAATTCCCTTTTCTATAGCTGCTAATAGCCACTCCTTCTTTGCACTTTTCTCCATAGTTCCTCCTTTGTTTCTATTCTGATAAACACTGTTTATATATTTTTGCTTCCACGTGTTGTGCATAACAAACACAAGTATACCATTTAAAGGCCAGCTACTCAATCCTCTTGAAAAAATTAATATATATATATATATATATATATATATATATATATATATATATATATATATATATATATATATAGTTTTCTGCATGCTCAGCCCAAGCATATGCAATTAAACCAACTTAGCTCTTCATGGCCCAGTGGGCTAGGCCTGAATACACAACAAATCTTGGCATAAAGCAGTCCACGAATGCTACAATGAATTATTTTCATCTCAACATAATTCTCTCCTGCATATTCAAGCTCTCTTCACCAAATTCAACTATTCCCTATTTTAGATGATTATTTATGTTTTTTTATTCTAATTTTTTCCATGTTGTGACAGGAAAAAGGCATATAGAACAAAATGAACAACCTCTAGATGAAGTTTCATACAAGTCTAGATCATAAATTAGGCCACTTTTCTAATCAATACAACATTTTCCTTTGAACTACTTGCATTACTAAAACACTAACTATTGATTGATTTTCCCAATATAGAGTGCTACAATGAATCCGGGCAACAATTTTTTCAAAGATGTGTTCATTGGTGATGCGGAGCTCCACACGAGACTGTGTTATTGGACACTATCCATTCATTGTTCAAACTCTCTCTCTCTCTCTCTCTCTCTCTCTGTGTGATAGCCATGCAACCGCATGAAGCGGTAATCAGTACTATAAATCTAAGATTTGACACAGAGCCTCAACCAATCATCCACAAGATGGACGGAATAAAGTGGTTCTCTCCTACCTTGATCACTAGGAAGTCGTACAAGCATTTAGACATGCAGATAAAGGAGGTATTGCCTATTTGAACAGTATGTCATATCGCTTCATTGTTTACAAATTATAATATGTATGAAAAGGCTTCCTCTATATAAATCATTGCAACCAGCTCGACCTCAAACCCATTTTTCATTCCTTTATCCATATTGAAATAAAAAACAAACGTACATGCACACACATGGTGAGTCACGGGCGCGGCGGCCTTCCACCTGCTAGTACATCAAAATTACTACAATAGCTTCCAAGGCTAATCCTGTGGTGCTGTGTAAACTCACGGCCTGCTTTTGAAGAATGCATACCATATTTGTGGTTCCCATTCTGTGGGTCAAGCAACGAGAGCGACGTCAACCAGACTGCCTAGTTTGGTTTATGTACCTATCGATCGTATGTTTGGCAGCCACCTTAATTATGACCATCCATCCAATTATTGGAATCTACAGCATACATTGCCGTGTGAGATAATGGAACCCAGCCATCCGCAGATCGGTATGCGCATGGCCCCAGCACGTACGAATGAATTTGACTTCCATGGCCGCCGTGGTCACCATGAACACATGGACAGATGTACGTGTGCGTTCATCCATACACTATTTAGAGAACGTGCTAGCTGCCATCAGCTCTCACAACCACCAGAGCCAATTCCATCCAGCCGAGCTAGCGATGGAGACGGAGCCACCCAAGATGCTCGCCGTGCTGGCGACGATGGTGATAATGGCCACTGCCACCGCCGTCGCATTTGTACCAGACACGACGGTGCTTGCAGGACAGGCGAGGGCGCTCCTCGTCTGGAAAACCAGCCTCGACGACCATAGCCAGCACACACTGCGGTCCTGGGAGAACATGTCGACGCCCTGCAGCTGGCGTGGCATCACCTGCACAGGGCAACATCGCCGGCCGGTGATCATCAGCGGCATCTCTCTGCCGGGGATGCGGCTGAGAGGGGCGCTGGGGACGCTCGACTTCTCAGCCCTGGCGACCCTGACGCGCCTCGACCTCTCGCACAACCATCTCAGCGGGAGCATCCCTGCCGGCATTGAGATGCTCCGGGAGCTCCGTGCTCTGCTCCTACAAGGCAACCAGATAAGAGGCTCCATTCCACTAGGCCTAGCAAATCTCACAAATTTACGCTCCTTAATGCTTCGTGAAAATGAAGTCTCCGGTGAAATACCAAGGCACATAGGCAACATGAGTAGCCTTGTGACTCTCACCTTGTTGGTCAATCACTTGGTTGGTCATATCCCCTTTGAAATAGGCCACCTAAAGCACTTGGTTACATTAGATTTTTCTGACAATAGTCTTTCCGGCTCAATACCAAGCAATATAGGTGACTTGACAAAACTCGCTACCTTGTACCTTGACGGCAACCAACTCTTTGGACACGTCCCTCGAGAACTTGGCCATTTGGTCAATTTGAAGGACTTGGGCCTTAGCCGAAACAAGCTGACAGGTTCCATCCCAAATGACTGGAGAAATTTAACAAAACTCACTGCCTTGCATTTTGGACAGAACCAACTTTCTGGACAAATTCCACAAAATTTAGGTTATCAAGTGAATTTAAAGGTCTTGGATCTTTGTGAAAACACATTCTCAGGTTCCATTCCAACAAATTTGTTTAATTTGACCAAGCTCACTATCTTATATCTATGGGGAAACAGACTCTCTGGTCAAATTCCACGAGAATTAGGTCGCCTTTTGAACTTGGAAGAACTAGAACTTAATACAAACACACTCTCGGGTTCTATCCCAATCACCATAGGGAATTTGACCAAACTCAATAGATTGTACCTTTTCCAGAACCAAGTTTCAGGGCAAATTCCACGAGTGCTAGGTAATATGATGAACTTAAAAGAATTGGCTCTATATGAAAACACACTCTCAGGGCACATTCCAAGAAATTTATGTAATTTGACAAAGCTCACTCGCTTACTTCTTTGGGGCAACAGATTTTCTGGTCACATTCCACGAGAATTAGGTTACCTTGTGAACTTACATGACTTGGATCTTAGTTTAAACACACTCTCAGGTTCTATCCCAGTCACCATAGGGAACCTGACAAAACTCAACATATTAAGACTTCCTCAGAACCAACTTTCGGGGCAAATACCACGAGAGCTGGGTTACCTTGTGAACTTAGAGGAGTTGGATCTTAATATTAACACACTATCAGGTTCCATCCCAAACAACTTAGGAAGTTTGATAAAGCTCACCACGTTACGCCTTGCACAAAACCAACTCTCTGGATCTATTCCTCAAGGAATTGGCAAGTTAATGAGTCTAGTTCATCTGCACCTCACTTTTAACAACCTCTCTGGTTCCTTGCCATCTGGTCTTTGTGCGGGAGGTCGGCTACAAAATTTTACCGTTGCCAATAACAACTTGGTTGGACCCTTGCCATCAAGCTTGCTAAGTTGTACAAGCCTAGTGAGGGTTCGACTTGATCGGAATAACCTCGAAGGAGATATCACCAAGATGGGAGCTCATCCAAATCTTGTCTATATTGATATAAGTTCAAATAAACTATTTGGTAAACTATCTCATCGTTGGGGTGAGTGCTATAATCTTACCGTGCTACGTGCATCAAAAAACAATATAGCCGGAGTAATACCATCAAGCATTGGGAAATTATCCTGGTTGGGGATACTTGATGTTTCATCAAATAAACTTGAAGGACAGGTTCCTCCAGAAATTGGCAATATGACGATGTTGTTTAGTTTGAGCCTTTTTGGCAACTTGCTCCAGGGAAATTTGCCAGAAGAAATTGGATCACTGAGCAATCTGGAGTATCTTGATTTATCATCAAACAACCTAACAGGACAGATACCAGGATCAATTCGGCATTGTCTAAAGCTTCGCTTTCTAAAGTTGAGCCATAATCACCTCAATGGTACCATTCCTATCGAATTAGGGATGTTGGTAAACCTACAAGATTTGTTGGATCTAAGTGAAAATTCAATTGATGGTGCTATTCCAAGTCAACTAGGTGCTCTTACTATGCTTGAAGCCTTGAATCTTTCTCACAATGCACTGAACGGTAGCATTCCACCATCATTTCAGAGCATGAACAGCCTCCTATACATGGATATGTCGTACAACAAATTAGAAGGGCCAGTGCCGCATACTAGGCTTCTTGAAGAGGCTCCAATCAAATGGTTCAAGCATAATAAGAAATTGTGTGGTGTTGTAACAGGTTTGCCCCCTTGTGATTTTCCTCGAAGTAGTGAACAAGCGAAACAGTCTGGAGCTATTGTACTCTCTGTAATAGCCGCTATTGCATCTCTCGTGTTTTTCACTGCACTAGTAAGATGGCAGTGCAAAAAGAAGAAAACAAAGACAGAAACAACAGATGAATTACAACAAACTAAGATGTTCGCCATCTGGAACTTTGACGGGGAGGATGTGTACAAGAAAATTGTTGATGCCACAAACAATTTCAGCAACGCTCATTGCATTGGATCTGGAGGGAATGGATCAGTCTACAGAGTTCAGTTAACAACAGGTGAATTGTTTGCAGTGAAGAAGATCCATAGGATGGAAGATGATGAGCAATTTAACCGTGAAGTACATGCATTGATGCATATTAGACATCGCAACATTGCAAAGTTATTTGGTTACTGCTCCGCAACCCAAGGAAGATTTCTTGTGTATGAATACATGGATAGAGGAAGCTTATCAAAATCTTTGGAGGATACAGAAACTGCAGTTGAATTAGATTGGCCGAGGAGGTTAAATATTGTTTGGGATGTTACTCATGCTTTGTCTTACATGCATCACAACTGCTTCGCACCGATCGTCCACCGAGATATAAAAAGCAACAACATTTTGCTTGACCTGGAATTTAAAGCCTGCATCTCAGATTTTGGTCTAGCGAAAATACTAGATGTAGATGCATCAAACTGCACAAGTCTTGCGGGGACAAAAGGATATCTTGCCCCAGGTAAAATTATATATCTATGTTGGTTACATCAATAATCTTCTAATTGTTTCAAGTACCTCGCTAGGTTTTAACTCTCTAATGTTGTTGTTTCAGAGCTTGCATACACAACAAGGGTAACGGAGAAGTGCGACGTTTATAGCTTTGGGATACTTGTTCTAGAGCTCTTCATGGGACATCATCCAGGCGATTTCCTTTCGTCCATGGACAACAACAACAACAAAAGTACATCGATTGAGAAATTGCTGGACACCCGGCTCCCACTCCCTGAAACTGAGGTCGCAACTAAGATATTTCAAGTGGTCACCATCGCTGTTCAGTGCATAGAGCCTGATCCATCACAGCGTCTGACGATGCAGCAAGTAACCAAGGTGTTGTCAACAGCTGAACGACCTACTAATAATCTTGATTATCTCCACACTAGCATTGCCATCCCTGCCTGCTGGTCGTGAATGTTCATCTGATTATCACATCAGACACTATCTATAACACATCATTTTATTCGGTAGATAGTATGTTTTCTGCTATATATCATTCGCAGCTGCTGGTTAGCAATTAGCTGCATATAAATATATTCTTGTATGGCAGAGCTCCTGCTATTTCTGTAAAACATTGATAAATAAATCCATCTGCATCCTCTCTCGGACGTCTCCTTTTGGTCCTAGCAGCCTTACAAGATGCTCAAACCTTTTAGCTATTGTGTGTCACTTGCACTGGTGGAGGCCAAAGGGGGTCGTGACGCCCCCCCCCCCCCCCCCTCGAAAACTGCATTTTCCCCGGCCAGCCCATCATTGGATAATTCTCTCTCAATCCGTTTTGTGTAGCCCATGTGTACAAAGCTAGCTAGCTATCATAAGCAGCTTGATTAATTATACTACGTACATAGCTAGCTATCTACTACAAGCAGCTTGATTGATTATTGTTAGAGCAGCTTCCTGCTTGTTGCTGCACCCAACACGGAATGCTTCTTTGCCTACTTCATTAGATGGATTCGTGACTGCTTGCTGCATCTGCTGGCATTAGATCGATTTGCCGTTTGCTTACTGTTCCATGTGCATGAAATGTCTCCTGCCTATACGGGCAATGAAAGGATGGTTTTAAAAATCCCCCCCCCCCCCCCCCGATCCGCACTGCATTACCCTGTGGACTCAGAGACCAGTGTTGTTTCACCCATACAAGAAACTCCCCATGGAAGAGGAGCAAATCAATCAGATCAGGGAGGAGCACAGCGTGAGTGCCTGGGTGAAGGCATCAGCCATCAGGGTCGTGCACTCGTGCGGGTTTTCGCGGGCCAGCTCGAAGGAGTAGAACCTTGTGGCAGTGGGCGCGGCGAGAACCAGGTGGCAGAGGAGCGCCAGAAGGAGGTAGTCCGGGCGATAGACGGAGGCTGCTGCGGCAAGGAGGAGCGTTGCGGCGTGGCATCCGCAGCCGCGACGGCTGGGTGGCAGCAGGGTCATGCTTGGGGAGGAAATTTGTGCATCTGCTGCTAGGTGGAAACCCAATTGCTAACAGAGTATGCTTCAAACTTACCTGTTTATTCAAACACCACGTGTATACCTTAGACCTAGAAGACAGTGCCATGTACCAGGGACAAACTTAACAAATACCTTTGCACATTTTAGCTGCGTATTTTATACTTGTAATGAGGAAACATGCCTGTAATGTGGAAACATAAGGATTACACTATTTAAACTATATAAGAAACTGGACTTTCACCGTATTGTTTCCGATAAAGTAATAGCGTAGGCTGGTTTTCTAAATACTCCTTTCAGCGAAAAGAAACAAAAGAAGGAACATGAGATCCACTTCCCAAAAATATCAGGACCTCTTGGGATTCTTTTTTCCTTGGCTTCAAAACAGAGTATACTAATTCAGAAAGATCTGTATAACAGATAGTATTACACAATACAACGGGCAGACCCTTCCTATATATTAGACATACACAAACATGGGATTCGAAAGAAATTGTAAGTGCAAATAAAAGAAGGAGGAAGTTTGACTTCTGCTGCTTGTGCATCTAAAGAATATAAAAAAAAAAATCTTATATCCCACATCAAGCAAGGAACCAAGGATATGCAAGTACTGAAAGTATACTGTGCACATAATCTTGCCACCACTCGTAGGCTACTACCAAATGGATATCATCAATAAAACAATTAAAAGCAACTTCCCAGCAGCGACGTGAGTGGGATGCTGCAGATTCACACTCACCTAAGATGAACCGTAGCATGCATACATATGCTCCATTTAAATCCTTCAAAGGGTCCAATTCTGCACAAACCAAGATGAAAAGGCCCAAATCAGCTCACCAGATCACCTATATAGGAAACAAACAAATGGTTTTTCCCAAGAACATGAACCTGCAGCCCCAGCATAAAAGCCTCTTGGAACTTGAATTTGGCAGCGATCTGGACTGCGTCCCTGGCTCGCTTACTGCTGAGACCTGCAAGGAAAGGCAAGCCGATGAGACTGAAGGCAAGAAGCATCCCGCATGCTGAATCGGAGGTGGCTCACCTTGAGGGCCTCGTCGTCTCCGCAACCCGTGCTCAAAGGAGCCATAACTTAGTAGCCGAGGTGAGCTCGGCCTCCGACCGGCCGGCGCATCGTCCCCAGCGGCGACTTGGTGACGCGCGAGATGGTGGTGTTGAGCACCGGATCCAACGGTGCCACGAGACGTACATCGGTGAGCCACTTCCCCGCGTGAACTTCCTTGGCATTGGCTCAACGCTGAGGCTGACGGCTACGACGCCAGGTCGGAGGCCATGGATCTCGGACTGCCATGGACCCCGTACTCAATGGAGCAGCGACGCGGGGGAACCGGGGAAGGGAGGTTATGGACGGGAGGGGAGGAGACAGAGGGGTGGCGCCGAGAGGGGATGAAGGAACGGGTGGTGGTGGCGGCGTAAGAAAGGGGCTAGGGTTAATGGAGTGGGAGCGAAGGGGAGAAGGGGGGGAATGAGGAGAGGACGAGAGAGGATGACGCGCTCGGTAGCCTATCGGCACCCCACTCCTCTAATGTTGGAAGACGAAAATGCCCCGGTGGGGGCATGATATTTACAGTTAGTTGCAATTGGAACTTTATCTGACGGCTGAGGTTGGTCGGGTGAAGATCAGACGGCACACATCGATCTGGCCCGGGATCCAACGGCCTGTGTCGCGAGGAGATTTCGATCGGACGGCCCATATGCTCTGAGCTCTGAGAAGGCTCAGATTCAGACATGAATCTAACTATGGGATTCAAGGTCCCGTAAATGTATTACAATTAGTTGCAAAAATAATTAAAAACAACAATTAAGCAACATTATCTGCTATTTATTCTATAATGCTTTGTTCTATGGCTGAGATATTAATTGTTTAGAGCTTCATTTTCTTAATACATGAAAATATGTAATAAAAATTGTCTTTTTAGTTCAAAGCCATCACACGTATGCATTATACAATATTTTTATTAAAAAAATCCATGTGCAACATGTATACAAATGAGCATGGAGTAGATAATCACCATTGGCATTGGAAAATATAGCACTCCATTTAGCCATGAGTGCATGAAATTGAAAACCAAATAACCTGACAGAACATTGCATGTATGGAATGCATTGTGTTGAATGGATCAATTATTAAGATTGTAATGCAATGACAAGAATCAAACTCGTATGTGTTTGTCAAAACAACAGGAACTTTCCATCCCCATTTAAAGACGTCGTCATTCAATGTAGGACTTGCAACTTGGAGCGCAAAGTTTACATTGTCCATATTTTTAGCATATTCTTATTGAAAGTGAGTCCAAAATGGAGACAATTTTTTATTTTGATCCAAGACGAACAATATGGATAGCCCAAGGATAGCCCAAGGCAATAAAATCTGCAACGATGCATAGATTTGGAAATACATTAATCATGAGACTAAATAAACCATTCTTCGTAAAAAGGAAGTACAATCTTACAATATCATATTCTGAGATATGATACTCGTTGCTACCAGGCCAACTATCAAACAACTATGTCCACATAGAAATGTTCATATTATCATGATGACTTGGATCTCGCGCATAGTGGGACATCGACTAAAATAGTAATAAGAAAACATTAATAGTATGAGGAAAATGTAATATATGATTATAGTACCGTACACAGAAGTTTAGACCCATGTGGTGAACCGGGATGTCTCTAACGAGGTAGATGTCCTGGTACATTAGTATCCGAACAAACAAATCAAAACAATCAATGTCCATATAATCATTAGTTTTTAATATATTCCGTATTTGTCTCGAATTTAAACTAACCAGCTCTTCTGAATCTAGATGAATATAGGATATCAGTAAACACATATATCAACATATTAGTTTCAATTTGAGACAAATAAGAAACATATTAAAAATGATGAATATATGAATGTTAATTGCTTTAATATGATTATGCGGATATTAGCTTGTCGCGACATCCAGCTTGTAAGAGACATTCGAGTTTACTACATGGATCTAAACTATCGTGCAAGATACTATAATCGGATATTACATTTTGTGTCATATTACTAATGTTTTATTACTATTATTTTAATTAATGCCCCACTATGCACGAGACCAAGTCATCGTGTCAATATGGACATTGCTAGATTTTCACAGTTATTTGATAGTTAGCATGATAGCAATGAGTATCATATCTCAGAATGTGCTATCATAAGATTTTAGTTCTTCATTACTAAGAATAGTTCATTACCATCGTTGTGCACGTTTACTAGTGGTAAAAAGAAAAGAAAAGGAATCGTACACTACATTCTTAATTCATTTTACAAACAACAGTGCATCTTGTTAAGTAGCGTTGTTTACATACATACAAAATACATCCGGAGGCCGAATAAGCCATTATCGAAAAAGCAAGATGAACTATGAGGTTTTATATTTGAGGTTAGGGCCGGCTCTATGTTTTCAAGGGCTCTTGGTCGAAGTGGGTGACTTGGTCCCTTAAAGTTGTGCGCTATTGTACTAGTGCTATACTATTACTAGTGAATTGTGAAACCATTAGGGTTCAACTCCCATCGTCATCCGAGTAGGCTCCTTCTAAAAAATTATTTACTGGATGCTAATGTCCACAGTGTTAAACAAGACGTAACGTAGTATCTTAGAAGCTTCGGTTTAGGTAGGTTGTTGATATCCGATGAGGTTTATCTCTTCCTAAACCATAGTGTGATCTATCTCCTCCTTTCTTGTCTCTCAAGCTTGTAATCCCAACCATCTTGTATGCGCTATTCAGGGAGGCGCGCCCCTGCTATTTAACACGTACCACGTCCCTCTAATGAGGTAAGACGCTTCCCGCAAGTCGCATATGGTAACAGAGCCACCTCTTCCAATCTCTAGCTCTCCACAAACCCTAAACCAATCTCTAGCCATGTCTTCCTCCGGTGCTTCCCAGCCTAGCCTCAATGGGAGAAGCTTTCACGCACCAACTACGTGTTGTGGCGCACTCAAATCACGCCGCAGCTAAGGGGTGCTGGTGTCTTCGGCTATGTCGACGGCACCTTGCCGGAGCCGGCCAAGTTTCTCGACGCTAAGGACAAGGACGACAATGAAACCGCCGAGCCCAACCCTATCCACCCAATCTGGGCCAGGGAGGACCAGCAGGTACTTGGCTATCTACTCAATAACCTCACCAAAGAGGTGCTCATCACGGTGACCGCAGTCACCACGGCGCGCGCGCTCTGGGTGGCGCTGGACGGCATGTTCTCGTTGCAGTCTCTCAGCAGCGTCAACAACATCCGCACGACCCTTATCAACGCACAGAAGGGCAACCAATCGGTGGCCACATACTCCGCTCACCTACGCAGCCTCGCCGATGAACTCGTCGCGGCAGGAAAGCCGATCCAAGATGATGAGTTGATCTCATATCTTCTTCATGGGCTGGACATAGATTACCCGCCCTCGACGCTCGTGTTACTCCGATCAACCTCGACGAGCTGTATGTCATGCTTAGCAACTTCGATCAATGGATCGCCAGTTTCACAGCTCGGGCAGTGACTTCAAGTCCTCTGCCAACGCGGCGACTCGCGGACGTGGTGGTTTTTCCTCCCGTTCCCGTGGCTCCTCGCGCTCCAAGGGCAAGCAGGGCAACTCTACCAACACCCCTCGTAACGGCCGCCCCTCCTCCACCAACAACAGGGGCCGCCGCGGCGGGTCTAGCAAAACTCACCAGGATGTTGTTCGCTGCCAGATATGCGGCAAACCTGGGCATACTGCCAAGGACTGCTGGTACCGTTTTGACGAAGATGAAGCCTCCTCCGATGATGATGAGAAGGTTGCTGCCGCCGCCGATGGATCCTAGGTGTTGACACAAACTGGTACCTGGATAGTGGTGCAACAAACCATCTCACAGGTGAACTTGAGAAGGTAACTCTCCGGGAGAAGTATCATGGAAAGGATCAGATCCATACGGCCAGTGGTGCAGGTATGCGGATTCATCATATTGGTAATTCAGTCATTCGTACCCCCTCTCGCAAAATTCATCTTAAAAAATCTTGCATGTTCCTAGTATACACAAAATTTTTCTTTTCGTTCATCGCATCACCCTTGATAATCATGTTTTCATTGAGTTTCATCCTTTTTTCTTTTTGATAAAGGATCTGGCCACGAGGAAAGTACTCTATCGAGGTAGATGTGTTCGAGGGCTTTACCCGTTGATTCCGGAGCTTAGAAGAACAAATAAACAAGCTTGTGGAGCTATCAAGCTTTCGTCCACACGATGGCACGATCGTTTAGGACATGCTTCTTTTTTCCTAGTTGAACGTTTGCTTAGAAAGAATAAGCTCCCATTTGTTGGTGAGCGTGACGTTGAAATTGTTTGTGATTCTTGCCAAAGAGCAAAATGTCATCAATTACCCTATCCTATTTCCACTAGTGTTTTTACTCGCCCTTTGCAATTGATTTTTTCGAATGTCTGGGGTCCTGCTCCTAGCTCAGTTGGTAGACACACATATTATGTCAGTTTCATTGATGACTACAGTCAATTTTATTGGATCTACCTTCTCAAGAAGAGAGCTGAGGTGTTTCAAGTCTTTAAAAAAATTCAAGCTCATGTTGAACGAAAATTTGATAGCAAAATTATTGTTGTTCAATCTGACTGGAGAGGGGAATATGAAAAACTTAATTCCTTCTTCCAGACCCTTGGCATCTCACATCATGTGTCATGTCCCCATGCTCACCAACAAAATGGGTCTGCCGAACGAAAACATAGACACATAGTGGAAGTTGGGCTTGCCCTCTTGGCAGGAGCCTCTATGCCCCTCAAATTCTGGGACGAAGCTTTCCTCACAGCTGTTCATATCATTAATATGTTGCCAAGTCGTGTCATTCATGGTGAAACACCTATAGAACGACTCCTTCATATTAAACCCGACTACACTTCCCTACGTGTGTTTGGCTATGCCTGTTGGCCCAACCTTCGTCCCTACAACAATCGAAAACTTATGTTTCGATCCACCCAATGTGTCTTTCTTGGATACAGTGCACAACACAAAGGGGTCAAGTGTCTTGATGTCTCTACTGGATGAGTTTATATTTCTCGTGATGTCGTTTTTGATGAGACCAAATTCCCTTTCTCGGATCTCCACCCTAATGCTGGCACTTTGCTTCGTAAGGAAATTCTCATACTACCACCACATCTCACAAATAGTGCATCGGGGGACCATAACTGTGTTGACCATATGATCACTAATCCGCTCACCGAGCTGCATGAGCCTCTTGATGTTGCAGGTACTTCCCCGGATGACACTAGTCAAGAAAACGCCGCATCCAATTCTGTAGATGGGCGTTATCTCATGTGCCGCGAATCAGGGAGCAAATCTCCCTCGGGATCGCCGCCTTCGTGCGCGTTAGGCGCGCCAGGCCGATCCGCCTCGGGATCACCGTCTGGAAGCGCGTCAGGTGCGCCAGACAGATCCACCTTGGACTCCCCGCCTGCAGATGCGCACGCGCCTGTGTCCGACGCCTCCAACCGTGTGGCCGCACCCACACCTGTCTCACGCGTTGAACCTGACCGGCTCCAATCTAGCCCGGCGACGTGCGCATCGCTCATGGGTGTTCGCTATTGGGGTGAACCGGCCTGCTATACATGTCGACCGACAGTCTCGACTCCACTGCCTAGCGCCAGGGGGGGCACGCTGTCCCAGACCAATGATGACTCCCATGCGGCGGGATCTTCTGCGCCTCCTAGGCGTTGGCTGCGACGCCCGCGACCACAGATGATCTGCCTGCTCAAACCGCGGCTCCCGACGCTCCTTCTGTCCCCGAATCTTCCTCGGGATCGCCGACGGTGCAGCCAACTCCTGTTGCTGGCGCAGGATCGTCTATGGCTGAAAACTCTACTGCATCGTCTCCTCGTCGTACACGGCTGCAGAAAGGGGTAACTAAACCTATTAACTATAAACATATGATGAAATATGGGATGGTTTGCTCTACAGGTGAACCCCACACACTTGAAGAGGCACTCGGTGATGAAAATTGGAAGAAAGCCATGATAGAAGAATACATGGCTCTCAAGAGAAATAACACATGGCATTTGGTTCCTCCACTGCAAGGTAAAAATCTTATTGATTGCAAGTGGGTATTCAGAATTAAAAGGAAGTCTGATGGAACCATTGATCGTTACAAAGCACGACTTGTGGCAAAAGGCTTTTAAACAACGGTATGTCATAGATTATGAGGATACTTTTAGTCCTGTTGTAAAAGCTACCACTATTCATCTTGTCCTGTCTATTGCTGTTTCTAGGGGTTGGAGTCTTAGACAACTAGATGTATAGAATGCGTTTCTCCATGGCGTTCTCGAAGAGGGAGTTTACATGAAACAACCTCCTCGGTTTGAGAACAAAGATTCTCCTTCTCATGTGTGCAAACTTGATAAGGCACTTTATGGGCTGAAGCAAGCCCCAAGGGCATGGTACTTACGTCTCAGTCACAAAATGCAAACACTTGGCTTTATCCCTTCAAAGTCTGACACCTCTCTGTTCATTTACAATAAATGCAACACACAAGTATTTGTTCTCATATATGTTGATGACATTGTTGTTACAAGCTCCTCTGATGAAGCTATAGTAGGACTTTTGAAGGATCTTGATGCTGAGTTTGCTCTGAAGGATCTTGGAAATCTACATTATTTTCTAGGGATAGAAGTGAAGCAGCATTCAACTGGACTTCATCTCTCTCAGGAAAAATATGCCACAGACTTGGTTCACAAGGCTGGACTTCAAGGTTGCAAACCTTCACTTACTCCATTATCAAGCTCAGAGAAGTTATCTCTTACAAAGGGCCAAGCTTTGAATCAGGATGACAGCACCAAATACAGGAGTCTAGTAGGTGCCCTTCAATATTTGACACTTACAAGACCTGGCATTTCCTTTGTTGTGAACAAGGTTTGCCAGTATCTTCATGCACCTACTACTGTCCACTGGGCAGTTGCAAAACGTATAGTTAGATATGTCAAAAATACTCTCAATGTTGGTCTCAATTTTACCAAGTCACCTTCTACACTTGTTAGTGCCTTCCCAGATTCTGACTGGGCAGGATGTCCGGATGACAAGTGTTCCACTGGTGGCTTTGCTGTATTTTTTGGTCCAAATCTCGTATCATGGTGTGCCAGAAAACAAGCAACTGTCTCTAGGTCCAGTACAGATGCAGAATACAAGGCACTAGCAAATACTACAGCTGAAGTGATATGGGTCCAGTCCATGCTAAAGGAGCTTGGTGTCCA
This sequence comes from Hordeum marinum, assembly GCA_022496015.1. Lineage (NCBI taxonomy): Eukaryota > Viridiplantae > Streptophyta > Magnoliopsida > Poales > Poaceae > Hordeum > Hordeum marinum. The sequence goes on from CM039678.1 coordinate 15,734,544, forward strand.
AAGTACAAAACCTCCCTGCTTGTGGTGTGACAATCTAGGTGCCACTTACCTATCAGCCAATCCAATATTTTATGCACGCACTAAGTACATTGAAATTGATTTCCACTTTGTCAGAGAAAGAGTTGCTCAAAAGAAACTTAAGATTTGATTTATACATTCCAAAGATCAAAATGCAGATGGGTTCACGAAGGCATTGCCTACAAGAAGTTTTGAGGATTTTAAGCATAATCTCAACTTGATGAAGTTGTGATTAAGGAAGGGTGTTAAACAAGATGTAACGTAGTATCTTAGAAGCTTCGGTTTAGGTAGGTTGTTGATATCCGATGAGGTTTATCTCTTTCTAAACCATAGCGTGATCTATCTCCTCCTTTCTTGTCTCTCAAGCTTGTAATCCCAACCATCTTGTATGCTCTATTCAGGGAGGTGCGCCCCTGCTATTTAACACGTACCGCGTCCCTCTAACGAGGTAAGACGCTTCCCGCAAGTCGCATACACAGATCTTATTTTCTTGAACTATTAGGGCAAACTTCAAATATAATAAGCAAATTAACAGTGTATCAAAGTTGCAGGTCACCCACGATGCAGTTATCAAAGGTAAACAGAACAAAGTTTGCGCAATTAACATAATCCGTGGACGAGAATATTAGGACTGGCTCCCGTTGTTTTACTGGATTGCCATAAGATCTGCATGAACATACATAAGCTAGCTCGCTTGACGGACTTACCGTGCAACGGTGCAGCCGTGCAGGGCGCCGGTGGCGGCGGACCTCGGCCGGAGAGGGGTACGGCACTGTTGCCGTGGAGGGCTTCGGCAACGTTGGAGGAGGAAGCGGTAGGGCACCAGAGGACGGTGCCGTGGTGGCGCGTGTGCATGCGCTCGCCGGAAGGTGATGTGCGGCGGCGCCACATTTATACAGCCCAGGCCTGACCACATTTGTTTGATCCTTCTTTTCTGTTGGACTGTGTTCGCACCACATTTATTTGATCCTTTTCTGTTGGACTGTGTTTTCTCTTTGTGGGTTCAGGCATCAGCTGCTCGCGAGAGCTATATATTATATGTGTCTCGCATTAAGCGAGACGGATGAATCTCTCGTACTCTTTCCGTTCGGATTTATTAGGCTCCTTTTTATTTTGGGCTAAAGTTTGACATATAAATTAAACTAACAAAATTTAAATTATATGTTTCAAAAATTATAACGTTAAAAAGCTCTTTCAAATGCAAATCCAATAATATAATGTGTCATAGTATATACTTTATATTTTAATAGTCTATAGAAGGTCAAAGTCTCACTCGAAATACGAGCGGACCTAATAAACCTGGACGGAGGTAGTAGTAGAAGCGTCTGGAGAAATCAGGCCGGTCAATTAGCACATACTAAAAAAATAGAATGATGAAAATGCTCATTTTTTATATACAATGGTAAAAAAATATTATTTCTTTAATATGTGGTCAACATTTTTTTTATAAACATTTAACATTTTCCCAATGCTTGTCGAACATTTTTTAAATATTTGTTCAACATTTTCTTCAAATGCTTGATTAATATTTTTATATACATGATAAAAAGATTTTATATTTTTTAAGAAGTAAAATACACTAGAGGTCCTAAAAGTATTCCAAGTGTGTCAAGTAGGTACTAAAAGTTTGAAACCATTCACCATGGGTCCTTAATGTGTGCAAGTCACTCACTGCAGGCCCTAAAGTATTTTAAGTGTGTAAAGTAGGTCCTAAACTTCGCGGGTAATATATATATATATATATATATATATATATATATATATATATATATGACCCGTGGTGAATAATTTGAAACTGCTAGGACATACTTGATGCATTTAGAATAAGTTTAGGATCTTCGGTGTATTTTATTCTTTCTAAAATACATGATCAACATTTTTTGTATACGCATTCACCATTTTTCAAATGCATGATTACCATTTCTTAAATATCATGTAAAGTATATTTTTTAATATATATGTTTAGAATATTCAAAAATGTAAACAAAACTAAAACATGGAATAAAAACGAAATAAAAAGATAGGAACAAACTTTAAAAAAATTGAGGTTGTGTAGTACCGCGAACTGGGCAGACCCATATGCTCGCACACGCTTCAGCGAGTCGGAAGCTTGACTCGCTGAACGCGAGACATAGGTGCGTCCTCGTTTGCTGGCTGGCAAGGCACGAATGGGATTTTGTGCTCCCGCAAGCTCGGCCATAGGTGGATGCCCCTCCCGCCTAGACCCAGAACCGACCCTATTTATATCCTTCCTATATGACTTGGAACTTTACTCCGCCATCACGTAAACTAGAAGGGTTGTGATTTCCCCTCATAGTTTTGAACACTGTAATACGGAAGCCAATAGAGTTGCTCGTGAACTAGCTAGGTTAGCGAGGGTTTTTGGGACAAATGAGTGGATTGAGAAGCCTATGAACAATATTGTATCTTGATCTTCTTACACACGATGTAACTGTTATTTTTAATTAATAAAGTTGTTCCTTTTGAAGAAAAAAAAGGTTGGGCACGCTTTACTGTAACATTGGTGTTGTTCGGTTTTCATAATTATTTTACTCCCTCTCTTTCAAAATATTGAGATCTTCCGAAAGCGGAAGGTGGGCCAACATGTCAAATTGAATGAATAGGAGACACCTCAACACCCGGTTTGAGGTGAGGACAGGTTAGGATGGGGTTGAGCCACAGCATGTCGTTGTTTGCTAATGTCAAAATGTTGGTTTCAAAGACTGCCAAGCGGGCCACCGACCAGAGATTAGAGAGGACAACAAACAAACATATCGCTCTCCTGGGGGGCAGCTCGGGCGGAAACCCTAGCCGCCGCCGCATCAGCTTTCTCTCTAGTCTCCCCCGCTGTCGCCGGAGGACGCCGACTGGCAAAGCCCTCTGACCGGCAGCGGTGGCGGGGTTGCCTTCTCGCGTGGCGGTTTCTCCCCCGCGGGGAGCTCTCCGATCGTGTCGGCGCGTCGCCCAGGACGTCGCGATGACGGTGGTGGAGATTGGGATCCGGGGCGACGGCTCCGGGATCTGGTGGTTATCCTCCCATGGCGGATGGCGGCTCGGGCCGCGGTTTCCGTCGGGACGCAGCGCTACGCGAGGGACGCGGCGACGTGGTCATGCGGTGGTGGTGTTCGCGCAGCCCTGCATCAACAACGTGGTGGCGGCCTTGCATCTGGGCGTGGCCGGTGGCGGTGACGGCGGCGGCGTCCAACCCGGATCCGGTCTTCGCGGTGGTGATGGCTACAGCTGGCCGGATCCGACCATGGTGGTGGTGGCATCCCTTCCTCCGGGGATGACGGGCCAGGTGGTGGGTCCTTGTGGCGGCGTCGGTGGCGGCGGATCTTGGGATCCCGTGACCGGGCTCGTCACAGGATGCGCATGGCGGACGGAGCTTCCTCCAGCGTCGACGGCGCCTGATGCGGGATCGTGACGGCGGTTGCTGTTGTATGGGCGACGACAACGGCCGGCGCGGCGGTGGGTGCTGCCTGTAGCGCCCGAAATCGGGGTGACGGCCCCTCTTCATCAACGGCGGCGGACTCCGGGGTCGTCAGGGCGACTCGGAGTCCGGATCTCAAGATGGCGACGGCCTTCTGAGGCTGGTGGCGGTATGGGATGTCCCCTCCATCAACAGATCGGGTCGATGCGTCTCGGCAGGTGACACATGAGCTTTTCTCGGAGTTGTCGGGCGATACTTGTCGTCGACAGGTGAAGCCACCGGTGGATGTGCTACCGGCGGATGCTACGCACGGCGTCTTATGTGGAGACGTCAGGTCATGCCTGTTACCGGCAGGTGATGCACGGCGGCTCTCGCGGAGGTGTCAGGTTTAGCCTGTTCTTGTTGGATCGAAGGTGGTGTGACAGTAGCGGGAGGCAGGCGGTATGGGACGTCTTTGTCTTCCGTTGTCTCCTCCAGAGGTATCCATCTATTGAGGTGTCGATAGATGGATAAAGGCGGATGGTACAGACAGCTTCAACGACGAGATTATGCACTCCGGTGGAAACACAAGATCACTGATCGGGCTATGTCGTCGCACGCCAACGTCGTGTCCTTGCTAAAGGCGGTGCATTGAAGCTTTGCTTTGGGGATGAGAATCCGAAGTTCATCCTTGTGGTGGACTCGGCATCATCAGCACACGGCGATTCCTTCTTGAAGGGGTAGCTTAGGAGTTGTGTATTTTTCGTTTTTGTTGTGTCTTATATCATAGGATTAGTGGTTATCTGGGGGCGTTACTGTCGCGAGGTATATGGCCTCGGGTTTGTTTTCCGTTTTATTTCCGGGTCGAAGGTGTTTGGCTGCTGGATGTTGCTTTATTAATAATATATGGCTACATGTATCGTGCTGATGCAGAGGCCGGGGGACATCCTCCTTTTCGAAAAAAATGTCTCTTTTGACTAGGGAAGGCATGTCACAAGGATAGCATAACAAGCATCATTAGAATGCACCAAAAAGGAAGGTAAATGCATGCATTTCCCCCCATATTATCCCTCTCGACCCAATAAGGAGAAAAAACAAAAGAAGTTTGTTGGTAAGAATATTTGCAAAATAAGAATCCAACCAGATCAATAGGAGTACTAAGCCAGAATGGATTAAGGGAGCTAACATGAAATAACACCAAAGATCTAAATCAACACAAGTAACAAAATTTCCATCTCCACATCCCCATCCACTATCATGTTGGCAAACAAATGAAGATAAAATCGAAGGACGATATTGATCCAAAGGTGAGTAGGATAGAAACACACATACTACCTTAGACCTAGACATTAGACACTGACCGCCATCATTCCATCACCCTGATCGAAACAAAGAGAGGACTGAAGGAAAATTAGAAATAGCATATATGTGGGTATTTTTTTATAGAGACGTGGTCTAAATGTAGACGCTCACAAACATGCAAACACACCGAGCCATATGAGCGCATTATTCCTTTTCTAAAAGAAAAATACGAGTGCATTATTGATTGAAAAGCTAAGGTAATAGACAAGTGTCTCCTGATTCCGCTTCTAACTACCTTGGCAAGAGCAAAGGGACCTTTGCGACAGTAGAGACAAATGATATTATGATGATTGTATGTTTCTGTAAAAAGTTGATGATGTAAAGTATCAATTGTTCTCGCACCAAGACCCTATGTTTTCATAACAAACGCCAAGACCTTATGTTTACTTTATTTAATGAACATCAAGCCCCTATGTTGGCTTCGCCTTTGGTGGACCAGAACCACTGTGGTCGATGAGGTCTCAGTGCAAGTTTAAGGTGCACCACCGTCAACAACGTGATCACAGCCCCCAAGCTATCAACTCGAGAGGCCGAAAAATACACTCCTCACCGGCTGCTTGAGTCAAGATTTTGAGAATCTAAGACTCTCCTATATAATACAATATATCGTTGAATCACAACTGTGCAATAGTTTTTCCTTTCCCTCACGCCTTGGTCCGCCTAGTAGTTTAGTTTCCTTTTAATCCTCGCATGGGAAACATTGTGGCGCATAGTCGCACTTCATCTTCTAGTTGGTTTACTGAGCTCCCAAATCCTTAAGTTTGTTCGTCAGGACGGAGATGACGAGCTACGGCAAAGACTATTCTTGTCTCCTTGAGAAAGAGATCTAGTGTCGGTTGCTTCAGTTCACTTCAAGGGTTCAATGTCGACGACTATAACTTTGGGGCGTTGGTCTTACATAGGGGCACATGCATAAAGACTTTTTGAATTTTATCGACGAGGTTAGTCCGGCTTTTGTAAGGGAGCGGCGACAATGACGCTTATGCGGCTCGTTCTAGCGGCGCCGATGGTTGTTTAGTGGCCAAGGACGTCAATATATAAATCTTATTATGTTTACTGTGCTTTATGGTTTTGATGAACTTTCATAACGGAATCAAGCCCATTTTACAAGTTAAAAATATTCTTCCCCTTTAGGCGGAAAGACGTTGTCATGTCAGCCTTTTACGGGCTTGAAGCCCACAAACGTGACCTGGCACGTCCGCAGATGGTGACTAGCCACACGTCAAATTTATTTTCATATATCTGGATACCACGTATTTGAAACCTTAAATTTATACAAAGCATGCAAACAAGGAAATCCGACATAGACGAACATATACTACTCCTTGTCGGAGATTTTCACTATGTTTGTGTCCGACTCCGGATACATGGACGACAGTCACAACTCCGTATCATGCGGCTGCTCCGCCTCGTCCTTCGCATCCGCGTTAAGTCCGACGAAAAGCGCGTCCGTCGCTACACGTTATTGCCGGATGAAACTGTTGCTTGGCATTGACATAAGCCTCATTTTGCATGGACTCCAAGATTGTTTGCTGCTCCGCCATCTCTGTCGCTTGGGCGACCGCGAACTTCGCTTCCGCGTCCTCCATGCCGCAGTCGGCGCCTGTTCATCCTCCGTTTGCTCCGCCTCGTCCTCCTCCTTCATCGGAACCGGTTGCTGCTTCGGCTCCTCCTACGCTTCGTCGTCCTCCTCATCAGGCCTCGGTGAGTCCGGAGACAAAGCCGTCTGCGACGCGGGCGGCGCGCCTCGCCCGGATCTCCTGCTCGATCTGGAACCGGCCCTCCGACGTGAGCATAGCATAAGTAGTCTTCTTTAGCCGGACCATGAGGAAGCCAGACGGTATGGAAAGGGAAGAGGTGGGTGTGCTCGACTAGCGACATGGAAAGGGCGGAGGTAGATGTGACTAGGGTTGAGGGATGTCGGCGTCGGACTTTGGCCACGGGCTGCGAGCTGAAGCGGCGCCACGTCACATTCGCACCCCCATCGAAGGAGACGCTCATCGGACCGATGGCCTTCCGGGCGATTCCGTATGAAACCCGGCCGCCAGTCCAACGTGGCGGACACGCTCCGGCTTTCGTATGTCCGCGTCCATATTTAAGCTAGTATTTTTTTTTAATACTGTGCCCCGACCCCGAGAGCGTAGGGAAAGGGATAGCGCGCGGCCACCGGGAGGCGAGCGCGAGAGATCCGTGAAACCGGGCACGGGAACCACGTCCACCCGTTCCGGGGCGCCACCTCCTCCTCTGTTTCTTTGGGCTCTCGCTTCCTTCCACCCCACTTCGCCCTCCACGCGCCGCGCCCCGTCCATCCCGACGCCACCGCCCATGGCTCCACCCCTTTCCCCCTAGAAAACAAACCCCGCCATCACCGACGACGCGATCGCCACGCCCGCCACCTGCTCGACGGATTGCCCCGGAGGAGGAGGATGACGACGCCCATGGCCTCGCTCGACCCCTCGCTCGCCACCGCCGCCGCCAGGCCGCGCCTCGCCGCTGCGACCCCGCCCTCCGCCGCGCCCACGGGCGCGCTGCGTCCCGGCGCCGCCATCCCACGGGGACGCCAGCGCCGCGGCAGGTTCTCGTGCCGCGCGGGATCCGCGGCCTCGGAGATGTATGTCATGCCTCGCTGCCTCTCTGTTTTTTTTCCTCTCGTTATCTGTCGGTGTAATTTCGTGAGGCTCTCCTCTCGTCTCGGGGGGATGAGACGGGGAACGGAATTCTCCTGTTCCTCTTACGGAACACCCTTGTAGCTCGATAATGGCGATTTCAGTAGGTTGGTCGATCACCGTCTCATGATTGGGAGGTCTCGTCCCACTCTCCCTAGCTGAAAAGCAATGATGGTTGCGCTCTGCAGCCCTAGGTCCATCACCATCTAATGGCCGGCATCCCCCTAGCCGTACTGAACAAACACGTACCACGACCAATGGCGTACGAAGCGTATAGATAGAGGTAGCGCAACTAGTGATGGCACAACTACAGAAAACCCGATCCAGCGTGGCATTGCCATTCGTGGCCCTACTAATGGTAGCGGTCAATCAAATTAACCGCTGTTCCAGGGGTGGATTCAATGCAGTTCCACACAAACTCGGGTCTGACACTCAGTGTTTCATGAAGTGGCATGCAAGATATTTCCCATTCTAGCATTTTTAGATACATACTAAGCTGAATCTGATGCGCTGGAACCATGTTCACTGCCATCCCCTGTCAGGAAGGTCACTCTTAATTCAACACCATGCTGTTTTTTCCCTCCGCAATGTTGAGATGTCTATCTGTCATATGGGAACCGAGCCAAGTTGACAAACTGAAACGGTTCATTCTACAATGTCCTCTGCACAAATGCAGCTGTGCAGTTTATTACCCATTTCCATTTTCTGGATAATTTAATGACTATGTTTTGCTATTTACTACAGAACAAAGGAGAAAAGCAGAACTGATCCTTCAAAGTCGGGTTCGGTGCTGCTCCGGGTTTGTCTAGAGCACCAGGTTAAGTATGGCGAGCATGTTGGTATTATAGGTTCGACAACGGAGCTTGGGTCATGGAAGCAACACGTCGAACTGGATTGGACAGAGGATGGCTGGGTCTGCCAGCTGGAGCTCCCTGGGGAAGCAGCTGTGGAATTCAAGTTTGTGATAGTCTCAAAAGGAGGAAAGGAGAAAAAATGGGAGGATGGTAACAACCGTGCTATCGAGCTGCCAAAAGGTGGTACACTTGATATAGTATGCAACTGGGATAGGACAGAAGAGCCTTTAGGTTCTTCGGGAACATCAAAGGCTGCTAGAGCATCCAAACAACAAATGGCTGGAGATGTTTCAGTCACCAATTTAGCACCGGAGACTGGCTCAAGCACATTTGGTGGGCAATGGCAAGGTAGCGAAGCTGTTTTCATGAGGTCAAATGAGCATCGGAATAAGTCGAGTGACAGAATGTGGGATACAGCTGGGCTTGGTGGAATGGCACTGAAATTGGTGGAGGGTGATAAAGTGTCTAAGAACTGGTGGCAGAAGGTAAGTTAGCTTTATTTGTTTTTGACCCTGTCAAAAAGGTCTAGTATTCCATATTCTATTATTTTAGAAGTGAAAGCTCAACACTGAAATTTTAATATCAGCAGATGGAAGTGCATGGTACTTTCAGGACCCCACATGAGCGGATGCAGCAATGTTGTATAGTTGCTAGTTATCTGTTTCCCTTTTGGTAGTAGCTGTCATAACTGAAAGTATCTTTTGTGAACTTGTTAAAGAAAAACTGGTTTATGTCTCTAAGCACCTTGCACTGTACAAGGCCAAAGGCTCCCACGTTGATCACTGCTGTGGTTAACCTTTATTTTATGAAACTAACAAAAGATAACAATCAGTCGATGGTGCAATCCGCACCCTGTGACTTGATGTCTTTTTAGAAATATTACATTCAATGTAATGCTGAATTAGCTTCCTTTAATAAGCATTTCTTCTTGCAGTTAGATCTTGTTCGCCGGCTTGTGTCAGAACCTGTTGATGACCAAAGTAGTAGATTGGAGGCTCTTATATGCTCTGCTATTTATTTAAAGGTTTGTCCAACTGCACTTCACTATGCTATTTGTCATTATGTTTCTTGGAAAACTAATTTTCCCTTCTAAAAGCATTCATCTGAAAACATATGATCTGTTATTTATTTAAATGTTTCTTGAATTGCACTTCAGTATGCTATTTGTCAGCATTTTCCTGGAAAATTAATTTTGTTTTGTGAATTGTTAATCTGAAACAGACTGGTAAAAAGTATATTAATATATTTTATCTGGTTCCCTCTATTGCAGTGGATTTATACAGGTCAGATATCATGTTCCGAAGATGGTGGTCATTACCGACCCAACAAACATGCTGAGATATCGAGGCAAATTTTCCGTGAACTTGAAAAGATGTACTACGGAAAAGGAATATCACCTGAGGTTTGCTCATTCCATCACAACTGTTAGATAGGCATCAGCATCAATTCTAAGTATCCATGCAAAAAAAAATCTAAGTATTTGACTTTCCAATTTTAATCACTGTGCCTTTAGCTAAGATGAACTTGTCTGACTTTGCTAGTGTTATTTTTTTACTGTTATACATTAATTATCAATTATTCATCGTGGTAATACTGATCACCTTCATATTTCCATGTACATACATGCAGGATGTGCTTGTTATTCGCAAGATTCATCCGTGTTTACCTTCGTTTAAGTCGGAGTTTACTGCCACTGTCCCTCTAACACGAATTCGTGATATTGCTCATCGCAATGACATCCCACATGATCTCAAGGTGATGATCCCTTTCAAGAGTATAGAGTAACTCCCCATTGTATTATTTGCAACTCACTTCATCTTCTACTGTTAACAGAAAGAGATTAAGCATACCATACAAAACAAGCTTCACCGAAGTGCTGGCCCTGAGGATCTTGTTGCTACAGAGGCCATGCTTACTAGGATAACGAAGAATCCTGGAGAATACAATGGAGCTTTTGTCGAACAATTCCAAATATTCTATAGCGAACTAAAAGACTTCTTCAATGCTGGCAGGTTGTCTAGCTCCTTATTTCCCATACTTCTACTTCAAGAATCTCTATTTGCTATACTAAACTAATGAAACTTTTACTCTTTCTGGACTTTCTGATCCTACTGAAAGATATTGACATCAGTTTGGAATTTCTAATTCCTGACTTACTGCGGTCAGAAGTATTGATACAGAAATTCAATTTTGACAGTGATGAAGAATTAAGGACAGAAGATTGCACCAAACAAATAAACAAAAAATTGATGCCAGAAAACTTCTTTTTTATAATATGGTAGAAGACTTATATGTCCTTAGGCACCTTATGGAACTGTTCTCATAAAACATAAAAAGGAGCTGCCCAGAAACAAGAGAATAGAAGATTTACTGCAGTTATTCTGGTAGTAAGCATTGCATATATTTACCATGATACTAACAAAGTTATAAACAATAATTCAACATGAAGCACAGTGGCATAAATTGGAGCTAGTAAAAGATATCATTATAATTTAAAGTACATATTGACCCTACCTGCTTTTATGCACAAGTAAGAATCTAGAATACTAAATGTTAGTACTTGACTAATGTATATTAGATGTGTTGTATGTACTGCTAGAGTGCTAGTTTTCACGCAACCTTGAAGCTAAAAGAGACAATTCAATGAGCAATTATAATTTATAAAAGCAGCCCCTTCACTGAGCATCAAATGTTTTCTATAGCAATGAACACTTATCCGATGGTCATCAAATGGTTTTGTATAGGAATGATAAAATAAAATTCGTCTTAATGCATGATATGTAACATGGTATTTGGCAATTCTGCAGCCTGTTTGAACAACTGGAATCCATCAAGGAATCTTTGAATGATTCTGGGTTAGAAGCACTGTCATCATTTGTCAAAACCAAACAGGTAAATTTTATTAAAAACAGTGATTTTTCGTTCTTTCATATTTCAGCGTGTTATATAAGCTAATACTCTGCTGGTGGTACTTCACAGTCTTCAATAATTCAGGAACATTTCTGTGCTTTCTTTTTAAATTCAAACATTTCTGCCCTCTGATCATCTAATATAAACAAGCAAACAACGTTCAGAAATGTGAATTATGTTACCAAGTTCTGCATGACGTCATTCTATATGTTTGCAATTGTATAGGAAGCATCTAACTCCAGCTTGTTTCAGTGGCGTTCATAATGCACTGCAGTCTACGTACTCAGTAATAGACTGTCCTTTCTAGCTTATTGTGTGTCATGATAGTCCACTTTCTACCATTTCAGTTGTAGAATTGTAGAATGGACCCATTGCTTCAGTTATCATGCATCATTCGTATATTGTCTTATGGAAGTTCTTTTATTGAGTATTTTCAGAGTTTGGACCAAGTGGATGCTGCGAACATTCAAGTTGTGATGAAGACCTTGCAGTCATTGTCTTCATTGAGATCAGTTCTAATGAAGGGCCTTGAAAGTGGCCTTAGAAATGATGCGACTGATGCCGGTATAGCAATGCGACAAAAGGTTATTTGATTGAAGCACAACTCAGAAAGTTTGTTTAAATTTGCTGCATACATTTTCAGTTATATTTACATGTTGAAGTTCTGCAGTGGCGCCTTTGTGAGATTGGTCTTGAGGATTATTCTTTTGTTTTGTTAAGCAGGTAATGAATTCATTAGCTTAAACCAAAATTTGTGCTTTCTTACGAATCATATCATGTTTTTTTCAATGCAGTGTTATTAATTTGGTCTTCATCAGTTATAGAGTAATTTGCGGAACTGTAGAATAAAGGGCTATTTGTATCATTGAGCTACAAGTCAAAGAACAATTTTGCAGCACTGTAGAATGAAGGGCTATTTGTATCATCAAGCTGCAAGTTGTATCGTGTATCATAACTCGCAACAGTCCTGACCATCCTGACAACCATCGCCCACACGCCACCATTTCAAGCGTTGTCTTCAATTGCTACACCTAGCCACGTCCTCAGGCCCCTCCCACCCCATGCACCAATGTAGTCCTGGGCCACACCAAATTTAAGGACCAAGCCCACCTACTCTTCTTCCTAGGAAACCATTCGCTTCATTCCCACCTCTCATACCCTACCTACGCTAATGAAAGGTATGCCCTGAGCGCACCTACCCCATGAGGGAGCATGTCTTACTGGCATTCCTGGAGGGGGAAGGCAAGGTTCTGGAATTGGTCCAGTAGTACAGAATGCTAGCGATTCTGCCATTGCCACCCTGCATTCCAGCTCGAGGTTGCGCTGTATTTCCAGGAGGGAGAAGAATAGGAGATGTTGTAGGCTTGTTTCTGGGTGTAACACATCTTCACCTGCTTATTGAACTAGAGCAGATGGCAGTACATGGTAGCGTGTCAGGCACCTGTCCACCTTAGCTAGACATGCACAATACTTCAAGGGCACGCTGGAGATCAAGTTGGCTTATGTAAGTTTGTTCGGGATATGGTTAATCTGGTTAGCTATCATATCTCTGAGCTAGATATGGTTGTTAGCAGCACCAACTTAATGACGTTGTCATCAGCTTATTGCTTGGTAAGAAATAATCAAATTCCCTTTTGGTGAACCAAAGTTAACAGAGTCCGCTGTTACAGCCAGGAACAAGTTCTGCCGTTGCTGGGACAGCGACACCTTGCATACACCATGTTGTTATCTGATGTGATCAAAGCCTGAGATCCTCATTCTTCCCTGCTGTTAACCCCCTTCCACTAAAGCTATAGCACTCACTGAGTAGAAATAAAATTAACCCAATGCTTCTGATTCATTTAGTATAAGGTACGCTGGTAGGTAATTGACACAACATATTGTCTTGTACTTTGTTTAGCTCACTTATGTTAATAGATAAATAACACTATCACTTATGTCTTGTACGCTGGAACTGTACCAATCGCTGCTAATTTATTTTGTAAGTTGTTTGAGTTCATTTGCCTGGCTATGTTAACATTTTGTGTTATCAGAATAAAGGATCTACCTATATAAACTTAGATTTTTCTTCTGGAGATACATTGAGTTTGCTCTTTTTCCATAACAGATATATCAATGGTATTGAAGCTTCAGGTGGATCAGCTTCACTTGCACAATGTGTGGCTGGAAATACAAGTGTATGGGACGATACCCTTGATGCCCTTATTATTGGCGTCAATCAAGTTAGCTTTTCAGGTTGGAAGCCAGAGGAATGCATTGCTATAGGGAATGAGCTACTTTCTTGGAAGAAGGAAGGTCTATGTGAAAGTGAAGGTGCCCTTTTCTTCTTTAACATATATCATGAATGTTTCATCCTTCGTATGTTCCTGTTATAGTTATGAGTGCCCTGAAAGCATGTTATGTATATAGGCAGTGAAGATGGCAAGTATATTTGGGCACTAAGACTTAAAGCTACACTTGATAGAGCAAGGAGATTAACGGAAGAGTATTCTGAAGCACTTCTTTCTGTATTCCCTGAAAATGTCAAGGTGAGAGTTTTGCCCAGTGAAAGTGTCCTCTGCCTACCGCTTGATGGATCAGAACTGCATGGTTTGTGCCCATACTGGTTTGTCAGACCACCTGATTAGAATGTTAGTCATGGACTGATGTCAGGTTAGAGAAATTTTTAACTCCTGGAGTATTTGGTTTGTGGAACCACCCCATCATGGGATTACTATCTCTTGATTTTGGTGTGATGATCCCATTCCCCATTTTACTACTAACTTTTTTGCTTATGGGGGAGGAGCTGGAGCCATTCCTTAAACTGAACAAATGCACAAGGAAATGGTTGGCCAAACCAAACATCCTAACCTTTATATACATTATGTAGAGAAAACAATCACTACCCAAAATATTGGCCATCCTGGTTGTGCCATCGATGTCCCTAATTTTTGCCTCCCGTTTTCGCTTTCGTTCTGCTTTTGCCATTGACATTACTATTTGTTAGCGTGACCGCTACTTCCTTGCCTGTCTTTTCCAAAAAAATGCCGCTTAAGGAAGTTGCATCCATGACACACTCCAACCAACCGAGCTTGTAAATTTTGGTGCTTCACCAATAGAGAACTGGACTCTGTTATCACAAATAGCATCTAAACATTTTGTAACTCTCTGCTTCTGTAGGTCCTTGGGAATGCCCTTGGAATACCAGAGAACAGCGTGAGAACTTACACCGAGGCTGAAATTCGTGCTGGGTAATCCTTTTTTTCTCTTCCAAACCACAGTAGTTTATTGTTGCATATAATCCTGGCAATCCTAACTTCTTATGTACTTTCTAGTGTTATTTTTCAGGTCTCCAAACTTTGCACTGTACTTTTGAAAGCTGTTCGAGTAGTAATTGGATCGTCCGGCTGGGATGTTCTTGTTCCTGGAGTAGCCCATGGAGCTCTGATACAGGTATCTTCTGGAACTATGCAGGAAAGCAGGAAGATTCTTGCGATGAGCTTCCGTATGTTTTGCTGCCATGTTGGCATGTTGTTATTACTTAGGAAAATGCTACTGTTTTGAGGGGGGGAAAACCCGAACTCTTATTTTGCAATCCAGCAGGTAGTTAATCCTCTTGCTACTTACATACCATGATCCATGCCATTTGAAGATATCATTTGTGCTATGGGCCAGCTTGATGTGAATACTGTAGCCTGCTGCAATTTAAAGCCCTCCAGCGGGGAGCCATCTGCAATTTAAAGCCCTCCAGCGGGGAGCCATCTGCTCTAGGCTAGTGCACTCCCAATCAGCTTCAGATGAGTTGTATGCATAAGCCACTTTGTCACGTGCTGTGTAGAATGCCCACAAGTTGTTCAACATCACGACTAGAACAGAAGTATAACCAGTGTCAGTTGGGTGAACATTTCATACTTTTCAGAAGGGTGAGCGTGTGCGAGCAAATTAAATCCCAGTCAATCCCTTCAACCATAGTCGCATTTTGCAAAGAAAAAAATATTTTTCATTGGCATACATAATACATAGTTACATTTGTTTGGAGCAGTGGTAAAGCTGCTGCCTTGTGACCATGAGGTCACGGGTTCAAGTCCTGGAAACAGCCTCTTACAGAAATGTAGGGAAAGGCTGCGTACTATAGACCCAAAGTGGTCGGACCCTTCCCCGGACCCTGCGCAAGCGGGAGCTACATGCACCGGGCTGCATAAAAAAATATTTTGTGTAAATTCTCGTAGACTTTATTCCTAATTTAATTAGGTTTGGGCCTGGGCCATGTGAGACATGTTTGTGTGAGCACAGGCTACATGATTTTTTGACATGACATCAGGTCAGATACTTGAATTCTGTATGGCCTCGTGTCAAATTGATATCTAGTCTGGCCTAGAGATAACCAAAGGGACATGAAAAATAATTAGTAGTAACCAGCCAAATTAAACTTTGGTTTTAAATCTGATTGAACCAGTTTCTACTTGTTAAAAGCACCAAGTATTACTCCTTAACAAATTATGGAACCCTTGCTATCCTTTCTGGCTGTATTACAGTCAAAACTCAGGCTTCTATTGCAATGGTTTGTTTATTTAGGTAGAAAGAATCGTTCCTGGATCATTGCCTTCATCCATCAAAGGACCTGTGGTTCTACTTGTAAATAAGGCTGATGGAGATGAAGAGGTGCTTTTGGAACATCGAAATTCTTGACTTACCGATCCTGTCTCCCCAAATCACTTATATAGCCAGGGTTTGTTATTTATTTGACAGGTCAAAGCTGCTGGCGATAATATAGTGGGTGTTATTCTTCTACAAGAGTTACCTCACCTATCACATCTTGGTGTTAGAGCTCGTCAAGTTAGTCTTGCCAAACCTGTTTTCTTATACTTATACTGGCAGCAGTTCCTGAAATATTGCAACTGCTGGCATGTTTACAGGAGCAAGTTGTATTTGTAACTTGTGAAGATGATGACAAAATTGCAGATATGAGGTTGCTTGAGGGAAAACATGTCAGGTTATGCTCTATTTTCGTATGCATGGTTGTTTCTGTTTTCCGTCAAGAATTTGATTGAAGGTGGCATCAGTATAGAGGTCCAGGTTTTTTGTGTGTCTGTGGGAACTAGACAAAATTCGCTTTGATTTATTACAGGTTGGGAGCATCATCCAGTGATGTTGAGTTGTCAGTTTCAGATGGAAATGTCAGTGACACATCTTCAGAGCCATCCATTATACAGAAACCATCAAATTCGTTCTCTTCACCACTGGCTACAGACGAGTTGTTGAACGTATCTGATGTATGTTATTATTCTTCATCGTTAGTACACATATAACAGACATACCTGTCTCCTGTTCATTACATGTTACACTAGATGTTCCTGGGATCCTGCATATTTTTTCTGTTACCCCTACTTATTCATTTTCTCTGTTCTCCATGGGACAACATTTCAGCCCAAAAGCTATACTTCAGGCGAAAACGGTAGTTCCAGTGTTCTGGAGCTTGCAGAAGCATCAATTGAATCATCTGGTGCTAAAGCTAAAGCTTGTGGAACTCTTTCTGTGCTGGCCTCACTGTCAAATAAAGGTATATTTTTTCAGTAACATTCATTAAAGTTATGTTTATATTTGTTTTCCAACATTCTTGTGAGTGGAAACTAGCAAGTGTTGCAAGATCATAACTGCTAAGATGTTTAGGAAGTTAACAGTATTATTTTTAAAAGCCAGGCATTTTGAATAGTGAGATGCTCTTTAATTTTTCTCAGTGTGAAGTAAAGATTCAGACATTCAGACAAGTTGCTTGAATGACCGGGTATAATACATTTCTGCTCAAAAGCAGGGCATTTTGAATAGAGTGAGATGCTCTTCAACTTTCTTAGTGTCAAGTGTTAAAGTAAACATTCACTTTTGAATAGCTGGGTATACGTACACTTCGGATTAACAACAGGGAAGCCGAAAGTGCTTAACATAAAATAGTATATAAATCTAATTCCACATTTTTTTCATATTAAAAAAAAGTACACCTTGGTCTTTTGCTGCAAGTGCCATTGTTCTTCGGTATAATTTTGGTAGAATCTCAATACACCGTTGGTAGATCATCTAATCCTGTACCTATCAAATACTCCCTCCGTCCGGAATTACTTGTCACCAAAATGAAAAGAAATGAATGTATCTAGAACTAAAATATGTCTAGATACATTCATTTATATGACAAGTAGTTTTGGACGGAGGGAGTATATAACTCATTTTATTTTTACATAGTCAATATGTAGTGCTATCCATCAATCCATGGTAAGCAGTGAGCAATTTTTTTTATGATGGAGGTTCTGCTAATAGTAACGATATGGTTAAGATTTTTGCCTAACATATCATATCATAACTCATGTAGTAGAAACATTTTATCCTAATTAATTTGTACAAAATATTTGTGATCTCATTTTTTTTCTCTTTCGTCATTGGTTAGTGTACAACGATCAAGGAATTCCAGCGGCATTCAAAGTTCCTTCCGGGGCTGTGCTTCCATTTGGATCAATGGAGGATGCGCTCAAGAAAAGTGGATCACTGGAATCGTTTACAAGCCTTCTAGACAAGATCGAGACAGCTGAAATCGAAAATGGCGAACTTGACACCCTATCATCCGAGCTACAAGCAACAATCTCGCTACTTTCACCAACCGAAGAAGCCATCAAGTCCCTGAAAACAATCTTCCCCGAGGACGGCCGGCTTATTGTCAGGTCCAGCGCCAACGTGGAAGACCTGGCCGGGATGTCAGCTGCAGGGCTCTACGAGTCCATCCCCAATGTCAGCCTCTCGGACCCAACCAACTTCGGGTCTGCGGTAGCGCGGGTCTGGGCCTCGCTGTACACTCGGAGGGCCATCCTCAGCCGCCGGGTGGCTGGCGTGCCCCAGAGGGACGCCAAGATGGCTGTCCTGGTGCAGGAGATGCTGGAGCCAGAGCTATCCTTCGTGCTCCACACCGTCAGCCCCTCAGACCACGACACCAGGGTCGTTGAGGCCGAGGTCACCCCAGGGCTAGGCGAGACACTCGCCGCAGGCACCCGTGGCACCCCGTGGCGTCTCTCCTGCGACAAGTTCGACACGGACGTCGCCACCCTGGCCTTCGCCAACTTCAGCGAGGAGATGCGGGTGCTCGGCTCGGGCCCTGCCGATGGCGAGGTGGTGAGGCTCACCGTCGACTACAGCACGAAGCTGCTCTCCGTCGACAGGACCTTCAGGCAGAAGTTCGGGCAGCGGCTCGCTGCCGTGGGCCAGTACCTGGAGCAGAGGTTCGGGAGTGCCCAGGACGTGGAGGGCTGCATGGTCGGGGAAGACATCTACATAGTGCAGAGCAGGCCACAGCCGCTGTAGAGTCGTCAGTAAGATTAAGATGAGCAAAGTTTTGTTAGGTGAATAAAATTTGCCGAAAATCCTATGGCAAAATAAGTCAGGTATGCGGAGCCTGCCGGCGGAACTAACTGATTCCAAATAATGTTTCGAACTGTATTTAAATTTTGGGATGTGAACAATGATTTTATTGGAATGTATGCAGTGTAAGTTTTATATGGTGTATATGCTTGCGACACTAACACGAACATCCACACAAAAAATCAGAATTTTTCGCAAACATTTTACGACAATTTTTGCTGTACTGTTCATTCGGAAGCCAATGGATTTGCTTCCAGAAGCCAAAACGTCGAGCTTGAGGATATGCCACTCTATCTTTCCAATACCTACTCCTATGCCATTTTCATCAATACAAGAGAATAACGGTTAAAGAAATAGGTGTATTTCAGTGTATACTTCAGTATTGACCATAATAACCCTGGTTAAAGAAATAGGTGTATTTCAGTGTATACTTCAGTATTGACCATAATAACCCTATGTATATTTCGGTCGCATTTTCGGGTGTTTGGGGCGCCAAAAAATTCAAATTTTGTCAAAAATCTGAACTTCTCAGAAAAATCTGAAAAAATTACAGAAAATCAAAAACACTAAAACGAGTGTACTGTTCTAATTTGAGCCATTTCTGGGCAGATTTGCATTGAAAAACTGACATTTTCTGTTCTGTCCAGAAATTTGTCAAATTTTGGCCGAAAATTCAAACTTCTCAGAAAAATCTGAAAATTTTACAGAATATCAAGCACACTAATATGAGTCTATTGTTCTAATTTGAGCCATTTCTGGGCACATATGGTCTGTTAAACAGAGGTGGAAACATATGTGACCATTAGTCCCGGTTTGTGACGGGCATCATTAGTCTCGGTTCGTTTCGGACCTTTAGTCCCGGTTCGTAACACGACCCGGGACTAAAGGGGTGATGACAGGCTGGTGTTAGCCTGGGGCCCCACGATAACCTTTAGTGCCGGTTCATGGCACGAACCGGGACTATAGGCACACCTTTAGTCCCGGTTTGTGTCACGAACCGGGACTAAAGATGCTCCTATATAAACCCTTTGTCCAGCCCGAGCTCTCTGTTCTTCCCCTTTACTCTCCTCTCCTCTCCTCTCTGTTCTTTCCCTCTTCCTTGAGCTCATCCTCCATTTTTGCCAAAAAAATTCAAGATTTGGAGGCACCCCATTCATCCAAGTGTTCACAAAGGTTAGCAACTTTGTCCTTTCATCTCTCATTGCTAGATTACCTCTTGCAATGCTCTATAAGTATAGTGATTTGTGGGTTTTAGTTTGAGAGTATTTATATGTGATAGTTTATTTGATTTATATGCAATTTGAGCTTAAATTAACTTCTTACTTTGCATGTGTAGGTGTGGTTTACTTAGTGCCTTCCCGTCCCCGTCCTAACCACCGTCGATCGCCCGCACCGTCCCATCGCCGGCACCAACTTGGTGAGCCTCTTGTTCTTATCCTTTTTATATAAAAAAATCATGTTTGTAAGATTTAGATAGTTACTTATATAATTTTTTAGCTATATGGTTGTTTGTTATACATCGTGGCATGGTTTTGATATCCGTCCCCGTCGGTCCTCGTCCGGTTTATGATTCGGATGTGGTATATACTCTCTTTTATAACTATTTGTTGCATTTCATGTTTATGACAATTATGCCCATCAAGTTGACATAGATATTTTTATCTAGGAGATATGTGAACCGGAAATTCCAGCCGACATAGATATTCTTGTCAAGAAGTTAAATTTAGTTGAAACAGAAAACGAGTATTTGAAAGAAAAATTGAAAAGAGTTGAAGAAGAGAAGATGAAACTCGAGTTGTATGTTGTCGATGTCGTCGATGATCACAAGTTCAAGATGGATGCAATGCGCTTGAAGATTAGAAAATTTAAAAAATATGCCATTGATAGTGAGGCTTGGTATCACTATATTGTTGGATCAATTGTTATCTTAGTTGCGATGTTGATCGCATTTGTTGTTGCATTTAAATGCTTTAGCTAGAGAGTTTGTATGTTGTTTTATGAGAACAAGTGTGTATGAACTTTATGTATGAACTTGTATTAATTTGGTCTTTTCGGTGTTGTGTAATGAAGATGAGCCGGCAATGGATGTACGATGACCGATGCTCTTCCCAGTTCATTAATGGCGTCCATACTTTTCTGATTGCGGCTGAGGCGAACAAGCGGACGGATGGTTTTATGTATTGTCCATGTGCTGGTTGTAAGAATGATCGAAATTATTCTAACTCAAGAACCGTTCACGTCCACCTGTTTGAGTCCGGTTTCATGTCCGGCTATAACTGTTGGACCAAACACGGAGAAAGAGGGGTCCTAATGAAACAGAATGAAGAAGAAGAGGATGACGACAACTATCCTGGCCATGGGTTCCATGAATACGATGGTACAACAATGGAGGAAGAAGCTAAGCCGGCAATGCGGGAAGGAGCTAAAGAAGAGGCATCAGATGAGCCGCTGATGATCTTGGTCGGGACATTGCTGATGCAAAGAGAAACTACGCAAGTGAAAAGGAGAAGCTGAAGTCGCAACACATGTTAGAGGATCACAAAAAAGGGTTGTACCCAAATTGCGAAGATTACAAGAAAAAGCTGGGTACCACACTGGAATTGCTGCAATGGAAGGCAGAGAATGGTGATTTTTTTTCAAAAGTACTATGAATTGTGCACCAAATTTGAAAAAAATGTTATCAATTTGAAAAATTACAAAAATAGTACCCCGTCGGCCGCAGTTGGGCCGCCCGTCGGCTTTTACCAAGCCGAAATCGGCCCAACGGCCGAAGCCAGGCCGAACAGGCCGGCCGTCGGCCCACGCCAGGCCGAGCGCCACCCGTCAGCCGCTAGGAGGCCAACCGGTCCCTGAATAAGGCCGACGCAGCCAGCCCCCTTCTTCCTCCTCCAGCTCTCTCTTTCTCTCATACTTCGGCCGAAAATTCCCCCCCTTGATCTCCCTTTCCCTCCACCCATTTCCCGTTTTAATCCGATGAAACGATAGATCATCTTCTTCTCCCTTGCCCTACGGTTTCATTTTTTGCAACGTGGTAGTGATTTATTCATGTGGAGGAGAAATGGTGTGGTGGTGGAGGTGTGAATGGTGAGAAGGTGGAGTGATGGAGAGGAAGAAGGTGGAGAGAAAGAAGGAGGGCACTCACGCGTCAAATATATAATTTTTTTCTGTTAGTTTAGATTAGTTTTTGTTAGTTTTTTTAATGTACGTAAAATTAGTTTAGGTTATTTTTATTAGTGTAGTGATTTTAGGTTACTTTTATTAGTGTAGTGATTTTAGTGTATGTTTTCCGAGTATAGGTTTAGTTAGTGTAGTCATATTAATGTCGGTTTATTTTTGCGAAGTTCATTTTAGTGTAGGGTTTTTTAGAATACGTATGTATATTTTAGTGTATGTTTTCTGAGTGTAGGTTTAGTTAGTGTAGTCATATTAGTGTCGGTTTATCTTTGTGAAGTTCATTTTAGTGTAGGTTTATTTAGAATATGTGGGTATATTTTAGTGTACATTTTATTTTAGTGTCGATTTATTCGTTGCGAATAATGAGAAGATGACAATGTCTGACAGGTCAAAATGTCTGAATCCGTAAATTTCACTGTGTATTACGGCCCTGGTAATGTTCGGTATAATGAGTTGGGGGTTGATCTCAGCGAGTTTAAAAGAGGCGAGATGACACTTTCAGACCCGGACAGACTGGACATTAGGCAGTTGAAGCACTGGTTGACAACTAGTTTTGGCCTGGATCCTGAAGTTTGTTCCATCAGTATTCATGCCTTGTGGACCAAATCATGTAAAAATGTCAAGTGGGATTTGATTCCGATAGATAGGAGCCAGCACTGATTGTCTCTGTTAAGTCGTTGCAGAGACCGAAGAATCCATCTGTATGCCCTAGTGCAACCAGTGGCGAAGGAGGAGAATATCGTACCACCCACCGTGGGGTATGAACCAGGCCAGAGTAGTCAAGTGGCTAACGAGATTTATGTATCCGGGTCACAACCACCAGATGTGAATGCTAGCCAAGCCGAGAAAGAGTCAGATTATGTGCCACACAATGTTAGTGGTCATGCTGCTGGTCAGAGTATTCAGTTGATAGTATTAGCTGCCTCTGGTGTTGCTGATGGGGATGAGGAAGGCGATGAAATGCAGAAGGTGATGGAGGAAGAGGACGAGGATGGGATTGTCGAGGAACTTGATTCCGAAAATTCCGAGGATGAGGAGGAGGTACCAATTCCTGCTGCATGGGAGCATGACATTTCCGCATGCTTTACTGTCAACGATGACCATGAAACTCCATGGTAATATAATCTGAACCAAGTCCAGATCGGGGCTATGTTTGACACAAAGAAGAAAATGAAGTATGCGGTGATAAAGTGGGCTATGTCTACGCACAGGGTTTTTCGGACACATATATCTAGTCCAACGAAATATACTGTGAAGTATGTTGAATCAGGTTGTCCTGCGAAGGTGCACGACCAGGTGCCAAAGTATAACATCCACTGGGTTGTGACAAATGTTGTCCCGCATAATTGTGTTAGGAAAAACATGTTGGTTCGTCATCCAAACCTTACTTCAACTCTCATAGCGCAACTCATGTATACTGAGAAAGTGACGAAGAAAGATATGGAAGCAAAACACATCCAGACAGCAGTGAAGGTCAGATGGAAGTATGACATTCCATATGGGAAGGCTTGGAGGGCTAAGCAGAAGGCTATGAAAGAGAGGTTTGGGACGTTCTTCGACTCCTATGATAATGTTGTCCGTCTCCTTGACGTACTGAAGGAGAGGAATCCCGACACTTATGTTAACATTCAGCACACGAGGTTGGATAGTATACCAGATTACGGTTATTTCACAATTATCAGATCACGTGCACAAGTAAGTAATACTACATTGGTTCTCAGCTCTGCATTAATAGGTTGTTGAGACAGTTCGGTCTACTTATAGCTATTCATGTTACGTGCATTTCAATCTTAGGTACAGTCGCGTAGGAGGAAACAAGTCCCAGGCTTCTTGGTTTCGCGACATCAGACCTTACATCGAGGAATGGACTATTGCCCCGACAAATATCTGGGATGAAGTTCGTGTCTTCGAATGGGACAATTTCGGGTTGTATCTGAAGTGTTACAGACAAAGCACGAGGATCTACTTGGTTCCATCATCTGCTCCGGATCATATCCCAGTTCCTCTTGCCAGCGATCTGTTCCCAACTTCCTCAGTTGTCGGAACCGGACACCACGCGGTATGTCCTCAGTTTTTTTCACATGCTAAGTTTTGCCTATACATGAACATGTACAATTTATCAACTCGGGTGCTAGAGGAGGTTACCGCTTTGGTGGACTGCGTTGACAAAGGAGAAAATATCCCACAGCAAGAGCAAGCAACAAGCTTGCAGAGTCTTCAAGCGAAGATACGCGGGATCGTCACAAGTGTTACATGTAGACGATCTTCCGATGTTGTTGACACTCGTGCAACACATCGTCCACCACGCCCCTCTCTGCAGCGTTCAGAACCTCGACCTTCACAGCCAGGGAGCTCCTCCTAGCAGCAGGAACCTCCTTCGCAGCCAGGGAGCTCCTCCTAGCAGCAGGCACCTCCTTCACACCCAGGTAGCTCCTCCTAGCAGCAGACACCTCCATAGCCAGGGAGCTCCTCCTGGTAGCAGGCACCTCCTTCACAGCGAGGGAGCTCCTCCTGGCAGCAAGCACCTCCGTCACAGCCCGGGAGTTATTTCTACCAGTAGCCACCTTCTTCACAGCCCGGGGGCTATTTCTACCAGCAGCCACCTCCTTCACAGCCTGGGGACTCTTCCTGGCTTCAGCAGATGGACCTAGGTAACTTAACTTTGTACATTCTTTTACAAAATTTAGCCTCGTAAGTCATTCTTTACATGTTTTAATTTACCAGCAGGCAGCAGCCAGTCGCAACCGTTCATGACTTCAGTTCAGTCACCTCTGTTTACTGGTCCTGGTTCGTACATACCTAGCGATGGCATGAACGATGACCGTGGTGCATGCACCTATGGTATCTCGGAGACAGTTCTTACCACTCCACCACCACCATCGATGCAGGAGACACAAACATCGAAGGATGAGGTGTTCTATGGTCATGGTCATCGTGACACTCGTCCACCGCCTCAGCGCTTATCGCCTTCGGATCCACGTCCGAGGAAGCCCAAGATTCATCGCAAGCCCCAGCAGTGATATGGTCATCTACATACGAGACATGACTATCTATTTATGTATGAGACATATGTAGCCTTTATATATCGGACATATTCATGTATTTGACATATTTGGCCTCTATGTATCGGATATATTCATGTATGCGACATATTTATGGTTGAGACTTATTTGGTTTGGAGAGAGAACAACAGTAACGCAAACCAAATACGTCCAAATGAATTAGAAAGTACAACTGAATTAAACGTTAAGACTGCATTAAACGTTACAACTTAACTAAAATGCGCTACATAAAACACCACTATAGAAAATAGTACTACATGAAAAACGTATTACATGAATGCATCATCATCATCATCCGTCAATGCAGATCTCTTCCGCTTTGTCACTGCAGAACTGTTGCCCATCGACTGTGCGGTCGTCTTCACCTTGGTACTCGACATGAAGACGTCGTCTTCGTCCTCCATCGATGCAGAACTCTTCCCCTTCGTTGATGTAGAACTCTTCCCCTTTGTCGATGCAGAACTCTTGCCCTTCGATGCAGAACTCTTCACCTTGCTGCTCGGCATGAAGAGGTCGTCCTCGTCCTCACTTTCTGCTGACCATAAACCTGAATTATTCACAGCAATCCTGAGATAAGCATCACCCTTGTGCAATTGCTTTTTCCATCTGGCGTGCAACCTCAGAAGTTCTTTCCGTATCTCCTCAAAAGTCCTGGGAGGCCACCCACTCCTAGCTAATTGGTGAGCCAACTCATTCATTATGAAGTCACTACTAATGAGTTCCTCCCATGGAATTACTCTATCATTCATCTTGAAATTGGCAGCTAGACGAAGAAGACAGTCGGACATACCCTTGTGAAAACTACGATCAAAAGGATAGTGAGGATGAGGAGGACGAGACATCTCCACGAAAGGATGGCGGAGCGAAAGGGAAAGGAAGGGCCTGCTCACCCTCCTTGCTGCGAATGTGGTTATATAGGTGGGAGAGAAAGTGGCGGGAGAGAAAGGCGGGAACGAATGGCGGGAGAGAAATTGGCGAGAGAGAAAGTGGCAGGAGAGAAAGTGGCGGGAGAGAAACTGGCGGCACAGAAAGTGGCGGGAGATAACCAATGCAGTTGCACAAGAGGCAAGTATCACGCTTCTCACTGAAATTAAGATACAATTTGCTGAAATTAAGATAGAACTTGCTGGAATTAAGATACAACTTGTTGAAATTAAGATACAACTTGCTGAAATTGAGTTACAAGAATATAAATCTACTGAGTCCAACGTGGATATTTTCCTTTTCCATCTGCAGCTTCTTCTGCTGCCTGGGCTCCATGAGCCCTTTCTTTCTTTCTTTGCCTCTCAGCCTCACGGGCCTCCTCTCGCTGCCGGTAGACCTCCGCCAGTCGAAGTTGGTTTTCTTGTTTTTTCTTCTTCATCTCAGCAAGAAAAGCCCTCTACTCCACACAGTACTCTTGCCAAGCTCTCTCCTGCTCTGCTTTCTCCTCTGCCGCCGCCTTCTCGCAACGCTCCTCCAAGTCCAAACTTGCCCATGCACGATGACTTCTTTCACATATCTCAGTCACCTCCCAGTCTGGCATTTTCGTGTCTATCCAACGATAGTACTGGCACAGGGGCAGAGGAGACTACAAAAGAAACAGAAATATAAAAATCAAATCAACAAAAATATCAACAATGTGTTTATTCTGGGTGACTGAAACATACCGGAGGCATGATGTACAGTGAAGGACCAACGGTGGATCTTCCTCATAATTAGCGCACATGAAAAACTTCATGCCCAACCAATCTGAAAAATCCGTCACCTCCTTCACCTTGCAGAGACACCAACAACGAACTGCTTCCACCCTCTGAGGCAACTTCGCACTCTTCCATTTGCTAGGCCTAATGCTTTGATCCGAACAAGGCAAACTCATAATGACTACCGCGCTGGTTTTTCGAGTGTTGGTGGCCGATGGAGGAAGGCAGATACAATGCCTCCTTTTATAGGCAGATGTCAATAGCAATGGCGGGAAATCGGGCGAGAAAATTTGGCGGGAATACTTGGTGGGAGAAAATGGCGGGAGAGAATGGCGGGAAGGAAAGTGGTGGTAGAGAATGGTGGGAAAAAGGTGGCGGCACAGTATGGCGGAAAAATAATAAGGAGAATAGTACGGCTTGCTGAAATTAATATATATCTTGCTGAAATTAAGATACAACTTGCTGAAATTAAGATACAACTTGCTGAAATTAAGATACAAGAATATAAATCTACTAAGTACAACGTGGATATTTTCTGCTGCCTGAGCTGCACGAGCCCTTTCTTTCTTTCTCACTGTGGCAGATAGCTGAAAACAACAACTAGCTGATGTTCACGCTGTTTAAAAGTTACGAGCACCAAATTGTTGACTTCAAGAGACGATGCTAGCAGAAAATTACCGAAATCTTCCTTCTTCAACACCATTTGATCACCCAAGCCAATGAAGTAGGAACAAGGAATGGTCACAAATATATCATCATCTTCTGAATGCAAAGTAATTTCAAGAGTTAAAGAACCAGTCCTAGGAATAGCCACAAATTCTATCAAACTCCTAACAACCATGGTAGGAATAACCTAACAAAAACAAGCAAGTTATATGATCCATCCTATGAACCAGCAAAGAAAAAACAAATAATAAAAACCAGAAACCAAAGCTTACCATATGTTGAGAAATAATATTCATGCGATCCATCCTATGAATAAAAGGAGTACACAGTATGTAGTTGTCATCAAAGAGCTGCCGCGACATGACATACATTTGATGATAATTCAGAGTGACACCACGACTGTAAAAAGAGTTGTCAACAAGTTCCCTCTGAGTTTCACTCAGATCCTCAAGAGCTACAAAAAAATGATTTCACTAACTCAGATGAGTAGCAAAACGTATAAGCTGAAACAAATCTGAAAATCAGTCAAAAACAAATATCTTACCAACATGGGGTAAAGGAAACAACATAACACCATCCCGATGAAATTCGACACTAATATAAATTCTATAGTGCTCAAGCATAACAGTCATCATGTCACTAAGGCGGAGACCATAATCATTCACAAGTTCCTCCCACGAAGGACCATGGAATTTACTGCTCATCCTACCATGTGTAAATATAACATGGTATAAGTTACCCTCACTGTTGTGTAGAGCAAGATCAATATCTGTGTCACCTCTCCGAATAGCTAAAGCTCTGCACTCCTCAATGTACTGAGCAAGATGTGATCTAAATTGCATGGAACATACTACAACAAGAATGGAAGCAAACATCATAATCATATAAACAAAGGCATTCGAATATGCCACAGTCAGATAATCAAGACACAGAATCTTACAACACGTCTTAAACATCGACGATCCAACACCACAGTAAATACAGACGCACCGGAATCAACAGCAGCACAGGGGCCACCTGGAGCTCGGCAAAATGGGCAAGCCATTTACCTGCAGACGGACGGTGACCAATAAGAACTAAATCCACTACCGACTTGAGAGTTCTCATTCGATTGAGTTGGAAGCCAAAAAAATACCATAGGCCGGTGAAGAGCACCCTGATCTATTGTTTACGCGGGTACGATAACAACATGGCTGGTCGAGCAAAGAGATCGGCGAGGTGGTGGAAGCACCGGAGAGCAACGGGGGTGAGAGATGGAGAGGGGCGGGCTACTAGACGGGGGAGGGTGAAACGAGTGGTCGGAGGAGGAAGAAAGAAGCCTTGGGCCTTATCCAGGGGCCCATCAGCCTCCCTCTGGCCGACAGGTGGCTCTTCGGCCCCCCTCTGGCCGACAGGGGGCTCTTCGGCCTGGTGTTGGCCGACGGGCCCCTGTTCGGCCTGGTGCTGGCCGACGGGGTACTAATTTAAAAAAAATTCAACTGCTATAGCTCTTTTCAAATTTGGTACAAAATCCGTACTAGTTTTGAAAAAAAATCGAGAATGGTGTATCTGACAAGGCGTTTAAAAAGTTGTTGATAATGTTAAAGAAGAAGCTACCAAAGGACAACGAATTGCCAGAGAGTACGTACGAAGCAAAGAAGGTTATTTGCCCTCTAGGATTAGAGGTCGAAGATACATGCATGCCCTAATGACTGCATCCTATAACGCGTTGAGTACGAGGATTTGAATGCATGCCCGGTATGTTGTGCATTGCACTATAAGATCGGCCACGATGACCCTGGTGATGTTGAGGGCGAGCACCCAAAGAAGAAGATTCCTGCCAAGGTGATGTGGTATGCTCCTATAATACCATGGTTGAAACGTTTGTTCGAAAACAAAGAGCATGCCAAGTTGATGTGATGGCACAATGAAGACCGTAAGAAAGACGGGAAGTTGAGAGTACCCGCTGACGAATTGCAGTGGAGAAAAATCAAGAGAAAGTGGAAGGACTTTGCAAAGGATGCAAGGAACCTATAGTTTGGTTTAAGTACAGATGGCATTAATCATTTTGGGGAGCAGAACATAAATCATAGCACATGGCCTGTGACTCTACGTATCTATAACCTTCCTCCTTGGTTGTGCATGAAGCAAAAGTTCATTATGATGCCAATGTTGATCCAAGGCCCCAAGCAACTCGGCAATGACATTGATGTGTACCTATGGCCATTAGTTGAAGAACTTTTACAGCTGTGGAATGGAGAAGGTGTACGTGTGTGGGATGCAAAAGAACATGAGGAATTTGACCTACATGCATTGTTGTTTGTAACCATCAATGATTGGCTTACTCTTAGTAACCTTTCAGGACAGACAAACAAGGGATACCACGCATGCACGCACTGTGTATATATTTGGATAAATGTAAGAAGAATGTGTTCCGGGGCCATCGTCGATTTCTTCAGAGCAGGCATCCCGTAAGAAAGAAAGGCAAGCATTTCAAAGGTGAGGCACATCACTGGAAGAAGCGTCGCCACCGTACTGGTGATGATATACTTGATATGGTCAAGGATTTAAAAGTAATCTTTGGAAAGGGTCCCGGCGGACAATCTGTTCCGAATGACGCTAACAAACGCGCACCCATGTGGAAGAAGAAATCTATATTTTGAGACCTACCCTATTGGAAAGGCCTAGAGGTCTGCTCTGCAATCGACGTGATGCACGTGACGAAGAATATTTGCGTGAACCTGCTAGGCTTCTTGGGCGTGTATGGGAAGACAAAAGATACACCAGAGGCACGGGAGGACCCACAACGTATGCACAGAGAAGATGGCATGGATCCAAAGCAGTTTCAGGGTCATGCGAGCTATGCTCTTACCAAAGAAGAGTAGGAAATCTTCTTCGAATGCCTGCTTAGTATGAAGGTCCCGTCTGACTTCTCGTCGAATATAAAGGGAATAGTAAATATGGCAGAGAAAAAGTTTCAGAACCTAAAGTCTCATGACTACCACGTGATTATGACGCAACTGCTTCCAGTTGCATTGAGGAGGCTTCTACCGAAAAACGTTCGATTAGCCATTGTGAAGCTATGTGTAATCCTGAATGCAATCTCTCAGAAGGTAATCGATGCAAAAATCCTACCAAGGTTAGAGAATGATTTGGTGCAATGTCTTATTAGTTTTGAATTGGTGTTCCGACCATCCTTCTTCAATATCATGATGCACGTCCTAGTTCACCTAGTCGAGGAGATTGCCATTCTGGGTCCTGTATTTCAACACAATATGTTTCCCTTTGCGAGGTTCATGGGAGTCTTAAAGAAATATGTTCATAATCGTGCTAGGCCAAAAGGAAGCATCTCCAAGGGCCATGAAACAGAGGAGGTCATTGAGTTTTGTGTTGACTTTATTCCTGACATTAAGCCGATTGGTGTTCTTGAACCGCGGCATGAGGGCAGACTGGGTGGAAATGGCACGCTAGGAAAGAATTCACTAATATGCCAAGACGAGCATTCTTTGGTGCAAGCACACTACACAGTTCTACAAAGTTCTGCCTTGGTGGCTCCGTATATCGAGCAACACAAGAATATTCTACGCTCCAAACACCCGGAGCAATCTGACGACTGGATTACACATGAACAAACGGTGACTTTCGCTAGTTGGTTGCAGAAACGTCTCATGCATGACGACACTGTTGCAGATGACCTGTACTTGTTGTCCAAGTTACCATCTTCGACTATATTGACTTTCAAAGGTTACGACATAAATGAGAATACATTTTATACGACCGTCCAAGATAAAAAGAGCGCTAACCAAAACGTGAAGAAATATTATGTCGAAGTATCAGGGTTTCAAACGAAAAATCGTCTGTTACAAGGGCATTTCATTTTTTGTGCGTTCAGTATGCACCTTTCGAAGCCACTTCATCAATTTTCCACCTTTCTGACTTTATTTGCTATTTTTCATGCATTTACTAATTTTTTGAGCTAAATGACCATGATATTGAAAAGCACTACAAATGAACTTTGAAAAGGTTAAAAGTTAGCATGGTATCATCATTTCATCCACATAGCCTGTGCTAAAAAGTTGAGAGGGTTACGGAAAAACTGGATGCACTTCGTGTACAAAATGGACAATCTCTTTCGAAGTATCAGGGTTTTTTAAAAAAACTCGTATGTTACAAAGGCATTTCGGTTTTAAAATTATTTCAACTCTAGACTTTTTGTGCGTTCAATATGCATCATTCGAAGCCACATCATCAATTTTCAACCCTTTTTGACTTCATTTGCTATTTTTCATGCATTTACTGATTTTTTTGAGCTAAATGATCCTAAAATTGATAAGCACTGCAAATATGTGTGTGTGTGTGTATGTATATATATATATGTGTGTGTGTAGTAACCCCCTACTTTTGTTTGGTATGTTGTAGGTAGTATCTAGCGCATCGGAGAGTATGTACGTGTAGTATGTAGTATATAATAATATTTAGGTAGTATATCTACTATTTTTTAGGTAGTATGTACCATATTTTTAGCATACTCATTTTTACGTACAAATATGTACGTATTTCATAATATGATAAAAACTATGAATCAACTATATTTTTTTATGTAACACACCTTGGAGTCTTATATATAATATGTGAACATATTCAAAGTGAGAAATTAGTATATATACTACCACATGATAATATATGAGACATGAGAGTAACTACACCCGGTAATATGATCGGTGTTACGAGAGATTCTATTTATATATATATATGCACAATGTGTACAGTATGTAGTAACATAATATATGTTTAAAATGAAAAATAATTAAATAAAAAACACAAAATTAAAAAAAATATAAACCATATTTAATTCATAAACCCCTAAAGGATAACAGGAAAAATAAACCAAAATTAAAAGAATTAAATATTTTTAGTCCTGGTTGGTGTTACCAACAGAGACTAAAGGTCCCCCAGCCCATGGCGCCGTCAGGTGCCACATGGTGGGTCTTTGGTGCCGGACCGTGTTGAACCGGGACTAAATGAGGGTGACCTTTCGTCCCCACCCTTTAGTGTCGGTTTGAGAACCGGCACTAAAGGCCCTTATGGACCGACACTATAGGCCGATTCTGCACTAGTGTCTCCTCTCGCCTCCCCTTACAAAATTTCCAACAAATCTGACACAAAGTGTGTGATTCAAAATTGCCATGCGTGCCGCTCACGATTCATTGGTAGAAGCTGGATTTGCGAATTTTCCATCCTACTGTCTTAAATTTGAGCTGCATCTTTGGAATTTTGGAGTTGCCATCGAGTTGATCTACTTGAAAGCGAGAAGGGATGTAGTTAAAATCATAGGAGGGTGGGGAAAGAGGCGGTATGGGGGAGGGGCAAGCGAAAAGCAGAGGTTTTTTCATCAGGGAATTGGGGGAAAAATGCTGCCCCTCTTTACTGTTAGTTGCCACCAGGTTATAGAAGTTGTTCCCGCCAAATGCACGAAAACTAGTACCTGCCATGTAATTACAATGAAAATTGCCGCCCATACTTCATGTGAGTTGCCATGACACTCTACCAGTGTTGGCCATCCACGAAACTTTGTATGTATGGAGAAGACTACATTGTCAAAAAGATGCACGACTTTAATGTTTTAGTTGTCATGCTATGCTAGGGATGCATGCCATTCATATCTGACAACAAAGATTGCCATGTATCTTTTAGTTAAACTAACAAAAGAGTAATGCATACTCATGCATACTGCCAACTATAGGGGTTGACAAAACAGGGGAAGAAGCAAATGGATCCTGAAGACGGGTCTAAACCTTGGTTTTTTGAACAGACACAAGCACCCCCTTGGGATGCGCTAGGATACAATGAACTCATTTCAACAGGTCCATTGCTAGCACTACTACAACAATACACAGACATGGGTAGGATATACAAAGTAAAAGGTCAGATTTCCATGTTTGTAGAAATAAGATGGCATATGTTTGATGTTTATGTTGACATGTTCGCAGGGTCTTACGATACAACCACATTGTCGGGAGTCCCGTGGCAAGGTGCAGCATAAGGAGCTACCGGTACTAGAAATGCAGGACACCAACTAGAAGCAGCACGTATGGAGAATCAAGGTATTGTGTATCCGAAATCACGCGAATAAAGTAATGTGACAATAAGAAATAGACCCAAAAAAATCTGAACTCATCAAAACAGTAAACAGAGCAGCATAAATGATGAACTGTCAAAGTTACGATCGCAGGAACAACATGTAGCACGTGGCACCAGCTAACAATGGGAGACCTGCCATCAACATCTTATGTATGTGAGATAAAAAAAACTACTCGCATGCATAATGTATCAAATGAAACTCAGAAACTATGTAGCAATTACCTTGGGGTAACAATGAAATGATTCGCATTTCATCAAAAACTGATATCAGAAGTACAAATATGTAGTTCTAGTTTACCATTTTTTGATCAACTGCCGTTGCCATGCCAGGTCAACTGCAATTGCCATCTTTGTCCAACTGTAGCTGCCATCTCTGGTCAACAACATTTGCCAAGACTGTCCAACTACAGTTGCCATGATTTATCAACTTCACTTCAATGTCTTAACAATTGTAGTTGGCATATGCGGTCAACTGCATTTGCCATATGTGAACAATTGCAATTGCCATGCCTTAGTTTAATATACTAGCTATGCATGGTCAACTGTATTTGCCTTTTGGGATCAATTGCAGTTGCCATATAGTGATCATAAAAAGTTGCCACTCAAAATACTGATTACACATGCTCTGGATAAAAAAATGCAGGATCTTTGACTACATTCAACAACATCCCACCTACATCTGCTACGGGTACCTCGAAGCATAGAGAAGGGTCGCTCCACGAGCCGGCCAACCAACCAAACATAAACAGATGAACGACAATTGATGATGTCGTTGACGAGGGAAAACTATAATAATCTCTAAAAACAGAGCATGAAGCGTGAAGAACGGGGGACTCCTCGCCAGCAAGATTTCCACCACCGCGACTATGATGCGTACTAAAGCCGACCCACATCAACTGCACCACCACGGCTACTCGCACATTAATTGCACAAAACATCATCAATTAAAAACTGGCGAGGTGAGCGATCAAGCAAGCGTGCGGACGAGCGGCAGTTCCACCTCATGGCGGAGATGGCAACCACACACTGCGGGGTCATGCAAAGCCGTTCAGACGAGCGCTCTAACCCCATACAGTCCAATCTGCCCACGTGGCAATCCAATTTCGAGAGAAATCTTCAAGGTTCGTGCAATCCAGAATAAACAACGATTAAGACGTGCAGAAATGCCACACGTATGGACGCTCCCATTCAAAAAAAAAACTATATTTAACAATCTCATGGGCCACGCTATTAGCATCTCGGGGACAATTTAGGAAACCAAGCTTCCCACTCAGTGTAACATATCCACACAGGACTGCGGCTGCAGCATCCCACCGTTGAGTTTGGCCAGCGTAGAAGTTAATAACATCCCTGGCTAACTAGCCTTAACGGTAGTTATTTTTGTTTTAATGTACTTTATTTATTTATTCGGAGAGCACAAGTAAAAGCACAAATTACGGAGACAGCACGGCACACCGCATCGTCCACCTGACACCGGGGCCCCACCGCTGCCCGCCCGAGTCAACGGTCTTCCCGTCCACCGCACCTGCGCGCGCAAACAAACCAAAATAAAAGACGCGAGACCACCGGCTGACGGGCGGGGTCCACGACCAGCGACCACTACCTGACCACCGGGCCCGTGAGCATATGTCGCCGGCTGACGTGTGGGCCCGGCAAGGGATGGCCCTCCCGTGCCACTGCCACTTTCCCCGAGAGCGGATCGACCTCCGCTCCCCGAGATAATCCCAACCTCCTACACTACGCGCACCCAAAACCCTACTCCCCTAGCCGCTGACAGCCATGGCCCACCTCGCCTCCGCCGCGCTCCTCCTCTTCCTGCTCGTCGCCGTCGCCGCGTCGGGGGAGGAGGGGGCGGGTTCGTCGTCGGCGGTGGCCGAGGAGGAGGAGGAGGGGGAGGCGGGGATGCTGGAGCGGCACGCGGCCCAGCTCGCGCGGCTGGAGGGGGTCGCGGACTCGCTCGCCAGGTCCGTGCGCGCGCTGGAGGCCGCGCTCGCCAGATCCGCGGGGCCGGGGCCGCCCCCGCGGGCGCAGCCGGAGCACGAGCAGCCGGAGCAGCTGCAGCAGGGGGCGGTGGCGGTCTCCGACGCCGTGGCGGAGGAGGCGCCGGGCGGGGGCGGGGGGCGGCGGGCCCCGCAGGGCGTGGCGGTGACCAAGCGCAGGCCTTTGTGGTCTGAGCGGTTCGTCTTCGCGGCGGCCGTGCGGCTCGGGGACGGCGCGCACGCGGCCGCCCAGACCGCCCTGCCCTACGAGGACGCCGACGGGCTCACCAAGTACTTCGCCGTGGGCGACTCCCTCGGACGCGTCTTCGTCTTCTCCGCCGCCGGCGACGCGCTGCTCGAGCTCGGCGTGCCGCCCGCCGGCGAGGCCGGAAGCTCCAGCACCTCCTCCTCCCCGGTGACCGCCCTGCTCGCCTACCTCTCCCCGCGCCGCGCCGACTGCCTGCTCTTCGCGGGCCACGCCGACGGCTCCATAGCGGCGCACCGGCTCACCGAGTCCTCCCCGCACGGCGACGACTGGCTCACCCTCGCCGCGGCCTCCTCCCGGCTCCTCGTCCGCGGCCTCGACGGCGCCCCCGTGCTCCACCTCGAGGCGCACCACGCGGGGCGGTCACGCTACGTGCTCTCCTGCGACGCCGGCCGCCGCATCCGCGTCTTCACCGAGAACGGCACGCTCTACGGCACCGCCATCGCCTCCTCCACTCCGCTCGCCTTCGTCAAGCAGCGCCTGCTCTTCCTCACCGAGGCCGGCGCCGCCTCCCTCGACCTCCGCTCCATGACCGTCCGGGAGACGCCCTGCGAGGGCCTCGCCGAGGCGCTCAACGGCTCCCGCCCCCGGTCCTACTCCTTCGACCCTTCCGAGCGCTTCAAGGCCTACGGCTTCACCGACGCCGGCGACCTCGTGCACGTCCTGCTGATGGGCGACGTTGCCAACCTCAAGTGCCGGGTCAGGGCCGTCAAGAAGGCCGAGGTCGACAGCCCTGTCGCGATACAGACCATCAAAGGCTACCTCCTGGTGGCCAGCCAGGACAAGATCATGGTGTACAACACCTCGTCTCAGTACTATGGGAGGGTCGGGGCGCCCCGGCCGCTGTTCACCACAGCCATTAGGGACATCAAGGCTGTGTTTGCGGGTTCTAGTGCCGTGATGTCTGCCGCACCTGCTGGGAAGCCTCTTATCGCTGCGGACCGTGAGAAGCTTGTCATCTTGGGGCTCGGGGATGGTTACATAGCCATCTATCGGTCCAACTTCCCCGTGTACAAACCGGAGAGCAATGCTGTTGTGTGGAGTGGCCCGGCCCTGCTTTTCCTCCTGTTCTTGATTGGCATCTGGCAAGTCTATGTGAAGAAGAAGGATTCACTGGGGTGGACACCGGAGGAGACGTTTAACACCTCGGTCACAGCTCCTACAGGGAGCATTCTGAATCATCCAGCCAGTGAACGAGCATTTGCAGACAGCACGACAAGAGCTGCGGATCGAAGCTATGTGGATGGCACGACAAGAGCCAGCGACAGAAGCTATGTGGATGCCACTGCGAGATCTACTGAGCGAGGCTATGCTGAGGCTACCAGGGCTGTGGACCTACGTGGCGGGGCGTTGAGAAGTGCTCCGAGAAGGTATGTGTCCCCTACTAGGTACTCAGGGGCAGCTGGTATTCCGTACCGACCTGTTTCGTCCGAGCCTGGGCTTAGAGGAGCCACTCCAGAGCTGAAGTACCGAGGCCCAGGTATGGAGCCCCCTGGTTTCCCTAAGAAAAGGGAGACATTGTACTCGAACAACCAAGCCGTAGTAGATGATCACGTCGAATGAGGGTGCCGGACTGTCGGTGCAGACAGCCGCCGTAAATTTTGGTTCTGGCTTGAAGTTCCCGCACCTAAGAGGGATATATGCCACTGATCCACACGCCTGTTGTTGTAAGTTGTAAAACTCGGGAGATGTTTGTATTGTACGAGTACATTATGGCCACTTAGGATATGCTGCTGCAAATGGTGGAATAACACGAAGACTATGGGTTGCATCTGTGCATTTTACAACTATCTATCTATGGGTAGGTCTAACGGTCCAAGCATGTTTACCTTGCTTTTCACCTTCAGCATTGTAAGAAAATCACTCATGAGCCTCAAGTTTACAATGATCTCCAGTTGTGCTGGGATGCTTAGAATTCCTATAATTCTGAAGTGGTTTTCCAAGTAGCAGCATTAGATTCTCTTTTTATGGTAAGTAGCAGCATTAGATTCTCTTTTTATGGTAAGTAGCAGCATTAGATTCTCTTTTTATGGTAAGTAGCAGCATTAGATTCTCTTTTTATGGTAAGTAGCAGCATTAGATTCTCTTTTTATGGTAAGTAGCAGCATTAGATTCTCTTTTTATGGTAAGTACCAGCATTAGATGTCTCAGCTGTATGTGAAAATTTGCCTCAGCATTTAATCTAGGAAGAACCAGTAGATTCAGTCAATTTTTTAGCATTCTGGTAGCCATAGGCCATATGTTCAATGTTGCTGAAGATGCAAGG
Organism: Hordeum marinum; assembly: GCA_022496015.1. Classification (NCBI taxonomy): domain Eukaryota; kingdom Viridiplantae; phylum Streptophyta; class Magnoliopsida; order Poales; family Poaceae; genus Hordeum; species Hordeum marinum. The sequence goes on from CM039678.1 coordinate 15,772,354, forward strand.
ACAGGCTCGCGATTTGCACACTTTAAAAAGTTTTTGGTGTGTCACGTGATGCATTCGAGCTTTCGTTTCCTGTCACTATCTAATCCCTGTTCTATCTGCCACTTTACCAAATTTGATGACATAGACATGGGACTACAGCCATGTCATTTCGAGTTTTTCCCCTTGTCCCTTTCTCATCATTTGTGGCATATTTGATTTGCTTATCTGCTTCACATTTGGATGATAACAACATTTTGTCTGCTTCATATATGTATGCTCCCAAATGTTCATAAATATCTTTTTTAAGTCAAATGTTCTGACAAGAAGGTCATCTGTGCATTTCATACTACCCAAGGGTAGGTCTAAGTCATGTTTGATGTGCTTTTTCACCCTCAATGATGTAAGGGCATTGCTATCAAGTTCATAATTGCCCCCAACTGTGCTGGGATGCTTCAGATTGATTTGGATCTGAATGCCTAATTAGCAGCATTAGGCGTCTTACCTGCATGTGAAGATTTGCCTCAGCATTTAAACTAGGAAGAACCAGTAGATTCAATCAACTACTTTAAGCATTCTGGTAGCCATAGGCCATATGTTGAGTGTTGATGTGAAGATGTAGGGACATCTCTTTTAACCCCGATAACTTACAACGAATGAGGGGCGTGATTTGCGCACTCTAAGAGGCATGTGCTGCATCTGAGCTTTCAATACCCTGTCTTTACAGTAACCTTTGATTTTCTGTCATTGTCCAATCCTCTGTTCTATCTTTCCTGCATCAATGTGAGGAGGACCTGCTCATTTTCACAGAAGATTTCTTTTGTCATTGTTTGATTGTGCCACATCACCAAATTTGGTAAGACATTGACATGGGACCTGCAGTCATCTGATTTATGTGTTCTTTTTTTTTCGCCCGTCCTTTTGCCATCATGCGTTGTGTGGCCCCTTTGATGTGATTCCCATATGGAAGCTGACAAAATTTAATCTGCTTCATTTATATATGTGCTTCCAGTTTTACAGTTTTTTTTAAATAGTTTTACAGAAATTTGCTGTGTCAGGAGCCTGACGTTAACTACTATTGGCATGTAAACCATTTCAGCGTGGACCAAGAACATCATAGTATGGCAGCTGTATTTTAAACTTCTGCACAACTCCCTCCGTCCCCAAATACATGGCGTATAAATCCAGTCAAAAAGTTGATTCTTTCTGAGTGCGACCAAATATATATAGAAGAAAAATATCAAAATCTGTATTTATCTTAATTAATAGATTATGAAAATACATCTAATTATCTTAATAGATGAATTATTGAAAAAATATTTCTTGACATTGACATGGGACTACTGCCGTCCAATTCTGTATTTTTTTCTTTGTCCTTTTGTCATCATGTGTGGGCGTGTGGCCCCATTTGATGTGCTTCCCATTTGGAAGCTAACAGATACTTATACTGCTGTTGGGCCGTAGTTAGGCTTCAGTGGGCCTTGACATACTGCAAGACTCCAGCTGAGTCCAGCCTTTTCAGCATGATATCGTGAAACCCTAAAAAAAGCGGGATATCGGAAATGATATCTAACAACAGGTGGTACATTCTTGTCAATAATAGTTTGTGATTGCGCATAACAGCATCATAATTAAGCACAAATCAAGCAAAAATAAATAAATAACAGTGCACTACCATGCAAAAACACTAACATGACAGCATAAGCACGCGGCATCAAATCAGGGAGAAACACAGCACATGAAAGACAAATGCGGAGAAACAAGAATGCAGTTATTTTAATTTACTGCCTGGTGGAAAGTTTCACCAAGGAGAGCTGATCGAAAGGCGGGTGATCGAGCGGTAAGGCCCCAAAGTCAGGCGCATACAGCGAAGAATGCGAAACAAAAAGGTATACCCAGACATTTAGCCCCTTTTATTAGGAACTTGAAATCAAAACCCTATAAAAGAAACTTTGGCTCCATGCTTGAAGCAAGGCGCTGGTGGAGCATGTGTTGCCGGCTTACCGCCCATTCACGGGTCCTTGACGATGAAATTCTGGCGGCTGATGGGGTTCATGACGACCGGCGGCCCAGCGGTGCGAGGCCAGGCCTGGAACTTGGCGTCCGTGGCCTGAAACCACTCCTTGTCCGTCGCCGTCTTGCAGATGGTGCCTGGATCCGAATGGAACAAGCAGCGTCAGACGCATTCTTCCAAGAGGTTAGTAAGGGGCACAGGGCATGCATATATCCTAGCTATGGGCATGTTATGTAACAGCAATACAGCATCATGCATGGCACTCACCTCCGAAGATCTTCTTGTCGGAAACGATGGTGTCACAGACGTACGCAACCCCAAAGGACCCGACCAGCGCGCCGATGATGTACTTGGTCGACATTGCTGCTACACAATGTTGACACAATCGTTAGATGTAACGGACAGGTATACAGAAACCCTTCACATGTATCAAAATTCAAATGCACGGCATGTCAGAAAGCGAACACAAACGGCTGTTTTCTCAATCCACATCATTTATAGGCGGCTGTTTTCCCAATTTGCATAGGCATGGCATGAACGCAATCCTCATGAGGCCATCGCAGAACAAGATCAATCGGGTCTACGCAAGATGGCGCATCATGGAACGGAAGGGGAGTGTGTGCATCATGCCATGTGCAAGTGCACAGGTAATTAAATCACCCATCGCTTGTTGCCCGTCAGAAATTGGAGAGATTGTTTACGTGCGCTTTTCACCATCCTAAATACAGTAGAAAGGACTTGTAGTTGTCACAATTCACAACTACATACAGTACGTATGGATGGCCGGGGTGAAATGAATGTGTAAAAAAGATCTGCACATGTAGGAGTGCAATGATCAAGACGAGGCATTTATACATATCAAGAAACCACCGCAGATACACCGGGTACGTAAAAATGCCGACCCATCCATCCATGATCCATCCCGTCAGGGACGAACCGAAGGATACGAATCACAGCCCATCCATCCATCCAGCGGCCATCCAGAAACCGCGGCGGCCTAGTAAATCTCCCCCAAAATCAAATCTTGGCCTCCTCCTCGACGAGGCAAGGACGATCATCGGGCAGCCGAACCCGGAACGGTGGATCTGATGGACGCGGGAGGATCTGAGCGATGGGAAATAAAAACGGCGGCAAACCTCGCTCGATCGGCCGCGGAGGCGCGGGTTCGCACGTAGCAGGGGGTGGAGGGGGTGGAGATGGAGAGTGTACCTCGCGACCGATCGGTGTTCGCCCGCCGCCGCCGGGGAGAGGGAGGGAGGGAGGGAGGAGACGCTCGCGTGTTGGGGCCAGCGAGGGAGAGAGAGAGAACGCGAGCGAGCGAGCGAGAGTGGGGTGGCCGGATAATAACAAATCATAACGGGCCTCCTTTCGCGTTTCTCCTCTGGCCTCGTTTATTTCACAGGCCAGGCCCGGGCCTCCTTCCGCGTTTCTGACCAACTGGCCCAACTCTCTCTCTCTCTCTCTCTCTCTCTCATGTATATATATATATATTTTGTCTCAATATATATATATATATATACATATTTTGCTAAAAAACCTCCAATGTATAATAATTAGTAACACCCCTAAAACAATTGTGATGGGCACTCACTCCACATATCCATCACAAATTTGTCTCAAAGGAAAACAAAACATCTATTTGGAATAGATGTCGTTTGGGGATCTCGAAAATAAAGGTTGCTTGGTATTCAAGATTTACCTTTAACCACTCGTTCTATAATACAGATAACACATGAAAAATGCTATATTATGAACATACTTTTTGAGAAGGAAAAAGGAAAAAAACGAGTATTATTCATAGCCAGACCTTTAAGAGTTGGACTTGAAACATGCCCAACGCGTACGTGCGATATAGTGGATGCCGCTCTATGAGCATCTTTAGTAGGCCCCTTACAAGACTAGCCCTTACAAGGGGTTTACAGTTTGCGGTGTCGCTCGAATAAGGGTCGAAAATAGCTGCGGCAGAACAGAAATCGCATTTGAAACTGTAAAATAAAAAAAATGTTTCGCGCGAGAAATGAACAAGAACAGTAGGAAGAAGTGTGGATGATCATTCATACATACATATTAAAGTGTGGATGATTCATACAAAACAGAGCGGGGACACAAAATGGGGCTTGTCGAACCTCTACCCTAACCCTAAACTGACCAAACTGAGCTCGCCGGAGCCCTAAGGGTGCGGCAGCGTCGCTGTGACGACCATCACTCTTCATTGGAGGTGAGGCCGATGTAGATCGCCTCCTGTGCTTTGGCTTCACGACGCCACTCCTCCTCCTCCTCCTTCTCGTTGAAAGCGCGTGCCCTTGCAAGCTCCTGCTCGTACACGACGGCGTTGATTTCGTCCTCCCGCCAGCGACTCTGAGCCTCCTCCTCCTCCCGCGCAATACGCGCGAGGATGGTGGCCTCCATGGCGTCCGCCACCGCCCCACCACTCCGGCTCCCTCTTCACCGCACGAAACGGCAGAAGCTCCCCCCACTCTCTTTTGACTGGTGTGAGCGACATCCGCAAGCTCGAGGCATCGGCAGAGAAACGCCTGCCTGCGGTCATACTCCTCCGTCACACATAAAAGGGCCTATCTACCGCCGGTATACAACATACATATGATGGAATGCATCTCTCTCTCTATATATATAGCACTGTAAAGCTATGAATTCTGAGGTTTTGTCCAGCACATAAAAGATTATCACCAATAAATACATACATACATAGTGAGATACGTACATAGCACTTGTCTTTTAGTATGTGAAAAAGAGATGACCAAGGTAAGATAACAGGAGCGGGCCGGACTTTTAATCCTGCAAGTGTCGCGCCGGCATCAGCCATTGGGTGGCTTGCACAGCATCGATTATGCTTCTTGTCGCACTTTGCTCTGAGCCGGAAGCTACTCCATGTTCCTCCTCTGCATCTACGGACCAACTCACCAACAAGGCCGGAATCAGCAGGACGAAATAAATACAACAAACGAAATATGTATGTGGACACCACAACCCCAGTAAATCAAGACGTAACGAGCTAGGAGCATCTGTGTTGATTTACCTCCAGATTGCGATGGCATGCTGCTCAAGCAGTACTGGGCCAGTATATCCCTCATCCTGGCAGGGTCCTCGTCTGGTAACTGGCGCACTCGCTGGCTGTAATCTGGATCCTCACTGAACGGTCACTACCGGAATGACAGGCTATGCCGACGACCCTTAGGACCAAACGCCGTCGGCATAAGCCTACGCCGACGGTGACCATCGGTATAGGCTCGTCGGGAACGCGTACGGCGGCGTACCCAAAGCCGATCGTCGGTATAGCTCTTTATGCCGACGGTGTCCGTATAACCGTCGGCATAAATACGCCGTCGACAACTTTCTATGCGTGACGACCATTGACGGTGCCGTCGTCAAGCCAGCGCCTATCATATGCCGCCATGTGGAAGCCAGTGGGAGCTCCTGGTGCAAGGCTAGGCCGACGGTTTGGCCGTCGACATAGATTTCCATTTATGACGATGGCGTGGCAGTAGGCATAGACGTGCAACGTGTCAGCTCCAAGTAGCTCATGGCAAGCCTATGCCGATGGTTTAATCGTAGACATACTTACGAACCAAAAGGAAAACAAAAAAATACTAGACAAACAGGCTAGCAATTTACAAATACAATTATACAGGCATGATTCAACAACCATGGATTTGCAAACAGAGACCATAAAATATTTTTATGTACACAACATTTCCATTCTGAGAATCCACTGCAGCATCAGAGGAGAAGGTGGAGGGGCGGTGCCGATGGTGGGGAAGATGAGGCGGCGATGACGGAGGTGTCATGCAGTTAGTATAACAAACCGAAGATCGTACACATAAGGATGAATATGTACTCTATACGCTGCATCTACCAAAAGGAAATCACCAAAATGTTACAACAAATACTTCTACTGGGAGGCAAACAAAGATTTCCGTTGTAAATGATCTGATGTTCGCACTGCATAGCTGATATGATTTCCTAATGCAATGAATTACACATATGGATGAACTACTAGAACGTACAGGAGTAGCTTCCTGCCAACACTGCTAGCTAGATAGCTAGCTTGCCTCCTTCTCATCCATCGGAAAAATTCAAAACTTATAATTTGCTGCAATCCTGATGGTACAAACAGCTAGCTAGCTAGATTAAACACTAACAGTTAACAAAGCCAACCTGCAGTAACCAAGAACCACAAATGGGGTCGTACAAGAGCAGAATTTAACAAGTGTGCTACTCTGAATCATCATCACTTGTAAATAGGAATAATCTTTTCCATGGCACAAGCACGGCAAGCACAAACAAAATCACCCATGCGCATGAAACAGAGCAAGGTACTACTATAGCAGCACAAGAGAGGGAGCTAGTGGTAGGAGATGGACTCACCAAAGAGGAGATTCTAGTCGATGACGCACAAGACCGGGGCCGCTGTCACGCAGTAGAGGAGATTCTAGCCGAGTTGGACCATGTGCGGGGTGTCATCGTGGCGGTGGATGCTCTGGTTGTCGTCATCATCCATAGAGGATGCATGCCGCTCTGAATCGAACCAATAAGTAAGAGCTGGTGTTGTTGAGCTAGTGCAGAAATTAAACAAGCTAGTATAGGAGACCCAAGCGTGCTGGTGCTAGTATCTATAGAAATCAATCAAGCTGGCCATGTGTGTGCTTGAGCTGGCCACATAATTAATCATGAATGGTTCTGTCAGAGTTGATGCATTTGTTGCCAAAAAGAAAATTTCATCCAAACTGCATACACTGACATGAGTCGGTGTAATTGTCACACGTAATGGTGGCTTAATATGTTTTCTACCACATGTCATGTTTACTTACTACACGCAATGGTAGCATCTAATAATGTATCGGATATGAATTAGGGCATGGATATCGAGCGCAGCAATTGGTAGTAATAATGGAACAAAAAGTTTTGGCCTAAAAAAATCTGGTAGTCAAGGAACAAGATAGACAAAAAATTGGGTTGAGAAGTTGAGTGACTCAAGGGCTACCCATGGGTTGAGACGGAGGTTTGATCTGCCGCCACCTACACATGCATCTATCAATCAAAAAAAAGAACCTTCAGGTTCTCAAAGACCTTACTATATCCTGCAGCAGCATGAACAGAGCAAACAGAGAGGCATGAGGAAACCAAATCAAATCAAACATCAAAGGGAGAGGACAACAACCATCTATTATGTTTCGATCGATCGATCAAAAAAAGAACCTATCGATCGATCAACAAACATCAAAGGGAGAGAACATGGTCTGGACCCAACCAACCACTAGATTCCCTTTGGCTCGACCCGATGCGCACGTCCCCCCGCCCTCCAAGTGACGGCGACATTGCCGTTCATGGAGGGGGCACACTCCGGAGCTCCAAGGCAAAAGTACACGAGGTTACATTTCTAACATACTCAAAAGAAAAAACAAACCGGATATTCTTAATCTTTGGAAGTATCAATTACTTGTGATTTTAAGCAAGTACAAGGACCAGTATGCAAAAGTACATGAGGTTACATTTCTAACATACTCAAAAGCAAAAACAAACCGGATATTCAAAATCTATGAAAAATTCTACCCCAAATCGATATATAATTTGTGTATGTTTAAGTTTATATAAATCAGTTTTAAATTAATCAAATTTTAAGTTTTAAAAAATAAAAAAACATCTATGCCTACTGTTAGGCCGTCGGCATACTTTGGCCATGTGGCATTGGCTGGATAAAAAAAGTATAATTCCTACGCCGACGGCCGCCCGTTAGGGCCGTTGGCATAGTTTGGACGACGTCAACTCGACGTCTATCTCTGGACCCACCTATATGACGACGAGGCGTCTATACCTACGGCCACCGTCAGCATAGTTCCCATTCAACAACTCACCCTTCTTGCACTTCTGGAAGAAATTCAACTAGAAGAATTCACCACTACCACCATGAGTGAACCTCAAATCTGGATCAACCACGACTTGCAGTACAAGGTTTTGAGCCTGTGACCTGTCTCATCATCTTGCGGTGTGATGTTAATTGTATGTACAACACCGGTTGGTCGGTCATTCACCCATCTTTGCGCAGCCGAGCCACTGGACATCGATGCGGATGCGGTCGGTCTCCGTAGATGATAGGTTGGAGCAAGGCTGTGGAGGCAGAAGGGAGTCGTTTGCCTCCGTGGATAGCTGGAGGGACCTCGAGGGGAGCGGTGGGTTGCGAAGATGATGACCGGAGGTGCCATCGCTACCACCGGCGGCGTAGCGGTTGCTGACACTTGGGGGCAGGGGGCAACTCATGGTTTTCTCTATCTTTTTTTTTGGATTTGGAAGTTTCTTCAAGGAATACGACGATTTATTCCTAAAAAAAATTGGAAGCTACATTTGGCGTGTGTGTGTAACATCAAGATATTTTTTCCTACAAAAAACAATCTATTACCCATCCATTGTCAAGATAATACAAAGAAAACATAAGGAAAAAATTGCACATCTAGGTCTGGAGGCTACCTAGCGATGACGAGCAAGCCAACGACGCGTCACTCACATTGCATCTCCCTCGTTAGAGCCGGACAACTCTTCCTATAGCATACAACCGGGAAGTCATCATCCTAAGGTCCCATAAGATTAGAGCACCAAAATAGCAATCATCGCCAATGAAAATAAATGTAGACCGATAAGATTCAACTTGTAAACGAACGAAGACAGGATCCAAACAGATTCACCAAAGACAACACCGACTATATCTCGCGAAGACATATTTCCACACGCCCTCCGACAACAATATAAACACCGTTGGGGCAGAGCTTAAGTGGAAAGAATCTTATTCCATATTCGGTAGCCATTACCGCCTCCCCTTACTTCCTAAACAACACAAACCCTAAAAAATATTGCAGTTCCTTTGCTCTATGGACAAGATGTTTTCCGCCCCCCAAAGTGCTCTAAAAACGGCTTGTGCTTTAGAGCATGGTTAATAGTATAGCCAGCTGCCGGCTATAAGCCATTGTCATGTTATCTATAACTCATCTTATAACCAACATGTATAATAATTGCTCATAAATATATATTATTTTTTATTATGTGACACACCTTTTACTCTCACAAGGTGCCTATGAACACGTGCTAGAGCTGGCTCTTCACGAAGAGCCCGCTTACCTTCTCTCTCCTCTTCTATTTCCTCCAACTAAACAAAAAATATACTAATATATTTCTTATAGTCCGCTGACTCAGCCCTATTATACTTGCTCTTATATACTCCCTCCGGTCTTTTTTATTTCGCGTATTAGATTTTGGTCAAGTCAAACTTTACAAAGTTTGACCAAATTTATATTTAAAAATATCAATATCTACAATATCAAATATATATACTATGAAACTACATTTCATAAAGAATCTAACAACATTGATTTGGTGATGTGAATGTTGATAATTTTTTGTATAAGTTTGATCAAAGTAGAGATACTTTGACTTCCGACAAAACTTATATGCAAACTAAAAAGGACCGGAAGGAGTATAAGAACGTTGTTGCGTGTTGGAGATGATCCTGTAGCTAGCTAATGTTTTCCATTTTATATAGACTTGGTCAATATTTTTTACAGAAGTTTAACCTGTGATCAAGCTAGTAGAAAGGTTCAAAACGCGGAGAGCAGAAAGAATCTAGGGGCATAAGAATCAGTTACGTCCGATCTTGATCTAACGGTGCAAATGGATCTATGCGCGCGAATCAATTTCCAGGCCTCCTCCATCCACATCTCCTCCGGGCGGCGGCGGCCGGCCGGTCTCCCCCACCCCTGCTCCGCGAACAAAATTCGCCGCTGCTAGGGCTGCTGTCCCTCGCTCAACCTCACGCGAAACCCTAGTGACAGTGAGCGGCCCGTGCGCATGGCAAGGGCAAGGAGGAAGAGGAGGATGGGAGGGCGATTCCAACTGGAGCAAGGCGGACCTGCCTCCTCTCCAGCCTCCAGGCCGCCGGAAAGGCAAGGTGCGTTCATGCCCTGTAAGTGTAACCCTTTCCTGTCATCCGGCAATAAGCTCAGCACAGTAGTACAGTACCTGGACTGGTTCTATGAGCATTCTCTGCACACCGTGGCTACGATTCCGCATAGATTGTTTCGTTTCCAAGTTCTAGCTAGAGACAGAGTTACAGTATTATACTGTACTTACTACTCCCTCGCGACACTTATTTTAGGAAGGAGGGGGTACTTATTAAGCAGAAACCATGGGAGAGCACAACATGCGCGAACAAAGGTGTTAGATGCTGCAATGTTTGTTATCTCACTAGGCAAGAGGAGTTAAGGGTCATCAGTAAACTAGTAACAAGAGATGTCTATTTAGCACTGAGAAGCTTGTTTCTTGGGCGGTAAGCCATTTCAGCTCTGCGTTAAGGTTTTCCCGGCTTAGAACATCAATGCTTATGCAACTATACATCTCTTCCTTAATTTTCTGTCTCTATTGACTGTGTTCAATGCAATCTAACTCCCAGGATATTGACACCCTACACTGTACATCCTCTTTGGAACTGCACTACGTGTTATCACATTTGATAATTGTATGGGATCTCCGCCGTGGCCAATCCTGCTTCCCCGTCGCCCTCCTCTCCGTCGATGCAGGCAACCTTACTCCTGCCACTCACTCCAATAGCTCTGGCGCGCGTGTGTAAGCCTAGAACTTGTGTGTGATTTTTGTGGAAATTAGGGGGGCAGCATCATGTCCCATGTCTTCGTGCTTGGTGCAGCAATGTGGTTCTGTCAGTCTAGGTAGTAGCCTGAAGAACCTGATTACAAAAAGCTTGTAATATTGCAGTCAAGTAGTAGCAGTCTACTAGCACACATGGTTAGAACTTACTGTACAATAGTGTAGAAAGGTCACAAACTCATTAACATCCCTGCTTATTCCTTGTTTCCATTGTTAAGTTTCCTGCTGTCTTCCCCTTCTTCACGAACCGTTCATTATTTTTCCTCCATATTTCTTCTTTTTTTCTTTTCCTGGAGACAGCCACCAGAAAGAGAAGGAGAACTGTAAAGTAAGCAGCCGGTGGAGACTTGAAATTCTTGGTGTCCTTTTATATTCGTTACTACTACTTGCTACCAGTAGTGCTTATCAAGATCATTCACACAACACGCAAGATCTTAGGCTGTTTTGTTCAATTCCATCTGAAGAGTGGTGCTTACCAGTAGTGCCAGTGGTGCTTTTTTGTGGGGTGCTTTAATGACAGCGATTAGTTTAGTAGGGAGAGTTGATCTAATGAGTATTTAGTAGAGAGAGGTGGGAAACGGTAAATTAAGCATGCGTCCTTTAAATTCGCCACCAGACGTGATGCCTTGTTGTCTGCAATTAGTTTAATTAGGTCATTAGGTAAAGTAATGTGAAGTGAAGTAAAGACATGACTGGCATCTGCTGATTGCCAATGTAAAGTAATAATGATTCGAATCAAGCAGGTAGACAAGCACGTAATGATTAGAAGATGTAACTAGTGCATAGTCGTAAGATGATACAGGATCCTTTGAGTTTTACTATTGAAAAAATCAACATCATTGCAAGGTGTGACCGCTTTCATTGGCTTATCTCTGTTGCCCACTAGGCAAGAAGAGTTACATTCATCAGGATACTGGTAACAAAACACTATGTCTGTTTGGTAGTGAGAATAAGCTTTGTTTCTTTGGTAGCAAGCCATCTCAGAGGAAGAGCAGCTGCTACAAACAAAATTTGCACCATTGGTTTAGTTCTGGGTTAAGTTTTGCTCTGCCTTAGGACGCCAATGCTTATGCAATTGTACATCTCCCCTGATTTTTCAGCTTTTTTTTACCATGTTCAATGCAATCTATTGTCAGGTTAGCACCTACACTACCTGTTATCACACTAAAGGAGCAATTTAGTAACGATACAATAATTGGCACTGATATTTTCATCCACTTATGATAGGGTTTGCGTATGGAACGCCATCATGTTGTTTCTCATGGCAATGTTTAATGTTGTTGTTCCTTTAAATAGATTCACAAGGTCTAGTACCGCCATTATGAAATATTCGATGTGTGGTTATTGTGGATGGTCAAACTTCCTTCACTGTCATCACTACGAAAAAGTTACTCACATATTTGTAGCTTTCATCCTCAAGTATTTTCGAGAAAACGCAAAGGATCTTTGTGTTTCATTGCATTGAAAAGGTAGAGTTTTGATACAATCCTCCTAGGAGGTTAGGTACAAGCTAGTGAACATTGGAACTAATGCATGTCCCATGTGGATGGCAGGACGACGCGTAGGCCGCACGCGCCGGCTCTTGCCTACTGCTCGGCCTCTTCCTTGATCTTGGATACCAGGACATGAACCAGGGGCTGGGCGTCGTCAAAGATGCATGCATTGTGCTGCTTCCATATCATCCATGGTGTCAATAGGACAATGGATGCAAGGCCTTTACGCATCAGTGTCGGCGTGTTTTGTCTGGCCTATAGCCACCAGTCCATGAGGGAGTCTTCATGACTTGGTCGTGCGGTGGTCTTCATCACCATGTTCTAGTTCTATCACAAAGTAGCACAGTTTTGTTCTGTTCGATTATGAATTGCAGAGACAAAGGAGTGGAATACCATCTTCAACATCTCCAATCCCATTAGTAGAGCAGTGGAAGGTACACCATCTGTTAACGCCGCCCGTTTTGTTTTGTTTGTCGTATCAATTATTCATCATGATGGAATTATTTATTAATGAATTGTTTAATTTCTCAAAACAAAATCAATGGATTACTTTTACTGTTAGATAAACTAAAACAATTGCATGTAGGGGTATTCTGGGATTAGAGCCATGTGGAATTACCCACTGAAACACAGCGATACATCCGCACTGTATATAAGCTAAATCGTTTACAGCCCACTGTTTCGGACAAACCTATTACAAATACCTACCATTATTGCAGTTAAATAGTGCCCCCCTCCATTGACAAATACTCCCTCCGTCCCATAATGTAAGACATTTTTTAATACTACACTAGTGTCAAAAAACGTCTTACATTAGTGTTAAAAAACGTCTTACATTATGAAACGGAGGGAGTATAAGATGTTTTGAATATTTCAATATGGACTATATATGGACAGAAATTAGTGCACAAACACATTAAAACGTGTCTATAAACACCTGATTTAGAAAAAAAGTTAGAACATCTTATATTTGTGTACGGAGGCAGTAGTAGTTTGTTAACACATTTTGTTTGAACCTACTGTAGAACAGAGGAAATAGTCTACTCTACACGCAGCATTGATTTTCCTTCCCCACTCTTATTTTTTGGAGATATAAACTAAAATTGAGAACCACCTGATTTATATTTTGAAAGTTTGAATTGCCGCAGTATGCAAAAGCAGAGGCTGATCTGCTGAAATTAACAGATGATACAATATCAAATGACTTTTTTTCTTGAAAAAAGAACTCCAAATGGCAAGGTGCCTGCTTTCTTTGGCTTATCTCTTTTATCCCAGTAGGAAAGAGTGACAGAGATTAGTATATTATAGTAACAAGAGATGCTTATTTAGTTGTGAGAACAAGTTCTGTTTCTTGGGTAGTAAGCTATTTCAGAGGGAGAGCAGCTTCCTACCAACAAAATTTTTGAACCATTGGTTGAGCTCTGGGTTAATGTTTGTTTTCCTTTAAAAGGGCTCGTCGTCTGTTTCTTATTTGCCTGGAGATAACCCCTGCCTACTACACCAACCAACCATGAAAAGCAGAGAGGAAGAAACAGTAAAGTAACCAGGGGAGACTCGGAACTCTTGTCGCACAATAAAGACCACGACACCACCAGCCTGAGATCTGAAGCTTTTGTGGGAGAGAGTATCATTTTTTGCCTTTTTGGCAGCGATTAGTTATTTAGCTAGCACAAGCAAACTTTCTCTAGATCTGCGCAAAATTGTTGCTAGATTCTGCCTGTGTCGTATCAGTGGATCGCGGGACAGCATTGCCCAGGAATGCGACCACGACGGCACTTGTCTGCCACCACCATGAGATCTGAAGCCAAGCAGTACTATTATTATGGTGTCACTCCATTGGGCGTCGGCTTGTTTAGTTTAGAGACCACGGGGGCACCAGCTCGAGATCTGAACCCAAGTACTTTTTGTAGGGTTTGCTCCATGGGGATGCTTTGCACAAGCAGACAGTTGTGTTGGATGAAGCTAATGAACTAAGCCCGGCGTATAATTAACTAATGAGTAGATAACTTTCTTGCGTTTAGTGTTGCTTCATGGGATGCTATACTCGATCTACTGATAGTTGATTAATTAGTGTACCTTTATTGGGTGGGAGTAGGGAGAGAATTTGCTACCAAAGTAAACAGTCCGGCGTGGCCACCAAGACAGGTTGTACTTGTTAGTATTATAGTGTTGTGATTAGTTACAGGCCCACTACTCACAAAGCCACCATATGATTGTCATCTCTCTGTAGATATCTTCCCTCCCCCTGCAGTTAACCCACCATACCATATCTCCAACCTCTTCCTTAGCGGAGCACCAGCAGACGACTTCCCTCACCGGCGACTGCCTCCACGAGGCGGCTCCCCCTCCCTCGTCTACGTGAGTACTATTTGTTCATTTCTCTCGTGATCCTGCGGGTACTTGCTAGCAGCAAATTGCAATCTCTGTAATGAGCACTTATTTACCGCTACATAATTTGTGTGCATTAATACTGAACAAATTTCTCTTAATTTCTGCAGGTCCTCACACTCTCATTAGTGATCCTTAACAATACGTTGGTGTGTCTGAGCAGAAGATGCTCGTGGCCCTCACCGCAGCGCAATGGGTGGTGGGCAAGGCGCTGGCCCCCATTGCCGATGGCTTGCTGGAGGCTTGGGGTGCTACCAAGAACTTGAGTCTCAACATCGAGGCCCTTAGGATGGAACTGCTGCTTGTGAAGGCCACACTTGAACTCGCCGGCAGCAAGCAGATCCAAGGCCAGGCTATGGAGGAGTTGTTGGGGAAGCTGCGGCACTCGGCGCACTGTGCCGAGGACTTGTTGGACGAGCTGGACTACTTCCGCATCCACGACGAGCTGCACGGAATGTACGATGCTGCAGATCAGCATGCCAAGGGTTGTGTCCATGATTTTTCCCTCAATGCTCGTCACACTGCCAAAGCTGTTGGCAAACTGGTTGGTTTATTTGCGAGCTCATCTGCTTCCAGCCCTACATGTGATCCTGGAGAAGTACAAGCTACAACACAACGGGTCAGCTGTTGCGCTTGGCCCCATGCACGGCAGAGATCATGTGAAAATTCCTCCTTGGCGCCAAATGCCAATCAGGCGGTCAGCGGATGCATTCCCAAGCTCGGTAAACTCCTCCTTTGGTCATCTTCCCCACATGTATGTGGTGATCATTCTGGCCAACCAACTCTTTCTGGTGCATCACAAACGGAAACACCACTGGGGTTTAATAGGGTTGATGTCTCGGAAAGAATGAAGTGCATTGTTCAGCAATTGCAGCCTGTGCGTAGAGAGGTTACCAAGATTTTGCAGAGTTGTGACCGTATGAATGTCCCTGATATTTTCGAGAGTCGTCCCATTACCACTGGTCAAAGTACAGAGCAGAAATTGTATGGGAGGGACCATATCATGCATACCATCATACATGATATGACCAAGGGTAAATACTGCAGCAAGGATCTAACCGTGCTTCCGATTGTCGGTCCAGGGGGGATAGGGAAGACAACACTGGTACAATACATATATAGAAACCAACAAGTTCAAAATCATTTTCAAGTCCTTATTTGGGTATGTGTGTCCCTCAGTTTCAATTTGAGCAAGCTGCTAGATGAGATTAAAACATATATCCCTCCGGTTGAAGGGGAAAAGGTTGGCAGAGTTGAAGAGCTGATTGAACAGAGATTAAAATCCAAAAGGTTTTTGCTTGTACTGGATGATATATGGGAGTTCAATAATGGGGATGACTGGAAAAGGTAATTGCTTCCATTCAAAGCATCACAAGAAAAAGGTAGCATGATTCTACTCACGACTCGGTTTCCAGCAATAGCAAATATGGGTAAAACAGCTGATTATATAGAACTGGAAGGATTAGAATCCAAAGAATTTAGGAAGTTGTTTCTTTCGTTTGTGTTTGTTGATGAGCCCTTTACAAGTGACCATAGTTTTTTGCTTGAGACCGGAGATAAGATAATGGAAAAACTAAAGGGCTCTCCTCTTGCTGCAAAAACGGTTGGTACATTATTGAGAAAAAACCTTAATTTGCGTCATTGGAGAAGAGTCTTAGAAAGTAAAGAATGGGAGAGACAAACCGGTGTCAATGACATTATGTCTGCCTTGAAGCTTAGCTATTACTATCTTCCTTTCCATAAGCGACAATGTTTCTCCTATTCTGCTTTGTTTCCTGAAGATTACAAGTATAGTAGTACGGAGCTAATCAACTTGTGGATAGGACTAGATATTTTACAACCTTGTGGTCAAAATCAAACATTGGAAGATATAGGTCTGAGCAATTTAAATGATCTGGTCACATATGGATTTTTTAAAGAAGAGAAAGCTAATGGTCGTCTGCGTTATGTAATGCATGACCTGCTACATGATTTAGCATTGCACATGGGATCTCATGAATACATTAGTTTACATCGGTCTAATGTGGGATCGGTGCAGATTAAGCCATCCATACGTCACTTGTCTATAATCATAGATGATGATGATACACTATCTCAAGAGAACTTTAAGGTACAATTGAGGAAACTGAAGACGATATTGAAGGTTAAACAATTGCATAGTTTGATGTTATTTGGAGAAATGGATGAGAGCTTCGCCAGCATTTTGGGTGATCTGTTTAGCGAAGCAAATGGTCTTCGTGTTCTCCGTCTGGTTAACATGCCAACTTGTGTGGAGTCCACGTTACACAACTTTTCATCACTCATCCACCTAAGATACTTATGTTTGGGTACAAAAAAGTATGGGAGGGAGATGCAATTACCACTTGCCATTTCCAGATTTTATCATTTAAGGGTTCTGGATCTAGGATCATGGTATGGCTGTCGTGATTTTCCTAGAGACTTGAGCAAGCTTGCAAAATTGCGTCGTTTTTATACCCCGAGTGATGAGCTTCATTCTGATATTTATAATGTGGGGAAACTCAGACTCTTAGAAGAGCTGAAAGTATTTAGACTGAATAAAGAAAGGGAAGGATTTGAAGCAAAGCAACTAGAGAATTTAACCGAACTGAGGGAGCTTGGCATGTATAACCTTGAGAATATACACACAAAAGAAGAAGCAGTCAAAGCAAAACTGATAGAGAAAAACTACTTGGAGAGGTTAACATTAGATTGGGATAGTAATCGGTCTAATACCGAGCCTTGTGGTGAAGAAGTTGTCCTTGAAACCCTTCAACCACACAGATATCTTCAAGAGTTGTGCATTAGAGGGCACGGAGGCTCTTCTTGTCCAACATGGCTAGGTGATAAGCTCGTTGTTGAAGCTCTTCAATCTCTTCAGCTCGTTGGTGTTTCTTGGCAATGTCTGCCTTCTTTAGGGAAGATGTGGGGCCTTGGTAAAGTAATATTGAAGCATATTGCCACAATGAAAGAGTTTGTTATAGAGCAAAGCTTTATCAGGCTAGTAAGGCTTGAACTTGTTGGCTTGGGAAGTTTTGAAAAATGGATAGCATCACAGCACACTCATCATATGTTTCCTCTTTTGCAAGCAATGATTATTAGAGACTTCCCTAAACTCCTGGAGCTGCCATTTTCAAACCACATTAACATTATTAACCCTGCAGATCAAGACTGCAAGATTGATTGGTTTCCCAAACTACAAGAGCTTGAGATACTGTACTGTCCAGAATTCTTGTTGGTGCCTTGTATCCCCTGGACTGAAACATTGTGTTCTGTCAACATAAGAGATATAAAGCTACTAGAGATGTTTAAGTACTCGAGATCATCCTACTATGGAATAGGATTGAAAATTGTTGGAAAGGATGAACTGCAGAGCTTATATCAAGTGTTAGCATTCAATAAACTGTCAGGTCTCGAGCACCTAGCACTCGTGAAGTGCCCACCTCTGGAGTTAAAGCACCTTCTAAAGCTAACCTCACTGAAGAAATTTGATGTAAGGAGTTCAGATTGCCTGGTTGGGCCATTAGCAGGTGAGGGTGATGTGGAATGGCAGCACCCGATGATCCAGGAATTACTTGTGGTCCAGGAATCACTTGGCAGTCCTAGTGGAAAGGAATTAACAGAGCTTCTCGCTCACCTCCCGAGGCTCTCCCAGTTACTTATCGCCAGCTGTGAACATATAACACAACTGGCAGTGGCGGTGGGTGTGCAGCAAACAACTTTAGCCGCCGCGTCGGAGGTGGAGCAGGAGAAAGAAGATGATGGGTTGCTGCTCTTCCCGGCCCATCTCTGTGGCTCACTCAGGCAATTGGTCATCAACAGATGCCCAGAGCTGGTCATGCTGGAAGTGAAACCCCCTTCAACTTGTCTTCCCGCTGGAGGAGGAGGGTTCCAAGCCCTGCGGTCCCTCCAGAGTTTACGGATTTTTGACAGCCCCAAGATACTATCCGCCAAGAGCTCGTTTTCCTGCCGCTGTATTTTCCCATCCTCCCTGCAAGTCCTCGAGCTTTACGGTGTGGAAGGCATGGGGACGCTGGAGCCTCTCGCAAACCTCACCTCTCTCGTCCGACTAAAGTTGTGCAATTGTGGAGAGGACCTAAGATGCAAGGGCCTGGGGCCTCTCCTGGGACATCTCAGAGAATTTATCGTCTTTGGCAGCCCTAGAGCATTTGCTGGTTGGGATCCCAATCCCAGACGGGTGCTGCAGCACGAAGGAGAAGACCGGGAGGTGTAGCAGCTGCAGCTTGTTTCCCCTTTGAGTTCATCCCAGGTATATATCCTCTGTACGGATGAGGCCATGGGCCTCCTCGCTGCACCCATCTGCAGCTTGTTGTCTTCCTCCCTCGCCTGCCTGCACTTTCACCTCCTCGCCTCCGTCCCTGATAAGATTGAGCGCTTCACCGAGGAGCAAGAGGATGCCCTGCACCTCCTCGTGTCCCTCCAGGAACTCGAGTTTTGGTATTTCGACAAGCTTCACAGCCTCCCTGCAGGGCTGCAAAAGCTTACCAATCTCCAGCGACTACAGGTCCGCTCATGTCCGGCTGTCCGATCGCTGCCCAAGGATGGCCTCCCCGAATCCCTGCAAGAATTAGATGTCCGGGAATGCGGCAACGAGGAGCTAATACAGCAGTGCAGGGGGTTAGTGGGAACCATCCCGAAAATCCTGCTGCAACATGGAGACTGACAGATGTAACGACAACTAACTACTTCTTTGTTTGTGTTCTCTGTTACTTCCCAGCTCCTATCGATCACACTTGCTTTTCCCATGCATAATAATCTGACCAGTGTTTGTTTCCATCTACTATGCAGGCCTTTGTCTTGGACATCCCTTGTACATTCTTCTAGCCTTGTAGAGCTCAACTCTCACCATACATGCATATTTGCCACATGGATGAGGGTCTTGTGGCTAAATCTGGTTAGTAAATCTGAACTAGAACCTTCGTTGTTCTGTACAGTATCGATCTTATCAACTTCCATGTATACTTGTCATAAAAAAGCAACTTCCATTTATATTCCTGCGACACCAGATTTCCAACTTCTTCTGAACAGTGGTGAAAATAGTTCTAAAGCATTGCTTCGGATTTATTTTTTCCAACTTCTCACAAGTAAAGAAAATTGATGTAGTTATCCGCTTGTGCTTCTGAGAGTCTCTCTTTATTTTTACTTTCTATAAATGAAATTGGCAAAACCTGTGATGTAATCATCATTTATATTAGTTCTCTTGTGCATGTGTTTGTTCGTGCTTGTCAGGATAGAAATTTGGCATCCGCATCTGCTGCATTAAAATTCGGGCAAGTAAAGAGACTTGCCGGTAACGAGGTTGAACTAGGTATGGACATACCGACGATCGAATCTCGGGCAAAGAACATACAGAAGAACAAAGGGAACATCATACAGGATTAACTGAATCCTTGACATAGAGGTTCGACAGATAAAGATCTTCGTAGAATATGTAGGAATCAATATGGTCATCCAGGTCCCGCTATTAGTTATTGGCCGTAGAGGTGTCTCGATCATGTCTACATAGTTCTCGAACCCACAGGGTCTGCACACTTAAGGTTTGGTGACGTTTCGGTAGTATAGAGTTATGCGTGGTGGTGACCGAAGGTTGTTTGGAGTCCCGGCTGACATCCCGGACGTCACGAGGAGCTTCGGAATAGTCCGGAGGTAAAGATTGATTTATAAGAAGTCCTGTTTTGGTCACCGGAAAAGTTCCGGGCTCATTGGTAGTGTACTGGGAGTGCCGGGAGGGTACCGGGGGACCATCGCGAGGGGTATTTCGACCCAAGAGGCTACATGGGCTGTGGGAAGATGAATATCAGCCCTTAGTGGGCTGACCGAAGTCCCACATAGGGCCCATGCGGCTTGGAAAGAAATCCAAAGTGGAAAAGGTGGAAAAAAGGCTAATATAAGGAAGGAGTCCTAAACCGACTAGGACTGGAGGAGTAGGACTCCTCCCTCCACTTCGGCCGAAGCCAAAATGGCTGGCCCTTGCGGCCAAGCCTCCTCCTCTCCTCCTCCTATATATACTAGAGGTTTTAGGTTTTTTGCACATAGATTTTCAGCCACGTGCTACCCTCTCCTCTAGTCCGTAGTTTCTCCTCTAGATCGATTTCAACAGTGCTTAGGCAAAGCCCTACTGGAATTACTCCACCACCATCGCCGTAACGTCATCGCGCTGCCAGAGAACTCTTTTACCTCTCCGCTCCATCTTGCTGGATCAAGAAGGCGGAGATCGTCATCGAGCTGTATGTGTGCTGAACGCGGAGGTGCCGTCCGTTCGGCTCTAGATCGGAAAGACCGTGATCAAGATCGCGAGACGATTCATGATTGGATCGCGGGAAAAATCGTGATGAGATCGCAGGACGGATCGTGATTGGATCGCGGGACGGATCATGATGAGATCATGGGATACTCTCCCTCTCGTAGATGCTCATCACCATGGATAGATCTTGCGTGTGCGTAGGAATTTTTTGTTTCCCATGCAACGTTCCCCAACAGTTGCATCATGAGCTAGGTCTATGTGTAGATGAGATCTCAAGTAGAACACAAAGAGTTTGTGGGCGTTGATGCTTAGATTGCTTCCTTCCTTGGTCGTGTTTTGGTTCAGCGGTATTGTGGGACGAAGCAGCCCAGACCAACCTTACTCATACGCTTACGAGAGACCGGTTCCATCGACTGACGTGTAACTTCGTTGCACAAAGATGACTGACGGGTGTCTGTTTCTCCTACTTTAGTTGGATCGGATTCGACAAAGGCGGTCCTTGAGAAGGTTGAAAAGCAACTTATGTATCACTGTTGTGGTTTTGCGTAGGTGAGAATTGTTCTTGCTAGATATCCGTAGCAGCCACATAAAACATGCAACAACAATTAGAGGACGTCTAACTTGTTTTTGCAGGGTATGTTGTGATGTGATATGGCCAATTACATGATGAGATATATGATGTATGAGATGATCATGTGTTGTATAGAATATCACGACTTGCATGTTGATGAGTACGGCAACCGGCAGGAGTCATAAGGTTGTCTTTAATTATTGTATGACATACGTGTCAATCATTAAGCGTTGTGTAATGCTTTACTTTATCACTAAAAGGTAACAATAGTAGTAGAAGCATGGTGGGCGCGACAACCCCGATGGCGACACGTTGATGGAGATCAAGATGATGGAGATCATGGTGTCATGCCGGTGACGATGAAGATCATGCCAGTGCTTTCAAGATGGAGATCAAAAGCACAAGTTCATGGCCATATCATGTCACTTGTGATTTGCATGTGATGTTAATCCTTTTATGCACCTTGTTTTGCTTAGGACGATAGTAGCATTATAAGGTGATCCCTCACTTAAATTTCAAGATGAATTGTGTTCTCCCTGGGTGTGCACCGTTGTGAAAGTTCGTCGTGTCGAGATACCACGTGATGATCGGGTGTGACAGACTCTACGTTCACATACAATGGGTGCAAGCCAGTGTTGCACATGCAGAACAATTGGGTTAAACTTGACGAGCCTAGCATGTACAGACATGGCCTCGGAACACAAGAGAATGAAAGCTCGAACATGAGTCATATAGTAGATATGATCAACATGATTATGTTCACCATTGAAACCACCTCAACTCACGTGATGATCGGACTTGAGTTAGTGAATTTGGATCATGTATCACTCGAATGACCATAGGGATATCAATTTGAGTGGGAGTTCTTAAGTAATATGATTAACTGAACTCATTATCATGAACATAGTCAGTCATGTCTTTGCAAATTATGTTGTAGATTACTAGCTCATGTCGTAGCTCACTTGTATTTTTATATGTTCCTAGAGAAATAGAGTTGAAAGATCATGGTAGCAATATTGCGGACTAAGTCCGTGATCTGAGGATTGTCCTCATTGCTGCGTAGAAGGCTTATGTCCTTAATGCACCGCTCGGTGCCCCGCCCCCTCTAGCATCGTCTGTAGATGTTGTGAACATCTGACAAGCATGTTCCGATGACTACTTGATAGTTGAGTGCGTCATGCATTACGGTTTAGAATTGACGCTCCAAAATGTTTTGAACATCATGGAATATATGAGATGTTCTAAGAGCTGAAATTGGGATATCAGGCTCGTGCCCGTGTTGTGAGATATGAGATCTCCAACAAGATTATTTGCCTGCAAGATGAAAGAGAATAGCTCAATCGTTGAGCATGTGCTCAGATTGTCTGGGTGCTACAATCACTTGAATCGAGTAGGAGTTGATCTTCCAGATAAGATAGTGACTGATATAGTTCTCCAAGTCACTGTCACTAAGTTACTAGAACTTGGTGATTAACTATAAATTGCCAGGGATGGAAATAATGATCCCTGAGCTGTTCGTAATGTTTGACACCGCGAAGGTAGAAATCAAGAAGGAGCATCAAGTGTTGATGGTTAGTAAAACCACTAGTTTCGAGAAGGACAAGGGCAAGGAGGGAAACTTCATGGATGGCAAGTCAGTTGCTGCTCAAGAGAAGCAACCAAAAGTTGAACCCAAACCCGAGACTAAGTGCTTCTATTATGAGGAGAGTGGTCGCTGAAGCGGAACAACCCTAGATACTTGGTAGATAAGAAGGCTGACAATGTCGATAGAAGTATATTTGATATACATGTTATTAATGTGTACCTTACTAGTATTCCTAGTAGCACCTGGGTATTGGATACCGGTTCGGTTGCTAAATGTTAGTAACTCAAAATAAAAGCTACGGAATAAATGAAGACTAGCTAAGTGTGAGGTGACGATGTGTGCCGGAAATGTTTCCAAGGTTGATATAATCAACATCACATGCTCTCTCTACCTTCGAGATTAGTGTCAAACCTAAATAAATGTTATTTGGTGTTTGCGTTAAGCATGAACATGATTGGATCATGTTTATTGCAACACGGTTATTCATTTAAGTTAGAGAATAATGGTTATTCTGTTTACATGAATAATACCTTCAATGGTCATGCACCCAGTGAGAATGGTTTATTGAATCTTGATTGTAGTAATACACATGTTCATAACATTGATGCCAAAAGATACAAAGTTAATAATGATAGTACCACATACTTGTGGCACTGCCACTAAATGTCATATTGGAATAAATCGCATGAAGAAACTCCATGCTGATGGATCTTTGGACTCATTCAATTTCGAATCGGTTGAGACATGCGAACCATGTTGAGAGACATAGTAGTAAATCAAAAAAAAAATCTTACGTGTCACCAAGATCTATCTATGCAGGAACCAGCAACGACCAAAGGGGAGTGCATCTTCATACCTTTGAAGATCGCAAAGCGGAAGCGTTACTAGAACGCGGTTGATGGAGTCGTACTCGCAGCGATTCAGATCGCGGTGGATTCCGATCTTAGCACTGAACAACCGCGCCTCCGCGTTCAACGCACGTGCAGCCCGATGACATCTCCTACACCTTGATCCAGCAAGGAGGAAGGAGAGGTTGAGGGAGAGCTACGGCAACACGATGATGTGGTGACGATGGAGCTGCATGGTACTCTGCCAGGGCTTCGCCAAGCACTACGGAGGACGAGGAGGAGGAGGAGGAGGAGGGCTGCGCTGAGGGAGAGAGAGATGCGTGTCCCTCGCAATCCCAAACCCTCTACTATATATAGGAGGAGGAGGAGGAGGGAGGGTGCAGCCCCTAGGGTTCCCATCCTAGGGCTGCGGTCGACCCTAGATGGCCATCTGGCCGGCGACCAAAGAGGAAGAGAGGAGGGGCGGCGCCCTAGGTGGGCCTTAGGCCCATCTGGGCTAGGGTTTGCCCCCCTCTCCTCTTGTGCTGTGCCTTGGGACCTTGTGGGGGGCGCACCAGCCCACCTAGGGGCTGGTTCCCTCCCACTTGTGGTCCATGCAGCCCTCCGGTGCTGGTGGCCCCACTTGGTGGACCCCTGGAACCCTTCCGATGGTCCCGGTACGCTACTGGTGATGCCCGAAACACTTCTGGTGACCAAAACCTCACTTCCTATATATGAATCTTTATCTTCAGACCATTCCGGATCTCCTCGTGATGTTCGAGATCTCATTCAGGACTTCGAACAACCTTCGGTAACCACACACGCTATTTCCCTATAACCCTAGCGTCATCGAACCTTAAGTGTGTAGACCCTACGGGTTCAGGAGGCACGTAGACATGACCGAGACACCTCTCCGGTCAATAACCAACAGCGGAATCTGGATACCCATGTTGGCTCCCACATGCTCCACGATGATCTCATCGGATGAACCACGATGTCGGGGATTCAATCAATCCCATATACAATTCCCTTTGTCTACCGGTATGATACTTGCCTGAGATTCAATCCTCGGTATCCCTATACCTTGTTCAATCTCGTTACCGACAAGTCTCTTTACACGTTCCATAACACATCATCCCGTGGCTAACTCCTTAGTCACATTGAGCTCATTATGACGACGTCTTACCGAGTGGGCCCAGAGATACCTCTCCGTCACACGGAGTGACAAATCCCAATCTCGATTCGTGCCAACCCAACAGACACTTTACAAATATCTATATCTCCTTCCTGAATATAATCACGAATGGATTTGAAGCGGCGCTTGATGTGTCTTGTCTTCTTGTGAAATCTGGGCTCCTTGGCAAGGGCAATAGCTCCAGTGTTGTCACAGAATAGAGTCATTGGTCCCGACGCATTGGGAATCACTCCTAGGTCGGTGATGAACTCCTTCATCCAGACTCCTTCCTTTGCTGCTTCCAAAGCAGCTATGTACTCCGCTTGACATGTAGATGCCGCCACGACGCTTTGCTTGCCACTATACCAGCTGACTGCCCCTCCATTCAAAATATACACGTATCCGGTTTGTGACTTGGAGTCATCCGGATCTGTGTCGAAGCTAGCATCGACGTAACCCTTTATGAGGAGCTCTTCAGCACCTCCATAAACGAGAAACATGTCCTTGGTCCTTTTCAGGTACTTCAGGATATTCTTGAATGTCATCCAGTGTTCCACTCCGGGATCACTTTGGTACCTCCCTACCATACTTATGGCAAGGTTCATCAGGTCTGGTACACAACATGGCATACATAATAGAGCTATGGCTGAAGCATAGGGGATGCCACTCATCTCTTCTCTATCCTTTGCCGTGGTCGGGCATTGAGTCATACTCAATCTCACACCCTGTAACACAAAAGAACCCCTTCTTGGACTGATCCATATTGAACTTCTTCAATATCTTGTCAAGGTATGTGCTTTGTGAAAGACCTATGAGGCGTCTCGATCTATCTCTATAGATCTTGATGCCTAATATGTAAGCAGCTTCTCCAAGGTCCTTCATTGAAAAACACTTATTCAAGTAGGCCTTTACGCTTTCCAAAAGTTCTATATCATTTCCCATCAACAATATGTCATCCACATATAATATGAGAAATGCTACAGAGCTCCCACTCACTTTCTTGTAAATACAGGGTTCTCCATAAACCTGTATATACCCAAACGCTTTAATCACCTCATTAAAGCGAATGTTCCAACTCCGGGATGCTTGCACCAGCCCATAGATGGACCGCTGGAGCTTGCATACCTTGTTAGCATCTTTGGGATCGACAAAACCTTCCGGCTGCATCATATACAGTTCTTCCTTAAGGAAGCCATTAAGGAATGCCGTTTTGACGTCCATTTTCCAGATCTCATAAACATAAAATGCGGCAATTGCTAACATGATTCGGACGGACTTCAGTATCGCTATGGTTGAGAAAGTCTCATCGTAGTCAACTCCTTATAGACGGTCACATTACCATCCGTGTCAGTCTTCTTCTTAAAGATCCATTTATTTTGTATGGCTCTCTTATCATTAGGCAAGTCCACCAAAGTCTATACTTTGTTCTCATACATGGATCCTATCTCAGATTTCATGGCTTCAAGCCATTTGTTGGAATCCGAGCCCGCCATCGCTTCTTCATAGTTCGAAGGTTCACCGTTGTCCAACAACATGATCTCTAGGACAGGGTTGCCGTACCACTGGCGCGGAACGTGTCCTAGTGGACCTTCGAATAGCAACTTGATCTGAAGTTTCATGATCATCACATTAACTTCCTCTCCAGCCGGTGCAAACTCCACGGAAACAACTACCTGTGCTGCGCTACTCTCCGGTTCGAGTGGAGGTACAATTACCTCATCAAGTTCTATTTCCCTCCCACTTAATTCTTTCGAGAGAAACTCTTTCTCTAGAAAGGATCCATTCTTGGCAACAAAGACTTTGCCTTCGGATCTGAGGTAGAAGGTATACCCAATAGTTTCTTTGGGGTATCCTATGAAGACGCACTTTTCCGCTTTGGGTTCGAGCTTCTCAGGTTGAAGTTTCTTCACATAAGCATCGCATCCCCAAACTTTTAGAAACGACAGCTTAGATTTCTTACCAAACCATAGTTCATACGGTGTCGTCTCAACAGACTTGGACGGGGCCCTATTTAAAGTGAATGCGGCAGTCTCTAATGCATATCCCCAAAATGATAGCGGTAAGTCGGTAAGAGACATCATAGATCGCACCATATCCAATAGAGTGCGATTACGACGTTCAGACACACAATTTTGCTATGGTGTGCCAGGCGGCGTGAGTTGTGAAACAATTCCAAATTTTCTTAGGTGTGTACCAAACTCGTGACTCAAAGATTCTCCGCCAGGATCAGATCGTAGGCACTTTATTTTCCTGTCATGTTGATTCTCTACGTCACTCTAAAATTCCTTGAACTTTTCAAAGGTTTCAGACTTGTGTTTCATTAAGTAGACATACCCATATATGCTCAAGTCATCAGTGAGGGTGAGAACATAACGGTAGCCACCGCGAGCCTCGACGCTCATTGGACCGCATACATCGGTATGTATTATCGCCAACAAGTCAGTTGCTCACTCGATTGTTCGGGAGAACGGAGTCTTGGTCATCTTTCCCATGAGGCATGGTTTGCACATGTCAAATGATTCAAAATCAAGAGACTCCAAAAGTCCATCGGCATGGAGTTTCTTCATGCATTTGACACCAATATGACCAAGGCGGCAGTGCCACATGTAAGTGGGACTATCGTTATCAACCTTACATCTTTTGGTACTCACACTATGGACATGTGTAACATCACGTTCGAGATTCATCAAAAATAAACCATTGACCAGCGGGGCATGACCATAAAACATTTCTCTCATATAAATAGAACAACCATTATTCTCAGATTTAAATGAGTAGCCATCTTCCATCAAGCAAGATCCAAATACAATGTTCATGATCAAAGCTGGTACTAAATAACAATTATTAAGGTTTAAAACTAATCCCGAAGGTAGATGTAGAGGCAGTGTGCCGACGGTGATCACATCGACCTTGGAACCATTCCCGACGCGCATCATCACCTCGTCCTTTACTAGTCTCCGCTTATTCCGCAGCTCCTGCTTTGAGTTATAAATGTGAGCAACTGCACCGGTATCAAATACCTAAGAGCTACTACGAGCCCTGGTAAGGTACACATCAATAACAAGTATATCACATATACCTTTAACGTTGCCGGCCTTCTTATCCGCTAAGTACTTGGGGCAGTTCTGCTTCCAGTGACCGGTACCCTTGCAATAAAAGCACTCAGTCTTAGGGTTGGGTCCATTCTTGTTCTTCTTCCCGGCAACTTGCTTACCGGGCAAGGCAACTGCTTTGCTGTCCATCTTGAAGTTCTTCTTACCCTTGCCTTTCTTGAAACTAGTGGTCTTGTTGACCATCAACACTTGATGCTCCTTTTTGATCTCGACCTCCACTGATTTCAGCATCGAGTACAACTCAGGAATGGACTTCTCCATACCCTGCATGTTGTAGTTCATCACAAAGCTCTTGTAGCTAGGTGGGAGCGACTGGAGAATTCTGTCAATAACCGAGTCATCCGAAAGATTAACTTCCAGCTAAGACAAGCGGTTGTGCAACCCAGATATTTTAAGTATGTGCTCACTAACAGAACTATTCTCCTCCATCTTACAACTGAAGAACTTGTCTGAGACATCATATCTCTAGACCTGGGCATGAGCTTGGAAAAGCAATTTCAGCTCTTGGAACATCGCATATGCTCCGTGTTGCTCAAAACACTTTTGGAGCCCCGGTTCTAAACTGTAAAGCATGCCGCACTGAACCAGGGAGTAATCAACACAGCATGACTGCGAGGCATTCATAACGTCCTGAGCCGCTGGGAAAATGGGTGCGTCACCTAGAGGTGCATCAAGGACATATAATCTTTTGGAAGCTATGAGGATGATTCTCAAGCCACGGACCCAGTCCGCATTGTTTCTTCCATCATCTTTCAGCTTGGTTTTCTCAAGGAATGCGTTGAAGTTGAGGGCAACATTAGCGTTGGCCATTGGATTTACAATATAGATTGTAAAGACAATTTTAGACTAAGTTCATGATAATTAAGTTCACATAATCAAATTATTTAATGAACTCCCACTTAAATAGACATCTCTCTAGTCATCCAAGTGACACATGATCCACGTCAACTAGCCTGTGTCGGATCATCACGTGAGACGAACTAGTCATCCATGGTGAACATCTCCATGTTGATCGTATCTTCTATACGACTCATGTTCGACCTTTCGTTCTTCCGTGTTCCGAGGCCATATTTCGACCCAAGAGGCTTCATGGGCTGTGGGAGAGTGAATACCAGCCCTTAGTGGTCTGGTGGAACTTCCACACAAGGTCCATGCGGCTAGGGAAGGAAAACCCAAAAGGAAAAGGTGGAAAAAAGGCAAAAACGGAGGAATCCTAGTCCTACTAGGATTGGAGGAGGAGTCCTCCTCTCCTCCCCACTTTGACCAAAGGCAAGGAGGCTTGGCCCTTGCACCAAGCCTCTCCTCCTCTCCTCCTATATATACTGGTGGGTTTTAGGGTTTTGCACTAGTTTTTTCAGCCACGTGCTACCCGTTCCTCCAGTGCATAGTTTCTCCTCTAGATCGGATTTCTACAGTGCTTAGGCGAAGCCCTGCCAGAATAGCTCCACCACCATCGCCGGAGCGCCGTCACGCTGCCAGAGAACTCTTCTTCCTCTCTGCTCCCTCTTGCTGGATCAAGAAGGCGGAGATCGTCATCAAGCTGTACGTGTGTTGAACGCGGAGGTGCCGTCCGTTCGGTGCTTGATTGGGACGGATCATGAGGACGGTTCGTGATTGGATCGCGGGACGCTCGGCGATTTGGATCGCGAAGTCGTTCAACTACACCAACCGCGTTTCTTAACGCTTCCCGCTTAGCGATCTACAAGGGTACGTAGATCCACTCTCCCTCTCGTAGATGCTCATCACCATGGATAGATCCGCGTGTGCGTAGGAAATTTTTTGTTTCCGATGCAACATTCCCCAACAGTGGTATTAGAGCCAGGTTTATGTGTAGATGAGATCTCGAGTAGAACACAAAGAGTTTGTGGCCGTTGATGCTTAGATTGCTTCCTCCCTTGGTCGTGTTTTGGTTCAGCGGTATTGTGGGATGAAGCGGCCCGGACCAACCTTACTCGTACGTGTTGGGGAACGTTGCATGGGAAACAAAAAATTTCCTACACACACGCAAACCTATCCATGGTGATGAGCATCTATGAGAGGGGGAGTTGATCTACATACCCTTGTAGATCGCTAAGCGGGAAGCGTTAAGAAACGCCGTTGGTGTAGTCGAACTTCTTCGCGATCCAAATCGCCGAGCGTCCCACGATCTAATCACGAACCGTCCCGCGAACTAATCACGAACCGTCCCGCGATCCAATCATGAACCGTCCCGCAATCTCGTCACGATCCGTCCCACGATCCAATCACGATCGTCTCGTGGCCTTGATCACGATCCTTCCGATCTAGTATCAAACGAACGACACCTTCGCGTTCAGCACACGTGCATCTTGATGACGATCTTCACCGTCTTGATCCAGCAAGAGGAAGTAGAGAGGAGGAAGAGTTCACCGGCAGCGTGACGGTGCTCCGGTGATGGTGGTGGAGCAATTCCGGCAAGGCTTCGCCTAAGCACTGCGGAAAACCGATCTAGAGGAGCACCGGTGAAACGGGTAGCACATGGCCGTAAAAACTGTGCAAAAACCCTCTATTCCACTAGTATATATAGGAGGAAGGGAGTAGGAGAGGCATCCCTGCCCCCAAGCCAAGGAGGCTTCGGCCAAAGCCAAGGGGGAGGAGTCCTACTCCTCCTCCAATCCTAGTAGGACTAGGATTGCTCCTTATTAGCCTTTTTTCCACCTTTTTCCTTTGGGCCTTTTTCTCCCAGCCGCATGGGCCTCTTGTGGTTGTTCCACCAGCCCACTAAGGGCTGGTTATTACTTTCCCACAGCCCATGAAGCCTCTTGGGTCGAAATACCCCTCCCGGAGGTCTCCCGGTACACTACCTGCACTCCCGATACACTACCGATGAGCTCGAAACTTTTCCGGCGACCAAACTGGGACTTCCTATATATGAATCTTTACCTCCGGACCATTCCGGAGCTCCTCGTGATGTCCGGGGTCTCATCCAGGGCTCTGAACAACCTTCGGTCACCACCATACATAACTCTACACTACCGAAACGTCACCAAACCTTAAGTGTGCAGACCCTGCGGGTTCGAGAACTATGTAGACATGACCGAGACACCTCTACAGTAAATAACCAATGGCGGGACCTGGACATCCATATTGGTTCCTGCATATTCTACGAAGATCTTTATCAGTCGAACCTCTATGTCAAGGATTCAGTTACTCCCGTATAACGTTCCCTTTGTTCTTCGGTATGTTACTTGCCCGAGATTCGATCGTCAGTATCTCCATACCTAGTTCAACCTCGTTACTGGAAAGTCTCTTTAGTCGTTCCGTAATACAAGATCCCATGGCTAACACTTAGTAACATTGCTTGCAAGGCTTGTTATGATGTTGTATTACCGAGTGGGCCCTAAGATACCTCTCCGTCACACGGAGTAACAAATCCCGGTCTTGATCCATGCCAACTCAACGGACACCCTCGGAGATACCTATAGAGCACCTTTATAGTCACCCAGTTACGTTGAGACATTTGATACACACAAGGCATTCCTCCGGTGTCAGTGAGTTGCATGATCTCACGGTCATAGGAACATATACTTGACATACGGAAAACAGTAGCAATAAACTGACACGATCACATGCTACGTTTGTAGTTTGGGTCTTTTCCATCTCATCATTCTCCTAATGATGTGATCCCGTTATCAAATGACATATCATGTCCATGGCTAGGAAACCTTAACCATCCTTTGATCAACGAGCTAGTTCACTAGAGGCATACTAGGGACATAGTGTTTTGTCTATGTATCCACACATGTATCCATGTTTCCAATTAATACAATTCTAGCATGAATAATAAAAAATTATCATGAACAAGGAAATATAATAATAAACACTTTATTTATTGCCTCTAGGGCATATTTCCAACAGTACGCTTACGAGAGACCGGTTCCCTCAACTGCACTTGTTGCAAAAGATGGCTAGCGGGTGTCACCGTTGTGGTTTATGCGTGGGTGAGAATTGTTCTTGCTAGATATTCGTAGCAGCCACGTAAAACATGAAACAACAATTAGAGGACGTCTAACTTGTTTTTGTAGGGTATATTGTGATGTGATATGGCCAATTACATGATGAGATATATGTGATGTATGAGATGATCATGTGATGTATAGATTTTCACGACTTGCATGTCAATGAGTACGGCAACCGGCAAGAGCCATAGGGTTGTCTTTAATTATTGTATGGCCTGCGTGTCAATCATTAAGCGCTATGTAATGCTTTACTTTATCGCTAAACGGTAGAAATAGTAGTAGAAGCATGGTGGGCACAACAACCCCGATGGCGACACGTTGATTCAGATCAAGATGATGGAGATCATGGTATCATGCCGGTGACAATGAAGATCATGCCAGTGCTTTCAAGATGGAGATCAAAAGCACAAGTTCATGGCCATATCATGTCACTTATGAATTGCATGTGATGTTAATCCTTTTATGCACCTTGTTTTTCTTAGGACGACGGTAGCATTATAAGGTGATCCCTCACTTAAATTTCAAAATGAATTGTGTTCTCCGTGAGTGTGCACTGTTGCAAAAGTTCGTCGTGTCGAGACACCACGTGATGATCGGGTGTGATAGACTCTACGTTCACATACAACGGGTGCAAGCCAGTGTTGCACATGCGGAACACTCGGGTTAAACTTGACGAGCCTAGCATGTACAGACATGGCCTCGGAACACAAGAGACCGAAAGCTCGAACATGAGTCATATAGTAGATATGATCAACATAATGATGTTCACCATTGAAACCACCTCAACTCACGTGATGATAGGACTTGAGTTGGTGAATTTGGATCATGTGACACTCAGATGACCCGAGCGATGTCAATTTTAGTGGGAGCTTTAGTAATTTGATTAACTAAACTCATTATCTTGAACAATAGTCTAAGTAACCTTTGCATATTTATGCTGTAGATCAATGGCTCGCGCAGTAGCACCCCTGAATTTTAATGCGTTCCTAGAGAAAGCTAAGCTGAAAGATGATGGAAGTAACTGTTGGAAATATGCCCTAGAGGCAATAATAAAATGGTTATTATTGTATTTCCTTGTTCATGATAATTGTCTATTGTTCATGCTATAATTGTGTTAACCGGAAACCGTAATACATGTGTGAATACATAGACCACAGTATGTCCCTAGTGAGCCTCTAGTTGGCTAGCTCGTTGATCAATAGATGGTCACAGTTTCATGACCATGGACATTGGATGTCATTGATAACGGGATCACATCATTAGGAGAATGATGTGATGGACAAGACCCAACCCTAAGCATAGCAAAAGATCGTGTAGTTCGTCTGCTAAAGCTTTTCAATGTCAAGTATCGTTTCCTTGGACCATGAGGTCGTGCAACTCCCGGATACCGTAGGAATGCTTTGGGTGTGCCAAACGTCACAACTTTACTGGGTGGCTATAAAGTTACACTACGGGTATCTCCGAAAGTGTCTGTTGGGTTGGCATGAACCGAGACTGGGACTTGTCACTCCGTGTGACGGAGAGGTATCTCTGGGCCCACTCGGTAAGACATCATCATAATGAGCTCAATGTGACTAAGGAGTTAGCCACGGGATGATGTGTTATGGAATGAGTAAAGAGACTTGCCGGTAACGAGATTGAACAAGGTATAGGGATACCGACGATCGAATCTCCGACATCGTGGTTCATCCGATGAGATCATCATGGAGTACGTGGGAGCCAACATGGGTATCCAGATCCCGCTGTTGGTTATTGACCGGAGAGTGTCTCAGTCATGTCTACGTGTCTCCCGAACCCGTAGGGTCTACACACTTAAGAGGCCCAAGGCGCAGGAAATAGAGGAGGGAGGGGAAACCCTAGGTCCAGATGGGCCTAAGGCCCACCTAGGGCTGCGCCCCCCTCTCCTCCCCTCTGGCCGCCGAACCAAATGGTCATCTGGTGGCTGCCGCACCACCCTAGGGTGGGAACCCTAGGGTGCAGCCCTCCCTCCTCCTTCCCCCTATATATATGTGAGGTTTTCAGGGCTGCAACACACACGGTTCTCTCTCCCTTCTGCCGCAGCCCTACCTCTCCTTCTCCTCGTTCTCCGTAGTGCTTAGCGAAGCTCTGCCGGAGTACCACGCAGCTCCACCGTCACCATGCCATCGTGCTGCCGGAGCTCTCCCTCAACCTCTCCTTCCTCCTTGCTGGATCAAGGCGTAGGAGACGTCACCGGGCTGCACGTGTGTTGAACGCGGAGGCACCGTTGTTCGGTGCTGAGATCGGAGTCCACCGCAATCTGAATCGCTACGAGTACGACTCCACCAACCGCATTCTAGCAACGCTTCTGCTTAGCGATCTTCAAAGGTATGAAGATCCACTCTCCCCTTACTCGTTGCTGGTTTCTCCATAGATAGATCTTGGTGAACACGTAGGAAAAAAAATTGATTTACTACTACGTCTCCCAACAGTGGCATCATGAGCTAGGTCTATGTGTAGAATCTATGCACGATTAGAACACAAAGCAGTTGTGGGCGTCGATCTTGTTAATATGCTTGCCGTTACTATTCCTATCTTGATTCGACGGTATTGTGGGATGAAGCAGCCCGGACCAACCTTACACGTACGCTTACGTGAGACCAGTTCCACCTCCTGACATGCACTTGTTGCATAAGGTGGCTAGCGGGTGTCTGTCTCTCCCACCTTAGTCGGATCGGATTCGATGAAAAGGGTCCTTATGAAGGGTAAATAGCAATTGGCATATCACGTTGTGGTTTTGGCGTAGGTAAGAAACGTTCTTGCTAGAAACCTATAGCAGCCACGTAAAAAACTTGCAACTACAAATTAGAGGACGTCTAACTTGTTTTTACAGCATGTGCTTTGTGATGTGATATGGCCAAAGGATGTGATGTGATGCATTGTGATGTATGAGATTGATCATGTTCTTGTAATAGGATTCACGACTTGCATGTCGATGAGTATGACAACCGGCAGGAGCCATAGGAGTTATCTTTATTTATTGTATGACCTGCGTGTCAATCATAAACGCCATGTAATTACTTTACTTTATTGCTAAACGTTAGCCATAGTAGTAGAAGTAATAGTTGGTGAGACAACTTCATAAAGACACGATGATGGAGATCATGATGATGGAGATCATGGTGTCGCGCCGGTGACAGTGATGATCATGGTGCCCCGAAGATGGAGATCAAAGGAGCAAGATGATATTGGCCATATCATGTCACTATATTGATTGCACGTGATGTTTATCATGTTTATATCTTATTTGCTTAGAAGAACGGTAGTAAATAAGATGATCTCTCAATAAAATTTCAAGAAAAGTGTTCACCCTAACTGTGCACCGTTGCTAAGGATCGTTGTTCCGAAGCACCACGTGATGATCGGGTATGATAGGTTCTAACGTTCGCATACAACGGGTGTAAGCCAGATTTACACACGCGAAACACTTAGGTTGACTTGACGAGCCTAGCATGTACAGACATGGCCTCGGAACACGGAAGACCGAAAGGTTGAACATGAGTCGTATAGAAGATACGATCAACATAGAGATGTTCACCATGGATGACTAGTCCGTCTCACGTGATGATCGGACACGAGCAAGTTGACATGGATCATGTGTCACTTGGATGACTAGAGAGATGTCTATCTAAGTGGGAGTTCACTTAATAATTTGATTATGTGAGCTTAATTATCATGAACTTAGTCTAAAAAATGTCTTTACAATCTATATTGTAGATCCAATGGCCAACACAAATGTCACCCTTAACTTCAACGTGTTCCTAGAGAAAACCAAGCTGAAAGATGATGGAAGCAACTATGCGGACTGTGTCTGTAGCTTGAGGATCATCCTCATAGCTTCCAAGAGATTGTATGTCCTCGATGCACCGCTAGGTGACGCACCCATTCTCCCAGCGGACCAAGATGTTACGAACGCTTGGTAGTCGCGCTGTGATGATTACTCCCTCGTTCAGTGTGGCATGCTTTACAGTTTAGAACCGGGGCTCCAAAAGCATTTTGAGCAACACGGAGCATATGAGATGTTCCAAGAGCTGAAACTGGTTTTCCAAGCTCATGCCCGGGTCGAGAGATATGATGTCTCTGACAAGTTCTTCAGCTGTAAGATGGAGGAGAATAGTTCTGTCAGTGAGCACATACTCAAAATGTCTGGGTTGCATAGCCGCTTGACTAAGCTAGGAGTTAATCTCCCGGATGACTCGGTCATTGACAGAATCCTCCAGTCGCTTCCACCTAGCTTCAAGAGCTTTGTGATGAACTACAACATGCAGGGTATGGAGAAGTCCATTCCTGAGTTGTACTCGATGCTGAAATCAGCGGAGGTCGAGATCAAAAAGGAACATCAAGTGTTGATGGTGAATAAGACCACTAGTTTCAAGAAAGGCAAGGGTAGGAAGAACTTCAAGAAGGATGGCAAAGTTGTTGCCGCGCCCGGTAAGCAAGTTGCCAGGAAGAAGAACAAGCATGGACCCAAGCCTGAGACTGAGTGCTTTTATTGCAAGGGTACCGGTCACTGGAAGCGGAAATGCCCCAAGTACTTAGCGGATAAGAAGGCCGGCAACGTTAAAGGTATATGTGATACACTTATTATTGATGTGTACCTAACCAGCGCTCGTAGTAGCTCCTGGGTATTTGATACCGGTGCAATTGCTCATATTTGTAACTCCAAGCAGGAGCTGCGGAATAAGCGGAGACTGGCAAAGGACGAGGTGACGATGCGCGTCGGGAATGGTTCCAAGGTCGATGTGATCGCCGTCGGCACACTACCTCTACATCTACCTTCGGGATTAGTTTTGAACCTTAATAATTGTTATTTAGTACCAGCCTTGAGCATGAACATTGTATCTGGATCTCGTTTGATTCGAGATGGCTACTCATTTAAATCTGAGAATAATGGTTGTTCTATTTATATGAGAGAAATGTTTTATGGTCATGCCCCGCTAGTCAATGGTTTATTTTTGATGAATGTCGAACGTGATGTTACACATGTCCATAGTGTGAGTACCAAAAAGTGTAAAGTTGATAACGATAGGCCCACTTACATGTGGCACTGCCGCCTTGGTCAAATTGGTGTCAAACGCATGAAGAAGCTCCATGCTGATGGACTTTTGGAGTCTCTTGATTTTGAATCATTTGACACGTGCGAGCCATGCCTCATGGGCAATATGACCAAGACTCCGTTCTCCGGAACAATGGAGCAAGCAACTGACTTGTTGGAAATAATACATACCGATGTATGCGGTCCAATGAGCGTTGAGGCTCGCGGTGGTTACCGTTATGTTCTCACCCTCACTGATGACTTGAGCAGATATGGGTATGTCTACTTAATGAAACACAAGTCTGAAACCTTTGAAAGGTTCAAGGAATTTTAGAGTGAGGTCGAGAATCAACGTGACAGAAAAATAAAGTGCCTACGATCTGATCGTGGCGAAGAATATTTAAGTCACGAGTTTGGCATGCACCTAAGGAAATGTAGAATTGTTTCACAACTCACACCGACTGGAACACCTCAGGGAAATGGTGTGTCTGAGCGTCATAATCGCACTCTATTGGATATGGTGCGATCTATGATGTCTCTTACTGACTTACCGCTATCATTTTGGGGATATGCATTAGAGACTGCCGCATTCACTTTAAATAGGGCACCCTCAAAATCTGTTGAGACGACACCGTATGTATTATGGTTTGGAAAGAAACCTAAGCTGTCGTTTCTAAAAGTTTGGGGATGCGATGCTTATGTGGAGAAACTTCAACCTGAGAAGCTCGAACCCAAAGCGGAAAAGTGCGTCTTCATAGGATATCCCAAAGAGACTATTGGGTATACCTTCTACCTCAGATCCGAAGGCAAAGTATTTGCTGCTAAGAATGGATCCTTTCTCGAGAAAGAGTTTCTCTCGAAAGAAGTAAGTGGGAGGAAAATAGAACTTGATGAGGTAATTGTACCTCCACTCGAACCGGAGAGTGGCGTAGCACAGGAAGTTGTTTCTGTGGAGCCTACACCGGCTAGAGAGGAAGTTAATGATGGTGATCATGAAACTTCAGATCAAGTTGCTGCTCGAAGGTCCACTAGGACACGTTCCGCACCAGAGTGGTTCGGCAACCCTGTCCTAGAGATCATGTTGTTGGACAACGGTGAACCTTCGAACTATGAAGAAGCAATGGCGGGCCCGGATTCCAACAAATGGCTTGAAGCCATGAAATCCTAGATAGGATCCATGTATGAGAACAAAGTATGGACTTTGGTGGACTTGCCTGATGATAAGCGAGCCATTGAAAATAAATGGATCTTTAAGAAGACTGACGCGGATGGTAATGTGACCGTCTATAAGGCTCGGCTTGTCGCTAAGGGTTATCGACAAGTTCAAGGAGTTGACTACGATGAGACTTTCTCACCCGTAGCGATGCTGAAGTCTGTCCGAATCATGTTAGCAATTGCCGCATTTTATGATTATGAGATCTGGCAAATGGACGTCAAAACGGCATTCCTTAATGGTTTCCTCAAGGAAGAGTTGTATATGATGCAGCTGGAAGGTTTTGTCGATCCTAAAGATGCTAACAAGGGATGCAAGCTCCAGCGCTCCATCTATGGGCTGGTGCAAGCATCTCAAAGTTGGAACATTTTCTTTAATGAAGTGATTAAAGCGTTTGGGTTTGTACAGGTTTATGGAGAACCCTGTATTTACAAGAAAGTGAGTGGGAGCTCTGTAGCATTTCTGATATTATATGTGGATGACATACTGATAATGGGAAATGGTATAGAACTCTTGGAAAGTATAAAGGCCTACTTGAATACGTGTTTTTCAATGAAGGACCTTGGAGAAGTTGCTTACATATTAGGCATCAAGATCTATAGAGATAGATTGAGACACCTCATAGGTCTTTCACAAAGCACATACCTTGATAAAGTATTGAAGAAGTTAAATATGGATCAGTCTAAGAAGGGGTTCTTGCCTGTGTTACAAGGTGTGAGATTGAGTACGACTCAATGCCCAACCACGGCAAAGGATAGAGAAGAGATGAGTGTCATACCCTATGCTTCGGCCATAGGCTCTATTATGTATGCCATGCTATGTAGCAGACCTGATGTGAACCTTGCCATAAGTATGGTAGGGAGGTACCAAAGTGATCCCGGAGCGAAACACTGGACAGCGGTCACGAATATCCTGAAGTACCTGAAAAGGACAAAGGACATGTTTCTCGTATATGGAGGTGCCGAAGAGCTCGTCGTAAAGGGTTACGTCGATGCTAGCTTCGACACAGATCCGAACGACTCCAAGTCATAAACCGGATACGTGTATATATTGAACGGAGGGGCAGTCAACTGGTGCAGCAGCAAGCAAAGCGTCGTGGCGGCATCTACATGTGAAGCGTAGTATATAGCTTGTTTGGAAGCAGCAAAGGAGAGAGTCTAGATGAAGGAGGTCATCACGGACCTAGGAGTGATTCCCAATGCGTCGGGCCCGATGACTCTACTTTGTGATAACACTGGAGCTATTGCCCTTGCGAAGGAGCTTAGGTTTCACAAGAAGACAAGACACATCAAGCGCCGCTTCAACTCCATCCGTGATTACATTCAGGTAGGAGATATAGATATTTGTAAAGTACATACGGATCTGAATGTCGCAGATCCATTGACTAAAAATCTCTCACGAGCAAAACATGATCACCACCAGAATGCTATGGGTGTTCAATTCATCACAATGTAACTAGATTATTTACTCTAGTGCAAGTGGGAGACTGTTGGAAATATGCCCTAGAGGCAATAATAAAATGGTTATTATTGTATTTCCTTGTTCATGATAATTGTCTATTGTTCATGCTATAATTGTGTTAACCGGAAACCGTAATACATGTGTGAATACATAGACCACACTATGTCCCTAGTGAGCCTCTAGTTGGCTAGCTCGTTGATCAATAGATGGTCACGGTTTCATGACCATGGACATTGGATGTCATTGATAAAGGGATCACATCATTAGGAGAATGATGTGATGGACAAGACCCAACCCTAAGCATAGCACAAGATCGTGTAGTTCGTCTACTAAAGCTTTTCAATGTCAAGTATCGTTTCCTTGGACCATGAGGTTGTGCAACTCCCAGATACCGTAGGAATGCTTTGGGTGTGCCAAACATCACAACGTAACTAGGTGGCTATAAAGGTACACTACGGGTATCTCCGAAAGTGTCTGTTGGGTTGGCACGAATCGAGATTGGGATTTGTCACTCCGTGTGACGGAGAGGTATCTCTAGGCCCACTCGGTAAGACATCATCATAATGAGCTCAATGTGACTAAGGAGTTAGCCACGGGATGATGTGTTAAGGAACGAGTAAAGAGACTTGCCGGTAACGAGATTGAACAAGGTATAGGGATACCGACGATCGAATCTCGGGCAAGTATCATACCGATATACAAAGGGAATTGCATACGGGATTGCCTGAATCCCCGACATCGTGGTTCATCCGATGAGATCATCGTGGAGTACGTGGGAGCCAACATGGGTATCCAGATCCCGCTGTTGGTTATTGACCGGAGAGTGCCTCGGTCATGTCTACGTGTCTCCCGAACCCGTAGGGTCTACACACTTAAGGTTCGATGACGCTAGGGTTATAGGGAAATAGTGTACGTGGTTACCGAAGGTTGTTCGGAGTCCCGGATGAGATCCCAGACGTCACGAGGAGTTCCGGAATGATCCGGAGATGAAGATTGATATATAGGAAGTAAGGATTTGGTTACCGGAAGAGTTTCGGGAATTACCAGTAGTGTACCGGGACCACCGGTAGGGTACCGGGGGTCCACCAAGTAGGCCCACCAGCCCCGGAGGGCTCCATGGGCCTGAGGTGGAGGGAACCAGCCCCTTGGTCGGCTGGTGCGCCTCCACAAGAGGCCCAAGGCGCAGGAAATAGAGGAGGGAGGGGAAACCCTAGGTCCAGATGGGCCTAAGGCCCACCTAGGGCTGCGCCCCCTCTCCTCCCCTCTGGCCGCCGCACCAGATGGCCATCTGGTGGCTGCCGCACCACCCTAGGGTGGGAACCCTAGGGTGCATCCCTCCCTCCTCCTTCCCCCTATATATATGTGAGGTTTTCAGGGCTGCAACACACACGGTTCTCTCTCCCTTCTGCCGCAGCCCTACCTCTCCTTCTCCTCGTTCTCCGTAGTGCTTAGCGAAGCTCTGCCGGAGTACCACGCAGCTCCATCGTCACCACGCCGTCGTGCTGCCGAAGCTCTCCCTCAACCTCTCTT
Source organism: Hordeum marinum (assembly GCA_022496015.1). Lineage (NCBI taxonomy): Eukaryota > Viridiplantae > Streptophyta > Magnoliopsida > Poales > Poaceae > Hordeum > Hordeum marinum. The sequence continues at coordinate 15,813,658 of CM039678.1, forward strand.
TCCTCCTTGCTGGATCAAGGCGTAGGAGACGTCACCGGGCTGCACGTGTGTTGAACGCGGAGGCACCGTTGTTCGGTGCTGAGATCGGAGTCCACCACGATCTGAATCGCTACGAGTACGACTCCACCAACCGCGTTCTAGCAACGCTTCCGCTTAGCGATCTTCAAAGGTATGAAGTTCCACTCTCCCCTTACTCGTTGCTGGTTTCTGCATAGATAGATCTTGGTGAACACGTAGGAAATTTTTTTGATTTACTACTACGTCTCCCAACAGTAACTTTGTTGACTGGGCCCGTAATCTGAGGATTATCCTCATGGCTTCCCAGAAATTATATGTCCTTGATGCACCACTTGGTAAGCAACCCGAAGACATGTCATCTGAAGACGTTAAGAACGCTTGGGAGCCACGTTCTGGAGATTACTCAATAGTTCAGTGTGTAATATTGTATGGCTTAGAACCGAGACTTCAAAGACGTTTTGAACATCATGGAGCATATGAGATGTTCTAGGAGTTGAAGTTTATCTTTCAGAAGAATGCCCGGATCGAGAGGTATGAGACCTCCGATAAGTTCTATGCTTGCAAAATGGAGGAGAACGGGTCTATCAGTGAACATATACTCAGAATGTCTAGGTACTCGACTCGTCTAGCGGAGTTGGGAATTGCCCTTCCGCCAGAGGCGATCACTGACAGAGTTCTTCAATCACTGCCACCTAGTTACAAGAGCTTTGTGATGAACTATAACATGCACAGGATGAACAAGTAAGTCGCCGAGCTGTTTGCGATGCTAAAAGTCGCTGAGTCTGAAATCCAGAAAGAACATCAAATGTTGATGGTCAATAAAACCACTAGTTTCAAGAAGAATGGCAAGGGCAAGGGCAAGAAGGGTAAAACCAAGAAGGATGGCAAAGCAGTTGCTACTCCTGTAAAGAAGCCTAATCATGGACCTAAGCTAGAAACTGAGTGCTTTCATTGCAAGGGAACTGGTCACTGGAAGCGGAACTGCCCCAAGTACCCGCCTTACAAGAAGGCAGCCAACGACAAACAATGTATATATGATATACATGTTATTGATGTGTACCTTACTAGCTCTCGTTGTAGTGCCTGGGTATTTGATGCCGGTTCGGTTGCTCACATTTGCAACTCAAAACAGGAACTACGGAATAGACGAAGGCTGGCAAAGGACGAAGTGACGATGCGCGTGGGAAATGGTTCCAAGGTTGATGTGATCGCCGTCGGCACGCTCTCTCTTCGATTACCATCGGGATTAGTGATGAACCTAAATAATTGTTATTTAGTGCCTGCGTTAAGCATGAACATTATATCTGGATCTTGTTTATTGTGAGACGATTACTCATTTAAATCAGAGAATAATGGTTGTTCTATTTATATGAGTAATATCTTTTATGGTCATGCACCCAACGTGAGGGGTTTATTCATATTGAATCTTGATAGTGATGATACACATGTTCATAACATTGATGTCAAAAGATGTAGAGCTGATAATGATGGTACCACTTTCTTGTGGCACTGCCGTTTAGGTCATATTGGTATAAAACGCATGAGGAAGCTCCATGCTGATGGACTTTTAGGGTCACTTGATTTTGAATCACTTGACACATGCGAACCATGCCTCATGGGCAAGATGACTAAAACGTCGTTCTCTGGAACAATGGAACGGGCAAGTGATGTGTTGGAAATCATACATACTGATGTGTGCGGTCCAATGAATGTCACATCGCACGGTGGATATCGTTATTTTCTCACCTTCACAGATGACTTAAGTAGATATGGGTATTTACTTAATGAAACACAAGTATGAAACGTTTGAAAAGTTCAAGCAATTTCGGAGTGAAGTAGAGAATCATCGTAACAAGAAGATTATGTTCCTATGATCTGATGGAGGAGGTGAATATCCGAGTTATGAGTTTGGCAGTCACTTAAGACAATGTGGAATTGTTTCATAGTTGACACCGCCTAGAACACAGAAGCGTAATGGTGTGTCCGAACGTCGTCATCGAACCTTATTAGATATGGTGTGTTCTATGATGTCTCTTGCTGGTTTGCCACTATCGTTTTGGGTTTATGCATTAGAGACAACTACATTCACTTTAAATAGGGCACCATCAAAATCCGTTGAGACGACGCCATATGAACTATGGTTTGGCAAGAAGCCAAAGCTGTCACTTCTTAAAGTTTGGGGATGTGATGCTTATGTCAAAAAGCTTCAGCCTGAAAAGCTGGAACCCAAAGTGGAGAAATGCGTCTTCATAGGATACCCGAAAGAGATAGTCGGGTATACCTTCTATCTCAAATCCGAAGGCAAAGTGTTTGTCGCTATGAACGAAACATTTCTTGAGAAAGAGTTTCTCTCGAAAGAATTGAGTGGGAGGAAAATAGAGCTTGATAAGGTTGTTGAACCTTTACTTCAACCAGAGAGTAGCGCTGCGCAGAAAGATGTTTCTGTGGAACCTACGACGGTTGAAGAGGAAGTTAATGATGATGATCATGAAGCTTTGGATCAAGTTACTACTGAACCTCGTAGGTTGACAAGGACGCGTACTGCTCATGAGTGGTACGACAACCCTATCTTGGAGGTCATGTTGTTGGACAACAATGAACCGACGAGCTATGAAGGAGCGGTGATGGGCCCAGATTCCGAGAAATGGTTAGAGGCCATGAAATCCGAGATGAGATCCATGTATGAAAACAAAGTTTGGACTTTGGAAGTATTACCTGAAGGGCGAAAGGCCATTCAGAACAAATGGATCTTTAAGAAGAAGACGGACGTGGACGGTAATGTCACCGTCTACAAAGCTCGACTTGTGGCAAAGGGTTTCTCACAAGTTCAAGGAGTTGACTACGATGATACCTTCTCACCCGTAGCGATGCTTAAGTCTGTCAGAATCATGTTGGCAATAGCTGCTTATTTCAATTATGAAATTTGGCAGATGGATGTCAAAACAGCGTTTCTCAACGGTTTCCTTGAGGAAGAGTTGTATATGATGCAACCAGAAGGTTTTATCTATCTAGAGAATGCTGACAAAGTTTGCAAACTCCAGCGATCCATTTATGGGCTGGTGCAAGAATCTCGGAGTTGGAATAAGCGCTTTCATGAGGTGATCAAAGCGTTTGGGTTTATACAAGTTTATGGAGAAGCTTGTATTTACAAGGAAGTGAGTGGGAGCTCTGCAGCGTTTCTAATATTATATGTGGATGACATATTTCTGATTGGAAACGATGTAGAAATGCTGAAAGCGTGAAGGAATATTTGAACAAGAGTTTTTCAGTGAAGGACCTAGGAGAAGCTGCTTTCATATTAGGCATTAAGATCTATAGAGATAGATCGAGGCGCTTAATAGCACTTTCACAAAGCACATACCTTGACAAAGTTTTGAAGAAGTTCAAAATGGATCAGTCCAAGAAGGGGTTCTTGCCTGTGTTACAAGGTGTGAAGTTGAGTAAGACTCAATGCCCAGTGACTACAGAAGATAGAGAGAATATGAGTGTCATCCCCTATGCTTCGGCCATAGGTTCTATCATGTATGCAATGCCGTGCACAAGACCCGATGTCAGCCTTGCCATAAGTATGGCCGGAAGGTTTCAAAGTGATCCTGGAATGGAGCACTAGCAAGCGGTCAAAAATATCCTTAAGTACCTGAAAAGGACTAAGGAAATGTTTCTCGTTTATGGAGGTGACGAAGAGCTCATCGTAAAGGCTTATGTCGATGCAAGCTTTGACACTGATCCTGATGACTCTAAGTCGCAAACCGGATACGTATTTATTCTCAACAGGGGAGCGGTTAGCTAGTGCAGTTCCAAGCAAAGCGTGGTAGCCGATTCTACACGCAAAGCGGAGTACATCGCAGCCTCGGAGGCGGCGAAGGAAGGTGTCTGGATGAAGCAGTTCATGACAGATCTTGGAGTGGTGCCTAGTGCACTGAATCCAGTGACTCTGTTCTGTAACAACACTAGTGCCATTGCTCTGGCCAAGGAACCAAGGTTTCACAAGAGGACCAGACACATAAAGCGAAGCTTCAATTTCATCCGATATTACATCGAGGAGAAGGACATAAATATTTGCAAAGTGCACACGGATCTGAATGTTGTAGACCCATTGACTAAACCTCTTCCAAGGGCTAAACATGATCAACACCAGAACTGCATGGGTGTTCGATTCATTACAATGTAAATCACATAGTGATGTGAACTAGATTATTGACTCTAGTGCAAGTGGGAGACTGTTGGAAATATGCCCTAGAGGCAATAAATAAAGTGTTTACTATTATATATTTCCTTGTTCATGATAATTGTTTATTATCCATGCTAGAATTGTATTTATTGGAAACACATTACATGTGTGGATTAATAGACAACACTTTGTCCCTAGTATGCCTCTAGTGAACTAGCTCGTTGATCAAAGATGGTCAAGGTTTCCTAGCCATGGACATGTGATGTCATTTGATAACAGGATCACATCATTAGGAGAATGATGTGATGGACAAGACCCAAACTACAAACATAGCATATGATCGTGTCAGTTTATTGCTACTGTTTTCTACATGTCAAGTATATGTTCCCCTGACCATGAGATCATGAAACTCACTGACACCGGAGGAATGCCTTGTGTGTATCAAATGTCGCAACGTAACTGGGTGACTATAAAGGTGCTCTACAGGTATCTCCGAGGGTGTATGTTGTGTTGGCATGAATCAAGACTGGGATTTGTTACTCCGTGTGACGGAGAGGTATCTCAGGGCCCACTCGGTAATACAACATCACAATAAGCCTTGCAAGCAATGTGACTAAGTGTTAGTCACGGGATCTTGTATTACGGAACGAGTAAAGAGACTTGCCGGTAACGAGATTGAACTAGGTATGGACATACTGACGATCGAATCTCGGGCAAGTAACATACCGAAGAACAAAGGGAACATTAAACGGGATTAACTGAATCCTTGACATAGAGGTTCGACTGATAAAGATCTTCGTAGAATATGTAGGAACCAATATGGACATCCAGGTCCCGCTATTGGTTATTGACCGTCGAGGTGTCTCGGTCATGTCTACATAGTTCTCGAACCCGCAGGGTCTGCACAATTAAGGTTTGGTGACGTTTCGATATTATAGAGTTATGTATGGTGGTGACCGAAGGTTGTTTGGTGTCCCAGATGAGATCCCAAATGTCATGAGGAGCTCCGGAATGGTCCGGAGGTAAAGATTCATATATAGGAAGTCCTGTTTTGGTCGCCAGAAAAGTTTCGGGCTCATCGGTAGTGTACCGGGAATGTCGGTAGTGTACCGGGAGACCACCGAGAGGGGTATTTCGACCCAAGAGGCTTCATGGGATGTGGGAGAGTGAATACCAGCCCTTAGTGGGCTAGTGGAACTTCCACACAAGGCCCATGCGGCTAGGGAAGAAAAACCCAAAAGGAAAAGGTGGAAAAAAAGGCAAAAACGGAGGAATCCTAGTCCTACTAGGATTGGAGGAGGAGTCCTCCTATCCTCCCCACTTCGGCCGAAGGCAAGGAGGCTTGGCCCGTGCGCCAAGCCTCTCCTCCTCTCCTCCTATATATACTGGTGGGTTTTAGGGTTTTGCACTAGTTTTTTCAGCCACGTGCTACCCGTTCCTCCAGTGCATAGTTTCTCCTCTAGATCGGATTTCTGCAGTGCTTAGGCGAAGCCCTGCCAGAATAGCTCCACCACCATCGCCGGAGCGCCTTCATGCTGCCGGAGAAATCTTCTTCCTCTCCGCTCCCTCTTGCTGGATCAAGAAGGCGGAGATCGTCATCAAGCTGTACGTGTGCTGAACGCGGAGGTGTCGTCCGTTCGGTGCTTGATCGGGACGGATCATGAGGACGATTCGTGATTGGATCGCGGGACGCTCGGCGATTTGGATCGTGAAGACGTTCAACTACACCAACCGCGTTTCTTAACGCTTCCCGCTTAGCGATCTATAAGGGTACGTAGATCCACTCTCCCTCTCGTAGATGCTCATCACCATGGATAGATCTGCCTTTGCGTAGGAATTTTTTTGTTTCCGATGCAACGTTTCCCAACAGTCTGTACATGCTAGGCTCGTCACGTCAACCTAAGTGTATTGCGTGTGTAAATATGCCTTACACCCGTTGTATGCGAACGTTAGAACCTATCACACCCAATCATCACGTGGTGCTTTGGAACAACGATTCTTAGCAACGGTGCACAGTTAGGGTGAACACACTTCTTGAAATTTTAGTGAGAGATCATCTTATTTAGCTACCGTTGTTCTAAGAAAATAAGATGTAAACATGATAAACATCACATGCAATAGATATAGTGACATGATATGGCTAATATCATCTTGCTCCTTTGATCTCCATCTTCGGGGCACCATGATCATCACAGTCACCGGCCCGACACCATGATCTACATCATCGTGTCTTCATGAAGTTGTCTCGCCAACTATTACTTCTACTACTATGGCTAACAATTAGCAATAAAGTAAAGTAATTACATGGCGTTTATGATTGACACGCAGGTCATACAAAAAAATAAGACAACTCCTATGGCTCCTGCCGGTTGTCATACTCATTGACATGCAAGTCGTGAATCCTATTACAAGAACATGATCAATCTCATACATCACAATGCATCACATCACATCCTTTGGCCATATCACATCACAAGGCATATGCTGTAAAAACAAGTTAGACATCCTCTAATTTGTTGTTGCAAGTTTTTACGTGGCTGCTATAGGTTTCTAGCAAAAACGTTTCTTACCTACGCCAAAACCACAACGTGATATGCCAATTGCTATTTACCCTTCATAAGGACCCTTTTCATCGAATCCAATCCGACTAAGGTGGGAGAGACAGACACCCGCTAGCCACCTTATGCAACAAGTGCAGGTCAGGCGGTGGAACCGTGTCACGTAAGCGGACGTGTAAAGTTGGTCCGGGCCGCTTCATCCCACAATACCGCCGAATCAAGATAAGACTAGTAACGGTAAGCAAATTAACAAGATCGACGCCCACAACAACTTGTGTTCTACTCGTGCATAGATTCTACGCATAAACCTAGCTCATGATGCCACTATTGGGAGACGTAGTAGTAAATCAAAAAAATCTTACTTGTCACCAAGATCTATCTATGGAGAAACCAGCAACGAGCAAACGGGAGTGCATCTTCCTACCTTTGAAGATCGCAAAGCGGAAGTGTTACTAGAATGCGGTTGATGGAGTCATACTCACAGCGATTCAGATCGCGGTGGATTCCGATCTTAGCGCCGAACAACGGCGCCTCTGCGTTCAACACACGTGCAGCCCGATGACGTCTCCTACGCCTTGATCCAGCAAGGAGGAAGGAGAGGTTGAGGAAGAGCTCCGGCATCACGACGGCGTGGTGATGGTGGAGCTGCGTGGTACTCCGACAGGGCTTCGCCCAGCACTACGGAGGACGGAGAGGAGGAGTAGGAAGATGCATGTCCTTGGGAGCCCCAAACCCTCCACTATATATAGGAGGAGGAGGAAGGAGGGCGCAGCCCCTAGGGTTCCCACCCTAGGGCTGCGGATGGCCCTAGATGGCCATCTGGCCGGCGGCCAGAGAGGGAGAGGGGAGGGGCGGCGCCCTAGGTGGGCCTTAGGCCCATCTAGGCTAGGGTTTGCCCACCTCTCCTCTTGTGATGCGCCTTGGGCCCTGGTGGGGGCACACCAGCCCACCTAGGGGCAGGTTCCCTCCCACTTGCATCCCATGCAGCCCTCTGGTGCTGGTGGCCCCACTTGGTGGACCCTCGGAACTCTTCCAGTGGTCCCGGTACGCTACCGGTGATGTCCGAAACACTTCCGATGACCAAAACCTCACTTCCTATATATGAATCTTTACCTACGGACCATTTCGGAACTCCTCGTGATGTCCGGGATCTCATCCGGGAATCTAAACAACTTTCAGTAACCACGCACACTATTTCCCTATAACCCTAGCGTCATCGAACCTTAAGTGTGTAGACCCTACGAGTTCGGGAGGCACGTAGACATGACCGAGACACCTCTCTGGTCAATAACCAACAATGGGATCTGGATACCCATGTTGGCTCCCACATGCTCCACGATGATCTCATCGGATGAACCACGATGTCGGGGATTCAATCAATCCCGTATACAATTCCCTTTGTTTACCGGTATGATACTTGCCCGAGATTCGATCGTTGGTATCCCTATACCTTGTTCAATCTCGTTACCGACAAGTCTCTTTACTCGTTCCATAACACATCATCCCGTGGCTAACTCCTTAGTCACATTCAGCTCATTATGATGACGTCTTACCGAGTGGGCCCAGAGATACCTGTCCGTCACACGGAGTGACAAATCCCAATCTCGATTCGTGCCAACCCAACAGACACTTTCGGAGATACCCGTAGTGTATCTTTATAGCCACCCAGTTACGTTGTGACGTTTGCACACCCAAAGTATTCCTACGGTATCCGGGAGTTGCACAATCTCATGGTCTAAGGAAACTATACTTGACATTGGAAAAGCTTTAGTAGACGAACTACGCGATCTTGTGCTATGCTTAGGATTGGGTATTGTCCATCACATCATTCTCCTAATGATGTGATCCCGTTATCAATGACATCCAATGTCCATGGTCATGAAACCGTGACCATCTATTGATTAACGAGCTAGCCAACTAGAGGCTCACTAGGGACACGTTGTGGTCTATGTATTCACACATGCATTACGGTTTCCGGTTAATACAATTATAGCATGTACAATAGACAATTATCATGAACAAGGAAATACAATAATAACCATTTTATTATTGCCTCTAGGGCATATTTCCAACAAACCATGCCTCTTGGGTAAGATGACTAAGGACCCCGTTTTCCGGTTTGATGGAGGGGGCAAGTGATTTATTGGAAATGGTACATGTTGATGTATGCAATCCAGTGAGTCTTGTAGCGTGCGGTGGATATCGTTATTTTCTTACCTTCACTGATGATTTGAGTAGATCTAGTGTATATTTACTTAATGAAACACAAGTCTGAATCATTTGAAAAGTTCAAGCAAAATCAGAGGAAGTTTGAGATCATCATGATGAGAAGATAAAATGTCTACGATATGATCATGAGGTGAATATCTGAGTTACGAGTTTGGTATACAACTTAAGACAATGTGAAAAATTGTTTCACAACTCACGCCACCTGGAACACCATAGTGTGATGGTGTGTCCGAACGTCATAGTCATGCTCTATTGGATATGGTGCGTGCAATGATGTCTCTTATCGTTTTGCTACTATAGTTTTGGGGTTATGCATTAGAGATAACAACATTCACTTTACATAGGGAACCATCTATATCCGTTGAGATGACACCGTGTGAATTATGGCTTGATAGAAACCTAAGCTGTCATTTCTTAATGATTGGGGCTGTGACGCTTGTGTGAAAAAATGTTTTAACCTAATGAGCTTGAACCCAAAGCAGACAAATGCATCTTCATAGAATACCCTAAGAACAGTTGGGTGAACCTTCTATCTCAGATCCAAGCATAAAGTGTTTGTTAGTAAAACTGGGTCCTTTCTCGAGAAAAAGTTTCTCTCGAAAGAATTGACTGGGAGGAAGATAGAACTTGATAAGGTTGTTGAACCTTTGTTTCAACTAAAGAGTAGTGCAACGCAAAAAAATGTTTCTATGGAGCCTACGTTAGTTGAAGAGAAAGTTAATGATGATGATCATGAAGCTTCGGATCAAGTTACTATCAAACCTCTGTTGGAAATATGCCCTAGAGGCAATATATAAAGTGTTTATTATTATATTTACTTGTTCATGATAATTGTTTATTATCCATGCTAGAATTCTATTGATTGGAAACATGGATACATGTGTGGATACATAGACAACACTGTGTCCCTAGTATGCCTCTAATGAACTAGCTTGTTTATCAAAGATGGTCATGGTTTCCTGACCATGGACATAAGATGTCATTTGATAACGGGATCACATCATTAGGAGAATGATGTGATGGACAAGACCCAAACTACAAACGTAGCATGTGATCGTGTCAGTTTATTGCTACTGTTTTCTGCATGTCAAGTATATGTTCCTATGACCATGAGATCATGCAACACACTGATACCAGAGGAATACCTTTTGTGTATCAAACATTGCAACGTAACTGGGTGACTATAAAGGTGCTCTACAGGTATCTCCCAGGGTGTCTGTTGAGTTGGCATGGATCAAGACTGGGATTTGTTACTCCGTGTGACGGAGAGGTATCTCAGGGCCCACTCGGTAATGCAACATCACAACAAGCCTTGCAAGCAATGTGACTAATTTTTAGCCACGGGATCTTGTATTATGGAACGAATAAAGAGACTTGCCGGTAACGAGGTTGAACTAGGTACTGGGATACCGACGATCGAATCTCGGGCAAGTAACATACCGAAGAACAAAGGGAACGTTATACGGGATTAACTGAATCCTTGACATAAGAGGTTCGACCGATAAAGATCTTCGTAGAATATGTAGGAACCAATGTGGACATCCAGGTCCCGCCATTGGTTATTGACCATAGAGGTATCTTGGTCATGTCTACATAGTTCTCGAACCCGCAGGGTCTGCACACTTAAGGTTTGGTGACGTTTCGGTAGTATAGAGTTATGTATGGTGGTGACTGAAGGTTGTTCGGAGCTCCGGAATGTTCCGGAGGTAAAGATTCATATATAGGAAGTCATGTTTTGGTCGCCGGAAAAGTTTCGGACTCATCGGTAGTGTACCGGGAGTGCCAGTAGTGTATCGGGAGACCTCCGGGAGGGGTATTTCGACCCAAGAGGCTTCATGGGCTATGGGAGAGTAAATACCAGCCCTTAGTGGGCTGGTGGAACTTCCACACAAGTCCCAATGAGGTTGGAGAAGAAAACCCAATAGGAAAAGGTGGAAAAAAAGCCAAAAGGAGGAATCCTAGTCCTACTAGGATTGGAGGAGGAGAGTCCTCCTCTCCCCTCCACTTCGGCCGAAGCAAGAGGGCCTTGGCCCTTGTGCCAAGGCCTCTTCTCCTCTCCTCTTACATATACTGGAGGTATTGGGTGTTTTGCACTTGATTTTACGGCCACGTGCTATTCGTTCCACCGGTGCTCCTCTAGATCGGTTTTCTGCCGTGCTTAGGCGAAGCCCTGCCGGAATTGCTCCACCACCATCGTTGGAGCGCCGTCACGCTGCCGGTGAACTCTTCCTCCTCTCCACTTCCTCTTGCTGGATCAACATGGTGGAGATCGTCATCAAGTTGCACGTGTGCTGAACGCAAAGGTGTCGTCCGTTCGGTACTAGATTGGAAGGACCGTGATCAAGGCCACGAGACGATCGTGATTGGATCGCAGGACGGATCGTGACGAGATCGCGGGACGGATCGTGATTGGATCGCGGGACGCTCGGCGATTTGGATCGCGAAGACGTTCGACTACACCAACCACGTTACTTAACGCTTCCCACTTAGCGATCTACAAGGGTACGTAGATCCACTCCCCCTCTCATAGATGCTCATCACCATGGATAGATCTGCGTGTGCGTAGGAAAAATTTTGTTTCCCATGCAACGTTCCCCAACAACCTCGTAGGTCGACAAGGACGCGTACTGCTCCTGAATGGTACGACAACCATGTCTTGGAGGTCATGTTGTTGGACAACGATGAACCTACGAGCTATGGAGAAGCGATGATGGGCCCGGATTCCGACAAATGGTTAGAGGCCATGAAATCCGACAAAGGATCCGTGTATGAAAACCAAGTGTAGACTTTGGTAGACTTGCTCGTTGGACGGCAGGTCGTTGAGTATAAATGGACCTTTAAGATGAAGACAGATGCTGATGGTGAATGTCACTATTTGTAAAGCTCGACTTGTCGTAAAGAAGTTTCCGCCAAGTTCAAAGAGTTGACTACGATGAGACTTTCTCACCCGTAGCGACGCTAAAAGTCTGTTGGAATTATGTTAGTAGTCACTGCATTTTTTTTTAATTATGAAATCTGGCAGATGGATGTCAAAACATCGTTTTCTTCCTTGAGGAAAGGTTGTATGGGATACAACCAAAAGGTTTTGTCAGTCCTAAGGATGCTAAAAGGTGTGCAAGCTCCAGTGATCCTTCTATGAACTGAGGCAAGCATCTCGGAGTTGGAATATACGCTTTGATGAGGTGATCAAAGTTTTTGAGTCTATACAAAGTTTTTGAGAAACTTGTATTTACAATAAAGTGAGTGGGAGCACTATTGAATTTTTGATAAGCATATGTGGTTGACATATTATTGATCGAAAATGATGTAGAATTTCTGGAAAGCATAAACGGTTGTTTGAAAAGAGTTTTTCAAAGGAAGACCTAGATAAAGCTACCTAATTGTTGAGCATCAAGATCAAAATGAACAAGATTTTGAAAGAGTTCAAAATGGATCAGCCAGAGAAAGAGTTCTTGCTTGATTTGTAAGCTGTAAAGTTGAGTAAGACTCAAAGCTCGACCACGGCAGAAGAAAGAGAAAGGACGAAGGTCATCCCCTATGCTTTAGCCATACGCTCTATATAGTATGCCATGTTGTGTACCGCACATGTGTGTGCCTTGCCATGAGTCAGTCAAGGGGTACAAGAGTGATCCAGGAGTGGATCACTGGACAGCGGTCAAGATTATCCTTAGTAACTAAAAGACTAAGGAAATGTTTCTTGATTATGGAGGTGATAAAGAGTTCGTCGTAAAGGGTTACGTCCATGCAAGCTTTAACACCAATCTAGATGACTCTTAGTAGCAATCCAGATACGTATAATGGAGCAGCCATTTGGAATAGCTCCAAGTGAAGTGTGGTAGCAGTGTCTACAGTATGACATAGAGATTTGCAAAGTACACATGGATCTGAATGTCGCGGACCCGTTGACTAAAAGACCTCTCTCACATGCAAAGCATGTTTGAGCCCCACAACTCATTGGGTGTTTGATTCATAATAATGCAAATCACATGGTGATGTGAACTAGATTATTGACTTTAGTGCAAGTGGGAGACTGTTGGAAATATGCCCTAAAGGCAATAATAAATTGGTTATTATCATATTTCCTTGTTCATTATAATCGTTTATTATCCATGCAATAGTTGTATTGATCAGAAACTCAGATACATGTGTGGATACATAGACAACACCATGTCCCTAGTATGCCTCTAATAGACTAGCTTGTTGATCAAAGATGGCTATGGTTTCCTAGTCATGGACATGAGATGTCATTTGATAATGGGATCACAACATTAGGAGAATGATGTGATGGACAAGACCCAAACTACAAACGTAGCATATGGTCGTGTCAGTTTATTGCTACTGTTTTCTGCATGTCAAGTATCTATTGCTATGACCATGAGATCATGCAAGTTACTGACACCGGAGGAGTACCTTGTGTGTATCAAATGTCGCAACGTAACTGGGTGACTATAAAGGCGCTCTACAGGTATCTCCGAGGGTGTCTGTTGGGTTGGCATGGATCAAGACTGGGATTATTTGTTACTCCGTGTGACAGAGAGGTATCTCAGGGCCCACTCGGTAATACAACATCACAATGAGCCTTGCAAGCAATGTGCCTAAGTGTTAGCCACAGGATATTGTATTATGGAACGAGTAAAGAGGCTTTCCGGTAACGAGGTTGAACTAGGTATGATCGAATCTCGGGCAAGTAACATACCGAAGAACAAAGGGAACATCATACGGGATTAACTGAATCCTTGACATAGAGGTTCGACCGATAAAGATCTTCGTAGAATATGTAGGAATCAATATGAGCATCCAGGTCCCGCTATTGGTTATTGACCGTAGAGATGTCTCGGTCATGTCTACATAGTTCTCGAACCCGCAGGGTCTGCACACTTAAGGTTTGGTGACGTTTCAGTAGTATAGAGTTATGCACGGTGGAGACTAAAGGTTGTTCAGAGTCCCGGATGACATCCCAGATGTCATGAGGAGCTCCGAAATGGTCCGGAGGTAAAGATTGAATATAGGAAGTCCTGTTTTGGTCACCGGAAAAGTTCCGGGCTCATCGATAGTGTATCGGGAGTGTAGGGAGGGTACCGAGGGACCATCGGGAGAGGTATTTCGACCCAAGAGGCTACATGGGCTGTGGGAGGATGAATACCAGCCATTAGTGGGCTGTCCGAAGTCCCACATAGGGCCCATGCGGCTGGGAAGGAAATCCAAAGTGGAAAAGGTGGAAAAAATGCTAATATACGGAAGGAGTCCTAAACCGACTAGGAGTGGAGGAGTAGGACCGAAGCCAAAAGGGCTGGCCCTTGCGGCCAAGCCTCCTCCTCTCCTCCTCCTATATATACTAGAGGTTTTAGGGGTTTTGCACATAGATTTTCAGCCACGTGCTACCCTCTCCTTTAGTCCGTAATTTTTCCTCTAGATCGGTTTAAACAGTGCTTAGGCGAAGCCCTGCTGGAATTACTCCACCACCATCGCCGCAACGCCGTCCCGCTGCCGGAGAACTGTTCTACCTCTCCACTCCCTCTTGCTGGATCAAGAAGGCGGAGATCGTCATCGAGCTGTACGTGTACTGAACGCGAGGTGCCGTTCGTTCGGCGCTAAATCGGAAGGACCGTGATCAAGATCGCGAGAAGATTCGTGATTGAATTGCGGGACGAATCGTGATGAGATCGCGGGATGGATCGTGATTGGATCGCAAGATGGATCGTGATGAGATCGCAGGACGCTCGGCGATTTGGATCGCGAAGACGTTCGACTACACCAACTGCGTTTCTTAACGCTTCCCGCTTAGCGATCTACAAGGGTATGTAGATCCACTCTTCCTCTCATAGATGCTCATCACCATGGGTAGATCTTGCGTGTGCGTAGGAATTTTTTTGTTTTCCATGCAACGTTTCCCAACACAGACCACCCTACCCTTTCATGGGGCTTACTCAGCTCCCGGCCGGCCATGATGGAGGAGGTGGCTCCTATGGTGAGGTAATCTCTTCCATCTTCTCCCTCCCTCGTCATGAACCAACCACCCAGATTGTGGAGAAGTCCCAGTTGAGGAGACCGACGATGCTGCCTGATCTGAAGCTCCATGTGTTTCCTCCTCCCCTGATTTGAAGAAGTGCATTTTTAAGCACGAGTTGATTTGTAGGATTTACTTGTTGTTTTGCAGGTGGCTGCTCGCTGTTGGTTGTAAGTGGGCATTGCCGTGGTCAAAATAGCCTAGGCAGGTTTGTCTTCTACCTCTGGACCATCGGCAGGTTGCCAGCAGTTTATACATGTCATTCTTTATTTATGTGGATTCAGTTTTATGTATGCCTACTATGTGTTCGATAAAATTCCAGGCTGAGTGGAAGATTTTTTTTTCTTTGTTTTTAGTCAATTATTTCATTGTTAGAAAACTATTACCCATTATCACCTTATTTGGCTGTAGTTTATCTTTGACATTTGTTGTGTTAGTAAACTGAACTGAGAATATTTTTGGGGGCATTTGACTATTTTTAGAGGTTAATCTAAAACCGCAAAGTTGAAGTGTTTCTAAGAATTTTTAACCATACAGGACACCTGCTCTTCCTTGCGAGATTTAATTTTATCAGCGAGTGCAACTCGTGAAAGCTGAGGCATGGCTTTGTGATGTGTTTGAATTCCTGATCCCAGGGTATTTAACATTCAGGTTACTAATCGTCAAGTCCCTTCGTACATGCTTATATTCTCTTCTGGAACTTGTTCAAAAAGTTGCCACTTCGTAATTTTATATCTATCAATCATCAAAGTATTTAGTTCTATTTTTCTCCAATTTACCGTGGTCCATATGTGTTTCTTAACGTTTTTTGTTTCTTTCTTAACGTTTCATATGTACCATCCCATGTTGCTGTGTAATCTGTCAACGTTTCAGGTGCTGGCATGGCCATCCCATGCAGTGAATAATGGCTGCACCCAGTGGGAGATGTACAAGATTAGAGGGAGCGCTGAGTCACTACCAGCAGTTAGGGGAACTGCTACCTTGCACTAGCGTACCCTTCTGCCAAGGAGGGCCTTTATCATCTATTGTCACCCTTTGATTCAACAAGTAAATGTAAATTCCTCTCCCTCTCCATCCACCTTCTCCATTATCCTAGGACTCGTGATTTCTCCATTTAATCATACCACCTTATAACACAAGCATACCTTTTAATTTAGTACATTAGGAGTAACTTTCTTCACTTACTATCTATGCAATTTTTTTTGTAGTTTAGTGGTTTAATTTTGTCACCGATATCATTTATTTGTTAATACATAGATCCAGCTTACAGAACAAGGATGTTTTTCCTAAGCAAGATTTGTGCAGATGGAAAAAACAAATAAGAGCAGATGAAGGATCTTGAGGAAGACTTTTTAGAAACAATCTTGAGTAAGAGTGAAGAACAAGGTGATCTCTCTCTCTCTCTCTCTCTCTCATCTCCCTAGGTAGTTTTTGTTTCCAAGTTATACTCCAATAATGTATACAGAGAAATTAATGGGTCTGATGGTGATTGTTCTTTGTGTTTTTTATTGTTTCATCTCTTGGTTATTTTCGCCTCTCTGTAGGCTCTGTTTTATATTGCGAGCCTTCATTTGTGGTGGACCAACCCTAACGGTGAGCAGTTCATGGAGATCATACACATTGTGATTCTCCATATAGAATAGAAGAATTTTTCCAATGTGTTTCTTCCCTCGGATTGGATTGTATGATGATGAGGTTGCATCATTGTGCTGCTGCTAGGCGGGGCTAGTTCATCAGAATGTTGAGGTTTAAATCTAATGTTTGTGAACCAAAATTAAAGGATTGAGGTAGTGGGTTGACCCAGCCAATAATGTGCCATATCAGACATCAAACACATTGACCCTACAAATATTGGTCCAAAGCTTGCATTATTTCACCGGGCGAAGCCCGTGCGACACAGGCGGCGGAGGGGCCTCACACTCCCGCCCGTAAACATATTGTAGATGTATTTAGAACAAGCTTATTTAGAGGTGCATGTTAGCGACACAATCTTATCCATGTAGGGTACTATCTTGCCATACTAGCTGCAAGCATATCTATTTGGACTGCTGAACTGCACATATTTGAAAATAGTGTAGCTATCTTGAATCATAACATTTGTGTGTTGTTGCTTTGTGTAAATGTTTTGTTGCCTATTTGTGTCTTGAATAAAAGTGGAAAATGGATCATGACATTTTTATGATCATGGGGCATGTACATGAGCCTTTTGTGGATGACTGCACTTTAAGACCCAAAAATAGGTTACACACGACCATTAATTTCAGTAAAAAGGATATCTGCACTTTAATTACAGAAATCTGATTGGTAAAAAATATTACCTATAACATTAAGCCTTGATTTGCAAATAACTTCAGGACTGAATTGGATTTTTGCATCATTTGGCGCAATGGGTCATCTACAATTACTTAGAAAGAGCATATAATTAATCTAAACAAAGACGTATCAAACTCCAGTATCTACAAATTAATTATTTGTTTGCACCCTTTATTGACAATCATGTTTTATAGTTACTTAGAAAAAGCATATACATCATTAATCCATTTCAGTTGGTCAATTCACTTTCATATTCTATGTTTGCTGGACATATACCAACTCCTTTATTTTATCTTGTATGCTACTCGATCATACAAAATTGCAACTTATTGCATCCTTTGAGAGAGTGATGTTGCTTAGTAAGCTTGACTGCGGTATGCATTTTAGTTTGCTAATGAGGTATGCTAACATTTGACATTTGGGAATAAGCTTTGTATATGAATAGGTGTGTTCCCTTTCTGATCTGTATAAAGATTGTACTAGATCAAAGTCACTCCCTTATTTATCTTTGCCTCCAGGTCCACGGGAGAAAATTGCTGAACGAGCATGGCATCCTCAGATTTTCCTTCCCCATGGTGAGGTGGATGGTGTTGTGAGAAAGGAGCAGCAAGGCCAAGCTCCAAGCAGCTCGTGTGGTCGATTGGAGTGTCACCGACCACGTCATCATCCCTAGGCTGCCCAGATACGACCCCATCGTCTTCCTCCCCCCACTCGTTACCTCGCGCACCCTTCCCATCGACTTCCCTGAGTTGTCTTTCTCTCCAGAGGAGTTGATGGCCAGGATCTGGATGAGGAAAACAAGACCCCGGATGAGGTCAGATCGTCCTGAAGTGGTTCGACTGATGCCCCCGGCAGCAAGCACCGGTGAGCAACAGGGAGGCCACCATCTCTCCTCATATCCTTCCGGGTTCTCGATCTGGAGCGGGAGACAGACGCCGCCACATGTCGTCGACCGGCGAGGGAAGCAACAAGATGCTAATGTATGCATCGTACGTGGACCGCTTCAGCTTTAGGGGAGATTCAACGATGGTGCAAGAGCCCCCGCTACACAGCGGCGTCACCAGCCCTTCTACAGGTATGCTAACTCCGACTCTCCTTTTCTTTCATACAGATGCAATTCTTTCAAACTGATGCAAAAGGAAAGGTGCAAATCTGGAGATTATCCAATGAGGTATAACTATTAAATTTGTGTATTTTGATACAATTTTGTAGGGAGGGACATATGGATTGAACAAGAAACCAAGAACTTCAAAAAGAGTGTATATGTCAACTCCTTTATCTTGTATGTTTCTCGATCAATCTGATTTTCTGTTTCTTCTCTTATTTTTGGCAGAGCTACATGTCTAATGCTACTCCCACAAATTAATGACATGTTGATGCTACTTGTCTAATTATGTTTGTGATCATAAAATATTTTGTTTGCTGATGAAATATTTGTAGGTTTTATTGCTGCTAAAATATTGATCCGAGTGATTCAAGTGACGACACTGAAGTGGCCTTATCTCGCTACATATATGGTGACTGCCCTTGACAAAATGATAATGAACAACGAACTTATTCAATCTTGAAGGAATTATTTATATGGAGGTTTTTTCATTTTATTGGATTCCCTAGAGGTCCATGAGAGTTTCCTATGCATGTCTACCACTGTCTTATCTTGAATGTTGTCTTGCTGGAGCAAGTAAGATGTCGTTTTCACGCGGCTGTGTAACTGCGTCAGGTTGCTCATGTAAGTCCTTACGATGAATCTAATCCCTAATCATCTAGCTGAGTGTGCCAGTGTATTAGGATCTTCGGTGCTATTCAAAATTCAGCACTAAAATGTAGGATATCTTAGGAGAGCCTCATAGCCCCAAATGCCAATAATAATGTCTTCTACTCAACTCTGAAAGCAAGAGTTATGTCCAGAGAAGTGAATGCTTTACTATCCAAACCTTCCAATGGTCACCGGCTCTGATTCTTTGGAAAGAAGATCGAGAGCTATACACAACAATGCTAAAGATGGAGCAGCCTGCCATGAATTAGGGCATACACATTTCTGTTGGGATTACGTGGTTGATAATATCAGGTACTAATCTAACCATTCTCTACAATTGAAATGCACAATTCTTATGCTAATCAGATAGGTCTTCCAAAACAGGGATGTACAAGCGCCTCTGGAATACCCTCGAGAAAGAAAGCGAAGGATAAACGGAGGCCAAGAATGGTTGCCATTTTTGCATATCGTGATGGCTTCAACCCTGAAATATGCCCGACAATATAGTCTAAAACAATAACTGAAGGGAGCCTGAGACCACTCGGCTTGCACCAATTTATGACTATTACACCATAGTCTAAAAGGCAGTCTGACTATTACAACAAGACAGAAGAGAGCCCGAGAACACTCGGCTTGCACCATGTGTTGTCAAATATCATAAATTGTTTTTATCATTGTCGAATGTAGGTATCTATATTGTGGCAACATTCAAGAGGGAAGTCTGCACTCATTTTATGTTCTACAAGTAAAGGTGCACAAGAAGCAGCACAGTGCCTCTTAAAAACTGCAGTCTCTTGGCTATTGAACAAATCCATTCATGAAATCGATGCAACAGTATGAAGATCTATGAGAGGCTTTCTTAACCTGTAGTTGTTCATTGCTTCATACCACCTATATAATGTATCTTTTCCTATCTACTTTACTGGTGTATCACATTATAACTAAGCATCTATGTAGCAGCAATAACGACTTGGGTGTTTGAATATTCTTACAATACTTGGTTCCCTCTCACCCTTTGCGCCATTGGCGCAACAGGTCATCTAGTTAGGGTTAAACATGCAAAACACTCCCTTCTAGTCTGCTATACAAGGGTGTGGCGGGCAACACGCTTAACACCAAGCACATGAACTCAACAGTAATGCCCAACCAAGCACCTGTCACAACCAATAAGCATACAGGGTACCCATTTTGTATGTGCAAGTTCTCAGGTTGCATCAACTATCAACTGGAAGAAGTTAGAAACCACATAATAGCGTCCATGCAGCGACGCCGTCGTTTTTTTTTCCAACACATAAAAGCTTATCACTGATACATACAACCTAGCTACTGTAATGCATAAGACTTGTCTTTGCCAAAGATATGACCAGGATAAAATAACAGGTGCTGGACCTCTAATCCATGTCGTGCCAGCATCAATTGAATCAGCCTTTTGCTTTACGGCCGGGCTTGCACAGCATTTCATGCATCTGAATCCGGTCCATGTAACCAATCACGAAGATGAGGCGTGGAGACCCGCACGCTTCCTGCTCACATCAAGGTTTAACATGTCAAAGATATTTCGCTTTTCCATATGTAGTATAGCTGCTAACTTAATTGCTGATTGATAGGTGTATTAGCTTATTTTCCTTTCAAAAAAATTTAACATATCGCAACAACATCAGATGAACGAGCGACAAGAGATGAACTGTTATGCATAAGCAGGATGCAGGCGAACATAAAAGCTAGGCTGGAAGATGTGGCAGAAAAAACAGTACCAAGTGAAGCGACGAGGACGGTGTGTGCTTCTTCCTCTACTGCCCTCGCGTGCGTGCATGTGCGCTCCTTGTCGCACTTTAGTTACTAGTTACCCCCTGAGCCGGAAGCTACTTCCTGCCCATTTTCTGCATCTACAAATGAAGAAGGCTGGAATTAGCAGGACGGAATAAACAGAACAAACTATGTGGACAGAACAACCTCATAAATTAAGATGTAGCTAGCTAGGAGCATCTGTGTTAATTGACCTCCAGATTGTGATGCCATGCTGGTCAAGCAGTACTGGGCCAGTACATCCCTCGTGCTGACAGCGTCCTCGTCTGCCAACTTGCGCGCTTGCTGGCTGTAATTCGCCTCCTTACTGTATGGTAAACCTTCACCTTCCTCCGTGTCTATCACTATGTTATGCAACAACACGCACGCCGACATTGCATTATTTGGATTTTTTGGGTGCCACGTCCCTCTGTGTAACCACTTATATGTGTCCTGAAACCTTGCCAGCGCCTTCAGTGTGACGGTTCTGGCTGCAGAGTGTCTCCTGTTGAACTCGGCTTGATCAGGAAAGTTTGGGAGGTCCTCCTTTTCCAGCTGGTTATAAGGTGTGAGGAGCCAGGGAAGAAGAGGGTATCCTGCATCACCAATTACATATTCTCCAACCTCCGATCCATCTAAAGATACCTTGAGCCTGTTTCCGTTCAGAAACTTGCCCTTCTCGCACTCCTGGAAGAGTCTAGAGTCGTGCAAACAAATACTAGACTGGATCATGCTATCTGACCATTGCCATTCACCACCAATGAACCTCAAATCTGGGTCAACGACGGCTTGCAGTACAAGGCTGTAACCTGTCTCACCTTCACGCGGTGTGATGTGAATTGTATGTACAACACCGCAGCAGTTTGGCAGACCATGGATCTTATGAAACTTGGATTTGGTCTTCTCCATCTGATAAGCGTATGGCCAGTGCAAGTGGTTTGTTGCTTTCTCCACCATAGCATCAACAAAGCTATCAGTTAATTGTGAGACGGTTGACTCATTCACACCAACAGAGGATCCTATGGTCTCCAGAGGCACACCAGAATTCAGCACTAACAGAGCAAGGGCTACTCGATATTGTAAAGACAGCACCCGGCCATCAGCAAATGTGCAGCTGCTCATGTCTTCTAAAGATGGCACATACACCAAGCCGCAGATATAGTTGAAGGTACTTATTCTCATTTTGAATATAAATTCAAAACCTTGTGCATCCACCATAGAAGAGTATAACGTTCCTGCAAGGCAAGAAAATGCACAACTGTCCATGAGTTGCAAGGCAAGAGCCAAAAGCTGTACATTAACTTTGAATAGACACCAACAATCATGATACAAACTTTTTAACTATAAAAAAGATAGCGCCCTAGTTTTGTTGAACTCCAAGAAACCAAGGAAAACAAGTGGCAGAAATACCCAGATATTTAGCAACATGCGGGAGAGAAGCCAAATCAGAAACTAGGCATTACACATGGCCCGCATGCACAGCTAATACATGCTAAAACTGAATTCACATATCTACTAATGACGTACTCAAGTGGAGCGAAAAGGTACGAAATATATTTAGAAAATGAGCATAGCATGTGGAAGGACACAGAATGAGACTAATGGCAGAGCACTTGAATAAATAAAGACACAGCTCATATGTCAATTTACCTGCGGATACAAATGGCCATCACACAGTCCGCATGTACAGCTAATACTTGCTAAAACTGAAGTTGCATGTCTACAAACGACGTACTCAAGTGGAACGAAAATGTACAAAATATATTCAGATATGAGCATATATGGAAGGACACAAAATGACAGAACACTCGAGTAAAATAAAGACAAAGCTCATATGTTAATTACCTGCAGGTACAAATGGGTAGTTGATATTTGTCTCCAAGCTGCAAGGATCCCTTGTGTACAACACGTACAATGCGTTTAAATTGACTCCATCGTGTGCATATGCCTTGACATGTTCGACATGGCTGAACTTGTCCCATTCAGTGCCAGATTGCCCTGCAGCTACTGAGGCGAGCAACAATAGCTTGCATTCTACATGCAAATGTCTTGGCTTTATACCTCGAATGTATTCCGGAAGTTCCTCCATGGCATAATCCCCTAGCTGCAGAATCTGCAGTACAGGAACACGCTCTAACACATTCAGCTTCGGGCAGTTCATGATGGTAAGCTTCTGAAGATTTGGGAGATTAGTGATACTCTCCAGGTTGGGGTTGTGAGCTACTAGAAGCTCAGTAACAGAAGCAAAATTCTCCAGTAACTTGACTTGTTGTACGGAAGATATAATTAATGTTTTCAAAGCCCGTGCATTGGAGGCAAGACCAGGAGGAACAAGCCTCAGCTTGCACTTCATGATGCAAAGCGCCTCCAAAACAGGAAAGGCTTCCACTTGCTCCTCCCACACCCACTCCTCCCACTGAAGCATTCTGACTAAGGCCATCTTGCGTAATCTCGGAAAGGCATGTGCCACCTGGAAAGGACGAGTACCATGGTGATTGTAGGGTTGGAGGAATTCTGGTCCAACACGCTTGATGGATGGAGCGTGCCGGATTTGAATTTCCTCCAAATAGGGGAGTTGGCACAAGCCAGCAGGAAGTTGTGTGCAGCAAGTCAGATCTTCCATCCATAGAGTCCTCAAGCACCTGAGAGATGATGCTAATGATGTTGACATCATCCACCTTGGGAGTTGTCGGCCAAAATATCCTCGCATACTAAGATAATCTAAGCTGGGCGGAGGGCACAAGTCATCAAACACCTCCTTGATCTGTCGTTGCTCAGAGACACCTTCTTCATCTTTAATCAGCCCATCAACCCAAAGTATACTACTGCACTCTAAATACAAGTTTGTAAGATGCACCTTCTCAACAAGCCTTGCCTTTGTGGCTGACAAGGTAGCAGATACATTCTGCAGTTCATTCAGAATAAGAACCCTGAGCTGGGAAAGAGGGCCCAACTCTTCCAGATTACACCAATCACCATCCACCTGTACTGGAAACCCAAGTAGTCTCCTCAAACAAATTAAAGCACTGAACCCCCTAGGTATACCCTTTATTCTTGTTCCAATAAGGTCAAGACACCATAGCTTCCCTAAATTTACAATGCTATCTGGAAGTTTCACAAATTTTTGGCATCCTCTAAGGCTGATGTACTGCAAGAATTTCATCTTCCCAATGTTACCTGGCAGGCATGATATATCAGAATTCTGTATGGACAAGTACCTCAAGTGCTTGAGTTCATGTAAAGATTCAACCAGTAGAGCGACATTTGCAGATTCTATATGTAGAATCAGAGTCCGTAGGCATGGAAAATCAACCAACGAATCACCAGGCTTTGTATTTACACGGGCAACACATATTAATGTTCTCAATGCCTTTTGCCCTTGTAAAGAACTCCAGTCCAACCGATCTGATTCTGAAACTTTGCTTTCTACAGATAAGTGAAGAAATTTTTGTGCAGTGAGTTTACTAATATTACCATTTTCTCCACTCTGGACTGCTACTGCCTCCTCTCTAGCCACAAATTGAGCAAACGAGCGAACAACATCATGCATATTGAAAAATGGGTCATCAATATAGTGTATGATAGGCTCTATGAGGTTCCTGAGTATCAGCTCACTATAGTACTTCATTCCTAATTCTTCCAAGCCGTCTAAGGTTCCATGAACAAATCCTTCGCTAATCCACATGGCAATAATGTCAGCACGACTAAAACCTTTAGGGAGAAGGGAGTAGTATAGAAAACACTGCTTGATGCAAGGAGGCAAGTCTTCATAGCTTAAATATACTGCATAGTTAAGTTCTTCGGGCATTTCAGATACTGACCATATTGAATCATTCAGAACCATCTCCCAGTCATGGCGTTGCTTTCCTTTCTGACGCAAAAGTCCTCCCATTACTTTCACAGCAAGAGGCAGACCATCACATTTCGCTACCACTTGCAATCCAATATCCTTAAGCAAATCGATATCATGTCCATCTGCCTCTCCTGAGACTACCTGCAATCAATTCAGGATTTAGACCAGATTTAATGAATTGCCAAGTGGTTGTGAAAAAAAGGAATAGATCATCACTCAGCAGCATACTGCATACCAAAATGAATTGACAAGTGCAATTTAGAATTGCCTATTAATTATTAATTAAAAGGTGCAATCTCATGCAGATTACATCGACCCCCATTTTTTATTCTCGTCACCCCGTGTGGAACTATGTAGTATGTGGCATCAAATGACACCACTGATTTTTACTAATCCTATTTAGAAAAAGAAATACTCTTAAAATATTCAATGACACCAGTATGTGTATTGGAATGATACCGACTATGTTTTTTTCTGGCTTTACCCCTGCGTCTGCGTGACCATGAGTACATGCAGCTCGTCACTTGCAGGCTGGCAGCACTCAAATTGACTTTATTTTTAATTTTTGAAACAACATAAATCAATTGGCTGGTCACAGAATTAATGCAGGGCCATTGGTGCCATTATCGATGCCAATCAGGCTACCTACTTGGTGCCCACCCGAACAGGAAGCTTGATGCTTAGTTTTTGTCACTCTGTTATCTTAAAAGACTATAAATATTGTGAGTTATTATTCTACTAAGTTATTTTTTGCAGAATCCCTGATTTTTTTTAAAGAGACCCTGATATTGTGAAGTTAGATTATAATTTTGTAAGAATATGCAAAAATATGTACTAATTGAAGTATCAGGTAAAAACAATCGACTAACTAGCATTTGGAATTACTAATCATAATGTTTCGTCGGACAAACTGCCAAGAACATTGAGATAACTACCAAGAACATTGAGATAACATCTCTGATTCTAGTTTTGTCATCCACTTCTAAGATCAACTAAAATATAGAACATATAATTAAAAGAGGTATACAATATTGTTGAAAGAAGCATATAATTAAAACTTTGATTTAGAAGTCACTATTACTTAATTAGTTACGCACCTGTTTCCTGAGCAATGTCCAGGCATCCTTGGGACCTAATTTATCAATTCGGTGGTAGGGCTCTCTGGCTCTCATTCCTCGGGCAACCGTCTCAATTCTCGTGGTGATGACAATCCGGCTACCAGGGGCACCATGGCTGAAGGGAGCATTGAGTAATGAGGTCCATGCTCTATCACTCCACATGTCATCCAAAACCAGAAGAAATTTCTGATTTTTGACGGCGTTGAGAAGGGCCGGCACAAGCATAGATTTGTCTAGAGTCGCAGGGAGTTTTCCATCGGCGGCGGTGATGGCCAACCTTAGCAGCTCAACCTCGCTGAAGTCCTGTGTGACGCTCAACCACATCTTCTTTTCAAATTTGTGTTGAATTTCCTCTTCGTTGAAGACCTTCTTGGCAAGGGTGGTCTTCCCGATCCCGCCGACACCCACGATGGCAAGCACCATGATGCCATCATTGTCCTTTGTCAGCTTCTCCACCAGTGCTCGTGTATTCTCTTCAATCTTCTCCCCTACCACGGCCGAGTGCTCCAACACCGGATCCGTCTTCCGGTCAGCCGCAGAAGGCCGTCCGGGCCTGTAGTCCGGGTAGGCCTCCAGCTTGAGGAAGCTGAAGGCAGCACCCGTCTTGCAGATGTCGTCCAGCCTCTTGTTGAGCTTCCTGATGCGGCTACCAATATCATGGGCGAACCTGGGATGCCGCAAGCAGAAGAGCAGCGGGTTGCAGCAGGGTGCGGGTGCTGCGTCCCGCCGATCCATGGCCTTGAGCTCACAGAGGTCGAGGATGTTGGTGGCCTCG
The DNA here is from genome assembly GCA_022496015.1 of Hordeum marinum. Taxonomy (NCBI): domain Eukaryota; kingdom Viridiplantae; phylum Streptophyta; class Magnoliopsida; order Poales; family Poaceae; genus Hordeum; species Hordeum marinum. The sequence continues at coordinate 15,840,241 of CM039678.1, forward strand.
CACATGACGCCCTTGAGCTTGGTGACCCACCTCTGCACCCTCCGGTCGGTGATGCGCTTCCTCTCGGCGTCGGCGAGGTAGTCCCTGAGGCTCTCCAGCTTGTCCTGCAGGCTGTCGATCTCCCCGGTGACGCCGAGCAGCATCCCCACCTCGTCCGCCGCCATCTGCTTGATCATGTCGGCGATGTAGGACGCGAAGGCGTCCAGCACCATGGCCATGGTTGATTTCTCCTTGCTTGTCCTCAGAACAGAGAAGAAATGGGTAATCCAACAGAGAGTGTGTATGTTTGGCTTCCAGGATGATGTGGAAGGGGTGGCAATTGGACTGAAATGTGGTGCTCTGTCTTGTTGGTGGGTGATGCTTTGCTGGCTAGACAAGCCAGGCTGATGCTTAGCTTTGGGCTCGCTGGCGGGGGCACTGGAAAGAAAGACGGTGGCTTGCTTGAGTCGCCGGCAAAGCCACCCACGGCCATGGCCCCTGTTATTCCTTTTTTTGGTCCGGGGTGGCAAGAAAGGGATCGAATCGGTCTGACCTGACAATGGTGATTCCTTTCCGCGTCAGTAATTTTAGAACAGAAGGCAAAGAATCAAACACCTACCTGGCAATGGCTGGTGGGGGTGGGGTGGGGTGGGGGGTTCGGTCACTCACCCGCCGTTGCACCGCCGAGCCGCCGGAGATGGGAAAGAAGATGCAGTCAGTAATTTCAGACCTGAGATCCCTTTCCTTTCTGCGTCAGTAATTTCACGATAAGAAGGCAAAGACTCAAACACCTACCTAGCAATGGCTGTTGGGGGGTGGTCGGTCACTCACCGGCCGTTGCGCCGCCGAGCCGCCGGACATGGGGGAGGCTCCATCGATGCGGATGCGGTCGGTGTTGGACATGCGGTTGGAGCAAGGTTGTGGGGGCAGAAGGGAGTCGACTGCCTCCGTGGATAGCTGGAGGCACCTCGAGGGGGCCGGTGGGCTGCGAAGACGGCGGGCGGAGTCGCCATCGCCACCGCCGGCGGCGTAGCGCTCGCCGTCACTTGGGGGCAGGGGGTACTCATGGTTTTCTTTTTTTTTCTTTTTTTTTTTGGAAGTTTCTTCAGGAAATACAACGATATACAAAAATGATGTCAACTAAAAAAAAGCATAATGAAGCTAAAAAAAACTAAAATGATCAGGCGGAAGAATCGCATTCCATAGCCGTTGCCTTAAGGCAGGTACAATGGTGCTATCTTATCAGTGCCACGTAGGATAAATGATGAGGTGGAGGAAGGAAAACTTAAAAAAAAAAACTTTGCCTTCTCTTATTTAAGAACAGACAAGAGGTGATCCCTTAGCATAATATGTCTTATTATGTTTTTAGGAATAACTAGTTATTGCAGATAAGGCTAAGAGATGACCCATTGTAGACTCTCATTTTTTGTCATCTCTAAATTACATGCAAGACTTAAGATAAAAATATCTTATCAACCATTGTACATGTTCTTGTACATGTTCTTAGAACATCTCCAACAAGTGCACAAAAATTTTACGCCCTAAAATAGTTTTAGTGTGTCATTGTAGTAACTTTATTATGCCGGGATCAACATTGGTTTAGCAGATGGCCAAAAACGCGCAGTGCAAACTGTGAAGCGCGCGCCATCCGGCGCCTCAAATTTACAGCTTTTGATAGCGTTTTTTAGTGTATGGCCAAACTTTTTAGCGCGTACACTGTTTTGCAGCGTCTGTTGGAGCTGTCCAACGCAAAAAAAAAAAAGAATCTTCTAGCGCGCGAAGCTGTTTTTTGGCGCATGTTGGAGATGCTCTTACCTTGCCTTCCTTCCTAAGAAGTACAAGACCATAATGAAACTAAAAAAAACTAAAATGCTGTCATCCGCCAACAAGGGCTGGGATCCACCGCGCCTCCAAGACCCTAAGGCCACACGAGACGAGACAGACAGACGGCATCAATGGGTAGGAATAGAGAAAACTATTAAATAATCAAACCATTTTTCATTAAGTTTAATCTAGAGAAGCAGTAGATAAAATATGATAGACATGACAATCGAAAACAGGAAACAAATTGGTGAATCTAGGCATGCAATTGGGAATACAAAGGACAAACATCATATCCACGTCCATTGCTACTACTAGTAGAACAAACACGAACCCTAACAAAAAGGATAAGAAAACATACATCACAACGGAAGAAGAAACATTTACAGTCGCAACAGCACCATCACTGAGCATCGTGTTGTGGAAAAGGTAGTCAGCGTCGGGTAAGAAGTCATTGTTAGGGAACTCGTCATCCATAGACACATTGAAAAAGATCCAACATTTGCGTGAAAGCACTGCCCAAAAATCAAATTTCCCCTCTCTTCCATACCTGGTCGCAAGAGGAAGGATTTCAAAGGCCTACTGTCCCACTCCTTGTTACACCTTGAAAAGCGAGATGAAAAACAAGTAGCCAATGCAATGCCCTGGAATGAATGAATGGAAGTGTGTCTTGCCTAGAAAGAGGAGCGACCTTTTATAGATGAGGCGAGTTGCAACTGACCCCTCCGTAATGGAAAAGAAATAGAGCCCATTAGGGAGAGGAAGAAAAACAATAGGCCACACGGCTTAGCTCGATCACAAAACATGACGCACGATGCGAGGCGTGGCATGGTGCGACAGACGGGCGAAAAACGAAGGCGACGTCGGAAGAAAAGGAACATGGTCGTACATCCTGGGGTCATCGATGGCGTGCCTCCTCGCCCGTGTTTCTCGTCCCGACATGGTCACCATGATCACCGCTCACCGCAGAGAGGCATAGCAAATGTTTGACGAAATGTATGAGCCAGATGTAAGTTTTAGGAAGTTAAGTTTAAGAATTTGCATAAAAATTTGCATAAAGACTCCTCTAAAAGATACTTGGTTGCAGGGGATTTGTTCGAGATGCCTATGGCAGACTAGTACAACTCACGGGCTAAACAACGTTCCGTAGTCTGTTCTCCAAGACCATTCAGTTTTTTCTTTGTTCAGAAGTCCTACTTATCTGGTACTACTCCCTAGATAATTATTTTATTTTATGATTGCCGTCTAAGACCCAAAATCCTTGAGTTGCTTGTTTCCCACTAATAGTTGTGCAGCTCTTATTGGAACGAGATGATGCCATATACGTTGTTAAGGGAATATTTTGATATTACAATAAGGTTTTGGTTATATGATACATCAATATTTGAAATAATAGTTTTTGAAAGCATATAAGAATTAAATATAAATAGCATAATAGAATGGAATTTTACATACATGCATTGCATGTTGAAGCGGATTTTTAATATGCATAGTTGTATGTTGAGGTGAGCCTTTTTGTATACATGTTGAATGATGAGGTGACATGTTTACATGTTGAGCGAGCTAGCTATTCAGATATATAATATTATGCGTAATCTCGTAAAGATTTATTAATTAATAGAAACTAAATGGTGACTGAATCACACATATAGTAGTACTTGCTCTGAATAATTTCTTGTAGGAAGGACAAAGGGTTGTGCTGGTTACCCCCCCCCCCCCCCTCGCCCTCCATTTTTGGGCCAATCAAACATTCACGCCTCATGAAGTAAAAACATATATCAACATAATCTTCGGATCAATCCACCACCTCCTTCGACATAGGCATAGTGTCAGTCTTATACAACTTCACTTGTGCCAACATGTCAGTTTTTTTTTCGCATTGTCATGTTGGTTGTGTGAATTCCATCTATGCAGAGGTCAAGCATTACTCATTATGCCTTGTATCCGTTTGATACTATATTTTGAGTTAGTAAAATAGCCCCTTTATCGAAAAATTCAATGAGACCATGTGCAAAGATACATGAGCGATTCCACTCCAAGCACAACAATGGACTTGCTTACACTTGGCAGTTATACATTAACCAATAGCTAGATAAAGTTTAAATTTTATTGAATCTGCGTCATCAATTACATCGAATAGTCTTATTTGACATATGCAGGCGATGGTGTGTATGCTATCCATCATGTCGGTGGCTGAGTTCCCTTCGTGAAGCAGCAACATTGGTTTTTTGTGAAAGATATGCAATCGCTTTCACCCTTATTATATCCACATGCTAAACATTGTTTCTGACATAGATTGAGTGTGCACGTTTCATAACAAAACACGACGTGCCGACCATCGTGCCCTTCATATCTGCACGCATGGGATCACAACAGTAACTTCCGAGTTACTAACATCCAAATGTGTATGAAAATATTAAGAGAAAAGAAGATGAAGGAAATGTACCCACGATCCTTCCTTCTACAAGAGAGGATAGGGAAGCGGTAGACATGACAACAAGAGCCAGCAGCCACATAGCCTGCCAACGGTTCTTGATAAGCGCCATTAGGAGTACTTGAGTAGCTAGCTTTCTTATTGTTCTGCTATTGTTCTTGTCAATATGTCGTAGCAACTTTGTTCCTATGCTACTAGTGTCTATATAACTCCATGGGCATTGATTATTCTTTCTTTCTTTGGATGTTATTAACTCTATTCTTAAATAGCACACATATCCATCCAGTTAATGTGATCTTTTAAACTCTATCCTTAAATAGCACACATATCCATCCAATAAATGTGATCTTCTAGGCTGGTTCCAATGGACTGGTGCTTAGAGGGGGTGCTAAGTGTATTAAAAACTTTAGCAACTAGTCTCTCCAATGCATAGGTGCTTAGCTTTTGTTGCTAAGCTTCCCTCATGAAATTGTTTAATAGTTAAACTTCTTCATGTATGGGTTGCTAGTCATTTTACATAGGTTCGCGTGCTTAGAATCGGTTCTTCTTGGGGTCACCATAATGTTCTCTCTCCTCTTTAATTGCTTTGCCACATCACATTTTTGCCTATGTGGCATCCTTAGACTACTCACAATGGGAAGTAACATAGAGTAGTAACATGCATATGTTACTAGTCTAAAGTTACTACCTCTACAGTGGGTAGTAACATAGGGATAGTAACATTGAGCCTTTCATTTATTAGCTTATAGACTCATCTTGTCTTGGTATGTGATATGTTACTTATAGTAGTATTAACATAGTATGTTACTCAATTTATCTCTCTTCTCATTAATTAGCTGTCACATCATTTTTTTTTGCTTAGGTGACATCTATGTTACTACCTATGTTACTTCCATTGTGGGTAGTCTTAGACTACTCATAATGGGGAGTAACATAGAGTAGTAACATGCATATGTTACTAGTCTAAGTTACTACCTTCATAATGGATAGTAACATATGAGTAGTAACGTGAGCCTTTCATTTATTAGCTTATAGACTCATTTTGCCTTGGTATGCGTTATGTTACTCATAGGGATAGTAACATGCTAAGTTACTCAATTTCTCTCTCTTCTCATTAGTTAGATGCCACATCTTACTTTTTGCTTAGGTGACATCTATGTTACTACCTATGTTACTCCCATTGTGAGTAGTCTTACCACCGATGCATTGGAACCAGCCTTATACTCCATGGGCATTGATTATTTTTTCTTTCTCTGGACGTTATTAACTCTATCCTTAAATAGCACACATATCCATCCAATAAATGGTGAGATGCTCACTTGAGCATCTCATCATTTATGTGTTCCCATTAATTGTTTCATTTATCACATCCCATTTTCTATTATGTGTTTTCTTTTTTGCGATGGAAAGCATTGAGTTTTATTCCTCTATGGGCCAGTAACATGGTAACAATCGACTAGCAATAGCCTTGTGATAAGTTCAGGTGAGTGATGTAACAAACACATGGTTTGTCCCTCAGCTCTATGACAATTCGCTAAGAAGACAACAACCCTAATTTGCTCAATCTAATTTTTGGATGATAAACTAATGGTCTTCCAAAGTAACTTTATTTTCATTCATAAAATGTCCAAGGAGGAATCAAGATTGTGATGAACGATAGCATTTTCAGTGCAACTGAGAAATTAGGTTGGATAATCAATGGTGCCTTATAATATGCTCAACTGCCAAAGCAACACCCTCCATCAGAGCACCAATCTCAACTAAGAGTGGATTCATTGCGGTTGAACAAAATGCGGCGAGATGCATATATAACATCTTTAGACCAGTTCCGTAGAATAATACCATACCCGCATTGCTGTCTAGAGTCGCAAACGGTCCATCAATATAGATAAACCAACCCATCATCAAGGGACCATATGTCGCCACAATTGCCGAATCTAGCAGCGGCTCCTCGTCTGAATACGACCCCATGGATTGGGACATCGACGAGGATCTGGCCATCCGCATCACCCTCCATCAATCGCGGGTGGAAGCTCATCGAAATTCGTTCCCTCCTCGATGGCCCGACGGAGAAGCTCTAGCTCCGTGCTCGCCCGAGCCAACTTATGGTGGTATGCACGCTCCCTAGTGCGGTGGTCGACGTCTAGTGGCGCTCGTCACCTTTGGCCCTGCTCCTCTCGGTCGGTGATGGGTGCCAGTCCTCGTCACCTATGATCCTGCCATGGCTCCCTGAGTTAGAGGCGGCAAGCGGACAAGGAAAAATCTTGTTGGTTCGTCTATGGGTCTTGCAGATCCGCACCAGTGCCCCAACCCTCCGACTCCAAGGAGGACAAGGTGTCCGCGGTGTCCTACACTGGTCCTTGACCTCAGACAAGATGGACGCCCGCCGCCACAATAATGCAGACACATCTCTACATAATATTAAAGGGGGATTGTTTCTCTAATTTTTTCGTCCACCACCATCGGTTGCAGTTAATTTTTCGTCCGTCGGGAACCAGACATTTTTTCACGGCCGAGCCAATTCACAGGCTTGCTTCGAACGAAATACAAAAAATTAAATGGTAAAGGCGAGAATCAAACTCCCAATCTCAGGTTAGATTTCAACGAGGTCTGCCACTCGGGCTAGCGACTATAGATGGCTATGATGCAGCCCGAACATTTAAACTCTAACAGCAGCCTCAGATCCATTTAGAATTGGCAGTCACCAATATCTGAGCCTTAGCCCATAAAACGCGTTGTTGCCCAACAACGAGAAACCTTTTGTATCTAAAGTAAGATTTTCTCAAAAAAAATCTAAAATAGGATCGATTCCTTTTAATAGTCCCACCTCGCGTATTTTAATACCATTAAATCAATTAATTTACGTGTGTGAAACTTCGCCTACTAAGCCAACTCTAGAATGATTGGTATTGGGATACCTAGCTTGGCTATGTACGTCAAAAAAAAATTAACGCCAGGAGTCGAAGGTCGCTACAAAAAGGCCAATATACCTCACGCTTTCTCACAAATAAGATGGGAAATTAAGCCGAACAAGGATGCTTCGACAAAGGCGAACTGTCAAACATTATTTCCGTGGAAAATATGGATTTCTTTCATCCATGGAATAAAGCAAAAAATGATATCCTTCAATACAAAATACGAACTCTTTCCATCAATAGAATAAACAAAAAAATCCAAAGCAAACGGTCAGAAACAAGTTCGTTTTGCTTGCTGCGATTGTTAATCTAGGTTGTTTATTTTATGTTTTGTTACTTTAAATTTGTTGGAAATATTATTTATTTAAAATTACTTATGAAATTTGGATGAAAGAAGAAGAGGAGGTCCAAATCTTTTAATAATGTTATTGTTCCAAATTTATTTTTAAATTTCCGAATGGACTAATAATTTAACTTAATGTCGTCCATCGGAATCAACTGACGTGGGACCACATCACATGGTTTAAATTGGTCCTGAAAAACTCGAACTTAAACCAATCCATTGTTTGACATATTGAAATATAGGACGTACATATGGCGGGTCTTGAGCATGCTTATCAAGCTATGCGCATTCAGTGGGAGGAGACGTTCCCGTCGACGACGAGGCATCTGCGGTGACTTCGTAAATCTCGAGATGATATGCCGGTTTAGTATTTTGAACATGCTCATAGGGATAGCGTGTGCGTGTGTGCGTTCATAGGGGTGAGTATATGCACGCATATATGAACGCTTGCGTCTGTACTATGTTTGAAAAAAACTAGGGGTGTGCTAGTTTTATCTCCCGTTCCAAACGTACGGACATTTGTACCAGTAATAGTATAATATATTTATTACTCCCATTACAATATCATGATACGATACTTAACCCTTTTTTTTCATTTAATTCGATATCATCTCGTTAAAATTATCTATTTAACATGCATGATACTAACTACGATACTCCATTATGGGCATCCTAAGGCGAACACCGACGGCCCAACGACCAAGTCCGGGAGAAGGTGGCGGTGGTGCGGTTCTACGAGACCACAATGGTGCTTTCCTTGCGGCAGTGTGCCATTTTTGCCCAATCGCCTCGAACCCAGAACTAGTCGAGATTCAGGCGTGCAAACAGGCGGCTTAGTTAGCAATTGAGATGGACATCCAGAAGTTGATGTAAAGATGGGTAGCAAAGGGCCGGGTATGTGCAAAGGGCCGGTTAGTATGCTGGATGTCTGCACATTTGCCACGACACACAAGATTCCATACATATCCGGCAGAAAAAAAAAATACTATTTGTTTCGAAGAAACCATGCGCACAAAATATGTGTCGTGGCAAATGTGCAGACATTGATTTATTATATAATTTGGTAACGGGTTTCATAAAACACATCTAGATGTGCTGTAAGTATTGCACAGCTAAATTTTATATCATTAATTTTACTTGAAAAATTAGTAGATATTCTCTTTTTAAATTTTTTTCTTATCTTTGATTGAGTCATTTAGATGTGCAACACCTGGGGTATACCAGGACGTGCTTTAGACAGACCCATTCGATAATCAATTTGCTGCTGATAGATGCAACCTTTGCACACAAATATGCTCTTAACCGGCGGTGGTGCCGATACGGCCGAGGCGGATGGCGTTGATGTAGTCGCGTGGGCTGTGCGACGCAACGCCGGGGACGAGCATGCCGACGGCGGCGCGGTAGAGCAGGGACACGGCGCCCTCGCGGTACTCACCCCCGGTCTTGACCCACAGCAACATGGCTTTCAGCACGTCGCCCAGCGCACCGCCGTACATGGACGGCGCGTGCCGCGGGTCGACGTAGTTCGGGTTCGGCACCTCCTCCCCGCCGAGCACCCGCCCGTCGTACCACCCATCGTAGTACACGCACGTCCCGCCATGGCTGAAGCGTGCCACCGGTGGCGCGTCGAACGGCACCCGCGGCATCATGTCGTACCTGTACACCACGCGCCAGTAGGCCGTCCCGGCCGCCGCCACCTTGGCTTGGAAGAAGTCGACGAACGCGTCATCCCCGATGCGCGGCTGCCCGTAGGTGTGCACGGCCCCGAGCCTGACGAGGATGTCCTGCTCGCCGTGCAACGCCAGCAAGGCCGGGAAGAGGACGGCGAGCGCGCCCCCGAGGCTGTGGCCTGTGAAGACGACGCGGGCCCTTGGGTGCTCCCGGTGCTGCTCGCGGAGCACCTTCCGGAGCTCGTAGTAGGCCAGGACCTTCCCCGCGGGGACACCGGCGGGGGCGTCCCTTGGGAAGGCGCGCGCGGCGTCCTCGCCGTCCTCCTCCTGGAGGCCGAGTGACTTGAGGAAGCCGGCGTGGACGTGGCCCATGCCGCCCAGGCGCAACCATGACAGGTTCACGTCCGTCGACCAGTCCTCCGTGTTGAACATCTGCGTGCCGCGGAAAGCCACCATGACCACACCCGCGTCCTTCCTGCGGTCTGTCATCACGAACGCCTGCGTCGCGTCCAGCTCCAGGAACTCTGAATGGATTTACACTTACATTTATTTACCTATTTCATTAGTTTTGTTTACAGCTAGTTCCGTTAGTTTGTAGATCCAGCTGGTTTATGTTAGGACCCTGATAAGTGTCACACATGTGACTCGAACACATGGCAATTTTGAATGATTTTGATGACAAATTTAGCGACGCGAGGATGACAAGTTTAGTTGTCAAGCATGACAAAAAAAATCAGATGACAAGTTTTAGTTAATTTTTGGTTTATTTTTTCTTTTTGATTGTAAAAAGTGTCAAGAACAAATTACTTCATGTCACACGTATGATACTTATTATTTAAATTAAGGAGTGTCTAGGTCTCAGTCGACTGAGACTTCGCGAAATCTCAGTCAAGTAATATAGTACGCAAGAAGAAGAAAAACTGAAAAAAAAATTGTTTACATGAATCTCAATGTAATATTAACGGATTATAGTGTTGACTGAGACTTTGCGAAGTCTTAGTCCACTGATTTTTAGTAAGCTCATTTAAATTATGTTATCCAGTGCCATGAATGGTCGTGATCTTTGATTGCTTGTCGCTTACTGTTCCAGCAGTTGTAGTACCCCACGAAATTGAACTGCAAATTAATGCATACATAGCTGATTATGATGTCACAAGGACGAGAGAAAAAGATTATCATCCTAGCTAGGTGCATGTGTTTCAAAAAAAGAAAAGGTGTGTGCGTACCTCCCACACGTTGGTGACAACGTTCCCGATGTATGCGGCGTTCTCGTAGGCGATCTTGGCCGCCATGACGGTGACCTCAAAGGCAAGGGGCAGCAGCACGGCCTGTGTGCACTCGCCGTTCTTCGCCCACAGCTGTCGCATGCCGCCGGCCGCTGCCCGGGGGCTCGGCTTCAGCTCGGTTCTACCGTCGACCAGCGCCATGATCGTTCGGAAGTTGGGTGCGTTCCGATTCAGTGGAATCACAAGATTACCTGTATTTTGCATGAGGCTTCCTTTGGTTGACATGAATTTTTTAGGGGATTCAAAACGGTAAGAATTTTGTATGAACGAAATGAACGTAGCACAGATGGTTAAGGTTTTTGTGCTGGAACCAACCCCATCAGGGTTTAAGTCTTAAGCTTTACAATGGTGCATGTATTTATTTACTTTTTTTGCATTTATTTCAGATTTTTCACCAATGTTCATTAGGTGGGAGACTAGGACTAGATGTTTCCCGTGTGTGATTGTATGTGAGTGTACGTGAGCATATTTTATTGTACTGCGTTAAAAATGGAATTTTGCAAAAATTATTAATGTGGAGTTCTTTGATGAATAGGAGTGGATTCCTATTCCTATTAGTATATGATCCAATCCTTTACATTTTAAAGAAAAAACACTAGTATAGACTCAGTGAAAAAGAATCATAGCATACGCATCAAATGACATATTTTTCAACATAGGGTTTAGGGTTTAGGGTTTAGGGTCAATTGTTGTTGTATAATATTGTCATGTCATGTATAGTCATCACTTCTAATCACTTATACAATAAGATTGGCTATAAAATTGATTATAAAAGTAGTACTTTTCTTCATTTTTTTCTTTATCTTTTTCTTCATATTTATTATATCTACCTAGTACTCCCTTCGTTCCTAAATATAAGACCTTGTAGAAATTGCACTATAGACTACATACGAAGCAAATTGAGTGAATCTAGACTCTAAAATACGACTACATATATTGGTATGTAGTCCATGGTGAAATCTCTAAAAGGTCTTATATTTAGGAACGGAGGGAGTAGTAACTTTTGCATGAGAGTCTAGTACCCTCACTTTTTCATGTTTTTCTTCTTCACATAGAAAAAATTCTCATGTAAACAAGCTATAAGCCCATTATTGTATTTGTTTTAAAAATACATATTTCACACTCCCCGTGCCTTTTTATTGAATTCTATCCTATGAACAAAAAGGGGCCTTAATATACATTGGGCCGAAAACTTAAGTGAGAGTATGTCCAATCTTCAGGATTCCACCGCATGCTCCTCATTTTTCAGTGGTCTTTTTCCCAATGCATACTCTGCCGTGTTTATCCTCGGGGAAATCCGGATGCATACAAATTAGCTTCTCTTGCTTGGGTCCTAGGAGAGTTCACTTTATTTCATTTTATTCTTTTGGCATGAGCTCGTTAGCATGCACACAGAAAGACATGCGATGCGGCGTCCCTATCGAGTTGTGTCCTTTAAAATTTATATAGAGAGAACCGAGAGAGTGTCATTTTAGTTGATTTTTTTACCACTATTTGTTCTCATCGTGGACGTTTCTGTCTGGTCCAAGTCAGTGCCAAAAAGGAGTATCGGACACGTCTTGTCACCTACTAATTGAACTCATGTCCTGTCACATTGAACATAGCCCGTGTTAAATAGCAATTAGTCGTGTCTGTGTTGTCCGTATCAGGACGAGAGTCTCATATGAAATTACTTCCTTCATTCAGGTTTATTCTCTTCTCGTATTTTTATTTCAAATTTTGACTGCAGATTTAACTAGCAAAACATAAGTTGTACTCCCTCCGTCTCAAATTAAGTGACTCAAAAATGACTCAAGTTTGTATGTCATAAAAATTATATTATCAATTTTGTATTTAAAATAAGTTGTTAACGGTACTAGTTTTGTCGTATTTCAATCTAAAGTCAAAACTGGCCCCAATATCGACTAATAGACATGGAGGGAGGTGAGCCCTACATGCAATCGATCTGCCGATCATAAGCACATGGCGCCTAGCCAGATAGGGATTTCTGTTGTAGTCTAACTGAGGGAATATTAGACAAAACTAGCATTTTCAAGAGAAATTTAGAGGGTGTGCCAAAGAAAGAATCGTATTTTTTTTACCAATCTAAAGGTAGTCGAAGTTATTATGATAGCATGTATACACGCACATCAGCATTTGATATGGAGAGCGACTTGTATATATGAAAAAATATACAAAATTAGTGTAACAACCCTAAAAACACAAAAGATACCCATAAAGAATACTTATCAGGGAGAACATGCACACAAGAATAAAGGTTATGCGTGTATTGCATTCTGTGATGCAAAAAACATGTGCTTTACCGGGCACGTCTTGTCACCTGTTAATTGAACTCGTGTCCTGTCACAATCAACCTAGCCCGTGTTGATAGCAACCAGTCATGTCTGTGTTTTGAGTATCAACATTCAAGGGTCTCATACAAAATTATTTCCTCCGTCTAGGTTTGTTTCCTCCTTGTATTTTGTCTCAAATTTGAGCATAGATTTAGCTACTAAAACATAGGTTGTATGTCACAAGAATTATATTATTGGATTTGTATACGTACGAGGTTTTAATCATACTAATTTTGTGGTGTACGATATATATTTTTAAATTAAATATAAATTAAAAATTGACCCAAAATGCAGAGACGGTAAATAATCCTGAACCGAGGTGGAACCCTAAATGCATCGATCTGTCAGTCATCAGCACGTGGCTCCTAGGGATTTCTTTGTAGTATAAATTAGGAAGTTTTAGACAAAACTAGTATTTTCAAGAGAAATTAAGATGGTGTACGGAAAGAATGCTCATATAGTATTCTACAAATCTAATGGTAATCAAAATTATTATGATATTATATCTACACACACATCCGAATTTGTATAGACAAAGACTTGTATATATTAACAATTATACCAAATTGGTGTAAGAACCCTAGAAAACACAAAAGATATACCCATAATGAAAAGTTATTAGGGATAAAATACACAGATGAACATAGGTCATGTGTGTGATGCAAAAACATGTGCTTTGCACGACCATGTCTTGTAACCTACTTATTGGACTCATGTCACGTTACCCTGAACCTAGTCCGTCCTGATAACAATCAATCATCTTTGTGTTGTCCATATCAGGACCCAAAGTCTCATACGAATACGAAATTATTTCCCCCATTCATGTTTACTTCCTCGTCATATTTTTTCTGAAATTTTGATCAAAGAGTTAACTAGGAAAACATAAGTTGTATGCCATGAAAATTAAATTATTAGATTCATATTCGAAATTGGTATTTAATAGTACTAGTTTTGTGGTCTAAAACTTATCTTTTTATTAAATATAAATTCAAAATTTGACACCATATGCGAAGACGACTAATAAACATGCAGGGAGGTTCAGCCCTACACGCATCGATCTGTCAGTTATCAACATATTGTGCCAAGGCATTTCTTTGTAGTATAACTGAGGATGTATTAGAAAAAACTAGCATTTTCAAGAGAAATTAAGAGGGTGTAGTGAAGGAAGCTTCATATTTTCTTATACAAATCTAATGGCAGCCAAAGTTATTATGATAGCATGTCTACACGCACATCAGTATTTGATATGGACAGCGACTTGTATACGAATAATTACACCAAATTAGAGTAAGAACCCTAAACACATAAAAGACACCATAAAGGAAACTTATCAGGGAGAAAATACACACATGAATATAGGTTATGAGTGTGTTGCATTGTGTTTTCATGTCCTGTCCCATTGAACCTAGCCCGTGTTGATAGCAACCAGTCAGATTTGTGTTGTGAGTATCAACACTCGAGAGTCTAATAGAAATTATTTACTCTCTCTAGGTTTATTTCCTCTTTGTATTTTGTTTCAAGTTTTGATCATAGATTAAATTAGCAACATACTTTGTATGTCACAAAAAGTATATTGTTAGATTTGCATTCACAAGAAGTTTTTAGTGGTACTAGTTTTGTGGTATATAACTTAATTTTTTAATTAAATCGAAAGTCAAAATTTGACCCAAAATGCGAAGACAGTAAATAAATCCAGGCGGAAGTTAAGCCCTACACGCATGGATCTGTCAGCCATCAGCAACAATGTATGATTTGCCTCGGTGCTTTGACTCTCTCTGGATGAGGTAGCATGTCAAATTAGTGTAAGAATCTTAAAACACAAAAGATACCCATAAAGAAAACTTGTCAGGGAGATAATACACACATGAATATAGGTTATGAGTGTCTTGCATTATGTGATGGAAAGACAAGTGCTTTTCCTAAACACGTTTTGTCGCTTATTAATTGAACTCATCTCTTGTCACAATGAACCTAGTCCATGTTGAGAGAACCAAGTCGTCTGTTTGTTGTGAGTATCAGAATTCAAGAGTCTCATGCAAAATTAGTTCCTCCATACATGTTTATTTCCTCCTCGTAATTTCTCTCAAATTTTACCATGGATTTAACTAGCAAAATATAAGTTATTTGTCACAAAAATCATAATGTTAGATTTGTATTTGAAAGCGGTTTTTGATGGTACTAGTTTTTTGGTATAAACTTTATTTTTTTAATTAAATCTAAGGTCAAATTTGACCCAAAATGCGAAGACGGCTAACCCCGAACGGAGGCTCATCCCTAAACACATTGATCTGCCAGTCATCAGCACATGGTGCCTTGGGATTTCTTTGTAGTCCAACAAATGAAGTACTAGACAAAACTAGTTTTTTCAAGAAAAAGTAAGAGGGTGTACCTAAGAAAGCCTAGTGTTTTATTTTACGAATCTAATAGAATTAAAAGTTATTATGATAGAATGTCTACACGCATATCAACATTTGATACCGGCCGCGACTTGTATATATAAACACTTCTGCAAAAATAGTTTAAGAACCATAAAAACACAAAAGTTACCCATAAAGTAAACTTGTTAGGGAGGATATTCACACATGAATATTGGTTATGATTTTGTTGCATTTTGTGATCCAAAAACATGTGCTTTTCCTAAAGAGAACTTATCAGGGAGGAAATACACACATGAATATTGGTTATGAGCGTGTTGCATTGTCTGATGAAAAAACATGTGATTTTCCCCCATGCTTTGAGCTCCTTGGATGAATAACCATGTCAAATTAGTGTAAGAACCCTAAAAACAGAAAAGATACCGATAAAGAAAACTTGTTAGGGAGATAATGCACACATGAATATAGGTTATGAGTGTGTTGTATTGTGCGGGCAAAATAATGTGCTTTTCCCGGACACGTCTTGGCACCTACTAGTTGAAATCATCTCATGTCACAGTGAATCAAGCCGATGTTGATAGCAACCAGACGTGTTTGTGTTGTGAGTATGAACACTCGAATGTCACATGCGAATTTCTTCCTTCATCTAGGTTTATTTCCTCCTTGTATTTTCTCTCAAATTCTAATCATAGATTTAACTAGCAAAACATAAGTTGTATGTCACAAAAATCATACTATTAGATTTTTATAAGAAAATGGTTATTGATGGTACTAGTTTTTTGGTATAAGTAATATTTTTTATTAAATATAAAGTCAAAATTTGACCCAAAATGAGAAGAAGGCTAATCCCGGAAGGAGGTTCGGCCCTACACGCATCGATCTACCCGTCATCCGCATGTGGCACCTCGGGATTTCTTTGTAGTCTAGCAGAGGAAGTACTAGACAAAACTAGATTATTCAAGAAAAAAAAGGTGTACCGATGGAAGCCTCATATTTTATTTTACCAAACTAATAGTATTCAAAGTTATTATGATAGTATGTCTACACACACACACACAAGCGCGCGCATGAATATAGGTTATAAGTGTGTTGCATTGTATGATGCAAAAACATTTGCTTTTCCCGTACACACCTTACCACCCACTACCCACTAATTGAACTCATCTCCCTTCGCAATGAACATAGGCCAGGTTGATAGCATCAAGTCGTTTCTGTGTTGTGAGTATCAGCACCAGGCTCGTGAGTCTCATACGAACGAGCAGTTTTAACATGCTCTCTCTTACCCCCTCTTTTCACATGAGAGGTAAGAGTATACATTGCATTTGAGCCGTTGATCTCAGTAATTAGTGGTTCGGTTAACTCTTACTTTCTTACTTCCTCCATCTAGGTTTATTTCCTCCTCGTATTTTCTCTCAAATTTTGACCATAGATTTAACCCGCAAAACTTAAGTTGTATGTCACAAAAATTATATTATTAAATTTGTATTCGAAAGAGGTTTTTGACGGTACTAATTTATACTCCCTCCGTCCCAAAATTCTTGTCTTAAGTTTGTCTAGAGATGAATGTATCTAAATACTAAAATGTGACTAGATACATTCATATCTAGACAAATTTAAGACAAGAATTTTAGGACGGAGGGAGTATTTTTGAAGTAAATCTAAAGTCAAAATTTGACCCAAAATGCGAAGACAGCTAAACCCAGGTGGAGGATCAGCCGTACACGCATCAATCTGCCAGTCATCAGCTCGTGGCGCCTCAAATTTCTTTGTAGTGTAACAAAGGAAGTACTAGACAAAACTAGCTTTTTGAAGAAAGAGAGTGTACCAAAGGAAGCCTCGTGTTTTATTTACCAATCTAACAGTAGTCAAATTTATTAGGATAGTATGTCTACACACACCTCAGGATTTGATACGGGCCGCAACTTGTATATATGAACAATTACACCAAATTAGTTTAAGAACCATAAAAACACAAAAGTTACCCATAACGAAAATTTATCAGGGAGGAAATACATGCATGAATATAGGTTATGACTGTGTTGCATTGTGTGATGCAAAAACATGTGCATTTCCTAAAAAAAACTTATCAGGACGAGATACACACATGAATATAGGTTATGAGTGTTGCATTGTGTGATGCAAAAACATGTGCTTCGCCCCCCCTGCTTTGCCTCTCCCTAGATGAATAATCATGTCAAATTAGCGTAACAACCCTAAAAACACTAAAGATACCCATAAACAAAATGTATCAGGGAGACAATACACACATAAATATAGGTTATGACTTATGAGCGTGTTGCATTGTGTGATGCAAAAACAAGTGCTTTGTGCGGACACGTCTTGTTACCTACTAATTGAACTCATCTCCTGTCATGAACCTACCCCATGTTGATAGCAATCAGTGGTCTCTGTCTTGTGAGTAAAACCCCTCGAGAGTCTCATACGAAATTACTTCCTCCATCTAGGTTTATTTTCTCCTCGTATTTTCTCTCAAATTTTGACCATGTATTTAACTAGCAAAATATAAGTTGTATGCCACAAAAATTATATTATTAGATTTGCATTCGAAATAGTTTTTTGATGGTACTAGTTTTGTGGTACATTATTTATATCCTTGAATTATATCCAAATTCAAAATTTGACCCAAAATGCGAAGACGGCCAATAAAGCTGGACGGAGGTAGAGCCCTACACGCATCGATCTGCCAGTACTCGACACGTGGCGCCTGGGGGTTTATTTGTAGTCTAACAGAGGAAGTACTACACAAAACTACTTTTGTTAAGAAAAATAATAGGGTGTACCGAAGAAAGCCTCATGATTTATTTTACTATAATCTAATAGTAGTTAAAGTTATTATGATAGTATGTCTACCGGCACTTCAAGGTTTGATATGGACCATGACTTGATATGAACAATTACGCCAAATTAGTTTAAGAACCATAGAAACAAAAAATGATACCCATAAAAAAAACTTACCAGAGGAAATACACAGTTTAATATAGGTTACACTGTGTGATGCAAAACACATGTGCTTTGCCACCCTCCAACCCCCCCCCCCCCCCCAAACACCACACGCACACATGTGAAAAGTCGCCAACCCACAGACTCATGTAGCCGCCTCCTCTTCTTCCCCCCAAAAGCTTATGATTGCTTAGGGTCATCGGGACGCGGTGGATTCTGGAATTGCCGACGGGAGTGCTTCGTTTTTAGATGTTTTTCTGAGTTTTGTTAGGTTTTGTATCATGCTCAGAAAGACGAGGCGGTGGCGGCTCCTCGAAGATGAAATAAGGTTCTCCCGCATAGTCCTAATGGTGCGTCGAGCATCATCGGTGAGCATGTGGAGATGTGTCTCCAGTGAATCTGTCTTTGGTGGATTTGCACAAATATGTTCGTCGTTCATCTATATTCGTGTGTTTTCAGGTTGAATCTTTCCAATCTACAATAGTTTTCATCGGTGATGATTGTTGCTCTGGTGCGATAGTTCTATGATGCCTTAATACGACAACTACCCGACTGTCTTCTATAACATATTTTGTTTGGAGTCGGCGCCCGCGTCCTCATTTTCAAGATGAATTAAGATCGTCCATGCATGATGCCCGTTGATCATGACTCAGGATCAAGATGCTCATATATACGTAACGTAGGCCAAATAATTACGGGTGGTACGTACATCTCATGATGCTCCATATGATCCCAAGCAGGCCGCCGTTGACGGCGACGAAGTTGAGGAGGAACTCGACGACGGCGCCGAACCACTTGACTGGGTAGTAGGCGACGGCGAGGGCCTTCTGGATGAGCTGGGTGAGTGCGACGAGCAGGTCGCCTGGCATGTTATCCAGGTCTCTGTCCTGGTCGCCGGCGTCGACCAAGGGGTAGCTGCTGGTGACCGGCCTGCGCAGGAGCAGCAGCGACATGATGTCGACGAGCCGCGCCTTCTCCAGCAACATGATCAGCTTCTGCAGCCCCGCCACCGCCGTCCTGGGATGGGAGGAGGAAGAGGAGGAGAAGCCGCGGGGAACTGCCGGGACGACATATATAGCTGTGCTACGTGCTGGCTGGGTAGGAGTATGTGATGTGCGACTGAGTAGGTATTAAGTGATGCTGACTACGTAAGTGATGTGCTCGTAATCAAATCTTCGCAAACAGCTACTATTAAGAAGAGGAGTTTTTTTTTTCCATGTTAACCGTCCCTTTTATTTCCTTTTGCAAGGCAAAAAATTATTATAAAGTTCATCGGAGTACAAAACATTTTAAACATAATAAAAAATACTACATCAAAATTCCAAGAGCACCGAATAAGCACTACTACCGTTAGAACGGGTCATCGACGCGTTACTGTCGTCGCTTCACTACCGAAACCAGTTTGACCTTGTCGATGACAACTGAGAAGTCTTCGCGCGCGTGGCCTAAGGACCATGGCCCTGGAACTGTAGTTGTAACCATTGAACCCATGCATAGATTTGAAACACGTGATACCAAATCTCGCCATATGAAGAAAATATCTAAAACATGACCGCCCCAAGGAGATCACAAGAATCTACGCTGGAACTCCATCAACTACGTATAGACTAACAGATTTGAGGAGGATCGAAGCTTGAAAGACGAATTCGCTGAAGAAGCATTGTTGTCCGCCCGAACGTTGCGTCTGCAAGGACTAAAAAATATATAACCTAGACTACTAACCGGAGCGGAGACACAGGAATTCCCTCCCCTTCATCAGCCTCCGAAGCGACATGCAGAGTGAAGGCAAATCCACGGGCTCATCGATGAAGTCTAGAGATTTTTTTCCTAACTGCTTTGGATTAGGGAAGGAAACAAGAGAGGACATGATCACAGAGCATCCCCACCACGCTGAGCTCAATGATCCAAGAAAAAAGCTATCAGATGGTGGACAAGTCTTTGAAGAGGTGATGGCGGACACAACATGAATATAAAGTCACGTGAGTTAGCCAGCAGTTAGGTGATCAGCTAATGGCGTCACTCATGTAAGTTGTGTGTAGTTTGGAACCAAGCTCCTCCAGATTGTATCGGACCAAATTTCTGTACCTGTTTAACTGATCACTATAAAAAGGCCCGTGCGTTGCTGTTGGAGAAAAATAATAATAATCTTCCATGCTCATTACCACATTTTTTCTGCATCACCAAGATACACTATCACTTTCAATTTCGTAAAATCATGAATATTTTCTAAACTCATGTAAATATTTGGAATTGTGAACATTTTTCAAATTCATGAATACTTATATTTTAAAAAAAAAATCTAAAACCAATAGCATTTTTGAATTCATGAACATACTCCCTCCGTCTGGAAATAATTGTCCTAAAAATGCATAAAATGGATGTATCTATAACTAAAATAAGTCTAGATACATTCACTTCTAGGATAAGTATTTCTGGACGGAGGGAGTATTATACTATTGGCAATATTTTTTAAATTTTATTATTTTTGAAAAATGTTTCTTGGATCATTGAACATTACTAGAATCGACGAACATTTTTTTGGAAATTAGTCAACTTTTTGAAATTCACAAACATGTTTTTGATTTAACAAACAAATTTCTAATTTAGCAAACTTTTTTCTGAAACGCATGATCATTTTCTGAATCAACGAACATTTTACGAATGATTAAATTATTTTATAAGTCACGAACAGTTTTGAAGTATTGGGATATTTTTCCATTCATGAACATTTTTTGAAAAGGCAAAAAAAATGAATTTCTTTAAAAAAATTCTAAAACATGAAGTTTTAAAAAATCCTGAATATTTTTTAATTTCCCGAACATTTTTTTTCAATATTTCAAAAAGAAAATTGGACAAGCAAGGATTTTTTTACAAAATAGCAAACATTTTTTTCAATCCACAAACTTTCTATGATTTATTAAATATTTTATTTCAAAAATTCTCAATTTGTTTTATATTCGTATTTTTCTTGAAGTCTCAAATTTTTTAAAGTAGGAAAAACAAGAACGAAAAATAAATAAATAAAAAAAAAATAAAAAGCAGGCCATTCGAACATGGGTCGCCCTAAATTGGCACGCTACGTCTTCTGACAGCACGCGCAGAGCGCGGTATAACAGGTCCCTACTGCATGGTTCAGTTCGGGCGAGAAATTCCCCTATGTGAAACGTTTTTATTATTATTTATCTATTGCATTGGTGGGTAATATTTTATAATTTCGGAGGAAATTTTTATGATGTACCGCCATAAGCAATAATATCTTTATTATTAGGTAGAGACTACTAGTAAGGTTGAGTTTATTAAAAGAAAAGCAGACCAGGAAAAGGCTTGCTCATTTTTTGCAATCCAATTAGACCAGACACTTATTGCCGGACCGAAAAAAGAATCCGCAAAGAAAAAGAAAAACCTATTGAGAACTCGTATGAAAACCTTTCAAACCAAACAGGTTGTCGCTAAGCTAGGCATTCGATTAATATGGTTTGGTAAAAACGGTAATCCTTTTTTGACACGGTAAATACGGTAATTTGATAACTATCGTTTTGATATAATAATTGTTAATGTGTACGTTAAAAACATCTATATGGTTCCGTAGAACATACTATTTTGGAACTTTATGATAGCTGCACAATAGCACGTTTAGTCTTTTTGCCAAGCACCAAGGCAGAGGCATCAATTTACCACTAATAGAAGCCCAGAATTAGATCGGGCACCACACAATTGCATAAATCTATTCTTCTGGTCTCTACCAATCCAAAGTCCACAAGACGAATTGAATGCCAAAACAGAACCAGCTATACACCTAGCAGCGAGGCCCTTAGGGTTTCTCCTACGACAACCTGCAAACCGCCTGCATCCGTCAGGACCATGAAAGACACCCAAGGCAGGCCTGTATCGGTATGTCGAGCGGTATTTTTTCCCGTAAATTGGAGACAGATTAAAGTGGGGAGCGGCTTTGCGGCGGTCTAGACAACAAACACGTAAGACTCCGACATCCCCGGGCCACCCAATCCCCTCTCCTGGTCCCATTTCCTTCCACTCCACCCCTTCCCTCCCTTACTTTGCATCCGCACCCTCCACCTCTGTCGTCGCAGTTGTACGTCTCTGGCCACCATAGAGGTATTGTCGGATGTCCACAATTAGCATCGACGTGGTCGCTTGCCTCTACGATGGCGATGCCCATCCTTGAGCCGTTTGTACCCAAATAGCACGCTCGACATGTGTTCGGTCAAATGACATTGAGCTTATTTTCGAACATATGTTATTTTTTAGAGACAGGGGATGGCGAGCTACTCGACTATGGACGATAAGTTGTTGTGCGCTACCGTGATGTACCACAGAACATCGGAACGGCCATTTACGTGCACACATTGTTGGATGAAGATGAAGTGCGAGTGTGGGAGACCATGATCTGTTGATGAAAAACTTGTTGGACATGAGGTTGATCTAGTCAAATTTGAGACATTGTTGT
Organism: Hordeum marinum; assembly: GCA_022496015.1. NCBI lineage: Eukaryota > Viridiplantae > Streptophyta > Magnoliopsida > Poales > Poaceae > Hordeum > Hordeum marinum. Next base: position 15,862,823 of record CM039678.1, read on the forward strand.
ATTAGACTTAATTTACATGCTATGTATGGACGATTTGTGATATTTTCTATCCGAACTTTGATGAATGTTGACCGGTTTGCATGAATTTCATCCGATTAGTTCAAATGCGAGTTGAAATGTATGAGTATAGCGTTGGATGATGGCCTCCCTTATCTGTGTCCGTAGACGGATGTAGGAGAAAATTTTCGGATCGCTATTGGAGTTGCCCTTAGAGGCCTACAATAACAAACCCACATAAGTACTTAAGCAAAACAAAAGCTTCATTTCTTAGCATGAACATCGTCAATCGGAATGACTTCATCACCTTCAACTGCCCCTTGGAGGCCCACGAAATCAAGTTCTACATGACACTGGAAAAAAAACACAATCGTCGTGTATCACCTTGCCGGCCGCCGATCGCACCTTGCTAGTCCAGACCACCGAGATGTGACTGGTATGCGAGGGCGCGACGGGAGCTCAATGGAGCATCCAAGCTATGCAATGGAGGCTTAGGGGTAGGAGTCGAGGGACAGTTGGATGGATGCAGCCAGCCGCCACGCACGCTGTGGGAAAGAAGAGCCATCAACACGCGCCGCTAGGTTTCTGCCTTATACGATTCTACCATCTCGCGGGAGGAGAAAGTAAAGAGATAGCCTAATTAATTGGGGCGGGTCAGCATCCCAATTAACCGAGTCATTGGGGGCTTGTCGGGGCTCCTACTAGGTGCTTTAGGCGCCCGAATTCCTCTTTGGCACTCACGCGCCTCCATTGGTGGGTCGGCCCAAGCAGAAGTGTGCATCGACTCAATTGTGTGGTTTCGTTCCATACTGTTTCACTTTGCTAAAAAAATAAAAAAAATTGACTTTAGAAAAAAAAACATGAATTCAAAAAAATTCACAGATTTTGAAAAAAAATCATCTAATTTTTTTAAGTGCATCAAATGTGGAAAAGTGTCCATCAATCTTGAAATAATCAATCAAATTTGAAAAAAGTTCATCGAATTTTTATGAAAGTTAATCCATTATTAAAAAAAGTTCATCAATTTTGAGAAAATCCCAAAAATTAAAAAAGTTCATCGGAATTGAAAAGTAAACACAAAAAAATATATTTTTCATTAATGTTGAGCAAAGTTTATAGTTTCTTAAAAAATGTTCATGATTTGAAAAAGGCAAAAATGGTATATGTAAAGAAAGGAAAAAAGGAAATCAGAAAGGAACAAGGAGAAAAGACGTGAGCTCTCAACTTGAAACGAACTAAAGTAAGAATAAAATGTGGAAAAGACGGTAGTAGCCACAAACCCGAAGATGTGGTAGTGGCTATATGCGGTTTTGTGCGAATCAAGAGATCTTGAATTCCTGCGAATCAAGAGATCTTGAATTCCTCCCTGGCGCTCGCGCGTCTCCGTTGGTGGGCCGGCCCAAGCAGAAGCGTGCAACGACTCAATTGTGTGGTTTCTCTCGATCCCATTTCACTTCGCTAAAAGTAAACGAGATCATGACTGACTGATCACGGTTGACAAGTTGCCCAGTCAACTTTTGACTTTTGAAAAAAACTAAAAAATGTGAATTAAAAAAAACATGGATTTAAAAAAAAGTTCACAAACTTGAAAAAACATCATCTAAAAATTGGAAGAAAGAAGTTCATCAATGTGGAAAATATTCCATCAATTTTAAAAAAAGTTCATCGAATTTGAATGAAAGTTAACCCGTTAGGAAAAAAATTCATCAATTTAGGAAAAAAAAGTGAAATAAAACAATTCATTGAATTTGAAAAACAAGTGAGGAAAAAATATGTTTTTCATTAAAGTTGAGAAAAGTATATAGTTTCTTACAAAAATGTTCATGATTTGAAAAAGGAAAAAAAATGGTATATGTAAAGAAAGGAAAAAAAGGAAAGTCGGAAAGGAGCAAGGAAAAATAACTTGAACTCTCAACTTACAACAAACTAAAGTAATAAGAATAAAAATGCGGGAAAAAACGTTAGTAGCCACAAACCCGAAGATACCTTGGTGGTTGTCTACGGTTTTGCGGGAACCAAGAGATCCGGATCGGTTCGATCCCCATCCGCAGCAACTTGTGTGAAGCTCGGCGGCGAAAAGACTGCCAACGGGCCGGTCCAGTTCAGATGCAGGGGTGGGTGTGCCTCGGATGGAGAAAACGCCTTTAACGGATCAAATAGGAAACGCCCGGGCCTGCCTACTTGCCGGTGAATTGATTTGCGAACCGTGCTGCTAACCACGAACGAACCGGTTCGGGTAGCCAAACCCCGAGGGCTCCTTTGTTTTTTGCGTTGCGTAATTTTGAGGACCGGACCGGACCGGAACGGAACGGAACGGAACGGAACGCGTTGTCCACGCAGAAGAAAAAAAGCGAGGAGGAGAGGGAGAGGCTTTTGTTCTCTTCTTCTTCGGGTCCGGCGAGGACAAACTCACGGTTTTGATTTTTTTTAACTTTAACCCGATCTGACCCTGCTTATGAATTTTTTTCGGATCTGATCATTTTTCCTACCGTCACGCGCTTTGGTGGTAGGCATACACACCCTACCGTCAGAGACAATGACGGTAGGGTTCATTAGACTCCGTTTGACTCCACTAACACGATGCCATCTGTGTTGACTTAATTCCTACCGCTACTGGTTCTGACGGTAGGGTATGTATGCCTACCACCACAGCGGGTGACGGTATGACGATAGAAAAAAGGATCAGATTCGAAAAAAAAATCGTAAACGAGGTCAGATCGGGTTGAAGTTAACCAAAAAAAAGGTAATTTTTGTCTCCGGCGACGACGCGTCCGTCCGTTGATTCCGTTCACGAGAACGGGGGCGCGAATCGGTAGTTCAGACTCCACGGCCGATACGTGCCTAAGTCAGTCAGTTACCTCCCTAACGCACCGAGTCCACGAGCACCCTGCCGCTGCCAGCGGGCCCTACACCAACTCCCAGCAGCACAGGTCCACCGTAGACCGCGCGACGGGATGAGTCAGGTCGGACCCGGCCCCACCGGCCCACCCCACTCCACCACTCCACCCTGAGCGCCTCGAACAAGCAACCGGCCCCACCCCCCGCCAGCCAGCCGCGTGGGGCGCGCGCTCCACCCCGTGGCACCTGTGCCATGCCCACCGACGCGTGGCCCCTCCTCGTTCACGGCCCCACAAAGCAGCCGCACCCACCAGGGTCGCCAGGGAAAGGAGGTGGAGATAGAAAAGGCGCGGAGAAAGAATAAATAAAAGGCCGCGCTACCGAACGAAAAAAGTGCTGCGGGAAAAAAGAAAAGAAAACAAGGGGGAAAGAAATTGGGCGCTGCCTGCCATCCTCGGGGCTCGTTTTTGTCCTCCTCCTCCATTGCTCGGCAGTTGGGCGCTTGCTTGCTGCTGCTGCTGCTGCAGTGCCGGTGGAGCGGAGCCGAGCCGACAAGGAAGGAGGTTGCAGATCCGGCGGCAAGAAGGTTGTTGCGAGGTTGGTGGAGGAGGCGAGGGAGGGAGGGAGGAGGGAGATGGAGCGGAAGGCGGTGGTGGTGTGCGCGCTCGTCGGCTTCCTCGGCGTCCTCTCCGCCGCGCTCGGCTTCGCCGCCGAGGGCACCCGCGTCAAGGTACGTACCCCGTCCCGTCCCCGTCCAATCCGTCCATGTCCGGCGCCTGTAGCCCAGGAACCGCCCCCCTTTGCTTCGCTTTGGTTCTTGCTGCGGTTACGCGCTGCTAGCAGATCTCGTCACCCACTACCCCACCGACGGCGAAGAAGAAGAAACGGCGGCGGGTGCGCAGGCGCAGGGCAGAGGGCTTAGCCGCTTGCTGCTGCTGTGGTGATGTTAGCGGTATCGATCTCGGAGCTTGGGGATCCATCCTCCCGCCGTGCATTCGCGCATTGGGGATTTTCTTCATTAGCCAGCAGCACGAGTAGGTGCGCCCGCTTCTCTGCGCGGCCTTGCTCCACGAAACCGTGCTGCGGCTGCTGCTGCTGCTGCTAGAATGTGTAGCATGTATGTATGCTAAGTGCGGCGGCGGTGCGTATATGTCATTCATGGCACTCTACTCTGTCTTGATCGATAAGTTCTCGACATATATCCCTCAATTCTACTAGTTGGTACGTCGCCTTATTTGATTGGGCCAATCCCTCCTAGCTAAAATGCTTTGATTGGGTCAGGATTTTGTCCAGGTTGTCCCTTTCCGTGGAGCTGACCGACAAATGCACAAAGCGATGGAATCTGGGGGTGCGAACACGGTGTTCGTGGTGATCTATTTTGTTGTCATCGATAAGTTCTCGATACATATACCTGGTTGTACTGGTCGATACGCTCGCCTTATTTGATTTGGCCAATCCCTCCTCCCTAGCTAAAATAGTATGATTGGGTGATTGGGTCAGGATTCATCCAAGTTGTCACTTTCCCTGGAGCTGACTGACAAATGCACAATGTGATAACACGACATTCGTGGCCATCTATTTTGTCGTGGTCGATAAGTTCTTGATATGGATCCCTTGATTGTACTAGTTGGAAATCTGGTTACCGGTCTTTATTATGGATACATATGTGACTGCAAATATCGATATAATGGGCTGTCACAAGGTGTGGCTTGTCCACTAGGGAAACATGAGTAAGAATTACTTGCTTCAGGTTTCAATTTGATCGATGCTCATAACACAAATCCTACTGCTTGTGCTCACAGTGCAGATTCATGCCTCTTTGGTGCTTGAGCACGTGCTGTTCTATGTAGTCATGGTTATCCCATAGAGATATAGGATGCGCTATATTTTAAGTGTTAGGGATGCCAATTTGCCCTGTTCTTGTGAAGAGCATACACAATAACACTCTCTTGTCTTGAAGCTACTTTATAATAGAAGAATTTATACTGGCAAACAGTTACCAGTGAGCACATTTGGCACTAAGAATCAACCGATTTAGTCTGCGTGAACTAAAGAAAGTTTCTTGCAACAACGTCATAGGTTTGCAGTATTACTGAAGCAACACCTTACTACTATGCCCAAGCATAACGTTCTGCTTGATTCATGCAGGTTTCGGATGTGCAAACCGATTCTTCTCCAGGTGAATGCATATACCCAAGAAGCCCGGCGTTAGGCCTTGGGTTGATGTCTGCCGTCGCCCTTATGGTCGCACAGGCTATTATCAATACAGTTGCTGGTTGCATCTGTTGTAAGAGGCATCCGGTCCCCTCAGACACTAACTGGAGTGTAGCTCTGATCTCATTCATCGTATCTTGGTAATATTCTGCCGGACAGCTTTACCTTCTGTATTCTGTTTTGTTCCTTCCCCATATTTTGAAGAATTCAATGTAACATTGAAGTTCAGCTTAACAGTTATAAGAAGTTCTGAACAATGTTATAATCTGTTGAACCCGCACTAAGCCATACATTTTGTTGAAACCAGTGGTAAAAGAAATAAGGGAGTAAGTTTGTACAAGGATAGTCCCTTCTTTCCAGCCTAGTTGATTTGTTCATGCTGTCCTCCAATGTGCTTGTTGATGATCATGTTGAGTTCTTGTGTGTCGTTTTACTATTCTTGGTTCACTGTTAAGAATAGATTCATTAGAAAGATTGCATGCTTGATGCCATAGATCCACACCCTTCATTGATGTAGGCATTTGCACATTGCTTTCAGGCTGATGCTTGTATTTTTGGAAAAATCACACACAAATGGCCCATATGATGACTCTGTATGGAATAACCTTTTATAGATAGATCTCACATACAAGTACCGATGTGGGCCATTTCTGCCATTTCATCTGATCATTTTGCACTCCTGTTTATCATTAAGCCCTGCAGTTCTGCTGCTTAAATGTTGCTACTCATGAGGGCTCGATCAACTATTTGTTATAACATCATTCTGATGGTTGTTGCATTCTGCAGGGTCACTTTCATAATCGCGTTCCTCCTTCTCCTGACCGGAGCTGCACTGAATGACCAAAGGGGCCAGGAGAACATGTACTTCGGCAGCTTCTGCTACGTCGTCAAGCCAGGGGTCTTCTCCGGAGGGGCGGTGCTCTCCCTCGCCAGCGTGGCCCTGGCCATAGTCTACTACGTCGCTCTGACGTCATCGAAAGCCCCACCGAGCTGGGGGCCGCAGCAGAACCAGGGCATCTCGATGGGCCAGCCCGTGATCCCGCAGCAAAGCAGCGAGCCGGTGTTCGTCCATGAGGACACCTACAACCGGCAGCAGTTCCCCTGAGTGATGGCGGCCATATCCAAGCCATTTCGAGGGCAGCCATGAGGGCACTTGCAACAGCAGTTCCGCGATTGCAGTCTGTACCTAAGCCCGTATGAACGCTATATGTTGGCTGAGTTTGGTTTGTATAGACCTGCAGGTTAGAACAATAGCAGTTTGGTTGCTGTTATTATTTAGCTAGGTTCGGTGTTTCTTTTTCTCTTTGTTTGAGATTTGAGATTCGAGAAGGGCGGCGACATGCCTGTTTCATCAGTATGGATGTTTGAATGAACTGGGTAATGTTGAGGTTGATGGTGTCTTGCTTGTCTGCAAGTCTGTTTACAGGCTGTATGTAGAGTTGTGGACCACATAATGTCTGTCCAGGCCGAGTATTTAGGAGCCCGGCCGGTGGTGCTGCTACGGCAAATCTTAACGGAGTTGACTGTTGTGCCATATTACGTGTGGGTTAACATTGTCATAATCTGGTTTAAAGGAGCCGAATCGGGCGCTGTACAGAAATGGTAATTTTTGGTCACAGATTAGCAAAAAAAATGGTAATTTTCGGGACAAAATCGTAAAGTGGCAGTTTGTAGGCATGGTTTCACGAATTGTGGTAGTTTTTGGTTAAATACTCGTCCAGGCCAGTGCATAGTACCCTGGAGGAAATGAAGCTGGATTCAGAAACAAGATCCAGCAGAAATTGTCAGCACGCCGGCGACGCCAGGTCGTCCCTGAACTGGGCGATGCTGGCTTCGACGATGGCGTTGGCGGGCACTGTGGCGTCGACAACGGTGATCCCCTCGGCCGCCGGGTTGATCTCCAGCAGGTCGAGCTGGCTCTGGACCAGGTTCGCCGGCATGAAGTGGCCCTCTTCCGCCGCCCTCCGTGCCACCCGCTCGGCGATCACCTCCGCTGAGGCTTCCAGGCACAGGAACTTGACCCTGCAGGTCCCGTAGCTCCCCGGCTTGTAGGCGCCATCCCCTTGCCGGAGCACCTCCCTGTATTTCAGCCGCAGCGCCGAGCAGCTGACGGTGACGTCCTCGCCGCGGCCTAGACGCTCAGCGATGGCGTCGCGCAGCGACTCCAGCCATGGGAGGCGGTCCTCGTCGGTCAGCGGGACGCCCTTGCTCATCTTGTCTGTTTTTGTTCAGACACATGAACATGGAAAGGAGAGCAGAGGAGGATTCAGAGCTTGAGAGCTGGCAGTGCAAAATGCAGATCACCATTTGTGAAGACAGAAACTTGAGTTTGTACAGTACCTTTGTTGGCCTGGGAGTGGTGGTCGTCCGCCTCGACGAAGCCGCAGCCCAGCGCGCCGGCGAGCATCGCCGCCACCGTCCTGTGGCAGGAAAAATTCGCATCAGAGCAGTAAGAGTAAGAGGGGATGATTGCAGAGTTACTAAAAAAAATCTTACGATTTGCCGCAGCCGCTGACCCCCATGATCACGATGGCCAGCCCTGCAGCCGCAGACGAACGCCAGGCGATTCAGCAAGGTTTGAGTAGAAATTACAGATTGGCATCTGGAGGCTGGTCGGATCAGCTCTGCCCCCAACAATTTCTTGACGAGAGAGATATGGAGAGAGAGTACTGAGCTGACCTGTACCTGTACCTGGAGCTGGACGGATGAGGTCAGAGCCGGCCATGGCGCTCCTCCCTCCGACGGTCTCTCCGTCCGTCTTCCTCTGCGGCGACGGCAAAGGAGAGGAGCGAGGAGAAGTAGACCAAAGTAGGAGCGTCCGGCGAATGAAGCGAGTGACGCCTTTCCGTTTCTCATCTCAGGGTTGACCCCTGCTTGCTTGCCGTCCCCGTCTCTCTGCCTCATCAGAAGAAGGGATTTCTCTTTTCCCCTATGACCATCACCAAATCCCTAGTCTGAGATTTGTACCAACCTCCTGTCACAAACATGGCACCGATGATGGGTGTATCCATCACATTACGCGTTATTCATTGGAGCGTTCAAATTAAGCAGATTTCTATTATGTTTTTTTTTGACTTTTATAACACAAAAAAATATATTCGAATTTACTGCTCCAGGGGCGTCATGGAGGGAGGCCATGGCGTCCGACGAGATCTGGGCGGCCGCCGTCCGAGCTGGAGCTGCTCGCCCGCTTCACCAGGGAGCTCAGTGTCAAGGCCCAGAATCAACGAGGTCTTAGCACCCTAGGCTCAACAACTCTTCTTCCAACGTTGCTGCAATACTCCATACATAATCAGGTTAACAAAACCCACATATATCACTGATACAAAATTCCCACTCAAGACCAGCCCGTCATTTTCCTCTCCACAAGGAGGTGTCCCAAAATGTCTCAGGCCGGATGAGGGCCTACATTCAGCGCCGGCTCAGTCCACAGGCCAAAGCAGCTGGTGTGGCAGCCGATCCAGTCCAGCACGAGGAACCAAAACGAACACACATTACATACAAGACTCGAAAAACTGCTTATTAATTATTACTCCCTCTGCAAACTAATATAAGAGCGTTTAGATTACTGAACTAGTGTTCTAAATGCTCTTATATTAGTTTATGGAGGGAGTATTCCGCAAACGCAAAAAAAAAAAACGCCAACAAAAGAAGACCGCATGTCAAGTCATGCGCCACCTTCGAGCAGCAGGTGGCACGCGACGACGGCAGCCACCACGGCGAGGAGCGCCGCGGCGACGTACTTCCAGCTGAGCGCCGACGACGGCTTTATGGTTCGCAGCGCGCCCCCCTCGTCGGCGGAATCTTCCTCCTCCTCTCCGGTGCTTCCCTTCGCTTCCACCTTGCCGTCCATGAGATCTGCAGCTTTCTCCGCCTGAGCAGAACGTGTCATGGATAAACTGAGGGTGTGAAGGAGAGAAGAACTGAGGGCGTGAAGGGCAGATTTGCAACAAAGCTAAACTTAGCTGCTGCTGCTGCTGAGCTATATGAATCCTACTATAAATGTCAAATTTAAAGTTTTCCTGTCAACTTAGTAGCATCTACAGGTGCTGGAGTAAAAGTAGAACAAAACGGCACTGCAGAGTGAGAGGTGAGATGTCCGTTGTAGCAGCACCTCGTTATATGCAATGGGATGTGGATGCTCATGCACTTTACTTGAAAGAAGAGCGGAGAATAAATTAGAGAGAAAATCTCACCACATTTTGTGCTGATGAAGAATCTGAAACTATTTCCTCGTCCAGTATAGTGAAATGAACTTCAGCATCTTTACCAGTAGCATTTTTGTACAGTTTTGTACCATCCTTAACACTACTTCCTTTGCACTTGTGAGCCAATATCTTGTTCTTCTTTGTTAACATAGAAATCTGCAGCCACCACCAAGAGCCAAACCAGCATACGAACATACAGGAATGAGAAAGTAAAAATAAGAGTTAATAAAGGCAAACGTCAATGGAGTGTAAATCATGCATATACCTGGAGATGAAGTCGTTCTCTTTCCGTTGCAAGTTTCGTGACCAATTCAGTAATAACTTTAGTTCTGAGACCAATGTCCTTGATGGTTGATACTTTCACATGGTTAGCTTCATGTAACGAGCTCTCTAGGCCTTCGACTCGACCTCTCAGAAACGACAGCTCTTCACTAAGTTCTAAATTGGTGTCTGTTAATAATGTACACTTTGATTCAGCCTTCAGGGCTCTGGTTTCAGATTTTGAAACCTTTCCTTTCAAATCTTCAATCATATTTTCCATGTCAGATACTGTAGATTTCAGCATACCCTGTTGTTCAACAAAGGCAGCAACTGATGCCTTTGCATGCTCCAACTGGGCATTTGACTCCGACAATTCCCTCTCCAAAAGACGGGCCTTATCTGAACCCTGGCTTTTAAGAGAGCTCAGCTCCCTGCTGAGCTCTACGTTATCTTTTGTTAACTGCATGCACCTCACTTCAGCATTTTGCGCTCTGTTTTCCGCTCTCAGGACATCAGCTTTGAGATTCTTAATGACACTTTCCAGTGTGCTTAGCTCAGTGAGCGTCACATTCTCTTTTCCCCGACTTACTTCTGATGATACCTTTTCCAACAACAACTGTGAATTAGATTCCCTGAAATGTTTCTCTAGCTCTTCAACCTGATGCTGCAAGGATAACAATTCAGGGTTTGATTGTGCCTGATTCTGCACAGCTTCTTCAGTTTCAACCTTTTTACTCTCTTCTTGCATCTTCTCTTGGTTTAATTTCAGAGAAGACAGTTCCATCAAGCTGCGTTCTAACTTCGAAGTGAGATCATTTTCTCTAGAGCTTGATGCGCTTAACTGGACCTGCATGCTATTAAGTCCATTTATAAGTTCTCTAGAAGTTCCCAGGAGTATCTCAGAAGCATTTTCTGCTTCAAACAGTCTCCCCGAATTTGTTTCTGCTAATTCTTCTAGAAAATATGTTTCTTGTTTTTGGAGGTGAATCTTCATTTCAAGTTCTTCTACAACACATCTTGAATCGGAGAGCTTCTTTTCAAGATCTATCTCACTTGCTATGGATTGTTCTAACATCTGCAAAATATTTCTTTGTTGATCTTCTGTATGCATGCTAGTGACAGATGGCATGTGACCATTTTCACACACACTGTCTTCAGTAATTCCTGCGCAGTTGCAGTTAGAAAGGGATGCAGTTGATGCATAATAACAGGGATAAGCGAGCATTTACCTGTTTGGTCGCTGGAAAACTCAATGGCTTTCTCAAACTTTGCAGACTCCTTTCTGATATCAGCAATTAGATCCTGCATCTGTTTCAAAGAAGACATAGCAGCATCCAGCTTAGCTTTAACCTTGCCTCCAGATTCTTCGTCGTAAGCCTTGTGCTCGACATTTTTAGCATCAATCTGAAGAGAACCGATCATGTCATCTAACTCTTGGACTTCTGCATCGAGAATACCATACAAGGTGTCCAACTCGAAGGCATTCTCAGCAGTCTCGGAAGAAACAGATTCACTTTCCAAGGTAAGAGGCTCAAAATCAGTAGCCCGGCGAGCTATTTCCATCACCAGCATCTCCAAGTTTAGCAACTTCTCAGAGGCAAATGCAAGGTCGTGTTCTACTCTTGTAATACTTTCCATGTTGGTTCCTACTCTACTTATCCTATCCCCCAGAGGCACAGTATTTTCTTGGGCATAAGCATCTATATTGTTCTCAGCATCCATAATTCCTTGTGTGCTTCCTACACATGAAGGCCACATACAAAAATAAGTCCCTGAGATGAGACACAAGCAATAGGTAACAGAAGATTAAAATAGATGAAATATGGAAGGGAACCAAATGAATAAAAAAAAACAGAGCACAACCATGTACTTAGTTTATTAGCAAATTCCACCTTTTACCCCTTAGTTGTGACATTGTGACACCTGAGCCCCCATTTTATTATTTTCCACAAACTGAAAAGCTAGATCTATATGTTATGATGACATGAGAGGACAGCTAACTGGGCAGGAAACTTGGACTCGTACGGGTATATCAATGTCAAATTTCATCCCCCAACCAAATTCCACAAAACAGTGTCAATTTTTCTGAAGCGGAATAGGGGAGGCTTGCTCCACCACACTGCTCATGCGCCATATCAGATACACCCCTACCGAACATGGGACTAAGTTGTCTGCCTAGTCAGCTGCCACGTTATCCTGCACACGAGTCAGCCTCGGATTTGGAAAAAATAATAAAAAGCAATAAGAGCCTGTCACAATGTCAAAACTAAGTAGCCAAATGTGGTAAGGACATAAACTCATAAAATGTTCAGATATCGATCCAAGAGAACTACCGAACCCATAGGAACGAGCTACTTGAGGCAGGTAGGCAGGTAGCAATGTATCATGGAATTGGCTGTGCGGCGA